>OZ010750.1:14234445-16734445 GCA_963932245.1 Tachinus rufipes
TTTTATAGTATGGGAAAGTGCAACTTTGCTTGAGGATAGACTTAAGGTTAAGACTAATGTCTTAAGTTTATATAAAGCCCAATTGTGCACTGCGTAAGAAAATAAAGTTCCGCTAAGCCCTTATTTTTTTGTGTTTGTTCTTTGAAAACGCCTTGAAGAGTACTGTTGGAACTTCTGCTGCTAATAGTGTGCCGTATCCTGTCTTCTCCAAAGTGGCTAAAAGTTCTTCATTTTTATCCACTGTTGCAAAAGGGCTTTTTGAGAAGAACAACAGATTCTTATCAATGGCAAGATAATAAAGTTTGTATAAATTAGCAGCAGTGTGGCGCAATAGTTTTGAGATATGCATCAAAATACCATATTTGTTACTTTAGATTTGGAAGAACTGAGTATTGGCTAATTTTTTATTCATCTGTACTTATGAATCTTCAACCTCAATCAACCACAAAAATGTCGATATTCTAAAACAACTGCATTACAACAGAACCCTAAACAAACAGTTAAACCACATTCAACAAAGCTATCTTAAAACTAAAAACCGCCGACATATTTGTCAAGACACTTTAATCTGCCAATTACTCTCATAACACTGACCATGTATGCAACGTTAGTCTCAAAACTTCAACGTTCAACTTTCACAAAATATAAAGACTTATTTGCAAGGCTTTATGCACTGACCGGAAACATTGATTACCACCTTTATATCATTTCTTTTAATGACATCTCAAAAAAGAATCCGCATAAAACATCAACTTATTTATCACTAGTCATACCAACGTATAGTACAATAGACTGAAACTCTGTTTATTTTTTGGGGGAGGAGTCGGAGGCGTAGATTGCAATGTGGTTAACGATAAAGTAGATCCGTAAACAAGGACTGCCATTGCATCACCGTGGTAATTCCCCTATCATATGTGCTTAGTAAGCTAAAAAGCATTCTCTTGGTCCGCACATATTGTCTCAAAGCACAAGTTCACACCGCACTGTCATCAACACAAACCAGTGTTCTCGTTTTACTCACACGTACATCTGATATACAGGGAGTTTATAATTGAATGGGATTATGTAATCACTTTAAATATGCCGCTTTTTTTAAATTGTTCTCTATACTACATATGTTTACATATGTTTGCTTGACAGCTGTCAAAGTTGATCTGTCAAAACATATAGTATAGTGGACAATTTAAAAAAAGCGGCACATTTAAAGTGATTACATAATCCCATTCATTTATAAACTCCCTGTACTTCTTCCTAACCGCTTTCTTTTGACTGTAAATACATCATGTTCAAAACGCGCACCACCGTTCAATTTCCTTGCAATTGTGACTATACCCAACACAAAAGTGTTCACATAGGGCAAATCTTCCAATACCTGCGTAAGCTCAGACTTTACACACTCCTATTTTGAACAATTCAAAAGTTTGTCTTTTGCATTGCGACTTTGCCGACACAGAAGTGGCATTCTTCCGTGTTGGTTTTGCCGATCCGCTTTAGGAAACACTGCAAAAACCAATAAGGTAATAAACTTTCTCCCTTTTCCGCTTCTTTGTTCTGATTCTGACAATAGATTTTGTCACCCGGTTTTTGTAGATTGCTGTTTTCTCATCGACCAATCAGTTGGAATAACCAATGCCAAGATTTCCAAAGCGCCCCTAGATACCGTCCTTTAGAATCTTGCAATTAAAAGGCTTCCGGCATTAATGCTTTCCTTAGCAAGTTGCGATTTCTTGCAACACTGGTGCATGCTGCCTGCTGGCGTTTCTCCTAGTCTACCAATCGTTGACATTAAACGCGCCATCGCTGTTGTAACACGTCTTGCTCCTTTAACCTCTGTTCGTACAAAAGCACTGAATAATTTGAAAGGTGGTAACGTAACAAACTGTGTTACCACCTCTCACATATTGCTATAAATAAAATGTACAATAGTTATTGTGATTTTATGTAAATTGTCTTTCCGACCAGTAAGATGTTAGGCACACTGATAAAGGGTGCAGACCCTAAAACACTAGTGTATATGTCTCACAATAAGTGGACAATTTACATAAAACTTATCATTTATTAAATTTAAACTAAATAATTTGTTGGCCTCCAACGTAACTTCCAGGTAGCAAATATATTATTTATATTAGAATTTTCTCCCTTAATAAAATTAGTTAATTTTCAGCTCTGCACCCTGTTCTGTGTGTTGACAGTTATGCAACTGCAGTTTTGTGAGGCTTTAAAAGTAATTTGTGATCCATTATCTAATCCTTTATTTGTTTTGTTGCCACGTCAACTTTTTTGAGGATTTGTTCTACTTTTTGCACTTTATCAGTATTGCAAGATCATTGACAAACGCCACGATTTGTACTCCCTCTGGTAGTTTGAGTCAAAAATCGGCGTTGTAGACAACATTCCACAAACATTTGTCAAAATTATTTGAGAAAGAACCAGCCTATCTAACATTTTTTTCAAAAACAAGCTATGGCAACGAGTTAAAAGCATTTAACACATCCATTATCTGAGAAAACATAAGTTTGCAGTCTTTGCTATTTCTTTTACGGCTCTGTATTGTCATTTAAACAGCTCTCCTTTTATCTCTAGCTTCTCACAAGGACTCTACTCGCCTCGTAATAGTAATTCATTTAATTAACGTCGTTATATTTTGGTGCAATGCTAATCACCAACATCAGAAGTCATGACCACAAGGAAATTTTGACGCATTTAAGAATTCCAACTTAAATTATTGGATTCTTTAACGTGCACGCAACATCAAGGTAGTACACGCGACGTACCAAAATTTCTCTTTTTATCCGAAAGAAGATGTAGTCATCACAACAGATTTTTTGTTAACCAAAGAAACTGACCGTCTAAATAATAAACTCAAACTTAAAATTCTTAGAAGTCCAATAGGCTTATGGAATTGAACTAGTTAGGATCGGATTGCGGTTTTCCTTGCTTGAATATCAAACCAGTCTAATAGTTTTCAATTGCGTAAGAAAAAAAGCATCACGCAGACACTAGATAAAGACTTTGGTAAACTTCTCAAGGATTGCTCAAATGCCCTGATGCCTTCCTATTTGAAAAATTTATCGCAGCTATCCCTTTCCAAGAAAACATTGCTATATCTACAGGACAAATCTGCTCTGACCACTTTTGGTAGTCCAAAGGCTTCCATCACCTTCAATTACAAACGCTTCCGGTGGTCAAACTCTAATCTATATCAGTCATTTTCTAGTTCTGCGCAAATATTTGCCCAGCGTTTGTCTTTGCTGCATTAGATAATGGTCTTATACTTTTTCCTGGAAGTTTTATAGCTTTACTTGACTTTGGCCGTAAATGTTATTTTTGTTTTATTTTAGAAGAGGTTTTTTATGGTCACTTTTCCTTCCGCCAGTTGGTTATTTTTTTTAATTTGTTCGGATTGGATTTGAGAACAGCAGCTGAGCATTATTTTTATGAATGATTTTGTTATAGATTATAAATCTGAGTGGGGTATGGTCGTAGTTTTTAGTACGGCCTTGTTAGCATGCTTTGTTATCCATCTGGACTTTTTATAAGCTTTGAAGGAGATGTTAGTGGTTTCTATGCTGTAAAAGATTCTTTGTCTGCCACTTGCCATACGCTTAATAACTGCATTAAACTGTCAAAACAGAGCTTTTCCTTGCAACAACTGGTTTATTCCTCTAAGTAGCCATTCACTCCACTAGCTCATGGCCGCTTGCATCTGTAATTGATGAGACCCACTCTATCGGTGTATTTAAATCTTTGCATACCAACACCTTTATGCCAAAGCCCAGACTGCTTTTCACACTTGTTTCTAGCGCTGTAAGGTAGTCTTTATATTATTGGAATGACAAGTAAAGCTGCGGACATAATAGGGATCCTTGTTACAATCATAGCATCAAACCTTTGATCATCGCTCAGCGCTCCGACCCTGGAACACTGAAGCTTTGATTCTATAAATATATAGATACAAGGATCAATAAGATCAATAAAATCAATGCTCCAATGTTCCAGGGTTAAAGCGCTAAGCGATAAGCAAAAATAATACAATACTATAGTTTTAGGAAGGGTCCGCGTTAAAGCCGCATACTTAAAGAACACGCAGCATAAATACAAGGTTGTTTTGCTAGATCCGAGACCAAACTATTCTTTATAAGTTTGCAATCTCGTATCCAGCGTTAGGATTTCCATTGTTTGGCTCCGAAGCAATTATTAGATTTGTCCTCTGGGTCGCCTTTGTTGCCAGCAAATCGTGTATTACTTTACAATAATCATAATTAATTAACTCCGTTTAGAAGGATCTCAACTTGTGCAACTAGAAACTAAACTCTGTACAACTCAAGTCGGCACACACCAACATCAACCTTAAAACACGGAAACAGCCAATTGGAGAACTTTTTCAATCATAGACCTGCAACAAGTCTACCTACAATCCATTTTACCCGAAAACCTACTACAGAAAATTTCAAACCAACACACCACTTTCTGGCAGATACCACTATAATAAAAATTTTAAAATTAAAATAATAATTACATTATCAATATTATTAAAAACACAATTTTGTATATAATCATTTCTACGCCACTGGATTTAATATTTATATTTTAAAATAATTTTCTATAAATTCCTACAAATCGTAAAAACGAAACAAAAAAATTGTAACTTTCTTTCAAGCACAATAAACTAATAATTTCAATTTGTACTTATACGTGAAGCAACCAACATCTTATATCTTCACAGATTAAATTCAATTTTTTCAACATGGTAAGTGCAAATTTCAATTGAAATAATCATTTAAATATTTTACTTTAATGAAATTTTAGCGTGAAGTAATATCGATACACGTCGGCCAAGCCGGAGTACAAATTGGAAACGCATGTTGGGAACTGTATTGCCTGGAGCATGGTTTGCAGAAAGATGGCATGTTCAGTGAGCAATATTTGGAACCTTCAGTTGTTGGTAAGTTTTGTAAGTTTTTTATTAATAATAATATAAGTATACATTTCCTAATACATATTGTGTGTCCATTTTCTTATCAACCATTTTTTGCTCTGTCAATTCATCTTTTTTCATTTCCGTTTCTCCTTTTGTCAAATTTATGTTCAAATTATTTATTTATTTTTTGTAGATTCTGTAAGAACTGGTGAATACCGCAACCTCTATCATCCAGAACAATTAATAACAGGCAAAGAAGATGCTGCTAATAATTATGCTAGAGGCCATTACTCAATCGGAAAAGAAATTATTGATCGCGTTTCTGATCGTATTCGCAAACTATCAGATCAATGTCATGTCAATGATCAATGAGTGAAATATAAGGAAACCTTGTAGACCATACAAGGTTTCCTTATATTTCACTCATTTGGTGGAGGTACAGGATCTGGATTTACTTCCCTCTTAATGGAAAGGCTATCAGTTGAATATGGAAAGAAAAGTAAATAACAATTTGCCGTATATCCAGCTCCCATGGTTTCTACAGCTGTTGTAGAACCGTACAATTCAGTCCTAACAACACACACAACGCTGGAACATTCAGATTGCGCTTTTATGGTTGATAATGAAGCTATTTTTGATATTTGTCACAAAAATTTGGATATACCACGTCCAGGTTACGATAATTTAAATCGTCTTGTTGTACAAATTGTATCATCAACAACAGCATCACTCAGGTATGTTTAAATTTATTATTCTATATTTAATTAAGATAAATATTAACAAATGTTTTGAAATTTTTAGATTTGATGGAGCTATGAATGTAGATTTAACAGAATTTCAAACTAATTTAGTACCATACCCTCGAATTCATTTTCCTTTAGTAACCTACTCACCAATCATATCAGCTGCAAAAGCATATCATGAGCAATTTTCAGTTCAGGAAATTACCAATGCCTGTTTTGAACCCTGTAACCAGGTTTGTTATTTGTATTGCTGATTAAAATGTTTCTAAATTATGCTAATTTCTAGATGGTTAAATGTGATCCACGTCGTGGTAAATATATGGCTTGCTGCATGCTATATCGAGGAGATGTAGTTCCTAAAGATGTTAACGCAGCGATTGCTACTATCAAAACTAGAAAAAATATACAATTTGTTGATTGGTGTCCAACTCCAGTTGTTTAAAGTTGGTATTAATTACCAAAAACCTACAGTTGTACCTGGGGGAGATTTAGCAAAGGTGTTTTTTAATTAAACAGTTTTTTTTTATATTAATTGTCCTTAAACTTATTTTATTGTTTTATAGGTGCAACGAGCAGTATGCATGTTATCAAACACTACTGCAATATCTGAAGCTTGGGCCAGACTCAATCACAAATTCGATTTAATGTATATGAAGAGAGCTTTTGTGCATTGGTACGTTGGTGAAGGTATGGAAGAAGGTGAATTCAGTAAAGTCCGAGAAGATATGGCCGCTCTTGAAAAAGATTACGAAGAAGTGGGCACTGATAGTAGTGCTGATCAGTCGTTCGATGAAGTAGAAGAAGAGTACTAATTTTTTTTAATGTGTTTCAATGTTCTTTGTATAGTTAAATTAATTTAATAATTGTTAAATGTAATCAAAAGGTACTAAAGTATTTTAATATGTTAATGTTTTAAATAGTTGCAGGCAACAATATATAATTTAATAATATTAAAAAAACATAATTAAATATTTGATTTTTTTTTTATAAAAATCATAAAAATCCTTATTTGGCATTGTTAAATCCGTTAGATGTTTGAATCTCAGCAAAAAGGTCGTGCAGGAGTTTTCTATTCATTTAAAGGCCCTTTCAGATTTACCGATTCTTAGAAATGATGTATAAGTTTATATAAGTACACTTTTTTAAAGCCATTTCCGACACTTTATGCTCTAAACCTACAAGTCGTCGTTTCATGTAAATGTTTGGCATATGCTACTGGTGCTTCAAACTTGCGCTCCGGCACAACAATTCCGTTTAAATGTACCTATTTAATTCAACACAGTATAAGGTAGTATTTTTTATCACCAGCGGTCACATCAAGCGATGGATGACAATAATTAGTCTTTGCGGGGCACCCAACTCAAAAAATGCTCGGACTTCAGGATAATTGGCCTGATAAGTCACACCTTAAAATCGCATCTTTACAAAACTAGAAAAAAGCATCAAAAACTCGCAGATAAGTTTTAAGTGAGATATGTTAACCAGGGAGGCACTATTTGAAATAAACAAAAGTCTCTAGACATAAAGCATAAAATGTATATTTGTTACATCAACTTCTCAAAAGCTTTTGGTAGAATCCAACACGCAATTAAGCAGTAAAGGTCAAACTTGGAAAAAAATTGAGTAAAGAGGTTGAGATATGTCGGGGAGTGAGACAAGGGTGAATACTGTCAGCTTTGTTATTTAAAGTGTACAGTAAAAGTATCTTCTTTAGATTTTAGCTAAATTTTCTAATTTTAGTATTTTGTTTGATTCTTTACTCTAGTTCAAACTACTCATCATAGATTGGATTGACCCAACCACCTCAGTGTTGGTCATCAGGAGATTAGATTCATCATCCCTTTTTCTGATTTAGAAATTTTTAATACTTTCCAAAAAGAAAAACTTCCAATTTCTTGATAAACACTCGGGTCGGTGGGTGTGCACTCTAGTTGAAACTACTCGATCGTAATCTTAATTTGGAGTGTCCCACCCACCCGCCAAGTGTTGTTCATCAAGAGATTAGATTCATCCCTTTCTCCTAAGACTTAGGGACTTCTAACACTTGCAAAATGGATTTTTTTTTATTATTTCAAAACAAACACTGTTAATAAAAAAACCATTGACTACAAACACTCGAGTGGGTGAACTAGAAAACCCTATCTACAACCAAATTTTTGTCTTCTCTTGTTCCAACAAAAAAAAATTTAAAGCTTGCAAAGAGGAAAAAAGTCTTATTTACAAACTCTTGGGCGGGTGAGTGAGCACTCTAGTTTAAACTACTCAATAGTAGTCTTAATCTGAAGTGACCCTCCCACCCAGTAGTGTTGGTCATTAAAAGATTAGATATCACCTATTTTTTCTCTTATCAAAAAACTTTTAACACTTGCAGAGAAGAAAAAACAATTTTTTTTTGATAACAAACACTTGAGCAAGTAGGTGAGCGCACCAGTAAAACTGTTTGTTGATAATCATAATCTGGCCTGCTAAGTGACCAAGTGTTGGTCATCAAAAGATTGAATGTCACTTTTTTCTTCTTGGTTGCCCAAGAGAGTTTTAACGCTTGTAAAGAAAAGAAAATTCTAATTTCTTAATTAAACTCCAAACTAACCTACTATTACACCCACCCAAGTGTCAGTCATTAAAAAAATGAATATTACTTCTTCTTCTTGTGACATGGAGACTACTGGCGTTTGCAGAGATGAAAAATGTCTAATTCTTTAGTTTGGAGATTAAATAAATTATTTAGACAATACCAGTAAGTAGATTCTTTTGTAAAATTGTTTTTTAAAGATATTTTGTATAAAAAAATTAGTTTTATTAAAGAAATTTTGAGAAAATTGAATTTATATTACGTATTTCTATAAATCCAAAAAAATGACATTTTAGAAGTTAAATTGATCATTTAGGTTTTCAATTATTTAAAATTACGTTAAAAAATCATTCTGTTGTACCTTAAGCGACCGCCAAAAATGACGTTTTGTATTATTTTGTAAAAAGATACGGCCTTGGTGAGTGAGCACAAGATTTATGAACTATAGACTAGTTTGGTAACCCGCCAACTTGACCAAGTTTTTGTGATTAGGTATTTGTTGTTGTTTTTCACTCCTGCAATATACTTGCAACTATTGTGCGGCCCTTAACTATGTCTAACTAGGTCAGAAAGCAAAATATTAAAAAAAAAATCAGTTTTAAAATCTAATTAACAGTCTTCAGCTACAACTTTCTACAGAATGACTTAAGTTTACACTCATAAAAGAGTAAATATTGTTAAAAACATCATCATCCGTAAGACATTTTTGTGCACTGCTGAAGCTTCCTCTAGCTTATTCTACTGTTTTGGGCAATATTGGCCCAGTTTCCACTATCCTTTTTGCTGCATCTGGTAGGTGGTCTTCTTCTGTTTCGTTTGTCCTTGGTCTCCACTCTAGTATTTTGTTTTGTCCACCGGTTGTCTGTTGTGCGAGCTATGTGCTCAACCCATGTCCACTTAAATTTTCTGATGCATTCAACAATATTGGCAACTTTAGTTCTGTCCTTTATAGTTATGTTGAGCACTCTATCTCCTTTAGTCACTCCCAATATCAGTCTTTCCATCGCTTTTTGCGCAACCTGAAGCTTGCTTACTAACCACTTTGTTAAAGTTAATGTTTCAGCCTCATACGTCATTACTGGTCATTTCTATTTTACCAAAAGTTGCACCGCCAAGCCCTATGCGTCGAAAGATTTTGGTTGCTTGGTTAGGTTAAGTTAGGTTAAGTTAGGTTAAGTTAGGTCACCAGGTTTGTCATAAAATGTGTTTTATTCTTCAAAATACTTAAATAGGACTTGAAAAGAATAAAGACAGATAGTACCAGCTTCAGTTTGCCGACGACATCGTATTAATATTGAGTGACCCAAAAGTACTAACAGAGAGAAATTGAACTGAAAATAAACACCAAAAAAACAAAAGTCTTAAATCCAACAAATCCAAAAATATTACTAAACAATAAAACCATCGAATGCGTAGACCACTGCATTTACTTTGAGCACATAATCAAGCTAAGAAACTAAAATCAAACAACAAAAGTCAACAGACGCATAAGCCTTATTTGGGCAGCGTTTGGTAAACTGTGACATATTCCTGAAACAGCATAACATAAATCTAAAAAAAAAAAATAACAATACATGTATCCTACGGGTGGCTACATACAGCCTAGAAACCATGAGTGTTACCACAAAGAGTATGAATAAAATCCAAAGAACACAAAGAGCGTACTATGATCGGAATCTTCAAAGATCAAGAACGAGACAATCAGAGATAAATCAAAGGTAAAGGACATGGCGGAAAATATAGCAAACTTAAAATGGAGCTGAGCCGACCACGTTTCAAGACAAATCAGCGATAAATGAGCAGTTAGAGTCACGCACTTTTGACTAAGAGAAACAAAGAGCAGCAGAAACCGGCTTAAAAGACATGGCTGGATGGATCAACTACGGGAAGCGATTGGTTCTACAAAACTCAATACCGACAGATATGGAAGATGTACAGAGAGGCATACGTCCAGGAGTGGACTAAATAAAGCTGAAAAAAAAGATTAAAGTTGGAGGACGTGTTGGGGCTAAAGGATTAGAAGACAAACTTGCACAACTTGTCTTAGCCTTTGAGATTAGCCGTAAAAACCTTTTGGTCTTGCAGGTTGATGGTTTTACTGACGTTAAAAACGATTGACGTGAAGCGGCTGATGGCTTATTAGAAATGGTTTGCTCGCTTTACTTAAAGTGAATGCAGCTCAGAAAATAATTCAAATAAATGAATAAGAAAAAACTTAATTAAACACTTAATTTATTTTGTGTCGAGTTATAAAATGCAGTTGCAACTGGTTCAAAACTATTTAATTATTTAATATTAAAAGTAATCACTTGTGTTGCAGGATTTTAAGGATGTTATATAATATACGCAAGTTGTTGTTTATGCATTGCACACAAAGATAAATATTATTAAACATTTTAAAGTAACATTATATACGGAATAACATTTATTTCAGATATAATAACAGTTCAGTATAATCTACACCCCATTTCATATTTTCTAACATATTATAATTAATAGAACAAGTTAGTCAGAAATAAATTCATTCCACGCCACTGGGTTTAATACTCGTATTGTATATCATAGTTGAATATTATTTATATAAACAGCAAAAACACAACTAAGCAAAAAAATCTGCATGACTTTGCCCAAGGAAAACGATAAATATTTCAATTTGTGCTCACACGTGAAACGTTCAACACCTTAACAGATTCAATTTTATTAAACATGGTAAATACAAATTAATTTATTTTAATTCTTTCAGCCGTTTTCGTCCACTGCAGGACATAAGCCTCTTCTCTGCTTGTATGCTGGCAACTTACATTACAAGGGACCTACAGTTTTAAGTGGATTCCGAACCACTGGAGAGAATTATCACTCCTCAGAGAAGGTATTTAGCCGTGAAACCCCACGCTGGCAAATGCGGGTTGGGGAGTGGGAGAGCGTATAGAACGTGAAAAGTATATCACGGTATATGATATGGGAATCAAACCCACGATCTTCGGTACAGCGGCCGGATGCCTAGACCACTGCGCCACGCTCTCCTCTATTTTAATATTTTTATTAATTGGGTTTAATTTTAGCGTGAAGTAATTTCAATACACGTCGGCCAAGCTGGAGTACAAATTGGCAACGCATGTTGGGAACTTTATTGTCTTGAACATGGCTTGCAGAAGGACGGCATGTTTAGTGAGGAATATCTAAAAGATAACAAAGCATCTGATGATAGTTTCAGCACGTTTTTCGCAACCACTGGATCCGATAAACACGTGCCCAGATCAATTTTCGTTGATTTGGAACCTTCTGTTGTTGGTGAGTTTATTAATATTAATTATAAAATTTTCAATTAATTTGTTTATTATAATTCTATCGCTTTGAAAACTTGATATATATAATTTCCCTTCTATTATTAAACTACAAATGTAGCCACTTTTTTTAATGCGTGTTATAAATTATTTTTGATGTTTATTTTATATTTTTAAATGTAAGTATGAATAAGAATTGCTTGAATAGTCACACTAAATGTTTTGATAAATAATAATATTTTTCAAACAGTTTAAATAATCAAGAATCATATTTCTTCATTTTATTAGATACATTAGTCGATTTATTCAATGAGTTCGGAACTTTATTTTTGGAAGTACAAAGCTGGCAAATAAATATTCTCTTATTATCACTTTCTCATTGATTATTTTTGTTACTACCTTTAAATAATCTCAGCGTTGCTTATAACCATCGTTTTCACTGTGAAGGTTATTAGAATCTTCTTCCAGAATCAGTGGCGTAGCATTTTTGGGCACTACCGTAAAATATTGAAAAAGGGACTGTTTTAAAAAAAAATTATAATTTTATTTTCCTCAAGTTTTGAAGACGTTGCAAATGAAAAGAACGCGTTCCAGTTTTGTCAAATAATTTTAATAAAAAAATATAAAACTCGTCTTCTTTTTGTCGAATGATCTCCAAAGAAGATACCGTTAAAGTAGAAGCAGTTAAAGAGTTATTATAAATTTAAAGTCTTTACCAATTTCCATAATGTGATGCAAAAAACATTAATTTATATTCAAATTTACATTAAAGGTAAAACCAATTTATTGACTTTATTTGTAGATTCTGTAAGAACTGGTGAATACCGCAACCTTTTCATCCCGAACAATTAATATCAGGCAAAGAAGATGCTGCTAATAATTATGCCAGAGGCCACTACACAGTTGGAAAAGAAATCATTGATCGCGTATCCGATCGAGTTCGTAAACTATCTGATCAATGTAATGGTCTACAAGGTTTCCTCATATTCCACTCATTTGGTGGAGGCACTGGATCCGGTTTTACGTCCCTTTTAATGAAAAGACTATCACTTGAATATGGAAAAAAGAGCAAACTACAGTTTGCAGTATATCCAGCTCCTATGATTTCTACAGCTGTAGTCGAACCGTACAATTCAGTCCTAACCACTCACACTACTTTGGAACATTCAGATTGCGCTTTCATGGTTGATAACGAAGCTATTTTCGATATTTGCCAGAAAAATTTGGACATTCCCCGTCCAGGTTACTGCAATTTGAACCGCCTTATTGGAAATATTAATCATGTATTAAACTAATGTTCTGAATTAATAATAAATGCCACAATTTCTTAAAAAGCTCTGCCGCAGCTAGGGCTCGAACCTGCGACAGTTTATGCGCCGAGGTTTGAGTTAATCGCTTTACCCAACTGAGTCACTATTATTTTAGACTTGACTTGAAACTTTTAGAAGTCCATTATTTATGTGTGGTGTATTGCATATAATTATTAGCTGGTGTGCTTGCATTCATAAATATATTAATATAATTATGATATTTATTTACAACTAAATAAAATAATATTTAATAGATTAATGGAGTGAGAGTGGATCAGTTTAGGAGTTATTGCTTCAGTCTTTTTTGTTGCATTTATGTTATTTGAAAAAAAATTTGTTTGAGTTGATAAATTAACAGCGCTCTGTGAGTGGATTAGTTCAGCTACTGTTGCTTTAGACTTGAGCAAGTCAGCTATTGTTGCTTGGGACTTGAAGATTTTATTATATAATTATACTAACTCTGTGGACACCTATTTGCATAGAATAAAACCACTTTTGTTTTACTTTTTCAAATGCGTAAATATGGTGTTTTGTACTCTTTTATTTATGACTGGCAGATTATTAGTGCACTGTGAGCTTAACAAATTATCTATTGTTGCTTCAGGCTTGTGAATGTTTTCCGTGTGTCCTTGATAACTTTATTGTAGTGTCACACTAACTTTGGACATTTATTTATGTTAGAGCTTTGCTATATTATTATTGCTTCAGCCTTTCCTTAAAGATGTGTGGACACCTAATGGAGTCGTATTGGTCGGCACTTTGCCTATAATTTTAATTCAGTTGTTGTTGCTTGAAAAAAAATTGTTTGAGTTGATAAATTAACAGCGCTATGTGAGTGGATTAGTTCAGCTACTGTTGCTTTATTTTTTATTTATTAACATTTTGCACTTAATTAGAAGTTTGTGAAAATAGATTAATAGCGCTCTGTGGATGCATTAGTTCAGCCATTGTTGCTTCAGTTTTTTTTGCTTTTTTTTCTAGCAACACTCAACCATAACGTTAAATATATGTGATGTGGCTTTTTGGATTTTTTCATTTGTGACTGGCAAATTAATAGTGCTCTGTGAGCCTAATAATTTAGCAATTGTTGCTTCAGACTTTGTTTTTGTCGGATCATCTTATGATGTCACTTTGCAATAAAGTTGTCGCAAGCCATGAAAAAAGACATCTTAAGATTTTACACTTAATTGGAAGAGTTTAAGACTGACGTTATTGCTTCAGCCTTTTCATTAAAGATGTGTGGACACCTAATGGAGTCGTAATAGTTGGCACTTTGTCTACAATTCCAATTCAGTCGTTGTTGCTAGTTGCTACTAGCCTACAAAAATGTATGTAATTATGAAATTTACAAATGTACAAGTAAATAAAATAATGCATAGAATAAAACCACTTTTGTTTTACCTTTTCAAATGCGTAATTATCTCTTTTTTGGCTTTCTCATTTGTGACTGGCAGATTAGTAATGCTCTTTGAGCCTGACAGTATAGCCATTATTGCATCAAACTTTTTGTTTTTGAGGGAGTTCTAGAGTACTTTATTGTAGCGTCACACTAACTTTGGTTATCTATGATGTCACTTTGTAATAAAGTTGCATGCCTACTACTCTTCTAGCAACACTGAACAAATTTATTTCATAAAATTATATTATATATTTGGAAGCTGTTTGGTAGCTTTTTATTATAATTAAGAAATTTTGCACTTAATAGCTCTTGTTGCTTCAGACTTGGTTTTCGTCGGAGTTTTTGTGAATTCTCTTGAGTACTTACTTTATTGAAATGTCAAACTAACTTTTGATATATAATGATGTCGGCACTTTGCTATAAAGTTGTATTTAACCATAAAAAAAAAATTAATATAATTATAATATATATAATACAATAATGTCCCACAGAACTTATGAACAGAAAAATAAAACTTATTAATATTTTGCTCTTATTTAGAAGATTTATGATGATAGTTTGATAGCGCTGTATGAGTGGATTTCTTTGTTTAGCCAATGTTGCTTTGGACTTGTAGTATTTGGAATGTCTAAAGTTGGTGTGCATGTATACAAAAATTTATTAATATAATTATGAAGTTTATATTATAGTTATAAAATTTTTAAATGAATTAATGAATACAATAATGTCTCGGAGAACTTTACTAAACAAAATTGTTTAAGATGGTAGATTAACAGTGCTCTGTGAACAAATCAGTTCAGCCGCTGTTGCATCAAACTTGATTGTTCAATAATGCATATAATTAAAAACTGGTGTTACCATTCATAAATATATTAATTTAATTATGAATTTTAAAATAAATGTTTCGGAGAACTTAATGGAGAAAAAATTGTTTGTTATGATAGATCAATAACTTTCCAAGAGGGGATCCGTTTGGTTGTTGTTGCTATAGACTTGAAGCTTCTAGGAATTTATGCATTACAATGATTAAATATTATAAAATTATCTTATATATAATTGGAAGGTGCGTGGTAGCTTTTACAAATTTTTGAATAGGTCTGCTTGGCAAGAGAGTGGTTCAGTTGGGTGAAGCGCCTAACTCGAATCTTGGCACAAAATTTGTCTCAGGTTTGATCCCCAGCTTTGGCAGATCATTTTTAAGAGATTGTGGCATTTATTAATTTAGGACATAGACTAATGTACAATATAATAATATATAATATATGATTAGTGTCCATATAAACCATAATTACATTTAATACGAGTGTGGATGGACCAGATACTAAGCCTCGTCAGTATCTACAGCGCCTCCATACTCGGCAGCTGTGAGGTAACAAATGAAATAAAAGTTAGTTTATCGGATTAACCCTTGTTGCTTCAGGCTTGGTTTTTGTCAGAGTTTTTGTGGTTTTTTTTGAGTACTTTATTGTAGTGTCACACTTGAGATCTAATGATGTCGGTTTTTCACTGTAAAGTTGACACTAGCCATGAAAAAAAAAAATTGTGAAGTTTATAAATGAATAAAATAATGTCTTTGAGAACGAAAATTGTTTGTGATAGATTTATAGTAGTTCAGCCGCTGTTGCATCAAACTTGAATTATAAAAAAGTTGGAGTGTATGCATTTAAAAAAATATTAATCTAATTATGAAATTTACAATTATAAATACAAATAAACTAAATAATGTCTCTATGAGCAGATCAGTTCAACCGCTGTTGCTTCAGATTTGAAAGTTTGTATTTGGTATTTGCATATAATTAAAAGCTTGTATATATACATTTAAAAAAAATATTAATATAGTTATGAAATTTATAATTATAAATAAAAATAAATAAAATAATATGTTGAAAATCAACAAAAAACATAACTTCTATATTTGGTTTTGGATTAAAATATTACAATTAGTATTGATTAATAGGACATTTTAAATTATATTTATTTGTGCTATTTAAAGATGCACTGTGATTTTTGGACTTTTGGTTTCAGAAAAGGGATAAAATACTACAATTTGTTTTGATAATATTAAGTTATAAAATTATATTTCTTTGTGTTTACAATCTGTCAACGTGACTATATTATTAATGTTATTAACTGTTTTTATTATAAGTTACAGTAACCCAAGAACAGATTGGCCGAGCTAATAGGCAACTTAATATACAGTAAAATTATGTTTGTTTTCTTTGCAATCATGCCCTTGACCGTTTTAGCATCCTTCATTCGCGCTTACATTTTACACATTCCATGAGCCAAACTGTTCTGGGATTATTGTATACTTCATTTTACTTGTATTATAATGTGCTATGTATCTAATAATAATTTGGATTAGGAGGTTTCGTGTTTTTTGTATTGTAATATTTTATTTATGTATAATTTTATATATTTAAGTTTATGTTGTTAATTTGTTTGTTGTTATTATTATAACATTAATACATGTTATTAAATTATTTATTTGTAAATGATCATATTATTATGAATAAATAATATATTTAAAACCTTGATTGAATTGTTGTTTTGATCTTCGTTCTTGCTATTTCAGGGATAAATTAACAATCTATATTTTTACTCATTTACTAGCGTGTGTACAATAAGTGCACTTTACATCAAGATAAATTAGTCAGTCAGTCACTGATTACTATAATGAATAGATATAAAGGACCATGTCTTAGTCCTAGAAAACAAAGCATACATACTTGAATGATTTAGGTATTCTACACTTCAGACGTGTGTCTGCAAATTACTAAATATCTATTTGATTCGATTTCATACGTTGAAAGTGATAAAATTGCAAAGAATTTAATCAGAAAATTTGGTGTTTAAAACATAAAATGACAGATAAAAAAATGTGTACCAATCTGTACAACTAATAATTCCGAGAAACAACCTCGTAAAAAAATCTACAGTTCCGTGACAAGTCAAATTTATTTGTAAGTTCATTTTTGACATAACTCACTGAATATCTTGTGAAACTCACCTGCGTGTTTGCCGGGGAACCTGGTAGTTGAGGGGCTACTATTCAGGTTTAGAAGAGTTCCAACACACTGCTTTGGCCCTTGCTTACAATTAGTTTTAATAAGTAATTATTTTTTTAAGAAACATTTAGGTACTAGATATTTATATAAATTTTTGTTTATCAATTTTCATAAAAAAAAAATTGATGCAAAAGTTATTGATAAGGGTGAACTGACTGAACAATGATAGTGTTCTCATATGTACATGTACATTTGAAACATGTGTTCACACCTCTATAATGTTCAATATCCGTACCGATAGCGTACAAGAGCTTAATTGCTGTGTAAATAATGAACAGGTTTTAAATTGTATCATATAATTTGCAATTTCTAATCCTCATCATTTTTTAAATATTATAATTTATATAAACGAATGTTTGTTTAACAAAAAAGTAGTCTTTTCTAATAATTTATTTTATGTTAAAAATAGACATAATTTGAGCTGAGTATAATTAAATTGAATCCCTAATAAAAACCGTTTAAATTGATTAACTTAATATCACATACATTATGTAGTTTTTTTACTGCTGCATTCAATAAAATTTATAAACTTTACATATTTGAATAAATCCCGCTAGGGCCTCTTATTTTTACAAGTAGTTATACTTTAAAATATTTGATCTTTTACAAAGTCTATTAATATCCGCTTTATTTACGACTTTTTATGTCTATGCAGTTTAAAATTTTACATTCTTAATATGTGTGTTTTATTTGAACTGTAAAGAAAAATATTGGAATTTATAATAATTGCTGGTATACTCGGTAAATTCTACACTATATATATTTGTCGAATTTGTATGCACTTATTGTTTACTAATAAATTATTTCAAGTTTTTTTATACTTTTATTCTCATAATAACTAATACTATATAATAGTATGTACGAGTAATGCAAACTAGACAATGTTATTAGTTTACAATCTTACTATATATTATTTTACAGTTCTTAAGGATGAAATAATTAAATCTATTAATGAATGACACTGTATTTTTTGCAAATTATTGGGTAAAGTCTGAAAGCAATACATTTTTAAACTTTTAATAAGCACACTAGCATAGAATTATTATATTTATGTTTTATTTCATATTCTTCAATGCATTTGAAACTGCGGTTCTTTTTGTTTTTTTTTGTAGGAAACGGAAGCATCTCTGTGTTTAGCTAAATAGATATTAAATAATCATAATAAAGTCATTATGAAAGAAAATAGTTCCGATAAAAACGTTCAACAACATATCTGACATATACAGGGTGATAGACTAAAACGTACGGCTAAATAACTCTATTGTTTTTAAACCAATTTGAATGACTCAAAAACCATTTTAAATGGTTTTTTGAGTACTATAAAGGCAGATACATAAATGTATGTTTTGCTTTTAGTATATTTGTAATGGCAATCAAATTTAGTTTTTTAAATAGCAATATACGTCTTTAATATTTTTTTGGAATTCTTAAGATATTACATATTGCCATTAATTAAATAAATTGTGATATGACACTTAAAAAAGTGATTGATTTTAAATACTAAAATTAATTGATTTTGCAAAATTGCAAAAATACTAAAAACATGATTCATGTCATTCAAATCGGTTTAAAAATAACAAAATTATTTAGCCGCGCGGTTTTGTCTAACATTTATAATAATTTATAAGTCACAAATAGAATTTTGATTTAGAAAAACATGAAAAAAACGTTATCTGAAAAAGTACAAGTCGGAGTGCAGAGTCTTGAGGAACACTAGCATTTATGATTTTGAAATCAGAGTTAAAACTATCTATTCTAATTATAATTTATTATTAATATATAAGACATATAAGTTATAATCAAGACCTCTACAATAAAGCTTGTGTATAAGAGTAAAATTCTATAAAGACAAAGTGGTCTAAGTCACAAAAATAGGTAACATTGTGGTAAAATTGCAAAAACTTAAGTTGGTCTTATTTAAAAACAAATTTTGCAACAAAATGTTGACTTTATTTAGACCACTTTGGTTTTTAAAGGCTCATTTATATTATTATTATAAATTTACAAAGTAATATTTTTGCCAAAAACTTTATCAATTTATTTATATTTTGATGTAATTACCTCCAAGTTATTTTTTTGTTTTTAATTTTTGTATTTTGTAATAATCAATTGTAATATTAAATAAATATTTGTTATATAAAATTAATTAAGAAATTATGTATTTGTCAGTACAATCACATAACTAAAATTAAAGCAAATTTGCCATTTGTTTGTCTTTGGCCGGATAAATGTTGCTCCGGCACTCAAATTTCTTATAAAATTCAATGTCGATTGCAATAATATGTCAGTGATTATGGTTTGTTGTACCTACTTTGTTTTTAAAGGAAGAGCCATAAATTAAAAGTCCTTTTTTCAATTGAAAATTTGTAAAATATTTTACACAAAGAAATATTCCTGCCTTCTTCACGTTTTCTTATAACTGCTTTCAATTTATCAATATTTAATAATAATGTTTATTTCTAAAACAAAGCTTATTCTCTTCTTTTTGTTGTATTTTTCAAATAAGTGTGGTTTATAAATATTAATCTAAATACATAATATAGTATTCAGTATTTGGTGAATAGATTATTTATTTTAAATTAATAAAATAAATGAACAATTATATAAAATGTTTTAAATTTTTTAATTGGCAAGATTAATAACTATTTATCAAATATAGTAAATGTATAGTTAATTCATAACAAATTGTATATTGTGAAGTACCAGTAAATGATTAATTATGTGAAGTTTATCGAGATAAGTTATACAATGGGTTCACATCAGAATGTAATGCCTTTATGTTCAAATTAAATTTATGTGAATCAAATTTTAATTCAAACAATATCCTACAATATTAATATGCTGCAATATTTTGATGATCTAACCGGGTGTAATCAAAGCAAGACCGTACAATACTTGTACCAATTCTGCTACCGTTCACACAAATTTAATACAAACATGATCTAACTGAGTGTAACTGAAGCAAGACCGTGCAATACTTGTCACAAAATATTAAAACGCTTTCATATTTTTATGTTAACTAATTTTACTAGCAATCACACAGATTATATACAAACATAATCAAACTGAGTGTTACCTCAAGCAAGATTAATACTCTTTTTTACTTTTGCTTTGCTATAAAGACATAATATTCTAGTGTAAACACCACTATAATTTAAACATGCAATTCAAAATCTGGTACAAATCATAGTTTGCTCAATTTAGGGTGTTGTACAATTTAGTGTTTACAATCTCACTGTACTTCACACTGTTTACATTCTAATGGAACTCTACAAATCACAATTAATTATGTTAAATACAAAAGTTTTAATATTTTTAATAAATCTAATGAAAAACATTGATGATTTTTTTTAAATTTTTCTGGACATAAAAATTTGGCATAAATTAAAACTTTAATGATTAAAAATCAGTCTGTAATTTTTACGATGTTAGTCTTGTAGCTAAGATGAATTAGTACGCCACAAGTCAAAATGTTTGAGTAATTCATTAAGTTTATTGTGATACGTTGCAAAAATTAAAGATTTACCAATCAAAACTGGTTTTATATATCTACCGAACTAGTAGACATTTGCTACCAGTAATGAGTCTATTTTGTATTCATAATAAAGGTATCATTATTTTTTTCATTACGCTACCTGTATCATAATGAGCATATTACAATACAATACAGAATATTTTGTTTATAGAGGTAAGAATAGATACATTTAAATAAGTAATGGATTAACTAACATAATGTTGATTTTTGTTTTATTGACTATCAGATTTACTATCATTTACTACACTAATGCTGGAATTCATGAAAGCTGATTAACATTAATCAGCATTAAATGCGACAACATAACCACAACATTAGATAAACTGTAATTTTTTTTTAATTTCAATATATATACTTGTTATTTAGTTTGCTTTACTGTCAAATATTATTATTTTAATTGGGCTTCTGTGACAGCTGTGTACAATATAAATGGTTTTGCACAGGTAATATGGTTTTTGACTAATAAGTTTGTCTAAAGTTTTAGTCAAAGGTTTTTTTTATTAGAAAAATATAGGCCTAATTTGTATCTAAAACAATAGAAAATAATTACAAAAACTGATACAAAATAAATAATTTTAACTGCAACTTATAATCAATTCAATCACACTTAATAACAAAAAGTAGAATTTGTTTTATTAAAATATACGAGTATAAAAATATTCATAATATTTAGAAATTTACTTTATATTATTAATCATTATAATTTTTAGTTTTAGCCCAAGTAAATATTATGAACGCTACAAAACTAAACATTTGTTAGGGCAATCTTCGGATGAAAAATATATTAATGTAAGCAAAGAGACTTTAACAGATGAAGAATATATTGCATTGTTGAAGATACACTAAACTTAGCAAATAGCAATAATAAATTAGACAAACACAATTTTCTTTCAACATTGTTGTTTCTAACAAAGAAAGCTGCTAAAAAATCAACTTCTAATCAAATAAATACCAAAAATAAATTGGATAAACTCAACATTCCATCATCGTTGGGTGTACAAAAAAGTATGATTCATACAAGAAAGACTACCATAGAATATACCAATGAATCCAATAAAAATGAAAGTGTCATAGAATGCATTAATCAGTCTAATCAAAATAAAAAAAAAATACAGTATTTATTGTAAAAAAAAATATTAAATTTTGCGAGGCATTTGAAACAGAAATTTTGTAAGGAAGTGGAAGTAAAGCAGTTTTTAAACTGTTCCAAAAGAACAAAGGAAAGAAATAAAATAAAAAGGATTATCAGAAAACAGGGAGATTTTGAAATGAATACAAACTTAGCGTTTAATCAAAATCAATTAATTGTATCTCAACGACCAAACAATGCAATCGAGCCTGGTACAAGCTATGAAGTATGTGCTGGATGCAAAGGGTTTTACAGTAGGCGCACTCTGCAAAAGCACTATAAACATTGCGACATTGCGTGCAAAACAGACAACCACATGAAAAATGCACGTTTGTATATGGTCGCAAAGTAAAATCAAATATTCATAATAATGGTTCAAATGGAATTAAAAGAAATAGTATTCCCAGTACTAAAAGATGACAAAATTACAAATGCTTTAAAATATGTCAATTTATCCATAGTATTTGGCAATAAATTGTGTGAATATTATATAAATCGCCGCACCTACACAAAATGATTTGGTCAAAATCAAGGTTGATAGGACGTTTTATTTTAGAAATAAGAAACCAATGTACTGATATAAAAACTTTAACTGATGTATTTCATCCAAAACATCTTGATTTAGTTATTAATGTTATAAATATATTGGGAAAAGTAAATGAAGCTGTCACCTATGAAGCTTCATCAACGGCTCAACACATTAGCAGTTTAATAAATCAATTAGATGACACATTAAAAAGAAAATATATTATAAAAACAAATATGGAAGCAAAACAAGATGTAGAAAACTTTAAAGTATTTTTTGAACATGATTTTAATATGTGCATTGTTAGTACTGTGACCGAAACAAAAATTTGTTGACAATGACAAAAAAATGTCAAACTATCAACAATTGATGACATAAAACTTTTAAATATTTTTTTTAAACAAAATAGAAAAACTTATGAAAACCTTCTGCAAAACTTTTCTATTGCAAACTGGAAAAAATTTCTATTCAGCTTTTTAATAGACGGCGTGCTGGAGAAATTGAAAGATTAGAAATAATTGATTTCAAAAACTATCAGACAGCAGACACTGACAAGAATAATCAATATTACGACACATTATCTAAGCAAACAAAGTTAGTTGCTAATGCATATTTATTTGTTGCACTCAGAGGAAAGCTTGGCAGAAATGTATCAGTATTAAATCATAGAAAAATGTACAAGTATATAAGATTCATATTAGATCAGCGTATGCAAGCTAGAGTAGCACCAACAAATCCATATGTGTTTGAAATACCTAGTTCGGACGATCAGTTCCAACATTTGGATGCATGCTCACTTTTGCGCAAATATTCCTCCGATTGTGGTGCAAAACAGCCAAAACTACTTAGAGAAACAGAACTAGGAAAACGCATTGCAACGCATTCTGTTACAATGAACTTCCAAGAAAGTGAGGTGTCTGAATTGGCAAGTTTTATGGGTCATGCAAATAAAATCTACAGAGACCATTATAGGTTGCCAATTGTAACGAGAGAAATTTTTATTGCATCAAAGTTTTTTTTGGCTGAACAGGTTGCAGAAGATGAAACTATTTTAGAAAAAGACGCTTGAACTTAGTTTACATACTACAGAAGGTAGTAAAAATTTATGTAAACTATTTATAAAATTAATAATTTTTACAGTTTTTTTTTAGATACAACAAAGAAAAGAACTTGGTGAACGCCCGAAAAAGCAACTGCAAAACTAATATTTATGTATAATTTAAAATCGAAAACAATGCCCACTTTAAACAAAGCAGTAACTGGTTATCCAGCATTAAAATTAATATCTGCTCAATTGCTGAGGAGTTGGATTATCAATTATAATCTATTATTATAATTGATAATCCAACAAAAATTTAGTTCTTTCAAAAAAGGTTAAAGTTACCTTTTACCAATTTTGAATATCAATTATGTTTTTACTTACAGTCACTTGGCAAACACCTGAAAGAAAATGCAATGGAACTATTTTTGCTGAACATTTGCAGTGCAACAAACTTCCAAATTTGAAGTAGTGCCAGGAAGCAGTAGGAAATAACACAAAATTAAAAAATTGTAAGCCTGCAGCAGTAAAAGCTTGGGTCTATAATCAAATTAATAGAAATAAAAAACAATAAATTTAAAATTAAATTTTTGTATATATGTAACATCAGATTAAAATCACTACAAGACCATACAAAAAATTACTTTACGTTTTTACTTACAGTCACTTGACAAACACCTAAAAGAAAATGCATGCGAACTATATTTGCTGCACATCTTCATCTTTTAAAAAAGTTTCTTCAAAATTAACATCATACAGCAATATTATTTTCTACAAACTTAATCACTAAAAAACTTATTTTAACATATTCACATTTCACAAATAAACCAACGGTCAAAAGAATAAACGGTTTTTGTACTTGAAACTTAATTATTAAAAAAAAAAATGTAGACAGCTTCTGCAATCTTATGTGAAGAATTAAGTATTTTTTTACATAGAATTGTAGATATTATTAAATTTTAAACTTTGTGATCTTGTTTGTTTTGTTGTTTTGTGCTAAAGCTAAACACTTATTTTATTTTACTACTAGTTGAGGTAACATTTATATTAAAAATTATATTATTTTTAGTTTGTAATCTAGTTTATTTGTCACACCAAGACTAAAGTATGTTAAGAAACGTGTTATTTTGTGGAGTTTAGTATTTTATTTTATTTCTGTTATGTGTTATGTATGTGATATTTTCTTTCTTAAATTAAAAATTATATTTTGAACTAATAACATCTTTTATTTATCACACCAAAAGAAAGATATACAAAGCTTGATAGGCCAGTTAAAAATTATTTATATAGTTAATGTAAAACACTTCTAGAATAAACTACTTTTACCTGACTTTTTATATGGTTATTTCAGCTTATATGAAAATGTAGGTAAACCAAAATTACTATCTGAAGTACTTACCATACAACGTTAAAAATAAGAATTAATCTATTAGTCAAGGCTGCCTTACAACAATGCAACAGTAACATATCCGACAGTACTGCTATAGTCGTATAATAACGTTTATCTCTCCCTATACTCTATTTTGCTGCCTTACTTCATACACTGACATTCAACTTTCTTTTATTCCATTTTTGTGTTATTTGGCCTAGATATTTGCTTTGTCCTTAGGTACCTACCTTCTTAGTTTTTCTATATCTTTATTAACTTCTTCCTCACCGTATCCTCGTTATTTCATTACCCAGTACAAAGAACATAAAAAATCATTTCAAAATAATAAAACAGATTCAACGTTTGCCAATTACGGTCAGGAACATCAACATACTTTTTCAAATCTGGAGGACGTAAAAATTTTATATAATTCACAAAAAAGACTTTAATTAAATTTATTAGAACCATTAAAAAATTTTAAACAAAAAAGTAACGCAGGACCCTTTTTAAATGACCAAATAGATTTAATATATTTCCTCAAATTTAAATCCATTAGTTAATCCTTTTTTTCACCACATATTTTTTATTCTGTTTTGTAATGTAATTCTTTTACCATTAGTACCGCATGCTCATTACTGTAATCTTTAGAAGTTATTTTTTTCTTAATCATTTTTTGTAACTCCGCCCCTTCCCCTCCCATACTTTGTAGTTTAGATATTTATATATATATATATATATATATATA
Organism: Tachinus rufipes; assembly: GCA_963932245.1. Classification (NCBI taxonomy): domain Eukaryota; kingdom Metazoa; phylum Arthropoda; class Insecta; order Coleoptera; family Staphylinidae; genus Tachinus; species Tachinus rufipes. The sequence goes on from OZ010750.1 coordinate 14,260,086, forward strand.
TATTATTATTATATTATTATATATATATATATATATATTTACATCTCGGTATCTATAAAGCGTCCGCTATGAGAAACTGTCATAGGGCGTCCCTTACAAAAAAACGTACTTCTCGTGCTCGCAGGTGAATATACTCGAGCTCAAAAAGATTAACGCGGTTTTCTTATTAAATACAAACTAAAACATTTTTCTATTGTACATAAAACTACTTTTTAGCGTCCGTACATTTTTCTGTTTTTGAGCGTCTTACATATACACAAAAAAACATGAATATGTGTTATAGAGCGTCCTGTTTGCTACCTTAAAGCGTCCGGCAGTGTTGCAACATGTTTTCTATTGTAGATATACATATTTGACAAGGATCGTGCATACTATAAAGCGTCCAAACCAGTTTGACCAGTTTATTTATAGAATATCTGTGGTACATTAACTATACGGCGTCCATCAAAAAATAAACAATAATATACCCACTTAGTATTGATTGAATAATTCTTTTGGTTTTTAGATTTAAGTAGAAAATAATATAAAATTCACTGCATTTTTAGTGTCGGAAACATTTTGGATAACTCAGGCTTTGCAAATCTATCGATGCCCTCTAACAGGTGTCTTGAATTGAAATGCAGAATATTAAAATTGTATCTGCTTTTTCTTGAAAACAATACCGTCTAACAATTTTGAAATATTAAAATTTATAAAAAAATTTGGTCTTGAATCAAAATAATGCAAAAATTAAAATGACGACACTAAATCTTTTTGCTAATGTTTAGAGTAGCATGCAAAGATAAAAAAATATTGAATACAAATATTGTATTAGTTCCTTCTTGAAAACAGTAGTGCCCAAAAGTTTGTAAACACTAAAAATTTAAAAAATTGAAAAGTTTTTAAATAATTACAGTTTATGTCTAAGTGTATTACTCAAAAAAGTTTGTGTATTTAATTTATTAACATGTATTTGAAATATAGGGTTTTCCAATAAGAGGTTTCATTTCATTTCATTTTATTTGATATTAAAAAAAAACGGGAAATTTTTTAAGAAACGCAATAAATGTTTATTTCATTGTAAAGAGAAAGGTATGCTATTAACATTTGAAAACAATATCGGTCAAATAGCCGCCACGGTTACGGTTGCAGTACCACATTCTTTTTATGAAATTTTTCATGACCAATTCGCACATTTGAGGCTGTATGTCCTTGATAACTTCACAAATTTCATTTTTAAGGTTTTGAATCGATTGTAGAGCATTGGCATAAACCTTTCAATTCCGGCCATAAAAAATCATTAATCATAGCTTGGTAGCGCCATCCATTTACCGTAATAGTTGCACCAGCCTCATATTTAAAAAAAAGTAGGGTCCAATCACACCGCCAGCTTAAAAACCGCACCAAACAGTGACACGTTGAGGGTGCAAAGACTTTTCAACTACCATTCTTGGATTTTCTGAGCTACAAATGCGACAATTCTGCTTATTAACGTAGCTTCCGAGGTAAAAATGGGCCTCATCACTGAAGATGATTTTTTGATGAAATTCCAAATCATTTTGATTCATTTGAAGGACCCAATCTGCAAAGAAACGACGTGGTGATCGACCAATTTGAGTTCTTGTGGTAACTGAATTTTAAAAGCCTTAAGACTTAAGTCAAAAGTGCAAAATACAATTTAATGTCGTTTGTAAAATGTCTAATTGCAAAGATCAACAAGGAATCAACAAACCTGGGTTTTTTTTAACACTACGCGCTACATCAGCAATATTCTCATGTGTTCTTAAGCGATGCACACGCTTTTAATTCTTTACATCACAAACTTGTTCCAACAGCTTAAATTATTCTACTAAGTTGACTATTGCCGGCCGAGAAGGTGCTTTACAACGACCAAAAAGTGTTTTAGTTTTGCGAACTGTGACTGAAATTTTTTCACCATTTTTGTAGTAAATTTTAATAATTTTAATGCGTTGTTGAAGTGTGTATCGTTCCATTTTTAATAACGGCGTAGTTTTTACTTGTCAAATGTCAAAAGATAATAGCTTCAAAATTGACAGCTGCCCAAATAGCCTGCTATTCAAAATGAAACTTCTTATTGGAAAACCCTTTACAATAGAATGTTATTAAGTTTTCAAAATTAAATGTGGTATGTATTACAATTGCGTTTTTTAATGTTTTTGCATAACGTGGATCATTAATTATTTTGATATTATAACGAGACTATACAGTTTTAAATTCATTATGAATAGTTTCACCAGCATGTTCCTACCATCTACCCAAACCTAAACTCAAGTAATATAACGCATGAGGTAATTGGTATAAAATAATATGAAGTTTTGTTTCGATAAAGTCCGTTGCTTCAAAATATTTTTTCAAGTTTCTAAATTTAAGATTTTTTTATCCGGTTTTGATGTAGAGAAACATAGATTTACAATTTTATTCATTGATTTGAAACATAATACGTATGGAATAATTATCAATGAGCTGATATTTCCTACTATATTGTCACTAACAAAAATATCAGTTTTTCAACATTGTTCGCCAAGCATTCCCCGCAAAAACTTTGCCATTGTAATTTTTTGATATTATTTTTAACTGTTTTGGCCAAAGATGAGCTTGTTTACGATCAAAATTTTTGATTAATTTGCTTCAAACTATGAATTTTTGAATAACAGTTACATATATTATCGTATTCATTGAAGAGTAGAAGATTCACTACTGATTTGCTTAACATAGCAAATTTCTTATTACTTCCATTAGATTGAAATATTTTAAAGAAATTTCTTAAATTTCCGAACGGTTTCAGCCTGAAGCATTTGTTTTCTATTTTCAAATTTGCAAATTCAAACAATTAATTCAAGAAATATAAAATTAAATTTAATTAAACTGCAATAAAAACTTATTAATGTTATTATTTTCTTCCTCGTCGTCATTTTTAATACCAACTAATAATTCATTATAATGTTCAGAGCAGTTGCTTACCTTTTCTTGCAAATATACATAGCGGTATAGGCAAGGATACTTTGCAGATGCAATTTGTTGACCGTTTACAATGAAATTTATTTTTAAATCGCCGATGAATTTGAATGAGAAATCATTCAAAACAATTTTCATTAAATTTAAATTTCTATAACTTTCCTTCACATCGGGAACAATACATAACAAAATAATCTTTTTTTACATTTGTAGCTTTACCAAATTTTTTAAGTCCGCACTGCTTTGATATGTAGATCTCAACAATCTTTCATTTGTGTTATTTTCTAGCTCAGGTAATATGCTAAAAGATATTTAAAAAAAAAATGCCATCTGCCATAATTTTAATGTCAACATTACCATTTTCTCCACGTTTATTAATTACCATATCAAATATTTCAGAAACGTTACCCCACACTATTGGTTTTTTAATTGTTTTGGTTGAATTTCTATTACCAACATCAAACCTAGGAAATCAATTTTTATAATGGAATCAAAGTCTAATTTCCTATTCTTCATATCTTCAGAAAAATGAGCAGGAATACATTTGCGTTGACCAGTTGGTGACCGAAAAAAGTAAGTTCGTTTTTTGTATATATAACGCAGACACATTCATGATAGATTTATAATTCAATAATCTCTCCAAACTGATCTGAATCCTTTGAATTTGTTTGGGAAACCTTCATTCTTTTTTTAGAGCTGCTGTATGATGCAATTTTTTATTGATCAGACAGTTCCGCAACCACATTGTTTGTTATGTTACTGGTTGCTTATTTTGAAGAACATATATTAGATTGATTCTTTTCTATGGTTGAAAAACATTTTGTGCAGACAATTGTTGCAGTGTTGGGTTTAGGATTTTTTTTTCATTTTCTGAACTGATTTTTCATAATTTACTGATGCTATCGTACCAAACTTAATTTGTTTATATACTTTTATTACTGCAGATCTATAGTTCTTTTTTGCAGTTATACTTATATAGCAATTACAATCAATTTTAATTCGAGTTCCTTTAAGAAAAACATTTTTTTCAAAATTCGGTATTGTAGAAATGTTTCTTTTAGGATTATCATTCTTTCTATCTTTTAGTGCTAAACAACAAGTGGTACATATAATTTTTGGAAAATGTAAATCTTGAGTATTAAATTTAGGATTTGAATGTCTTATTAATTCAGCTGTGTTTTTATTAACGTGGAAAAAAAATCCTATTTTGTGCGCAAAAAAAAATTCCACAATACATACAATTAAAACTGACTATTATTAGTAGTATTAGTATGAAAAACCATTTTCACAAATTCTTTATCACAAATCAATCAACACTTTGACAATATACTCAGTAAAATATTTTTTTGATCATAAATATTTAATTAAAAAAAATTGTTAATATTTAAAACTATTCACATCAGCCAAATCCTTCAGATCAGAAAGTACAATTGACTGCTTATGGAATCAAGTAAAACTAAAATAATACAACAAAATCCTCATAAAAACAAACTTAATTTTTTAATTTGTATCGTATCAGCCTACTTAGAACAATAATCGTATTGTTGTTGAATTTTTTATTTATGCTAACTCAAGTCAGACAATTTGTGAAATTTCAATTTTATAAACTTTTGGGCACCATTGTGCTTCAAGAAAGAGCAAATACAATATTCGTATTCAGTATTTTTTGATCTTTGCATGCTACTCTAATCATTAGAGAAGAGATTTAGTGACGTCATTTTAATTTTTGCATTATTTCGATTTGGGACCAATTTTTTGATAAATTTTATAAATTCTAAACTTTTGGGCGGTACTGTTTCCAAGAAAGAGCAAATACAATTTTATTATTTTGCATTTTGTAATCTACCAAAGCTACCCTGTAATGATGAGTTCCAGCGTTATTTTTAATTTTTTTTTTTTTCCATTAGGACACTCTGACTTGCTTCGCGACGTTGAACAAGAAAGTTACGTCTATACGGTAGTGCCCAAGACTATAAATCCGACGGCTCCAATCAAAACATTTTTTTTTTAATATTGTAAATCTTTAAAAACCATTCTTTCAAAGAATTTTTTTGAAATTAAATTTTTAGCCTAGATTTTTGGTCAAAAGTGCAAAAAGAAACTTTTTTGGGTAAAATTTGGAGCAACATTTTAAACATCATAAAGATGCTGCGTTCATTAGCTATTTGACAAAAAAAAGAACTTAGCTCAAACCATTACCGAACTACGTTGATCCAAGTCGGGCAAATCACGCTTTTGGGGTTACTTTGAGCGGGACGCATTTGAATTGCACTGAAGCGCTTTGACACAGCTTGGTCGGAACACTTTCAATGTTTAGTATCAGAAATATTTTTGCTAACTTGTCTTCCAAATTCAATAATGTTCTCGGGTTTGCTCTGCAACCTAAGACATGAAAATTATGTCTATACGCACAAGGCGGTAAAATATTAGAGCTTCACCCCGAATGGACTTGACTGAGCATTGAGGCGAGAAGACATGGCCAAAAATCCAACGGTTCCGATTAGAACAAACTTTCTAGCTGCAACCGTTACTTAGCTACGTCGATCCAAGTCGGGTCGCCTTTTGGGGTCGTTTTGAGCGCGACGCATTTGAATTGCACAGAGGTGCTTTGACTGCTACTGCTTGGTTGGATAACTTCTGATTTTTAGTGTCAGATATATTTTAATTAACTCTGGCCTTGCAACGGGGTCAGGGCTTGGCTGGGCAAATTGAAACGGGAAAACATGACATGAACAAAAATTTTGTGGAAGTTTTTTCATTTTTTAAAAACCATCCTGTTTAAGAATTTTTTTAAATTTTTATTTAAGATTTATGGTCCGAAGTGCAAATGATGACTTTTTTGGGTCAAGTTTGGAACAAAATTTAGACAAAATTTAGGCAGTTTATTAAAAAAAAATGAAGATAGCTGAGTTTATTAGATTTTCAACAAACAAAGTATCTAGCTGCAACCGTTACCAAACTACGTCTATCCATATCAGACGGGTCACTTTTTGGAGTTTTAAGCGCGACGCATTTGAATTGAACGAATGCGTTTTGACCGTCACAGCTCGGATGGATTACTTCTGATTTTTAGTGTCGTGAATATTCTGGCTTATTCATGCCTTGCAAATTTTATTTCTGCCCTCAAAATTGCATTACAATTTTGGACAAAAAAGTTAGAACTTACTGAACAAATCAGAATATTTTTTGAACGTCCCAGAGCGATGCAATTTTCACGATTCTTTTTTTGATGCCAAAATTAGACTGTTGTTTATTACATTATTATTTAAACCCAAATATTTGTGATAAATGTTAAAATTTTGCACTTTTGCAATTATGTTTTAAGCTGTTGGTCCCATCAAACCACTTTAAACAAGTCGTAGACTTACTGTGGCGATGTAAAATAGCCGTAAAAACCATAAATAAATAAAAAAAAATGTAATTTTTTAACACCGTTGAGTTAGGTACCTCATTAATAATTTTTGATAATACCATTACAGTTGGCAAACTTAGTTTACTGAATTTTATTTGAATCCATAGTTATACAACACATGACTTTGCTCGCCCGGCATTAACTAGCAACCAAGCCAAGCAAATTTTGCCCGTCAAATTTATTTTGCAACTTGCAGGGATTTACCGTCTTTAACCCGCTAGGCTTTTAGGCATAAAAATCGGTTAGTCTGTAACTAGATCGAGCAGCACAGACTTCCGCCCGCCGGTTTTACATAAGAACTAATCATCTATCAAGATAAGAAACTAATTATATTGCTAACTCAGCCTCCGCAGCTGTGTTTATGAACGGATACTTACAAGGACATTATGCCGTTTCAACGCCGCTCGACTTCGGAACTCCTGGTTGCACCCACATATGGATGTTTCCAACCAACGGGGAGCTCAACCAGACAATCCAAGCCACGGTATATTAAACTGAGGCCTTTCCGGCGTCACTGCCTGCGACGCCGATATTCTCACACAGACGCCCTAGGGTAACTTCTCACCGGGAAACTTTTTCCGGGAGATTTTTCAAAACCCGGCCCAACACAGCACCGGGCAAACAACAAACAAATAATTTTTATTTTCAAATAAATCTTTAAAATCCAAAACCACCTGTGTTTTAATTAATAAAATTTTTACAACGCTACTTTAAATATTCAAAATCTTATATTATTATTGTAAGCGGGAGTTTTTAATTCTTTAGTAATTCTTATATAAAAAAATTGTAAAAATAAAATGTAAATATACAATTTGACGTCCGTTAGATAATATATGCCGACGTGCCTATAAATAGAAAAAGTAATTCTAATTTTAACTTGCGATCGATATTTTAAATGCGGTGTTGCCATATTACGCGGACGCTTAGTAATGCATTTTTTGTACAGAAAAATATACTTGTAAATATACGCCAAGCTCTTTACCGCCTCCTTGCGGCAAATGGTGTGAACTAAAAATATGCACGAAAATATACATTTTTACACAAATCGCCATATAGAGCGTCTTGGACAGAATTTTTTTTATATGTATCTTTCGACTCGCCTTGATGCGCAGAATCAATTTATAAAGGTTTCCTTTTGGCGTCCGTATACGGACGCTCTATTCTTCTCGGACGCTTCAAAGTGCGTAAAAGGACAATGTATGGACGCTCTATAGTTAGGTTGATGTAAATATATATGTATATATATATATATATATATATATATATTTACAATGCAACATGCAAAGTCACTTTTATACTTTTCTAATTATTGAACATATAGATAGAAAATCAAATTTGTAGCAGAAAGCTAACTGTACCTTTCTTTTACACTCTTAAATAAAAAAGTTACAACAGGTTTTAATTTGTGTAGGCTGGCCGATAGAACAAATAACGCACGCCCATTATTTTATTTCCATGGCCAACGTTGCTTGTTAAGCAAACTGTTATGATTGTAAATACCTAACCTTTTACATAATACAATTCTTTATCTTCATTGTAATTTTATTTTACCCTATTCTGAATGAAATGCCATCACACAGATTTAAATATACCAATCATTCAATTAATTTATTAGACAAGCAAGCAATTTTTTTTTTAATTTAAATCTTCTTTATACTATTAACAAATCAAGATGCATTTAATATAATGTAATATTTTACATTAAATGCGATATAATTATATTAGTTAGTATAAAACGAAGCATTTAAAAACAGGAATATATTGACTTCTTCACTCAACCTTCATCAATAAAAGGGGAAACGTAAAACTATAAATAGATTTTATGTGTATTTTTTTGTAGTAGACCGTTTCTTTTGGATATTACAGCATCCTTTTAACTTATTTTCGCTGTAATAATATTTGTATAGGCTACTATTATTTTATTTTACATTATTTTATTTTAAATTATGATGGATGGATTTATTTCTTATTATATCACAATAAATGTAGTACAATTAAAAACACTTTTATGCTAGGTATCAATCTACGTATATAAGCGTGAAGAAATTATTATTGTTATTTTTTTCCACTTGTAAAAAGTGTAAACCGTTTTTGCGCATGTTAATTGATTATTTAATTTGAAAATGCAATTGTCTAAGTATACAAATAAAAAATTTGTTTTTTAAGTAACAGTTAAATTTTTTATTTTATAATTTTTACGCTGCGTATAATATGGTTTCAATAAATACAACAATCCAATATTAATTAAATTATTATTTAATACAAGATAACTTGCTTAGAATTAAATTAAATGAATTAATATTAAAACTTAAAACATATTAACCGCATTAAGCAGTAATGGTCCGACGGCGGATATTACTTATTATATTTTATCTCAAAAAACACATAATATTGTTAATTATTTGTTCCGTTTGTGTGAAACAAGTAAACAAGTTAACAACTAAACAACAACCTATCTAAACAAGTTAACAAATAAACAAATAAACCAGTATACAACATAACAACTAAACATGTAAACAACAAAACAACTAAACATGTAAACAACTAAACAAGTAAATAACTAAACAAATAAACAAATAAGTAACTAAACAGAACAACAAGTAAACAAGTAATCAAGTAAACAACTACACAAGTAAACAACAAAATAAGTAAAAAAGTAAACAAGTAAACAAGTAAACAAGTAAACAAGTAAACAAGTAAACAAGTAAACAAGTAAACAAGTAAACAAGTAAACAAATAAACAAGTAAACAAGTAAGCAAGTAAACAAGTAAACAAGTTAACAAGTTAACAAGTAAACAAGTAAACAAGTAATCTAGTAAACAAATAAACAAGTAAACAAGTAAACAACTAAACAAGTAAACAAGTAAACAAATAAACAAATAAACAAATAAACAAGTAAACAAGTAAACAAGTAAACAAGTAAACAAGAAAACAAATAAACAAGTAAACAAGTATACAAGTGAACAAGTAAACAAGTAAACAAGTAAACAAGTAAACAAGTAAACAAATAAACAAGTAAACAAGTAAACAAGTAATCAAGTAAACAAATAAACAAGTAAACCAGTAAACAAGTAAACAAGTAAACAAGTGAATAAATAAACAAGTAAACCAGTAAACAATTGAACAAGCTTCATCTATAACTCTTTTTTGTTATTTATTTTATTTTTATTCACTTATTAATTGTAATATTTTTTTGCGCATAGTAATAGTTTAATCGAATTGCAATTGCAATTTTCTAAGTATATAACTAAACATTTTTTCTTTAATGTAACAATTAATATTATCTAAACTTTGTAGTGTTTATCCGTCGGCAGTTGAATTTCTTATTTTATATTATTACACCGCATAAAATAAGCTTTTAATAAACACAAAAATTCATTATTCAATTAATCTGAATGATCACATTACAAGATATCTTGTTTTGAATTAAATTGAATGCATTAAGATTAAAACTTAAAATATACTAACTGGATTAAGGTGTAATGATCCGACGGCGGATAAATTATTTATTTTATATTATCTCAACATACACATAATATAGTTATTTATTTGTTTCGTTATACAGTTGTTTGTGTGAAACAAGTAAACAAGTAAACAAGTAAACAAGTAAACAAGTAAACAAGTAAGCAAGTAAACAAGTAAACAAGTAAACAAGTAAACAAGTAAACAAGTAAACAAGTAAACAAGTAAACAAGTAAACAAATTAACAAATAAACAAGTAAACAAGTAAACAAGTAAACAAATAAACAAGCAAAGAAATAAGCAAGTTAACAAGTGAACAGGTAAACAAATAATCAAATAAACAAGTTATCAAGTTAACAAGTTAACAAGCAAACTAGTAAACTAATAAACAATTTATTAAGTTATCAAGTTATCAAGTTAACAAGCAAACACGTTAACAAGTAAACAAGTAAACAAATAACTAAACAAGTAAAGAATTAAATAAATAAACTAGTAAACATGTAAACAAGTAAACAACTAAACAACTAAACAACAAACTAACAAAACAAGTAAACAAGTTTACAAGTAAACAACTAAACAACAAACTAACAAAACAAGTAAACAAGTTAACAAGTAAACAAGTAATACTCAAACAAGTAAACAAGCAAAGAAGTAAACAAGTAATTACGTAAACAAATAAACAACTAAATAAGTAAACCAGTAAACAAGTAAACAAAAAAACAAGTAAACAAGTAAACAATTTATTCTGTAACCTTTTATTGTTATTTATTGTATTTATTGTTTTTTTTTTTACTTATTAAGTATAAACCTTTTTGCGCATAATAATAGTTTAATTAATTTGCAATTGCAATTTTTTAAGTATTTAACTAAACATTTTTTCTATAATGTAACATTTAATATTATCTAAATTTTATAGAATTTATCCGTCGGCAGTTGAATTTCTTATTTTATATTATTGCACCGCATAAAATAAGCTATTAATAGATACAAAGATTTAGTATTCAAATAATCTGATTGATCACTATTACAAGATAACTTGTTTTAAATTAAATTGAATGCATTAGGATTAAAACTTAAAATATGTTAACTGGATTAAGGTGTAATAGTCCGACGGCGGATAAATTACTTATTTTATATTATCTCAACATACACATAATATAGTTATTTATTTGTTTCGTTATACAGTTGTTTGTTTGAAACAAGTAAACAAGTAAACAAGTAAACAAGTAAACAAGTAAACAAGTAAACAAGTAAACAAGTAAACAAGTAAACAAGTAAACAAGTAAACAAGTAAACAAGTAAACAAGTAAACAAGTAAACAAGTAAACAAGTAAACAAGTAAACAAGTAAACAAGTAAACAACAAACTAACTTAACAAGTAAACAAGTAAACAACTAAATATGTTAACCAGTAACCAAGTAAACAAGTAAACAAGTAATCAAGTAATCAAGTAAACAAATAAACAAATAAACAAATAAACAAGTTAACAAGTAAACAAGTAAACAAATAAACAAATAAACAAATAAACAAGTTAACAAGTTACCAAGTTAACAAGTTAACAAATAAACAAGTAAACCAGTATACAACAAAACAACTAAACATGTAAACAACAAAACAACTAAACATGTAAACAACTAAACAAGTAAATAACTAAACAAATAAAAAAGTAAACAAATAAACAACTAAACAACTAAACAGAACAACAAATAAACAAGTAATCAAGTAAACAACTACACAAGTAAACAACTAAATAAATAAAAAAGTAAACAAGTAAACAAGTAATCAAGTAAACAAGTAAACAAGTAAACAAGTAAACAAGTAAACAAGTAAACAAGTAAACAAGTAAACAAATAAACAAGTAAAGAAGTAACCAACTAAACAAATACACATGTAAACAAGTAAATAACTAAACGTCTAAATAAGTAAGCCGCCAGATCATTACTATTTAATTCAGTTAGTTTTAGTTGCATGCATTCAATTTAACTTGTCAAACAATGTGGAAATAAAAGTTTACTTATTATATATTTTGTAATCTGCATACTTAGAAATTTTTGTTAAATAAATTTCAATTAAATAGAACAATTTTGCATATTAAATTACAAAAACTATTTTTTTATATAATATTTATTATTAAAAACTGTAAAATAAATTTGTTAATTAGGTTACAGTATAATTAAAAATTTATATTGATTATTGAAAACTATTGTGATTGATGTAGTGTTGTATGATATTAACGCGTAATAAAACAATAAGTAAAAGCAGTAATAAATAATATAATGATACTATATTACATCGCCGTGAATTTGTGTTTATCTCAAAGTCATGCCAGTTCAATAGCCTGCTTAAGCAGCAGATGTTTCAAACAATATAATGATAACAATATCTCTATTATGCCACTTGCCGTCGCTAGGTATTAAAATAAATTTAAGGATTATTCCAATAAAAATAAATAGTACTGCTTGTTTTGTATAATTTATCAGCATATTGCAGCACAGGATAAAAATTTAATCAAAACTAAATGATGCAAATTGAATTAATATAAAACGTTGCAATAACGAAAGAAAATAGTAGGCGGTTACAAATTTCTATCATTGCTAAACAAGCAACCCACCAAAGAGCTGGTCACGCCTATAGAAGATCACATATATTTTGGCGCCTTCACCATGGTTTCATATGTTGCGTTGCGTATATAGAACATACGAGACCACGACTTCGTATGTTCTTTGTGATCTTGCATGTTGCGTTGCGTATCTAAAATGGTTTTGCATGTTGCATTGTATATATATATGTATATATATGTATATATATATATATATATATATATATATATATATATATATATATATATATATATATATATATATATATATATATATATATATTTACAATGCAACATGCAAAGTCACTTTTATACTTTTCTAATTATTGAACATATAGATAGAAAATCAAATTTGTAGCAGAAAGCTAACTGTACCTTTCTTTTACACTCTTAAATAAAAAAGTTACAGCAGGTTTTAATTTGTGAAGGCCGGCCGATAGAACAAATAACGCACGCCCATTATTTTATTTCCATGGCCAACGTTGCTTGTTAAGCAAACTGTTATGATTGTAAATACCTAACCTTTTACATAATACAATTCTTTATCTTCATTGTAATTTTATTTTACCCTATTCTGAATGAAATGCCATCACACAAATTTAAATATACCAATCATTCAATTAATTTATTAGACAAGCAAGCAATTTTTTTTTTAAATTTAAATCTTCTTTATACTATTAACAAATCAAGTTGCATTTAATATAATGTAATATTTTACATTAAATGCGATATAATTATATTAGTTAGTATAAAACGAAGCATTTAAAGACAGGAATATATTAACTTCTTCACTCAACCTTCATCAATAAAAGGGGAAACGTAAAACTATAAATAGATAAATAGATTTTATGTGTATTTTTTTGTAGTAGACCGTTTCTTTTGGATATTACAGCATCCTTTTAACTTATTTTCGCTGTAATGATATTTGTATAGGCTACTATTATTTTATTTTACATTATTTTATTTTAAATTATGATGGATGGATTTATTTCTTATTATATCACAATAAATGTAGTACAATTAAAAACACTTTTATGCTAGGTATCAATCTACGTATATAAGCGTGAAGAAATTATTATTGTTATTTTTTTCCACTTGTAAAAAGTGGAAACCGTTTTTGCGCATGTTAATTGATTATTTAATTTGAAAATGCAATTGTCTAAGTATACAAATAAAAAATTTGTTTTTTAAGTAACTTTTAAATTTTTTATTTTATAATTTTTACGCTGCGTATAATATGGTTTCAATAAATACAACTATCCAATATTAATTGAATTATTATTTAATACAAGATAACTTGCTTAGAATTAAATTAAATGAATTAATATTAAAACTTAAAACATATTAACCGCATTAAGCAGTAATGGTCCGACGGCAAATATTACTTATTTTATTTTATCTCAAAAAACACATAATATTGTTAATTATTTGTTCCGTTTGTGTGAAACAAGTAAACAAGTTAACAACTAAACAACAAACTAACTAAACAAGTTAACAAGTTAACAAGTTAACAAATAAACAAGTAAACCAGTATACATCAAAACAACTAAACATGTAAACAACAAAACAACTAAACATGTAAACAACTAAACAAGTAAATAACTAAACAAATAAACAAGTAAACAAATAAACAACTAAACAGAACAACAAGTAAACAAGTAATCAAGTAAACAACTAAACAAGTAAACAACAAAATAAGTAAAAAAGTAAACAAGTAAACAAGTAAACAAGTAAACAAGTAAACAAGTAAACAAGTAAACAAGTAAACAAGTAAACAAGTAAACAAGTAAACAAGTAAACAAGTAAACAAGTAAACAAGTAAACAAGTAAACAAACAAACAAGTAAACAAATAAACAAGCAAACAAGTAAACAAGTGAACAAGTAAACAAGTAAACAAGTAAACAAGTAAACAAGTAAACAAGTAAACAAGTAAACAAGTAAACAAGTAAACAAGTAAACAAGTATACAAGTAAACAAGTAAATAAGTAAACAAATAAACAAGTAAACAAGTAAACAAGTAAACAAGTAAACAAGTAAACAAATAAACAAGTAAACAAGTAAACAAGTAAACAAGTAAACAAGTTAACAAGTAAACAAGTAAACAAGTAAACAAGTGAACAAGTGAACAAATAAACAAGTAAACCAGTAAACAACTGAACAAGCTTCATCTATAACTCTTTCTTGTTATTTATTTTATTTTTATTCACTTATTAATTGTAATATTTTTTTGCTCATAGTAATAGTTTAATCGAATTGCAATTGCAATTTTCTAAGTATATAACTAAAAAAAATTTCTTTAATGTAACAATTAATATTATCTAAACTTTGTAGTATTTATCCGTCGGCAGTTGAATTTCTTATTTTATATTATTACACCGCATAAAATAAGCTTTTAATAAACACAAAAATTCATTATCCAATTAATCTGAATGATCACATTACAAGATATCTTGTTTTGAATTAAATTGAATGCATTAAGATTAAAACTTAAAATATATTAACTTGATTAAGGGGGGAGAATTATTGCGCTATTATAAAGGTTTGCAGCATCCAACTCAGCAAGAAAACGCCTAAATATAATTGAATAAAATTTTCACACATTGTAGAAGAAAGTCCAATCTGTGCCCTCAAACGTGACGTTTTTAATTAGTTTTTTGTTATTTTTTTCTCTTTAAATATAGCTTCAAATCTTTATCTAAAAACATGAAGACATAGAATATTGTATGTAGTTCAACATATAAAAAAAGTAATGACTAAAATCTTATCGTTTGGATAATGAGTTGGTTGACGTTTTGTCCTATAAGAACTAATTTTAATTTAAAAACGGCGCTGTACGTGTTAATATTTTTCTAGAGAGAAAAGTTTACTGATATTCTCGTAGATGTGATAGGATTTAATATTTTTCCATAACAATACTACTAGTATTCTCTAACGTTAAGCTGTAATGGCCCAACGTCAAATAAATTACTTATTTAATATTATCTTAACATACACATAATATAGTTTTTTTTATTTGTTTTGTTGTACTGTTGTTTGTGTGAAACAAATAAACAAGTAATCAAGTAAATAAGAAAACAATTAAACAAGTAAATTAGTAAACAAATAAACAAGTAAACAAGTAAACAAGTAAACAAGTAAACAAGTAAACAAGTAATCAAGTAAACAAGTAAACAAATAAACAAGCAAAAAAATAAGCAAATTAACAAGTGAACAGATAAACAAATAATCAAATAAACAAGTTATCAAGTTAACAAGTTAACAAGCAAACTAGTAAACAAGTTAACAAGTAAATAAATAAACAATTTATTAAGTTATCAAGTTATTAAGTTAACAAGCAAACACGTTACCAAGTAAACAAATAACTAAACAAGTAAAAAATTAAATAAATAAACTAGTAAACATGTAAACAAGTAAACAACTAAACAACAAACTAACAAAACAAGTAAACAAGTTTACAAGTAAACAACTAAACAACAAACTAACAAAACAAGTAAACAAGTTAACAAGTAAACAAGTAATACTCAAACAAGTAAACAAGCAAAGAAGTAAACAAGTAATTACGTAAACAAATAAACAAGTAAATAAGTAAACCAGTAAACAAGTAAACAAGTAAACAATTTATTCTGTAATCTTTTATTGTTATTTATTGTATTTATTGTTATTTTTTTCACTTATTAAGTATAAACCTTTTTTGCGCATAATAATAGTTTAATTAATTTGCAATTGCAATTTTTTAAGTGTTTAACTAAACATTTTTTCTGTAATGTAACATTTAAAATTATCTAAACTTTATAGTATTTATCCGTCGGCAGTTCAATTTCTTATTTTATATTATTGCATCGCATAAAATAAGCTATCAATAGATACAAAGATTTAGTATTCAAATAATCTGACTGATCACTATTACAAGATAACTTTTTAAATTAAATTGAATGCATTAAGATTAAAACTTAAAATGTGTTAACTGGATTAAGGTGTAATGGTCCGACGGCGGATAAATTACTTATTTTATATTATCTCAACATACACATAATATAGTTATTTACTTGTTTCGTTATACAGTTGTTTGTGTGAAACAAGTAAACAAGTAAACAAGTAAACAAGTAAACAACAAACTAACTAGACAAGTAAACAAGTAAACAACTAAATATGTTAACCAGTAACCAAGTAAACAAGTAAACAAGTAAACAAGTAAACAAGTAAACAAGTAAACAAGTAAACAAGTAAACAAGTAAACAAGTAAACAAGTAAACAAGTAAACAAGTAAACAGGTAAACAAGTAAACAAGTAAACAAGTAATCAAGTAAACAAATAAACAAATGAACAAGTTAACAAGTAAACAAGTAAACAAATAAACAAGTTAACAAGTTACCAAGTTAACAAGTTAACAAATAAATAAGTAAACCAGTATACAACAAAACAACTAAACAAATAAACAAGTAAAGAAGTAACCAACTAAACAAATACACATGTAAACAAGTAAATAACTAAACGTCTAAATAAGTAAGCCGCCAGATCATTACTATTTAATTCACTTAATTTTAGTTGCATGCATTCAATTTAACTTGTCAAACAATGTGGAAGTAAAAGTTTACATATTGTATGTTTTGTAATCTGCATACTTAGAAATTTTTGTTAAATAAATTTCAATTAAATAGAACAATTTTGCATATTAAATTACAAAAACTAATTTTTCATATAATATTCATTATTAAAAACTGCAAAATAAATTTGTTAATTAGGTTACATTATAATTAAAAAGTTTATATTGATTATTGAAAACTATTGTGATTGATATAGTGTTGTATGATATTAACGCGCAATAAAACAATAAGTAAAAGCAGTAATAAATAATATAATGATACTATAATACATCGCCGTGAATTTGTGTTTATCTCAAAGTCATGCCAGTTCAATAGCCTGCTTAAGCAGCAGATGTTTCAAACAATATAATGCTAACAATATCTCTATTATGCCACTTGCCGTCGCTAGGTATTAAAATAAAATTAAGGATTATTCCAATAAAAATAAATAGTACTGCGTGTTTTGTATAATTAATCAGCATATTGCAGCACAGGATAAAAATTTAATCAAAACTAATTGATGCAAATTGAATTAATATAAAACGTTGCAATAACGAAAGAAAATAGTAGGCGGTCACAAATTTCTATCATTGCTAAACAAGCAACCCACCAAAGAGCTGGTCACGCCTATAGAAGATCACATATATTTTGGCGCCTTCACCATGGTTTTATATGTTGCGTTGCGTATATAGAACATACGAGACCACGACTTCGTATGTTCTTTGTGATCTTGCATGTTGCGTTGCGTATCTAAAATGGTCTTGCATGTTGCATTGTATATATATATATATATATATATATATATATATATATATATATATAAATATATATATATACGGAAGAGCACGAGTTCGAGACTGCACTAGTTTGAGGATATACATTGTATATAGCCAAATAACCATGAAATAGCCTATACAACAGTGACATTACTTAAATTAACAATAATTGTAACATATGTTACCTTTGGTTTCTTCTGTTTGCTTCTAATTTGTTTTTAAATTAAGTTTTTGTAAAATTAGAAAATATCTCCAAACTTGTGACAAGTTTGAGGATATATAACTTTAACAAATCTATAATAGATGGCACAACATGATATATAACAGTTATTTGGTTATTTCTTTTTGTTGCAGACATATTTAATATTTAAAATCATAGTAAATGGTATTACTAATACTATTAAAAAAATATAATGAATTGTTATAAATATTAGTAATTATAGTGTTATAAATTGATCTTAACAATTTATAACTAGTATAGTTATATTTGTTAAAAAATTAAAAAATTAAATGTAACAATTGAAATTAATAAACAAATTGAGTAAAATAATTTGTTTATTAATATAAAATGTTTTTATTTTTTATAAATATCATAATTTAATTATGTTTGTTATAAAAAACAAACGGTTAAATTAGTTTAGGTATAGCGCCATGTTCGTGTTTTTCTATATATATTTTTTATTTTTTATTATTAATGTACTTTTATTTGTTATAAACAAGATATATACAACAACACGAGTACAGCGCTATGCCTAAACTTGTGTTAATGTAGTTATACTTCTTTGGGGATATCTTCAAACTTGTATTAATATAAATACATTTCTTTGGCGATATCTCCAAACTAATGTTTTTAAAGTGAGACTTGTTTGAAGATATCCCCAAACTAATGCTTTTTATATTAGCACTTGTTTGACGATATCCCCAAACTACCGCTTATATATTCGCACTTCTTTGACGATATCTCCAAACTAATGCTTTTAATAGTAGCACTTGTTTGACGATATTCCCTAACTACTGTTTATATTATCACACATCTTTGGCGATATCTTCAAACTAATGTTTGAATAGTTTTAATAGCATTTCTTTAACAATATATCTCTGAATGGCTTTTATATTATTACATTATTTTATGATATTTTATAACTCGCTTTTATATATTTTTTCCAAATAATAACATTTTTGTTGTTATTTACTTAATGTTATTTCCCTTCTTGTAGTCTAGAACATTCTATTATTTATTTATTTATAAAAATATCTTACAAGTTATAATCATTTTTGAAATTCTATGTCAGCCAGTGTATCAGTGATTTATTTGATAAATATAGACAACAAAATGTAATTGAATTAATTATTTATCATATACTTCTATTCAAACACTAGTGGTACTAGTACAATGACTCAACAAAATTTAACAATAATAATTATATAAATCAAGTTTTATGTAGTAAATATATTTAAAATCGGTGTTATATTACTATCGATTATTATTGGGAATATTTCTTACCAACTATAACATTCAAAATGTATTATCTTAACAGGAATGTGAGAACGGAAAGCCATAAAAAAATGTTTTTGTATTCTATGAATGAATATCGTTGAACCCTTTTCAATAGTAGAGCAAGGTCAAGTTTGCAAGCTTATAACATTATAAATAGATATGCATTAAGACTAAGAAATTTAAAATATATTTTCTGGTGCTTTAGTTACAATTATAAACTTAAAGTATATCATCGGATAAATAATATTACTCATTACTCATTATTGTTTTGAAATGAATGAATTTTTACAATATTATTATACTCCTACAAAACAAATCATAATCGATACCACAAATTAACTTAATTTACAGACATATTGGATTAAAGCATGGATAAACTTCAATAACATACGTCATCAAACTAGATAATTACATTCATTTTAAATTCAATTAAATTTAAAATTTGAATACATTTGTCTTCTAGTTTCATTATTACCTACAAACTTAGAAATTAGCAAAACAGTATCAGTAAAATTTTAGGAATAACATAAAACTTTATATTAAAGTCTATATTCTTTACAAAGCATAATTGGAATAGTATAAAATGGCTGTTTAGTAAAATTATTTAAAACACTACAACTTTTATCAAAATACTTTGTACATTAATGTTATAATAGTGCCGCCTCTGACAAGGTTTTTGTATTTTAAAATTATAATTGTAATTGGTCTACTTAATAAATACTTTGTCTATCAACTCTCATTAAAGTAATGGAATGTTGTTATATACATTTATGATATTATTGCCACCTTCAACAAGAATTTTGGTATACTGACTTTTCCATTATAATTGGAATACTTAAATATTCCCGTCTACCAAACTTCATTAAAGTCATTAAATGTGAATTATTGCAGCCTCCAAAAATAATTTTGTTATTCTGACTTTATCATTGTAATTGGCATACTTAAACATCTCTGTCTACCAAATTTAATAAAAATTGTTGAATGTTGTGTACATTTATGTTATTATTGCCGGCTCCAATAAAAATTTTGTTATTCTGACCTTATTATTGTAATTGGCATTCATTAAATTTAAAGAATGTTGTGTACGTTAATGTTATAATTGCGCCGCATCCAACAAGAATTTTGATATTTTGACTTTATCATTATAATTGGCATACTTAAACATCCTTGTATACCAACTTTCATTAAAATCATTAAATTTTGTGTAGTTTTATGTTATTATTGCGGCCTACAAGAAATTTTTTTGTATACTGACTTTTTCATTGTAATTGACATACTTAAACATATCCGGTATATCAAATTTCATTTACATTTTTGGATGTTGTGTATAATCATTTTATTATTGCCGCCTCTAACAAAAATTATGTTATTTTGACTTTATCATTGTAACTGGCTTACTTAAACATCTCTGTATACCAAATTTCAATTATTTCTTAGAATGTTGTGTACAATTATGTTATTATTGCCGCTTTCAACAAAAAATTTTGTACACTGATTTTATCATTGTAATTGGCAAATTAAAGCAAATTTGTATACCAAACTTCAATAAAATCATTGACTACTGTGTATATTTATTTTATTATTGCCGCCACTAACAAGAATTTTGTTATTCTGACTTTATCGTTGTAACTGGCATACTTTAACGTCCTTGTATACCAACTTTTTTGAAATCATTGAATGTTGTGTTCATTCATGTTATTATTTCCGCCTCCAACAAGAATTTTGGTATACTGACTTTTTCATTGTAATTGGCTTACTTAAATATGCCTGTTTACTAAATTTTATTAAAATCATAGAATGTTGAGTACATTTATGTTATTATTGCCGCTTCCAATAAGAATTTTTATATACTGATTGTAACATTGTAATTGGCACATTTAAACATCCTTGTATACCAAATTTTATTAAAGTCGTTGAATGTTGTGTTTTTTATTTTATTATTGCAGCCTCCAACAAAAATTTTGTTATTTTGACTTTATCATTGCAATTGGCATACTTAAGCATCCTTATATACTAAGTTTTATTAAAATCATTGAATGTGTGTACATTTATGTTATTATTGCCGCCTCCAACAAGAATTATGGTATACTGATTTTTTCATTTTAATTTGCATACTTAAACACTCCGGTATACCAAATTTTATTAAAATCATGAATGTTGTGTATAATTATTTTATTATTGCCGCCTCCATTAAGAATTTTGTTATTTTGACTTTATCATTGTAACTGGCTTACTTAAACATCCCTGTATATAAAATTTTATTAAAATCCTAGAATGTTTAACACATTCATGTTATTATTGCTGCCTCCAACAAGACACACACACTGATTTTATCATTGAAATTGTCATACTGAAGCATCTTTGTATACCAAATTTCAATAAAATCATTTAGTATTGGCTATATTTATTTTATTATAGCCGCCTTTAACAATAATTTTGTTACTTTGACTTTATTGTTGTAATTTTCATACTTTAACATCCTTGTGTACCAACTTTAATTGAAATTATTGAATGTTGTGTATATTTATGTTATTATTGCTGCCTCCAACAAGAATTTTAGTATATTGACTTCATCACTGAAATTGAAATACTATGACATCTCTGTTTACAAAATTTTATTGAAATCATAGAATGTTGTGTACATTCATGTTATTATTGCCGCCTCCGATAAGAATTTTTATGTACTGATTTTATCATTGTAATTAGCATACTTAACTATCCTTATATACCAACTTTCAATAAAATCATTGAATAAGTGTACATATATGTTATTATTGCCGCCTCCAACAAGATTTTTTTTTTATACTAATATTTTCATTGTAATTGGCATACTGAAACATCTCTGTATACCAAATTTCAATAAAATCATTAAATATTGTGTATATTTATTTTATTATTGACGCATCCAAAAGAATTTTGTTATTCTGACTTTATCATTGTAAATGACCTATTTACGAAATTTAATTAAAATTATTGAATATTGTGAACATTAATGTTATAAGTGTGTTGCCTCCATTATGAATCTCATTATGTATTATTTTTATAACCGACATACTGAAGAATTCCTGTTTACTGAATTTTATTTTATTTATACAACATTATATATGAATGTCATTGTACCGCCTCCAATATGAAATTCAGTATTATTTACATTACTAGTGTACAAGACATTTTTAAAAACCTGTGGTTACTGAATTACATTTAAATTTATAATTTTGTTTCTTAATACTTGCAATTAAGATAATACGACATGTATAAAAAATATATACTGTTATTGTAATGAATTTCCGACTGATATATCAAATATAAATTCTACAAAGAAATCTTATGACGTCATTCTTACAAACTGTTATTCCGTACGAAAACAAAATCAAGAATATTTTAGAAACTTTATTATTATATTATCTATTCCCTAGCTCCATCTTTGGTTTAAACTAAAAACTGAATTTATACTAATATACGGAAATCGTATATATTTTATACAAATATCCGTTACACGATTTTGGCGATAAATATCCTCAAACACGTATAAATTGAAATAATTTAAACAAATTCAAAAATATTTGCAATTTATAGTAATCCAAGTGTAATGTGATGTATTTATGTCGACTGGATCTCCAAAATGAAATGATTAGCTTATACATTTGTTGTTAAATTGCAATAAACTGATTTCAAGTTTGGGGATATGCTCAAACTTGAAATATCTCCAAACTCGTGGTAAAATCTCGCCAAACTCGTGCCCAGTCAAACATATATATATATATATATATATATATATATATATATATATATATGTTAACCCGGCAAGTCGGGCTCGTAAAATATATATTTATATTATGTCATATTCTAATGTATTTTGTCAAACTAACCTCCTAAGGACAAACAAACCCTTGTCTATTACTTCAAATAAAAAAGTTATAGCCACAATGGTATAAATCCGGCAAGTCGGGCTCTTTGCTACTTATTGTAACTCAAAGCGGGTATAATATTTTTAAAATATATTTATAATTTATTGTTATTTTCATAGCTTGTAAACGTTGCTAATACTTTTATTAAAAAAAAATTATAAATAACCTATGTTTATTTGAATATTCGTGTATAAACTCGGCAACGTGGGCTCTTATTAGAATTTATCGTATAAGTCCAAGTTAAGAAATGGTTTTATAGAAATATTTAGAATCTATTATTATTTAAGTTGTTTTTAAATATTTCTTATACATTTGTGATAAAAAAGTTATAAATGTTTATTTGAATGTTTGTTTATAATCTCGACAACTTGGGCTCTTATCGTAAAAGTTATAAGATATTGTTTTACAAAAATGTTTATAATCTATAATAATTTAAATTGTTTTTAAAAGTTTACTTACACAGTTACGATGAAAAAAATCTAAATTAAGTAAGTTTTGTTGAATGTTTATGCATAACATCGACAATTTATATTTTGATTTTTTTTTAATATTACTTATTATATTCTTTTATAGAGTTCTTTGCATATTTATTTGTCAAATAATTTAATGATGTAGACTACAACAAAATAGTTGCATGTATTTGAAACTACTATATTATTGATTAACAAGTAGAAACAATATTCAAAGTATTACATCTTTAATTTTTATTATTATCAATGAATTTATGATGAATTATTTTAAAAGCAGTAAAACTATTTTAAGGTCAGTCTATTCATCCATGTTTTTTTATTTACGACTTCATTATTGTCCTGATATTTATTCAGAATTTCCTTACATCTGGATAGTTGCAAAAAATAACAAGCGGCAATAGTAACAAGTTATTTACATAAATTTTAATATTTATTAAAAGTTAAATAAATTTTAATATTTATTAAAATTTATATAAATTAGTAATAGTGCAAAAGAAAAATATTTATTTTCCACTTACATTTGCGACAAACAAATAGGTTGAAAATTTTAAAAATAATTTTTATACATATTGTTAATTGTAGAATTACCATCATTGTAATTTTGAAAACTGAGACTTAAGTTATTAATCTTAAGTCATGTGAATCATTACATGGCTATCATCTTATGATTTTATGTTTGTTTGTTGTAAAATTAAGAGCATTCAAAGTAATGTCAAAGTTATAATCAATTTATCAATATTTAAGTGAATAATTTGAATCACATTTTTGTTCAAATACAATAAATTCTACTAACTTGACAAATAGTTGTTAAATTATGAGCAGACAAAACTTTGATATTAATTTAAGGATTAATAAATTTTATAAAAATTTAGAAAATTTGTAAAATTAAGAGTATTAAAAGTAGGACAAAATAACAACATTTATTGGTTTAGCTAAAAGTTGCGGTTTAAAGTATGCAAATTACAATAATGTGGTGAAGTTATAAGCATTCAAAATAACAGGGTCAAAATTTTGATATGCAGTATCTTGGAATTACTTAAAATTTGGTTAACAACGATTTTATTACTGTAGACTTAGCTGACATTTTCAACAAAAATGTTTGATACAGAAGTTTCAAAGCAAAATTAAAGTTGAATTATAAGCTTTCAAAGTAGCAGGTCCAATATGTGTGGTCATATGCAATATCTTAAATTTAACTGAAATTTAGAAATCATAAGTTTTATGGTTTGCGGATTACAATAAAAATGACAAAATAAAAGAAGTCTGACTAAATTAAATCAGTAAAAGCAATTGACTGTGTTTTGAGAAAAAACTTGTTTGAAATTTTGAAAGTGTTTATGAGACACTAAGTAGCATTGAGGTTAAATGACCAAAGTACTAGGTGGATTATAGTTAAAAAAAGAGTGAGACAGGGTTGTTGTTTATCATCAACGTTGTTCTATATGCATGCCAAAAAGATGGTAACAAAGTGCTGAAAAGGGAAAGATCACTCCTTTGTTACATAGAAGAAAGAAGAATATAATCTATTTAATTTGCCGATGATATGATCGTGTTTGCAGAGAGCACAAAAGCACTAAAGTACTGAGTATAAACAAAAACAAAACAAAGGTTATGAGAAAGAAAAAACGTACGTTAAAAGAGATAAATTGGAGCAAGTGAGAAAGTACTGCTACTAAAATAACAAAGAATTAGAAAAACAAAGATAAATAATAGTTAGCATAGGAATAATAAAAAAGCTTTTAGAAAGAAAAAAAAGATTTTGAGTAGCAAGTTAGGTATAAATTTGCAAATAACAATTGTGAAATGTTAAGCATAAAGTGTAAAGCTTGGACATTACGTGGTCAGACAAGATCCGGAATGAAAGAGTATTAAGAATGTCAGTGGAGGAAAGAGCGCTAGTAAGAGAGAAAAGACGGATAGTACATGCAATGAGAAGAGATTTTTATTAAAGAACGTGATCAAAAGAATGGTAAGTGCAAATTCGTAAAGAAAAAAATAAAGAAAAAGATGCAAGATAACTGATGTTTTAAGGAATAGGGAAAGGTACAGTAAACAAAGCAAAAGATAAAGAACCAAGAAAACTAAAGAAGATACACTTAGGACCTGCAAAAAGCAGAACACTAATAATGATAAAGTCAAAATGTCAAAAAGTATGTTAAAAAGTATGGATTTAACTAAAGTTTAGCAAACAGCGTAATATCAAATAAATGAAAAATAAAAATTCCAATTTCAAAATATTTAGAGAATACTGGTTTTAAATTATGCAGTATTTAAAAGTAATAATGAGCATTTAAAGAATCAGTTTGATGTTTTGATACACATGGCCGTGCTTTTACTGTATGCGGATTATAATAATAATACCAAACTAATATTATTCAAAATAATGTTATCAAAATTTATTTTATAAATTAATAAAACTAGCTTAAATTTAGCAGTGATGGTGGATTAGCGCATTAAGTACACACAATTATTTGCAATTGTTATAAATATGATATATGTTCAAAAACATTCAAAACAATGATGTTTAAACAAACTCTTAGTACATAGCAAAGCATTTTAACACTAACATACTATATTTAGATATGTAAGACTAAAACTTTTACAAAGAATTTTTTAACTGGACTATCAAGACAACTATTTGGTTTTTAATTTCATAATTTTCTAAGAATCAAAAATTGCTACTGTTCTAGATTAATAATCAGTTTTTCTTTAAGAGATGTTAATTAAACTAATTAAAATAATTTCTCGTTTTTGAAATATATATTGTGGGTCAACATTTTGTTATGAAAGTTTGAAGAATACTAAAATTAAAAACATAGATGCAATCGGTAGAAAAATAAAGATATTTAGTCGTATGTTTTATTATCCGCATAAGACACAATTAAGCATACATTAGATGTTAACATCATGCAATAAAATAATGAACTCTCTGTAGATATTTTTATATAAGTATGCAATATCATTATTTCAACAAAATCAAAAACTAAAACTGATAGCTGACTTTTGAGCATTTGTAATAAATAGTACAATAACCTGTTTTGATAGAAATTTAAATTAATCTATCCCATCAGAAGAAAATGCAATCAATGTAAGATACACATTATCTAAAAGTTGAACATTTTTTTAATTGTCTAGCTATTGCAAAAACAACACGACATTATATTATGTAATATAATTCTATTATATTTATGTTTAAAATATTTCTATAGGCCGCAATTAGGTCTATAGCAGCAGGTAGTGTCATAAATTAAAATGATAACTTCTCATGTCCGACACAGAATCGTATTATAATGCAATGTTAATATTCTTACATTTATAATATATATCTAATTGAATAATAATAAATATTTAAAACAGTTTTTTGCTTTTGTTTTACTTATTGCTATTTAATTGCAAAGAGGCAATTAATGACGTGCATTATAATGAAGCCGCGTTGGAAGAATGAAAACAAACGTTGGTGAAAATAGTTAGTTTTGTTATATTTATGTTTAGGTATATTAAGATTTTAATTAATTTTGTTATTTTATTATTATTATATTTTATTATTACATAAACAACATATGAAAAGTTATACTTAAATATATAAATTAATACAAATTGTTTTTAAAAGCTAAGGATAAATGATTGCAATAGATAATTAGCCAATGGTAAAACTTGTGGCTCAGTAATGACATGAAAAATATAGAATATGAAAGATTTTTACAAATGAAACTGCACATCTGGGCTATAAAATGTTCCAGTACAATGCATATAAAACAATTAGAATAAACATTTAAAATAAGAATATACAAAATTTCTTGCCGTCGGAACACGACTCAATATACACATTTGCTGGTAGATTTTAAATCTCGAAGTCGGTTTGTGGTGAAGGCTGATTACAAAAAAGATCATAAATAAATGTATAGAATTTAGGGTCAAATACTTGGAAACATTTGCTCGTAAAGCGGCAATGTTTTCATTCAAATATGTAATAATCATAATATATAATATATAATTTGATTTTACCTTAAATTATTTTATTTGATACAGAAGTAAACAATGATTAAGAAAAACCATATACATTTAAATTAATTACGTTTTTTGATTCAATTAAAATTGGCATGCTTTTATATATATACATTTATTCAACTATACAAAATAGTTATTTATGGATCAAGTGCAGTTTACTATGATTGTTTATTATTATTACTGCATGGTTGCTAAATTTTAATAAAATCCAAAAATTCTAATTATAATTGATAGAATTTTGAAAACTTTTGGTTTTTGAGGTGGTCTAGCGACTACAATTTCTTGTGTACCTTGTTACTTTGTTAGTAAATCCAGTTTTCTTCAGAAACTTTTGCTAAGAGATAGACTGTTTTAAGCTTTTCTTTGGTTAGCTTCTGCTTGCCAAAGAAGGCTCTACGTTGCGTATTGTAAGCCTTTTTAGATTATAATCTTTTGGTATGCAGATGAGGCGGACTCTGTTGTTTGTGGCAGATTGTTTATGAAGTTTATCACTACTTTGCATTTAATTACTGACAACCGTATAGCCTATAGAACCGATTAGCTCTGCGACATGATAGTTATTGGTCAGTTAAAGTATTGTCTTGATTTGATGTTTTTAGAGCTACATTTATTAATAGCTAATTTTGCTTGAAAGAGCATGTTTGTCCAGTGATAATTCCGGTTCTGATGCTATTGTAATGTTTAGATCTATCTGTATATCATATAAATTCTTTTGCTTTGCAACGGTAGTATTAAATGAAAAGATTTTTTCATGCAATAACTTTTTATAAAGTGTGATATTATTTTTAGTGTTTCTTTCTCATGTAACACGTTTGTTGGTCTAGGAACCTCAAGATTTACGGTGAGTTTGTTTATCTATATTTGATACGTTGCTTACTTCCCCTCCATCATCACAAATAAGTGAAGTAGTGGTAGCAAAAGCAGTGTTTTCATAGCTGCTGTGAGAGTTGTTTTTGTTGTTTTCTTTATTTAATTGCGTTGACTTCTAGCTTAGGGGGGGGGGGGGGGGAGGAAGACATCCGCCAGCAATTTTAGCTTTTTTCCTATAATGTAATTGTTTTAGTTTGATTTTTGAGCATAATGTTCACCTAATATCTAACAAGAAGTAAAGAGCTTTTGTTTTTTATTCCCGTAGCAGTTTATTAAAATTGAAGTATTGTCAAATGCTACTTAAATGTCTAAGAATGGTCCCAAAAAAATTTCTTTGCAGTGGATAGTTTTTTTGCACCTCATGGAATGCTGATTTATAGCTAAATTGAGGATTTAACTTAAATGCCAAAAGTTTGACACAACTATTTAAAATACTTATAACTTAACACTATCGTTGTAATCCTCCAACTGTAAAACCTTTGTATGCAAAATTTTAGTAAAATCTAAAAATATTGAACATACATAAGTGTCAACATTTCTACACAAAATAGTGAATTTGGTATAGAATGTATTATTTTAATAATTAATGTCAGAATGTTGGCATTACTACTGTGATAACTCATAATCTAATTCAATCATCATTAAAATTTTCAAAAACTTAAAAAAAGCATGTTTGTTGAATTTTGCAAAATTCTAAAGTATTTAACTTAATTTGTAACTTTTTGACATTGTTATTTCTAATACATATAATCTAACACTTCCATTGTAATCCGCTTACTTCAAAAGCCGTTTGTCAACCAAATTTAAATAAAAATAATGTATTTTATAATTAAGGGTTGTTAATGGTAAACTGCGCAAAATAATAAAATAAATTTAATTGTGCTTATTAATTGCTATTCTAAGAAGCAATTACTCTTAAAATTTTGTTATTTAATTTATTTATCAAAATACTAATTTAGGGTTGTTAACAACTAAATAAAAAATGTATTGAATGTATGTATACGATCTTGTAAAGTCAAATTATTTTTATTACATATCAAAATATTTTTGGT
Source organism: Tachinus rufipes (assembly GCA_963932245.1). Lineage (NCBI taxonomy): Eukaryota > Metazoa > Arthropoda > Insecta > Coleoptera > Staphylinidae > Tachinus > Tachinus rufipes. The sequence goes on from OZ010750.1 coordinate 14,289,681, forward strand.
GAAGGTGCCGTGGAGCCCGACTTGCCGGATTAGTTCCCGAAAGTGAACGGCAAGGTGACACACAAGCCCGACTTGCCAAAAAGAGCCCGACTTGCCGGATTCATACCCAGAAAGAGCCCGACTTGACGGATTAATATACATATATATATATATATATATATATATATATATATTGTTGTTGTTTATTCTATCTCATATAACTTAATTTATCTGTTCCCCTTCCATTTCTTGGCAGCCATAGTTGTTTTAACCTTCTTTGTTTCTTACCTCTTTATTACTTTTTTCCATATTTTTTTGTTTTCATTTAACTTTTCGCTCTTTTTTCTTTTATCTTCTGTGGCTTTTGATTTGTGTTTTCTTCCATTTTGGTTTACCTAAATCTTAAAGTTTCAAACTTCTTATCTCTACTAACCTATGTTCTAGCGTCGTCTTAGTTCTTTCATTTACCATTTTTTTATGCCTAATCTTTTTTCTAGCATCAAATCTGCAGGTAATGTCGCCGCAATTACTTCTAGTGCCTCCTGCAACACTGTCTTGTAAGCCTTTCCTTTTACTTCCTTTATGTTATTTTTTTGTCTTCAAAGCATCTCCCCATTTTTTTGCGGCGTACAATAGTTTACTTCTAGCCGCAGTTGCTATTATTCTCTTTTTTTGCTGCTTCTATAATTGCTTCCCACAATACAGAGTTGATGGATTTTGAGTTAGTTACTGCTTCTGCGTTCTCTGGTAATTGCTGTCCGGAAGAAAGTGGCGCTTCCGGTGCCGATTTGTATGAAAAACTCCTTAACGGCAATGCCAACGAGCTATTGATTGGTGTCGAGTAATAAGTGATTCTTTCACACCTAGCTTGAATGAACAAGTATCCTCATTGATGGTAAATGGAAAACATTTAGCATCATTAATGCCGAGAGAATCACTCATGTATTTGAGAATATCTGTGTCTTTTCTTCCTGACATAACTCTACCCAGATAAAGCCAATGTCTTCTTTCTGCAGATCGAAATAACGATAACCCCGTCGTAGAACTCCTGATGATTAATGGAGCTTTGCGCTTAGATAATTTAGAACTCATTATTATTAATTGTAGACACGGACATGTTTTGTAAAGGTTCCATATTTGGAGATTTAGGATCAATCAAATCAATTAATGCGCCAGCGCTTTTAGGTCCCGATGGTGTTGAACTAAGGGTAGCAAGTTCAAGTTTAAATTTGATTTATTTTTATTCTTATTTGAGCAAGTAGGTGAAGAAACTAATTTGTTTATAATTGATGAGTGCTCTTTTAATGTGCTTAAAATATTATCAAGCACATCATTGTTTACGACAACTAAATTGATACAGTTATCGCATTTCCACAAGATTGCTTTATTATCCGTAATAGCTTTGACTATGGTTTTAATTTGACTCGCACATTTGTTGCCATGAAAACAATATAATGAGTAAATATTATTATTATATATTAATTACTTTATCTTTAATTAAAATTGTTTTAAGCATAATTTAAAAATGTTAAATGACATAAACAATAAAAAAGACCAAAATAAAATAAAGAGTTTAAATTATAAAATTATACTAGATTTGAACCCGAGCGGGTATATAACTACGTTGAGTACAATAGGCCGTAGCTATTGCACCACGGAGACTATTGAGGAGAAAGATTTTAAAATAATAAAGTTGCTAACTAACAAGTTACAAAAATTTGCTTTGTTTACATTGCAAATGCAAATGAGGTTAAGTTAACATTAACTAATATTACTCATAAATACCTTAATTATTGTAAGCTAATCTTAAAACTTCACAGATACGTGCTGGACTATTAAAAAACTGAGTGCAGCAATTTCACTAATTATTTGTAAATATTAGCATTTATAAAAGAATATATATGATATAGATGACCAACCAAATTTATTTATTTATTTATTATTTTGGGAAGTTATAAATATATTTGTAAATGTAATTTTTAAAACTAAATAGCACAAAATAAACGTATTATTATTATTTAAGTTTTGTTTTTTGATTTTTTGTTTTGTTTTTTTTTTGTTTTTGTTTGTTTTGTTTTGTTTTTGTTTTGTGCAATATGTGTTAATAAAAGATTATTATTTATGTTAATACTAAGCACTTTGAATGCATTTTGTTAATTATCATTAATACATAATGTATTGAAATCAGTATTAGTGCTCCTTATGCAGACAATACCAAATGGTATCTTCTAGCAGAATACTGCTAGACCATACACTGTTAACATTACCAGAAAGTACTTAGAGCAAGTACAGCGGCAATAATTCTCACATAACGTTGCTTTTGGTTTTTTTTGGTAATGGTACTTTATACTACTTGAAACATTTTTCAGTAATTCTTCTACTTCATATATTTTGTTAACTAGTCTATAATTTATCTTTAGTTTTTCTTCTTACATGTTTTATGTATTCAACTTATTTCAGACTTTATAACTAATAAATGACAATCATTATTTATATTTATTTAACATCTTGCAATGCTTCCTGCAAGAAATGAAAGGAATTATTTATATTTAGCAAGTTCTTACAGTTTTTATTATAAAACTACTTTCTTCTAATTATTTTGTGTACTTGTTTTACTTAATTAATTTTAACTTCACAAAAACTTTTGTTAAAAATTTGTGATTATACTCATAAAAAGCTATTATAAATATAGTTTTGTTATTATATAGTATTGACGAGAAAATAGCAATAGGTTTTAATAGATTCCAACAATAAAACAATTTACTGTTAATTTATAATTAAAATTAAAACCTATTAATTTTCTTGCTGGTTTATATAGTTCATTATATGGCATTTTAATAATTTGATAATTAACTCTACTAATGATTAATTAAGCATTTGTTTGTTATTTTTAAAATTTGCGTTCCGTCAGCTATTTAGACATTGTTTTGTTCTTCTTCTATTTTTATTTGTAACAAAGTTATGAGTATTTTAATATCAAATATATAATTGCAAACTAAGCTACTCTAATGAAATATTTACATACAGTTGGCAAAACTGCTAACGCAGTATACTCAAGCTCGGATGCTTATTAGACAGTCAATATTAATAAAATTATTACTTTTTTAAACATTTTATGGTTAAATAAATAATATCTAAATAAATAAAACTAGCTTTTAAATAAATATAAAACTAAGTATCTAATTGTAAACAAAATATTATTTATTTATTTAATAGCATTTAAATGAATTATTTTAGCTACAGTTGGCTATGCTGCTGAAATCGCTTAAGTGGGGACGCTCGGCGGCGAGCGCTCGCTCGCCAGTCTTGCTGCAGATTCCGTAGTATCAACGTCAAATTGCTAAATAACATAACTAAAATAATAATTATTTAATTATAATATTAAATAACAGTGATATAAAAGTTAAAATATAAAGCCGATGTCAAAGTAAATTATATACAAAATAAAAATTGGAAAGAAGAAATCAAGATTTATTTTGAAGAGCCAACTAAACTTCCAGCTGAAGAAATTTAAAATTCTACATCAATGTGCAATTAAATAAAATATACTTATATACTTAAAATAAATCCATTCTCTCAAATTGGGCTACCAAAATTGTGTACGTTGGTTCGAATAGGGTTGAAGTAATTTGAAATAAAATTCCAACCTTACAACAAGGATTAAATTATTCGTTTCTCTTTCTTGATATCTTTTTGTTTTCTTAAAACTTCTTCTTAAGTTCGTTCTGAAATCGTATATGTTGGTGCAAAATTAGGTTGAAGTAATTTGAAATAAAATTCCAACCTTACAGCATATATTGTATGCTTCAGTCAATATGATTCAAGCTATTGATATTTTTTTAATTAATTATCTCTTTCTTGATACTTACTCGTTTTTTTAAGATTTTGTAAAATTGTATATGTTGGTGCAAAAATGAGTTGATGTAATTTGAAATAAAATTCCAACTCTACAAAGACACTGATATTTTTTAGTCAATGTCAATTTGTTGCAATGAGATTCACAAATTGGAAATTGTCTGAAATATTATTATTTCTACTTGAATATCAAATTTCAATTGTTCAACATTTGATAATTTGTTGAGGGTGTTGACGCAATGCGTTGAACTGTTAGTGAAAGAAGAAGACTGTAATACAGTTAAATCCTTACACGGACAAGCAACGGCATTTTTGACGCTTTTTATTTGAATCAGATGACCGAAACAAATTTATCATTTAAAATTAATAAATGAAGTATTTGACACATCGACACATTAGTAAACATAAGTTGTTTAATAGTTACTGTGATTTTATGCAAATTGTCTCTTTGACCAGTGAGATGCTAGGCAGACTGATGATGGGTGCATACCCTAAAACACGTGTATGTGTCTCTTACTGGATGAAAAGGCAATTTACATAAAATACATCATTTATTTATGAATTTTAAACTTGATACTTTTTTTAATGATTGTTTACTTTTTGATATTTGATACTTTTTTAAGATTTTTAAACTCAAATGGGCTATTAAGAATTTTTATATTTTGAAGCAATATTAGGTTGACGTAATTGATTTATTTTTTAGTCAGTTTTTATAGAATTAATTAACTTAAAAATGTTCGTAGTCCTTTCTCATTTTTAATATATAGAAATCTATCCGCTATGCTATAACATAAAACTATTTAGTTTCTAAAAATATTTTATTTTTGGTATGTACCTGTATATGTGAATTTGTCATATTAAATTATATTCTTGAAATTGAAAAATAAATAAATGTTCCGTGATAATAACATAAAATTGTTCTTTGTTATTCTTAAAACCTAAATCATTTTTAACTTAATAAGAATAGTATATTATATAATTTTTGCATATTCTTAAATAAACAATAATTATATCGTCATACTAATGACTGATAAATGTTTGTTTACTTTTCAATTTTAGCTCAACCTCTGCCACGTTCTCTGCGCTGCTTAATAGTCCATCCATTAGATTGTACCCCTAAAGGTGATGATGGGTAGGTCGGTTTTTAAGACCTAAGTATTTCAGATAGTGCTAGGGGTGGTCTGCAATCATCTTCACATCTTTTTAAATGTAGATCTCAAACCATAATGCTAATATCATTTTTTGAAACTTTTGTGGTCATAGGTGCTGATGGTTGTTTAGGTCTTCGCAAAAGTTCATCTTTCTTTGAAGATGATAAAGATGAAGAAAGCTGATAATCTAAAAATTGTTAAAAACGGCGTCGTTCTTCATTTCTAAAATCTCTTTGAGATGCAGCAGGAGCCAAGTTCAATCTGCTTAAAATTGGCTTTGATAAGCAATGTTCTTTAGGTTCACACATCCTCCTCATTACCCCAAGATTTGGCGCAAGGTACTTGTGTATTTTTGATTGTATACTTATTTATAACAGCATCATTTGGTAAATAAAAATGACGATTCAGTAAATAACTGTCTTTGCAGTTCTGAATATGATACTTATATTCAGCATCGGACACAATATGTGTTGAATTAAAACAACAAACAAGCATCTTTTTATCTGGGTATTTTTTTTACACTTTACCAGATGAGTTTGAAAACGGTAAATTAGTATACGGTGTGCTTCATCATTTGGACAAGATAAATACGTTTTCTCATCCTTTAGAGCTAGAGACATTTTCTAGTTGAAAATTAAAATTTATATCAAAATAATGCAAATAACTTAATGATTATTATAATTATTGTTTACACCACGTTCTATACACCTGTGAACGTGAATAAAACCAGTGGAATGTGGATTGGATCTGTGAAGTAGTGTGAAATCTGATGTTCTATGATATGAAATATTTGAGCAGTATATCATGCAGATATCGATTTTCTGCGATTGATTAGTGATGTACTGATAATGTACATATATTTATATTGTACGTACTACATAGCATCTCAATAAAAGAAAATATATTTCTCTGACTGCAACTCTTTTGTAAATATTCTGCACTCAAATTAAAGATTTAATCTACAATAAAAATCTTCGATTACTACTATACAACAAACTCAGTTTTAATGGCCATATACAAAAAATATGCAACAAAAGCCGCAAATTACTAGAATGTGTAATGATAAATGCTGTTGATTTGTAAGTGCCTAGTATATTGTTGCCATACAAATTGTTGGTAAAATTTCAATTGGAATACGGTTCTATTATTTAGTCTCCGTATCTTAAAAAGCAATCTAAAATACTGCAATCTGTTCAAAACAGGTTTTCTAAATATTTACAATATAAAACTGCAATAAGTTTAAACAGTGAACTAACATGTTTGTATAATTTAAAACCTTTAAATGAGAGAAGATTAACTTTTAACTTATGCTTTATGCACAAAGTTATTAATAGTTGTATAAACTGCAAGGAGATTTAAAGTAAACTTCAATTCAACTTTCAATCTATTACAACAAATTAACGACATTAATTTTCAATTTTATTTATTACTTGTTTAATGTAATTATGCTAACCTAAGTTTATACTTACTGTAATATGTTATATGTTTAATGTTTATATTATTATTTTTTCTAATGCATTTTTTCGTAAATGAAGATTATTATTATTATTACTCACACTCATACTTTTTTTATAATGATGTATATGATTCAACTGCTTTATCAAACAAACACAATAATAAAAATGCTGTTTATGAATCAACACCTTAATTGTTTATTTAAACGCAGGCGATTTTATTTACGTGTTAAGCAAAATATGTGAGATTACAAATAATAGTAATATGTTTACGGATATAGTCGCCATAAATATAACAAATAGTTAAAATACGTAAAAAATGTCAATAATTAGTAATAGGAATTCAATTAAAAATGAAATTAATTTGTTTTGAATTTAGTAGTACTATTTTTTTCTTATTTCAGCAACAAAGGCCATTTAGAAATGCTTTTATTGCGTTCATACAAACAAAAATCAAGTTTATTTATTATAAAAATTATATGATTTTTAAAAACATATTTTCATTTTTAAATGAAAATAACCAAGATTTATTTAAAAAAACTAACTAAACTTTCAGCTGAAAAAAAAAATTCTACATGAATAAATACTGTGTACTGTGACTCATATATAACTCACAAGTAATATATATACCGGGTGTCTCAGACCACCGGTACCACTTTTTTATTTCGACAACGCTTGGTCGAATGTGACTTGGACAAAATAAATGATTATCAACGTAAACCCAAGGAATCCACTGATGAATTTATTTTTTACCGAAATAATCCGAAAGTACCCAAAACCGGAAGTAACTTTAAAATTTCAATGTGTGAAATGAGTTTATTACCATTTTTATATCACTGTAAAGTAATATAATTTCAGATGGAGTGTCTATTGGTGTAGTGCAAACATTATTCCCTGATTTCTTTATGATGATATATGCAGTTTATGCCAATAAAGAATAGCAAAACTAATAATATAATAAAATACATATTATTAATAAAGATAAAAATTCATTAGTATAAAACATTAAATACTTTATAACTGTTTTTGTGCAAAACGGCTTCTAGTGTCCAAATAATATGTCAATATAGTCGGAACTTAATTTTTTTACCGTATCTACAATTTTAATATTATGCCATCAAAATTTCCATAATGACGTATGATAATTATTCCAAATTATATTTTGCACTTAACTCATACTTTGAAACATATTCGCAATAATAATTTATTTTTTCAAGCATTTTTTGTCTGTTTATTTCGTTTTCTAGTGCTAGAACTCATCTTATTTATAGTAATGGCTCTATCAACTAAAACTTTTTTTAACATTATTTTCATTATTCTTTACTTATTTTTATCTATTTTAGATTTTTGATTTGGGTTAGGTTGTTCTTGATTAGGCAATTTTCTTTTAGAATGTGATTGTGCTTCTTTTGTTTGTACACGTTTTTAGAAATGTATCTATTGTTGTTGATGTTTTGTTCCATTTGTCTACTCTTTTGCAATTTCTTAGAAAAGAAGGATAGAGTCTAAGGAGAGATTTAACTTATAAATTTTATTTCAAGCTATCTAGCGTGTTAAGTTGTTTTTACTTACTGCTACTGTATTGACACATTTTCTTAAAGCGGTTTCATCTAATGCTGAACAAAGCAATGTTTTTTTTTTGGTGCATTGGCATTGATTTCCTTGGGAATATTGGTAAAACATAAAAATGCACAATCTGGTAACATAAATGCCGCAGCAACTTTGTTTACATTCTCCCCTGCGGAGTGTTAGTTCTAACATACTGCTTTGGCACTAGTTTCTGGTAAAACGGAAGGTAAAACTTAACTCAGTTTTGACCAATCGGTTTGTTATGTTTAACTTTAGAATAAGTAATTATTAAGTAGTGATAGATAAAAGATTTACATTGTGCTACGGTTGAAGCCCCATAGTATTTTTTGTGTTTGCAAAAGTTTTTTATTTACATTTATGAAACCTGTCATTTGATTAGTTCTGGCAATTGCACCAGTTTTTAACGTAACGTTCTATGTGTGGCTCCGTGGTGAGTGGGAAAATTAAGCGGTAAAGCTGACGGAATTTATTATGGTAGAATCTTCAACAAAAGATTTTACCCGTTTACAAACGAAAAAGTTAATAAAATTTGTAATAGTGCAAGTATAAAGTTTGTAAGGTTTTTGATTGTTTTGATTGATTTGATGTTTGAAAAATGGCCACAATCTAAAGGAGGTTTTTTTTTATTAATTTACAGAATCATTTTCAACATCATTAATAAAACATTAAATTTTTATTAAAAGTTAAAAGACGGTATCTTGCTTAAAAAAATTATGAAGCGTGGGGAAGAGGTTATCTTTATAGTACAAGAGCTAGCAACGTTTTTGAAAAACTATTTTAGGTCGGCCTGTGCGCAGTCCTCCTGCTCATAGAAAAATTGAGCATTTGCAAAACATTTTATGACGACATATTTTTGTTTTTTAGGCTGATATGCCAAAAATCTAAACTAACTAACTTGGGTTTTATTATATTGGTGTCAGAGTTCTTCTAAGTTTTCAAGCTGACACATTAATTCAATTACATCAATTAAAAGTCGGTTGTGATTAATTTACGCAAATCAATCCGTTGAAATCCGTTCATATCCGGCTCAACAGACCAAAATGTTGAAGATAATTTTTCTCAACTTTTGCTATTTTGTACGAAGATTATTTATAGTTCACTAAAACATAAATACTTTCTTATGTATATTTGTTGATGTTGTACGACAATGGAATATTCAAAAATAAATCTACTTTATTATTAAATCGTATTAGAAAATATAGTATTAAACTATTAATTACTAGATATTAATTGATTGATAAAATGCCTTTAAAAAATATCTTACTAAAATATAATTATTATAATCTAAAAAATCTTCATATACTAATAAGAGCAGTTTGTTTTGTTTATATATGTAAGCTTTTATCAATGTTAATATCATCTTTTCTTGTACGTTTTTTGTGGGTGGGTCTAGGTCGTTGTTTTGTTAACAACTGTTTAGAATTAAATAATAATTCAAAATTCTATAACTTATTACCATATTTTTTAAATGAGGTTTATCAAATTGAAAAAGACCAAGACAAAACGATGATAACATTTTTCTACCATACTTTAAAGAATAAGTACTCAAGTAATTTTGGGTCAAAATATACAAATATTATTGATTCCAAAACAAAAATTAATTGATTATTTTTATTTAATTAAGATATTGTCTTGTTAGTGGCCATCATCAACATCATTCTTTGAATAGAATATATAATAGATCTACAAATAATGAGAATTTATCGAAAAATAAAAAGAAGCTAAAAGAAGCCACAGTTTTTAGATTTATCTAAAGGTGAAAGTTTTTCTGAAAGTCAGAATAATGTAACTGAGCAAAAAATTTAGTTAAAAAATTTTTGACAATATAATTGATAAAACATATTTAAATAAAAAAATAAAAACAAATAAGAAAATTCTAAGGGAGGTTTTACTTTATTATGGCAAGGTTTCTACTGTAGACAATAAAATCAAATAAATAGAAGACAAAGTTATTAAAATTTTATTTTTTTAAGATGAAGAAAATGTAATACAAATAAAAGAATTAAAAAAAACAGATTTAAAAAATGAAGAAATACTTTTTGTAACTGATTCGAAACAAAATCAGTTGAGAATTTTTGTACAAACCAAAATACTGCAAATAAAGAAAATCCACTAAAGTAGAAGTTAATGAAAAAACATCATTTAAAAATAAAGATACAAATGCGTCATGTTTAAAAAATAAAGTTGTTATTGTAAAGTAAACTAGTAAACCAATACAGGCAATGCTGCAAAAAAATAGACGTAATTAAAAATGTGTTATTGATCGATTAAAGGCCCCATCAGAAACTTCGTCTACTTTATCAAGATGCATTTTCTTGTCAAGTTTATTAACAGAAACAACTACCCAAACGCGCACCAGGCTTTTATCGTTTGCTGAACTTAATTATAAAGATACAAGAGATATTTGCAAAAAATCTATAGCACAACAATTACCAAGGGAAGTTACTAAAATATTGTCTACGTCTATACGAATGGTAAACTATTTTGATTTTATGCAAAACAATGTCCCGGCAGCTAGTACTAGTAATATTAAAAAAACTAGTAGTACAAAATGAAGTTGCAGTAATCAGTCTACGATTACAATAAAAGAAGTACCAAAAAAAAATTTAAGCTATTACAAAAGCATCCTGAAAGAAGAAAAAAGCAAAGAACCGGCCAGAAAGAAAAAGACATTAAATATAATAGCAAATCTGAAAAACGTCATAAAAAAAGAAAATCGTTGTTTTATCGAACTGACGCTGAAAGAAAAAACGTTAAAGATATGCGTAAAGAAAATAAATATCAAAAAGAACTCGACCCAAATAAAGAGCAAGTAGAAACTGCTAACAATTCAACTAATTCTAATACTGAGGATCAGCCAATTGTTAATTTAAAACTTAAACTAAATAAGGATAGTATTAATAGCAATTCCAACTACATTATTGTAAATGAAAGACCCAATTTAGTAGATGTAAAATTAAAAAAAAATTTACGCAGACTAGCTAAAATATCAAAAAATAAAATAGAAAATTTGACACAAAAGACAAATCTGATATTATTAGTACAACTCATAGTGTCATTGCTAAAGATATTGAAAGTGATTTGAAAACCGAAACAGTTGTTGTTAAACAGTGCAGCGTCGTTGTCTGTATAAACAATTTAAGTAATTTTGATTTGCATTCTAATGTAGTTCAAAATACTGAAGATTTTGACGAGTTGGAAACTAAATCAGAATCTAACAAAAATAATCAAGAAATTGAAATTGAAAAGTTGTTAGAAAACAAGAAATGAAATTGATAGCTGTCAAAAATTGTTAGAAAATGAAAAAGAAATGAAAAAAATAGTGTCTGGTATTATAAAATTTTTAGATAATGAAGATATGCAATCAGCAATATGTTTGAAAAAGTACCCGTTCAAAAAAATTTTAAATAACAAAAAAATGAAAACAAAAGCTTCTAGCAGAAAATCTGTAGATAATAAAACAAATAATTCAAAAATCAATAAAAAAATAGAAGTAAAAGTATCAGCCAAAAAGTCGTTTATATAATGATAAAGAAGTGAAACTATCAGTATCTGCTAAAAAATCTTTAAATAATAAAAAAAATGACAAAAAATCTTTTTTCAAAAACTTTTTAGATACTAAAGAAATTGAATCAAAATTAGTTGCCAGAAAATCTTTTAATGATAAAAAAACAAATAGAACCAGCAGTATCCGAGATCAAACTTTTACATAATGAAGTAGTAGAATTATCAGAAAATATTTATGTGGAACTATCAGTGATGGTCGGCAAAACTGCAGACAATAAAGAACTAGAAATATTAGCGCAAAAATCTATAGATAGTAAAAAAATAGTATCCGCAAGAAAAGTATTAGATAATAAAAAAATTATTACTAAAGTGTGTAATGATATTCCAATACCAGTTGGTTATGAATGTCTTAAACAAGTTATTATAGAAGATAAGTTGCTTAAAGAAAATAGTGATTTGAGTGATATGAAAATAAAAGAAGAAACTGAAGAAGAAGAAAAACTTATTATCAATTTATTAAAACGTCCAATAGTTCTACATCCGAAAATTTTAATAGATGTAATATCTAAAGCACCTGAAATTGCAATGAGTAATCTTCTTATTGATGAAAATGCCGCAAATGTTTCAGAATCATCAACATTATCAACAAAATTATTTTGTAAACTAAAAGTAAACAATATACAATCAATACAAATATAAGAGCACACCTCTAAGGTTTCCGATCACGTTTTTAATATTACCTTAGAGGATTTAATAAATGAATTATTTAACTCTATCAACATTTAAAAATATTACTGTAACCGTAACCAATAATGACAATACAAAAACAGAAATGATAATTCTTGATGGAAATGCAGATATTGCATTAGACAAAAAAAAATTGCAAATCAAAAACTTGAAACTGAAACTCAACCATAACTTATTCTTTCGCTACTAACAACTGAACAAGTATAATTACACTTCCAAAAACTAAATTCAATTACTGAAGTTAACGCAAAAAATGATGTTATCAAAACTGATATGACTAAAATAATTAAAGTTTTAAGTAAGGAGAATACGGAACTTTAAACAATTAAACCTAAAAAAGTTCAACAATTCAGTATTTTTAATTTAACTATTACTAGCATTCCATTAAACAGAAGCACAGTTAAACTACTCACTACCATTCCAAATAAACTAGAAGAACGCATTCCTGACGTTACACCAACTATAACTCAAACTGTTTATTCTAATGAAAATGTAGCTGAAATTGCTATGGCACAATTCATGTTTAAATTGAATTCATTTTACTTGGATTATTATCTACAGCAAAATCTAGCTAAACAAGCTTACATGCTAATAATCAGTTGCAGCAATGAACTAGGGAGTGATTTGAATACAATTTTCAACAACAGAATTGTTGGAACTGCCAAACAAATAGTTGACATTATTTCTAAATCAAATGAGGTTGATTTTGATGTCAACAATATAATTTATACGCTTAGCCAATCAATTACGGGTGATTATAATGATGAGTACATTTTAGTTACTTTTATGTCAATATTTGCAAAAGCAAAACCAAGTTTGCAACTATTTGCTGTTTTTTTATAACACACTATATGTATAATATGTATTATGTGCTCAAATCAAAGCACCCATAGTTATACTACACTGCAATTCCGCAAATAGAACTATCTGGGTTTCAAACAAAATTGCCTAGAGTTTGAATAGAACAACTCAAAGCTGCAGTAGAACCATCCAGACTAGTAGAATTACTCAAAGTTCTAATAGGAGTACCCAGAGCTCCAGTAAAAGTGCCCAGAGTTCCAGATGAATTTTTCAAAGCACCAGTAAAACAACCAAGAGCATCAATAGAACTACCTAGACCAGTAGAATTAATTAAAGCTATAGTAAAACCACACAAAGTTCCAGTTGAACCACCCAGAGCACCAGTTGAACTACCCAGAGCTTCAGTAAAATTACCCAGAATGGCAGATAGTCTCGAAGGACTTATACGACTTCTCCATAGCGTTACTGAAGCTTGCTCACTCTCCGGCTTAACGTTAAATACAAAAAAGACGAAGTACATGATTATCAGCAAACAACAAATAATCGATACCGGTATTCAAGTCAACGGAATACAGCTGGAACGCGTTAAGAAATTCACCTACCTTGGGCACACGCTTGATAAACAATGGGATCATACTCTCGAAATCAGATGCCGCATAGAAAGAGCAAGAGCGGCGTTTAATCAGATGAAGAGAATACTGTGCGGGCATGACTTAAACCTGAGTCTCAGAATGCGGTTGGTGCGTTGTTATGTCTTTTCGGTTCTTCTTTACGGGGTTGAATCCTGGACTCTCACGGAAGCCGCACTCAAAAAACTACAAGCATTCGAAATGTGGGTGTACAGGCGTATGCTAAAAATCAGCTGAATGGACTACATACGTAACGAAGACGTGATGAGAAGGATGAACAAAGATCTAGAAGTAGTCCCAAACATCATAATAAGAAAATTACAATATTTCGGTCACGTCATGAGACATCCCAAAAAATACGGTATCCTGCATTTAATAATGCAGGGTAAAATAAATAGTAAAAGAGGGCCCGGAAGGAGACAAACATCGTGGTTGAAAAACTTAAGACAATGGTTTGGAAAAACATCAACCGAACTCTTTCGCGCCGCTGTCAACAAAATTATTATAGCTAACATGATAGCCAACGTCCGCTAAGCGGATACGGCACTTCAAGAAGAAGAAGAAGAAGTTTGTGTACTTGATCATTGTTTTAATAAGATATGGGTGATTTTACTTGAGCTTGGAATAGTTCTACTTAAGCTTTAGGTAGTTTTACTGGAGCTTTGGGTAATTCTACTGAAGCTCTGGGTAGTTTAACTGGTGCTCTGGGTGGTTCATCTGGAGTTCTGTGTAGTTCTACTATGGCCTTAATTAGTTCTACTGGTCTAAGTAGTTCTATTGATGCTCTGGGTTGTTCTACTGGTGCTCTGAGTAGTCCATCCGAAACTCTGGGTACTTCTACTAGGGCTCTGGGTAATTTTATTGGAACTTTGAATAATTCTACTAGTCTGGGTGGTTCTACTGCAGCTCTGGATGTTTTATTAGAACTCTGGGCAATTGTATTTGAAACCCAGATAGTTCTACTTGCAAAAACGTAGTGTAGTATAATTGTGGGTTCTTTGATTTGAACACATAACACATATTCTTGATTGTGTCATAAAAACAACAGCAAATAGTAACAAAATTGATTTTGCTCTTGCAAATATTGACATAAAAGTAACTAAAATGTACTCATTATTATAATCACGCATAATTGGTTGGCAAAGCGTATAAATCATATTGTTGACATCAAAATCAACCACATTTGATTTAGAAATAATGTCAACTATTTGTTTGGCAGTTTCAACAATTCTGTTGTTGAAAATTGTATTCAAATCACTCCCTAGTTCTTTGCTGCAATTGATTATTGTCATGTAAGTTTTTTTGGCTATATCTTGCTGTAGTTAATAACCCTAGAAAAATTGCTTCAATTTAAACTTGAATTGTGCCATAGTAATTTCAGCTACATTTTCATTAGATCAAACCGTTTGAGTTATAGTTGGTGTAACGTCAGGAATGCGTTTTTTTGGTTTATTTGGAGTAGTAGTAAGTAGTTCAACTGCGCTACTATTTGATGGAATGCTAGTAATAGTTAAATTAGAAATAATGGGTTGTTAGACTTCTTTAAGTTTAATTGTTTGAACTTCCATGTTCTCCTTACTTAAAACTTCAATTTTTTTAGTCATATCAGTTTTGATAACATCATCTTTTGCTATAACTTCAATATATAGATTTAGTTTTGGAAGTGTAATTATACTTGATAAATCTTGTCCAGTTGTTGGTGGCAAAAAAATAAGCTTCGGTTGAGTATCAGTTTCAAGTTTTTGATTTGCAATTTCATTTTTCTTACCCAATGCAATATTTGCATTTGCATCAAGAATGATTATTTCTGTTTCCTTATTGTCATTATTGCTTACTGTTACAGTAATATTTTCAGAAATTGATGGAGAGTTAAATAACTTATTTATTAAATTTTCTAAGGGAGTATTAAAAACGTGATGTATTGGATTCAAATATTTGTATTAATTGTATAATTTTACTTTTAGTTTAGAAATTAATTTTGTTGATAAAGTTGATGGTTCTGAAACATTTGCGACATTTTCATCGATAAGAAGATTACTTATTGCAATTTCAAGTGCTTTAGATATTAGATCTATTAAATCTTTTGGATGTAGAATTATTGGACGTTCCAATAAATTGATAATAGGTTTTTCTTCTTCTTCACTTTCTTCGTTTATTTACATACCATTCAAATCACTTTTTTCTTTAAGCAACTTATCTTCTGTAGTCCCTAGGGAGAGCCTGTACCCCTAGAGGGCGCGTCTCCAGGTGGCGGATAGGGGGAAACCCTCACCGGCTTAGCCGGCGAGTAGGTGGAAAATAAAATACCACTCGCGGACCAAACAGGACGGGCAGATCGAGCTCATAACTGTAGAAAAAGCAGTCGATCTAAAAAAAAACGCACTGTTAAAATAACCAGTCAACAGCCTCGGAACAGAATAGAAACTAAAAAACGACATAAGTTACGGAACAGGAAAATTATTTTTGAAACATGAAACATTCAAGGCTTCTCTACAAAAACAAACAAAGTACTAACGGAGCTAACAAAAAACAATAGACATAATAGTCCTGACAGAGAAAAAGAAAACAGGACAAGGCTCAAAAAACTTCAAAAAACCACCACTTCTATAGTAAAGTATAGAAAAAGAAATAAGAACTCAACAAAAATTATCGATCTTTATTTGGAACGAGCTCAAAAGATTTATAACAACATAGAAAGCAATTAACGAACATATGATTAAGATGAACCTAACTCTATACAGACAAAAACTGACAATACTAGGCGTATACTCCATAAACGATGATGCAATAGTTGCAAAAAAAAAACAATTTTATGAACAACTAAACCGCAAAATAATAAAAGTGAGTAACACACGACAACTCATTATGATAGGAGATATGAACACGAGAACCGAAAAAAAAACATCAGAATAAAAAAGTAGGACAATACGGAGAAGATATACTAAACGACTATGGCTGCAAGTTAATTACAATATGTATAGCTTCAAAATACAAAACGGATTCTACCCACACCGCAATATACATAAATACACTTGGATGCAAAAAACCAAGAACCTGAAATCTATAGTAGACTATGTTGGATATTCGGATTAACGTAATCAAACACTTGTGTGAATTAATAGTATATTGTTGGAGCAAAGGAAAAACACGTCTGTTACGTACAGCGTCACAAACAAGAAGTGGGACGCTTAAGAGAGCGTCACTTAAGCTTCCCTAGTGTTAACATCACTAGATGGCGCATAAGTCAGATATTACAAATTTTAACACCCCCACTAGATCTGATAATTGCGCTACATTTAACATTTATTGAGTGAGTCCCATCTCTCTCACGAACTTATTGTGCTTTTCTGTACACAATTTGAAAAAACAAAGAAATCATCTACGTATAATGCCACTATAGTCAAACGATCACCATTCTTCTTGGTGTACAAGCAAGGTTCATGTTTAGAATTCTGGTAGTTCAATTTATTCATGACAACATTCACCTTCTTATTCCATGCCCGAGATGCCTGCTTTAAACCATAAATGGCTTTGTTCAATTTAAGTACCTTGTTAACATTGTCTTGCACATTGAAACCTTCAGGCATCATCATAAAAACTTCCTCATCTAAATCCCCATTCAAAAAAGCAGTTGGTACATCTAAATGATACATTTTTAACTTTAACCTTACTGATAGAGCGAACAACAATCTTAAGGTCGAGTGACGTACAACAGGCGCAAATATTTCGTTATAATCTACTCCTGGCTGTTGACTGAATCCCTTAGCCACCAAACGCGCACGATACCGCACTTCAAGACCGTCACACTTGCGCTTGAAAACCCACTTGCACTTCACAATCGTCCCTTTCGTTGGGACGTCGACGATTTCCCACGCACGGTTCTTCTCAAAACAGCTGAGCTCGTGGTCCATCGCGCATCTCCATTTCTCGTGGTCTGGACGAGCCAACGCCTGTTCCACACTGGAGGGGTCTTCTTGCACGTCGATGTCATTGTCAATTCCCGCGTAGGTTGCATAAGTCACATAATCGTGAAGTATCTTCGGCTTCGGAGTTCTGGATGACTTTCTTACTTCTTGTTCGATGTAGTCACCATGTCCCTCGCTGCCTGATGCGCTGCAGTCATCTGGGACATATGAGTCTCCACTGCTGTTGACTATTTCCGACGGTGCAATGGACTCATCCGATGACACTGGAGTCTCTTCACCATCGTCTTCACTTGCTGCCCCCACTGAATCAGTTGCCTCAACACCAATGTGTTGATCTTCATCCAGGCTGTGATCTACATTAATGGTCAACAAGTCATCTTCTTCAAGGATTATGACGTCTCGGCTCACGATTATTTTGCTCTCTGCAGGATCATATAGCCTATACCCCTTTGTATTGTCACTAAAGCCGACAAAAATCATTTGTTTGGCTTTCTTGTCGAATTTCAGCCGCTTCTCCTTTGGCACATGCACCATTGCCTTGCTGCCAAAGATGCAAAGATGGCTCACATCTGGCTTACGGCCTGTCCAAATTTCAGTCGGTGTTTTTTCACCCCTTCCTGCTACCGGAAGTCTATTTCTCAAATAGATAGCGTGATTAACGGCTTCAGCCCAAAAACGTTTGTCCAGTTTTGCATCAAACATGAGACATTTAGCCTTTTCCACCACCGTCCTGTTCATCCGCTCAGCTGAGCCATTCTGCTCGGGCGTGTAAGGAGTGGTCATCTGGTGAATGATGCCTTTTTGACTCATAAAAGCTTTAAACTGCTTATTACAAAACTCACCACCGTTGTCTGATCTCACTATCTTTATGGAACAATTTGTTTGATTCTCCGCCATTGCAGCAAACTGTTTAAACTGGTTGAAAACTTCATCTTTCGTTTTCAGGAAATAACCAAAAGCCATCTTACTGTAGTCATCAACTATTATGAGGAAATACCTAGAGCCACCAAACGATTTCGTTTCGATTGGCCCACACACATCCATGTGAATGAGCTCCAAAATGCTCTCTGCTCTATTTCCTTTCTTAGGAAACTGTGCTCGAGTCTGTTTTCCTTCACAACATACCATACAGCTTCTTTTGGATTCAACGACTTCTCCATCCATTTTCATACCAATGACACTTTCTTTCTTCGACATTTGATTTAGTGTTGAACTGTTTGCATGACCAAACTTTCTATGCCATGTGTTAGTTGCAAGCAAACATGCTTCATCATCAGCTGTGTTTAACTTGTAAACATTGTTCGTCTGTGTAGCTGTTCCCACTAGTTGATTATCTTGCGTGTAGATAGAGCAACCATCCTCATCAAATTTCACTTTATTCCCTGCCTTTATCATCTGGCTAACTGAAAGTAAATTTGTGGATAACTTGGGTACACAAAATACATCTCTGATGGTGACGTCATTCACCGCATTGTTCACACGCGTATGAAGCTTGACGATACCCTTGCACGACACAGTCATTGTTTCTTTGTTTGCAGCGATAATTTCTTTAACAAATTCACTATTGGACGTGCTCTGCAGCCACTTTTCGTCAGCAACGAAGTGAGCACTGGCACCTGAATCAACGTACCAATCATCTTTGTTAAATTCACCCGATAGGAACACGGCACTTAGTCCAAAGTTCTTCCGTGCACTTCCATTTCTGTTATCGCTGTCTTTCTGCTGTGGGCACTTGTTCTTGTAGTGACCAAACTGTTTACAATGGTAGCATTTGACGTTTGACAATTGCTTCTTCTTGTCCTTGTCAGTGACCTCACTGGCACCCCGGACGCCTTTCCCATTACAGTTGCCTGCCTGTCCACGCCATCTAGCGCTGAATGCGCTACCTGCACTGTCAGTATCTTCCATGTCGAGCAGCTTCGATTTGATGTTGTCGGCCGTTATGGCGATTCCACTATGCTCAATCGCCATTATCATCGGCGAATATTTCTCCGGCAAACCTGCCAGTAGGAGAGATCCAACCCATTCATCGGAAATTTCGAAACCTGTGCTCTTCAGCCGTTGGGCCGTTTCCACAATCTGTCTAACATACGCCAGCATGCTATCACAGTTATCTAATCTTGTGGAAATTAATGTTCGCAGCAGTGTTATTTTCCTTGTCGACCCTTTGTCATCAAACATTCCTTTCAAGCATTTCCACAACTCTTTTGCTGTCTTTGCATTCTTGATGTGGACATATAACGAAGTATCGATCGTTAATATCAATTTGGCTTTGCACTCAGCCACCTTAGCTTCAGTTTGTCTGCCAGCTTCGTCTTCTATGATGCATCCATGAAGTCCTTCGAGAACCAAGAAATTCTCCACCGCGAAGGCCCAATCATCATAGTTTTCACGACCCTTCAGCCTCGGCACATTCACTAAGTAACTTCCCGACATCTTTAACCTCACACCAAACACGTGGTTGTTCGCGACGATCGACCGGTAAAAGTCTTAAGATCTCGATTACTAAACCGCACTACTAATTAACACGCGCACTGGGTTCCCATAACCTGTTGGATATTCGGATTAACGTAATCAAACACTTGTGTGAATTAATAGTATATTGTTGGAGCAAAGGAAAAACACGTCTGTTACGTACAGCGTCACAAACAAGAAGTGGGACGCTTAAGAGAGCGTCACTTAAGCTTCCCTAGTGTTAACATCACTAGATGGCGCATAAGTCAGATATTACAAATTTTAACAGACTATACAACAACACGACAAAAAACAAATCTAGTCATACAGGACATAAGGGTGTATAAGGGTGCAACATGCGGCAGCGACTACTATCTGTTGAAAACAAATATCCTGTTCTTATAGAAGTACAAAAAAGAAGAAAACATAAATATAAACAAAGGAGAAAAAAGGAGAAAAAAAAAAAGAAGACGTTTAATTTGGACAGCTTAGAAAATGAGAGCACCCAAAACCTATACAAAACAAGATTAGACCAAAAACTACTGACCATACAATATAAAGATAACGAGAAACATTACCAATGCATTAAATCATGCATACATGCAGCGGTCAAGGAAGCATTAGGATATAAAAAACAGCAACAAAAGGTGATTACATATTGGTCGGACGTAGAAATAAAAGAAAATATAAGAGACAAGAAAAAAAGTACCTGGCATACTTGTCCAATATGTCAAACGAGCATAAAATATGGTTTAAACAGGCACAGGCTAAAGCCTGAAGGAAAATTAGCCAAAAGAAAAACAAAGCAAAAAAAAAACTAATATCACTAATAACAATAGAAAAATGAGAAAATTAATTTAAACAGTTACTAATAGAAGATAAACTCCAAGAGAACCTAGAAGGAGAAAGATACATAAACATAACAGCACTACCAATTAGAATAACTATAGCACACGTAAAACAAGCTTGTAAATCAAAAGAATAGAAAGGCATCCGGACCGGAAAACATCTTAGCAGAGCTCATTAAATGTGAAACAACAAAACTATACCAAGAACCAACCGTACTAATCCAAAACTGCTTGAATAAAAAACCAATCCCGAAAGAATGGAACATTCCTCTTTTATCTATCATACACAAGAAAGGAGACACGTTGAACTGCGACAAACACAGAAAGATAACAATAACAAACACACTATATAAAATATATGGCAATATTTTGGCACTTCCACTTCTTTATCATTATATAAAACTTTGCTAGTGGATGTTAATGATTTGACTTTTATTAACTAACCACTTTTTGGCTGATACTTTTACTTTCACTACTTTATTGATTTTTGAATCATTTTTTTTATTATCTACAGATTTTCTGCTAGAAGTTCTTGTTTTTATTTTTTGTTATTTAAAGATTTTTTAACGGGTAGTTCCAAAGATATTGCTGTTTGCATATCTTCATCATCCAAAGATTTTAGAATACTAGATACTATTTTTTCCACTTTTTTTTTTAATTTCCTAACGATTTTTTCACACCTATCAATTCCATTTCTTTGTGTTCTAACGATTTTTCAATTTTAATTTTTTTATTAATTCCGTCAGATTCTGTTTTAGTTTCTAGATTGTCAATATCATTAGTATTTGGACTACATTAGAATGCAAAACAAAATTACTTAAATTGTTTATACCAACAATGACGCTGCACTGTTTAACAACAACTGTTTTGGTTTGCAAATCACTTTCAATATCTTTAGCAATAGCACTATGAGTTGTATTAATAATATCAGATTTGTTTTTTGTATCAAACTTTTAATTATTTTTTTTTTATTTTAGCTAATCTGCGTAAATTCTTTTTCAATTGTTGGGTCCTTCATTCACAATATTATAACTGGAATTGCTATCAGTACTAACCTTTCTTAGTTTAAGTTTTAAATTTACAATTGGCTGATTTTTAGTATTAGAATTAGTTGTATTATTAGCAGTTTCTACTTGCTTTTTATTTGGGTCAAGTTCTTTTTGATGTTCACTTTTTTTACGCTTATCTTTAACGTTTCATCCTTCAGCTTCGGTTCGATATAACAATGATTTTTTTTATTACGCTATTCAAATTTGTTATTATTTTTTATGTCTTTTTCTTTCTGACTGATTCCTTGCTTTTCTCTTTTTTTAGGCTAGCAGCATTCAACCACTTCTGAATCATATCACATGTTTCTTTTGTACTCAGTGCTAAATCATTTATTTTGTTTATAGTATTGTCAGCAACATTTGCTTCTTCTTTTTTTTTCTCATTTTTCTAAATATTGATTTGTGTTTTTTTTGTGATGTTTGATCAGTCAAATCTTTTACTAATTTGCGTTTGTTAGTTTTATTTTCAATGTCACTATTATTGTTATTTTCAATTTTGTCATTCTTTTCAGAATTCCTTTTATTTTCTTTTAATTTGGAAAAACAATCCTGATGCTTTACTAATAGTTTTTTTTTGGTACTTGTAATATTGTATTAATAGACTGATCACTGCATCTTCATTTTGTACTACTAGTTTTGTTAGTAAAACTAGTACTAGCTGCCGGGACATTGTTCTGCATAAAATCAAAATAGTTTACCATTCGTATAGGCGTAGACAATATTTTGGTAATTTCCCTTGGTAATTGTTGTTCTATGGATCACTTGCAAATATCTCTTATATCTTTATAGTTAAGATCAGCAAACAATAAAGGCCTGGTCCGCGTTTGGGTAATTTTTTCAGTTAATAAACTTGACAAAGAAATGCATCTTGATAAAGCAGACGTAGTTTCTAATGGGGCCTTCTATTGATTAATAACACTTTTTGAATTACGTCTAATTTTTTGCAGCATTGCCCGTATTGGTTTATTAGTTTTCTTTTCATCAACTTCTATATTTTTTGAACATGACGCGTTTGTATCTTTATTTTTTAATGAATTAGGCAATTCATTTTTAAATTCTTTATCTTTAAGTTGAGATGTTTTTGCATTTACTTTTACTTCATCGGATTCTTTATTTGCAGTATTTTGGTTTGTACAAAAATTCTCAACTGTATTTGTGTATAAAAAACTATACCTTTGAAGCAGTTCTTGATTTTGTTTCAAATCAGTTACAAAAAGTATTTCTTCAACTTTTAAATTTGTTTTTTAAGTTCTTTTTTTTGTATTACATTTTGTTTATCTTCAAAAAACAAAATTTCAATAACTTTGTCTTTTTTTAATTTTATTTCATTGTCTATAGTAGAAACCTTGCCAAAATAAAGTAAAACTTCTCCCAGAATTTTCTTATCTGTTTTTATTTCTTTATTTAAATTTGCTTTATAAGTTATACTATCTAAATTTTTTTAACTGATTTTTTTACTCAGTTACATTATTGTGACTTTTAGAAAAACTTTCACTTTCCGATAAATCTGAAAATTGTGTCTTCTTTTAGCTTCTTTTTATTTTTTGATAAATTCACTTTATTTGTAAATCTATTATATCTTCTATTCTAAGAATGATGTTGATGATGGTCACTAACAGGACAATATCTCAATTAAATAAAAATGATCAATAATTTTCGTTTTGGAATCAAATATATTTCTATATTTTGACCCAAAATTACCAGAATTTTTGTACATATTCTTCAAAATTTGGTAGAAAAATGTCATCATTCTCTTGTGAAAAATTTGCTGATAATTTATAAAAATTTGAAGTATTATTTAATTCCAAAATTTTGTTAAGAACGCAACGACCTAGACCCACCCACAAAAGACGTACAAGGACGGATGACATTAGCATTGATAAAAACTTACATATATAAACAAAACAAACTGCTCTTATTGATATATGAAGATTGTTTAAAATATAATAATTATATTTTTGTAAGATTTTTTAAAGGCACAAAGCATTTTATCAATAAATTAATTTAAATCTAGCAATTAGTGATTTGATACTATACTTTCTAATACGGTTTAATAATAAAATAGTTTTATTTTTGCATTTTCCAGTGTCGTACAATATCAACAAATATACATAGTAAAGTAATTATCTTTTAATGAACTTTAAATAATCTTTGCACAAAAAAGCAAAAGTTGAGAAAAATCATCTTCAACATTTTGGTCTTTTGAACCGGATGTCAACGAATCTCAACAAATTAATTTGCGTAAATTAATCACAATCCACTTTTAATCGATGTAATTGAATTAACGTGTCAACTTAGAAAAACTCTGACATCAAAATGAGAAAACCCAAGAGAAGACTGAAAGTATTGAAATTGAAGCGCTTTAAGACGATCAAGACTACTAGAACGAAAAAATATGAAATCAGTCTACTTAACTCAACGCAGTTGTTGAAACGCCTATTGTTCAACAACCACCAATTATGAAATTTACTGCTATTGCAGAAACTTCTTTAAATAAAGACAAGGACTCTAATGTGAGGGGTCAAAAACCGGTTGCGGGCCCATCAGGCTCAAAACCAAAACTGACTACGGTTCAATCCGGATCAAAGTCACAACGAGTGGGACTTCAAGCAAAACCACTCAAGATGGGGGCTTATTCAAAGCCTAAAACCATCTAAGGTATTAGCTCGTATCGGGCCAAAACCAACTAAGGTTGCAACTTCGAAGTCAAAGCCTAAACAGGCAAAGGCTCAGTCCGAGTCAAAGCCTGCAAAGACGGCAACCCAATCTAGGCTACCGCCACCTGAGGTGCAAGTTTATAACAATCCTGCACCCACAGACCCCAATATTGACGTGTCGTTAGAGTCAATGGATGTGGAAGTTCTTTCCGCGCCATCTACTCTGACAGATGAAAATATGCCAATTAGTGGGAATTCAACTCCCCCAGATGATAATTCAAAAGTTAAAAATATAAAAGCTAACAAACAAAGAGTTAAAAATACGTTCGCAACATAACACTAAAAATGGTTTCAACCATTATACAATGGAACTGCTACGGATATAATTAACACTACAAATCCTTTAAAATATTATTAGCCAAAATTTCACTTATCTACGTTTCCTTACAGAAAACAAATTTTAAGGTTGACTGTTCTGTTAATCTTCGTGGTTATACTATTTATAGAAAAGATCATGCAAATGTTGATCGTGCTCAGGGTGGAACGGCTTTATTGGTTTGTGATACGGTTTTCAGTGAAGAATTCCGTGTCAACACTGCATTAGAAGCAGTAGCCGTTCAACTACATATCCCTTTCTCACTGACCATTTGCTCAATTTATATTTTGCCAAATGTCAGTTTGGACATTCGTTTGATTGATCAATTACTTGAACAACTTCCCCATTCTTGCTAATGAGCGATTTTAATGCTCATAACACTATGTGGGGCTCAAGTCGAACTGATCTGCAAGGTCGTAACTTGGCCAATCTTTTTTCAGAAACGGATTTAGTTATCTTAAATAAAGGTAACAATACCTACTTTTCCGTGGCCAATAGATTATTCTCGGTTATTGACCTTACCATTTGTTCTCCAAGTATTGCAACATTGCTGAATTGTGAAGTCTCGGAATATCTTTATGATAGTGACCACTTTCCCATATTCATTCGCGTGCTTGGTCATAAAATTAATGAAAACCGTCATCGAAATTGGAGAATAAAAGATGCCGATTGGAATATGTTTGATTAAGTGTTTGATTTGATCACGGGGTATTTGCGGAAGCATGGCATTGTTTATACAAAGCTTTTTAACTTTTTGTTCATTTAAGATACGTGTAGGTGACAGCTTCTCGGGCATACGTCAGCAACAAAATGGTATTCCTCAGGGGTCTATTTTAAGCGTGACACTGTTTATGATAGCGATTAACGGCATAAGTCAGTTCATCAAGCATCCGGTAAGCGGATGTATGTATGTTGATGACGTAGCTATCTATTGTGCCTCGAGTACATGCTAACAATGGAACGTCAACTTCAGTTAACAATCAATCACATTTTGAACTGGGCTAATAACAATGGATTCACTTTTTCTACTAGTTAAACGTTGCTTATCCATTTTTGTAGAAGGCAAACACCACACGGTGACGGTTTATTATATCTTGAGGGAGAACCTATTCCTGTACAGGAATGAGTTCGATTTCTCGGTATCACATTTGACCGTGCGCTAACCTAGCGTCCTCATTTAATAAATCTGAGATCAAGATGTGGTACGGCACTAAACTTGCTTAGGTCGTTGAGTGGAAAGTCATGAAAACAATGCTACTTTTGTATCGCGCTTTGGTGCGTTCAAAACTAGATTATGGTTTCATAATCTATGCTTCCGCAGCTTTATCCTCATTACGTATTGTTGATCCTGCTTAACCATACTGGAATTTGTTTAGCCACTGGCGCATTCTGCACTAGCCCTATTGCTAGTGGTTAGTGTGAGGCAGCTAAACCATCACTCTGTCTTCGGCGTAAAATCTTGACTGTTAGGTACGCCGCGAAATTAAAAGCTAAACGCTTGCATCCGACGTTGCCAGTAGTGTACAATAATGGTCTCGACGATCTATACATTATCAGGATACGGTCACACAAACCGGTTGTCGTAAGAGATTACACTATACTTCAGGAACTGAATTTTCAACTCCTTGATGTATACCAACTGTCTTACTGTTGCGATTTTCCTTAGACTTTTTAACGTCCAAGGTTAAATACTGCATTATCGAGAATGAGCAAAGCTTCAACTTTACCATTTGAATATCAAACTGAATTTGCAAAAATTCAAGCAAGACACGTAAATGCCACTTGAATTTATACCGATGGCTCAAAAAGTAACGACAGTGTGAGTTGTGTTTTTCTGGTAGATGAGCTACAGTTTACATTTGGCTTGCCAAGTGTTACCAGCGTTTATACTGCAGAACTGTATGCTATCTATCAGGCTCTTCTCTACATCCAACTAAGCGCAGGTACAAATTATGTTATATGTACAGATTCGTTGAGTGCATTAAACGCCATAGATGACCAATATCCTGATTATTACTTGCTGATGCAAATTCATTCAATTTTGCTTTAGGTGTCTCAGATAAATGTCACTGTTAACTTTGTCTGGATTCCCAGTCACGTATTTATCAGTGGCAATAAAAAAGCTGATGCGCTTGCCAAATTGGCAATAACTAGCGCAGAATATGTTTCATCTAAAGTTTGTGTTAGGGGTATTTGTAATTTTCTACATCAAGAGCTGCTGTGTAGCTGGCAAACTGAGTGGTTTGCTATTCAAGACAACAAGGTGCGTTGTACCAAAAGCGTTACTACACCGTGGAGTTTGTCATACAGGCCGAAACATAGAGAAGAGGTTATCCTCACGCGGCTTCGCATCGGTCACTGTCAATGGACTCAGGCATTTGTTGGCATTTGAGGTGCCTCCAGTTTGTGATATTTGTAACGTCCCATTAACTGTTCGTCATATCTTATTGGATTGTCGGCAGTTTTTGGAACAAAGACTTTTGTCTGAATTATCACCCAGTTTGTCGATTGTCTTGGGCGATCAAATCGCTGATGTCGATCGTTTGCTCGAATTTGTTCGGCGGAGCAGACTGGGTATATGGATATGATTATTTATTTATTGTGATTAATATTTGTGTATCGTAAAATCCAGCAATGTCTAGGACCTTTTACACCCTAGACACTGTTGGAATTATCTAGTCATTTTTTGCTATTGTTTTTAATAGTTTGTGAAAGATTATTTTTATCTTTGCTATTTATTTATTTATTTATTTTATTTTTTAATATGCCATTTTACAGCATATTATTTTACACTTTTTTATAGTTAGAAAAAAGAATCGGCATTAATAGTTTTTTTAGGCTGATATGCCAAAAATATTAACTAACTAATTGTCTTCTCATTTATATAAACTCTTTTTATTAGTTATATTATATACATATTATTATTTATCTAACAATGTACATATTTATATTAGCATATATTGAACCTTTATCTGGAATAAAAGCTATTGAATTGTACTTCAATATTGCTATTATATAACTTCTAAAATTACAATATAATTTTATAGTAGATAAAGCAAACATTTCTTTAATGCAGATGTTTTTTTTTGCAGTTTACTTTTTTATGCCAAAATAACAACATTGGTAATTAACATTTTATTTTTGATATAATATATAAAAAATAAAATATGTGGATTACATACAATAGAAATTTTACTGATTTGTCACATTCTGCAATATACATTTTTTTTTATGCAATTATATAAAAAGACATTTGCAAATTCTTTAAGTTGACGTACAATTCTTGTAAAATTGTTCTGTTCATTTTTGATCCACTTGATTGTATTTGCTTTCTCTAAATGCATTAAAGACTTTAAATGAACTTCAGAGTATACAAAACAGATACAACCTTAATAATAGTTAAATATACAAAATAAAATAATTAAAAAGGAAAATTTATTAATCTACCTAAAATCTAATACAAATAAAATTAAAAAATCAAAATAAAATTAAAAATAATTAGTATTAAAACTAAACAAAAATCGAATCGCATTAAAAAAAAAACAAGAATTCTCTGTTTCTTTATTTTTAATTAAATACATAAACTAGAAATGCAAAAAATACTAACAAAAATAAGATTCAAGTGAAAGCAAAAAAGAAACAACAAATAAAGATATTTTGGAAACCTTAAAAAACCTAAAAAAATCGTTGGAATACATGAGTAATAAATTTGATAAAGTTTTGAAAGAAAAAAAAATAAAGAAACAATTTAAAAAAGCAGAAAAACCAAATATAGAATTAAAAAAAAGAGTTAAAATTTGTAGAAATAACATTAGAAAAAACAGAAAAAATAAAAATAAAAAACAATGTCATAATAGTTGGAGTTGACAAACAAAAAAAAAATGAGAAAACGGAAAAACTTGTGATAAAGATAATAAAAAGATTAAACACAAACATAAAGAAGGAACAGATAAAATTAGCTTATAGAAAAGATACTTTGAACGTAAAAAGCCCAATAATAATTGAGTTCAAAAACAAAAAAGATAAAGAAAATATACTAAAAACTCGAAAAACAATTTGATCAATCACTACATCAGAATGCGAACTAAAAGGAAATCCAATGAAATATATACAAATGAAGAAATAACAGCACAATCAAATATATAGTTGATGAAGTTGACCGTTACTACGTAATAATTTATAATACAAGATTAAATAAAACAACTACTATGTTTTTATATCACTTTTATTTTGTCACACTGTGACTGCTGTTTTGGCTGAACCTCAGCCTTCTTCATGTATTGTCTGAAGAAGGCTGAGGTTCAGCCGAAACTGCAGTCACAGTGTGACGAAATAAAAGTGATATAAAAACATAGTAGTTGTTTTATTTAATCTTACAATCAAATATGCCGTTTTATAAAGCAAGAGAACAAAAAAAAAACTTAAATACAAATACCTATGGACTATAGGAGATAGAAATATATACATAAGAAAAACAGAAGCAAGTATAAAAATTAAAATTAAAAACTTTTCCGATATAGAAAGTTAGAATTAAAAAAATCCAATTTAAAACTAAATAAATAAATACAAAACTGAAATGTATACTATATATCTGCACAACGCAAGAAGTGTAAAAAACAAATACATATCACAAATTTGAACTTATACCTACCATACACAATAATCCTACAATAATCGCTATAACGGAAACTTGACTTAAACTATATAACCAAAAACTGTATACTCTAGAACAGGGGCGCTCAAACAGTCGATCGCGAGCGATTGGTAAATCGCGAGGGGTTTTTAAGTCGATCTCCTTTTATCAAATATTTTTTAAATTTCTGACATTGATTGTATGAAAGTACACTAAATGTTTATTTTTTAACAATTATTTTTACCTAGGGATTAGGTTTTATTAAAGTCTGAGCGCCACTGTTCTAAACACATGACATGTCTGGCAGCCTAGCTAACCTACCCTCCCTCTGCCCCTCGCTGCATTCTGTGCATTAGTGTTGCCATCTTAGCGGATTTTCCGCTAGATTTAGCTGATAAAAATTTGGTTTGGCGGGAAAACAATCCGTTTAGCGGTTAGCGAATTTTTTAGCGGATTTTTAAATGTATAATTAAACTTAAATTTAATTGAAACAAACTACATATTTACACTCATTATTATGTAATCTATAACATTTTAATATGAAATCATTAATAACCTATTAAATTAAAAATAATTATAATTATTTATCATTAATAATCTATTTGAATTCTAAGTTTATGGTGGTATTCTGTAAAGAGGAAGAGAATAGAGGGTAGGGGTCGGAGTCCGTGGAATGCGTCGGTTGATAATTAACACTTTACAGTCATAAAATTGAAAAATCAATTGAAAATCTTATAGATGCAACATATTTTTAAAATCTAGCGGATTTTATCGGATTTTTAAGCTATATCTAGCGGAAAGGTAAGTCAGTGTATTGGCAACACTGCTGTGCGTCAGTTGGTGTCTGCGAGCATACGATTGAAAATACCAAATTAATCAAACGATTGGAATAATTAATTTTATTTCAATATGGACTCTAATCAACCAATAGATGGGCCCGATGGGAATAATTTGGTAAGATTTTATTGATATTCTAAACGTTTTATAGTATTTTGTTAAGTTAGGTTATTTTCCGTTTGACACTTTTAGATATTTTTTGTTTGCACTTGGTCATTTTAAATTTAGTTGAAGTACATATTCGAAATTGATTAAAATTTCAAACATTTTTTCAAATTTAACTATTAATTCTTTAATGCTAAATTTTATAATTATATGATTTTATTTATTTATTTAAATATATTGATAATTTATAGTTCGGACAGTTAAATTGGTCGAATAGGTATCCTTGCTTCTGAGTTTTTATAATCATAGAATTTTGGATTATTAATTTCTTTTTCAGATAAAATAAATTTTGATTTTTTTATATTTTGTTCTTATTCTGTTTGAAATTTTTCTTAGAATTACATATTAGAAATTATTTGACCACTTTTAAATATTTGCTTGACTCTTTAAAACATTTTGAAACATTTTGTTTGTGCTTGATTTTTTTGATATTTTTTACATTTGTGTACCATTTTTTTCCCAACTTTGTTTAACACTTGATTTTTTTATACTTTTGTTTGACAATTTTACGAATACACAAGTAACTTAATATGTATGTCAATTGTTAAAATTTATTTCTTTAATCTAATATGTCAAAAACTACCAAATCTTAAATATCAGTTGTCAAAATATAACCAATGAAAGATGATAATTAAATGTCAAAAATACTTAATCTAAGATGTGAATGTCAATTTTGCATTTTTGAACCGATTTTAGCCAAATATTAGTTCATTTTGATAATAATTTTTGACAAAATGTTGCAATTTTTAAACTATTTAACCGTTTTTGGCAGGATTTTGATTCTATCTAAATTTTTTAAATGTTTTATATTTTGATTTAGCTATTTTTGACTTTTTATGATCAAATTTTGCACTTTTAAACAGTTAATGATTAAATTTTGATACTTTTTGGTAATACTGTACTACTTTTTTGCCGGATTTTTACTATTTGTGACATTCCATAATTTTTTGTTGCAAAAAAAGTTTATGATCGGATTTTGGTGCATTCTGATAATGTTTTGAAATTTCATTAAAAGAATTTTGCACTTTTCATCAAGTTATGCCAAAATTTTGACTTAATCTATAATGTGAATGTGAATTTTGCACTTTTGAACCTTTTTTAGCCAAATTTTAGTTTTTTTTTTAACATAATTTTTAACAGAATTTTGCCATTTATAAACTATTTAAGCGTTTTTGGAAATATTTCGATTCTATCTGAAATGTTTTAATGTTTTATGACCGGATTTAGTTGTTTTTGATTTTGTATGATAAAATTTTGCACTTTTAAACAGTTAATGATTAAATTTTTGTACTTTTTGGTAATACTGTCATACTTTTTGGCCGGATTTTTACTATTTTTGACATTCCATAATTTTTTTTTGCAAAAAAAACTGTTTATGATCAGATTTTGGTGCATTCTGACTTTTGAAATTTTATTAAAAAGATTTTTTTTTACTTTTCATCGGGTTATTCCAAAACTTTGACTTAATCTATAATGTGAATGT
Source organism: Tachinus rufipes (assembly GCA_963932245.1). Taxonomy (NCBI): domain Eukaryota; kingdom Metazoa; phylum Arthropoda; class Insecta; order Coleoptera; family Staphylinidae; genus Tachinus; species Tachinus rufipes. The sequence goes on from OZ010750.1 coordinate 14,321,822, forward strand.
GAATTTTGCACTTTTGAACCGTTTTTGCCGGATTATAGTTCTTTTTGGAAATAATTTATAACAAAACTTTGCCGTTTTTAGACTATTTAACCGTTTTTTGACCGGATTTTGATTCTATCTTAATTTTTAAAATGTTTTATGGCCTGATTTAGCTATTTTTGACTTTTTATGATAAAATTTTGCACTTTTATTAAATTAATGATTAAATTTTGGTACTTTTTGGTAATACTGTCATACTTTTTGGCCAGATTTTACAATTTTTGACATTGCATGGTAAGAACTTTACAAAAAAAACAGTTTATGACCAGATTCTGGTGCTTTACGATAATGTTTTTTTTTTATAGTTTTTGATTGGTTTTTGTTAATTTAAACATTTTATTTAAAGAATTTTGCACTTTATCAGTTTATGCTAAACTGGCTATTTGTGTAAGATATTATAAAAAATTATACAAACTGTTAAGTTTATGGACAAATTTTGGTGATTTATTACAATTGTTTGAAATTTCTTGGTCAGATTTAGCTATTTTTGACATTTTATGAACAAAATTTTGCACTATCAACCGTTTTTTTTTTTGCCAAATTATGTTTTTTTCTTTAAATATTTTAAAATCATAACAGAATATTACAATTTTTGACCATTTAGACATAAAACGTTACAGTTTTTAACATTTTATGTATAGAATTTTGCACTTTTTGACCGGATTTTGAATCCTTCTGACAACATTTTAATATACCATAGCCGGATTTTGAAATTTTATAACAAATTTTTTACTTTTTAACAGTTTATGACCGGATTTTGGTGCTTTCCAACAATATTTTGATGTTTTATGGCCGGAACTTTAGATTTTTTGACCGTTTTTTATTCTAACTAAAAATATTTTAATGTTTTAGGCCAGATTTTTGACTTTTCATTATAAAATGTTGCACATATTAACAGTAAATGACTAAATGTTTGACATGTTTTTTTTTATAGCTAAATTTTGTTACTTTCTAACAATGTTTTGATGTTTAAGGCCGGATTTTGCTATTTTTAAAATCTTATCAAAACAAATTAAAATTTTACCTTTGTCAACAGTTTATAACCAAAGCATCAATGCTTTCTAACAATATTTTAATGTTTTAACATGCAAAATTTGCATTGTTAACATTTTATGAAGAATTTTTAACAGTTTATGACTGAATTTTGCTGTTTTAATAATATTTTGATATTTCATAGCCAGACTTTAGTGTTTTCTGACAAAATTTTGATGTTTTAAGAACCAATTTTGTTATTTTTAGCCGAATTTTAGTTATTTTTAAAAATACTTAAATTTTTTATGATTTTGTTATTTTTGACTTATGTAAATTTTGCACTTTTCAACAGTTAAAGACAGGATAAAAAATGACAAATCTGTGTACGTTTTTTTTCTAAAACCGTCTTAATAACAGCGCACAGTTTAAATAAGTGGCAGTATCATAATTGATGATTCAAAATGCTTTCAACTAATTAGTCAATTAGAACGAACAGACAAAAAAACATTATCCATATGCGATTACAGACTCCCGCGGACGCATCACTCTTTCCTACCCCAGTAACCCAAATACTGTCTTAACTATTGACACTATAATCAACTAAACACGACACGTTAGAAGCAGAATTAACAGTTTACCAGTAGATTAAGCACGTTATATTTTAATTTTTAAAGACCTTATTTACATTTTTCAGAGCCAGATTTACAGATTTTAAAGCTGATTTTATAGTTAGACGTCTGATTAACAATTTGGCACTTAAATTTAACACATTATTATTTTTAAAACTGAATTTACACTTTTAAACGCTTTATTTACTATTTGAATCAAATTTAAGGGCTGGATTTATAATTTAAAGTCAAGGTTATCAGTATTTAACACTTTAAAGACCGGATTTACAGTTTTAAAAGACAGATTCACAAATTAGCTATAAAATTTTAGAAACCGAATTAAAATTTATTTTTTGAATGCCGCAATTACACTTTTAAAAGCAGCATTTACAATTAGGGAAGCCGAATTAACAATTTGAAAACTAAATTCACTGTTTGGTAGTAAACTTGGTTTCTAAAATTTTAGTTTAATAACCAGATTAACATTTCTAAAAGACGGATTTATAATTGAAAAACCGGATTAATAGTTTGGCAATAGTATTTAACACGTTGATGGAGAATTTTCAGTCGGATTTATAGTTTTAAAGGTTTTTATTTAGGTTATTAATAAACGTTCTTTCACTTTTTTTTTAATTAAAGCCAAATATTGTTAGCAAAATTTCTAAATTGCTAATTTTGAATTTATAGTTTTATAAACCGGGTTAACAGTATTGAAGTTTTAATCACGGTGGTGGCCGGATTTACACTTTTTAAAAACAAATTTACAATTTTAAAGATTAAAATTATAATTTGAACAATTTGGCAGTAAAATTTAACCCTTTAAAAGCCGGATTTAGAGTTTTAAATGTCAAATTTATAATTTTGAATAGTTTGATAGTAGAATTTAACACGTTGATTTTCGGATTTTTATATTGAAATCCGCGTTTAAACTTTTAAAGGCAAGATAGTTTAAAGACCAGATTTATAATTTGAAAGTAAGATTAACAGTTTATATGTAAGTTATCATTTAGAAGCCGGATTAACTGTTTGGCAGATAACTTCAAAACTTTGAAGGTCTGATGTACAGTTTTAAAAAATGGATTTACAGTTTTAAAGACCAGATTTATAATTTGAAGACCGGATTAATAGCTTGGCAGAAAAGTTTAACGCGCTGGTTACCGGATTTTTAGTACTAAAAGCTTGATTTTTAGTTTTGAAGACTGGATTTATAATTTGAAAGCCAGAATAACAATTTGACAATGAAATTGAATACGAATTTACTCTTATTTTTTTTTTATTAAAACCAAAAATTGTTAGCTGAATTTTCATTTCTGAAATTCAAATTTACAAAATGCTGTATTTAACTTGGAAGCCGGATTATTACTTTGGTAGTAATATTTAATAGTTAAGTGACCGGAAATACTGTTTTAAAGGCCGAATTTACTCTTTTAAAAACCGGATTGACTGTTTAAAGTTTGAATTATAAATTCAAAGGTTAAATTAACAGTTTGGCAGTAATGTTTAACACTTTGAAGGCCGTATTTACAATTTCAAAAGCTAGATTTGAAGTTTTAAAAGCCGGATTTATGATTTGAATGCCGGATTAATAGTTTGGCAGTAGAATTTAAGAAGTTGATGGCCGAATTTTTATTTTTGAATGCAGCATTTACACTTTTTATAGCCGGATTTACAGTTTTAACAGCCAAATTTAAGATTAACAGTTTGCAGTAAAATTTAACACATTATTGGATATTCAGTTTTAAAAGCTTGATTTACTGTTTTAAGACCAAATTAATAATTTGGCAGTTAAATTTAACATTTTGAAAACTAGATTTACACCGGATTTTAAGTTTAAATGCCGGATTTACACTATTAAAGCCAAATTTATAGTTTTAAAACCCGGATTTGCAATTTTAGAGGCCGGATTTATAATTTGAAAGCTGGGTTAACAATAAGGTAAATAGAATTTAACAAATTGGATGTCAGATTTTTATTTTTAAAGTCTAGATTTACAATTTGAAAATCAAATTAAATTTTATATTATTTTTTTTAAATTTGAATATATCTACTTTTACCACCCTGCGGGAAGGGGTGGTGCAAAAGAATACTTCCGCTAGCCCCTTTGCTGCTCGTAAAAGGCGACCAATAGGCGAGGAGATAACCTCGTTAAAAAACCCACAGTTTGTCAGGGACAAGTCAAACTTATTTGTGAGTTAATTTTTGACACAATTTACCGAACATCTTGTAAAACTCACCAGCGTGTGTGCCGTGCGCGGTGACCCGAAAGCCAGGAAAAGAGGATCCTGGTAGTTGAAGGGCTAATAATCAGGTTTAAAAAAGTGTTAGTTCCAACACATTGCTTTGGCCTTGGCTTCTGGTAAAACGGGAGGTTAAACCTAACCCAATTTTAATCAATCGGCTTGTTTTGTTTAACGTTAGGGTGAGGAATTATTTATGTGGTGATAGATGAAAAGTTCATACTGTACTACGGTTGGAGCCCGATAGTATTCTGTGTGTTCGCGGAAGTCTTTCATTTACATTTATGAAACCTATATCGTTTGATTAGCCCTGGCGACTGCATCAGTTTGTGATGTAGCGTCCCATATGTGGGTCCGTGGTGGGTGGGGAGATTGAGCGATAAAATTGACGGAGTTTATTATGGTAGATTCTAAACCTCCAACCAAACGATCTCGCCCGTTTACGAACGAGAGAGCTAAAGAAGATAGTATGAGTACAAGTAAAAAGTTTGTTGGGTATTTAATTGTTAAATGTTCTGAAAATGGCCAGAGTCTAAATGAGGTATCTCCTTTCTTAATTCATAGGACCATTTCCAATATTATTAACGGAACCTTAAAATCGTGTAAGAAGTTAAGAGACGGTACTTTGCTTATTAAAGTAAACGACAAAATGCAGAGCAGTAAAATGCAAGAATGCACGTCGTTAGGTAATATTGCGGTGACAGTTGAGCCGCATAAATCCTTAAATATTTCTAAGGGAAATATTTCATGGTATGAGTTGTTACACACAACTGTAGACGAATGCAAACAAGAACTAGCGTCGCAAGGCGTTATCAATATTAAAAAACTAACCCGTAGAAAAGATGGTGAGGTCAGAGATACAACATCTATGATTTTAACATTCGATTCCGAACGGCTCCCAGATGAAGTCAAGGTAGCATATGTTACTCGCCCGGTCCGCCCGCTTATTCCTAACCCAATGAGGTGTTTCCAATGCCAACGTTTTGGACACACCGCAGTTAGGTGTCCAGGTGTTGCAACATGTGCAAAATGCAGTAAGGAGAAACATGACCCCGATCCATGCAAAAGTTCACCTTTATGTGTGAATTGTGGTGGTAAGCATCCTGTCTATTCCCGAGATTGTCCAAAAATGAAAGAGGAAAGAAAGATAGCCGAGATCCGAGTAACAGACAAACTCTCTTACTTTGATGCTCAAAAGACGTATAGAGCAATTACGGCTCCTACCTTTTCTAGATCGTTTGCTGCAGTTGTTGAAACGCCTATCGTTCAACAACCACCAATTATGAAATTTACTGCTATTACAGAAACTTTAAAAAAAGACAAGGACTCTAATGTGAAGAGTCAAAAACCGGTTGCGGGCCCATCAGTTTCAAAACCAAAACTGACTACGGCCCAATCCGGTCCAAGGTCACAACGAGTGGGACTTCAAGCAAAACCACTCAAGGTAGGGGCTTATTTAAAGCCTAAACCATCTAAGGTATTGGCTCGTATCGGGCCAAAACCAACTAAGGTTGCGACTTCCAAGTCAAAGTCTAAACAGGCAAAGGCTCAGTCCGAGTCAAAGCCTGCAAAGACGGCAGCCCAATCTAGGCTACCGCCACCTGAGGTGCAGGTTTCTAGCGATCCTGCGCCCACAGACCCCAATATTGACGTGTCGTTAGAGTCAATGGATGTGGAAGTTCTTTCCACGCCATCTACTCTGACAGATGAAATTATGCCAATTAGTGGAAGTTCTACTCCCCCAGATGATAATTCAGAAGTTAAAAATAAAAACGCTAATAAACAAAGAGTTAAAATTACGTTCGCAACATAACACTAAAAATGGTTTCAACCATTATACAATGGAACTGCTACGGATGTAATTCACACTACGAATCCTTTAAAATATTATTAGCCGAAAATTCACCTATCCGCGTTTCCTTACAGGAAACAAATTTTAAGGTTGACTGTTCTGTTAATCTTCGTAGTTATACTATTTATAGAAAAGATCGTGCAAATGTTGATCGTGCTCAGGGTGGAACAGCTTTATTGGTTTGTGATACGGTTTTCAGTAAAGAACTCCGTGTCAACACTGCATTAGAAGCAGTAGCCGTTCAACTACATATCCCTTTCTCACTGACCATTTGCTCAATTTATATTTTGCCAAATGTCAGTTTGGACATTCGTTTGATTGATCAATTACTTGAACAACTTCCCCATTCCTGCTAATGAGCGATTTTAATGCTCATAACACTATGTGGGGCTCAAGTCGAACTGATCTGCAAGGTCGTAACTTGGCCAATCTTTTTTCAGAAACGGATTTAGTTATCTTAAATAAAGGTAACAATACCTACTTTTCCGTGGCCAATAGATTATTCTCGGTTATTGACCTTACCATTTGTTCTCCAAGTTTTGCAACATTGCTGAATTGTGAAGTCTCGGAATATCTTTATGATAGTGACCACTTTCCCATATCGAAATTGGAGAATAAAAGATGCCGATTGGAATATGTTTGATTAAGTGTTTGATTACGATGACAGTGTCCAAGCCACTATTGACGAAGATATTGAAACTTAAACCGATTCTATCATACAGGCAGCACATGCGAGTATTTTGTTATCTTCCGGAAAACTTTGCAGAGAACCCGTTCCTTGGTGAAATTTTGAATGTGAGCAAGCTAAACTAAACAAACGCCGTTCTTTTCGTAGATTTAACTTCTCTCCAACAGAAGAGAACCTATTACTTTATTTGAGGTACAAAGCTGTTGCTCGAAGAACATGCAGAAAAGCTAAAAGAAAATCATGGTCAGAATATGTTACTTCTATTAATTCGAGAACTCCCGTCGGGAAAGTGTGGGAAAAAATCAGAAAAATTTCTGGCCAAACCGCATCATTACCTATTAGTGGGTTATTGTCGGGTGATCAAATTATTATCAATCCCTTTGATATTTCGAATATCCTGGCCGATGTTTATTTTGACGCTTCCAGCGATAGTAATTACGATGAAAATTTCCGAGATATTAAAATTAACATGGAGAAAAACGTTCTGTCATTTGTCTCTGCTGAAGATGAATTATATAACGCACCGTTTAGTGTTTGGGAATTTGACTCGGCATTATCTTAAGCACACAATACTGCTTCAGGTGTCGATTTGATACACAATGCTATGCTTAAGCAATTAAAATGCAACTTCAATTGTTGGCACTCTATAACCGGATATGGTCAGCAGGGTTTTGTCCTGAGTCGTGAAAACTTGCTATCATAATACCAGTACTTAAACCTGGTAAAGATAAAAAGCTCCCGACAAGTTATATGCCTATCTCTCTAACTAGCTGCTTATGCAAGTTAATAGAACAAATGATCAATAAGCGTCTTACTTGGTTATTAGATTCAAGAGGTTTTATTGCTGACATACAATGTGGTTTAAGGCGTCATCGTTCTACGACTGATCACCTTGTTTGGTTGGATAAAGCAATTAAAAACGCTTTTCTACAGAATCATCATCTTGTCGCTGTATTCTTTGACATTGCGAAAGCATATGACATGACGTGGAAGTACAATGTTCTACGAACGCCTCATTCATGGGGTATTGGCGGAAGCAATGCATTGTTTTTACAAAGCTTTTTAACTTTCCGTTTATTTAAGGTACGTGTAGGTGACAGCATCTCGGGCGTTCGTCAGCAACAGAATGGTATTCCTCAGGGGTCTATTCTAAGCGTGACACTATTTATGATAGCGATTAACGGCATAAGTCAGTTCATCAAGCATCCGGTAAGCGGATGTATGTATGTTGATGACGTAGCTATCTATTGTGCCTCGAGAAACATGCCAACATTGGAACGTCAACTTCAGTTAACAATCAATCACATTTTGAACTGGGCTACTAACAATGGATTTACTTTTTCTACTAGTAAAACGTTGCTTATCCATTTTGGTAGTAGGCGAACCCTACATGGTGACCCTTTATTATATCTTGGGGGAGAACCTATTCCTGTACAGGAATGTGTTCGATTTCTTGGTGTCACATTTAACGGTGCGCTGACTTGGCGTCCTCATTTAATAAATCTGAGATCAAGATGTGTCCCGGCACTAAACTTGCTCTGGTCGTTGAGTGGAAACTCATGGGGAGCGGATCGGAAAACACATACTTTTGCATCGCGCTTTGGTACGTTCAAAACTTGATTATGGTTCCATAATCTATGCTTCCGCAGCTCCATCCACATTAAGTATTGTTGATCCTGCTCACCATACTGGAATTCGTTTAGCAACTCGCGCATTCCGCACTAGCCCTATTGCTAGTGTTTTGTGTGATGCAGCTGAACCATCACTCTGTCTTCGGCGTAAAATCTTAACTGTTAGGTACTCCGCAAAAATAAAAGCTAAACGCTTGCATCCGACGTTTCTTGTCGTGTTCAATAATGGTCTTGACGATCTATACAACATCAGGATACGGTCCCAAAAACCGGTTGCTGTAAGAAATTGCAGTGTACTTTGGGAACTGAATTTCCAACTCCCTGATGTATATCAACTGTCTTACTGTCGCGACCCTCATTGAACTTTTTAACGTCTAAGGTTAAATATTGCATTATCGAGAATGAGCAAAGCTTCAACTTTACTAGTTGAATATCAAACTGAATTTGCAAAAATTCAAGCAATGCACGTAAATGCCACTTGGATTTATACTGATGGCTCAAAAAGTAACGACGGTGTGGGTTGTATTTGGTTGATGAGTTGCTGTTTACATTTGGCTTGCCAAGTGTAAGCAGTGTTTATACTGCAAAACTGTATGCTATATACCAGGCTTTTCTCTACATCCAACTAAGTGCAGGTTCATTTTATGTTATATGTACAGACTCGTTGAGTGCATTAAATGCTATTGATTATCAATATCCTGATCATTATTTGCTGAGACAAATTCACTCGATTTTATTTCAGGTGTCTGAATTAAATGTCACTGTTTACTTTGTCACCTTTTACACCCTAGACACTGTTTGAATTATCTAGTCATTTTTGCTATAGTCTTTAAAGTTTGTAAACGTTTATTTTATCTTTGTTGTTTATTTATTTATTTAATTTTATTCTTTAATATGCCATTTTACAGCATATTATTTTACACTTTTTAGAGTTAGAGAAAAGAATCGGCGTTAATAGTTTTCTTAGGCTGATACGCCAAAATAAAGTATAGCATTACAAACTAATCCGATGGATAACGTCATATAATCGATCAGATTAGTCCAAAACATTTTTCAAAAGTTGTTTTGGCTGTTTTTGTTCAGCCACTTCCACGGTTTTAATAGGCGTTATTTTCTAATTTATATTAAATTGTTGTATTATTTATATATTTTGCTTGTTGCTAATTTAAATATAGTAACTTACTGGCGTTTTCTGTTTTTAAATAATGCAATTTTTGTATATTCAGTGCATAAGAGCAATTAATAGCAGATACACCATATTTAGTAAAAAACTAAATTTTCTTGGGCATTTCTAAATCGGTTTACCTAGAAATTTGATTGAATCAACTTAACAACATTAATATTTGTTTTAACTGACTAAATTAGCCAAATTTTAAATTAGAAGTGTGACGTATACTTTGTATTTGTGTTAAAATTTGTAAATATAATGGATAAAGGCAATTATCCAAAAATGCTTTTATTGCGTTTGGCTTTACAAACATTGGTCGAAATAAGTTTATTTATTATAAAAATTATATAATCTTCAGAAATATATTTACATTTTTAGATGAAAACAAGAAATCTAGATTTATTTTAAAAAACCAACAAAACTTTTAGCTGGAGAATCTTAAAATTCTACACCACCAAATGTGCAGGCACGTAAATGCAACTTGGATTTTTACCAATGGCTTCAGTTTACATTTGGCTTGTCAAGTGTGAGCAGAGTTTATAGTGCAGAACTGTATGCTATCTACCAGGCTCTTCTTTACATTAAACTAAGTGAAAGTACATTTTTTGTTATATGTACAGACTCGTTGAGTGCATTAAATGCTATAGATTATCAATACCCTGATCATTATTTGCTGAGGCAAATTTATTCGATTTTGTTTCAAGTGTCTGAATTAAATGTCACTGTTTACTTTGTCTGGATTTTCAGTCACGTAAGTATCATTGACAATAAAAAAATTGATGCGTTTGCCAAATTGGCTATAACAGGCGCTGATAATGTTACAAACACAGCTTGTGTTTGTAATTTTTTACAACAATCAATATTGTCTAACTGGCAGGCGGAGTGGTTTGCTATTCAAGACAACAAGCTGCGATCTATTAAAAACGTCATTACACCGTGGAGTTTGTCATGCAAGCCAAAGCAAAGGGAAGAAGTTATTCTCACGCGACTTTGCATCAGTCACTAGACTCACAGGCATTTGTTGGCATATGAGGTGCTCTTAGTTTGTGATATCAGTAATGTTCCATTAACTGTTTGCCATATTTTATTGGATTGTTGGCAGTTTTTGGAACATAGAGTTGCTTCTAAATTATCATCTAGTTTGTCAATTGTCTTGGGCAATCAGATTGTTGAAGTCGATTGTCTGCTCGAATTTATTTGAAGAAGCAGATTGGGTATATAGATTTAATTGTTCATTTATTGTGATTAATGTTTGTGTATCGTAAAATCCAGCAGTGTTTAGGACCTTTTACATCCTAGACATTGTTGCAATTATCTAGTCATTTTTGCTATAGTTTTTTTTTAATAGTTTGTGAATGTTTATTTTAGCTTTGTTATTTATTTATTTAATTTCATTCTTTAATATGCTATTTTACAGCATATTATTTTACACTTTTCAAGTTAGAGGAAAGAATTGGCATTAATAGTCTTCTTAGGCTGATATGCCAAAAATCTAAACTAACTAACCAAATGTGCAAAAATGTTGGAACGTGAATGATATATTTAATTTAAAATAAATCTTTTCACCCAAATTGAACTATCAAAATTGCGCATCTTGGTGCAAAACTGCATTAACGTAATTTGAAATAAAATGTCGACACAGTCGAATTACTATAATTTAGTTAAAAATAACAACAACAAAAACTTAGGTCTAAACATCTTCAGACGTTGTATATTATGTTTCCAAATAAGTCATAAGATATCTAATAAGAACATTAATAATATTTTTTTTTACTTTACTAATAACAATAAATGTCAATACTAGTACTAATGAATTGGGTAATGTTAGTAATGTTAATTGTTTATTTTGAATGCAGATAGTTAATACCAATAAGCGGTATTGGTTTAACTCAACTTTTTCTTATGTTCTAATTAATATTTTTTTTTTTTTTACTTTTACAATGAATTTTTTGCATTATGAATAATAATTTGTTTGTTTGTTGTGAATCAAGGAGCTATTTGAATTATGCATGTACTTGCTTAACAACAGCATACTTAAAAATCTACTACTTAGATAGTGTTTTATAGCTTTATCCTTGCATCAAATAATGTGATTTTTTTCATAAAAAAATCAAAAACTGAAAAAAAAAATGAAAATCTTCAAAAAGTTTTCAAAATTGTTACTATCTTTAAACTCATTACACATTTGTTAATACCTGGACATAAACGTTGATCCAAAACACAAATAGTACACAAAATAAATTCAAAATTCTATTAAAGTCCGGACAAAACATTGAATTTCTTACTTAAAAACATGAGGCATCTTTACAACTGTATGTGAGCAAATTCTTGATTACACATATATACTAGTAAGTTTAAATTATAACTAAAGTTTCAAAAATTGTTTTCACAATCTTTCAAATTTTTTATATGAAAAAAACTAACTTTATTCCACTACCTGAGCTTATAAACTCTAAACTGAACATATATAATTTGACAAACTGGCATTAATATTTTATTTGTAAATTATTGAAAAATTAAACATGTTTTTTTTTAATTCAATACATTCTTTTTCTTAATATTTATAATGTTTGTGTGTCGTAACATCTACCAATGTCTAACATCCATCTTATACAAATTATTTAGTCATGTTGTTTAATTTGTGATAGATATTGTATATTATCTGTATTTAGATTTATTTATTATTTATTCAGTTTTATTAGATGCCATGCTCTTTTTTACAGCATATTAATTTATATATTCTTTGTCGGTAATTTTTCTGAGCAACAAGAGCTTTAAGGGCTGAGTGTAAAGTGGAATTATTTTTTAAAGTATTAATTTATGAATCTTTTCTCGTATACAATATATGTTTTCCATTTGAACACTTTATGCGCTTGGTGGTGCATTTTGACATTTTTAAATATTGAGTCTTGCCCGCGTTTCACACTTGGCAATTAAAAATACTTGGCGTTTGTGGGATATTATATATATTATCTACCTTGAAAAACACATCAAAATATAAGACGCGTTTCATAAATAAATTCAAAAATTAGTATAAATTAGCAGTTGCGAGTTGTGCCGCCACCTGCGGAGCAATAGTTAAACCATAAAAGTCGTTTAATGCGCCATTTGTAATTGAATGCATGGTCTCTGCGGTCTCTGCTGTTTGTCGTTCAGCACTAAGCTGACAAATTTTCAAATTAATTCCGAGAGAGACCAAGATGAAACAATATTTTGAGAATACAAGTAAGTAACCAAAATTGTTATTATATGCTATGGAGTATGTACTCATTTAGTTCTTTTTTTAATTGTAACGCATGCACATCTACACCCAACCTCAAAAACACATTTTATGAAACTAATATTGTTTAGGAAACATACTATTTTATATTATTACGCACTTATGTTACTCTATTTTGTATAGTTATTATATGCAACTTTTTTAATCATAAAAAATAGCTATCATGTGCTTGTTATTGTGGAATTCATTTATTGTTACAGCTATGATTGTTGTACGATTATGAGTTAATGTTGCTTTTGTTTTAGGATTAGAAGATAACAATGTTTGTCTGCTATGGCCCTCTCTTACGTGTTTCATTGGAGTCCAGAAATCCAAGAAGCTGGAAAATTTTCAGGGAGATATAGGTAATTATAAAAATATTTGTTTATTATGTACATATTTACAATTTGATATTTAATATATAATGCGCTATAAATGTTTGGTAATTTATAATTATTAGTGTGCACGATACATTTTTTTTTTGTATAATCCAACGTTGGTCTTTCTTTCTGCACTGTCTTTTATAACCAGCATAATTCTTTCAAGTGTTAAGAGCAGACCGACTGCTACTATGATTTCCAGTATTGTAGTGAAAACAGCTACTTTGGCTTCATTTCTAACCAAGATTTACTTTGTAAAGCCAATTAAACTTTTAGCTGAAAAAAATTTAAATTCTTTATTTTATATTTTATATGACAAAAGCGTTCAACGCAAATGATATAGAACTCGTGCATAAAATATATATTCAATTTTAAATAAACCTGTTGACATAAATTATGCTACCAAAATTGTATATTTTGATGCAAAATAAGGTTGACGAAATAATTTTTTAATTAGTATTGTTACAAAGGAAAGGGATAGTTCAGATAGCTCAGAGATACATAATACTATTTATTATAAACTAAATTAAAAAGATACCAGCATACCCTACTGGCGACATTGCAAGTAGGTAGGACTGCGTAACACTTGCACAGTAATATGGTCAACGGAGTAAAGAGAGCGAGTCCTGTGCAAGTATTTATACATAATTATTTGCTAGCTCAGCACAGGTAAAATATTACAATTTGATATACGCGACAATATGAATCCAGTTTTTGAGACTTTTTTTTATTGAATTTTTTTTTTTGATATTTGATTGTTTTTTTTAAGATTTCTTTTAAACTATTGTTAAATTATATATTTAGGTGCAAAACTGAGTTTATGTAATTTAAAATAAAATTCCAACCTTACTGCAGAGATTAGTTAATTCTTTAAGATAAACATAACGGAATCGATCAAAACAAAATATTTTTTTGTTTTATAGACATAAATATCTTTAAAGAAATTGAAAAAAGTATCACATACAGAGTTGCAAATCTCTATACATCTATATGGACATCTTGCTCAATAATAATACCCTTACATGCATATAGGACGTCTGTCTTTGCTATAATTTTTACAAGAAAAAAGGCAAGAAAAAGTGTCATATATCAGAATTATTGGACAATGACAAATTTTTGATTATTCTTAATAGAATTAATATAACTTAGTTACAAATATTATCAAAACAAAGTTTTAGGTCTAAACAGCTTCAGATGTGTTATATTTTGCTTTCGATAAGTGATACAATACATATATATTTAGAGCACTTGGTGTGATTATACATTTTTTCACGTTTGAATCTAAAAATAAAATAAGTTAAATTATAAACATGAATTATATTTACTCAAATGAACGCAGTTTTATTATAGAAAATAACCATATTGGAAAATTGTAGCTTGTTTGATAAAAACAAGCCCATATTACCGGCAACTTTACCATCACTGAACATCCCAAAATATGCTACTTGAGTAAGTTTGTATACCAAAAAACTAAAATACCAAACTTATACTTTTTAACATTTTGGATGATGTCCTATTTTCTATTTTTTATCACTACGTTTGGTTATAGTATTATAGGTTTGGTATACTAGTATCTATTAGCAAAACCCAATCTAGATGAAATCTATGTATTCGATCCTGCATATTAAAAATTTTGTTATAAGCAACGCTAAATTGCTAATATCTAAAATAATTTATATAATTTTTAATAAAGATTGACAAGGTGAGGAATGTTCATAGTGATGGTTTGTTGAGTATTGGTTTTACAGTAAATTTTTGTTGTTGATTGTTATCTGCGTGTTTTGGTTTACTTTAACCTCTAAGTGTGTCTTTACTGCCTGCTTAACTTTACTTGTTTTATGTCTTTTGGGTAACTTTATTTTGAAACGTTTTCATTAACCTACAGTAGGCTTAAGTTTGAATTGCAATCGTCTTACATGAATTACATTTATTTTTTGTTTTTTTAATTCGGGTTTGCAATTAATAGTTTATAAAGCAATAATTAATTATATCTTTTTGCAAGTAATGTTGACGTCACTATATTCATAGCTTTGACCAGGCGCACTTATTTTCAATTTACTTAAAGTTTGAATTATTGTTGATAATTTTTATTTGAAATATAATTCCAAGCAAATTATTAATTCTTAAATGAGAAACTGAATTGTGATACACTACACCCTGCTGCTCAACCAACAAGGCTCTGGCGACTGAACATGACGGTATAACCATATTTTTTCTACATTTTTTTTAAGATTTTGTTTTTTTATTAATAAAAGTTTATGTAGTATATTATTGAAATACATATTGTGCGTTGCTTTAATTTCTAGCAACACATCAACAATATAAATGTCAAAGACTTTAAAACGCATATCAATTTGATAAAAACGATAAAATTACATTGTACAGGTACATTATGCATTAATCTAAGCAAATAATGTAAATTGTAATTATCTAAATGGGAATTACTTGGCTTTAGTTTCACTATTTATGAGATAATTAGGACTAAGACTTAGTATTCACAACAGATTTTGAATACTTCCTGACTTTCTACAGATATTGTAGCTGGAAATGGACTTTTTAATATCTAGATCGACTTGAAAATTGTTCGAGCTTTTCTTGTTCAGCCACCTCCACGGTTTTACTATGCATTTTCTTCCGATTTATATTAGGGCCGCTTGCACCACCTCGCTTAACTGCTTAAGTGCCACTTTATTTCCAAGTGGAGCTTATATTCGTTGCACCATCTGCTAAGTAGAACATAAAAACCCCTAAGTGGAACTTATCGTAAGCCGAACCTTGAGTTCGGTTTATGCATGTAAGGTGCAGAATAACCTAAAATTTGCTTTACAAAATTGCATTGTCTTTGTCATTTTTATAAAAAATCTTAAAATTCTGTGTATTACACACTACTTCAAGTTACAAATCGATAGATTTTTAGATGCTCCTATTGACTAGATTTTATTCAACATACAAGTGTAGGGAGTTTTGCAGAAGTGCACATATCTACAGCATCTCTCATTATAGACAAATGCAATACTTGAATAAAATTATTTTATATCCTTTTTAACCATTGAGGTTAGGTAGCAATAAGGACTCAGTTAATAATAATAAAAAACTTGCAAAAAAAAATGCAGAGGTTTCGGAGATTTATCAGTGCAATTATGTAAAACTTACTTATATTGAAAAGTAATATTAATTATTAATATCAAAACCACGTAAGACCCCATTTAATTAATAATTCTATTAAGAATAAACGTGTAATAAATACTACAAATAAAATGAACCGATCGTGTTTACGTATGTCGGGCAAATGAATCACCCATATGAGTAATTAAAAGTTTTTATTACCATTAACTAGGTCTTTTTTGCTACCTAACCTTGTTGTTGAATTCCATGAGTGACAGCTCCGTTGTGAGTGAGCTCTCACTAGTAGTCCTCTCACTTATCTTGGCTCGTACGTTGCTTCACGCTTCCGTACATTGTTGCCAAAAACCGCCTTATCTATACACTAAGAAAGTAAATATCACTGGTTACTGCCACATATACAATTACGTATATGTGCGAAAGCCAGTGACTACATTAATAACATGGAAAGGTAAAACAAAGGATGAGTACTCTTCTCGAGTCGGAGCTCCGGCGACTCTGTCACAACACGGGGGGGAGCCTCGGTCGGGATGATAAACATGAAATATTACAGAACTATCTTAGTGTGTTTAATATACTTCAGTAGGCAACAGTATACTTTGACGTTTTTGGAAGATATGAGTAACGCCATGCTCGTCGGTAGATGGATGTCCATTAAAATAAGGTTTTGCCATAGAATAGATTGAGCAATAGTGTAACGAGGGCATTCAAAAAACAGATAATCAGTAGTACCTACTTCACCACAGACGCAGAGTGGGTTATCCACAACATTGATTTTAAATAGATGCCAAGGAGAACGCATGTGTCCAGATCTAAGTCGACTCAAAAGACATACATCTATTTTAGAGTGAAATGGAAAATTCTTAAACCATGGTTTTTGGTATACTAATTGGTTTATCTGATTAAAGTAGGTAGTTTCCTTGCTTTGACTGATGGTACTGAATTGCTGTTGCCAAGAATTTAAGCCGTTCTGCAGAAAACTGGCATAGAGGTCGGTGTAATTGATAGTGATATTATTACACCGCCTCCCATGTCCCAGTCCCGCCACATAATCTGCATGTTCATTGCCATTTATGCCTTTGTGGCTTGGCACCCAACAAAATTGAGTTACCAAACCTTTGCTTCGTAATTCAAAGATCATGTTTTTGATATGCGAGATCCAAATGTTGCCTTTGATGCTAGATGCATAGGAATATAGCATCAAGGGAACTTTGGGAGTCAGACACTATTATAGTTTTTTCCCAATTATTTGCCGAGGTCAAAAACAGAGCCCTATAAATGGCATATAGTTCGGCGGTAAATACAGAAGAGAGGTTGGGAAGTTGTCCTGATTCTTCCAACTTCAAAGACGGAATCCACACTCCAAACGCGGCTGATCGAGGATTAAGTTTCACCGAACCGTCAGTAAAAATTTGAATGTAATTAGGCCAGCGTTGAGATATAAATTCCTCAAACACTACATTGATTACGGACGGAGATAAGGATTTATGAGGAAAGGAATTGTATTTAACTTGTATGGATAGGGATTGGCTAGGAGAAACAAATAACTTGGAAAAGGAGCTCATATTAATCACGCGGTCATATTAAGAAATTTCATTAAAAGCCAAAACTACGAGAGGACAACCTTTTGCTGGCCAAAAGGGATGGTGGCCAAAAATGTTACCTGTTTGTGACAAGACATCATATGTCATGCCCCCACCCATGCCAAAAAGTTTGGCAACATATCTCCTGGCAAGTAGATTTCTTCTAATTTCCAGTGGCATAATACCGGCTTCTACTTCCATGACATTAATAGGAGTAGAATTCATAGCACCCAAACAGATTCTTAATGCCCTGTTTTGAATTCTGTCCAAAATTTTTAGGTTAGATTTGCTGCAGAAAGATAGAAGGTGGGAGGCAAAGTCAAGGCGGGATCTAACAAAGGCTTTGTAAAAAATGAGAAGGATTTCCGGGTTTCCTTCCCAGTGGGTACCTGAAACACTTCTCAAAATATTAATGCCTTGAGCACAGGATTTTTGAAGTCCATTGACATGGTTACTCCAAGACAATTTGTTGTCAAAAGTGACACCAAGGAATTTATAAAAGGGTACTCGGACAATAGGAATGTTATTAAGACTAGGACAGACATTATTGGGTATGACATTGCGTGACCGGCCTGAGAAGAACATTGACCTGCATTTATCAAGAGAGAGCTCAAGGTTTCTGCTAACAAGGCGACTGAAGGTCTGTGCTAGTACAAGGTTGATGTTTCGAATTACACTGTCTGGAAAGTAGCCTGAAGAGTAAATAGCAAAATCATCTGCATAAGAGATGATTTTTACTGAGGGAATAGAGGAGTGTACTAGGTCTTGTATGTACATGTTGAAAAGCAAGGGACTCAGAGGACTACCTTGTGGGAGACCTATGAAAGAAGTAACGAGCCCTTCTTCCGCGGATGTCCCTGCCAAGTATAACCGTTTTTCAGAGACCAGTTCGATGATAATGTTGATAAACAAGGGGGGCAGATTCAAATTAATTAAGACGGATTTTAAGTAGGCTATACACACATTATCATAAGCTCCTTTAATATCTAGGAAAGTGACACATAAACATTTTTTTTTGGGACAAAGCAGAGATAACATCACAGTAAAGGGTCGTGACGTTCTCATAAATACTGTGGAACAACACGACTAGTTCGGTTTGAGGTTCGAAGCCGAATCGAGAGTGGAACCTACCTAACCTTCTATATACTGCAAATGCAATAATATTAGTTGTTCAGACGCTGTCTGCCTTCTCTGCTGTCACAAAATAATGACAGAATAAAGCAAACTTTGCTGTGTTGCTATATATATCTGTATCTTAAGTGAGTGGACCTTAAAATACAGTGGTGCAACAAAATATATTTTTAAGCTTCACTTGGACATAAGTGGTACTTGACTAAGGTCTAGTTTTAAGCGAGGTGGTGCAAGCGGCCCTTAGTGTTGTAATACTTTTTTATCTTAAAAACTCACAAATAAATGCACTTAATTGTAAACATAATATATATTTACTTACATAAAAATGATTTTTTACAAATACTTAATATTTATAAATATTATAAACATTTATTACAAAAATATATTTTTATTTATTTAATATTTATGCAACTGTAGGCAATTTTATATATTTTTTGCACAAAAGCAGTATTTATTTAAAATTTGATGTCTAGTGTCTTAAATTTAAATATAGGTTATGTAGGTGTATTAAAATATGCTGTGAGTCGTTTATTGTACAGACCGGTTTCGGCTGTTAGGCCATCGTCGGTGTAATATTGTGAATTACATATATGTGATGTTATAATATATTTTTATATTTATAACATCACATCACAATAAACGACTCACAGCATATAAAAGTATTTTAATACATTTATATAACCTATATAATAAAATATATGCACAAGATCAACTATTAAATTTAAATGCTGTAGAATGACTATCTTGACGTCGTTTTGGTGTTATTGCCATTGTATTATCACATTTTCTTAGAACGGTTTTATCCTAAGCTGAATATGTTTCTAAAAGTAGCAAACCCGTGTCTCAATATTAATGTTCTTAGGAATATTGGAAAGACCAAAAACTGCACTGTTCTGTTGACATATAAATATTCTTAACCACTTACGTCCATATTACTCAACATGATTTATTAATAATATTTTTTTATAAATACATGCTCAGCAGCCGTTTTTAAGCTATTTGTAGAAATGACAATATTTTTAACGTAAAATTGACTATAAGTCGATACCGTTTAGAAAAGTTATTGCATGTTGAATTTTTATTTTGTATGCCTCTGAACTACAATACTAAGCTGAGAACTTAATTATTTTTTTAACTATAAATGGTTTTGTTTTACAGGCAGCAATTTTATTTTACCGTCACGTTTTAATGTTTTCTGATCACGCTGTGAAAATAATCCACCGTTATCTATTTTTGCCAAAATGTAGTACTTTCTAAATTTAAAACTAAATGCGCATGATAATTTTTTTTCTAAAAATATTTATTTTTAGCGTTATTATTGTTGCTCATTTTTTTAATTTTTATTACTATGGTGTAGATTGATTAATTATTATTAAATAACATTCAAATTGGGGGAGAATTAATATTGGTTGCTTCTACTCCAGAGCTGCTACTCCAGATCAGGTAGCGGTTCTAAATCCGCTTGTTCATCACCAATGTCTAAATCATTGAATGAAGGTTTATCACCGCCTGCTCCACCTAGTTTGCCCATCTTCTTATCATTTCTTTGAAATTATCTCCACTTTCATCACAAGAATCATCTTAATCTTGCCATTTGTTAAAAGTGCATTTTAGCTAATGATGTTTCTTCTTGTCTGATCTGTGATGTGTGATTGCCAATAAGAGTCTACCATTTAGTTTAGTTAGGATAATTTTAATGCATGCTCTTCTATTGAAACTCTTACTTTTCTTTGTGTCTGTTTCTTTATGTAGAGGGGATTGTTGTTGCTTTAGTCTTTTGAAAATTTAATTTCAGGGTTTTTAACATCTTCTAAATTTATTGTTAAAACTACAGACCTCTGGGTCTACATCACTGGAGGAAGTATCGTTTGAATAGTCATATTGGCTTTGTGTTTTTCTAAAATTAAAATCTCTCTTCTGTCGACTAGTAGAATGAAAACACATTAATAAATTGCATATTAAAAATTTGTTGTGGAGCTATCTATATAATAATCATCTAATTTTTAACTAATTTTGGCAATTTATTTTGAACACTAATTTTTTTCTTTTTGGATGTGGTCACTATACGGGGTTTGGGATTATTAAGCTGTCAGTGGAACAGTTTTATAAAAAACTGAGTAAAATGACTTCTGCATTACAATAGTTTTTATTATTTTTTTTTAAGGTTTATAATAGTCTGTTTGATTTTTGAATTATGATTTATTTATCCTATTGAAAAATTTTAAAATAAATTTATTTTGTTGCTAGTATGATAAAATTGTTCACTTAACCCAGTCGTCAATAAACATGGTGAATTGAATATGAAAAGTGTTTGCTGGAGGAGGTGGTGCAAAAGAATACTTCCATTAGTCCTTTTGCTGGTCGTAAGAAGCGACCAATAAGCTAGGAAACAACCTTGTAAAAAACCCCACAATTTGTCCGGGACAAGTTAAACTCATCTTTGTGTTTGCCATGCGCGGTGACCCGAAAGCCAGGAAAAGGGGATCTTGGTAGTTGAGGGGTTAATACTTAGGTTTAGAAAAGTGTTAGTTCCAACACAATGCTTTGGCCCTTGTTTCCGGTAAAACGGGAGGTTAAACCTAACCCAGTTTTAATCATCCGGCTTGTTTTGTTTAACTTTAGGGTGAGGAATGATTTATGTGATAATACATGAAAAGATTGTGCTACGGTTGGAGCCCGATAGTACTTTGCGTTCGCGGAAGTTTTTTATTTACATTTATGAAACCTATGTCACTTAATTAGTCCTGGCGACTGCATCAGTTTGTGATGTAGCGTCTCATATGTGGCTCCGTGGTGGGTGGGTAAATTGAGTGATGAAATTGATGGAGTTTAATTATAGCGACTTTTTTAAAACCACCAATAAAGAGATTTTGTCTGTTTATAAACGAGAGAGCTAACAAAGTTAATAGAAAAGAAGATAGAAAGTTTGTAAGGTATTTAATTGTAAAATGTTTGAAATGTGGCCAGAGTTTCGCTTTTTAATTCACAGGATCATTACCAACATTATTAATGAAACATTAAATTTGTGCAAGAAGTTAAAACCTTACTTATTGAAGTTAAGGATAGACTGCAAAGCAGTAAAATGCAGAATTGCAAAGCATACGGAGATATTGCGGTGACTGTTGAGCCGCATAAATCTTTAAATATTTGTAAAGGAATTATTTCATGGTACGAATTGTTACACACAACTGTTTACGAATGTAAACAAGAACTGGCGTTGCAAGGCGTTATCGATATCAAAAAGCTAACCCTCAGGAAGAATGGCGAAGTCAGAGATACAACATCTATGATCTTAACATTCGATTCGGAACAGCTCTTAGATGAAGTTAAAGTGGCATATACTTACTTACTTCACTCGCCCGGTTTGCCCGTTTATTCCTAACCCAATGAGGTGTTTCCAATGTCAACGTTTTGGGCACACTGCAGTTAGGTGTCCAGGCACTGCAAAGCAAAACATGACCCTGATCCATGTACCAATTCACCTTTATGCGTGAATTGTAGTAGTAAACATACTGTTTATTTTAGAGATTGCCCAAAAATAAAAGAGGAAAAAAAGATAGCTATGATTAGAGTAACAGACAAACTTACTTTGATGCTCAAAAGAGGTATAGAGCAATTGCGGTTCCTACCTTTTCTAGATTGTTTGCTTCAGTTATTGAAACACCTATTGTTCAACTACTACCAGTTATGACATTTACTACTAGTGCAGAAACTTTTCTTAAAAGGGACTAATGTAAAGTGTCAAAAACCGGTGGCGGGCCCATCAGACTCAAAACCAAAACTGACTACGGTCTAATCTGGACCAAGATCACAACGAGTAGAACAAAAACTACTCAAGGTGAGGGTTAATCTTAAGCTTAAACCATCTAAGGTGTTGGGTCGTATTGAGTCAAAACCAACTAAGGTGGCGACTTCTAAGTCTATGTCTAAACAGGCTAAGACTCAGTCTGAGTCAAAGCCTGCAAAAACTGCAGCCCAATCTAGGCTACCGCCACCTGAAGTGCAGGTTTCTAGCAATCCTGCGCCCACAGACCCCAATATTGACGTATCGTTAGAGTCGATGGATGTGGAAGTTATTCCCGTATAACCTATTCTAACAGATAAAATGATGTCAAATAGTGTGAGTTCTTCTACTTCTCCAGATGATAACTCAGAAGAAAAATCAAAAAACGCTAATAAGCAAAGAGTTAAAATTACGTTTTTAACGTAGCTTTAAAAATGGCTTCAACCACTATACAATGGAACTGCAATGGATATAATACACATTACGAATTTTATTAGCCAAAATTTTAACTATCTGCGTTTCCTTACAGAAAACTAATTTTAAGGTTGAAAGTTCAGTTAATCTTCGTGTTTATACTTTTTGTCGGAAAGATTGTAAGAATGTTAATGAATGCATTATTAGAAGCAGTAACCGTTTAATTACAACTCGCTTTCTCACTGCCCATTTGCTCAATTTATATTTCACCAAACGTCAGTTTGGACATTTGTATGATTGATCAATTACTTGAACAACTTCCGTTCCCATTACTCCTTATGGGTGATTTTAATGCTCATATCACTATGTGGGGCTCAAGTCAAACCAATGTCAGAGGTCGTAACTTGGCCAATCTATTTTCAAAAACGGTATTAGTTATCTTAGTTGTGGGAAAACCTATTCCTGTACAGGAACGTGTTTGACTTCCCGGTGTCACATTTGACCGTGCGTTGACTTGGCGGCCCCATTTAATAAATCTAAGATCAAGATATGTTCCGACACTAAATTTACTCAGGTCGTTGAGTGGAAAGTCATGGGGAGCAAATCGTAAAACAATGCTACTTTTGCATCGCGTTCAAAATTAGATTATGGTTTCATAATATATGCTTCCGCAGCCTCATCCACATTACGTATTGTTGATTCTGTACACCATACAGGAATTCGTTTAGCAATTGGCGCATTCCGCACCAGCCCTAAATCCCATAAATCTAAACTAACTAACCCATTTTTCTCTTAATATTTATAATACATGTTTGTGTTTCATAACATCCACCAATGTCTAACATCCATTCTATAAAAATTATTTATCTAGTTATTTTGTTATTGTTTTAATTTGTGATAATTATTATATATTATCTTTATTTATTTATTTATTATTTATTCAGTTTTATGCATGGCATCACTTTTTTACAGCATATTATTTTATATTTTCTTTGTCGGTGATTTTTCTGAGCAAACAAAGCTATTAGGGCTGATTGTAAAGTGGAATTGTTTTTTAAAGTATTTTTTTTAATTATATTAAATTAACCTTTACATTATTTTTAATAAACATTAACCTTACTTAAAAAGCGACGAACGTCTATGAAAATGACGTTTATTCTGGTGACGTTTAAGATTATTTTGGGTAGAATTGTATCCTTGGTTGTCCATGAAGTTGGTAACGAATTGTCAAGTGTTGTGAGCACAGTTTACAGTGTTGCAATTTTTCAATTTAGATTGATTGAAATTATTTGTTTCAATGTCAAATTTATAGGTTATATATTGAAATTACTATGAATTATAATATTTTATTTATATATTTAATAATTTGGCTACAAAATCAATAAAATATGATATGACTATAAGATAATGTGAGATTTGTCAAATTGTAGTTTATATATTAATATTACTATGATATTTTATTATTCATTAACTTGACTTATCAATAAAATATTGATAGCTATGACAATATAAAAATGTGAAGTTTGTAGGTTAAATGTTAATATTACTAACTGCAGTTTATTGTTAGTTATAAGACCATCTACTACTAATCTTCTGTGTATAAATTATCAAAAAATTGTAATGCTCGCAAGAAAATTATCTCGGATGTCAGATCTATTTTTTAATATTTTGATGTTTCACATAATAATTGTGATTGAATAGAATATTCGAGCTAAATTACTACAGTCGGGTGAAGTGGTATGTATTAATAGTATCTATATTGTGTTTTGATTGATACATTTATTTTATGTAATTTTTTTATTAAATAAATGAATTTTTGCAATTACTTTACATGATGCTAGAAATATTTAAAAAAAAACGACCTGTTTGAATATTTCTGGTATCATAATATATGAAGTAATTGCAAAAATTAATTTAATTAATAATATTTATATCTTCTATTAAAACAAAACATTGATTTATCTTATTAATTTTTCTTTATTTGACAACTGGCAACGCTGCTTGCCGTAATTTGTTATCAATTTCATGGACAACCAAGGATACAACTTTACCTTATTTTGTTCAGGATAAACAGGTTAAGAAACTGATAAACACTAGAATTACTAAAATTTTTTCTAGAAATATTTTAAAAACTTCATATTTTGTTGATCACACTGTATACAATGTTTAACCAGTTGCGAGTTGTGCCGCCACCTGCGGAGCAATAGTTTAACCATAAAAGTCGTTTAATGCGCCATTTGTAATTGAATGCATGGTCTCTGCTGTTTGTCGTTCAGCACTAAGCTGACAAATTTCAAATTAATTCCGTGAGAGACCAAGAAGAAATAATATTTTGAAAATACAAGTAAGTAACCAAAATTGTTATTAATATGCTATGGAGTATGTACTCATTTAGTTTTTTCTATAATTGTAAGGCATGCACTTCTACACCCAACCTCAAAATGACCGTTAATATTTAATTCAGGTTGATCACATCAAGAGGGTAGAAAGAGTTACTTATTAGATAGTAATTATACACATTTTATGAAACTAATATTGTTTAGGAAACATACTATTTTATATTATTACGCACATATTATGTTAGTCCATTTTGAAGGAAGTTGTCGGAAAATTGACTAAGGGCCAGTATTATAAACCATCAAAATCTGTAGATTTTATTTACTAACTAAATTATTTTACTTGGCCGATTTCGGTATTATAAACGTCAAATAATAATAATAGGTAACTAAATTTGTGGAAAATCAACTTTAGATTGCTCCCCGACTTTATGCAACTACCTTTCAAAATGTTGTAGGGGATTATTGTAATATAACAAAGGCTACAATACAACACATCAATAACTACAATATTAAAATAACATGTAAATGATGCGTTGCAATTCCATATTTTCGAATAGTTAATTTAGTTGGCAAGCCTACACCGAAAGGTAATAAGGCGTACCGATAATATATATATATAATTTAGTTGGCAATGCGCTTTATAATAACCGGAATACGTTTATTTGTCAAATATATTTAATTTGAGATTTGTTATTTGGTGATTTATTTTGTCTTTATAATACCGGCTCTAAATAAATCATTTTGTATAGTTACTATAGCAGGCTTGTGTGCAACTGTTTTAATCATGAAAAATAGCTATCATATGCTTGTTATTGTGGAATTAATTAATTTTTAGAGCTATGATTGTTGTACGATTATGAGTTAATGTTGATTTTGTTTTAGGATTAGAAGATAACAATGTTTGTCTGCTATGGCCCTCTCTTACGTGTTTCACTGGAGTCCAGAAATCCAAGAAGCAGGAGCTTTGGAAAATTATCAGGGAGTTGTAGGTAATTATAAAAATATTTATTATGTACATATTTACAATTTGATATTTAATATATATTGCGCTATAAATGTTTGGTAATTTATTAGTTTGCACAATACATTTTTTTTTGTGTAATCCAATCTTCATTTTTCTTTTAATTTCTTTCTTTCTGCACTGTATAATCAGCATAATTTTTTCATGTGTTAAGAATATGTTTCTTTTTCTTAGTTACTAGTTATAATGTTTATTTATTTGTTACTTTATTCTTTCAGCTAATTCTTATCATTTTTTGGTAGCACCACATTTTATAGAAACTGTTTTTTGTTTTTTATTTTATCTGTTCAAGCCTCGTATCTTTACAGCAGTTTGTCTACATGGTCCTTTTCTATTTTTTTTTTTATTAATGTCTTTTTTCTAATTTTACGTTTTAATTTAAGGACTGTTTTTTACTTTTTTATTATCTGCTAATATAATATCTAATTGTTTTATATGAATCTTTATAGTTTTTTTTATTCTATTTATTGCATCTTCTATATATATAGATTAAATAGTGATGATGCTTACTTCCTTCCCTACTCTTGCCATTTCATCTTCTCTTTCATTTTTAAACATTGCATTTTGTTCTTTTATACAAATTGTAAATAATTCTTCTATCTTTATAGTCTATTCCGGTTTCTTTTAAAATTCAAAATATTTTATTTCAATCTACATGATCAAAGATCTTTTCTAAATCGACAAAATGTTAGTTTTTTTATTGTTATCTTCTCGTGTTTCTTTATTCTGTTTATATCCAAATTGTTAACCAATTTGCATAAATATCCAATACACTGTTTACAAGTTATAATATTTTTTAGTTTTTTTTTTTTTTACTGAATCAAGTTAGCTTATGTCAAATAGTTTAAGATTACATTAATTAAATTGAACGTGTCAAGTATATTCGTACCAATTTGGATAAATATCCAATGAATCATTTACAAGTTATAATATTGTTTATTTTATCTTTTTAATACTGAATCATTTTAGCTTAAGTCAAATAGATTAAGATTATATCAAATTGTGCTTGTTGATTATAATTAGTTTTTTACAGTTGGTACTCATGATAATGATGTATATTCCTATCATGTTGCAGGAATATTCAATGAACCATTTACAAGTTATAACTTTTTATTTTAATAATAATAATACTTTATTGTCATAAAAAGCTTTCCAAGCCGACCGAGTTAAGACTAAAAATTATAATAATAATAATAATAATATACAAACAAAAGTACAATTCTACAACTTCTTCAAATGTTTTTTAATAGATGGTATTGTTTAATGCGTATAGGCAATTGGTTGTATACATAGTCTTGTGTTTTGTTTGACATTGCCGAATGCATAAAGAACAATTAGTGTTAAAAGAGCACTTGTAGTAGAATAAACAACGCACCAATTGTATGTCATATAACAATATTTAAAAAAGTCGGGTTGTTGATCAGCCTATTCCTGCTTTAAACAAATTGTAAAGCAAATGTGTGATGGTTATGAACAATGAATCATATCATTCGGTTTAGATGGACAAGTCACCAACTATTATACAGAAAAATTTTGTCTTTTTTAACAGTTTATGTCAAATTTTGATTTTTTTTTACAATATATACTCTCATAACTGAATTGTGCTATTTTTCATAAAAATGTGTACACTTTTTAATTGTTTTTGGTCAGATTTCAGTTTTTTTTTGATAATTTAAAATATTAAAAAAAAACTAAAATCTTTATTTTATGTCAAAACTTTGCTATTTTTGACTTTTTATAAATAAAATAATGTTTTTGCAGTTTGTTGGTACATTATGACAATATTTTTATACTTTGTTGACAGGTTTTGCTATTTTTGACATTCTATTATAATAGAATTTGTATTGTAACAATTTTTTAATATTTCATAGTACGATTTTGCTATTTTTAAGATTTTATAAAAATGAACAAATTTTGCTCTTTTTGACTTTTTATAAATAGAATTTTGCAATTTTAATCATCTATGCTCTAATTTTGATTCTTTGTGACATTTTATTATTTCATATAATATTTTTCAACAATATTTTAATGATTTAAGACTGGATTTTGCTATTTTTGAGATATATATATATATATATATATATATATATATATATATATATATATATATATATATATATATATTAGAATTTCAGTTTAACACCGGATTTTAAGCTTTCTAACAATATTTTGATATTTCAAGACTGGATTTGTGATTTTTTGTGAATAAAATTTTACATTTTTAAACCTTTTTTGGCCAAATTTTTCTGCTTTCTAATAATATATCAATGTTTCCATGCCGAGTTTTTCTATTTTTGACATTTTATAAATAGAATTTTAAATTTTCAAATGTTTTAAAGCTGAATTGAGATATGTTTTATATTTTATAAATGTAAAACAGTTTATGGCAAAATGTTGCTGTTATTAATAATATTTCGATGTTTTATAGTAAGATTTTGCTATTTTTAAGGTTTCATAAAAAATTACAGATTATGACTAGGCTTTACTTTACAAACTTTATATTTTTAAACAGTTAATAACAGGGTTTAAAAAAATGACAAAACTATGTACGCTTTATTTTAAACAGTCTGAGGAGAAGACCCTTTTCAATATTTTGTGATGAGGCCCAACAATCCTAGCTAAGCCACTGAAGATAAAGCTGCTAATTTATGGTTTGATGCTTTTTCTGAATATACCATAAACATTTGGCAAAATATTTGTAACAAATGTGATTTATTTTGATAGACTGGACTAAACATATAAAAAACGTATCAGTCAAAAATGTTTAATTATTCATTGAAAGAAGAATCTGAATAAAATGATAAATCAATGCAGAATCTGAAGTTGCAATTGAGATCATTTTAATACTATACTTTTATTATTTGACAAAATGACAACAAAGTTTTGTTGAACATATTACGTTTTCTGCAGTGGTATAATCATAATGAATTTAAACAAATTAATAATGTAGATGTTGATTCCAATGACAATAATATTTAACTATAAGCAGTAAACAATTTCAATAAGTGATCAAATTCTTGACAATGCCTAGACTAAATTTGTCATTTAACGTTGTCATTTAATATACATCAGATGAAATAAGTATGTCAAATTGCTCTTTCCTAATAGATGTGAATGGATTATATTTGTATATATCATTTTCATTTTGTATTCAAACATTTATTTGTATAATAAAAATAATCAAATCAAACAATGGAGGAAATATTATTATGATTGTAAAATTGTCGACTTTTCTTCATGAGAAGACGCATGCATCTTTTTTAATAAATTAATTTTAAATACGAAATAAAATAAAAAACATATGCAATACGGAGATTTAAATCTATGGAAATATTATAATATCTACTCGAATTTAATCTACCGCTTGATGTCAATTACATAATTTATAGTTAGTCGATATGTATATATTTTTTACAAAAATAATAATTAAAATATAGAACTAAATATTTTAATCTATAATAACATTCCACACCTCTTTTTTCAAATTTAATTCATTATTCAATTACTAAAGTTTATAAGTTAGATTAATTTAATTAGGTTATAACCGAGGTTATAACATAATAATTAAATTAAATGTATTTAATTGAGTAATATCTAGTTTGAGTTGTACACAAATCCGGAGTGAATGCGGCTAGTGCTTACAATCGACTGAGTTTTGGTGTTTTTAGCTGGTACATTTTTGTCTATTAGGTTGTTAGAGTTATCATTCAACGGTATTATTAATTTTTGCACTATTACTAAAAGTTATGCATGTTACTTTTTTTGGAAAAAAAGTTTATTTTTAAATTACTGCATCTGCATCAGTTTTTATAAAATAAAAATGACAGAAATTAATTAATTTAAACTTGATAACTGATATATTTTATGTAAAACTGTGCTGCAGCGATGTTACCACTTCTCACATATTTCTATACATAAAATGTGTTATAGTAATTATTGTGATTTTATGAAAAATTATCTTTCCAACAGTGAGATGCTAGGCACACTGATGATAGATGCATACCCTAAAACACTAGTGTATGTGTCTCACACTGCCATAACATAATGTCACCTTACGAATGCAAGTCGGGTATGCAGTATATATATGACGTATTTATAAACTAGACTATTATTTGAATTAAATTACTAAGCCAGAGGTCGGAAATAAATCTAATTTATTAACTTTGTTTAACAAAATTTTTACCTTATCCTATATTATCAAACAATTTTATTTCTACCTCTAGTTAAATAAAAATTTGTCTTATCTTTCTTTGTTCAAAAGTTATAGTGCTTTTAAAATATCTAATAAATAATAAAATTTAAGAAAATTAAAAACCTTTATAGTTACAATAAAGTAAACCGAAAGCAAAAATCAATTTTAAAACTGCTATAACTTCTCAAGTAAGATCAATTTATTTGATTTTTTTAATGAAATTAATTACTTTTTATTGCCAAAGTTTGTTCTTGAGTAATCAAAAATGATTTTGACATTGTTCAACTTTTGTATAACTACTCAAATGTTTATAAATTGCATTGAATGATTGAAAATAACAAAACATAATTTTATTAAAATGTTTTAATTATTTATAAATCTAGATTTAGATAACTTTGTATAATTGTGTTTAATTCAAATAATCTTATAAATGAACAAATTTGCACTATTCTGCTTGGGCTCAGTTTTTCTGTTAAGAAAAAATGTGTTGTGATGAGTACGCCTTCTTTCGGATAAGAAGTAAAACTTAAGTAGGTCTTTGGTACTCTCTTGATGTTGCGAGCATGTTAAAGAACCCAATCATTTAGGTTGGAATTCCTGAATTTGCGGCAAAACTTCCATATGTGTTAGTCTTAACCTCTGGCCTCACTGATTAGCTCTGGCACAAGGAATAGACTGACGTTAAATAAATTAATTGACCTAACCTAATTACAATAATAAAAGAGCTGTATACAAATCACTTTCTAAACATGCAAATATAAATTGTATTTAAAGCTGTATAGGTTGTACACAGTGGGGTATGGTGTAATAGTCTATAAAATAGATTATTATATTACTATATGGCTTATATGATTACATCTACATGAAAACACAATTGATGAGTCTTTTTCTTATTTTTACTCCCCCTACTTTACCCCATTCTTCTAAACAATGTTGCAATGTATCTTTGTCTTCTTTGCTTAACCTGCATTATTTTGTTTCAATTATAACCATAGTTTTTGTTCTATTTTTAATATCCCAACCTGTATGGTTGTCTTTTTTGTTTTTTATTTAGCGGCCCTCCTTGCTTCTACCGCTATCTTTCTATTTTATCTGTCTCTTGCATATATCCTGATGTGTTTGTTTTTGTAAGCCTATGATTCACTTTAGAAACTTGTGCTGTGTTTTAGCTACTATGCCGTCAAACAAAGAGTCTGGCTTTAATATATATCTTTCCAAGTTTTTTTTTTCAATTCTCTATAATCATAACTACTTTTGCTTTTTCTTTTAATTTTATTTACGCTTTTATTTTATGTTGTTCCCAATAAAACTTTTTATTTATCTAAAATTTATTATTTTGGTCTTTTCTGTATTTAACGTCATTTCTCATATTTTTAAATGTATTTAACATCTTGTTCTAATGTTACGCAGACAATATCATGTGGATAGGTTATAGACTTTTGTCTATTTGTTCACGTCTATTCATCCACCCCTTCTACTATATTCATTGTTTGTTTATATATTCCTTCTACCACTTCAACTTTTTCCACAAATGTTATCAAACACTGTTTTCTTATTTACAAATACTGTTATAGTAAGTAGAACCACTTGTTTTCTGAAACTCATCTGGTTATCTTCAAGTGCATGTAACTTATTACCTTTTACTTTAATTTGGTCTGTAAGGATTTCCTATAATTTTGTACATCTATTTTATGTATCGGTTTCATAATGCCTGCTTAATGCGATTTTTTAACTTTATCGTTGCTTGGAGCAGATTAGCCATTAGCTAGTAAATATCAGATTTCAGCCCCAAAAATTTTGGGCTAATTTATTAAAAATGTTAGTTGCCACGACAAATGCTCGTGGCAACTAACATTTTATTCTAAAAATCCTGTGTACAATATACTATTTCTGATATAATAATATTCTAATAATAAATTATTTGTTTTAGGAATGGTCTAGAATTGGTCTACAATAATATATTTTCCTGGCATTGGTTCGATAACGAAAAGACAGAGGAAAGGTCCCGCTCCAGCCCGCGCCAGACTTCAATTTCCTGCCGGTCATATCCGCAGGCTGCTAGGCAAGGGCAACTAGGCCGTGCGCGTCGTTGCCGGAGCTTCAGCGTACACGCTGAAGTATTCGAGTGGGTCGGTAACGCAGCCAGGGACAACAAGAAGACCCGTGACATCCTCAGCTCGCCATCCGTAACGAAGAAGAGTTGAACAAACTTCTTTCCGGAATCACGATCGCACAGGGCGGTGCATTTAGGTGTGTTTAGATTATATTTTTGTGCAAGGACCGATGTTTTAGGGCTGTAAGCTACCTCACAGCTGCCTTTGAATATGTACTTGCTATTAATCACAAATATTACTTCTATTAAACTATACTATTAAACCCACTAATTGAGAGAATGGAGGCACAAACGATTATTAATTCTTGGAATCTTCTCGCTAATTTATTAAAAATGTTAGTTGTCTTGGGCCTCGCATTTGCTCTGAAAATTCTGTGTACAATGTACTATTTCTGGTGTAATAATATTCTAATAATAAATTATTTGTTTTAGGAATGGTCTACAATAGTATATTTTCTTGGCATTGGTTTGATAACGATCAAAATGTCAAACAGAGGAAAGGAGGTCCCGTTCCAGCTGCACCGGACTTCAGTTTCCTGTCGGTCGTATCCACAGGCTGCTCGGCAAAGGCCGTGCTCGTCGTTGCCGAAGCCCCGGTGTACCCGGCAGCAAAAGTACTCGAGTACGCCGGTAACGCAGCCAAGGACAACAAGAAGACCCGTATCATCCTAAGTAGATCTTTAGCTCTCCACCCGTAATGATGAAGATTTGAACAAACTTCTTTCCGGAGTCACGACCGCACAGGGCGGTTCATATAGGTGTGTTTAGATTATTTTTTTGTGCAAGGACCGATATTTTTGGGCTGTAAGCTACCTCACAGCTGCCTTTGAAAATGTACTTGCTATTAATCACATATATTACTATTATTAAACTATACTATTAAAACCGCTAATTGAGAGAAGAATAGAGGCCTAGTATCTGGTCCACCCACACTCATATTAAATGTAATGGTACATGGACATTCATTAATCATGTATTAGACTAATGTTCTGAATTAATAATAAATGCCACAATTTCTTAAAAAGCTCTGCCGCAGCTAGGGCTCGAACCTGCGACAGTTTATGCGCCGAGGTTTGAGTTAATCGCTTTACCCAACTGAGTCACTATTATTTTAGACTTGACTTGAAACTTTTAGAAGTCCATTATTTATGTGTGGTGTATTGCATATAATTATTAGCTGGTGTGCTTGCTTTCATAAATATATTAATATAATTATGATATTTATTTACAACTAAATAAAATAATATTTAATAGATTAATGGAGTGAGAGTGGATCAGTTTAGCAGTTATTGCTTCAGTCTTTTTTGTTGCATTTATGTTACTTGAAAAAAAATTTGTTTGAGTTGATAAATTAACAGCGCTCTGTGAGTGGATTAGTTCAGCTACTGTTGCTTTAGACTTGAGCAAGTCATTATTGTTGCTTGGGACTTGAAGATTTTATTATATAATTATACTAACTCTGTGGACACCTATTTGCATAGAATAAAACCACTTTTGTTTTACTTTTTCAAATGCGTAAATATGGTGTTTTGTACTCTTTTATTTATGACTGGCAGATTATTAGTGCACTGTGAGCTTAACAAATTATCTATTGTTGCTTCAGGCTTGTGAATGTTTTCCGTGTGTCCTTGATAACTTTATTGTAGTGTCACACTTTTGGACATCTAATTATGTTAGCGCTTTGCTATAAAGTTGTTACTAGCCATAAAAAAAAATTATATAATTATGAAATTTATAAGTGAATAAAATAATGGCTCCGAGAACTTTTCTAATAAAAATTTTTGAGGTGGTAAGTTAATAGCGCTCTTTGAGCAGATCAGTTCAGCCGCTGTTGCATTAGGCTTGGAGTTTGGCATTTGCATATAATTAAAAGCTAATGTGCATGCATGCATTCATAAATATAACTATGACATTTATTTACAAGTAAATAAAATAATATCTAACTTTATAGATTAATAGCGTGAGAGTGGATCAGTAGATCAGCAGTTATTGCTTCAGTCTTTTTGGTGTAGTCGTTGCAGGCTGCATTTTTTTCTAAATTTTTTACTGTTAAAGTCAGTAATTGTTGCTTAGGACTTTAAGGATATGTAATTTTAAAGATTTTATTTCACTTTTTAAGCCTTTTCCTTAAAGATGTGTGGACACCTAATGGAGTCGTAGTAGTTGTCTACAATTCCAAATCAGTTGTTGTTGCTAGTTGCCACTAGCCAACAAAAATTTATGTAATTATGTAATTTACAAATGTTTACATGTACAATGTACTAAATAAAATAATGTGTCACAGAAATTAAAAACAGAAAAAAAATTTATTAATATTTTGCACTTATTTAGAAGGTTTGCAATGATGGATTAATAGCGAAGTATGAGTGGATTAGTTCAGCCGTTGTTGCTTTTGACTTTGTTGTCTGTGCTTTCACCTAATAGAGTCTTTATAGTCTTGACTTTGGACTATGCAAGTCTGCCATTGTTGCATAGGACTTGAAGTATGTGTAATCTTAAAGATTTTATATAAATGTAATCATACTAACTCTGTGGACACCTATTTCCATAGAATAAAACCACTCTTGCTTTACCTTTTCAAATGCGTAAATATGGCTTTTTGGACTTTCATTTATGACTGGCAAATTATGAGTGCATTGTGAGCTTGACAATTTACCCATTGTTGCTTCAGACTTTGTTTTTGTGTGTATCTTTGATAACTTCATTGTAGTGTCGCACTAACTTTGGACATCTTATGATGTTGGTGCTTTGTTAGAAAGTTGTCACTAGTCATGAAAAGAAAATTATATACTTATAAATTTTTTAAATGAATAAATGAATATAATAATGTCTCAGAGAACTTAACTAAAAAAAATTGTTTAAGATGGTAGATTAACAGTGCTCTGTGAACAAACCAGTTCAGCCACTGTTGCATCAAACTTGATTGTTCAATAATGCATATAATTAAATACTGGTGAGTATGCATTGATAAATATATTAATTTAATTATGAATTTTAAATTAAATGTTTTGGAGAACTTAATGGAGAAAAAAATTGTTTGTTATGATAGATCAATAACTTTCCATGAGGGGATCCGTTTGGTTGTTGTAGCTATAGACTCGGAAGCTTCTAGGAATTTATGCATTACAACGATTAAATATTATAAAATTAACTTATATATAATTGGAAGGTGCGTGGTAGCTTTTCAAATTTTAGAATAGGTCTGCTTAGCAATTTTGTAATTTGATAAGCTTGAAAAGATTAAGTGGGGTTGTTTTACTCTTTCCAAGTGTTCCGAATTTGTGATATTTTGCACTTATTCAGAAGGTTTTTAATGATGAATTAATAGCGAAGTATGAGGGGATAGTTCAGCCGCTGTTGCTTTGGACTTTCTATTTTGTTAACGGTGTCTTTTCAAATGCGTAAATATGGCTTTTCAGACTTTTTTGTTTATGACTGGCAGAATATTAGTGCAATGTGAGCTTGACAATTTACCAATTGTTGCTTCAGACTTGTGAGTGTTTTATGGGTGTCCTTGATAACTTTATTGTAGTGTCACACTAACTTTGGACATTTATTTATGTTAGAGCTTTGCTATATTATTATTGCTTCAGCCTTTTCCTTAAAGATGTGTGGACACCTAATGGAGTCGTTTTAGTCGGCACTTTGCCTATAATTTTAATTCAGTTGTTGTTGCTTTTTTTCATTTGTGACTGGCAAATTAATAGTGCTCTGTGAGCATAATAATTTAGCAATTGTTGCTTCAGACTTTGTTTTTGTCGGATCATCTTATGATGTCACTTTGCAATAAAGTTGTCGCAAGCCCTGAAAAAAGACATCTTAAGATTTTACACTTAATTGGAAGAGTTTAAGACGGACGTTATTGCTTCAGCCTTTTCATTAAAGATGTGTGGACACCTAATGGAGTCGTAATAGTTGGCACTTTGTCTACAATTCCAATTCAGTCGTTGTTGCTAGTTGCTACTAGCCTACAAAAATGTATGTAATTATGAAATTTACAAATGTACAAGTAAATAAAATAATGCATAGAATAAAACCACTTTTGTTTTACCTTTTCAAATGCGTAATTATCTCTTTTTTGGCTTTCTCATTTGTGACTGGCAGATTAGTAATGCTCTTTGAGCCTGACAGTATAGCCATTATTGCTTCAGACTTTTTGTTTTTGAGGGAGTTCTAGAGTACTTTATTGTAGCGTCACACTAACTTTGGTTATCTATGATGTCACTTTGCAATAAAGTTGCATGCCTACTGCTCTTCTAGCAACACTGAACAAATTTATTTTATAAAATTATATTATATATTTGGAAGCTGTTTGGTAGCTTTTTATTATAATTAAGAAATTTTGCACTTAATAGCTCTTGTTGCTTCAGACTTGGTTTTCGTCGGAGTTTTTGTGAATTCTCTTGAGTACTTACTTTATTGAAATGTCAAACTAACTTTTGATATATAATGATGTCGGCACTTTGCTATAAAGTTGTAATTAACCATAAAAAAATTAATATAATTATAATATATATAATACAATAATGTCCCACAGAACTTATGAACAGAAAAATAAAACTTATTAATATTTTGCTCTTATTTAGAAGATTTATGATGATAGTTTGATAGCGCTGTATGAGTGGATTTCTTTGTTTAGCCAATGTTGCTTTGGACTTGTAGTATTTGGAATGTCTAAAGTTGGTGTGCATGTATACAAAAATTTATTAATATAATTATGAAGTTTATATTATAGTTATAAAATTTATAAATGAATTAATGAGTACAATAATGTCTCGGAGAACTTTACTAAAAAAAATTGTTTAAGATGGTAGATTAACAGTGCTCTGTGAACAAATCAGTTCAGCCGCTGTTGCATCAAACTTGATTGTTCAATAATGCATATAATTAAAAACTGGTGTGTATGCATTCATAAATATATTAATTTAATTATGAATTTTAAAATAAATGTTTCGGAGAACTTAATGGAGAAAAAATTGTTTGTTATGATAGATCAATAACTTTCCAAGAGGGGATCCGTTTGGTTGTTGTTGCTATAGACTTGAAGCTTCTAGGAATTTATGCATTACAATGATTAAATATTATAAAATTATCTTATATATAATTGGAAGGTGCGTGGTAGCTTTTACAAATTTTTGAATAGGTCTGCTTGGCAAGAGAGTGGTTCAGTTGGGTGAAGCGCCTAACTCGAATCTTGGCACAAAATTTGTCTCAGGTTTGATCCCCAGCTTTGGCAGATCATTTTTAAGAGATTGTGGCATTTATTAATTTAGGACATAGACTAATGTACAATATAATAATATATAATATATGATTAGTGTCCATATAAACCATAATTACATTTAATACGAGTGTGGATGGACCAGATACTAAGCCTCGTCAGTATCTACAGCGCCTCCATACTCGGCAGCTGTGAGGTAACAAATGAAATAAAAGTTAGTTTATCGGATTAACCCTTGTTGCTTCAGGCTTGGTTTTTGTCAGAGTTTTTGTGGTTTTTTTTGAGTACTTTATTGTAGTGTCACACTTGAGATCTAATGATGTCGGTTTTTCACTGTAAAGTTGACACTAGCCATGAAAAAAAAAAAAATTGTGAAGTTTATAAATGAATAAAATAATGTCTTTGAGAACGAAAATTGTTTGTGATAGATTTATAGTAGTTCAGCCGCTGTTGCATCAAACTTGAATTATAAAAAAGTTGGAGTGTATGCATTTAAAAAAATATTAATCTAATTATGAAATTTACAATTATAAATACAAATAAACTAAATAATGTCTCTATGAGCAGATCAGTTCAACCGCTGTTGCTTCAGATCGACTCAAGTTTATTATATTCATTTGTAAATAAAAATTGCAAACAAGAAACCAAGATTTATTTTGAAATGGCCAACTAAAATTCCAGTTCAAAAAATGTAAAATTCTACATGATCAAATACTGTGTTACGCGTTGCAACAAAAGTTAATTTGATAAAAATTGATAAAACCACATTGTGAAATAATTATGTTAGGTACAATAACCTATGTAAGGAAATAATGTAAATTGAAATCGATTAAATGAGAATTAAATAGCTTCAGTTTTACTTATTATGATATCAGTTATTATGCGTTATTATATTTATTTACAATTACTGCAACTTTAGTATTTACAGATTTTATATACTGTCTGATTTTCTACAGATTTTGTGACTGGAAATAGACTTTTTAATTTCAGATTTCTTCTCATTTATATAAAATTGTTATTATTATTTGTTATATTTTTACTTGTTGCTCATTTAAGTTCAAATAATTTGATACATTTTTTGTAAAATCTGTTTATTCAATTCAATTTATTTAACATGCTAATACAATACAGTACATGTCAGTCAGGTACATGGTAGGTATAATAACAAAAGTATACAAAACTAATATGTAGATAACAGTCTAATTTTTTTTTACAATAAAATAAAAAATACACTACTACTGTACAAGAAATAAAAAAGATTATACACTTTAAAAATTATTTAAAAAACAATAAATTATTAGTTTAGGTTTACCTTAAAGTGAAAATATATAAATAGAAGACATTTTAAAAAAGATCTACAAAATTATTAATTAAAAATTTTCAAAACAATAAAAGGTTTCACTAATTAAATACTTTTTCTTTCAAATATTTTGTATCAAAAGTTTTGATACGTTGAGATAAAGCGTTACAAAATCTAATTGAAAAAAATCATGTTTTGCTCTTGTATCATAGTTGTGAAAAGAATCATTATTTAGATATAGTTCTCTGTTTTGCTTTACCATTATAAGACACTGAAATACATATATAGATGGCAAGGTTAAAGTTTTAAGCTGTTTAAAACAGTGATTACATTTTTAGTACAACTAACTCCAGCTATAACTCGAATCGCCCTTTTCTGCAGTGTAAATATCCTATTTCTAACTCTTGAACGACCCAAAAATTTTTGGGTAACATATTACCATGTGTTTGCCTTTGTGGCATTGGATCAATATACACTCCTAAAAAATTTGCAAATTGTGCAGTGCTTTCATTTGGATGTTCACTTTAAGTAAGAAGTAGCTTTACCGTTTTTCCTGGTTCAAGCATAGTCTGTTGTTATTATACCAATCAAACGCTTTAAGTTGTGTATATTCTTCTCATTCTATCAAATCCGCTAGTGAATCATCAACAAATAATACTACCTTTGTGTTGTCATTTGCAATTGGAAAATTGTTTATGAATATTAAAAATAGCAGTGGCTTAAGAATAGAATTCTGCGGAACACCATACTCTATTGAAAGTTTACCAGAAATTTGATCATTAAAAGATACTACTTGTTTTCTATAACTAAGGTATGATAATATTAATCTACAAGAGTTTGGTCAAAAGTTGTAGCAATACAATTTTTGGAAGAGTATTGTATATGTACAAAAGCAATAAAAATTAGAATAAGATTCAATTTACAAAAATATGTTTATAAACATCTAAGTAAATTTAAAGATTTAATAAAAAATATTAAGTTATAACATTGCATACAAAAACTTTGTATATAATGTCTTGTAAAAGCTTCTTTTTTAAACTTTGTGATTACTTAAGTAACACATATTTGTATTATACGTATACACATATATTTATACTAGAGTTAACCGAGTTGCTGTTGATTGTTGAAGTTGAATTGTTGCTTATGTTTGGCAAGAATCTTTTCATAACTCTTGTGTCTAACCAATGTGTAGATTATTGGAAAAAGAGCAAGAATATAACGACCACACCAAAAAATAAATAAGCCGCTTCTACATCCATTTTGTTTTTTTTTTTTTTGCTGCTATTCTTACACTTACAATTTAAGAAGAATATATATAATATACAAATAAAGACCATTATTATTATTATTATTATAGAAATAAAACAAAATTGTTATTTAAATTTAATTAAAATTAAAATTTAATATTACTTTGAAAATCTGTCCTCGACACTCTTCATAACCTTCTTTTTTTTTGTTGTTTTTATTGAATGTGCCTCTTACATAAGCTGTTGCTTATTTTATACTTTTGTACACTTGAGTTTAAGCTTTACCTTATCTTAAATTGGTTTGCACGTGTGAACAATTTTGCTGTTGTTTTGAATCAATTTAATTTGAATGTAGATTATTGACTTTAATATTTGTTTTGAATATTACAAGTTTTCAAAATAATTGTTTAAAACTTCAATTTAACGAGGAATTCAATAAAAATATTTAATTAATTCTAAGGCAACCAGATCTATATTATTATAAAAACCAAAGATAAAATCCATCTTTTGCATATGTTAAACTGACATTTCATAATAGGTTATGTTTTTGTGCACCTTAAGCCTTACAATTCTGAGGTTTAAAACTTTAAGGTCTACTTAAGTGGAACTCAATAAATAAGCCGAGTCTTACCTTTTTTGGGATTTTTCAGCGTGCTAAATTTAAATGCCATAGAATAACTTTTCTGACGTCTTTTTGTTAAGTTATTGCTATCGCGTTGACACGTTCTCTTCGAACGGTTTCATCCAATGCTGAATATGTTTCTAAAATTAAACTTTTACAACGGGAATAGTTATACTGCGTACACACTTGCAACAATCTGCCGTACCGCAACACCGTCGCGTAACATCTTCGCGCAACATCACCACGCAACAGCGTCCCATTGCTTGTCGGTTTTCTGCCGTCGGATTAAAGAAAATGTTACGCGACGATGTTGCGGTACGCAGTTGTGTTGCGGAGGGATGGTACGCGACGATGTTACGAGACAGTGTTGAGGTACGGCAGATTGTTGCTTTAAAGTCAGGTTTATTTTTTGTGCATCAACATTGGTTTCCTTAGAAATATTGGTAGAACAAAAAAAACGAATTTTTATGGTTTATAAATATGCAAATACGTCCTCAGAATGTTTAGTCTCTTCATATATTTTTTTTGTAAATCCAAGGTACTCTATTCAACATTTTTACTTACTATCAAATTGTTTACTGCAACAAAACACAAAGAGATAAGAACAATTTAATTGTAATATAAATTACGCGATTAAAATTATTATGTAATATAATATGTTTATCAATGATACATAACAACAATACTTATTTTTTACAAAAGAGTTTAATCAACATATTAATTCGTAGAACAAACCTATTAAAATTTGAAACGAATGGTATGTCAAATTTTTGAAATAGTGTTTGACTAACAAATAAACAAATAAAGTTATCAAAAGTATTGTATGTTGCTTAATGTTTAACTATTAGTAAACATTTTTATATTACTTTATTTTTAAATTTTATTCAACAATATGTTTAAAATTATCTAAAAAACTTTCGAGCGATTAAAAAGTTTTTTTTATAAAATTGGGTGCTTAAATAACAGCTATCAGGTTGAGTATTCAATTTAGTTAATTCAACCTGATTTAAATAACTTTATTATTAAAATAACTCATTATTTAAATAAGTCTACCATACGTGTAGTCAGGTACACAAAAAAAACTACATACAGTATTTAGCTAGTCAAAAAATCTTTATCATTCAAGTTTATGTGTTTACCCAAATACTAAAAAAACTATCAAAAAATCAAGTACCTAAGTACTTCAAAATCAGCTTTGAGTAATCAAGTTACTAAATCTCAAAACATTTAAGTTTAAATATAAAAACATTTCTAAACAAACTGTAATTTCCAGAATCCTAATATAGATTTTAAAATTTATAAAAGAGTTTTTAAAAGAATAAACTTAGAAAACACAATATAATTTTTTTATTTTATAATAAATATGTTTATTGTGCTGTCATTGCTACGGAAATGTAAGCAATTGCGTGCAAACCATTTTGGATTCTAAATTTAGAGTTGAAGAGTAAACCATACTTTACTGCACGTAGGCTTTATTCTAATAAAGTCACCGTACAAAGGGTCTATCCTTTGTACGGTGACTTTATTTCTTGTCCTGGCATTCAACCACTCTTTGAAACTAATGTATGCAGGTACAACGCTTGGAGCAGCTCTCCAACATAAACTATCTATCGTATGAAAGAACCAAGCATTGTTTTGTCATTCATTTCAGATTCTCTACACGTTAGACTGTCTCTAGTACTAATTGTGTGCATGTGTTTTTTAGTTAGCTGTGTTCTGTCATAATTTGTGAGTTTTTTTTTTAACAGTCGCAAGTAGTAATTGGCTGTCTTAGCATTTGGGACAGTCATTGTCTCTTTTGCCTGTTTGCAGCCTAGAGTGTTATCTCAACGCTTTTTCAGTGCGTTGTATATGTTGATTTTAAATAAGTTATTGAAGTTTTTTATTGGTAATGCGGTCCTGGGATCAGATCCGCCTTAATGTTACCTACTTTGTTGAAATGTCTTGTTACTTAAAACAACTTAATGTTATTTCTTCAGGCTGTTAAAGTAAGGGCACAACGACATTAAAAAATTAGGTTTGATGTGATTTTAGGCTTGCTATAAACCAATTAGGTCTGCTTTACGTTTTGTTAAAATTTTGACATTTTTACCAGATATTTTGCGGTTTACTATTTTTGTAATCCCATAAGTTATCCCAACTATTTCTGCTTGGAAGATAGTCCTGTACGTTGTTAGTAGTAAAGATATTTTGAAATCCACTTAAAAACTTTGACTGATCATCATCACCTTACTTGTTTATTTAAACGCAGACAATTTTATTTACGTGTTAAGCAAAATATGTGAGATTACTAATAATAATAATATGTTTACGGATAAAATCGCTAAAAGTACAACAAGTATTTAAAATACGTAAACAAAGTCAATACTAGTAATAGTAATTTAGTTAAAAATGAAAATAATTTGTTTTAAATTTAGTAGTAGTACTTTTTTTTTATTTCAGCAACAAAGGCCATTTAGAAATGTTTTTATTGCGTTCATAAAAAACTAATGAATATTTTTTTCAAAATTATGAGTTTATTAGAAAGATTAGACATTTTTATTTAAAAATGAAACACATCATTCAAATGACTGCCACGGCTGGGTTGACAGTAACTTATCCGATTAGCCCAATTTTTTTGAACATTTTTGATTGTTTGGGCTCCAATCGCATGAATGGCAACTTTGAATTTTTGTGTTTCAAGACATCAATCTCTAGATGATTAGCGTAACACTTATTCTTAAAGTCTCCCTACAAAAAAAATCAACGGGGTCAAATAACAGCTTCTAGGCGGCCAATTGACATTAGCAGTTTGGTAATTATTTGATGTTTAAAAACAGTGCGCAAAAGATTGATGGTTACGTTGGCTGTATGGCAAGTGGCCCAAACCTGTTGAAATCAAATGTCATTCATTTCATACTTTTCAAATTTTGGAAAGAAAAATTTGTTTAGCATAGCACAGTAATGTTTCCTATTGACGGTAAAAGAGCTTCCTTGATCATGTTTAAAGAAAAATGGCTTAATAATGCCGCCGGACTAAAAACCACATCATACGGTTACTCGTTGTGGATGCATAGGCTGTTCAATACTCTCTGATCTTTAAATGCAACAATTTTGCTTATTGACATAGCCTCCGAGATGAAAATAAGCTACATTGAAAAACACATGTTTTAAAAAAAAAATGCTCATCTTTGGCCAAACGATCTTTAGTCCATTAGGCAAACTGACAACGCATCGGATGGTTATGAGGTTTTATTTCTTGGATTTATTGAACTTTGTAGGCCTTTAAACTAAAGTTTTGATGTACAATTCTTTTTAAAGATGTGCGAGAAGTGTTTAGTTCCTGAGAACGATGATGAGTTGATGTTGATGCATGTTTACGCACACTCTGAGCAATAGCATTAATTTTTTTGGCTGAGCGCACTGGACGAGAACGTGAACGTGTTGTTTTATCCACTAACGATCCAGTTTTGCAAACTCGCTTTACAAATTGGTTTGCAATCAAATTTGTTTTGTAAATTTTTTACTGTTTGAGTAGAAGACTTACCACTTTGGAAGTAAGTTTTCATTATTTTTTAACTTTGTTCAAGTGTAAAGCGTCCCATTTTGCAAATGACAAACATAAAACTAAATTTCTGTCAACTCATAAATGTCATTATATCTTTAAAAAACAAAATAAATGGTAGTTTAAAATCAAAACGTTACATGGTTCACCCATTATGTACAACAGATTGGGTTAACATTTCTTATGCTTCAATGCGTAAAATGAGTTCATTATCATTTTTATATCTATCTAAAGTAATATGATTTCAGATCTATTATCCATCGGTGTAGTGCAAACATTATTCCCTG
This sequence comes from Tachinus rufipes, assembly GCA_963932245.1. Classification (NCBI taxonomy): domain Eukaryota; kingdom Metazoa; phylum Arthropoda; class Insecta; order Coleoptera; family Staphylinidae; genus Tachinus; species Tachinus rufipes. Next base: position 14,366,577 of record OZ010750.1, read on the forward strand.
ATTTCTTTATAATGATATATGCAGTTTATGCCAATAAAGAATAGCAAAACTAATAATATAATAAAATACATATTATTAATAAGAATAAAAATTCATTAGTATAAAACATTAGTTACGTTATAACTGTTTTTGTGCAGAACGGCTTTTGGTGTCCAAAAATAATGTGTCAATATAGTCAGTACTTAATTTTTTTTACCGTATCAACAATTTTAATATTATGCTATCAACATTTCCATAATGGCGTATGATAAATATTTCAAATTATATTTTGCATTTAACCCATACTTTGGAACATATCCTCAATTACAATTTATTTTTTAAATAATTTTTTTCTGTTTGTTTTGTTTTCTAGTGCTAAAACTCATCTCATTTATAGTAATGGCTGTATTAACTAAAACATTTTTTATCTTTGTTTTCATTATTCTTTACTTATTTTTATCTATTTTAGATTTTTGATTTGGGTTATTTTGTTTTTGATCAGGAAACTTTCTTTTAGAATGTGATTGTGCTTCTTTTGTTTGTACATTAGTTTAAAGAAATGTATCTATTGTTGTTGATGTTTTGTTCCGTTTGTCTACTCTTTTGCAATTTCTTAGAAAAGTAGGATAGAGCCCAAGAATTGCGTTACTGCAGCGCAATTTAATTTTGTATGCAAAAGTTTTTTTATTAATTTATAATTTTTATTTCAAGCTATCTAGCGTGCTAAGTTTAATTTATTTTACTTACTGCTACTGTACTGACACATTTTCTTAAAGCGGTTTCAACTAATGCTGAATAAGTTTCTAAAACCTGTACAACAGGGATGGTTGGGCTTTAAAATAATGTTTATTTTTTGTGCATTGGCATTGATTTCCTTGGGAATATTGGTAAAACATAAAAATGCACATTCTGGTAACAAATATGCCGCAGCAACTTTGTTTACATTCTCCCTTGCGGAGTGTTAGTTCTAACATACTGCATTGGCACTAGTTTCTGCTAAAACGGAAGGTTAAACTTAACTCAATTTTGACCAATCGGTTTGTTATGTTTAACTTTAGAGTAAGTAATTATTAAGTAGTGATAGATAAAAGATTTACATTGTGCTACGGTTGAAGCCCCATAGTATTTTTTGTGTTTGCAGAAGTTTTTCATTTACATTTATGAAACCTATGTCATTTGAATAGTTCTAGCAATTGCACCAGATTTTAATGTAACGTTCTATGTGAGTAAGAAAATCAAGCGATGAAACTGACGGAATTTATTATTGTAGAGTCTTCAACAAAAGATTTTGCCCGTTTACAAACGAGAAAGTTTAAAAAATTTGTAATAGTGCAAGTATAAAGTTTGTAAGGTTTTTGATTGTTAAATGTTTAGAAAATAGCCACAATTTAAAGAAGGTTTTTTTCTTATTAATTTACAGGATTATTTCCAACATCATTAATTAAACATTAAATTTTTATTAAAAGTTAAAAGACGGTATTTTGCTTAAAAAAATCATGAAGCGTAGGAAAGAGGTTATCCTTATAGTACGAGAGCTAGCAACGTTTTTGAAAAACTATTTTAGGTCGGCCTGTGCGCAGCCCTCCAGTTCATGTAAAAATTGAGCATTTTCTAAACATTTTTAAAACATTTTAAAACGAAATTTTTTTGTTTTCTTAGGCTGATATAAGTTTTCAAGCTGACACATTAATTCAATTACATCAATTAAAGGTCGGTTGTGATTAATTTACGCAAATCAATCTGTTGAGATCCGTTGATATCCGGCTCAACGACCGACCAAACTATTGAACATAATTTTTCTCAACTTTTGCTATTCCGTGCAAAGATTATTTATTGTTCACTAAAAGATAATTACTTTCCTATGTATATTTGTTGATGTTGTACGACACTAGAATATGCAAAAATATAACTATTTTATTATTAAATCGTATTAGAAAATATAGTATTAAACTATTAATTGCTAGATTTAAATTAATTGATTGATAAAATGCCTTACTTACTAAAATATAATTATTATATTCTAAAAAATCTTCATATGCCAATATGAGCAGTTTGTTTTGTTTATATATGTAAGCTTTTATCAATGTTAATGTCATCCGTTTTTGTATGTCTTTTGTGGATGGGTCTAGGTCGTTGTTTTGTTAACAACATTTTGAAATTAAAGAATAATTCAATTTTTTTATAAATTATCAGCTTATTTTCAAATGAGATTTATCAAATTGAAAAAGACCTAGACGAGACGATGATGTCATTTTTTACCATACATTGAAGAATAAGTACTCAAGTAAATTTGGGTCAAAATATACAAATATATTTGATTCCAAAACAAAAATTAATTGATCAATTTTATTTAATTAAAATATTGTTCTGTTACTGGCCATCATTAACATCATTCTTTAAATAGAAGATATAATAGTTCTACGAATAATGTCAATTTATCGAAAAATAAAAAGAAGCTAAAAGAAGCCACAGATTTCAGATTTATCTAAAGGTGAAAGTTTTTCTGAATGTCAAAATAATGTAACTGAATAAAAAATTCAGTTAAAAAAATTAAGATAGTATAACTTATAAAGCAGATTTAAATTAAAAAATAAAAACAAATAAGAAAATTCTAGGGGAGGTTTTACTTTATTTTGGCAAGGTTTCTACTGTAGACAATAAAATCAAATAAAAAGAAGACAAAGTTATTTAAATTTTATTTTTTGAAGATAAACAAAAAGGTAATAAAAAAAAAGAACTTAAAAAAACAGATTTAAAAGTTGACGAAATACTTTTTGTAACTGATTCGAAACAAAATCAAGAGTTGCTTTAAAAATATAGTTTTTTGTACACAAATACAGTTGAGAATTTTTGTACAAACCAAAATACTGCAAATAAAGAATCCAATGAAGTAGAAGTAAATGCAAGAACATCTCAACTTAAAGATGAAGAATTTAAAAATGAATCGCCAATTTCATTGAAAAATAAAAATACAAATGCGTCATATTTAAAAAACATCTTTAGTTGATGAAAAGTAAACTAATAAACCAATACAGGCTATGCTGCAAAAAATTAGACGTAATTTAAAGAACGTTATTGATCAATTGAAAACCCCATTAGAAACCAAGTCTACTTTATCAAGATGCATTTCTTCGTCAAGTTTATTAACTGAAAAAACTATCCAAACGCGCACCAGGCCTTTATCGTTTGCTGAACTTAATTATAAAAATACAAGAAATATTTGCAAGGATTCCATAGCACAACAATTACTAAGGGAAATTACCGAAATATTGTCTACGCTTATACGAATGGTAAATTAATTTGATTTTATGCAGAACAATGTCCCGGCAGCTAGTACTAGTTTTACTAACAAAACTAGTAGTACAAAATGAAGATGCAGTGATCAGTCTATTATTACAATATTAGAAGTACCAAAAAAAAAACTATTAGTAAAGCATCAAGATTGTTTTTCCAAATTAAAAGAAAACAAAAGAAATTCTGAAAAGAATAACAAAATTGAAAATAACAATAATAGTAACATTGAAAATAAAACTAACAAACGCAAATTAGTAAAAGATTTGACTGATCAAACACCACAAAAAAAACACAAATAAAAATTTAGAAAAAATAGAGAAGAAAAAGAAGAAGCAAATGTTGCTGACAATACTATGAACAAAATAAATGATTTAGCACTGAGTACAAAAGAAACATGTGATATGATTCAGAAGTGGTTGAATGCTGCCAGCCTAAAAGAAGAGAAAAGCAAGGAACCAGTCAGAAAAAAAAAAACATTAAAAATAATAGCAAATCTGAAAGGCGTCATAAAAAAAGTCGTTGTTATATCGAACCGAAGCTGAAGGAAGAAACGTTAAAGATAAGCGTAAAGAAAGTAAACATCGAAAAGAACTTGACCCAAATAAAAAGCAAGTAAAAACTGCTAACAATACAACTAATTCTAATGCTGAGGATCAGCCAATTATTAATTTAAAACTTAAACTTAAAAAGGATAGTATTGATAGCAATTCCAACTACATTATTGTAAATGAAAGACCCAATTTAGTAGATGTAGAATTAAAAAAGAATTTACGCAGACTAGCTAAAATATCAAAAATTAAAATAGAAAATTTGACACAAAAGACAAATCTGATATTATTAGTACAACTCATAGTGTCATTGCTAAAGATATTGAAAGTGATTTGAAAACCGAAACAGTTGTTTTTAAACAGTGCAGCGTCGTTGTCTGTATAAACAATTTAAGTAATTTTGATTTGCATTCTAATGTAGTTCAAAATACTGAAGATTTTGATAAGTTGGAAACTAAATCAGAATCTAACAAAAATAATCAAGAAATTGAAATTGAAAAATTGTTAGAAAACAAGAAATGAAATTGATAGCTGTCAAAAAATTGTTAGAAAATGGAAAAAAAAATGAAAAAAATAGTGTCTGGTATTATAAAATCTTTAGATAATGAAGATATGCAATCAGCAATATGTTTGTAACCAAAAGTACCCGTTCAAAAAAATTTTAAATAACAAAAAAATGATAACAAAAGCTTCTAGCAGAAAATCTGTAGATAATAAAACAAATAATTCAAAAATCAATAAAAAAATAGAAGTAAAAGTATCAGCCAAAAAGTCGTTTATATAATGATAAAGAAGTGGAACTATCAGTATCTGCTAAAAAATCTTTAAATAATAAAAAAATGACAAAATTTTTTTTTTCAAAAACTCTTTAGATACTAAAGAAATTGAATCAAAATTAGTTGCCAGAAAATCTTTTAATGATAAAAAAACAAATAGAACCAGCAGTATCCGAGATCAAACTTTTACATAATGAAGTAGTAGAATTATTAGAAAATATTTATGTGGAACTATCAGTGATGGTCGGCAAAACTGCAGACAATAAAGAACTAGAAATATTAGCGCAAAAATCTATAGATAGTAAAAAAATAGTATCCGCAAGAAAAGTATTAGATAATAAAAAAATTATTACTAAAGTGTGTAATGATATTCCAATACCAGTTGGTTATGAATGTCTTAAACAAGTTATTATAGAAGATAAGTTGCTTAAAGAAAATAGTGATTTGAGTGATATGAAAATAAAAGAAGAAACTGAAGAAGAAGAAAAACTTATTATCAATTTATTAGAACGTTCTACATCCGAAAGTTTTAATAGATGTAATATCTAAAGCACCTAAAATTGCAATGAGTAATCTTCTTATTGATGAAAATGCCGCAAATGTTTTAGAATCATCAACTTTATCAACAAAATTATTTTGTAAACTTAAAGTAAACAATATACAATCAATACAAATATAAGAGCACACCTCTAAGGTTTCCGATCACGTTTTTAATACTACCTTAGAGGATTTAATAAATGAATTATTTAACTCTATCAACATTTAAAAATATTACTGTAACCGTAACCAATAATGACAATAAAAAAACAGAAATGATAATTCTTGATGAAAATGCAGATATTGCATTAGGCAAAAAAAAATTGCAAATCAAAAACTTGAAACTGAAACTCAACCATAACTTATTCTTTAGCTACCAACAACTGAACAAGTATAATTACACTTCCAAAAACTAAATCCAATTACTGAAGTTAACGCAAAAAATGATGTTATCAAAACTGATATGACTAAAATAATTAAAGTTTTAAGTAAGGAGAATACGGAAATTTAAACAATTAAACCTAAAGAAGTTCAACAATTCAGTATTTCTAATTTAACTATTACTAGCATTCCATTAAACAGAAGCACAGTTAAACTACTCACTACCATTCCAAATAAACTAGACTAACTAGTAAAAACCTCATCTGTACTCCATACTGTAGGATAAATAAAAGTAGAAACGTTTCTTATTTTGGAATCAAATTATTTAATAAACTACCTACGCATATTAAAGATTTACCACTAAATATATTTAAATTAAAAGTGAATGAATATTTGTTAAATAAAGCATTTTATACAATAGAATCATTTTTAAATGCTTCTAATAATGTTCTTTAAATGTTAATTCAACTTGTGTGATTCAACAATCTTTTAAACTGTATTTGGTAATTTTAAACTGTATTTTGTAATTTTAAATTGTTCTTATGTTATGTATATTGACATCTGTTAAGATGTATTTTATCTATCTATTTACACAAATAAACATTATTTATTTATAGAAGAACGCATTCCTGACGTTACACCAACTATAACTCAAATTGTTCATTCTAATGAAAATGTAGCTGAAATTACTATGGCACAATTCATGTTTAAATTGAAGCCATTTTACTTGGATTATTATCTACAGCAAAATCTAGCTAAACAAGCTTACATGCTAATAATCAGTTGCAGCAAAGAACTAGAAGTGATTTGAATACAATTTTCAACAACAGAATTGTTGGAACTGCCAAACAAATAGTTGACATTATTTCTAAATCAAATGAGGTTGATTTTGATGTCAACAATATAATTTATACACTTAGCCAATCAATTACGGGTGATTATAATGATGAGTACATTTTAGTTACTTTTATGTCAATATTTGCAAAAGCAAAACCAAGTTTGCAACTATTTGCTGTTTTTTTATAACACACTCAAGAATATGTATTATGTGCTCAAATCAAATCACCCATAGTTATACTACACTGCAATTCCGCAAATAGAACTATCTGGGTTTCAAACAAAATTGCCTAGAGTTTGAATAGAACAACTCAGAGCTGCAGTAGAACCATCCAGACTAGTAGAATTACTCAAAGTTCTAATAGGAGTACCCAAAGCTCCAGTAAAAGTGCCCAGAGTTCCAGATGAATTTTTCAAAGCACCAGTAAAACAACCAAGAGCATCAATAGAACTACCTAGACCAGTAGAATTAATTAAAGCTATAGTAAAACCACACAAAGTTCCAGTTAAACCACCCAGAGCACCAGTTGAACTACCCAGAGCTTCAGTAAAATTACCCAGAACTCCAGTAGAACTACCTAGAGCTTAAGTAGAACTACTCAAAGCTCAAGTAAAATCACCCAAATTTTATTTAAACAATGATCAAGTACACAAACTGTAAACGCAACTTAATAAAAATCAACAGTTGATAATAAGTAATATAATCAACATGTACCAAAATGATGCAAAAAAACCACCAAAAAAAAAACTACAAAGAGTAAAAAAATTAAAGAAACTACACCAGTCATTTTTCAAAACCACACAACCCAATCAACAATTGCAACAAAATTATCAACAAAAGTTGCTACAACATAGACAACAACAAGAGAAACAATATGAACAGCAACAGATGAAGAAACAACAGCAGGAGCAGCATGTACAAGCTTTGTATCTTTTGGATCAACACGTGCAAAATCAGCAACACACATGGGATAAAAAAGATTGCAACAGCGTTAAGTAGAACAATATCTTTGGGATAAACAAGTGCAAGAACATGAACGTTTATTGGAAAAAAAAAGCGTATCAGCAGTGCTTAATAGAACAAAACAACAACACGTGCAAGAACAGCAACGTACATAGAAAAAAAAAATGCAAAACAGCGTTTAGTAGAACAATATTTTTGGGATAAACAAGTGCAAGAGCATGAGCGCTTAGTAGAACAACAAAAGTTTTTATCATCAACTTTACCACCAAAAACACCACATATTCCCGTTATGCCAGTACAATTTTGTCCAAATTACAATAGCAATTTACAGGCAAACTTAAGAACTTTAAGTTTATTTATTTATTTATTTACTAGTCAACAGAAGCCATTACAAAATAAGTATATATTTACAGTTGAAAAACATAAATTATACATAAAACAACTAAATATTAAAAATAAGAATAAAACTTAAATAGTTACAAAATATTAAAAAGGTCACGTATGAGTGACAAATGCACGTCGCAGGGTGTTAAGAGAATCTTAAAAAAATTCTACTTTAACTTTGTTGGCATGCCGCAAAATACGTGTAGATGCAGAGTGCACCGCATAATCAGTGCGTTTGAACGGTATATGTAATAAATAGTCATTGAGTAAAACTTGAGCTGGGACATGAATACTTATAGAACTGAGCAAGTTAGGACAATCAATAATCCTACGAAGCATTTTAAAAACTAGTGTCACGTCAAAATTAAAACGTCTCTTTTCAAGACTGGTCATATTAAATGTAGAGAGCAGTTTCGTATAGCTGCCTGCAATGTTGCATTTATACGCCAAAAAACAAACAAACTTTTTTTGAATCTGTTCAATTTTTCTTTTACTAACGGCGGTGTATGGTGGTTACACAATTGAACAATACTTGAAATGGTGGCGTACTAGAGCGTTGTAAAGGATAGTTAGAGTACGATGGTCACAAAACTTCTTAGAGTTACGCTTGACATATCTTAAAAGTTGATAAGTTTTAGCCACGACAGTATCGATATGTAGTGTAAATGAAAGGCTTGAATCAAACGTAATGCTTAAATCACAAATAGTGTTAACTCTTAACAACATTACATTCATGAGAGAGTAACCATACATCACCGTAAACTGACGTCTAGAAAATGTCATCACTTTGCACTTATTTAAATTAAGTAGTAAGTTATTAGTCTGACACCAACTAGAAACAATCTGTACTTTTTTATTTAGTAGTACAGCATCATCCAAAGACTGAATTTAAATCTTAAGCCACATTTGATTTGGTTTTGTCGAGCAAAAACTACGGCCTATTTTTCCAAAACCGCCTGTTTTTACCACAACAATCATCACAGATTTTAACAAAGCATTTTACTCAACAACTACAGAGTTCAATACAGAAATTTTCCTGAAAATTGTTACACGTAACACAACAATCAAAGCAACAATTGCCACAAAGTTTATTCTAGCAACCAATCATCACATAAGCCAACACTTCAGTCAACTCAACAATTGCTCTAGAGTTCTATAGAGAAATTACCCTGTAAACTTTTACAAGTAACACAGCAATTATTAACCCAACAATTGCAGCAAGTTTTTTATACAGCAGTCATCACTAGGTCTTGCACAACAATCAACCAATCTAATAGATTAATCAACCCAAAAATTGTCACAGGATGATGCAATGCAATTTCTTGATAGAAAACAGTCAGGTGGGTGTACGGGGCATTAAGTTTATTTACAATTAGAGTTTTAAATAGTTTTGAATTAGTGAAAAACTTTTGCTCAACAAAACCGAATCAAATGTGGCTTGAGGTTCAAACATGCGCTTATTTTGAGATAAACTTGAAGTCTTCAATTTTTTCCGTAAATTGTTATTAATAAAATTAATTTGGACAAAATTGTACTGAAATAACGGAAATATGTGGTGTCTTTGGTGGTGAAGTTGATGATGAGAACTTTTGTTGTTCTACTAAGCGCTGCTGATGTGCTATTTTTTTTTCTTTTTTCATTAGGCGCTCATGTTCTTGCACTTGTTTATCCCGAAGACATTGTTCTACTAAACGCTGTTTTGTAATCTTTTTTTTTCCTATGTGCGTTGCTGTTCCTTACACGTGTTGATCCAAAAGATACAAAGCTTGTGCATGCTGCTGCTGCTGTTATTGTTTTTTTTTATCTGTTGATGTTTCTATTGTTTCTTTTGTTGTTGAGTATGTTGTAGCAACTTTTGTTAATAATTTTGTTGCAATTGTTAATTGGGTGGTGTAAATAGTTTTGCAAAAGTAATTGGTGCAGTTTCTTTAACTTTTTTACGTCTTGTTGTTTTTTTTGTGGTTCTTTTGCATCATCTTGGTACATGTTGATCATTTATTTATTATTGACTGTTGATTTTTATTAAGTTCTAGATATGACCATATTTGCGCTTGCAGTTTGTGTAATAGTAATTAATGGAGTAACACTTAACAACCTACGTTACGCGGATGATACTGTACTAATGGCAGATAGTCTCGAAGGACTTATACGACTTCTCCATAGCGTTACTGAAGCTTCCTCACTCTCCGGCTTAACGTTAAATACAAAAAAGACGAAGTACATGATTATCAGCAAACAACAAATAATCGATACCGGTATTCAAGTCAACGGAATACAGCTGGAACGCGTTAAGAAATTCACCTACCTTGGGCACACGCTTGATGAACAATGGGATCATACTCTCGAAATCAGATGCCGCATAGAAAGAGCAAGAGCGGCGTTTAATCAGATGAAGAGAATACTGTGCGGGCATGACTTAAACCTGAGTCTCAGAATGCGGTTGGTGCGTTGTTATGTTTTTTCGGTTCTTCTTTACGGGGTTGAATCCTGGACTCTCACGGAAGCCGCACTCAAAAAACTACAAGCATTCGAAATGTGGGTGTACAGGCGTATGCTAAAAATCAGCTGGATGGACCACATACGTAACGAAGACGTGATGAGAAGGATGAACAAAGATCTAGAAGTAGTCCCAAACATCAAAGAAAATTACAATATTTCGGTCACGTCATGAGACATCCCGAAAAATACGGTATCCTGCATTTAATAATGCAGAGTAAAATAAATAGTAAAAGAGGGCCCGGAAAGAGACGAACATCGTGGTTGAAAAACTTAAGACAATGGTTTGGAAAAACATCAACCGAACTCTTTCGCGCCGCTGTCAACAAAATTATTATAGCTAACATGATAGCCAACGTCCGCTAAGCGGATACGGCACTTCAAGAAGAAGAAGAAGTTTGTGTACTTGATCATTGTTTTAATAAGATATGGGTGATTTTACTTGAGCTTGGAATAGTTCTACTTAAGCTTTAGGTAGTTTTACTGGAGCTTTGGGTAATTCTACTGAAGCTCTGGGTAGTTTAACTGGTGCTCTGGGTGGTTCATCTGGAGTTCTGTGTAGTTCTACTATGGCCTTAATTAGTTCTACTGGTCTAAGTAGTTCTATTGATGCTCTGGGTTGTTCTACTGGTGCTCTGAGTAGTCCATCCGAAACTCTGGGTACTTCTACTAGGGCTCTGGGTAATTTTATTGGAACTTTGAATAATTTTACTAGTCTGGGTGGTTCTACTGCAGCTCTGGATGTTTTATTAGAACTCTGGGCAATTGTATTTGAAACCCAGATAGTTCTACTTGCAAAAACGTAGTGTAGTATAATTGTGGGTTCTTTGATTTGAACACATAACACATATTCTTGATTGTGTCATAAAAACAACAGCAAATAGTAACAAAGTTGATTTTGCTCTTGCAAATATTGACATAAAAGTAACTAAAATGTACTCATTATTATAATCACGCGTAATTGGTTGGCAAAGCGTATAAATCATATTGTTGACATCAAAATCAACCACATTTGATTTAGAAATAATGTCAACTATTTGTTTGGCAGTTTCAACAATTCTGTTGTTGAAAATTGTATTCAAATCACTCCCTAGTTCTTTGCTGCAATTGATTATTGTCATGTAAGTTTATTTGGCTATATCTTGCTGTAGTTAATAACCCTAGAAAAATTGCTTCAATTTAAACTTGAATTGTGCCATAGTAATTTCAGCTACATTTTTATTAGATCAAACCGTTTGAGTTATAGTTGGTGTAACGTCAGGAATGCGTTTTTTTGGTTTATTTGGAGTAATAGTAAGTAGTTCAACTGCGCTACTATTTGATGGAATGCTAGTAATAGTTAAATTAGAAATAATGGGTTGTTAGACTTCTTTAAGTTTAATTGTTTGAACTTCCATGTTCTCCTTACTTAAAACTTCAATTTTTTTAGTCATATCAGTTTTGATAACATCCTTTTTTGCTATAACTTCAATATATAGATTTAGTTTTGGAAGTGTAATTATACTTGATAAATCTTGTCCAGTTGTTGGTGGCAAAAAAATAAGCTTCGGTTGAGTATCAGTTTCAAGTTTTTGATTTGCAATTTCATTTTTCTTACCCAATGCAATATTTGCATTTGCATCAAGAATTATTATTTCTGTTTCCTTATTGTCATTATTGCTTACTGTTACAGTAATATTTTCAGAAATTGATGGAGAGTTAAATAACTTATTTATTAAATTTTCTAAGGGAGTATTAAAAACGTGATTGGGAACCTAAAAGATGTATTGGATTCAAATATTTGTATTAATTGTATAATTTTACTTTTAGTTTAGAAATTAATTTTGTTGATAAAGTTGATGGTTCTGAAACATTTGCGACATTTTCATCGATAAGAAGATTACTCATTGCAATTTCAAGTGCTTTAGATATTAGATCTATTAAATCTTTTGGATGTAGAACTATTGGACGTTCCAATAAATTGATAATAGGTTTTTCTTCTTCTTCACTTTCTTCGTTTATTTACATACCATTCAAATTACTTTTTTCTTTAAGCAACTTATCTTCTGTAGTCCCTAGGGAGAGCCTGTAACCTCTAGAGGGCGCGTCTCCAGGTGGCGGATAGGGGGAAGCCCTCACCGGCTTAGCCGGCAAGTAGGTGGAAAATAAAATACCACTCGCGGACCAAACAGGACGGGCACCTGTTTCGAGCTCATAACTGTAGAAAAAGCAGTCGATCTAAAAAAAAACGCACTGTTAAAATAACCAGTCAACAGCCTCGGAACAGAATAGAAACTAAAAAACGACATAAGTTACGGAACAGGAAAATTATTTTTGAAACATGAAACATTCAAGGCCTCTCTACAAAAACAAACAAAGTACTAACGGAGCTAACAAAAAACAATAGACATAATAGTCCTGACAGAGAAAAAGAAAACAGGACAAGGCTCGAAAAACTTCAAAAAACCACCACTTCTATAGTAAAGTATAGGAAAAGAAATAAGAACTCAACAAGAATTATCGATCTTTATTTGGAACGAGCTCAAAAGATTTATAACAACATAGAAAGCAATTAACGAACATATGATTAAGATGAACCTAACTCTATACAGACAAAAACTGACAATACTAGGCGTATACTCCATAAACGATGATGCAATAGTTGCAAAAAAAAAACAATTTTATGAACAACTCAACCGCAAAATAATAAAAGTGAGTAACACACGACAACTCATTATGATAGGAGATATGAACACGAGAACCGAAAAAAAAACATCAGAATAAAAAAGTAGGACAATACGGAGAAGATATACTAAACGACTATGGCTGCAAGTTAATTACAATATGTATAGCTTCAAAATACAAAACGGATTCTACCCACACCGAAATATACATAAATACACTTGGATGCAAAAAACCAAGAACCTGAAATCTATAGTAGACTATACAACAACACGACAAAAAACAAATCTAGTCATACAGGACATAAGGGTGTATAAGGGTGCAACATGCGGCAGCGACTACTATCTGTTGAAAACAAATATCCTGTTCTTATGGAAGTACAAAAAAGAAGAAAACATAAATATAAACAAAGGAGAAAAACGGAGAAAAAAAAAGAAGACGTTTAATTTGGACAGCTTAGAAAATGAGAGCACCCAAAACCTATACAAAACAAGATTAGACCAAAAACTACTGACCATACAATATAAAAATAACGAGAAACATTACCAATGCATTAAATCATGCATACATGCAGCGGTCAAGGAAGCATTAGGATATAAAAAACAGCAACAAAAGGTGATTACATATTGGTCGGACGTAGAAATAAAAGAAAATGTAAGAGACAAGAAAAAAAGTACCTGGCATACTTGTCCAATATGTCAAACGAGCATAAAATATGGTTTAAACAGGCACAGGCTAAAGCCTGAAGGAAAATTAGCCAAAAGAAAAACAAAGCAAAAAAAAAACTAATATCACTAATAACAATAGAAAAATGAGAAAATTAATTTAAACAGTTACTAATAGAAGATAAACTCCAAGAGAACCTAGAAGGAGAAAGATACATAAACATAACAGCACTACCAATTAGAATAACTATAGCACACGTAAAACAAGCTTGTAAATCAAAAGAATAGAAAGGCATCCGGACCGGAAAACATTTTAGCAGAGCTCATTAAATGTGAAACAACAAAACTATACCAAGAACCAACCGTACTAATCCAAAACTGCTTGAATAAAAAACCAATCCCGAAAGAATGGAACATTCCTCTTTTATCTATCATACACAAGAAAGGAGACACGTTGAACTGCGACAAACACAGAAAGATAACAATAACAAACACACTATATAAAATATATGGCAATATTTTGGCACTTCCACTTCTTTATCATTATATAAAACTTTGCTAGTGGATGTTAATGATTTGACTTTTATTAACTAACCACTTTTTGGCTGATACTTTTACTTTCACTACTTTATTGATTTTTGAATCATTTTTTTTATTATCTACAGATTTTCTGCTAGAAGTTCTTGTTTTTATTTTTTGTTATTTAAAGATTTTTTAACGGGTAGTTCCAAAGATATTGCTGTTTGCATATCTTCATCATCCAAAGATTTTAGAATACTAGATACTATTTTTTCCACTTTTTTTTTTTAATTTCCTAACGATTTTTTCACACCTATCAATTCCATTTCTTTGTGTTCTAACGATTTTTCAATTTTAATTTTTTGATTAATTCCGTCAGATTCTGTTTTAGTTTCTAGATTGTCAAAATCATTAGTATTTGGACTACATTAGAATGCAAATCAAAATTACTTAAATTGTTTTTACCAACAATGACGCTGCACTGTTTAACAACAACTGTTTTGGTTTGCAAATCACTTTCAATATCTTTAGCAATAGCACTATGAGTTGTATTAATAATATCAGATTTGTTTTTTGTATCAAACTTTTATTTATTTTTTTTTTATTTTAGCTAATCTGCGTAAATTCTTTTTCAATTGTTGGGTCCTTCATTCACAATATTATAACTGGAATTGCTATCAGTACTAACCTTTCTCAGTTTAAGTTTTAAATTTACAATTGGCTGATTTTCAGTATTAGAATTAGTTGTATTATTAGCAGTTTCTACTTGCTTTTTATTTGGGTCAAGTTCTTTTTGATGTTCACTTTTTTTACGTTTATCTTTAACGTTTCATCCTTCAGCTTCGGTTCGATATAACAATGATTTTTTTTATTACGCTATTCAAATTTGTTATTATTTTTTATGTCTTTTTCTTTCTGACTGATTCCTTGCTTTTCTCTTTTTTTAGGCTAGCAGCATTCAACCACTTCTGAATCATATCACATGTTTCTTTTGTACTCAGTGCTAAATCATTTATTTTGTTTATAGTATTGTCAGCAACATTTGCTTCTTCTTTTTTATTCTCATTTTTCTAAATATTGATTTGTGTTTTTTTTTTGTGATGTTTGATCAGTCAAATCTTTTACTAATTTGCGTTTGTTAGTTTTATTTTCAATGTCACTATTATTGTTATTTTCAATTTTGTCATTCTTTTCAGAATTCCTTTTATTTTCTTTTAATTTGGAAAAACAATCTTGATGCTTTACTAATAGTTTTTTTTTGGTACTTGTAATATTGTATTAATAGACTGATCACTGCATCTTCATTTTGTACTACTAGTTTTGTTAGTAAAACTAGTACTAGCTGCCGGGACATTGTTCTGCATAAAATCAAAATAGTTTACCATTCGTATAGGCGTAGACAATATTTTGGTAATTTCCCTTGGTAATTGTTGTTTTATGGATCACTTGCAAATATCTCTTATATCTTTATAATTAAGATAAGCAAACAATAAAGGCCTGGTCCGCGTTTGGGTAATTTTTTCAGTTAATAAACTTGACAAGGAAATGCATCTTGATAAAGCAGACGTAGTTTCTAATGGGGCCTTCTATTGATTAATAACACTTTTTGAATTACGTCTAATTTTTTGCAGCATTGCCCGTATTGGTTTATTAGTTTTCTTTTCATCAACTTCTATATTTTTTGAACATGACGCGTTTGTATCTTTATTTTTTAATGAATTAGGCAATTCATTTTTAAATTCTTTATCTTTAAGTTGAGATGTTTTTGCATTTACTTTTACTTCATCGGATTCTTTATTTGCAGTATTTTGGTTTGTACAAAAATTCTCAACTGTATTTGTGTATAAAAAACTATACCTTTGAAGCAGTTCTTGATTTTGTTTCAAATCAGTTACAAAAAGTATTTCTTCAACTTTTAAATCTGTTTTTTAAGTTCTTCTTTTTGTATTACATTTTGTTCATCTTCAAAAAACATAATTTCAATAACATTGTCTTTTTTTAATTTTATTTCATTGTCTATAGTAGAAACCTTGCCAAAATAAAGTAAAACTTCTCCCAGAATTTTCTTATCTGTTTTTATTTCTTTATTTAAATTTGCTTTATAAGTTATACTATCTAAATTTTTTAACTGATTTTTTTACTCAGTTACATTATTGTGACTTTTAGAAAAACTTTCACTTTCCGATAAATCTGAAAATTGTGTCTTCTTTTAGCTTCTTTTTATTTTTTGATAAATTCACTTTATTTGTAAATCTATTATATCTTCTATTCTAAGAATGATGTTGATGATGGTCACTAACAGGACAATATCTCAATTAAATAAAAATGATCAATAATTTTCGTTTTGGAATCAAATATATTTCTATATTTTGACCCAAAATTACCAGAATTTTTGTACATATTCTTCAAAATTTGGTAGAAAAATGTCATCATTCTCTTGTGAAAAATATGCTGATAATTTATAAAAATTTGAAGTATTATTTAATTCCAAAATTTTGTTAAGAACGCAACAACCTAGACCTACCCACAAAAGACGTACAAGGACGGATGACATTAGCATTGATAAAAACTTACATATATAAACAAAACAAACTGCTCTTATTGATATATAAAGATTGTTTAAAATATAATAATTATATTTTTGTAAGATTTTTTAAAGGCACAAAGCATTTTATCAATCAATTAATTTAAATCTAGCAATTAGTGATTTGATACTATACTTTCTAATACGGTTTAATAATAAAATAGTTTTATTTTTGCATTTTCCAGTGTCGTACAATATCAACAAATATACATAGTAAAGTAATTATCTTTTAATGAACTTTAAATAATCTTTGCACAAAAAAGCAAAAGTTGAGAAAAATCATCTTCAACATTTTGGTCTTTTGAACCGGATGTCAACGAATCTCAACAAATTGATTTGCGTAAATTAATCACAATCCACTTTTAATCGATGTAATTGAATTAACGTGTCAACTTAGAAAAACTCTGACATCAAAATGACAAAACCCAAGAGAAGACTGAAAGTATTGAAATTGAAGCGCTTTAAGACGATCAAGACTACTAGAACGAAAAAATATGAAATCAGTCTACTTAATTCAACGCAGTTGTTGAAACGCCTATTGTTCAACAACCACCAATTATGAAATTTACTGCTATTGCAGAAACTTCTTTAAATAAAGACAAGGACTCTAATGTGAAGGGTCAAAAACCGGTTGCGGGCCCATCAGGCTCAAAACCAAAACTGACTACGGTTCAATCCGGATCAAAGTCACAACGAGTGGGACTTCAAGCAAAACCACTTAAGATGGGGGCTTATTCAAAGCCTAAAACCATCTAAGGTATTAGCTCGTATCGGGCCAAAACCAACTAAGGTTGCAACTTCGAAGTCAAAGCCTAAACAGGCAAAGGCTCAGTCCGAGTCAAAGCCTGCAAAGACGGCAACCCAATCTAGGCTACCGCCACCTGAGGTGCAAGTTTATAACAATCCTGCACCCACAGACCCCAATATTGACGTGTCGTTAGAGTCAATGGATGTGGAAGTTTTTTCCGCGCCATCTACTCTGACAGATGAAAATATGCCAATTAGTGGGAGTTCAACTCCCCCAGATGATAATTCAAAAGTTAAAAATATAAACGCTAACAAACAAAGAGTTAAAAATACGTTCGCAACATAACACTAAAAATGGTTTCAACCATTATACAATGGAACTGCTACGGATATAATTAACACTACAAATCCTTTAAAATATTATTAGCCAAAAATTCACTTATCTGCGTTTCCTTACAGAAAACAAATTTTAAGGTTGACTGTTCTGTTAATCTTCGTGGTTATACTATTTATAGAAAAGATCGTGCAAATGTTGATCGTGCTCAGGGTGGAACGGCTTTATTGGTTTGTGATACAGTTTTCAGTAAAGAATTCCGTGTCAACACTGCATTAGAAGCAGTAGCCGTTCAACTACATATCCCTTTCTCACTGACCATTTGCTCAATTTATATTTCGCCAAATGTCAGTTTGGACATTTGTTTGATTGATCAATTACTTGAACAACTTCCCCATTCTTGCTAATGAGCAATTTTAATGCTCATAACACTATGTGGGGCTCAAGTCGAACTGATCTGCAAGGTCGTAACTTGGCCAATCTTTTTCAGAAACGGATTTAGTTATCTTAAATAAAGGTAACAATACCTACTTTTCCGTGGCCAATAGATTATTCTCGGTTATTGACCTTACCATTTGTTCTCCAAGTATTGCAACATTGCTGAATTGTGAAGTCTCGGAATATCTTTATGATAGTGACCACTTTCCCATATTCATTCGCGTGCTTGGTCATAAAATTAATGAAAACCGTCATCGAAATTGGAGAATAAAAGATGCCGATTGGAATATGTTTGATTAAGTGTTTGATTTCGATGACAGTGTCCAAGCCACTATTGACAAAAATATTAAAACTTAAACCGATTCCATCATACAGGCAGCACATGATAGTGTTTCGTTATTTTCCGGAAAACTTTGCAGAGAACCCGTTCCTTGGTGAAATTTTGAATGTGAGCAAGCTAAACTAAACAAACGCCGTTTTTTTTGTAGATTTAACTACTCTCCAACAGAAGAGAACCTATTACTTTATTTGAGGTACAAAGCTGTTGCTCGAAGAACATGCGGAAAAGCTAAAAGAGAATCGTGGTCAGAATATGTTACTTCTATTAATTGTAGAACCCCCGTTGGGAAGGTGTGGGAAAAAGTCAGAAAAATTTCTGGCAGAACCGCATCATTACTTATTAGTGGGTTATTGTCGGGTGATCAAATTATTACCAATCCCCTTGACATTTCGAATATCCTGGCCGGTGTCTATTTTGACGTTACCAGCGATGATACTTACAATGAAAATTTCCGTGATATTAAAATTAACATGGAGAAAAACGTTTTATCATTTGTCTCTGCTGAAGATGACTTATATAACGCACCGTTTAGTGTTTGGGAATTTGACTCGGCATTATCTGAAGCACACAATACTGCTCAAGGTGTCAATTCGATACACGATGCTATGCTTAAGTAATTAAGTCGCTCTCCAAATTTCAATTGTTGGCACTCTATAACCGAAAATGATCAGCAGGGTATTGTCCTGAGTCGTGGAAACTTGATATCATAGTACCAGTACTTAAACCTGGTAAAGATAAAATGTAGACCTATCTCCGTAACTAGCTGCTTATGTAAGTTACTAGAAAGAATGATCAATATAATAATAAATAAAAATATTGGTAAACTGAAAATACAAAAACGCGAAGAACTAATTATTAATGGCAAATTATGTGGTGAAGCCAAATCTATTGCCAATCATTTCAATGTACATTTTAATAACATATCAAATGTTTTAATAAATAATACTTCGCAAAACATACTCAATAACATAGATATGAATAATAATTCATTTTACTTCACTCCCATCACTGGATATGAAGTACGAGAATGCGTAGTTAACCTTAAAAACACAAATTCTGCTGGAAAGGACCATTTAAGCCCTAATTTATTAAAACAATGCATAACATCACTTTACGAACTTCTAACATTTATTGCAAATGAATCGCTTAGTCAAGGAATATTCCCAGATATGTTAAAAATTGCCAAAATTGTACCTTTGTTAAAAAAGGGTGCTGCATGTGATGTACAAAACTACAGGCCAATTTCAGTCTTAAATACTTTTGCAAAGATCATTGAAACTTTGGTTGCAAAAAAACTAACGTGTTTTTTTAATCATTTCAATTTATTTAATCCAAATCAATTTGGTTTTAGAAATGGTCGTTCAACATCACATGCAGTTGTAAGTTTCTTGAGATATGTATTAAATAACTTAGAGCTAGGTAATCATTGCTTGGGAGTATTTCTTGACTTAAGCAAAGCATTTGACTTAGTAAATCATGATATTTTGTTACAAAAACTGGAGAGGTATGGCATACGTGGAATAGCACTAAATTGGTTTCAGAGTTACCTTCAGAGTAGATATCATTATGTTAAAATAGGAAACTTTGATTCATCTCCATTAAATATGAAGAGAGGTGTGCCACAAGGTTCTGTACTTGGGCCACTTCTCTTTATTATATATACAAATGATTTTAACTTTAAAAATTCTATAATGTATGCAGATGATACCTCTTTCCTGGTGACTTCCAACCAAGGTATACAACATCTGGTATCATCGGCAAACAACACATTACTTGAAATGAAACAATGGTTTGAAAAAAATAATCTTGTATTAAATACTAATAAGACCGTTTGTCTTAGATTCTTTGCTAATAATTTGCAACATGATCATAGCTTGTTTATAAAATGTGATCGTCAATCAGTAGTAGAAGCTAACCACATTTCCTTTCTGGGAATTAAAATAGATTCAAATTGTAATTTTAATTTTCATGTTGACTATCTTTGTAATAAACTATCGTCTTATTGTTTTGTAATGTGCAACTTAAGACATCAGGTAAATCGAGACTTATTAATTTTATTTTATAACAGCCATGTGCAATCAATACTATCATATGGTATAATTATTTGGGGAACATCTAGCCAGTTAAATAGAGTATTCATATTGCAAAAAAGAATCGTACGATCAATGCTAGGACTACATCCTCGCATATTATGCAGACAATCATTTCAAAAACTAAATATTTTAACAGTACCTTCTTTGTTTATATTTCAAGTATTGATATATGTTAAAAATAATATTCATCAATTCACTTTTTTAAGTAGTTACCATAATTACAACACAAGAAATCAGAACATATTAGAAATTCCTAAGTGTAAATTAAAAATTACAAAAAGAAGCATAGACACAGTAGGTGTCAAATGGTTTAATCATCTACCCGAAGTTATCAAGAAGTGTTCAATAAATATTTACAAACAAAAGATAAAAAAGCTTCTTGTTAAAAAAGCTTATTATTCAATACATGAGTATGAAAATGAAATGTGGCAATAGCATCAGTATCTAGTTGAGTCTAATTCTTATTTTTTAATTTGTTTTTTTTTATCAGTCATATATATAATTTACTTTTTACATATAGTTTTATACTTTTAAATGTTTATATTGTTCTATATTTTAATATGTTTTTGTAATTTTATTTATTGTATTTTATACCTGTGTGTGTTTAAACTATTATTTGACTTTTCATATCCTTTTTGTATATTTGGCTACATGAATAAACGTATTATTATTATTATTATCAATAAGCGTCTTACTTGGTTATTAGATTTAAGAGGTTTAATTGCTGACATACAATGTGGTTCAAGGCGTCATCGTTCTACGACTGATCACTTTGTTCGGTTGGATACAGCAATTAAAATTTCCTTTGTACAGAATCAACATCTTGTTGCTGTATTCTTTGACATTGCAAAAGCATATGACAGCATATGTTCTACGAACGCTTCATTCACGGGGTATTTGCGGAAGCATGGCATTGTTTATACAAAGCTTTTTAACTTTTTGTTCATTTAAGATACGTGTAGGTGACAGCTTTTCGGGCATACGTCAGCAACAAAATGGTATTCCTCAGGGATCTATTTTAAGCGTGACACTGTTTATGATAGCGATTAACGGCATAAGTCAGTTCATCAAGCATCCGGTAAGCGGATGTATGTATGTTGATGACGTAGCTATCTATTGTGCCTCGAGTACATGCTAACATTGGAACGTCAACTTCAGTTAACAATCAATCACATTTTGAACTGGGCTAATAACAATGGATTCACTTTTTCTACTAGTTAAACGTTGCTTATCCATTTTTGTAGAAGGCAAACACCACACGGTGACGGTTTATTATATCTTGAGGGAGAACCTATTCCTGTACAGGAATGAGTTCGATTTCTCGGTATCACATTTGACCGTGCGCTAACCTAGCGTCCTCATTTAATAAATCTGAGATCAAGATGTGGTACGGCACTAAACTTGCTTAGGTCGTTGAGTGGAAAGTCATGAAAACAATGCTACTTTTGCATCGCGCTTTAGTGCGTTCAAAACTAGATTATGGTTTCATAATCTATGCTTCCGCAGCTTTATCCTCATTACGTATTGTTGATCCTGCTTAACCATACTGGAATTCGTTTAGCCACTGGCGCATTCTGCACTAGCCCTATTGCTAGTGGTTAGTGTGAGGCAGCTGAACCATCACTCTGTCTTCGGCGTAAAATCTTGACTGTTAGGTACGCCGCGAAATTAAAAGCTAAACGCTTGCATCCGACGTTGCCAATAGTGTACAATAATGGTCTCGACGATCTATACATTATCAGGATACGGTCACACAAACCGGTTGTCGTAAGAGATTACACTATACTTCAGGAACTGAATTTTCAACTCCTTGATGTATACCAACTGTCTTACTGTTGCGATTTTCCTTAGACTTTTTAACGTCCAAGGTTAAATACTGCATTATCGAGAATGAGCAAAGCTTCAACTTTACCATTTGAATATCAAACTGAATTTGCAAAAATTCAAGCAAGACACGTAAATGCCACTTGAATTTATACCGATGGCTCAAAAAGTAACGACGGTGTGAGTTGTGTTTTTCTGGTAGATGAGCTACAGTTTACATTTGGCTTGCCAAGTGTTACCAGCGTTTATACTGCAGAACTGTATGCTATCTATCAGGCTCTTCTCTACATCCAACTAAGCGCAGGTACAAATTATGTTATATGTACAGATTCGTTGAGTGCATTAAACGCCATAGATGACCAATATCCTGATTATTACTTGCTGATGCAAATTCATTCAATTTTGCTTCAGGTGTCTCAGATAAATGTCACTGTTAACTTTGTCTGGATTCGCAGTCACGTATTTATCAGTGGCAATAAAAAAGCTGATGCGCTTGCCAAATTGGCAATAACTAGCGCAGAATATGTTTCATCTAAAGTTTGTGTTAGGGATATTTGTAATTTTCTACATCAAAAGCTGCTGTCTAGCTGGCAAACTGAGTGGCAAATTCAAGACAACAAGCTGCGATGCACTAAAAGCGTTATTACACCGTGGAGTTCGTGATGCAGGCCGAAGCGTAGGGAAGAGGTTATCCTCACGCGACTTCGCATCGGTCACTGTCGATGGACTCACAGGCATTTGATGGCATCTGAGGTGCCGCCAGTTTGTGATACTTGTAATGTCCTATTGACTGTTCGTCATATCCTATTGGATTGTCGGCAGTTTTCGGAACAAAGAGTTACGTCTGAATTATCACCCAGTTTGTCGATTGTCTTGGGCGATCAGATCGTTGAAGTCGATCGTCTGTTCGAATTTATTCGACAGAGCAAATTGGGTGTATGGATATAATTGTTAATTTATTATGATTAATGTTTGTGTAGCGTAAAATCCAGCAGTGTTTAGGACTTTTTACACCCTAGACACTGCTGGAACTATCTAGTCATTATTGCTATAGTCATTAAAGTTTGTGAACGTTTATTTTATCTTTGTTGTTTATTTATTTATTTATTTAATTTTATTCTTTAATATGCCATTTTACAGCATATTATTTCACACTTTTTATAGTTAGAGAAAAGAATCGGCGTTAATAGTCTTATTAGGCTGATACGCCAAAAATCTAAACTAACTAATCTACATCCAACTAAGCGCAGGTACAAATTATGTTATATGTACAGACTCGTTGAGTGCATTAAACGCCATAGATGACCAATATCCTGATCATTACTTGCTGAGGCAAATTCATTCAATTTTGCTTCAGGTGTCTCACATAAATGTCACTGTTAACTTTGTCTGGATCCCCAGTCACGTAGGTATCAGTGGCAATAAAAAAGCTGATGCGCTTGCCAAATTGGCAATAACTAGCGCTGAATATGTTTTATCTAAAGTTTGTGTTAGGGGTATTTGTGATTTTCTACATCAAGAACTGCTGTGTAGCTGGCAAACTGAGTGGTTTGCTATTCAAGACAACAAGGTGCGTTGTACCAAAAGCGTTACTACACCGTGGAGTTCGTCATACAGGCCGAAACATAGAGAAGAGGTTATCCTCACGCGGCTTCGCATCGGTCACTGTCGATGAACTCAAGCATTTGTTGGCATTTGAGGTGCCTCCAGTTTGTGATATTTGTAACGTCCCATTAACTGTTTGTCATATCTTATTGGATTGTCGGCAGTTTTTGGAACAAAGAATTTTGTCTGAATTATCACCCAGTTTGTCGATTGTCTTAGGCGATCAAATCGCTGATGTCGATCGTTTGCTCGAATTTGTTTGGCGGAGCAGACTGGGTATATGGATATGATTATTTATTTATTGTGATTAATGTTTGTGTATCGTAAAATCCAGCAATGTCTAGGACCTTTTACACTCTAGACACTGTTGGAATTATCTAGTAATTTTTTGCTATTGTTTTTAATAGTTTGTGAAAGATTATTTTTATCTTTGCTATTTATTTATTTATTTATTTTATTTTTTAATATGCCATTTTACAGCATATTATTTTACACTTTTTTATAGTTAGAAAAAAGAATCGGCATTAATAGTTTTTTTAGGCTGATATGCCAAAAATATTAACTAACTAATTGTCTTCTCATTTATATAAACTCTTTTTATTAGTTATATTATATATTATTATTTATCTAACAATGTACATATTTTTATTAGCATATATTGAACCTTTATCTGGAATAAAAGCTATTGAATTGTACTTCAATATTGCTATTATATAACTTCTAAAATTACAATATAATTTTATAGTAGATAAAGCAAACATTTCTTTAATGCAGATGTCATATTTTTTTGCAGTTTATTTTTTTATGCCAAAATAACAACATTGCTAATTAACATTTTACTCTTGATATAATATATAAAAAATAAAATATGTGGATTACATACAATAGAAATTTTACTGATTTGTCACATTCTGCAATATACTTCATTTTTTTGCAATTATATAAAAAGACATTTGCAAATTCTTTAAGTTGACGTACAATTCTTGTAAAATTGTTCTGTTCATTTTTGATCCACTTGATTGTATTTGCTTTCTCTAAATGCTTTAAAGACTTTAAATGAACTTCAACAGTATACAAAACAGATACAACCTTAATAATAGTTAAATATACAAAATAAAATAATTAAAAAGGAAAATTTATTAATCTACCTACAATCTAATACAAATAAAATTAAAAAATCAAAATAAAATTAAAAATAATTAGTATTAAAACAAAACAAAAATCGACTCGAATTAAAAAAAAAAACAAGAATTCTCTGTTTCTTTATTTTTAATTAAATACATAAACTAGAAATGCAAAAAATACTAACAAAAATAAGATTCAAGTGAAAGCAAAGAAGAAACAACAAATAAAGATATTTTGGAAACCTTAAAAAACCTAAAAAAATCGTTGGAATACATGAGTAATAAATTTGATAAAGTTTTGAAAGAAAAAAAATAAAGAAACAATTAAAAAAAGCAGAAAAATCAAATATAGAATTAAAAAAAAGAGTTGAAATTTGTAGAAATAACATTAGAAAAAACAGAAAAAATAAAAATAAAAAACAATGTCATAATAGTTGGAGTTGACAAACAAACAAAAATGAGAAAACGGAAAAACTTGTGATAATGATAATAAAAAGATTAAATACAAACATAAAGAAGGAACAGATAAAATTAGCTTATACAAAAGATACTTTGAACGTAAAAAGCCCAATAATAATTGAGTTCAAAAACAAAAAAGATAAAGAAAATATACTAAAAACTCGAAAAACAATTTGATCAATCACTACATCAAAATGCGAACTAAATGGAAAAGTCAATGAAATATATACAAATGAAGAAATAACAGCACAATCAAATATTTAGTTGATGAAGTTGACCGTTACTACGTAATAATTTATAATACAAGATTAAATAAAACAACTACTATGTTTTTATATCACTTTTATTTTGTCACACTGTGACTGCTGTTTCGGCTAAACCTCAGCCTTCTTCATGTATTGTCTGAAGAAGGCTGAGGTTCAGCCGAAACTGCAGTCACAGTGTGACGAAATAAAAGTGATATAAAAACATAGTAGTTGTTTTATTTAATCTTACAATCAAATATGCCGTTTTATAAAGCAAGAGAACAAAAAAAGAAGCTTAAATACAAATACCTATGGACTATAGGAGATAGAAATATATACATAAGAAAAACAGAAGCAAGTATAAAAATTAAAATTAAAAACTTTTCCGATATAGAAAGTTTAGAATTAAAAAAATCCAATTTAAAACTAAATAAATAAATACAAAACTAAAATGTATACTATATATCTGCACAACGCAAGAAGTGTAAAAAACAAATACATATCACAAATTTGAACTTATACCAACCATACACAATAATCCTACAATAATTGCTATAACGGAAACTTGACTTAAATTATATAACCAAGAACTGTATACTCTAGAACAGAGGCGCTCAAACAGTCGATCGCGAGCGATTGGTAAATCGCGTGGGGTTTTTAAGTCGATCTCCTTTTATCAAATATTTTTTAAATTTCTGACATTTATTGTATGAAAGTACACTAAATGTTTATTTTTTAACAATTATTTTTACCTAGAGATTAAGTTTTATTAAAGTCTGAGCGCCACTGTTCTAAACACATGACATGTCTGGCAGCCTAGATAACCTACCCTCCCTCTGCCCCTCGCTGCATTCTGTGCATTCAACTGAATTGTGCGTCAGTTGGTGTCTGCAAGCATACGATTGAAAATACCGAATTAATCAAACGATTGGAATAATTAATTTTATTTCAATATGGACCCTAATCAACCAATAGATGGGCCCGATGGGAATAATTTGGTAAGATTTTATTGATATTCTAAACGTTTTATAGTATTTTGTTAAGTTAGGTTATTTTCCGTTTGACACTTTTAGGTATTTTTTGTTTGCACTTGGTCATTTTAAATTTAGTTGAAGTACATATTCGAAATTGATTAAAATTTCAAACATTTTTTCAAATTTAACTATTAATTCTTTAATGCTAAATTTTATAATTATATGATTTTATTTATTTATTTAAATATATTGATAATTTATAGTATAATCATAGAATTTTGGATTATTAATTTCTTTTTCAGATAGAATAAATTTTGATTTTTTTATATTTTGTTCTTATTCTGTTTGAAATTCATCTTAGAATTACATATTAGAAATTATTTGACCACTTTTAAATATTTGCTTGACTCTTTAAAGCATTTTGAAACATTTTGTTTGTGCTTGATTTTTTTGATATTTTTTACATTTGTGTACCATTTTTTTCCCAACTTTGTTTAACACTTGATTTTTTTATACTTTTGTTTGACAATTTTACGAATACACAAATAACTTAATATGTATGTCAATTGTTAAAAATTATTTCTTTAATCTAATATGTCAAAAACTACCAAATCTTAAATATCAGTTGTCAAAATATAACCAATGAAAGATGATATATAAATGTCAAAAATACTTAATCTAAGATGTGAATGTCAATTTTGCATTTTTGAACCGATTTAAGCCAAATATTAGTTCTTTTTGATAATAATTTTTGACAAAATGTTGCAATTTTTAAACCATTTAACCGTTTTTGGCAGGATTTTGATTCTATCTAAATTTTTTAAATGTTTTATATTTTGATTTAGCTATTTTTGACTTTTTATGATCAAATTTTGCACTTTTAAACAGTTAATGATTAAATTTTGATACTTTTTGGTAATACTGTACTACTTTTTTGCCGGATTTTTACTATTTTTGACATTTCATAATTTTTTGTTGCAAAAAAAGTTTATGATCCGATTTTGGTGCATTCTGATAATGTTTTGAAATTTCATTAAAAGAATTTTGCACTTTTCATCAAGTTATGCCAAAATTTTGACTTAATCTATAATGTGAATGTGAATTTTGCACTTTTGAACCTTTTTTAGCCAAATTTTAGTTTTTTTTTAACATAATTTTTAACAGAATTTTGCCATTTATAAACTATTTAAGCGTTTTTGGAAATATTTCGATTCTATCTGAAATGTTTTAATGTTTTATGACCGGATTTAGTTGTTTTTGATTTTGTATGATAAAATTTTGCACTTTTAAACAGTTAATGATTAAATTTTTGTACTTTTTGGTAATACTGTCATACTTTTTGGCCGGATTTTTACTATTTTTGACATTCCATAATTTTTTTTTGCAAAAAAAACTGTTTATGATCAGATTTTGGTGCATTCTGACTTTTGAAATTTTATTAAAAAGATTTTTTTTTACTTTTCATCGGGTTATTCCAAAACTTTGACTTAATCTATAATGTGAATGTGAATTTTGCACTTTTGAACCGTTTTTGCCGGATTATAGTTCTTTTTGGAAATAATTTATAACAAAACTTTGCCGTTTTTAGACTATTTAACCGTTTTTTGACCGGATTTTGATTCTATCTTAATTTTTAAAATGTTTTATGGCCTGATTTAGCTATTTTTGACTTTTTATGATAAAATTTTGCACTTTTATTAAATTATTGATTAAATTTTGGTACTTTTTGGTAATACTGTCATACTTTTTGGCCAGATTTTACAATTTTTGACATTGCATGGTAAGAACTTTACAAAAAAAACAGTTTATGACCAGATTCTGGTGCTTTACGATAATGTTTTTTTTTTTTATAGTTTTTGATTGGTTTTTGTTAATTTAAACATTTTATTTAAAGAATTTTGCACTTTATCAGTTTATGCTAAACTGGCTATTTGTGTAAGATATTATGAAAAATTATACAAACTGTTAAGTTTATGGACAAATTTTGGTGATTTATTACAATTGTTTGAAATTTCTTGGTCAAATTTAGCTATTTTTGACATTTTATGAACAAAATTTTGCACTATCAACCGTTTTTTTTGGCCAAATTATGTTTTTTTCTTTAAATATTTTAAAATCATAACAGAATATTACAATTTTTGACCATTTAGACATAAAACGTTACAGTTTTTAACATTTTATGTATAGAATTTTGCACTTTTTGACCGGATTTTGAATCCTTCTGACAACATTTTAATATACCATAGCCGGATT
Source organism: Tachinus rufipes (assembly GCA_963932245.1). Lineage (NCBI taxonomy): Eukaryota > Metazoa > Arthropoda > Insecta > Coleoptera > Staphylinidae > Tachinus > Tachinus rufipes. The sequence continues at coordinate 14,395,638 of OZ010750.1, forward strand.
TTAAAATTGTATAACAAAATTTTTACTTTTTAACAGTTTATGACCGGATTTTGGTGCTTTCCAACAATATTTTGTTGTTTTATGGCCGGAACTTTAGATTTTTTGACCGTTTTTTATTCTAACTAAAAATATTTTAATGTTTTATGGTCAGATTTTTGACTTTTCATTATAAAATTTTGCACATATTAACAGTAAATGACTAAATGTTTGACATGTTTTTTTATAGCCAAATTTTGTTACTTTCTAACAATGTTTTGATGTTTAAGGCCGGATTTTGCTATTTTTAAAATCTTATCAAAACAAATTAAAATTTTACCTTTGTCAACAGTTTATGACCAAATCATCAATGCTTTCTAACAATATTTTAATGTTTTAACATCAATTTTGCATTTTTAACATTTTATGAAGAATTTTTAACAGTTTATGACTGAATTTTGCTGTTTTAATAATATTTTGATATTTCATAGCCAGACTTTAGTGTTTTCTGACAAAGTTTTGATGTTTTAAGAACCAATGTTGTTATTTTTAGCCGAATTTTAGTTATTTTTAAAAATACTTTAATATTTTATGATTTTGTTATTTTTGACTTATGTAAATTTTGCTCTTTTCAACAGTTAAAGACAGGATAAAAAATGACAAATCTGTGTACGTTTTTTTTCTAAAACCGTCTTAATAACAGCGCACAGTTCAAATAAGTGGCAGTATCATAATTGATGATTCAAAATGCTTTCAACTAATTAGTCAATTAGAACGAACAGACAAAAAAACATTATCCATATGCGATTACAGACTCCCGCGGACGCATCACTCTTTCCTACCCCAGTAACCCAAATACTGTCTTAACTATTGACACTATAATCAACTAAACACGACACGTTTAAATTAACAGTTTACCAGTAGATTAGGCACGTTAGATTTTAATTTTTAAAGACCTTATTTACACTTTTCAGAGCCTGATTTACATATTTAAAAGCTGATTTTATAGTTAGTCTGATTAACAATTTGGCACTTAAATTTAACACATTATTATTTTTAAAACTGAATTTACACTTTTAAACGCTTTATTTACTATTTGAATCAAATTTTAGGGCTGGATTTATAATTTAAAGTCAAGGTTATCAGTATTTAACACTTTAAAGACCGGATTTACAGTTTTTAAAGACAGATTAACAAATTAGCTATAAAATTTGACATTTTAGAAACCAAATTAAAATTTATTTTTTGAATGCCGCAATTACACTTTTAAAAGCAGCATTTACAATTAGGGAAGCCGAATTAATAATTTGAAAACTAAATTCACTGTTTGGTAGTAAACTTGGTTTCTAAAATTTTAGTTTAAAAACCAGTTTAACATTTCTAAAAGACGGATTTATAATTGAAAAACCGGATTAATAGTTTGGCAATAGTATTTAACACGTTGATGGAGAATTTTTAGTCGGATTTATAGTTTTAAAGGTTTTTATTTAGGTTATAAATAAACGTTCTTTCACTTTTTTTTAAATTAGAGCCAAATATTGTTAGCAAAATTTCTAAATTGCTAATTTTGAATTTATAGTTTTATAAACCAGGTTAACAGTATTGAAGTTTTAAACACGGTGGTGGCCGGATTTACACTTTTTAAAAACAAATTTACAATTTTAAAGATTAAAATTATAATTTGAACAATTTGGCAGTAAAATTTAACCCTTTAAAAGCCGGATTTAGAGTTTTAAATGTCAAATTTATAATTTTGAATAGTTTGATAGTAGAATTTAACACGTTAATTTTCGGATTTTTATATTGAAATCCGCGTTTAAACTTTTAAAAGCAAGATAGTTTAAAGACCAGATTTATAATTTGAAAGTAAGATTAACAGTTTATATGTAAGTTATCATTTAGAAGCCGGATTAACTGTTTGGCAGATAACTTCAAAACTTTGAAGGTCTGATGTACAGTTTTAAAAAATGGATTTACAGTTTTAAAGACCAGATTTATAATTTGAAGACCGGATTAATAGCTTGGCAGAAAAGTTTAACGCGCTGGTTACCGGATTTTTAGTACTAAAAGCTTGATTTTTAGTTTTGAAGACTGGATTTATAATTTGAAAGCCAGAATAACAATTTGACAATGAAATTGAATACGAATTTACTCTTATTTTTTTTTATTAAAACCAAAAATTGTTAGCTGAATTTTCATTTCTGAAATTCAAATTTACAAAATGCTGTATTTAACTTGGAAGCCGGATTATTACTTTGGTAGTAATATTTAATACTTAAGTGACCGGAATTACTGTTTTAAAGGCCGAATTTACTCTTTTAAAAACCGGATTGACTGTTTAAAGTTTGAATTATAAATATTAATAAATTGATTAAAATTTTTCTAATCAATATTGTAGTAATATTATTAACCACCACAATGTAACACAATGTAACGCACAGTTGATGATTGTGAGCGGCACGCTCTTTATGCAAATATCCGGTCAAGAACGTGTCCGCAAGACTGTTTGCTTTACAAATCAATTATTAAGCATATTATCAGTAATGCTTACGTCGGTTGTGCGCTGGAAGAAACTTTTGGAAAATCTACTCAATGAATAATGCTGATGTAAATTCAAATCAACATTGAGATGAATTGACATACTAAGACTTTCTTCCGGTGAACCGCTACGCGCTATATAAAAACGTTGTCGGTAGATACATAGTTAGTTCTAGTTCTAGTTCTCGTTCTGAGTTCTCGGTTCTCGGTTCTCAGTTCTAAATTCTTAGTTCTAAGTTAGATCTAAGTTAAACATATATTTACTAAATGTACATATTATGCTAGAACCATTAATTAATAAATAATTAATCGAACAGTGCGAGTTTAATTAAAAAACCACTACAAAAATTGGTGGCAGCGGTGGGATTATTACAAATAATATATCCCAAGCGTTAAAATAAACGCATAATAATAAATAAAAATCGAAATAAAAATAAAATAGTCAAGTGCCCAAAGAAATAATCAATAATGGAAGAATAAATAATTTGATGAAGAATAATAATTTAAAAAGAAATTATCAATCGAAGATTCCCGCATCTGGACAGCAACTGAAGCATCCCAAGATTCTCGAGCGTAGCCGACAGAAGACCAACAGTGAAATTAGTGACAAAAAGCAGAGCAAAGTGCGCGTAACGTGAAATCAATTAAATAGGATATTAATAAAACATTTATATAATGAAAATGTAAGTCGAACTTATAAAAACTAACTATGGTAATTTTTGTTAATTAAATATTCAACTATTTTATAATTGTGAATTTTTATTGTTAAAACTTGAGAATTATGGCGGAAGCTGATGGAAATTTTGTCGCGGTTATTTCGTTAGATACCGCAGTAAAATTAGTTAAAGATTTTGATGGATCCAAAAAGGAATTAATATCGGAATTTGTAGACTCGTGCGATATGGCTATGGAATCTGTTAGGGAAGAATACCAAGAAATTTTATTAAAAATTATAAAAACGAAAATAACGGGCAAAGCAAAAAGTTTTATTAGGTATAGGAATTTTGATAATTGGGAAGACCTAAAAACACACCTCGAAGAGGTATTCTCGGAAAAAAGGTCAGTGGCACACTGGCAATTGGAATTAAATTCCTGCAGACAAATTAAAGGCGAAAGTATTGAACAGTATTCGGGAAAAATAGAAAAATATCTTTCAAATTTAATAGATGCTTCTACTGTAAGAAAAACTATAGAACAGGCAGAAGTAATTTCGGACGTGCTTAGAGTACAAGCACTCAATGTTTTTATACAAGGGTTGTTAGAACCAATAAAAATTCAGATTAAAGCTCGTAATCCCAATTCGTTAGAACAAGCAATGGAGTTAGCTAGGGCAGAAGAAAGAGAATTGTTTAGTCACAGAGATTCTGCTAAATATTTTTATTATCAAATTCGTAACACAGATAGGGAAGATAAAAAATGTTTTAAATGTAATAAAATAGGACATTTGGCAAATGCATGTTATAGTAAAGTGAAAGTGCATAATTTAGAAGTAAAACAAAGTAGATATGAGCAAAAAGATACTGGTAAAAAAACTACTGGCCCGTGTTTTTATTGTAAAAAACCCGGACATCGTATAAGTGAATGCAGATCTAGAATTTTTAATGAAAACAAAAACAAACATTTAAACTTGAACGCTCCCTCGACAAGCGGCCAGTCGAGCGGAAACTAATTGTAGAAGGCCGTGGAGTTATAGAACTTAATAATAAGAAGAATAGTGTAAAAACTTTAGCTATAGATAAAAATAGAGAATCGTATAAAAACCAGATAATGTTGGAACTACCTTCTAAGTGTAGCAAGGTAGGACATTTTAAACTATTGTTAGATACGGGATCAGATGTGACTCTCATCAAAAGAAATAATTTAAAAGATCGAACAAAGATAGATAACAATGTAGTTACAATTACAGGATTGTCTAATGAACCGTTTTATACGTTAGGTTTAACATATGACCCTAAATATAAAACGAATTATCATATTGTTGATGATATATTTCCATTAAAATACGATGGAATATTAGGAAGCGATTTTTTAAGAGTAAACAGAAGTAAAATTGATTATGAAAACATGATATTAATTATAAATAACAAAGAAATAAATTTGAGATATGAAAATAAAATGCTAAATATTCCAGCAAGGACTGAGATTCTTGTGGAAGCTAATGTAGAAAACATAACAAGTTGTTCTGATGTAATAATTGATAAAAAGGAAATAGAACCTGGAGTTTATATAAGCAATTGCGTAACAAAAGTAATCGATAATAAATGTATTATATCGGTAATAAATATTAACGAAGATGATTTATTAGTGAATGAAATTAAAGTAAACGGTGAGAAATATAAAAGTGTGTCAGTTAACGTATGTGAAACAGAAAATGAAACAAAATTATGTGTAACAAATCATTTGGCAAGAACTGATCAATTATTAAATTCGTTAAGGTTAGAACACTTAAATAATGAGGAAAAAAGACATGTAGTTGATATTTGCAAAGAATATGCAGATGTATTTTTTGTTAAAGGAGATAAACTTACTTGTACTGATGTTGTTTATCACAATATACCAACAAAAAATGATATAAGCCCTATAAATGTTAAGCCGTATAGGTTACCATTTAAATACAGAAACGAAATAAAAACACAAACAGAAAACATGTTAGCAGATAACGTTATTTCTAAAAGCAACAGTCCTTGGAATGCACCTCTAATTGTTATACCAAAAAAAATTGATGCTAGTGGAGTACGAAAATACAGGCTAGTAATAGATTATAGGAAATTAAATGAAAACACCGTTGGCGATTCGTACCCTTTACCTAATATTGAGGATATTTTAGACCAGTTAGGTCATTCTAAATATTTTACCACGCTAGACCTCGCTAATGGCTTTCATCAAATCCCTGTTAACAAGTCTGATAGAGAAAAAACAGCATTCTCAACTTCTTTTGGTTACTATGAGTATAATCGTATGCCCTTCGGTTTACGTGGCGCTCCAGCTACTTTCCAACGTCTTATGGATTCAGTTCTAATAGGATTGCAAGGCATTAAGTGTTTTGTCTATCTTGATGATGTTGTAGTATATGCTAGTAGCTTGTTGGAACATAATAATAAGTTAAAAGAAATTTTTCAAAGGTTTAGAGATAACAAAATGTTACTGCAGCCTGATAAATGTGAATTCCTGCGGAAGGAAGTATTATATCTAGGACATTGCATTACGTCAGATGGCATAAAGCCTGACCCCAAGAAAATTGATAGCGTAGTAAATTTTCCTTGTCCCAAATGTCCCAAGGACATAAAAAGCTTTCTAGGTCTATGTGGATATTATCATAAGTTTATTAAAAACTTTTCCGATTTAGCTGTGCCTATAACACAATTATTAAAAAAAGGTATAAAGTTCGAATGGACATCTGATTGCAAAAAATCATTTTCTTGTCTAAAAACGGCGCTAACTAGTGCTCCCTTGTTGATATACCCAAATTTTGAAGATCCTTTTGTATTAACTACAGACGCTAGTGATTATGCTATAGGAGGCATACTCTCTCAAGGACATACAAACGAAGACAAACCTATCGCTTATTGCAGTAGAAAGTTAAATCCGGCAGAACAAAGATACACTACTACAGAAAAGGAATTGTTAGCTGTTGTATGGTGTACACAACATTTTAGGCCATATTTATATGGACATAAATTTGATATTATAACTGATCACCAGGCACTTAAATGGATCTTTAACACAAAAGACCCAGGATCGAGACTGTTTAGATGGAAATTAAAACTTTCCGAATATGAGATTGATAAAATAGTATATAGAGCAGGAAAGAAAAATCAAGCAGCGGATGCTTTAAGTAGAACACAAACAGAAAACGATGTAACTTTTGAAAAATTTGATATATACCAAAAAATTAATAATTTGCCACTTACTAGTGATAACGTTTTAAAAGTATCCGGTGATTTATTTCAAGTTGATCCAGATTACTCTTTAGGTCACTCTGTAAGTTTAGATCTAAAAATGAGCAAAGGAATAGCTTTAACTTTTAAAAAAAATTACAAACAAATTGACGTACTAGAATCACAAGATCCTAAATTACATTCTGTACTATATTTAAAAGATTCCGATAGATATATATTTTATTTAATTACCAAGGAAAAATATTATAATAAACCTACTTATAAAGATTTATTTTTAACTTTAGTAAACTTGAAGACACTGTGCCATAGAAAAAACATTAATAAATTAGCTTTACCTAAAATAGGATGTGGATTAGATGGACTACAATTTGAAGTAGTAATAGAAATGATTAAGTATTTATTTAAACCACCATTTGAAATAAAAATATTCGATAACAACCAACCACAAGTAAGCATAGTTGAATTAATGAACGACAGTTACGAAAAATATTTAAACGCTATTGAAAAGAATATAGTAATAAATAATAAAATATTAGAAAACTCTACAAAAATCGACAATAAAATAAAATTGATTTTTATACCAAGTAAATTAGATACTATTCCTCAAATGATAAGGAATTCAGAAAACCTTAAGAATGTTATAGAAAAGCTTACAAACAAAGTGTTAGACTTGTATACAATTCATAAAATAGACTCTAAACTTGTATTTGTCGATAGAGAAAATTATTGCGACAAACTAAATAGTAGTAACTATTTCGATGTGCTTTTAAAATTAAGGAAAAGCCTCAAAGATAATGTATATGATTTCTGCATAAATAGGTTTGGAAAACGAGATAACATTCGATGGATAAAGTTAAGAACAATGTTAAGATATGTATTCAAAGGTATTACGTATAAGATAGTAATAATTAATGATGGTATTTATAAAATTGATAAAGAAGAAAACAAAGTGAAAATATTAGAAGAGTTTCATGACCAATTAATTGGAGGACACCAAGGCGTAAATCGTACTTACAATCGAATAAAAGAATACTATAGTTGGGATGGTATGAAAGACTATATTACAAATTATATAAAGAAATGTGAATTAATACTACAAAGATGCCTCTAGAAATTACAACCACGGCAGAAAATGCATTCGAAAAATGTTTTATGGATATAGTTGGACCTCTAACAGAGACAGAAAATGGAAACCAATACATACTTACATTCCAAGACGACCTTACGAAGCTACAAAATTTACACCATATGAATTGCTATACGGAACAAAACCTAGATTACCAAGTGCTATTACAAATAAACCACTGGAAATCAAGTATTCATATGATGATTATGTTATCGATCTAAAACAAACTTTAAGAGAGTCCCGTAGTTTTGCCAGAAGCACTTTAATAGAAAGAAAAAAGAAATCAAAAAATTCAATACGATAAGAATATAAATGAAGCAACTTTTGAAATTGGCGATAAAGTATTATTGTACGACGAAGCTTTAAAAAGAGGTAGGAGTAAAAAACTAGATTCTTTATGGATAGGACCTTACGTTGTAACATCGATTGATTCAAAAGTAAATACTACAATAAAAAAGGGTAAAAAACTTGTAAAAGTACATAATAATAGATTAAAGCATTATTTCGAATAAAAAAAAAATTAATTTAGATTATTTCCATTCCAGGTATATAATAGCCCTCATCATGTGCACCATTCATGCCAAAGAAATACCTGATTACAAACAAGTTAGTTACATAAATTCCCCAGGTATATATTATGAACATTTAGGAACTTTAAAATTATATCATGACCTATGGACAATAATCACGTACATAGATTTTAAAAGTTTTGATTCTAGATTTGATCAATTAGAACGTTACTATTTAAAAACCATTGCTTATTGTAATAACGTACACGCTAATTATAATCATGGTAATTATAAATACGTTTCTCAAAAGTCATGTAAAAACTTTAAACAAGTAACTAATCATGCTGTGGAAAGAATCAAAAACGAAATTAGTGTTCTAAAACAGTTAATAGGACATAAACGTATACAAAAACGTGGATTAATAAATGCTATAGGTGCAGTATCAAAATATTTATTCGGAACTTTGGACAAAAGCGATGCTAATTTTTATGATGCAAAAATAAAGGTGTTTTCTGAAAACGAAGAATCGGTTGTAAAATTGATAAAAGATCAAGTATCTATTGTTAAGTCTACAATTACTAATTTTAATGAAACAATCGGTGATTTGAATTATAATGAACAGATATTGATGAAAAACTTTAAAAAATTGGAATCCCTTGTTGCTAATGAAACAAAAATTTTTGAAGATCTTAATTTTAGAACTCTTTTAGAAGAACATATTTCGATATATTCCATTATGTTTACACAATATCAATTTGAAGTTTTGACTATAATAAACGCCATTATGCTCGCACAAGTCGGAAAAATACATCCGATAATAATCACTCCGACTAAATTAATGTCTGAATTGGAATCCTTAAGTAAAGACTTACCAAATAGTTTATCTTTTCCAATCAGTATTAACAACGAGAATTCTCAAGTTCTAATAAATTTAGTTGACATTTCCGTATTTTATAAGGATAATAAACTAGTATATGTTATAAATGTCCCACTAACTGACGAAAAAGATTTTAATATTTACCATATGTTACCATTACCAAGTAATATAAGTTCGAATAGATTTATGTTTGTACAACCTAGTATAGATTATTTAGTTTTAAGTATTAATAAACAAAAATACATTACTATGAATGAAGCAACTTTTTACAAATGTAAATCTTTAACTAAAATACAATTTTTATGTAAAGAAGAACAGCCTATTCATTTATCTTACAAAAATGAAATTTGTGAAGTGACCTTGCACCATGCCAATAAATATATACCAAAAACCTGCGATAAAAGAATAGTAGAAATTGAAGAACCTATTTGGACTAAGTTAAAAACATCGAATACTTGGATTTATATAATACCAAGTACAGAACAGTTAACCTTAAATTGTAAAGATAGATTGCCAAAAACATCAATATTAACGGTGTTGGCAAACTAACAATTTCCAATAACTGTAAGGGATTTACAAGTACTGCCATATTGATTCCAAATCAAAACTACATTAGTGAATCAATCATGCTACTTGACTTCGTTCCAGAAGCTAAAATAGAAATCGATTGTTGTGAAGATAACAGCATAAACTTAACTACTATACCTTTAAGTGGTAATTTCAAAACTATCGCAAAACATCTAGAAGATTTGAACATGGCAAGTCACAAACTAAATGATATAAATGATATGGCTGAGAAAATTCAAAATAATATTAATAGTAACAATTTGCTTCATAGATATTCACTATTTACGTATATTGTTTTAGGTATTTTAGTCTTAATAATAGGATATTGTATCTTCCGAAAATGTTTTAATAATTCATGTTGTAAAAATGCTACTATTTGTATCAGAATGGAGCAAAGATATGACTCAAATACACATCTAAATTTAGACAAGCAAATTGAAATGACCTCTAGATCAAGACCTAGTATTTGCTCTACTCAAACTCCTCATATAAGTGGCTTATCCAAAATTACAGGTCGACGAACTTCTCGAAAAGATTCTAAATTATAACTAGAATCTTCTTCTTCTTCTTCTTCTTCCCCTGTGTAGTAATATTATTAACCACCACAATGTAACACAATGTAACGCACAGTTGATGATTGTGAGCGGCACGCTCTTTATGCAAATATCCGGTCAAGAACGTGTCCGCAAGACTGTTTGCTTTACAAATCAATTATTAAGCATATTATCAGTAATGCTTACGTCGGTTGTGCGCTGGAAGAAACTTTTGGAAAATCTACTCAATGAATAATGCTGATGTAAATTCAAATCAACATTGAGATGAATTGACATACTAAGACTTTCTTCCGGTGAACCGCTACGCGCTATATAAAAACGTTGTCGGTAGATACATAGTTAGTTCTAGTTCTAGTTCTCGTTCTGAGTTCTCGGTTCTCGGTTCTCGGTTCTCGGTTCTCGGTTCTCAGTTCTAAATTCTTAGATCTAAGTTAGATCTAAGTTAAACATATATTTACTAAATGTACATATTATGCTAGAACCATTAATTAATAAATAATTAATCGAACAGTGCGAGTTTAATTAAAAAACCACTACAATATTAATAAACTCACCAACAACAGAAGGTTCCAAATCAACAAAAATTGATCTAGGCACGTGTTTGTCGGATCCGGTGGTTGCCAAAAACGTGCTGAAACTATCATCAGATGCTTTGTTATCTTTTAGATATTCCTCACTAAACATGCCGTCCTTCTGCAAGCCATGTTCAAGACAATAAAGTTCCCAACACGCGTTGCCAATTTGTACTCCAGCTTGGCCGACGTGTATTGAAATTACTTCACGCTAAAATTAAACTGTTAATTGAATCTGTTAAAGTTTACGGTGTTGAACGTTTCACGTGTGAGTACAAATTGAAATATTTATCGTTTTCCTTGGGCAAAGTCATTTTTTGCTTAGTTGTGTTTTTACTGTTTATATAAATAATATTCAACTGTGATATACAATTAGATTATACTGAACTGTTATTATATCTGAAATAAATGTTATTCCGTATATAATGTTACTTTAAAATGTTTAATAATATTTATCTTTGTGTGCAATGCATAAACATAACAAATTGCGTATATTATATAACATCCTTGAAATCCTGCAACACAAGTGATTACTTTTAATATTAAATAATTAAATAGTTTTGAACCAGTTGCAACTGCATTTTATAACTCGACACAAAATAAATTAAGTGTTTAATTAAGTTTTTTCTTATTCATTTATTTGAATTATTTTGTGAATATATTATTATTTCGTGCAATCTGAGCTGCATTCACTTTAAGTAAAGCGAGCAAACCACTTCTAATAAGCCATCAGCCGCTTCTCCTCAATCGTTTTTAGCGTCAGTAAAACCATCAACCTGCAAGACCAAAATGTTTTTCCGGGCAACCTCAAAGGCTAAGACAAGTTGTGCAGGTTTGTCATCTAATCTTTTAGCCCCAACAAGTCCTCCAACTTCGATCTTTTTTTTGTTTTGATTTATTTAGTCCACTCCTGGACGTACATCTGTACATCTTCCATACCTGTCGGTATTGAGTTTTGTAGAACCAATCGCTCCCCGCAGTTGATCCATCCAGCCATGTCTCTGCTGCTCTTTGTTTCTCTTAGCCGAAAGTGCGTGACTCTGACTGCTCATCTATCGCTGATTTGTCTTGAAACGAGGCCGGCTCAGCTTCATTTTAAGTTTGCTATATTTTTCGCCATGTCCTTTACCTTTGTTTTATCTCTGATTGTCTCGTTCTTGATCCTTGAAGATTCCGATCATAGTGCGTTCTTTGTGTTGTTTAGATTTTATTCATACTCTTTGTGGTAACACTCATGGTTTCTAGGCTGTATGTAGCCACCCGTAGGATACATGTATTGTAATTTTTTTTTTAGATTTATGTGTATGCTGTTCCCGAAATATGTCACAGTTTACCAAACGCTGCCCAAATAAGGCTTATGCGTCTGTTGACTTCTGATATTATTTTTTTAGCTTGATTATGTGCTCAAAGTTAATGTAGTGGTTTACACATTTGGTTTTATTGTCTAGTAATATTTTTGGATTTGTCGGACTTAAAAATTTTGTCTTCTCGGTGTTTATTTTCAGTCCAATTTCTCTCTGTTAGTACTTCTGGGTCACTCGATATTACGACGATGTTGTCGAACCAAAGCTGATCCTATCAATTTTTATTCCTTTTGAGTCCCATTTAAGTATTTTGAAGAATAAAACACATTTTATGACAAACCTTGTGACATGAGATAAATAAAAGCACACAAAACACATATAAGGAAACAACCAAAATCTTCCGACGCATAGGACTTGGCTGTGCAACTTTTGGTAAACTACAAAATACCCTGAAAGGAAAACTGCAAAAAAATTTCAGTAATGACGTATGAGGCGGAAACACTAACTTTAACAAAGTGGTTAGTGTAGTTGCGCAAAAAGCGATGGAAAGACTGATATTGGGAGTGACTAAAAGAGATAGAGTGCTCAACATAACTATAAAGGACAGAACTAAAGTTGCCAATATTGTTGAACGCATCAGAAAATTTAAGTGGACATGGGTTGAGCACATAGCTTGCACAACAGACAACCGGTGGACAAAACAAAATAATAGAGTGGAGACCAAGGAAAAACGAAACAGAGGAAGACCACCTACCAGATGCAGTAAAAAGTGGAAACTAGACCAATTTCGCCCAAAACAGTAGAATAAGCTAGAGGAAGCTTCAGCAGTGCACAAAAATGTCTTACGGATGATGATGTTTTTAACAATATTTACTCTTTTATGAGTGTAAACTTAAGGCAATCTGTAAAAAATTGTAGCTGAAGACTGTTAGTTAGATCTTAAAACTGATTTTTTTTTTAAATGTTTTCCTTTCTGACCTAGTTAGACATAGTTAAGGGCCGCATAATAGTTGCAAGTATATTGCAGGAGTGAAAAACAACAACAAATACCTAATCACAAAGACTTGGTCAAGTCGGGTTACTAAACTAGTCTATAGTTTATAAATCTTGTGCTCACTTACCAAGGCCGTATCTTTTTAGAAAATAATACAAAACGTCAGTTTTGGCGGTCGCTTAAGGTACAACAGAATGTTTTTTTACACTACATAGCCTACCCACCAACTGTCCATGAATTTTGTACTTGGCCATCCACTTGACTGTTTGTTGTTGCAAAAGTAAAACAAATCCAGTTTTCTGACTACAAACACTTGGGCACAAACTACCACCTCACAACTCATAAACAATGTGCCTGCCTACCCACTTATGTGTTTGTTGTCAAAGAATTCTTCAGTAGTTTTTCTTTTGTCGTGTTTTTAACATCTGAGACAGTTACAGAAAAATTGCAGTATGTGACATAACCAATTTTCTGATCATAACCACTTAGGCGGGTCAAAGAGCGTGGAGGTTGTGAATTGGTGTGACAGATTTTCTTCTGGTCTAAACAAAAAACTCCTGTTTATACAAGACTTTGTTACCGTCTTAGTTTGTTGATTGAGTTGCCATTAGATGTTCCCGACGGTTGTTGTTTGTGAGCAGCTAATTTAATGTGAGAGTACTTTATTTTTCTTGTTAGATGGTAAAAGTTTTATTATTTCTGCGTGTACGTTACGCATGCGTTTAAGCTTGCCGGGTTGGATCAATATTTGTTTGTATTATTGGGTTGTGTGGCGCTAGGCCTTGTCGGAAAGTGCAAGTGCGGGATTGATGTTAACATTTATCTGAAAATTTGTAACAATGTTACAAGAAATCTCTGTGCTAGAGCCGGATGTAGAGTTTACATCATTTTTTGTAGGTCTGGCTCCAATATGGTAGGTTTGAAATTGATTTTTGTTAGATTGATGTTGTTGCTTTGATGTCTTAAATTTTTTTACCGATTTGTTTTAAATGGTTATCTTAAGCAGGTTTTTAAAAAAGATCTACTCCGGGAGTAGGATTTATAAGAGCGGCGCGATGGGGACGGTACATTTTCTGTCCAGTTTGTCTTGCTGCATTTTTGTGTGACAATCCTTAGAAACAATTTTATTAATGAATCTATTCTCAAGCTTAGTTATCATTGTATCTTCTAACTGTAACATACAGTACAGAAGTAGACAGCACTGTCTGTAATGTAGTTGGAGATAGTGATTATGTCCCATTCTTTATGCATGGTTATTTTGTTAACTTTGATAATAATGTCGTATTTATTAAGATTCTGGCATTAGCTCAGAGCTCGATCAAATCCTGTTTTTTTTGTCTATACATGCTGTACGAGTACATTGTATTCTATGCAATTTTCGATTAATGTACGTATAGTCTGCATGTGATCCGTTGTGCTAAACCCTTTGCGGAAACCTGACTGTTCTGGAGGTTGGTAAAAATTCAGTTTGTTTGTTTGGCGATTTGTTATAATTGTTAGCTATTGATGCAGATGTGCAGATGTGATGGGGCTATAGTTCTTAGTGTCATTTATAGTGCTTTTCCGTTTTTTAGTAGCTTGAGAGCTTTTCTGATTTTCAGTATATTTTCTGAACTTACATTTTGTATTACTTTGTTGTTAGTATTTAGTGTGTTTGGTATGTAAGATCTGTAGAGGTCTGCGTAGAAGATTTGAATGACTTCTAGGGTTTGTCTTTTATTATTTATATAAGCTACTCATGATGATAATCAAAAAACTTAATCCCTATCAACCAGTCAAACAACCTCGGTTCCGAAAAGAGTATAGTACGGCGGAGCACCATCTCACAGTAAGAATTTGAGTTAAGAAAGTAGGAGAATGCTATATCTCGCTTGACATAGCATTTATTGACTATAAATAAATGTTAGATACAATGAAGTTATGGGCAGTATAGCCTAAGATAGGGCATAAAAATTCTACTTTAATTTAAAGGTTCTCTTTGCCAACAGTTTTTTTATTAATTCAAATTTTTTTTAATACAAAATGTCTTTAAAAACAATTTTACAAATGAATCTATTTATTGGTGCGGTCTAAATGATCAATTTATCCTCAAAAACGTTATTTTTGAATTTAATAAAAATACTTAGTAAAGCTGTTCTAAATTCAATTTTCTCAAATTTTTTTAAATAAACCAGTTTTATCTTTTATATAAAACGTTTTTTAAACAGGATTCTACATATAAATCTACTTGGTATTGTCTAAATAATGAATTCAACCTCCAAATTAAAAAAAATAGACATTCCTCATCTTTGTTACAAGAGGAAGAAGTAATATCCAATCTCTAGGTTCATAGTAGGTAGTTGTTAACTTCAGTTCAAACTACTTGCTTGTAATCATGCGCTGAGGTTTTTGCTCACCTGCCCTAGTGTTTTTATCAAGAAATTTAGAAGTTTATCTTCTTTGCACGCGTTAGAAGTCTCTTTATTCAAACGAGAGGAGGCAAAATTCAATCTTTTGGTGACCAACAATTGGCTGAGTTAGTGGTTTTTTTCAAATTATGATTACTACCGACTAGTTTAAACTAAAGGCCTAACCTCGCTTCCAATTGTTTGTTATCAAAGAATTAGAACTTTTTCTTTTCTGCAAGTATTAGAAGTTTCTTACTCAAAAAAGAAGAATCTTTTGATGACTAACATTTGAGCGGGTGGTTGAATTACTCTAAATCATGATTACCATTCAGTTATTTGAACTAAAATACTCACCCGCTCAAAAGTTAATTAGAAATTGGAAGTTTTTTTTTTGCAAACGTTAGAAGTCTTTATGTTAGAGGAAGGGATAATAAATCCAATTATAAATCACTCCAGATTAAAACAATAAATATGGCAGAAAATATTATAAATCGTTTTGCTTGCGCCATTTTGGATATACACTTTCGAAGATTTATGGTCCGGTAAGAAAGTAAATGTTAGCCATCCTGAACTATTTGGAAGTTCAGTCATAGTACACGTACCAAAACAGAAACGTCGAAAATGAGATGAAAATTGAAAGAAGATGATCTGCATTTAAGATGAACTGTTGCTTTCATTTACATTAACGGTTTTGAAAAATGTGTTTTATAAGAAGACCCGGATAGATTAGAGGAAGTTAAAAGATAAAATGAATCAGTATTGCCAGAGAAAGTGAGAGATAATATAGATAATTGTAGTTATATATCTCAAGAATAATAGAACAGGAATCGAAAATGGAAGTGTTCATACTGTGTATGAAGATGCCAATGAAACATTTGTATCAAATAACATTTTGAAGTGTGGATCAGTTAAGTTGATCTGAAAAACAACCAAAACCACGTGATTATAAAAAGGATGGATTTGTTACATACAATGCATACAAATTTCTTGCTTATGATGAACTGTTATTATACAAAGAAGCAATAAATTATGAAGATAGTGCGAAAAGAAAACTAGCTATAAATGAAGAAATTAATTTATTAGCTGAAAATAATACCTGGCAATTAGCAAAGTATCTGCCTAGTAAATTCTTCTATTGGTTCAGATACTAAGTTAAACATAGGTCCCACATACGAGAGGTGCGCCTACTATGGTAGAAGATAACATTTTAATATGAATTAATTATTTTTTGATATTATTAAATTATATATTGTTGCCTGCAACTATTTAAAACATTAACATATTAAAATACTTTAGTACCTTTTGATTACATTAAACAATTATTATATACAAAGAACATTGAAACACATTAAAAATAATTAGTACTCTTCTTCTACTTCATCGAACGACTGATCAGCACTACTATCAGTGCCCACTTCTTCGTAATCTTTTTCAAGAGCGGCCATATCTTCTCGGGCTTCACTGAATTCACCTTCTTCCATACCTTCACCAACGTACCAATGTACAAAAGCTCTCTTCATATACATTAAATCGAATTTGTGATTGAGTCTGGCCCAAGCTTCGGATATCGCAGTGGTATTGGATAACATGCATACTGCTCGTTGCACCTATAAAACAATAAAATAAGTTTAAGGACAATTAATATAAAAAAAACTGTTTGATTACAAAATACCTTTGCCAAATCTCCTCCAGGTACAACCGTAGGTTTTTGGTAATTAATACCAACTTTAAATCCAGTTGGACACCAATCAACAAATTGAATATTTTTTCTAGTTTTGATAGTAGCAATCGCTGCGTTAACATCTTTAGGAACTACATCTCTTCGATATAGCATGCAGCAAGCCATATATTTACCACGACGTGGATCACATTTAACCATCTAGAAATTAGCATAATTTAGAAACATTTTAATCAGCAATACAAATAACAAACCTGGTTACAGGGTTCAAAACAGGCATTGGTAATTTCCTGCACTGAAAATTGCTCATGTTATGCTTTTGCAGCTGATATGATTGGTGAGTAAGTTACTAAAGGAAAATGAATTCGAGGGTATGGCACTAAATTGGTTTGAAATTCTGTTAAATCTACATTCATAGCTCCATCAAATCTAAAAATTTATCCATCTTAAATAGGAATAAAATAATAAATTTAAACATACCTGAGTGATGCTGTTGTTGACGATACAATTTGTCCAACAAGGCGATTTAAATTATCGTAACCTGGACGTGGAATATCCAAATTTTTCTGACAAATATCAAAAATAGCTTCATTATCAACCATAAAAGCGCAATCTGAATGTTCCAGCGTTGTGTGTGTTGTTAGGACTGAATTGTACGGTTCTACAACAGCTGTGGAAACCATGGGAGCTGGATATACGGCAAATTGTAATTTACTTTTTTTTCCATATTCAACTGATAGCCTTTCCATTAAGAGGGATGTAAATCCAGATCCTGTACCTCCACCAAATGAGTGAAATATAAGGAAACCTTGTAGACCATTACATTGATCTGATAGTTTGCGAATACGATCAGAAACGCGATCAATAATTTCTTTTCCAATTGAGTAATGGCCTCTGGCATAATTATTAGCAGCATCTTCTTTGCCTGTTATTAATTGTTCTGGATGATAGAGGTAGCGGTATTCACCAGTTCTTACAGAATCTACAAAAAATAAATAAATAATTTGAACATAAATTTGAGTCACTAAAGATTGAAGAAAGATGGAATAACAGAGCAAAAAATGGTTGATAAGAAAATGAACACACAATATGTATTAAGAAATGTATACTTTTATTATTATTAAATATTGCAAAACTTACCAACAACTGAAGGCTCCAAATCGACAAAAATCGAACGAGGCACGTGTTTTTCTGATTCTGTAGTAGCAAAAAATGTACTGAAACTAACATCCGATGCGTTAGATTTGTTGTCATCTTTCAGATATTGCTCACTGAACATGCCATCTTTCTGCAAACCATGCTCCAGGCAATACAGTTCCCAACACGCGTTTCCAATTTGTACTCCGGCTTGGCCGACGTGTATCGATATTACTTCACGCTGAAATTCCATTAAAGTAAAATATTTAAATGATTTTTTCAATTGAAATTTGCACTTACCATGTTGAAAAAATTGAATTTAATCTGTGAAGATATAAGATGTTGGTTGCTTCACGTATGAGTACAAATTGAAATTTTTAGTTTATTGTTCTTGAAGGAATGTTACAATTTTTTTGTTTTATTTTTACGATTTGTAGGAATTTATAGAAAATTATTTTAAAATATAAATATTAAATCCAGTGGCGTAGGTATAATTATTTACAAAATTGTTTTTAATAATATTGGTAATGTAATTATTATTTCAGTTTTAAATATTTAATAGTGAAATCTGCTAGAAAGTGGTGTATTGGTTTGAAATTTTTTATTTTGTTCTTGGGTAAAATGAATTCTAGATGGACTTGTAGCAGGTCTATTTTTAAAAAATTTCTCGAATTGGCTGTTTCCGTATTTTTACGTTGCTGTTGGTGTGTGTTGAGTTGCATTGGATAGATCAGAACAAAAAAATTAATTAGTTGGTTAAAGTTAATTCATTTGAAGAAAATTGACATATGCTTGAGTTACTTCTTTTGGGTTGGCGGTGTCGTTGACTGCTATGTTATCTTTGAAATTGGTTTTCTAAAAGCTTGTGGGTAGCTGCGGTACTGCTGAGTTTGGTTTGCAATGAATTGTGTTAGTATAATGCAATTTGTACAGATTATGAAACAAAGTACGAGAGAGTCCCTTGAAGGCAAAGAGCTTGCATTGTCGTGATTTGGTAGTTTTTGAAAGTTATTTGCATGAGTGACGTGTAGTTTATTAATTTAAATTGTTGTAAAGTAATACACGATTTGATAGCATCAAAGGAGACCGAAAGGACGGAAGTAATAATTGCGTTCAAGCCAAACAATAGAAAGCTTAACGCTGGATACAAGATTGCAATAAAGGAGATGCAGCCATTGTAGTAATCCTAGAAATTGGATGACTTAGAAAGAACAGTTTGGGATTGGATCTAGCAAAATAACTTTCTATTCGTGCTTCTCTGATTATAGCATTGTATCTTTGCTTATTGATCAGCGCTTTGACCTTGAAACATATTAATCTTACCTTATTATTCTCACTCATTATCGTATTTATATATATAAAGGATCGAAGTTTCAGTACTCCAGATTCAGAGCGCTGAGCAATGACAAAAGGTGAGATGCTATGATTGGTGGAAAGGTGTTGGTTTCTCTCACTACAGATGCAATGGGCCATGAGCTAGTGGAGTAGATGGCTACAGTAGAGTTAAGGTAGTGTAACGTGAGGAAATAAGACGATTTTTTAGAGGGAAAACTTTGTTTTAACAGTTTAATTCAGTTATTAAGCATATGGCAAGTAGCAGACAAAGAGTCTTTTAACAACTACCTTTACATTACTTGCAACATAGAAACCACCGACATCTCCTCTAAGTCTTATAAAGAGTCTAGATGGATAACAAATTATACTAACGAGGCACTACTAAAAACTACGACCATACACCACTCAGTTGCAAAATCTATGGCAAAGTCATTCATGAAAATAATGCTAAGTGCTTGCTTAGTGCTTGCTCAGCTGTTTCCTAAATTTAATCGGACAAAATGAAAATAAAAACCTACAGGCTGAAACTGCCAGGAAAAGTACAGGGAGTTTATAAATGAATGGGATTATGTAATCACTTTAAATGTGCCGCTTTTGTTAAATTGTTCACTAAACTATTTGTTTTGGCAGATCAACTTTGACAGCTGTCAAGCAAACATATGAAAACATATGTAGTATAGTGAACGATTTTAAAAAGGCGGCATATTTAAAGTGATTACATAATCCCATTCATTTATAAACTCCCTGTATAAGGTTAACATCCATGTAGCAAACACAAACGCTGGGCAAATCTTTGTGCAGAATGACTTTTGGAGACTGCCTTATAAATTATTATCAAAGTGAATTAGAGTCTGACCACCGAGAACGTTTGCAGTTAAAGGTGATGGAAGCTCTATTTCAAACAACGCTTTAGGATTGCTAAGAGTGGTCAGAATAGATTTGTCTTGTAAATATGTCGATGTATTCTTGTGTTTTCTTTGAAAAAAAAAACAGATGTGGCAGCTATAAAACTTTATGGGAAGGCATCAGGGCCTAACGTAACTTTTAACAAAGTTAAGGTAGTTATAAAAGCAGTTGTTGAGGACTTTACCAAAGTCTTAAACCAGAAGAAGACTAATAGACTAGTCTTGATACCCAAGCAAAAAAAATTGCAAACTAATCTTACTTTGTTTAATCCCATCAACCCATTGGACTATCATGTGGTGTAGTGGTTAGGTTAGGTTAGGTTAGTTTAAGATATAGTCTTTGTGAGAAGCTAAAAAGGATTTTTCAAGTGCCGTTCAACGACTCAAGCCATCAGAACCGTGAAAGAAATAATAGAAACTGCAAACTCGGGTTTTCTCAGACAGTAGATATGTTAACAGAATTCCTTCCCACAGTTTAAAGAAGTAGTAAAAAGGCAACAATTTAACGTATTTGTAGAGGTCAATTTTTGGGTTTCTGCTGTGGAATGTTGTCTACAATGGCGTCAAACTCAGTGCTTTTGTAAAAACATAGGTTAAAAGAGCGAAACACTTGCTATAAGAGCGGTGGCGCGTTAAATTCTATTAGTTGATTGTCCAGGAGAGACAGCAAGCGTTTGTTTGCATTTATGACTACATCTAAGCTACTCTATGCAGCATGCACTAGTGCTGCAAGACATTGAAATTTGCTAAGAAAAGCATTTAGGTCAGAACCGGAAACCGGATGACAAAATTTATTGTCAGAATCAGATTAATGGAACAAAAAAGCGAAGAAGACAATAAGTTTATTATCCTATTAACTCTTGCAGTTATTTACAGATGCTTTCAATTATATCTAAAGCAAATCGGCAAAAGCAACACGGAAGAATGCGGTACTGTATTGGCAAAGTAGACAATGCAAAGCATATGTTCTTAGAGTGTCTGAAATAAGAGTATGACAGCTCTGAGTTTTTGCAGGTATTGGAAGATTTGCTTTATGTGAACACTTTTGTGTTGTATATGATCGCAATTGATAAAAAGTTGGACGTTGTTGAGCAATTTGCGCATGAAGCACTTACAGCCCTGGAGAGTGATACAAGAACACGGGTTTGAGGTCAGTGCGGTAAGAACTTGTGCTTTGAGACGCTATTGTGCGAACCAAGAGAGTCTTACTCAAGTCACTCAGCAGATATGATAGAAGATTTGCAAAAAAGAGTACAAGGGTGGTGCAATGGAAATCTTTGTTAGCGGGTCTACTTTATTGTTAACCACTGCGCAATCTACGCTTCCTCTCCTTCCCCAAAAAAAGATTTTAGTGTATTGTTGTACATGTTGGTATGACAAATGATAAAAAAATGTTTGATGATGATTTCCTCTGTAGATGTCATTGAAATAATGATGTAAAGCTAGTGGCCAATGTCTCCCGTCACCGGATTCGACCTTGTAAATAACTCTTCTTGTTCCGTGGACATTGAACGGTAAAACGTTAAGACTAATGTAGCATACATGGTCAGTGCTACAGAAGTTGTTTGTGGTAATTGGCAGGTTAAAGTGTCTTGACAAACATGTTGGCGGGTGCTGTTTTCAGTTTTGAGAGCTTTGTTGAATGTTGTTTAATTGATGTTTAATAGTCTCCCGTTGTTTGAACTGCAACTTATTGCTTATAAAAAAAAATGTGTCTGTTTTTTGGACAGTTGACTCTAAGCTATTTTCTACTATTTCTTTGTTATCGAATTATATGTGATACTGTCTGGCCAGTTATTGGAATTAATTCACTCAAACTTCTGAACTGATGTTGAAGACCCATACGCGGCGTACAAATGAAAAAAAAATTAGCCAAAACTCAATTTTTTCAAATTTAAGGTAACAAATGTGACATTTTGATGCATATCCCATGTCACACTTATAAAAATTCTCAGACCAGTTTAGCAACTATCACGCTCTTTGCGCCACACTGCTGCTAATTAAGACAAACTTTATTATCTCGTCATCGATAAGAATCTGTTGTTTTTCCTAAAAAAACCTTTTTGGTATTGGTTTGATACGGCACACTGTTAGCAGCAGAGACGCCAACAATATTCTTTACGTCGTTCCCAAAGAACAAAAACATAAATAATTAGCAAAACTTTATTTTTCTACGCAGTAGGAGCTTTACGAACTTAAGACTTTTTTGGCCGCCTGCAGTTGATAAGTAAACCAACATTTGTCCTAACCTTACGTCTATCCTCAAGCAAAGTTGCATTTTTCCTATACTACCTACAGAAGATGCTTTTGTAAGTAAACCGCAAGTAGTGCAGCAGTTGTTAGGATTGGTGAAGCTGTTTATTTGTATTCTTTTCGCATTTGCGGTAGTTTTGGTGACAAAATCTTTCTTCAGACTGGTTTTGGAGTGCACTACGGCTCTGTAGTCTTTGCTACGTAGTTAACTCTGGAAAACTAATTGTGCTTGGGATAACACAGTTTGTTTTATTCCAGTCTGTGACTTGTATAATTTGGCTACACTTGTAATGCTTGACAATTTTTTTTCTGACTAAGACTGTCTTCTTTGTTCGTACTATTTATAGTAACTGCGACATATTGCAATACAACTATGTAATTTCACTCTGTTTGGTTGGTTTAGCGGTGTAATTACTTTATTAAAAAGCTAAATGAAACACCCAGACCAAAATGAATTGGTGTAGTATACGTAATGACTTTTATATGTGTGCTAGAGTCATTGAGTAAACGTTAGTAGTACAATTGTGTTGAGTGGAATTTTCAGTACTTTAAAAATACGTATACTCTGTGTTATTATACAGAATGCAAGTTTGGGCGCTGACGGATGTAAGCATAAAGAAACTTAAAGTGTATAAAATGTGGATCTATTAAAGGTTATTGAAGATATCATGGAATGATCATATTACCAATGACGAAATACTAACAAAAGGAAATAAAAGAAATCTTCATCACAATCAAAATCAGAAAATTACAATACCTGGGACACAAATCTCTAGTAGATACGAGCTATTACAACACATTTTACAAGGTAAAGTGGAAGGAAAAAAAGCATTGGCCAAAAAATAATCTTATGGTTCAAAAATATAAGGTACTGGTTTTCTACAACAGCTGTGTTAGAAAACATCCAGAACGGATGGACACATCAAGAAGAAGAAGTCAGTATTTACAACATTTTGAAAAATTTGCAAGTAGAATTAAAGAACTTCTGGACTAAAAAAAAACTTTAAGACCCTAACAACCTTTTTAAGGTGTAGATTGTAAAGTTTAAGAGTATTGTAAGAATAGTGGATAATCTAAAACAGTATAAAGTAGACTTTGGCCACATAATGAGAAGTTCTAAATACAAACTATTTTTTTGATTTGTATTTATCCATTATCTGATACTGGTGATCTGGCAATTCTAATATTATTGCTTACAGTGCGAAATGTTTTTAGATTTCAACTTTGATTTGTACTATAAGCTGAAGTAAGTTATATTTTTGGATGTGTCATTAAGTGTCGTAGATATTCCAGTTTTCTTGTTTTAATGACTTTCTGTTTTATTAAATTTATTTTCTTTAAAACGTCTGCATTGTTGACACGGTCTGTCCATAGAATTTTGAGCAACCGTCTGTAAATTTATATTACAAAAACTTCTAGTTTTATTGAATGGGTCAAAATCATGATTACCATAGAGTAGTTTGAACGCCTGAGTGTTTGTTATCAAAGAAGTTTATTTTTTTGCTTATAAGTCGTTTTGTGCAAGAAAGAGGTGATATCCAACCTTTTGAAGACAAACACTTAGGCGGGATTGAATCATTCTAGGTCATGTGTATTATTGAGTAGTTTGAACTAGAGAGTTCATCTACTCGCCCAAGAAGTGATAGTTAATTCAACCTCTTAATGTCAGGCACTTCGACGAGTGAGTTGTTTCAAACCAAATCATAATTACTATTGAGTGGTTTAAATTGGAGTGCCCACACACCCGTCTAAAATAAATTCTAATATTTGTCTAAGAAGGAGGAGGTGATACCCAATCTTTTAATGACAACACTTGGGCGGGTGGATGAGTCATTCTTTAACATGGTTACCATCGAGTAGTTTGATGTGAAGTGTCCATTCACTCGCCCGAGAATTTCTTTGCAAGCGTTAGAAGTCTTTTTGTTCAAGAAGGAGGAGGTGATATTTAATATTTTGATGACCAACACACGTGGGTGGGTCATTTTTGATCATGATTACCATTGAATAGTTTGATCTGAAGTACTCATTTACCCGTCCTAGTGTCAATTAAAAAACTTAAGTTTCTTCTTTTTGAATGCGGTAGAAGTCTCTTTGTTCAAGAAAAAGGAGGTGATATCCAATATTTTGATGACTAACACTTGGGCCGGTGGGTGTGTCATTTTAGACTATGTTTACTATTGAGTAGTTTATTTTGGATTCGCTCGGTGTTTGTTATAAAAAAAAAATTTCTTCTTTGCAAGCATTAGAAGTTTTTTTGTCTAAAAAAAAAAAGTAATGTCTAATCTTTTAATGATAAATACTTAGGCGGGTAGGTGGGTC
The DNA here is from genome assembly GCA_963932245.1 of Tachinus rufipes. Classification (NCBI taxonomy): domain Eukaryota; kingdom Metazoa; phylum Arthropoda; class Insecta; order Coleoptera; family Staphylinidae; genus Tachinus; species Tachinus rufipes. Next base: position 14,420,568 of record OZ010750.1, read on the forward strand.
TGTACATAATATCATGATTACCATCTAGTAGTTTGAACTAGAATGCCTATTTACCTGCTCGAGTGTAGCACCACTATCAGTACCCACCTCTTCGTAATCTTTTTCAAGAGCAGCCATATCTTCTCGGGCTTCACTGAATTCACCTTCTTCCATACCTTCACCAACGTACCAATGCACAAAAGCTCTCTTCATATACATTAAATCGAATTTGTGATTGAGTCTGGCCCAAGCTTCGGATATTGCAGTAGTGTTTGATAACATGCATACTGCTCGTTGCACCTATAAAACAATAAAGTAAGTTTAAGGACTAAAAACTGTTTGATTAAAAAATACCCTTGCCAAATCTCCTCCAGGTACAACCGTAGGTTTTTGGAAATTAATACCAACTTTAAATCCGGTTGGACACCAATCAACAAATTGTATATCTTTCCTATTTTTGATAGTAGCAATCGCAGCGTTAACATTTTTAGGAACTACATCTCCTCGATATAGCATACAGCAAGCCATATATTTACCACGACGTGGATCACATTTAACCATCTAGAAATTACCACAATTTAGAAACATTTTAATAAGCAATAAAAATAACATACCTGGTTACACGGTTCAAAACAGGCATTGGTAATTTCCTGCACTGAAAATTGCTCATGATATGCTTTTGCTGCAGATATGATTGGTGAGTAGGTTACTAAAGGAAAATGAATTCGAGGATATGGCACTAAATTGGTTTGAAATTCCGTTAAATCTACATTCATAGCTCCATCAAATCTAAAAAAAATATAATAAATTTGACTAATTCTGCAGCAAGCAAAAATATAATTACCGTAGTGATGCTGTTGTTGATGATACGATTTGACCAATAAGGCGGTTCAAATTGCAGTAACCTGGACGGGGAATGTCCAAATTTTTCTGACAAATATCGAAAATAGCTTCGTTATCAACCATGAAAGCGCAATCTGAATGTTCCAAAGTAGTGTGAGTGGTTAGGACTGAATTGTACGGTTCGACTACAGCTGTGGAAATCATAGGAGCTGGATATACTGCAAACTGTAGTTTGCTTTTTTTTCCATATTCAAGTGATAGTCTTTCCATTAAAAGGGACGTAAAACCGGATCCAGTGCCTCCACCAAATGAGTGGAATATGAGGAAACCTTGTAGACCATTACATTGATCAGATAGTTTACGAACTCGATCGGATACGCGATCAATGATTTCTTTTCCAACTGTGTAGTGGCCTCTGGCATAATTATTAGCAGCATCTTCTTTGCCTGATATTAATTGTTCTGGATGATAAAGGTTGCGGTATTCACCAGTTCTTACAGAATCTACAAATAAAGACAATAAATTGGTTTTACCTATAATGTAAATTTGAATATAATATTAATGTTTTTTGCATCACATTATGGAAATTGGTAAAGATTTTAAATTTATAATAACTCTTTAACTGCTTCTACTTTAACGGTATCTTCTTTGGAGATCATTCGACAAAAAAAAGACGAGTTTTATATTTGTTTATTAAAATTATTTGACAAAACTGGAACGCGTTCTTTTACAATTGCAACGTCTTCAAAACTTGAGGAAAATAAAATTATAATTTTTTTTTAAACAGTCCCTTTTTCAATATTTTACGGTAGTGCCCAAAAATGCTACGCCACTGATTCTGGAAGAAGATTCTAATAACCTTCTCAGTGAAAACGATGGCTATAAGCATTAACGCTGAGATTATTTAAAGGTAGTAACAAAAATAATCAATGAGAAAGTGATGATAAAAGAATATTTATTTGCCAGCTATCGTTTTAACACTTTTTACTTCCAAAAATAAAGTTCCGAACTCATTGAATAAATCGACTAATGTATCTAATAAAATGAAGAAATATGATTCTCGATTATTTAAACTGTTTTCAAAATATCATTATATATCAAAACATTTAGTGTGACCTCCACAACTATTTAAGCAATTCTTATTCATACTTACATTTAAAATATAAAATAAACATCAAAAATAATTTATAATACGCATTAAAAAAAGTGGCTACATTGTAATTTAATAATCGAAGAGAAATTATATATTAATATTAATAAATTAATTAAAATTTTTCTAATCAATATTAATAAACTCACCAACAACAGAAGGCTCCAAATCAACGAAAATTGATCTGGGCACGTGTTTATCGGATCCGGTGGTTGCGAAAAACGTGCTGAAACTATCATCAGATGCTTTGTTATCTTTTAGATATTCCTCACTAAACATGCCGTCCTTCTGCAAGCCATGTTCAAGACAATAAAGTTCCCAACATGCGTTGCCAATTTGTACCCCAGCTTGGCCGACGTGTATTGAAATTACTTCACGCTAAAATTAAACCCAATTAATAAAAATATTAAAATAAATTAATTTCTATTTACCATGTTTAATAAAATTGAATCTGTTAAGGTTTACGGTGTTGAACGTTTCACGTGTGAGTACAAATTGAAATATTTATCGTTTTCCTTGGGCAAAGTCATGCAGATTTTTTTGCTTAGTTGTGTTTTTGCTGTTTATATAAATAATATTCAAATGTGATATACAATACGAGGATTAAACCCAGTGGCGTGGAATGAATTTATTTCTGAATAACTTGTTCTATTAATTATAATATGTTAGAAAATATGAAATGGGGTGTAGATTATACTGAACTGTTATTATATCTGAAATAAATGTTATTCCGTATATAATGGTACTTTAAAATGTTTAATAATATTTATCTTTGTGTGCAATGCATAAACATAACAAATTGCGTATATTATATAACATCCTTGAAATCCAGCAACACAAGTGATTACTTTTAATATTAAATAATTAAATAGTTTTGAACCAGTTGCAACTGCATTTTATAACTCGACACAAAATAAATTAAGTGTTTAATTAAGTTTTTTCTTATTAATTTATTTGATTTATTTTATGAATATATTATATTATTAAGTGCAATCTGAGCTGCATTCACTTTAAGTAAAGCGAGCAAACCACTTCTAATAAGCCATCAGCCGCTTCACGTCAATCGTTTTTAGCGTCAGTAAAACCATCAACCTGCAAGACCAAAAGGTTTTTACGGCCAACCTCAAAGGCTAAGACAAGTTGTGCAGATTTGTCTTCTAATCCTTTAGTCCCAACAAGTCCTCCAACTTCGATCTTTTTTTTTCAGTTTCATTTAGTCCACTCCTGGACGTAGGCCTCTTCGTACATCTTCCATATCTGTCGATATTGAGTTTTGTAGAACCAATCGCTCCCCGCAGTTGATCCATCCAGCCATGTCTCTGCTGCTCTTTGTTTCTCTTAGCCGAAAGTGCGTGACTCTGACTGCTCATCTATCGCTGATTTGTCTTGAAACGTGGTCGGTTCAGCTCCATTTTAAGTTTGCTATATTTTCCGCCATGTCCTTTACCTTTGATTTATCTCTGATTGTTTCGTTCTTGATCCTTGAAGATTCCGATCATAGTGCGTTCTTTGTGTTGTTTCGATTTTATTCATGCTCTTTGTGATAACACTCATGGTTTCTAGGCTGTATGTAGCTACTTGTAGGATACATGTATTGTATTTTTTTTTTAGATTTATGTGTATGCTGTTCCCGGAATATGTCACAGTTTACCAAACGCTGCCCAAATAAGGCTTATGCGTCTGTTGACTTCTGATATTATTTTTTTAGCTTGATTATGTGCTCAAAGTTAATGTAGTGGTTTACACATTCAATGATTTTATTGTCAAGTAATGTTTTTGGATTTGTCGGACTTAAAATTTTTGTCTTTTTGGTGTTTATTTTCAGTCCGATTTCTCTCTGTTAGTACTTCTGGGTCACTCGATATTACGACGATGTTGTCGAACCGAAGCTGATCCTATCAATTTTTATTCCTTTCGAGTCCCATTTAAGTATTTTGAAGAATAAATCACATTTTATGACAAACCTTGTGACATGAGATAAATAAAAGCACACAAAACACATATAAGGAAACAACCAAAATCTTCCGACGCATAGGACTTGGCTGTGCAACTTTGGTAAACTACAAAATACCCTGAAAGGAAAAATGCAAAAAAATTTCAGTAATGACGTATGAGGCGGAAACACTAACTTTAACAAAGTGGTTAGTGTAGTTGCGCAAAAAGCGATGAAAAGACTGATATTGAGAGTGACTAAAAGAGATAGAGTGCTCAACATAACTATAAAGGACAAAACTAAAGTTGCCAATATTGTTGAACGCATCAGAAAATTTAAGTGGACATGGGTTGAGCACATAGCTTGCACAACAGACAACCGGTGGACAAAACAAAATACTAGAGTGGAGACCAAGGAAAAACGAAACAGAGGAAGACCACCTACCAGATGCAGCAAAAAGTGGAAACTAGACCAATTTTGATCAAAACAGTAGAATAAGCTAGAGGAAGCTTCAGCAGTGCACAAAAATGTCTTACGGATGATGATGTTTTTAACAATATTTATTTTTTTATGAGTGTAAACTTAAGGCATTCTGTAGAAAGTTGTAGCTGAAGACTGTTAGTTAGATCTTAAATCTGTTTTTTTTTTTAAATGTTTTGCTTTCTGACCTAGTTAGACATAGTTAAGGGCCGCATAATAGTTGCAAGTATATTGCAGGAGTGAAAAACAACAACAAATACTTAATCACAAAAACTTGGTCAAGTAGGCGGGTTACCAAACTAGTCTATAGTTCATAAATCTTGTGCTCACTCACCAAGACCGTATCTTTTTACAAAATAATACAAAGCGTCATTTTTGGCGGTCGCTTAAGGTACAACAGAATGATTTTTAACGTAATTTTAAATAATTGAAAACCTACATGATCAATTTAACTTCTAAAATGTCAATTTTTTGGATTTACAAAAATACGTAGTATAAATGTTTTAAATCTAATTTTCTCAAAATTTCTTTAACTGAACCAATTTTTTTTCATACAAAATATCTTACTTATTATACTTACTGGTCTAAAGGATTGATTTAACATAATAAGGAATTAGATATTTTTCATCTTTGCAAACGTCAGTAGTCACTATGTCACAAGAAAAAGAAGTGATAATCATTTTCTTAATGACTGACACTTTGGAGGGTGTAATAGTACTTTAGTTTGGATTTTGTTGTCAAGAAATTAGAAGTATTTTTTCTTTACAACCGTTAGAAGTATTTTTGTCTAAGAAGAAGGAGGTGGTATTCAATCTTTTGATGACCAACACTTGGGCGGGTAGGTGGGTTACTCCAGATTATGATTATCAACAAACAGTTTGAAATGGAAGTTTTTTCTCTTTGCAAATGGTAGAAGTCTCTTGGATAGAAGAAAAGAAAGTAATGTCTAATCTTTTAATGGCCAACACTTTAGTGGGTAGGTGGATGGGTCACTTCAGATTAAGACTAACATCGAGTAGTTTAAACTGGAGTACTCACCTACCCGCTCAAGAAACAAGAAATTTTTTCCCTTCATTGCAAGCCTTAAAATCTCTTTATTAGAAGAAAAGAAAATAAATCTAATCTCTTGACGACTAACACTTCAATGGTTAGGAAGGTTACACCATATGGTTACTATCAAGTAGTTTTAACTGGAATGCACACCAACTTGCCCAAAAGTTAGTTATCAAGAGGTTGAAAGTTTATCATCAGAAGAAAGGATGATGAATCTAATATTTTGATGACCATAATAGTTAGTAGTTTGAACTGTAACAAAGAATTAAATAAAATACAATTAAATTATCGCTCACCATTTGAAGAAATATTCATTATCAGTCACTCGTTTGGGATGCATTGGCTGTTCAACGTTCACGTGTGGATTTTCAATGCCCAAATCCTGCAGTTTTGCTTGAGGTAAAAATGAGCTTCATTGGAAAAGATAATTTTTTGCCAAAATTCACCATTGGCTTCCAGCTGCTCAAAGGCTCAATTAGCAAAGTTGTATCAAAGTGGATGATCAACTCTCTTCAACTGCTGGACCTTATAGGCAAATAAACAGATGTTTTTATGCAAAATATGCCTTAAGGTAGTATTAATGTTCAATTACTGAGAGCAATGACGAGTCAATGTTCTCGGGTTGGCTTGCACACTATGGGCTACAGCAACAATATTCTCGGGTGTACAAACCGGACAAGCGTGTGGAACTTTAGTACGGTTCACCAGCATACTAGTTTCACAAACTTTGTGCACAAATTTCTTTTAAAACACTTGCGTTTGGTGCATATTTGCAACCAAATTTTGTACGCAATTTTTGCACTGATTCTGCAATACACGAATTAAATTCAAAGTAAATTTTTAACATTTCCCAACGTTCATCGAGCGTATAGCGGACTATTTCGTTAACCGGGTGTTGTATACTGAAGAACTGTCATACATCAGATTTCAAATATCATGACAGTAAAAATAAAGTGGTAGTTCAAAAAGATTCCAAGAGATGGCCCACCCTTTACATCGCAAAAAAAATTAAAAAATATCTAGTTCTAAACACTTGGGTTGGTGGGCGAGTTACAATAACATAGCCTACCCACCAACACTTCTTGAATTTTGTACTTGGCCATCCACTTGACTGTTTGTTGTCAAACTTTTCTTGTCAGATATATTTGACATATGGCATTTACTGTCTTGTATACCATAGTTATAAGGATATTGCAAAAGTAAAACAAATCCAGTTTTCTGACTTGGGCACAAACTACCAGCCACAACTCATAAACAATGTGCCTGCCTACCCACTTATGTGTTTGTCGTCAAAGAATTCTTCAGTAGTTTTTCTTTTGTCGTGTTTTTAACATCTGACACAGTTACAGAAAAATTGCAGTGTGTGACATAACCAAGTTTCTGATCATAACCACTTAGGCGGGTCAAAGAGCGTGGAGGTTGTGAATTGGTGTGACAGATCTTCTTCTGGTCTAAACAAAAAGCTCCTGTTTATACAAGACTTTGTTACCGTCTTAGTTTGTTGATTGAGTTGCCATTAGATGTTCCCGACGGTTGTTGTTTGTGAGCAGCTAATTTAATGTGAGAGTACTTAATTTTCCTTGTTAGATGGTAAAAGTTTTATTATTTCTGCGTGTAGGTTGCGCATGCGTTTAAGCTTGCCGAGATGGATCAATATTTGTTTGTATTATTGGGTTGTGTGGCGCTAGGCCTTGGCGGAAAGTGCAAGTGCGGGATTGATGTTAACATTTATCTGAAAATTCGTAACAATGTTACAAGAAATCTTTGTGCTAGAGCCGGATGTAGAGTTTACATCATTTTTTGTAGGTCTGGCTCCAATATGATAAGTTTGAAATTGATTTTTGTTAGATAGATGTTGTTGCTTTGATGTCTTAAATTTTCTTACCGATTTGTTTTAAATGGTTATCTTACGCAGGATTTTAAAAAAGATTAGGAGTAGGATTTATAAGAGCGGCGTGATAGGGACGGTACATTTTCTGTCCAGTTTGTCTTGCTGCATTTTTGTGTGACAATCCTTAGAAACAATTTTATTAATGAATCTATTCTTAAGCTTAGTTATCATTGTATCCTCTAACTGTAACATACAGTACAGAAGTAGACAGCACTGTTCCTGTCTGTAATGTAGTTGGAGATAGTGATTATGTCCCATTCTTTATGCATGGTTATTTTGTTAACTTTGATAATAATGTCGTATTTATTAAGATTCTGGCATTAGCTCAGAGCTCAATCAAATCCAGTTTTTTTAGTCTATACATGCTGTGCGAGTACATTGTATTCTATGCAGTTTTTGATTAATGTACGTATAGTCTGCATCTGTTGTGCTAAACTCTTTGCAGAAACCTGACTGTTCTGGAGGTTGGTAAAAATTCAGTTTGTTTGTTAGGCGATTTGTTATAATTTTTGTTAGCTATTGATGCAGATGTGCAGATGTGATGGGGCTATAGTTCTTAGTGTCGTTTATAGTGCTTTTCCGTTTTTTAGTAGCTTGAGAGCTTTTCTGATTTTCAGTATATCTTCTGAACTTACGTTTTGTATTACTTTGTTGTTAGTATCTAGTGTGTTTGGTATGTAAGATCTGTAGAGGTCTGCGTAGAAGATTTGACTGACTTCTAGGGTTTGTCTTTTATTATTTATATAAGCTACTCATGATGATAATCAAAAAACTTAATCCCTATCAACCAGTCAAACAACCTCGGTTCCGAAAAGAGTATAGTACGGCGCAGCACCATCTCACAGTGAGAATTTGAGTTAAGAAAGTAGGAGAATGCTATATCCCGCTTGACATAGCATTTATTGACTATAAATAAATGTTAGATACAATGGAGTTATAGGCAGTATAGCCTAAGATAGGGCTGCAGATACGACGTAAATCGTTTTTTTTTTTTGCTGTCAATTTGTAAGTAGATGCCAAAGAGTGGTTGAAGAAGCGGTCATTGCAGATTGTGCTCAGCGGTGTTAGAGGGACGTTGAAATTAAAGTTGAACACAAAAATTCAACTTTAATTTAAAGGTTCTTTTTGCCAACAGTTTTTTTATTAATTAAAATTTTTTTAATACAAAATGTCTTTAAATACAATTTTACAAATGAATCTATTTATTGGTGCGGACTAAATGATCAATTTATCCTCAAAAATGTTATTTTTGAATTTAATAAAAATACTTATAAAGCTGTTCTAAATTCAATTTTCTCAAAATTTCTTTAAATAAACTAGTTTTATCTTTTATATAAGACGTTTTTTAAACAGGATTTTACATATAAATCCACTTGGTATTGTCTAAATAATGAATTCAACCTCCAAATTAAAAAATTAGACATTTTTTATCTTTGTTACAAGAGGAAGAAGTAATATCCAATCTCTAGGTTCATAGTGGGTAGTTGTTAACTCCAGTTCAAACTACTTGCTTGTAATCATGCGCTGAGGTTTTTGCCCACCTGCCCTAGTGTTTTTATCAAGAAATTTAGAAGTTTATCTTCTTTGCACGCGTTAGAAGTCTCTTTATTCAAACGGGAGGAGGCGAAATTCAATCTTTTGGTGACCAACAATTGGCTGAGTTAGTGGTTTTTTTCAAATTATGATTACTACCGACTAGTTTAAACTAAAGTGCCTAACCTCGCTTCCAATTGTTTGTTATCAAAGAATTAGAATTTATTCTTTTCTGCAAGTATTAGAAGTCTCTTACTCAAAAAAAGGAGGATCTTTTGATGACTAACATTTGAGCGGTTGGTTGAATTACTCTAAATCATGATTACCATTCAGTTATTTGAACTAAAATACCCACTCGCTCAAAAGTTAATTAGAAATTGGAAGTTTTTTTTTGCAAGCGTTAGAAGTCTTTATGTTAGAGGAAGGGATAATAAATCCAATTATAGGTCACTCCAGATTAAAACAATAAATATGGCAGAAAATATAAATCGTTTTGCTTGCGCCATTTTGGATATACACTTTAGAAGATTTATGGTCTGGTAATAAAGTAAATGTTAGCCATCCTGAACTATTTGGAAGTTCAGTCATAGTACACGTACCAAAGCAGAAACGTCGAATATCTGCATTTAAGATGAGCTGTTGCTTTCATTTACATTAACGGTTTTGAAAAATGTGTTTTATAGGAAGACCCGGACAGATTAGAGGAAGTTAAAAGATAAAATGAATCAGTATTGCCAGATTATTATTATTATTTACTTAATCAAGTGTAGATCATCAAGAGATTTTATATCACTTATTCCTCTGACTAAGAGACTTCTAACACATTAAATTTATAATTTTTTATAACAAATACTTGGGCGACTGCATGGGCACTCTACTTTAAGCTAATTTGTTGGTAATTATAATCTGGAATGATCTAACTACCGGCCCAAGTGTTGAGCATCAAAAAGTTGGATGTCAGTTCTTTGAAAAAAAATACTTTGATAACAAATACTTGGGCGGGTGTGTGGGCATTCCAATTTAAACTACTTGATGGAAATTGTGATCTGTCGTAACTTCTCCACTTACCCAAATGTTGTTTATTAAAAAATTGAAATTCTCTACCTCTCTTCTATCGAAGAGACTTCTAACGTTTTCTAAAAAAGTTGTTAATAGTAATCATCTAGAGTAATTTACCTACTCGCTCAAGTGTTGGTCTTTGAGGAATTGAATATCTCTTCTTCTTCTTTTGACAAAGAAACTTATTACAATTGTAAAAAAAAAAATTCTTTTTGATAATAAACACTTGGGCGTATGAGTGGTTAATCCAATTCAAATTATTTGTTTATAATTATCATTTGGAGTGACCCACTGGTTCAAGTGTTGGTCATCAACAGATTAGATATTATTTTTTCTTCTTGAACAAATAGACGTTTACAAAGAGGAAAAACTTTAATTTTTCAATAACAAATTTTTAGGCGGGTGGGCCTGCTTTCCAGTTCAAACTACTCAATTGTAATCATAATATGTTGTGATCCATCTACCCACCCAAGTATTGATCATCAAGAGAATGAACTCATTATCACTTCTTCTATCAATAAGACTTCTAAATAGAAGAAATTTCTTAGTAACAAAATCTTGTACAAGTGGGTGGTCAATCTAGTTCTTAACAGTAATCAAAATCTGAACTAAACTATCCACTTGCTTCCGTCATGGTAGATACTCGCTTATATCGGATGAATTTCTAGATTTTAAACAAAAATTGTAACCAAAGTGCTTGTCCTATACTAAGTTTTTCTAAATTAAAGTAAAGTTGTGTTGTTTCTATTTGGCTCACATGTTGGGCGTGAACTGTCAACAAGTTCCTTTCTACAAATAGTCAAACGAAGTTAGAACTAGTAATCTTTCAGTTAGAAAAACGTCGTCTATGACGTTGCGTATATTATTGAGGTGTAATGTCGTAAAGTGACTTATAAAATTGCCGGAGTGCAACGTCAATATCAGATTAAGGGCAATGAAAGCTCACTACCTAAGCATGTTGGGGACTGGTCTTGCTAATCTCTACAATTTAATGTATTTCCAGGAATTTATGGTATATTGCGAAACGTCAGTGCAAAGTAGCTCGCAAACTGTCTGGTGTTGATGAAGGTCCATCGTTGTTAGTATTTATCAACAATGTAGCTACTTCTTTTTGATATTAACGTAGTAATAATTTAAGATGCTCTAGTTTTGTGTAAAGCGGATGAACTGCATATGCAACCAAATAAATTTATATTTAACTTTATTATTATTTAGATAAATAAATTGTTGTTGTCAACGCCATAAACTGTTAAATAAAATTTGGAACATTTTAGCATCAAAAGCTTTTTATCGGAATGTTTGTCAACTCTACTCAAACCTTTTATTCCACTCTATTCCAATGCATTACGTTAACAATTATTTTTGAATAATTGATAGTATTTATTCCTATTTATTTTAAAATCCATAACTTTTTACTTCATAGAATTAAATATCTATTAAGTCCCAATAAAAAACAAATTAATTAACTTTGTATTTAACTGCTAATTAATTTCCTTTTCAAAAACAATCCCATTCACAACTTGGGTGTGGGAAATAATTTAAATAACACTTTATAAGTATCAAATTAAACAAAATTTATTGTTGATAATAAAACAATGATTGCTAATTGAGTTTGTTTACCTTAATGCAATTAATTAATTTTTTGTTGGTTTAATTTTAAATTATGTTATTATATAAAATCGATGGAAAGATTCGCCATCTAGTAAACACCTCTTTGGTCGGAGGGTACTAAAGCCGCACTTATATTCTTACTATTCTATAGGAGCCTCCGAGGGATAAACTATTAGATTATAAAGTATCAATGATAACTTTTTCCCATGCTGATATTTTCTCATGGCTTATGACCTTTCTCGGCGAATCGCAGGTTATAATATTAAGATTATATGCTACTATACGATACGCGCTCAATGGTTCGCTCGCACACACATACACACACAAAAAAAAACGAAATAAAAGGATGATGGCAATAATAAAACCATTAGCATTCTTATTAAAGTACTGTCATCATGTCTTCCAGGCCGTTTATATTGGTTTGCGGGGTCGGATGTAATGGGTTTTAATTATTGTAATAAGGAAACGTCCTTTTTGTGTTGTGGAATGTTGTAATCATAACATTAATTGACAAACGATTGTAAAGTAATTTTATCAATGACATATTTATTATTTTTTATTGCTTTACATTAAAATAATCATCCCCTAATGCCTGGCGATGGCATGGTATGCTTACTTTTTTTAATTGTAAATAATTTTGATTGGTGTCTGCATTTATTGCAGTTTAACTGCAGCTCTAAAATAAAAATGAAAATTGTGTGCAGACCACACATTATTCAGTCTAAATCTATAGTTTTAATAATCAGTTAAGAACTGAACTGATCTGCGTGTGAATGACCATAGTGCAAATAAATTAATGTACATTCTACAAACTTCAGTACTTTTAAGTGCGGCCAGTTTATTCAATCACTCCTGAGGTTTGGAGTTGAAAAAATAGGAGCAACAAATTAAGTAAAGCAAGCGAAACAAGTGTGGACCTCTTTTTCCTTTGACTATCTTTGAATAAAATCTCTAATCTAAAACCGGTACCTTTTGGTCATTGCTATTAAAAAAGAAACACTTGATATTTTTGATTACAATATTTAAAAATGTTACTGAAATATCGACGAGTAATTTTCAGGGGAAGAACGGAATCCGCCGGAATCAAAAATGTGATAGCTGTTAAGTTCCACGACAAAAAACACAAACTAAATTAACCAGGTTTAAAATTTTTGTTTTTTAAACAGAGGGGAACGCTGTAATCTGTAAGTTGCTGTGACTCAGCCCCTTTTGTTGGGCGTCAGTTAGCGTTTTGCTCATTTTTCTTAAATTTGTTATTGCATGCCGCTAGCTCCCTGACACGTCGTTTAGTTGCTATTTTGAGTCCGGTGCAAGAATCTCTTCTTGTTTTTCTCGGTGAACATGGACTACAAAACAACGGCTCTCTCTTTAAATTGTTCTGCTAAACACTAAAAGAAATTTTAAAAAAGCTAATTATTTTCTAAAATTCTAAATTTTTTTTGTTCTTATGCCCATTTTCTATAATTTAGAATAAACCAAAAAAATTTGTTCTTTGCAAGTGCGTTCAATACTTTTTTAAATCCAAGTTAAGGTTCTAAATATTGTGAAACCCACAGCAGCAGGCTTTCTACCTTTCCACATCCGGTAGTCTCTGTGAATAATAACCCAATCTAGGTACTTAAATTTTGGATTTTTTAATGTAAGATAGATTAAAATATACACATCGTTGTCCAATAGGTTTTATCAAATTTGAAAATGCAAAAACTAGATGCGGCTTCAGTTGGGGTTTTGCTTCTTTTAAAATTAAATTGTGAACTGGATAATGTTAATCAGAAAGGATCTTAATTAAAACTAGTCAGAAAACCACTTAAAAGAAATAAGTACTTTAAAATGTTTGTTTATTATTATCAAAACAAAAATTGTGTTACGCCTATGGTGAATATGTAATAAAGAATAATGTACGTTTGGTTGCATATATTGTAAACCTTTAATTTCTTGTTTACTTTTAATTAATTTTCTTTTATTAAGAATTTGAAAACATTTTATGTGAAATAATGATATAAACAGAATCTGCATTTTTTTTATATATTGCAACAAATTGTAGAACAATCGCTCCAAAGATATCTAAACACTTTAATTCAAAATTTAATAAAATCTTTGTTCTCTGCCTTCTAAGATAATATTTTTAATTTATTATTGTATTAAATTTAATTACTTAAAAATAATACTGAATATTGCTTATAAAATTTTCATAATTGTTTATACAAACTATTTATCTCATTTATTACATAATTTTAGAATGATTGTAGTAACCAGAGAAGCCAAACAAATTGGGATGTGGACATTCAAATTAGGCAACTTGTAAATATGTAAATTAAGTTGCATACATTATGATCACAATTTGAATAAAAAAATATTTTAATTTAATAAATACTTACTTTTAATTTTATTTTAATTATTACTTTTAAATCCACCCACAAACTAATATTATTTTATTATTATCTTTATTATATAATTATCTGAAGGTTAATTTTTATTACTATCATATCTATTTTATTATTAATACAATAAAATATGTAATAGTTGATAAATGGCCATTTTATTCGTTTTAAAATGACTGAAAATATTAAATTATGAAATGAAAATAGATAATAAATACTTAATTGAAAAATCATTAGGCACAAAGATTTTAATTAGTTAATTAATTATTATTTAATTAATAATTAACAGGATTCAATTAATTTTTCATGTTGACATTTAAATGAAGAAAAAGAGCTATTAAAATCAGAACTAAAGACTTTGATTAATTGTAATAATAATTGTGTGTAAATTTACTACCCGAGAATGTATTTTGGGTTGCATAACTATGTAAAATACAAGGGGAAATCAATAAATGTTTCTAAATATTAGCTATAATTTTTATTGAATACTTTGTATCAAATAAATTAAAAAAATAGTTTAATAGAATTATGTGGTTAATTGCATAATGATTAATGTTGGCAATACAATTTTTTAACAAAATTGATCTAAGTAACAAAAAAACTTACCATTTTTATGTTGAAGCAAAATACTTCCATGGAATGATTTAATTAAAGAGACCAAAATGTTTGAGGTAGCATTCTATTGTTAGATAAGAAAAAGTTACATAGAAGAATATAAGATATTAATATTTTGAAAACATTTCATTACTTGTTTTGGTTTCTTTGCTAATTTTATCTTTTTGATGAACATTTAGTTTTAGTAAATATTGTTGTTATGGGTATCTCGCGTTGTCTTGCACAGTGTGGTTTTGGAGGAATTTCAGCAGTTTTATATTGACAAAGTAAGTACTTCAATTCCGCATTTTGCTTTTTGACGCATTTCAATTCTTGATAAGTTTGTTGGCGATCTAAAACAATCAAATATGCATTATATTATTATTAGTAATTAGAAACATTTTACATCCAAAATATATAGTCTCAACTAATAATAACCATAAATCCAAATCATTGTAAATTGAGTTGATCTAATATAATAATAATTGCTTTAGTGTATTAAATATAAACTACTATAATTTTTATAAATAGAAATAATTTATTCGAGTGCTCTTTTCATTTTATAAATCGATAACACATTAGTAGCGCTATCATCTACAATTATTATTATTTATCACGATGTCTAGTCTAGCTTGAATAATTTTATAACCCACGCTACATAAATTAGATAAATGTTATCATAGATAATAATTTTAAACAAACTGTTTCATCAGCTACAAACTATATTAAAATTATTTGAAAATAAAAGAACGTAACAACATCGATTCTAGTAATACATTATTAATACATATTGATAGAAAGAAATAATAAATAACAAAACTTGTATGGCATAATTTATTATTTATTAACATTATTTTTACATTAAATTGTGTATTTGATATAAATTATGCATAATTTTGTTTATTTTTATTTTTTTTTAAAGTAGTATAAGACATTAATCAAATAAATCATTAAGATCTAATGTTGCTATTCCGTATACAGGATGTTCATGTACGATTATTTTAATCCATTGTACAATTGGACTAACATTTCCTGGTCTTTTGCTCAAAAAAGACTATCTAATAGTGTTCGAAAAGGGTAAAAATCCGCAAACTGTGGAGGGATTTTAGCGCAAATAAATAACAATTTCATTCTCAATTGCTTGAATGCTTTGTGTGGGTAAATCTTGGTTTGCTACAAAATTGACGTGTTTAGTTTATATACGCCAAATATAAAGTTTTTGAATAAAATAAAAAAATGTTGTGTTATTGGTTCATGGATAGGCCGTATTAATTAATTTTTGAATAATTTAGATTGCTTATTTTGCAATACTTTGAAAAATTGTTTATAACCATTGTTGTTTAAAATACTATTCCTAACAACTATTGTTTGAAGCATTTTTTTTTTATTTTTCCTATTTTTGGAATAATTTGCAAAATTTATCAATTGAATCCAAATAAATGCAATTGACTTTTTATTTAAAACATTTTTCAATCATCAAAACCGAGATTTACAATGTTACTATTTTCACGATCAGGTAAAGTGGCGGTAACAATAATAGTACTACTAGTAGCTGCTATGGGCGTCGTTTTTATTGCCTCTGTTACCAACAGACATGCTAACTTTTATTTTTTCAATAGTTTTTGCATAAAAGATGTCAAGCTCATTGGTCTATAGAATTTTGCCAGAGTATACGTGGGTTTCTCGGGCTTTGGTATAAATACCATCTTGTGAAAGTGTTAAGCTCGCTCTGAGGGTCTTACAAAAAGGTTCTTTCAGCACTGAAAAAGATACATTTTATTTGTTTCCTCATTTCAGGTTGCTCTGATTAATTATGGTCATTGCTTTTTTTTAGTTCTATTTGTTTGGCAATTCCAGGTCTTGATCAGGAGCTTTTGTCAGCATAGACACGGAAAGTGTGTCTGTAGCAGCTCTTGCAGAGTGCCCTTGACCGATTCTGTGTATTTTCCATTTTTAGTCCGCAGTGATCTAATGTTCCAAGTACGGTCTTTGCTTAAAGCTTTTTGGAGGAGGGAGAGTCCATGTTGGGGAACTGCTGGCTTGACATGGCCAGTATAAGAAAGACCCTTCCGAACTTTGTATTTGCATACATCAGCCACATATGGTGTTGAATGCCAGGAAAACTAAGTGAGATCACCACTGGAGGAGGTACAAATGGCATAAAAAGGTCTACGTTCAGTAAACTTTGGTTTACCCTCCAACTTTCAAATTCAAGAATCCAGAGATGGGGCATGTGAGACTATTTTGAAGGTCCTCACAGTATCTTTTCAACAACTTTTTTGTTTGTTTTCTTTATGGCTTTAATATATGCCGTAAGATTGATTCTATATGTGGTCTAGTCACCGTTTTTTTTGGCTCTGTTGAACAACTTTTTAGTATCTGCCAAGCCTCTTGTTCGACAAGTAATCTTATTAGAGGTGGGCTTGACAGTATTAGGCCAGCTCCCTTCAAAAGCAGATTTGATAAATATGTTGTTATTTTTAGTTCTTGTGATGTGTTAACTAGTATTTTGTTGTATAAATCCCTGTTTTTTTTTGCTTAGGTCCTGTATTCTGAAAGCAGCGTTTCTTCAGATTTAATATTGAATTAGATGTATGCATGATTAGAAAATAAGTGCTTGTGCAACATGTACCACTTTTTAATCATTTAACTCGCTTTTATAATTTGCTAATGTTAGGTCAATAACAGCTTGCTACAAAATCGAAATGTTAACGCATTACCTTTGTTTATAATATTATGCATATATTTTACTATAACTTGTAAGAGTTTTTTACCTCTTAGATATATGTCCTTGCTCCTCCAGGCTACGTGGTAGGCGCTAGCATCGCATCCAAGGATTAGCGGTGCGTTGTAGAAAAGGTGTATCCTTTTCCGAGAATTATCTCTTTCTTAGTTCCCATCCCTACTGTCAGCAGCTTGGCTATCACTTAGTAAAACATATTAGCATTAAATTAAATACATGCTTTGCTAAGATGCATGTACGAAGCTTGCATATAGGTTGTGCCCACCTCTGACGTATAAGTGACAACTGCCATTCAAATCTGTCATATTAAAAACAGCAGAAACGCAACACGTGTGAGAATAAGCAAGATTCTTGATAACTGTCATTTGAGCGGGTGGGCCGTAACACTGTATCAAACATTGCCCAGATATTTATAAACTATGTTCCCGCCCACCAGCCCAAGTGTGAGTTATCAATAAATGTTTATTGTGCCCACCTCTGAAGTATTAGTGACAACTGTCATTCAATCTGTCACATTAAAAACAACAGAAACGCAACAAGTGTGAGAATAAGCAAATTTCTTGATAACAAACATTTGGGCGGGTGGGCGGGAACACTGTATCAAAACACCGGCCCAATACTTATAAATTGTGTTTCCGCCCACCCGACAAAGCCTAAGTTATCAAGAAATTTTTATTGTGCTTCCCTCTGACGTATTAGTGACAACTGTCATTCAATCTGTCATACTAAAAACAGCAAAAACGCAACGCGTATAAGAATAAGCAAAATTCTTTATAACTGTCACTTGGGTGAGTGGGCAGGAACACTGTATCAAAACATCGCCACAATATTTATAAACTGTGTTTAAACCCAAAGCGTTTTTTTTTTTAACCTAGGAAGAGTTTACTTTCTACGCTAGCCACCATCTCCTAATCGCCCTTATCCATAAGCAGCATGTGTTGAATCTCCTTGGGTGTTGGAGTTGATGTGGTGTGGTGGTGTGGTCCCGGTACCCGTGTTATTACCCTTTTTGGTTCAAGTAAGTCTGTCATATCCATGCTCTTAAGCTTTTAGTCTTCCAAAAGGTTTTCTTTTGTCGACGTGCGTGCTGAGAAACCACTGTTTGGTTTGCTTGTCCATACATGTGATTTTTAACATCCATTATAGTTTTCAAATCTCTTATCCGTTCATTTTTAACTTTCTGGCAGGCGTCATGCATGTATTATCTCGGTAGTTTTAGTCCGGTCAGTTTTTGCTTTACGCTGGGTATTTTATTTCCCCGGTTTCTTTTGGTAAGCCGGCAAAAGCCATAGATAAACTGATAAAACACCAAAAATTTTACTTTGCTTAGTCATATTATGTCCCAATGAATACGAGTTAGTTCTTCTTTGAGTCCCAAGATTTTTTCATCCGTTAATAGGGTTCTGGTGTTATAAATGGCTATTGAAAGTTGTTGTCTTCTATGTTTGAGAGCCGTTTGTTTTCTGTCGTATTCATGATATCGTTTTAAGCTTACTCCTACCACGCAGTAGGCTGCAATAAATTTAATTTCTCAAATTCTTCGTTTGAAAGATTATACTATAAGGCCATGACTGTACCTTTCTAGCAATAAGCAACAACGTGCAAGTAAGGTTGACATTTAGGCCGGACTTAGTTGATGATAGCCGTTACCCCTAAATTATAGATTTGCTTTTTACAGAAACAGCATACCAAAAAACAACTGATCAACGTTTAAAGATTTTAATATTTAATAAATGTACAAAGCGTGTTTTTACAACAAATCTAGAATATGTATTTATATTAATAATATAATGTTTGTAAGTAGTTGAGGCGACTGTAGTTCAATGGTCTAGTGTTGGGACTGTTAAGTAGGAAAACTGGGTTTGATTCCCAGCAGAAGCAATAAAGTTGTCAAATATATTTCGATGCGGTCGACTTCTTTGCAAGGCAATGGTAAACCAGCAAAGTATCCTGTCTAGTAAACCCTTTTTGTGGTGTGGTTTGGATTTCAAGTTAAACTGTAGGTCCCGCATGTTTGTGTAGAGCTATTATTGCACACCACAAAACATACGAGTCAGGTGCCTACACCTACACGAGTACAGCACTATAAGAAAAAGTATATTAAATTAAAACTCTGTGCTGCCGTACCAATTTTGTGTTAAAATATGCTTTTATTCCGCAAACCATGCAATTGGTGGTTTGGCCATAATTATGCTTTGCTTGCTCATCCGTTTATATCTTTAAGTGAAGTGAATATACTGTACATATCATACAATACAAAAACAGTAAATCAATTCTTGTCAAAATTAATTAATATTAGTAAAGCATCTTTACCATGCTACCAGAAACTTTTTTCATATTCCTATATTTAAAATAGATAATTTCCATTATAAAAACCACTACGGAAATAGTAAAACCAGTAACCAATACCAAATAAAAACTGTGTAGATACCCCATATTCAATACTTTTGGTACAAACCCTTCCGGTTTAATTTGAAAAAAACTGTTCATATCTTTCAATTTTGGATCAGCCCGTATAGACTTAATTAGCCAATAATTAATCAATCCAGCTTCAAAAGACATCAATATTCGCCTATTAAAAATCTTTAAAAAAGGTGAATTTCTTCTCAAAACTACAACTATATTAAAAGTATCGTAACAACGATGCATCACCATCAAATTCTTTTTGGAATAATCTAAATTTGTAGGTATAATTAAGTATCCATGGAACAATGTAGTATCGTGAATAGCATGCTCTATACTATTACGATTTTCTGTTTTTATAATTGTTAGTGATTTCAATAATGGATTGATATTACTATCTAAATCTAAAGATTCGTGTGCTTTAACCCATACATATTTATACGCAATTAAATCTTCAATTGTTTCCATTGTTTTTGTATATCTGGGTACTGCTAAGATATTAGTAATTCCAGCCGAATGTCCAGTGTAAATCAAAACTGATGTCAACGATACTGATATAATGAGTATTTTAACAGTTCGACTATTTGGAACTGTTTTAATTGGACTGAACAACAATAGCTTAAAAACTATTTCTAAATAACTTTTAATGCTTATAGCTGGTTTACCTTTAGCTTCTATCCAACCAAATACGTATAATATTACAGCAACTATGCTCATAGCAATTAATATAGTTGAATATAGAGTAGGTTTAAATATATGAAAAATAAAATAAGTTAATGGTATAGGTACAGGTTTAGGAACTATGAATGTTGAACAGGCTTGTATGTATAAAATACTTTGATCGTAACTATTTGAAGATACCGTGGGTTGATAAATTGCATTAATTATGCCATCACTTACATTATTTCTAATATTACTACGCGATTTATCAAAACTATAAGGTGGTAGAAATAGGTATTCTTTGGGCCATCCTTTTGTTATTTCATCCATCAAATATTTTTCAACTCCTTGATAAATTCCCAAGTTTTTTTCATAATAAATAAACGGTGCAAAATGAAAAACGCTAAGTCGAAATTTTGTTGTACCAAAATTTGGTTTCCAATAATCCCAATTTATGTCAACATAGAGATCAACTATATCACCATTTAATGCTTGGTATATAGCTGATTTTGATTTGAATATAATTATATCAACTGCCCTTAAATTAACAGCAGTTGTGAATGGATATTTGTTGAAATTGGAGGCATTTTCATGTATTATAATTATCCGACTGTATGATAATATAGTTTCGCTTATAAAACAATTTTCTAGCTCATTTATATCGTCAGATATTAGAATGTATTTAGTAGGTCTGCATCCTGGATTTGATGTATTGAGATATTTAAAAGTTTTTAGTACAATGGGAATCTTATGTTGTGCGATATTAATGCCACTAATTGAATCTTTATTAATTACAACATTTATGCAATGTTCAAAATTTAAATTTAGAAATGTAGTTACATTAATGAAGTTCAATAGACTGAACATTATGCTTGTAATGTTGTTTATGAAATGGTAATGAAGAAATATTATTTATATAATTATTTGATTGGTTTTAATATATAGAATTAGTTTTAAAAAAGTTAGTTAGAAAAAATCTAATGTTGTTTTAATGTGCTTGTTTTTTGTTACACATAATAAAAGAGACGAGAATGTGTTAATTACTTTCAAAGTATTATCAATATCTTATATCATTTATTATTATTAAATGCAATTAAAGTCAAATCATAAATAAATTTGTTAAAATATTCTGATAATAAATTTCCTTCTGTTATTTTATTGATAATGAATCAAATCTAATTAAAGGTATCTAATTCTTAATAATTGATGAAATCTTTTAAAGTAACTAATTTGTAGCAAATACTCTGAGCTGTTTCATTGGCCAATTTTCACTATCAAGACAATTGCGTATAATTACTCTACTTGAGAGTAAACGGCAATACTGAAAAAGAAATAGATAAACATAAAATATAATGCAGGCTTTAGACCGCGTTCACTTGAATCACGGAGCAAGTTTTTGCAAATTATTACATACGCTCATAGAGAACAGTGGCGTAACTAAGGGATGGCAAAAAAGGAGTCCGTGAAAATATTATTGTATTATTAAATTTGTATCTTTGTTTGAGTATGTCTACGATAATTGTTTTCAAATATAAAATGCTTATAGGTTGGAATATACATGATGTCCCAAATGTACACAAGCTATTTGGCATAGTCAAAGCAAAGTTTATAAGAATACAATCAGTATATGACTAACAGTCCGACACTAGCCTGTGGATAAATGAAAAGTTTCAGCAGATCAAACAACTTTACACAACAGCCTTTAGCGGAATTACTCTAACCATCAAAGAGCTAACAACAGAATTGAAAAAAAATTAGATCAACCCACCCTGGTTTACAAGTTACTCAGCAGCAACCGCTTGAAAAAGCTAAAGCAGGAAACTAGAAGATTTCTTACTAATGGTAAAATATACCTATAAGTAGATCTTTGAAAAAGCGTTATCTAAATTATTAGCTACGCCAGATAGGAAAAGTACGTAGTCATCATCACCCAGCCATTCGTATCTACTGCTGGATATAAGCTTCTTTTAAAATCTTTCACTGTTATCTACACTGAGCAAATTGTACCCATTTTGGGACCACTCTTTTTAGGTCATTTGTTCATCTAGTTGGCGGTCTACCTTTGTTTTTTTTATCTTTTTGAGTCATCTTGTTTCAACAGCCACTACACTCAACTTTGCATCAGATCTTTTAGTTAGAGTATCTATCCCCGTAAGTTAATACTGGTACGCATTGTACGTAATACCCCGACTAAATCCAATATATTACCAAAACCGAACAATATGATCAATTTTAATTTACTTTAAATATCTAAGAAATGCAATTAAAATATGCACAAAACTGTCTACTTCCCAAAAAAAAAATTCAAAGACTACATCAAAACAAAAAAGCAGAAACAAAGTTTATCATCACTTAAAATAAATAAAAAACACGTCCAACGTAGAGCAAACCATAAGCTATGTCTTGGAGAAACAAGTAAACTTTGACCAATTGCTTGTTAGCAATTGGTCAAAGTTAAGTCATACCAGCCTAAAGGGCTAAAGATATTGCTTGTAAAAGTGGTCATTGAGAATATAGTTACTTAAGATTGCCAATTATATTCATAATGTGTTTCAAAATTTGGATTCTAACTAAGTACAATTTGTGGAGCGATATAAAGTAGGATGCATTAAATATTTAATTTATTTTATAAATAATGTTCAAAGTATACTCTATTGGCAGCCATAGTATCATTAGCACAACATATTATGATTGATTCTTTGGCAAGCATTTGAATTCTTGAACATTATTTACAAGAGAAGGATAAACCAATTTTTCTATATTCCCCACAAAATTGCAAGGAGTTTGCGTCAGAAAAGCAAGCAGGCCATAACATCAGTCCACCACAACCTTTCCATCTTGTAAGGAATTGTTTGTTATAGACTGGCAATTTATAATGCTGAAAATTCATGCATTTTTATCTTTATAAAAACATCTTCTAGCAATTCTGAAAAAAAATCCAAAACATTTTGATATAATTGATATAAAGATCTCATAAGTCTATTAGGCAAACTTATCAGAAAATTACCAATGATGCTCACCCAAACATTTACGAAGAACTTGCTGATGTAGATTCCATTATAAAATTTAAAAAAATTGTTGGCTTAGACATGATTATTGTAAAAATTAAATATTTTCCCTTTGGTAAATGCCGCTTTGTCTGTAAATAGTACACAAACAAAAAAAATGAGTTTCATCTTCTTCTTTGGTCCTAAGACGTCCACTGCTGAAAACAGGTTTTCTTCATATTTTTCCACGTCAATCTGTTTTGAGCTGTGTTTTCCGGCTAGTAACTGCAGGTTGTCCCGCCATTTTGTCTGCGGTCTACCCACACTTTTTTTGTCTCTTTGACTGTCCATTGTCTCGAGCAACACACTCCGCCCATTGACACCTTAACCTAGCAATTTGATCTATAACATCTGTCACTTGCGACGGGGAGAATGCACTCATCGTTTATTTTTCTCTTAATGCAGATCGAACTTTACGGTCTCTTAGGAAATAGTTGAGAATATAATTCATACTTCCAAAGACTGACTAAGTTAAGACTATTCATCTTGTAATTTCCACTGTTTTGTTCTCCTTAGTTTAATATTATGTCCCAAATAAAAGTATTGTTCTACGGTTTCTAAATGTTTTTTTGTTTTCTAGAAGTTCATCATCACCAACATCCTGGAAAGCTTGCTTCGTTCAGTATTGTTATAAAATGATTTATATCTTGGCTCACAAGTAAGATAGGGTATTTTCCATCTACATACACCTTTTTGTTCCCACTTTAAGTTTTTAGAGACGCTTCTAGTGCTAAAGTGAATAGCTTTGGGAACTCGTGTCGCCTTTGCGCACGGTTCTTTAAATATGGATATTAATTTCTTGGTTGATAATCTGTCAGTTGCTGACCTTGCATACTTTGTACATGATACAGATAAAGCATTTAATCTATGTGGGCAATTCCATTTCAAACGGACCAGAGCTAGGGGGGGGGGGGTGCGTTGAGAAACTTGCTTATGTATTTTTTTTTAGTTTCTATAACTTATTAGTAGTCCTTTGATCGGTATATGAGGGTATAAAACCCATAAAAAAAATTCTACGATTTTTTAAAGTATTTTTGACGTTTATTGACTTAAATAAATTAAAAAATGCTCCTTTTTACACAGCCCACTAAGAACAAAAACATGGTTTTATGGCTTTTGCGGCTTATAGACAAGGTATAAACTTGAAATGGCGCCAGATTTGGATTCTACGAAAAATTTCTGATTGATTTCATTAGTAAATTTATTATTTTGAGTTAAAATTGCGGTTTTTAAACAAAAAATGTGATTAAGTTAAAAAACGTCAAAAAAACTTTAAAAAATCGTAGAATTTTTTTTATAGGTTTCATACTCTCATATATCAATCAAAAGACTACTAATAAGTTATAGAAACTAAAAAAGAATACATAAGCAAGTTTCTCAACGCACATATTTTGTTTTCTATTTTTGGTTATTTTACATTTTTTGTTATATGTATTTGGTTTTTTCTCTCTGAAACCATCTTTCATTTGCAGGTAGGGTCATAAGACTAGAATCGCCTTGAACCCAAAAACCCCTTCATTCTGAATAATTAGCGCTAAAGAATTTTGATTCTTCTAAAAAAATATAGTTAGTTTTTGCCATTTTTGATTTTTATAAACCGATTTCTGCATTTTTTAACAGTCTATAATCAAAATTTAGTGTTTTCTAACAATATTTTTATATTTCATGGTAAAATTTTGCTATTTTTGACATTTCATGAACAAAATTCTGCATTTTTTTAAAGTTTATGGCCGAATTTTGGTTCTTTTTGACCTTTTATGAATAAAATTATGCACTTTTTAACATGTTATTGCCCGGATTTTGCTATTTCTGACTTCTCATTAATATAATTTTGCATTTTTTAACATCTACGACCAAAACTAATTGGATTTTGCTACTTTTGACTTTGATGAAAATTTTGTACTTTTTGTCGTTTTTATAATAAGAATTCTGCGTTTTTAAACAACTATGACCAAACTTTGGTGCTTTCTGACAATATTTTTGTATTATTCACATTCTATGAATAGAATTTTTGTTAGCCAGATTTTGATTTATTCTCAAAATGTTTTAATATTTCATAATCGCACTTTGTTATTTTTGATATTTCATTGCTGTTTTTGATTTTTCATAACAAGTTTTTGCATTTTTTTAACAGTTTATGACCAAAGTTTGGTGTTTTCTGACCATATTTTTATACTTCTTAGCAGGATTTTGCTATTTTTGGCTTATATTTTGATCTTTTAACTGTTTTTGACTTTTTATGAATAGTAATTTGCATTTTTGGCCAAACATTGCTGTTTTTTAGTTTTGGAAAATAGAATTTTGCACTCTTCGACCATTTATGACCGGATTTTGAATATTTTTGACAAAATTTTAATGCCTTATAGCGGATTTTGCTATTTTTGTTTGTTTATGAATAGAATTTTGCACTTTATAACCGTTTTTTACTAGATTTGTTTTTTTTTTTAATATTTTGTGGCTGGATTTTGCCATTTTTAACATTCCAAAATTTTGCATTTTTCAACAGTTTATTTTTAATATTTTTGACTAAAGAGAATTTTATGAAACAAAAAATACAAAATTGTGAAAGCTTTTTTTAGAAACCCAATTTACCACTTTTTCTCCTAGCGGTAGAACTCTTAGGTCCTATGCAATATTCTCCTCAAAACTTTCCATTTCTTTTACTGTGTCGCATTTGGCCTCCAACAGACTTTTTCAACTGTTAATGGATCTGACAGTACAAATTCTCCATTGCAGCACAAAATCCTTTAAACTATGCTTCCTAACTTCTCTTGTTAACCTACGTATTGCTGTTGAAACTTCTGTTTTGAGCACTAGTTGGATCTTCATCATTTTCTTCAGAATTTTCTTTTGGCTATAAGACTACTATTCATTTCGTGTACCCCACTGAAACAGGTATCTCTTCTTTAAATGAAACGTCTGAAATTTGGTGATTCGTAACTTCTTCCATCATAATTACATCTCTGCTTATTGTGACAGAGTTTGTGGGTGGATCTTTTTCTTCTTCTTCTTCTTCTTCTTCTTCAAGTGCCGTCTCCATTTCGGAGGTTGGCTATCATCGTTACTACTTTGATTTTGAAAACTGCCGCCTTTAACAGATCAGCTGACGTGACCTTAAACCATTTTCTCGCATTTCTAAGCCAAGACATTCTTCTCGCTGGATCACACACCTTATACTTTTTAACTTCATTACTTCTTTTACGCTTTTTAACTTCTGTGTCTTCATGTCCTATTTTAAACGTTTTTCTTTAGAGACGTGCACCATTAGCTTACTTTAAATTAAAATATTCTTAGTTACGTCTGGTTTCCTATGCTACTATAGCTCGTATTGGGTGTTGTCTAACCCTTCTATTTTTTAATGACACAAACAAGTGGACTAAAATAATAGCTATGTAGAGACCAAAAGCAACAAAACGTAGAATTGAGAAACCACAAAAGAGGTTAAATGATAGTAAGGAGGTGGCAAGAAAAAAATAGTATCAGATAGCTCAAAGCAGAAGTGAGTGGAAAAGTATATAGGTCCAGAGGTGGACAAAGGCTTGCAGCAGAAGAAAAATGTTTATTAAAAATAAAATAAATAAAAGAAGAATAATAGAAAGCCAATGCCTTTATAGTAAAAGCTTATTACTACAGTAGAACTATCAATGAATGAAGATGGCATTTTGTCATACTTCAGTTGTGTCTGAATCAATTTAATGAAGCTTTTTTGACCGACTATCAACTTTAACTAGAGAGATTGTTGACAATATACAACATCGACTAAAGCAAAGTCGACATCAGTCAATTTGGAGTTTCTTATGGCTGTAAAAAAGCTGCAAAAAAATTCTACATTTGCAGGTAGGTATTGTTGGTTTAAGAATTACCAGAAGCATATTGGAACTGCTTTAACAAACATTTAAATAATGATGACTATTATACTAATTTGCACATATAACAAACCGTGTTTTAATGCATAACTTACCTTCAAGAATAGCAAGATATTTTTGAAGACCATACAACAAAGCATCCCAAAGTTCCATTTTCTTTGGATCCACAATATTTAAGAATCTATTCCAGTACAAGCATACATCTTCTTTGGACATAAGCCGGGATATTGTCATGGTTTTATTCGATATATTTGGTTCATTAGTTTTTCTTTCTCTAAAATAAAATTATTATTATTTCAAAGTGTTATTGATATTCTCTTATGAGATTAATTAATATCTACATACTCTTTTGTACGACAATGAACATGTGTGACAAATTCTCTTATAGCCCTCATAACAAATCCAGTATGTATCACCAATTGATGATTATTGAGACATGTGTTTGAAGATTGCAATTGTCTTTCAGTTCCATAATCCGTGATTTGCATTACTTTCTTCTCAAATCTAAATCAAGAAAACAACAATGTTATCTTTAATAGTAGTACCATTAGATTAAATAAAAACAAACTTGTTCAAAATTGAACCAAACAAAATATTCAAAAATATTACTCTGTATCAACTTGTTGCGGTCCCAAACATTCCCCTTCATGTTTAATCATCTCCGGCAATTCACTGCCATTTCTATCCACTTCTACAACTTTTTGTACAATTGCATCA
The DNA here is from genome assembly GCA_963932245.1 of Tachinus rufipes. Taxonomy (NCBI): domain Eukaryota; kingdom Metazoa; phylum Arthropoda; class Insecta; order Coleoptera; family Staphylinidae; genus Tachinus; species Tachinus rufipes. Next base: position 14,448,511 of record OZ010750.1, read on the forward strand.
ATAACATCATCAGTTTTCTTCACTCCCAACAACTCATTAACCTGAAAACTATCAGCTTCTACTTCAGCTTGACCCGATTGCAAAGTTTTGTTTTCCAAAAAATCACTAATTATACTGGCCTCACTACCACGCACACCACCAGAACAAATGGGACACTTAATGTATGGTTTAAAAAAATGAAACATGATGTTTATATCTTCTGTTTTTGTTATGCTCAATGCCTAGAATTGATTACAAAATATTAGAATTTAGAATAAATTGAGAGAGTTGTATACTGACACTAAATACGTTGTCAACTTTGAGGAGGTTCATTTCTCTGCCGCTATGGAACTCCATGATTTTTTTAAGACGGTATTCAATTAGGAAGTTTGATTTATCTGATATTTTATCTAGGACCAGATTAATTGTTTTTATGTAATTGGGACTCATTGTATCTTCCTTGTTTGGCATCAGACGTTCACTTTCGCTTTTAAGTAAAGGTTTATCTACAAAAATATGTTAGTAAATAGTAAGTTTTTAGTAGTACACGTGCATATCTAAATCTGAAATCATTGTCCACTTCTGTAAAACTTGAAATATCTGCCTCCATCATTGCAAAAAGCAATTTGGGCAACAAAAAGAAGCTCTGATTTTAATCCTTTTATTACGAAGTCAAAACTAATGAGGTTTCCGCCTACAGAGGTAGCTAGAAGGCATTCCATGTCGGAAGCATGCAAAAATTGCAAAAGACAAAGATAATAATTGTGGAAAAACAAGAATGTTATTATTTACCTTTAAGTGATTCCAAATACTTATTAGCTTCACGATAGCTCTCCAAATCTTTCAACGTAAACAACTTATTAGGAGGTTCTTCCCAAGGTAAACCCATCTGCTGTTCATGTAAAATCCTATCAACCGTAATCAATTTATTCAAAATCTTTGTAGCAATATCCCTATTCAACTCCCATATCTGCATATACTTCTTCTCATTATTAAGCGCCATCAGTTGCAATTTTTGTTTTGCAACTGCAATATAACTTTGAAGATTTATAACATCAGTGAGGAGCTTCTTTATTTTATTCTGCGTTTCAGTTTTGTGGGAATCTATATGTTTCTTTAACGCGTTTATTTGATCCCTCAGCTTATTCAATGTGCGCTTTTGATTGGACTTGATTATAATATTTTCATCTTCACGTTTGCGTAAAATTTGATAATTGTAATCCATTTTCTCGCTATTTGCCAAAGCTGTTGCTTTTATAATCTCATATTCTTGTTGCAACGTTTCGCAATCGCGTTCCAAACGTATTTTTACTTCGCGTACTCTTTCTTGATGTTTCAATCGCACTTTGGTACACACTTCTTCAAACTCGTCACGTTGACGAAATTTATTTTCCATTATAGCCAATTCTTGATCTTTGCGTTTTGTGTAAAGATCTTCCCAGCGTTTATCATTGTGGTTCATCATGTTTGTTCTTTCTTGTATCATGACGTCTTCAATGTGTTGCAACTCTATACGATGGGCGGCTCGCATTATTGAAACCTAATTAATGATTAGTTTATAGTTATATTTAAAGCAGTTTTTACCTGTTTTTCCACACGTTTGGCTAGCATACTAATATCTTCGCTTTGTAACTTTTGATCGTTGAAAAATTTCAATTCGGCCATTTTGACTTCATGTTTGAGCATCTTTATAATTTCATCTTTTTGTTTGATGAGATCTTCGCATTTTTCTTTTTGCGATTCAATGTCGTCGTGGATATGTAGTGGGTCATTGTATTCTAAAACTTTTTGCCATTTGGAACTAATGTCTTCAAACATTTGTGCTGCTAGTTTTCCATCTTCTTCTAGTTGTACTAGTATTTTTTCTCTTCCTATTTGTTCAGCTTCACGGCGGTCGACTTCACGCGTATCATTGGCTACGCGTACGTTTGTTACTGTTTGTTCTGCTTCTAGGAAGAGTTGTCTTAGTATTTCGCTACTCTTTTCTAATTGTATTTGGAGGAGAGTTGGTTTTTCAGGTGCTTTTTCTTCTATTTCGGTAACAGCTTTTTGTTGTACCCTGTAGTAAAATTACAAAAAAACTTAAAAAAAGTAAAAATTCCAACTAATTAAAATAAATCGAAAACTTTGGTCGTTACTATGTGATTGCTCAATATAAAATAAACAAAACATATTTACTATGTATTATATCACGAATAAATTTAAAAAACCGCAACATGTTTCAATCAATTATATGAATATAAAAGAAAACTACAAAGCATATATACAACAGTAAAACATAAAATGTACAGAGAAGTGGAAAATTACATTGAAATTTTTATGAATTAAATGATACAATAATACAAAAAGGAAAAGATAGATTAAGAAAATATTTATTTAACGGTACAATTTTATAATATGTGGAAATAAATTTATGCCTACGCCACTGAGTTCTATATTTATATTATTTTAAAACCGTATAGAATCTTAGACTCACAATCTATCAACAAAAACTGGCATGACTTTGCACTAGAAAACTGATTAATAAAATGTTTCAGTTTGTACTCATACGTGAAGCGATCAACATCTTCTACCTTCACAGATTTTATTTTAGAAAATATGGTAAGTATAATTTCATTTATTTAAATATAATATATAATTTTTAATTGATTTATTTTAGCGTGAAGTAATTTCTGTGCACGTCGGCCAAGCCGGAGTACAAATTGGAAACGCATGTTGGGAACTTTATTGCCTGGAGCATGGCTTGCAGAAAGATGGCATGTTCAGCGAAGAATATCTGAAAGATGATAACAAATCTAACGCATCGGATGATAGCTTCAGTACATTTTTTGCTACTACAGGATCAGGCAAACACGTGCCTCGTTCGATTTTTGTCGATTTGGAACCTTCAGTTGTTGGTAAGTTTTACAATATTAATTTAATTTTTTTTATAAATACTATGAAAAGTACATTTTATAATATTAAAATTGAGATACATTGTTCATTTAAATGTTTTTTCGACTTTTATGTTTTTGTCATATTTGTTAGTGAATTGGTGAATTAGATTTTAGTTCATAAACTGTGTTGGCAGTAATTTTAAAGTAAAAAAACTAAATTTTAAGTTTTTATACAAAGCCTTTACAATATTTTTTTTTTAATTTTTAAATTTCTTCTTTTCATAAACAATTTAATAAACGTACTTTTTTTTATTTCGTATTTCATACATTATTTAACAATCAGATTGATAGGATTGTATTTTGATACATCTAATGGCGCGTCCAAAATTGAGTACACATGGTGTTAAATTAAAGCGCATTAAAGTATTCCTTATATTTTTACGTATAATAAAATATTTTTAAAAATTTGTATATTGTTGCGATTGACAGTCGAGTTTTAGCACTCGCTAATATATTTCTTTTTTAATCAATTAAATGTTGTCATAGTACTTTTATCAATTCATTATTAATTTTTGATACTTTGTTACTTCTAACAAAAGTTCCCGAGATGTTCATACGCTTATCAATTAACTGATGCAATAAAAAGGTCTGCCTCTCAACCACCACACCGAGCATCCACGTCTTTGTTAAATGGTTGCAGTTTAATTACATTATACTAATTATTTCAATGCATTATTAAAATGATTGTTTATTCTCTATCCAGTTTGCCGATCTGGTTTTAAACGGGTTAAAATCCCATCTTACTTCTTATACTTCAATCAATGCAAACCAAACTTTTATTAATTATTATTTTTTACTAGATTCTGTAAGAACTGGAGAATACAAAAACCTTTATCATCCTGAACAATTAATATCAGGTAAAGAAGATGCCGCCAACAATTATGCAAGAGGCCACTACACAATTGGTAAAGAAATCATCGATCGCGTCTCCGATCGCATTCGGAAATTATCCGACCAATGTAATGGTCTACAAGGTTTCCTCATATTTCACTCATTTGGCGGAGGCACCGGATCTGGATTTACTTCCCTCCTAATGGAAAGACTATCAGTTGAATATGGAAAGAAAAGTAAATTACAATTTGCCGTATATCCAGCCCCCATGGTTTCCACAGCTGTTGTAGAACCCTATAATTCAGTCCTAACAACACACACCACCTTGGAACATTCAGATTGCGCTTTCATGGTTGATAACGAAGCTATTTTCGATATTTGTCAGAAAAATTTGGACATTCCCCGTCCAGGTTACTGCAATTTGAACCGTCTTATTGGTCAAATCGTATCATCAACAACAGCATCGCTAAGGTATAAATAAAATTAATGTTTTCCTTTCAGAGATCAAATTTATTATATTTTAGATTTGACGGAGCTATGAATGTAGATTTAACAGAATTTCAAACCAATTTAGTGCCATATCCTCGAATTCATTTTCCTTTAGTAACCTACTCACCAATCATATCTGCAGCAAAAGCATATCATGAACAATTTTCAGTGCAGGAAATTACCAATGCCTGTTTTGAACCCTGTAACCAGGTATGTTATTTTTATTGTTGATCAAAATGTTTCTAAATTGTGCCAAATTCTAGATGGTTAAATGTGATCCACGCCGTGGTAAATATATGGCTTGCTGTATGCTATATCGAGGAGATGTAGTTCCTAAAGATGTTAATGTGGCTATTGCTGTTATCAAAACTAGGAAAAATATACAATTTGTTGATTGGTGCCCGACTGGATTTAAAGTTGGTATTAATTACCAGAAACCTACAGTTGTACCTGGAGGAGATTTAGCAAAGGTATTTTTTAATCAACCAGTTTTTTTTTTATTAATTGTCCTTAAACTTACTTTATTGTTTTATAGGTACAACGAGCAGTATGCATGTTATCCAATACTACTGCAATATCCGAAGCTTGGGCGAGACTCAATCACAAATTCGATTTAATGTATATGAAACGAGCTTTTGTGCATTGGTACGTCGGTGAAGGTATGGAAGAAGGTGAATTCTCAGAAGCCCGAGAGGATATGGCCGCGCTTGAGAAAGATTACGAAGAAGTGGGTACTGATAGTACTGGTGATGATGAGTCATTTGGTGGTCAAGAAGAAGAGTACTAATTATTTTTAAAGTGTTTCAATGTACTATTTATAATTAAATTAATGTAATAATATATGTATGGAGTAGTACCAAAGTTTTTAATGTGTATCAATGTTTCAAATAGTTCTAATCAACGTGTAATTTATTAATACTAAGACATTAAATGTATTCATTATATTATTGATAATCTTTTATTTTAAATGTCAAAATAGAGCAACACTTCAAACAAATTAAAGATTTAGATATGGATTTGATGTTTAGTTTAATATTTGGTACTGATTCTAACCTAGAAATTTCAAGACGCTTTGCTATATTTGTCGATATGGTCTTTAGAAAGTATGAAGAGACCCTTCATCTACAAAACTAATAACAGGACTTTCAGTTATTAGAAAAAGTTTATTAATTTAAATCAAAAATAAAGTTGGCGAAAGAACAGAACCTTGAGGAGCACCAGCATTTATGATTTTGGGGTCAGAGTTAAAACCATCAATTCTAACTAAAATTTTTCTATAGTCAAGAAAACTATTGATAAGATTTACAAATTTTTAATCTAGACTTATACAATGGAGCTTAATGATAAGATTGGGGTGCCATGTCCTATCAAAAGCTTTGGAAATGTCTAAGGTGTTATCAGTTTCCCCCTCAAAATGGAAGAGAGAGGGACACTAGTCGTGACGTAGGTGGCCACTGATAATATTTATTGTGGGGGTGGTTTTGAGTGGGATTTGCGGTCTTCACCGCCGATCAATGATAATTTTCCCTCGGGGATCGGGGCTTCTTCAAGATTAGCCATGGAGGTATCTAAATATTCACCGTCCCGTGTCGGTTTGGTTTCAACAAGGCGGTAACGAGCCGGAAGCGGAGCTAGTGCTCCCGGTGTCGTCGTAATGTACGTGGGATCTAGTTTGCATAAGCCGGAGTCGGTGCGGAGGTCGTCATCGTGCCATATCCATGAGGAGCAAACGTAGTTTCCAAAGAGTAGTCATGTTCAGTAGCGTAAGTCGTCATTGTGTGGGCAGAAGGTTCATAAGGCATAGCGAAAGTTGTCGGCGGAGATCCAGTAGAGTATCCAGAGACATTAACGTGGGTCGGCTGACTGGAATTTCTCGAACGGATTTATTTTATACCATCACTTGGTCTGTGATTGGTTCTCGCACATTTCGGACTGTGCGTGTTTGGCAAGTTCCGCCGCCTGGTGGCCGTAACAATTCCCCCTATTTTCTCGACGGAGAAAACGTCTGCTAGGGTTGTCGCTTGTAGAGGTAGCAACGGGCCTAACGAGCGGCGTTTTCTTGTCGTGGGTAGCGTAGTCGTCGGTAGGTTGCTTGGCGTTGTCTTGCCAATTGCAGTCTTCTCTCCGGGTCTTTGTTGTTTTAGTCTTGGGTCAGGTTAGGCCCAGCTTCCTGGTTGCTTTAAAGCTTATCCCAGTAACAATTAACTCGGACTTTGTCCGATGGCGGCGTTGTATTGTTGGTTGTTGTGGAAGACGGCCATGGTAATAACTTCGTCCCAGTGTTTGAGGGTTCTGCTCCAACAATGCTCTTACGCTCTTTTTTTAATTCCGTGTATCATCGTTCAACGGGGTTGGCTTGTGGGTGATACGTAGCCGTCTGGTTCACGCATTTCCCCTTCTTCACAGAGTTTTCAAACGTCTTACTCGTAAACTGGGTCCCGTTGTGTTGTAAAATAACTCTAGGATATCCGTAGAGTTGGAATATCTTTTCCTCAAGCAATTTTGTTGTGTTTTGCTGGTTGCGGCCGGCACAGGTATTGTCTCTATCAAGCGGCTGGTCATATCCAAAACGGTAAATGCCAATTTGTTCCCCGATCTGGTGACGTCGAATGGTCCAATATAATCAATGGCTATTTTTTCCCAAGATGTGCTTGGTGGGTGCGACTGTAAAAGATTTCCAGGTCCGGCGTGGCCTGCTTTAGTTTGGGCGTACACGACGCAACCTCGGATAAAGGTCCGCACATCTCGTCGGACGCGTGGCCAGTGATATGCTGCCAGTATGGACGACAAGGTTTCATCTCTGCCGGGGTGCCCGGCGGTGTCATTGGAGTGGTGTTTTTTCAATACCTCCTGTTGAGCTGCGGGTGGTACGACTAGCTGGTTATGCCCTGCCAGCGTCTTAAGATGCTCTCCCGCTTCGCCCAACTTGTACCCTACGTCGATCCCGTCTGGAATTTCGACTTGTGCCATTCGCACTATAGCAGCCAGGGTCTCTTCACCTAAGACAAAGATTTTATCCTTGGTGACATGGTGTTTCCTGCCCAGCCTGTTGTATAGGTGGTTTAGGCTGTAGGGCGTCTTCTGGGGGCAATAATTGTTGCTAATACACAGCCAACAAAACAAGTATCAATAGTTGCAATTAACCAAACAACAAAACAAAAGCTTTCCTTTGGTAGTGCCTTTGTGAGTATATCAGCCAGCTGCTGATTTGATGGTACGTAGATGATGTCTAGGTGTCCATCTTCATATTTTTCTCTGATGAAATGGACTCGTCGAACCCCACTGCAGCCAGAATACGTCGAATCCGTATGATTTCTCTGGTGCAGTCACTAGCTGCAATGTATTCGACTTCGGTTGTCGAGAGGGCCACAATTCGTTGTCGTTGCGATGTCCACGCCACTGGTCCACCGTTGAAAATAAGCACATAACCGCTGGTGGATTTTTGTGTATCAGGATCGCCTGCGTAATCGCTATCCGAATATGCCTTCATCGTTTCAGATGTTTCATTGCCGCCGTACATGATCCCGTAACTAGACGTGTCTTTGATGTATCGTATGATCTTTTTGACCGCCATCCAATGTTCTTGCAGTGGTTTCTCAGCATAACGACTGACGACAGCTACTGCGTACATAATGTCAGGACGAGTCACGCATGCCGCAAACATCAGTGATCCAACCGCTTCACGGTAGGGTACCGTGTGACCAACGGCTTCACCGATGGTGCACAGCTTTGTGTGTGGATCTGCCGGAACCGATACTGACTTCGCGTCCTCCATTTTAAATCTTTCAACCACTCGCCTTAGGTAATTGGTTTGAGTAAGTATTAGTTGTTTCTTTGCGCGGTTTCTATATATTTGCAAACCCACAAATACCTGCCCAGCTCCGACAACAACTTCAAAACTGTCTTTCAGATTTTTCATGACGATCTCAATCGCAGCTCCGCTGGGTGACAGAAACAGCCCGTCATCAACATAGAGCAACAACACGATCATGTGGCCATCCACGTTTCCTGTGTACATGCACGGGTCTGCTTTGCTTTCAATGAAGTTGTACTGCTTTAGAAACGTGACAAAACATTTGTTCCATTGACGTGGAGATTGTTTCAGACCATACAATGATTTCTTGAGTAGTACTATACGGCCGAGCTTGTGTGCGACTTCTTCAGGAAGACGCATATAAATTTCATCCTCCAGCTCGCCGTATAGAAATGCAGTCTTAATGTCAAACTGAGCAAGTTCCCAGTCTTCCCTAGCTGTTAATGCTAACATCATTCTGACTGTTTCATACCTTACTACCGGTGCAAATGTTTCGTGATAATCGATCCCTTCACGTTGTGAGAAACCGCGAGCCACCAGGCGCGCTTGAAACCGCTCGATTTTTCCGTCACAGTTCACTTTCCTTTTAAGCACAAATTTCGAGTCCACCACTTTAGCACTCGTTGGCACTTGATCAACTTCAATCCATGTTTTATTTTTCTTTTGAGAGTTCATTTCTTCCGTGACAGCACCCCGTCAGTTTGTTGACTCAGATCCGTTGTAGGCTTCAGAGAGTGACGTCGGTTCGTCGGCCTGGACTGAATTAGCTTCGTATCTGGCAGGTCTTCTTATTTCGCCTCTGGTGCGCAGCTCGTACCGTTTTTTTTCTTCTTCAGGTTCGTTTCTTTCTGGTTGTTCATCAGGCTCGTTTCTTTCTAGCGGAATTTCTTCGTTCACCACGTCTGAATCATTCAAATCGATTGCTGGCCAATGATTATCAGTTTCTTTTGTTGCAGTCTCTTCATTGAAAGTAACATGCTTACTGATGGAGATCTTTTTTGTTATTGGATCTAACAATCGATAGTTCGGACCGTTCGAATCGTACCCAACCATTATTCGCTTATTTGCTTTCTTTTGCCATTTCTTTCGCAACTCCTTTAGAATATGTTCATATGCAACTGATCCAAATGTACGTAAATGAGCACTCTGCGGTGCCCGGCTAAACCATAACTCGTACGCAGATTTCTTTCCGGATCGTTTCGATGGAGTTCTGTTGGCCAGATACGTTGCTGTCAATACAGCCTCAGCCCACAGTCCTTCCTCCAAGTCCCCTGCAAACAGCATTGCTTCTGCTGATTCGACTATCGTACGATTCTTACGCTCGGATATCCCGTTTTGTTCTGGAGTGTAGGGAGCTGTAGTTTGATGATTGATGCCTCGATCCGCCATGAACGTCTTCATCCGGTGATTGACGTACTCACCGCCATTGTCGCTTCTCAATACCTTGACCTTATTTCCGGTTTGAGTCTCGATCAGATTTACCACTAGTTTGAATTTTTCGTACACTTCATCTTTGTTCTTTATGAAGTGCACGAAGGTCATATTGGTGGTGTCACACACAAAATTAACGAAGTATCGATTTCCTCCATGGCTTTTGTGTGTCATCGGTCCATTTACGTCTGAATGCAGAAATTCACCTGCTGCATAGTTTCGTGGTTGTGTGGTTTTGAATGATTTCTTTGTTGATTTCGCGAATACACACGCTTCACAAAACAGTTTGGCATTAGCATTAATTCTAATATTAATTTGACCAGTATCAGCCATTTGACGCATTCGGTCCAAACCCGGATGGCCGAGTTTCCGATGCCATCTCATGAGTTCTTCTTCTACCGAATTTGCCGCTTCATATTCCAACGGCTTTAGTTGCATCTCGTACAAGTTGCTTGTCGTGAGTATGCCTTCAAGACGGGTTTGTCCATTTAGGTTGAATTTGACCCCCTCACCAGCCATTAATATTTCAGCGCCTACCTTTTGGCATAATCCAGTGCTGATCAGATTTTTCCGCAAAGTTGGAATGTACATAGCATTTTTGAAGTCGACCTGCTTCCATCTATTTCCAACTTTTGCCAATGCGGTTACCAAACCCCGACCAGCTGCTTCTAGTTCATATTTACCCGCCAATTTTAGTTTTTCACTGCCTTCATTCAGATCAACAAACCACTTCTTTTCATTAAACATGTGGCAACTTGCCCCACTGTCACACAACACTTTGTCATCGCGTTCACTGACCATCGCTGCCTCCGCCGTTCCCCATGTTGGTGCTGGTGCTGGTGCTGCCGCTGTCTTGTTGTTTGCTCCGCTTCGGGCAATCTCGTCTAAAGTGTCCTTGTTCCCCGCACCCATAGCATTTTGCCCTTTTCTTTGATGAGGCGTTCCTTGGTTTTTGCGACACGGACTTTGTTGGCTGGTGAAATGTTGACTTTTTGACGAACATTGCTTCGGCCGTCATTTCTGGATTCACACGAGCCTCTTCGGCAAGTATGATTTTCTTTAGTTCATCTGGCGTCCTTTTATCGTCACTAGCCAGATGGAATGCCACATGCATTGTGGAGAATTCTCTTGGTAAATTATCCATTAGCTTCACCATGTCCTCAGGTGACTTAATGTCACTGCTGCGTTTGCATTTTGCAACCAACGATTCGATTTGAGCAACGTGTATAGCCATTGACCCGCCCATGTAACGATAAGCGTGGTATTCGCGATTTGCCTCCATTTTGCTACTTCCATCGGAACGTTCGTACACCGATAGTAGCTTTTTCCACATTTCACCTGCGGTCTCGCAAGCTGCCACGAATGTTTGCTGATTGTTATCGATCGCCGACAGTATTGCCAAAGTAGCCCTTCCATCGCATTTTTCCCATGCTTCGATCTGTGCTTCATTGCTGCCATTGCTCTCCGGCCGTAAAACATTACCCTGTGCATATTTCAGCAAGGCATTCACCTTGAAATATTGCAGCATGCATTGTTTCCACAACGGCCAATTTGAGCCCTTCAGCCTTTCAAAATGTGGCATGTCTGTTTTATCCGACATGTTGATTTTATTCCCGAAACACTCACGAAAAACAAAAATAAACGATAACTACTCTACTGTCCAAGATGTCCGACAACACGTGTTTTTCACTTTTGTTTCACAGCACTTTAATACAGTTTTGTGGCGCAGTGGAAGCGTGCTGGGCCCATAACCTGTTGCTAATACACAGCCAACAAAACAAGTATCAATAGTTGCAATTAACCAAACAACAAAACAAGTATAAAATAGAATATATTCAGTCAGGTTTATAAGTTCGTGTGTTCACGTTACAGCTTGCTTACAGACTACTTCTTACACTACTACATACACATACATATCATTTTACGTTGTTCATGCCCACTGCACAACCGACCGCGAGCCCGCACGCTCGGGTCACCTCGCATTCATAACCGCGCGAAACTTGAAACTACGTTTTCACAACAATAATCTCTCAATGTCCTCTATTCCTTCTTCCACTGTCTCTGACGAGCACGCATTTATTGACAGTGCCACGGGCAAGTGGTTAAAAAACTCAGGGGTGTGCTCCACCTGGTGAACTTGGCGATAGCGTCAGTCGACAGCCTAGCCATACCAATGGTTTGTTATCCGTTCACAAGATAAAATTAGCATCTTGTAAGTAAGCCCTGTATTTCTTAACTGCTCAGTAGACGGCCATACATTCCAGCTTGTTTGAATGAAACTTGGCCTGGCGTTCTGTGAGAACTGCTGTAAGTGACCATGTGTTTTGTTTTACCCTTTTCTTGATACAGCACAGCGCCTAATCCAGTGTTACACGCGTCTGTCTGTAACACAAATGGCAGGTCAAGTCTCGGGCGAGCGAGTCTCATCGGCCGGCTCATTAGCTCTTTCACATCCTGGAATGCTTTGTCAGCGTCTTCGGTTCAGCGGTAAGGTTTCTTGGGCCCTTGTAAGTCCACCTTCAAGAAGTTTGGCACATATTCTCGTAGCCAAGTGCAGATTCCCAAAAAACTTTGCAATTGTTTCCGAGTCTTGGGAACTTCGAAGTTAGTGATGAGCTTCAGGTGATGTTGTAGTGGTATATTTCCTTCAGCGGTGACCTGGGGCCCAAGGTATTCGATGGATTCCCGACCAAACTCGCACTTAGTTAGTTTACATTAGGGTCCGTGCTCTTGGAGTTTTCTAACACCTAACACGCGCCATAAGTGGTCTAGGTGGTTGTCCGAGTATACCAAAATGTCATCAAGGTACACTAACACAAATCGACCTAATAGTCCGGCGAGCATTCGCAACATTAGTTTCTGAAATGTGGCGGGGGCGTTTTTAAACCCAAACGGCATCATCCGAAACTGATACGTGCCACCGTCAGGTGCCGCAAACGTGGTGTAGTGTTTATAGGCTTCTTCCATGGGGATCTGCTAATATCCCGCTTCGAGATCCATCTTTGTGAACACTCGCGCCGCGCCAAAGTCTTTTAGTGTTTCGTGGATCTTTGAGAGAAGGGCAACTTTATCCTTGGTTGCCGCGTTAAGTTTGCGGTTGTCTATACAAAAGCGCGGGTCACCGTTCTTCTTTTTTACAAGTACTACCGGAGCACACAACTTGCTCGTTTGTTTCCAACACGGCAGTAGAGAACCGGAAGCGGAGCGGTGCACGTGAGGTTCCAGTTTGCATAAGCCGGAGTCGGTGCAGAGGTCGTCATTGTGCCATATCTTTGAGAAGCAAACGGAGTTTCCAAAGAGTAGTTCAGTAGCGTGAGTCGTCATCGTGTGGGCAGAAGGTCTATAAAGCATAGCTGAAGTCGTCGGAAAGGTCCAGTAGAGTATCCAAAGACATTAGCGTGTGTCGGCATCGAGTAGGGAGAAAGCAGCGGGTTATCGTAGTAACGTTGCATGATCACTATCTTGATGGATTAATTCCAATCAGGAGTGAGAATCGACTGACTGGAATTTCTCAAACGGATTTATTTTATACCATCACCTGGTCTGTGATTGGTTTTTGAATATTCCGGACTGGGCGTGTGTTTGGCAAGTGGCCCGCCTGGTGGCCATAACAAAGGCTACTGCAATATTTTCTCCATGTTTGTCTAAAAAAGTATTCCTTTTGTGACTAACATAAGTCAGAAGATCTGTTATCGAAATCCAAATTGAGATCTGAGATGAAGTTATTTTGTTCTAAAAACTTGACAATGTGAAAATTAATATGTTTTTTAACATTTTTTGACAGATTGTACAATAACGCAACTGATCTATAATTTGAAAAATTAGATTTGTCTCTCTTTTTAGGTATAAGTTGAACATTTGCAATTTGGAAATGTATCTTTTTTTGTAAATGTTTTAAGAATAAATAAAGCTTGGGCCATCTAACTTTTAGAATTTGAATCGGTTATAAATAAAAAAACTAATGTATATTTTTTCAAAACTATGAATTTATTAGAAAGATTGGACTTTTTCATTTAAAAATGAAACACATCATTCAAATGACTGCTACGGCTGGCTTGACACTAACCCATCCGATTAACCCAATTTTTTAGTACATCAGCATTTTGGCTGATTATTCGATTTCGAAAAACAGTGCGCAAAAGATCGATGGTTACGTTGGCTGTATGGCAAGTGGCCCCGTCCTGTTAAAACAAAATGTCATCCATTTTATTCTCTTCAATTCTTCAAAAATTCGTTTAGTATGGCACAGTAACGTTCGCTATTAACGGTAACGGCGGCTCCTTGCTCATTTTCAAAGAAAAATGTCCCAATAATGCCGCCAGACCAAAAACCACACCAAACGGTTACTCGTTGTAGATGCATAGGCTGTTCAATAGTCACGTATAGATTCCCTCATCCCCAAATGCAATAATTTTGCTTATTGACATGAGATAAAAATGAGCTTTATTGAAAAACACGATTTTTTGATAAAAATATGCTCATCTTCGACCAAACGATCTTTAGCCCATTGGGCGAACTGAAAACGCATCGGATGGTCATGAAGCTTCATTTCTTGGACTAATTAAACTTTGTAGGCCTTCAAACCAAAATCTTTATACAAAATTCTCCTCAGAGAAGTGCGAGAAATGTTCAGTTTCTGAAAACGATGACGAGTTGATGTTGATGCATATTCACGCACACTCTGAGAAACAGCATTAATTTTTTTGGTTGAGCGCACTAGACGAGAACGTGAACAAGTTGTTTTATCCACTAACAATCCAGTTTTGCAAACTCGCTTTACAAATTGGTCCACAAACTGCGCTGAAAGCACTTCTTTTCTATCAAATTTGTTTCGTAAATTTTATACCGTTTGAGTAGAAACCTCACCACTTTGAAAGTAAGTTTTCATTATTTTCTAACTTTGTTCAAGTGTAAAGAGTCTCTTTTTGTAAATGTCAAACATAAAACTAAATTTCTGTCAACTCATAAATGTCTTTATACCTTTAAAAACAAAATAAACGGAAGTTCAAGTTCCAAACGTTACATGGGCTACCTCAAGTAATAAATAATAATATTACAGGTTTTATAAGGAGTTGCTTATTCAGTTCATTTTATCATATTTTTTAAATAAAATAATTTACAAAGAAAAAGAAAAATTAATTGCATTAAATTGATTATATTATCTGTATAATTTTCAGTAGTTTATCAATTTCAGATTTATTTATAATGTTGTGTATAATCATATTATTGTTATTATCTGTTAAATGAATACGAAATAATCATTTTTGGGCAGATTTTATTCTTAAAATTATTATCGCCCTGTATATTAATATATTTGTCACTATCGCCACCTATGCAAAAATGAGTGAACTACACTAGTTGCAAGAAAATTAAACAGATGGCGCAGCGAGTTACAATTACTCAAGGATGTTATACTATATACTGGATTGGCAACCACCGTATATTAACATAGGGAAATAGTGTGTCCAAATCCGTGGGTAGGCAACTTGCCGTTGTGCCGTATAAATTTGTATGTTTTACTCTGTCGCACTAGTCACTACGCCATATACGGTTTAAATGAGCAATATTAACAAGCGAAATAATGGTTAAATACTGGGTTGCATTTGAATGTAAATCTTTGAAACAAATAGGAAATGGAATTTAATTTCATTAGTAAGCATTTGCAATTAAAATATGTTATGCTGTTTAATATAAAAATTATATTAAAAGCAAGTAAACAATATTGTTGGGTAATAATTATACTTTTATATGCTAGTTTTGTGTTTTAATTTTATTTAAAATAATTATTACCTTCCCCTTAAATATCTTATATATAAAATATATGCAAAAGTTCACAACAAACATTTTGTATTGTGATTAATTGTTGTTTTTGATCATTCTATTAATATTTATATCATTGTAGTTGTAATAATTTTATAAAGTAGATCTTTATGTTTAATACATTTAGACTCAATGTAGCTTATTATTAATACTTTACTTTCGAGTTTATGCACTTTTTTAAAAGTATTTGTAATAAAATATAATAAAATTAGTACTTTTTTAAAAATTACTAACTCTAATTTTTTAACCGTGTAAGAAATCCAAAACTGTTTCTATTAAGTAACTTAAGAGTTAATAAATAATTTTTTTTGTAAGATGTATCAGATACAAGTAAAAACTGACATACGAATGCGTAACTTTAAAGCACGCATTATTCACAGTTTGGTTAACGAATTATTATGTGAGTACTATATTATGTATATTTGTCAATATATTTTATATTTTAAACAAATGTACAAGTTAGTTTTACTTTTTTATTATTATTCTTGAATATATTGAGTGTCTGTAATAAGAAAGTTTGTTTTATTTTTTTATAAATCTTATTAAAGTCATTAATAATTGAAATTATGTTACTTTTTTTATGAAAAAGATTAGTAATACTTGGTAGTATAATTTGATATATAAAATAGTAAAATACAGTTTGTAATTATTGTTTTAAATCAATTTTTCTAAAATTCTGTCTCTCTTGCCTCGTATACGACTGTGAGATAAAAAGAGATGCTAAAGCGGCACAACGGCGGGTTGCATAATTCGATATTTTTCCTCACTTTAAGGGGCTTGGTTGCCAATCCAGTATATAGTACAGGGAGTTTATAAATGAATGGGATTATGTAATCACTTTAAATGTGCCGCTTTTTTAAAATTGTCGACTATATTATTTGTTTTGACAAATCAACTTTGACAGCTGTCAAGCAAACATATGAACATATGTAGTATAGTAAACAATTTTTAAAAGGCGGCATATTTAAAGTGATTACATAATCCCATTCATTTATAAACTCCCTGTATAACATCCTTGCAATTACTAATAAAATATGTCAAAACAATTTAACAACTTTACTTTCCTCATATTATATGCGCGTTCGTTTCGTCAATATCACTGAAATTTTGATCACTTGGTGTTGATAAATTAAACGAATTTGGTGACATAAATTTAAAAGTATGGCAAGTAATGAATAAAACAACTTGAGAAAAGGTGAAATTGGTCGTTCTTTGTTATGTATCATGTTAAACAATAATTAAGTAATATTTTAGGTCATCACCAAGTGATCAAAATTTCAGTGATATTGGCGAAACGAACTCGCCTATTATCTAATTAATGTATTACTTTTAATGTATTTAAAATATTTACCTTGTCAATGCATCCACTCGTTTCTGAATCCTGATCCGCCTCGCCAATTTCCTTTCTTCCGGATCCTTCGAACTAATATCAGGCACATCCAACGCTTGGAATTCCTCCACTTCCTCCTCGCGAATATCGAAATCTTCCATGGCTAATTAAATAACCAAAATATTACAAATAAAATGTAAAAAATAAAAATGTACAATACTACGGGTGGTGTCGCAATGACAATTTCATAATTGATTATTGAATTAACAGTAACATAGCAACTTAAAATTTTGTTTTGAAGATCAATAGAGTTTATAGCAAATTAATAAAAGGCAACTGAGATTTATAATTATTTTATTAACATAGTCAATATTTTTATTTGCATCTAGATACTTGAATATTAATTTTTTAATTTCTTATCATATTAGATGTGTGAAACATAACTATTTTTGAGTGAACGATTTTTTAATTTAATTTTTGATTCTGCAATGTGATGCTGATTGATTTGAGCTTATGTCAAATTGATCGTATGGATTTTAATCAATTTGCAGTATTTGTACTGATGATATTGAACTATGCTGGTATTAAATTGCACTAATTTCTAATGTACGGTTTTTGAGTTATGAGTTTTGGTTTTGCAATGTCAAGTTAATTGAATTGAGGTTATGTCAAATTGACCGTATAGAATTTGATTAATTTTACACAGTTGGTATTTATGATATTGAAGTATGTTTGTACATCAATTTTGGCCAACTTTAAGTAAAGCCTCGTTCATACTCATCCAATTTTTTCATTTTTTCTGCGATTTTCTGCCGCCTGTCAAACTAAAAAATTGCGATTATTTTAACATTTTGCGATTTTTTTAAGAATGTACCTAACTTCTTGTCATTGAATTTTTATTAATAATGTAATTAAATGAATTGTAAGTATTATTATTAAAATAACTGTAAATTAAAAGTTTAACTTAGTTTAAATGAGATTTTACAGTTATTAAATCAAACGCCAGTTTTGTAATGAAACAGTCAGATTGTGGTTAGGTTTGTATTTGAAACTTCATTTCATTATACTCTTTGTTTAACCGACGTTGCGCGCGCTGTTGCCAAACTTAAGTACAATAATTTAAAGCTAAAAACAATTTATTTGTTCAGTACTGACAAGATCCAATGTTAATTATTAATTATAACATCAAATAAAGTAAAATAATTCAACTCAATATGAACATTTTTTTACGCGTTTTGTAACATATCTACATTTGTTTATGTGTTCTCGAGGTTTTTTAAAATTTATTTTTTTTAATTGTATTTTTGAAAGTTATTTTTGATGATATTTTGTATTTTTATCAATCGGATAAAGTTGAATCAATTTGAACATTGTGCGATTTTATTTTTAATAAAAGTGCCTAACTTCATTTCATTTAAAGGTTGATATGTCAAATAGGTTATGTATTTAAAAAATAATTATTTTACTGAATATTACAAATTACATAAAATTATGTTTACACAAATATGTGGTGAAAATTGGTTCATGTAAATACTAAAAAATAAAATTTTACTTATAAGCTTTAATTAATGTTTAAAAATACAATAAAATAATTATTGTTTAATGCCCGTATTACAGTGTCAATAATTATATCTTGAATTATATATATATAAAAATATTTAAATCTTAAAAAGTTTGTAAAATGCACAAAACATCATCAATCTTATTGTAAATTGAAATTTTAAGAATATTTTTAGGTTTTCTTTATAATGAACACATAACAGGCGCGTTCGTTTCGCCAATATCACTGAAATTTTGATCACTTGGTGATGACCTAAAATATTACTGAATTATTGTTTAACATGATACATAACAAATAACGACCAATTTCACCTTATCTCAAATTGTTTTATTCATTACTCGTAATATTTATAAATTTATGTCACCAAATTTGATTAATTTATCATCACCAAGTAATCAAAATTTCA
The DNA here is from genome assembly GCA_963932245.1 of Tachinus rufipes. Taxonomy (NCBI): domain Eukaryota; kingdom Metazoa; phylum Arthropoda; class Insecta; order Coleoptera; family Staphylinidae; genus Tachinus; species Tachinus rufipes. The sequence goes on from OZ010750.1 coordinate 14,467,108, forward strand.
GTGATATTGGCTTTTTAAGATTTTAATATTTTTATATATATAATTCAATAAAGAATTATAGATCAGTGTCATACGGGCATTAAATTATTATTTTTTTAAATACATAACCTATATGACATATCAACCTTTAAATGAAATGAAGTTAGGCACTTTTATTAAAAATAAAATCGCACAATGTTCAAACTGATTCAACTTTGTCCGATTGATAAAAATACAAAATATCATCAAAAATGACTTTCAAAAATACAATTTAAAAAAATAAATTTTATCAAAGTTAACCTTGAGAACACATAAACAAATGTAGATATGTTACAAAACGCGTCATTTTTTTTTATATTTTTGTTATATTGTTGGAGTTGAACTATTTTACTTTATTTGATGTTTTAATTAATAATTAACATTGGAGATTGTTAGTATTTAATAAATAAATTGTTTTTAGCTATAAATTATTGTACGTAAGTTTGGCAACAGCGCGCGTAAATATATATACTATGGCGGTTAAAAAAAAATTAAAAAATGCTCCTTTTTACACAGCCCACTAAGAACAAAAACATGGTTTTATGGCTTTTGCGGCTTATAGACAAGGTATAAACTTGAAATGGCGCCAGATTTGGATTCTACGAAAAATTTCTGATTGATTTCATTAGTAAATTTATTATTTTGAGTTAAAATTGCGGTTTTTAAACAAAAAATGTGATTAAGTTAAAAAACGTCAAAAAAACTTAAAAAAATCGTAGAATTTTTTTTTATAGGTTTCATACTCTCATATATCAATCAAAAGACTACTAATATGTTATAGAAACTAAAAAAGAATACATAAGCAAGTTTCTCAACGCACATATTTTGTTTTCTATTTTTGGTTATTTTACATTTTTTGTTATATGTATTTGGTTTTTTCTCTCTGAAACCATCTTTCATTTGCAGGTAGGGTCATAAGACTAGAATCGCCTTGAACCCAAAAAACCCTTCATTTTGAATAATTAGCGCTAAAGAATTTTGATTCTTCTAAAACAATATAGTTAGTTTTTGCCATTTTTGATTTTTATAAACCGATTTCTGCATTTTTCAACAATCTATAATCAAAATTTAGTGTTTTCTAACAATATTTTCATATTTCATGGTCAAATTTTGCTATTTTTGACATTTCATGAACAAAATTCTGCATTTTTTTAAAGTTTATGGCCGAATTTTGGTTCTTTTTGACCTTTTATGAATAAAATTATGCACTTTTTAACATGTTTTTGCCCGGATTTTGCTATTTCTGACTTCTCATTAATATAATTTTGCATTTTTTAACATCTACGACCAAAACTAATTGGATTTTGCTACTTTTGACTTTGATGAAAATTTTGTACTTTTTGTCGTTTTTATAATAAGAATTCTGCGTTTTTAAACAACTATGACCAAACTTTGGTGCTTTCTGACAATATTTTTGTATTATTCACATTCTATGAATAGAATTTTTGTTAGCCAGATTTTGATTTATTCTCAAAATGTTTTAATATTTCATAATCGCACTTTGTTATTTTTGATATTTCATTGCTGTTTTTGCATTTTTTTTAACAGTTTATGACCAAAGTTTGGTGTTTTCTGACCATATTTTTATACTTCTTGGCAGGATTTTGCTATTTTTGGCTTATATTTTGATCTTTTAACTGTTTTTGACTTTTTATGAATAGTAATTTGCATTTTTGGCCAAACATTGCTGTTTTTTAGTTTTGGAAAATAGAATTTTGCACTCTTCGACCATTTATGACCGGATTTTGAATATTTTTGACAAAATTTTAATGCCTTATAGCGGATTTCGCTATTTTTGTTTGTTTATGAATAGAATTTTGCACTTTATAACCGTTTTTTACTAGATTTGTTTTTTTTTTAATATTTTGTGGCTGGATTTTGCCATTTTTAACATTCCAAAATTTTGCATTTTTCAACAGTTTATTTTTAATATTTTTGACTAAAGAGAATTTTATGAAACAAAAAATACAAAATTGTGAAAGCTTTTTTTAGAAACCCAATTTACCACTTTTTCTCCTAGCGGTAGAACTCTTAGGTCCTTTGCAATATTCTCCTCAAAACTTTTCATTTCTTTTACTGTGTCGCATTTGGCCTCAAACAGATTTTTTCAACTGTTAATGGATCTGACAATACAAATTCTCCATTGCAGCACAAAATGTTACAAAATCCTTTAAACTAAGCTTCCCAACTTCTCTTGTTGATCTTCGTATTGCTGTTGAAACTTCTGTTTTGGGCACTAGTTAGATCTTCATCATTTTTTTCAGAAAATCTTTTTAGCTATAAGACTACTATTCATTTCGTGTACCCCACTGAAACAAGTATCTCTTCTTTAAATAAAACGTCTGAAATTTGGTGATTCATTACTTCTTGCATCATAATTACATCTCTGCTTACCCTATACTCTTTAACTTCATTACTGTAGCCAATTAAAATTTTCTTCTACGCTTCTTCTACGCTTCTTAACTTCTGTGTCTTCATGTCCCATTTTAAACGTTTTTCTTTAGAGACGTGTACCATTAGCTTACTTTAAAATATTTTTAGCGTACGTCTGGTTTCCTATGTCACTGTAGCTCGTATTGGGTGTTGTCTAACCCTTCGATTTTTTAATGACACAAACAAGTGGACTAAAAAAATAGCCATGTGGAGACCAAAAGCATCAAAAAGTAGAATTGAGAAACCACAAAAGAGGTTAACTGATAGTAAGGAGGTAGCAGGAAAAAATTAGTTTCAGATAGCTCAAACCAGAAGTGAGTAAAAAAGTATATAAGTCCAGAGGTGGACAAACAAAGGCTTGCAGCAAAAAAAGAATGTTTATTAAAAATAAAATAAATAAAGAAAGAATAATAGAAAGCCAATGCCTTTATAGTAAAAGCTCATTACTACAGTAGAACTATCAATGAATGAAGATGGCATTTTGTCAAACTTCAGTTGTGTCTGAATCAATTTAATGAAGCTTTTCTGACCGGCTATCAACTTTAACTAGAGAGACTAAATCGAAGTCGACAACTGTCAATTTAGAGTTTTTTATGGCTGTAAAAAAGCTGCAAAAAAATCTATATTTGCAGGTAGGTATTGTTGGTTCAAGAATTACCAGAAGCATATTGGAACTGCTTTAACAAACATTTAAATAATAATTATACTAATTTGCACATATAACAAACCGTGTTTTAATGCATAACTTACCTTCAAGAATAGCAAGATATTTTTGAAGACCATACAGCAAAGCATCCCAAAGTTCCATTTTCTTTGGATCCACAATATTTAAGAATCTATTCCAGTATAAGCATACATCTTCTTTCGACATAAGCCGGGATATTGTCATAGTTTTATTTGATATATTTGGTTCATTAGTTTTTCTTTCTCTAAAATAAAATTATTATTATTTCAAAGTGTTATTGATATTCTCTTACGAGATTAATTAATATCTACATACTCTTTTGTACGACAATGAACATGTGTGACAAATTCTCTTATAGCCCTCATAACAAATCCAGTATGTATCACCAATTGATGATTATTGAGACATGTGTTTGAAGATTGCAATTGTCTTTCAGTTCCGTAGTCCGTAATTTGCATGACTTTCTTCTCAAATCTAAATCAAGAAAACAACAATGTTATCTTTAATAGTAGTACCAATAGATTAAATAAAAACAAACTTGTTCAAAATTGAACCAAACAAAATATTCAAAAATATTACTCTGTATCAACTTGTTGCGGTCCCAAACATTCCCCTTTATGTTTAATCATCTCCGGCAATTCACTGCCATTTCTATCCACTTCTACAACTTTTTGTACAATCGCATCAATAACATCATCAGTTTCCTTCACTCCCAACAACTCATTAACCTGAAAACTATCAGCTTCTACTTCAGCTTGACCCGATTGCAAAGTTTTGTTTTCCGAAAAATCACTAATTATACTGGCCTCACTACCACGCACACCACCAGAACAAATCGGACACTTAATGTATGGTTTAAAAAAATGAAACATGATGTTTATATCTTCTGTTTTTGTTATGCTCAATGCCTAGAATTGATTACAAAATATTAGAATTTAGAATAAATTGAGAGAGTTGTATACTGACACTAAATACGTTGTCAACTTTGAGGAGGTTCATTTCTCTGCCGCTATGAAACTACATGATTTTTTTAAGACGGTATTCAATTAGGAAGTTTGATTTATCTGATATTTTATCTAGGACCAGATTAATTGTTTTTATGTAATTGGGACTCATTGTATCTTCCTTGTTTGGCATCAGACGTTCGCTTTCGCTTTTAAGTAAAGGTTTATCTACAAAAATATGTTAATGTCAAGTAAATTGGAAAAAATTCTAAAAGTTTTTAGTGTTATTACGCCTTCGTCCTTGCAAAAAAGCAATTTTGGGCAACTAAAAGAAGCTCAGTAAAAAAGAGCAGATAATTAGGACTAAAATTTGTTATTATTTACCTTTAAGTGATTCCAAATACTTATCAACCTCTCGATAGCTCTCCAAATCTTTCAACGTAAACAACTTATTAGGAGGTTCTTCCCAAGGTAAACCCATCTGCTGTTCATGTAAAATCCTATCAACCGTAATCAATTTATTCAAAATCTTTGTAGCAATATCCCTATTCAACTCCCATATCTGCATATACTTCTTCTCATTATTAAGCGCCATCAGTTGCGATTTTTGTTTTGCAACTGCAATATAACTTTGAAGATTTATAACATCAGTAAGGAGCTTCTTTATTTTATTCTGCGTTTCAGTTTTGTGGGAATCTATATGTTTCTTTAACGCGTTTATTTGATCCCTCAGCTTATTCAACGTGCGCTTTTGATTGGATTTTATTATAATATTTTCATCTTCACGTTTACGTAAAATTTGATAATTGTAATCCATTTTTTCGTTATTTGCTAAAGCTGTTGCTTTTATAATCTCATATTCCTGTTGCAACGTTTTGCAATCGCGTTCCAAACGTATTTTTACTTCACGTACCCTTTCTTGATGTTTTAATCGTACCTTGGTGCACACTTCTTCAAACTCGTCACGTTGACGAAATTTATTTTCCATTATAGCCAATTCTTGATTTTCGCGTTTTGTGTAAAGATCTTCCCAGCGTTTATCATTGTGGTTCATCATGTTTGTTCTTTCTTGTATCATGACGTCTTCAATGTGTTGCAACTCTATACGATGAGCGGCTCGCATTATTGAAACCTAATTAATGATTAGTTTATAGTTATATTTAAAGCAGTTTTTACCTGTTTTTCCACACGTTTGGCTAGCATGCTGATATCTTCGCTTTGTAACTTTTGATCGTTGAAAAATTTCAATTCGGCCATTTTGACTTCATGTTTGAGCATCTTTATAATTTCATCTTTTTGTTTGATGAGATCTTCGCATTTTTCTTTTTGCGATTCAATATCGTAGTGGGTCATTGTATTCTAAAACTTTTTGCCATTTGGAACTAATGTCTTCAAACATTTGTGCTGCTAGTTTTCCATCTTCTTCTAGTTGTATTAGTATTTTTTCTCTTCCTATTTGTTCAGCTTCACGGCGGTCGACTTCACGCGTATCATTGGCTACGCGTACATTTGTTACTGTTTGTTCTGCTTCTAGGAAAAGTTGTCTTAGTATTTCGCTACTCTTTTCTAATTGTATTTGGAGGAGCGTTGGTTTTTCAGGTGCTTTTTCTTCTATTTCGGTAACAGCTTTTTGTTGTACTCTGTAAAATTACAAAAAAACTTAAAATAAATCGACAACTTTGGTGGTGGTCGTTACTATGTGATTGCTCAATATAAAATAAATAAAACATATTTACTATGTATTATATCATGAATATATTTAAAAAACTGTAACATGTTTCAATTTTTACAAGGTCATCATCGGACGGTGATATAAACAAGTATGAATATAAAAGAAAATTACAAAGCATATATACAACAGTAAAACATAAAATGTACAGAGAAGTGAAAAATTACATTGAAATTTTTATGAATTAAATGATACAATAATACAAAAAGGAAAAGATAGATTAAGAAAATATTTATTTAACGGTACAATTTTATAATATGTGGAAATAAATTTATGCCTACGCCACTGAGTTCTATATTTATATTATTTTAAAACCGTATAGAATCTTAGACTCACAATCTATCAACAAAAACTGGCATGACTTTGCACTAGAAAACTGATTAATAAAATGTTTCAGTTTGTACTCATACGTGAAGCGATCAACATCTTCTACCTTCACAGATTTTATTTTAGAAAATATGGTAAGTATAATTTCATTTATTTAAATATAATATATAATTTTTAATTGATTTATTTTAGCGTGAAGTAATTTCTGTGCACGTCGGCCAAGCCGGAGTACAAATTGGAAACGCATGTTGGGAACTTTATTGCCTGGAGCATGGCTTGCAGAAAGATGGCATGTTCAGTGAGGAATATCTGAAAGATGATAACAAATCTAACGCATCGGATGATAGCTTCAGTACATTTTTTGCTACTACGGGATCAGGCAAACACGTGCCTCGCTCGATTTTTGTCGATTTGGAACCTTCAGTTGTTGGTAAGTTTTACAATATTAATTTTATTTTTTTTATAAATACTATAAAAAGTACATTTTATAATATTAAAATTTAGATACATTTTTTATTTAAATGTTTTTTCGACTTTTATGTTTTTGTCATATTTGTTAGTGAATTGGTGAATTAGATTTTGGTTTATAAACTGTGTTGGCAGTCATTTGAAAGTAAAAAACATAATTTTTTCTTAAAGTTTTTATACAAATCCTTTACAATGTTTTTTTTTTTAATTCTTAAATTTCTTCTTTTCATAAACAATTTAATAAACGAACTTTTTTTCATTTCGTATTTCATACATCATTTAACAATCCGATTGATAGAATTGTATTTTAATACATCTAATGGCGCGTCCAAACTTGAGTACACATGGCGTTAAATTAAGGCGCATCAAAGTGTTCCTTATATTTTTATCTATAATAAAATATTTTTAAAATTTTGTATATTGTTGCGATTGACAGTCCGAGTTTTAGCACTCACTAATATATTTCTTTTTTAATCAATTAAATGTTGTCATAGTACTTTTATCAATTCATTATTAATTTTTGATACTTTGTTACTTCTAACAAAAGTTCCCGAGATGTTCATACGCTTATCAATTAACTGATCCAATAAAAAGCTCTGCCTCCCAACCACCACACCGAGCATCCACGTTTTTGTTAAATGGTTACAGTTTAATTACATTATACTAACCATTTCAATGCATTATTAAAATGATTGTTTATTCTCTATCCAGTTTGCCGATCTGGTTTTAAACGGGTTAAAATCCCTTCTTACTTCTTATACTTCAATCAATGCAAACCAAACTTTTATTAATTATTATTTTTTACTAGATTCTGTAAGAACTGGAGAATACAAAAACCTTTATCATCCTGAACAACTAATATCAGGTAAAGAAGATGCCGCCAACAATTATGCAAGAGGCCACTACACAATTGGTAAAGAAATTATTGATCGCGTTTCCGATCGCATTCGGAAATTATCCGACCAATGTAATGGTCTACAAGGTTTCCTCATATTTCACTCATTTGGCGGAGGCACCGGATCTGGATTTACTTCCCTCCTAATGGAAAGACTATCAGTTGAATATGGAAAGAAAAGTAAATTACAATTTGCCGTATATCCAGCCCCCATGGTTTCCACAGCTGTTGTAGAACCCTATAATTCAGTCCTAACAACACACACCACTTTGGAACATTCAGATTGTGCATTTATGGTTGATAATGAAGCTATTTATGATATTTGTCAGAAAAATTTAGACATTCCCCGTCCAGGCTATGATAATTTGAATCGCCTTGTTGGACAAATTGTATCATCAACAACAGCATCACTCAGGTAAATTTATTATTCTATTAAATGGTTAAGAGAAATAAATATAAAATGTATTTTTAAATTTTTTAGATTTGATGGAGCCATGAATGTAGATTTAACAGAATTTCAAACCAATTTAGTGCCATATCCTCGAATTCATTTTCCTTTAGTAACCTACTCACCAATAATATCAGCTGCAAAGGCATATCATGAACAATTTTCAGTACAGGAAATTACCAATGCGTGTTTCGATCCCAGTAACCAGGTACTTTATTTTTATTTCTGATTAAAATGTTTCTAAATTGTGCTAATTTCTAGATGGTTAAATGTGATCCACGTCGTGGTAAATATATGGCTTGCTGCATGCTATATCGAGGAGATGTAGTTCCTAAAGATGTTAACGCTGCGATTGCTACTATCAAAAATAGGAAAGATATACAATTTGTTGATTGGTGTCCAACCGGATTTAAAGTGGGTATTAATTACCAAAAACCTACGGTTGTACCTGGAGGAGATTTGGCAAGGGTATTTTTTAATCAAACAGTTTTTAGTCCTTAAACTTACTTTATTGTTTTATAGGTGCAAAGAGCAGTATGCATGTTATCAAACACTACTGCAATATCCGAAGCTTGGGCCAGACTCAATCACAAATTCGATTTAATGTATATGAAGAGAGCTTTTGTGCATTGGTACGTTGGTGAGGGTATGGAAGAAGGTGAATTCAGTGAAGCCCGAGAAGATATGGCTGCTCTTGAAAAAGATTACGAAGAGGTGGGTACTGATAGTGGTGCTGATCAGTCGTTCGATGAAGTAGAAGAAGAGTACTAATTATTTTTAATGTGTTTCATTGTTTTATTTATAGTCAAATTAATTTAATTGTTCAATGTAATTGAGAATTACTAAAATGTTTAATGTGTTTATGTTTCAAACTGTTGTAGTCAATTATAATCTAGTAATAATAAATTTATCAAATATTTGAATGTGTTATCATAAAAATAAGGGTCAAATATTTCAGCTAATTTGTACAACAGTTTGATGAAGCCACAGACAATGCATTTACATAAAAAAATCTGATTTTGATCAATATGTTAGTTAATTGTGGACTACAAAAGAGTTTAAAACGTTTTTAATTTGATGTTGTTCTGAGCTTAAAGTACTTCAATATTCTCAAGTTTTTATAGAAAAACTACAGTCTGATGAAGCCACCAACAATCCATATACGTAGAAAATCCTGTTTGTGATTAATTTGTTGACAAGCGATGGACCAGGTAAAACACATACAAAAATTTGAATTCTGGAATTGCTTTGAGATTAAACTAGCCAGATCGATAAGCAAAATTTACACTTAATTTCCACAACATTTGCAATTTTAAATAAGATTAGTGGCACTTGCAAATAACAAATCTTGTATTAACCTACATAACCATCTTCAATCGCAACATGCCTATTGAATTTAGCCGCTTCCAGTATCTGTAAAGACCCACCTACCCTCTCAAGTATTGCTCATCAAAAGATTGGATATCACCTTCTTCTTGGACAAAAATATTGATAACGCATGCAAAAAGAAATCTTCCAATTTCTTGTGACCCAACCAAGAATTAGTTATCAAAATATTGAATTTATCTTCCCTTCTTATAACATAATTTCTTGTTTACAAACATAATCTGGAGTTAAACACACACCCCGTCCAAATGTTGTCAATAGATTGAACATCACCTCCTCCTTCTTGAACAAAAAGATTTGTTGCAAAGAAGAAAAACCAATATTTTTATAACAAACTGTTGGGCGGGTGAGTGGGCATTCCAGATCAAACTACTTGATGGTAATCATAATCTGGAGTGACCCAACCACCCACCTAAGTATTGGTCATTAAAAAACTGGATTCATCATCTCCTCCTCTAACATAAGGACTTCTGGCGCTTCAAAAGAAAAGAAACTTCTAATTTCGTGTTAACAATTTCGAGGCAGATATTTAAGCACTCTAATTCAAATTACTTATTGGTAATCATAATCTCGATTGTCCCACTCACCCGCTCAAGTGAAGAGATTAGACATAACTTCCTTTTTTTACGACTACTTTTGTTAGGAAACTTTCAATTCTTTGATGGTAATTATGATGTAAAATGACTCGCCCACCCACCCACCGAAGTATTGTTTATCAACAGATTAGATTTTACCTGCTCATTCTTGATCAAACAGATTTCTAACGCTTGCAAAGAAGAGAAACTTTAAATGTTTTAAGATAAACACTCACGCGGGTGGATGGACTCTCAATCCATTTCAAACTACTCTATGGTAATCATAATATGGACAAACCCACCATCCGCCCAAGTGTTGATCATTAAAAGATTGAACTTCTTGGACAAAAATTTTCTAATGCTTGCAAAGAAGAGAAACTATTTTTTTATAGCAAACACTCGAACAAGTGAATGGAAACTCCAGATCAAACTACTCGAATGAATATCACTATTTCCTTCTTTGACAAAGAGACTTCTACCAAATGCAAAGCAAATAAAGTTTAAATTTTTTGATAACAAACACTCGGGCGAGTAAATAGACACTCCAGATCAAATATAAAAATATTCTTAAGTTTTGAAGTTGAAATAATTGTTTGAAAATAACTCATCACATTTCTCGGAAGTTATTATAAGAAAACATTGACACTCTTGGAAAATGGACTAGTTTATATCAAAGTTCCCTAAAAATTTCATTGGGTACTTACATTTATAGACAATTTTGGATTCTTGCTTGCTTGCCAAAGATCTCATAATTAGTCTTGACCGTTTATTAAAGCTTACAAATGTAGAGTTAGTTCAATAAGAGGCTACGAGTAGAAAACTAAAGGATTTTAAAAAGTAAATCTACAGACGATTAGTCAGAATTCCATGGACAGATTGTGTTACCAATGTAGAAGTTTTAAAGGGGATACATAAAAAACAAAAATATTAAAAGTCGAATGATTTATTAATATTTCAAACAAGACAACTTTTAGACTTCTAATAAGACATCCAACAAATATGACTTATTTCAGCTTATACTACAATTCAAAGTTGAACCAAGCTCAGAAAAAAATGTTGGCTAAAGAATCTAAAAATTTCTTTTTACACCTCAATGAAGCAACTATTTTGCGCTGCAACCAATAAAATTAGAGTTGCCATGTGGATTGCCAACCTCCGATAATGGATAAGCACAAAAAGAGGAAGTAGTTTCTATTTAGGGCCGCTCATTATGTGACGAAAGTCTATTTTATACCATTTTAGTTTATCCTATGACCACCATGCTTTTTACAATACTTTTAAACTTTACATTCTATCTCCTAATAAAGTTTCTAGAGTCTTAAAGCTTTCCTTTTAGACGTTTAATGTCTTCAATAATCTTCTAAGTACTCAACGATTTCTAGAAGTTCTCTAACTGTACTTGCAAATTTTTCAAATTTATTGTAAGTACTGACTTCTTCTTTTTGAATTGCCTATCCGTTCCAAATGTTGGCGAATTTTATTTTGAACACAGCTGTCAGAAATAGACATGTCGTTGTTGTAGAGAACCAGGACCTTAGATTTTTGAACCATAAGATTCTTCTTCGGCCTTTATTTTTCTTCTACATACTTCACTTTGTAAAATGCATTGTAGGAACCCGTATCTAATAAAGTTGGGCATGATGTGTCTCAGATAATGTAGTTTCCTGGTTTCTTTTGTTTTGTCCAATCTTGTTAATATTTTGTCATTGGTAATATGATCATTCCATGATATCCTCAATATTCTTTCTATAAAGCCACATTTTATGCGCTTCCAGTTTCTTTATGTTTGCCTCCGTCAGCGTCCAAGCTTCTTCTTTATTTCGCGTTTTACAGCTATTTTACATCGCCCCAGAAGTCTTACGACTTTTGTTTGAAGAGGGTTGATGGGACCAACGGCTTATTAGGTGACTTGCGTATAATAACACAGAAAATACGTAGCAGCTTAAGAGCCTCATTTTGTGGCTTTAGTTTGATTTCTACTTTTAAAGGCTTTAAAAGTACTAAAAATTGCACTCAACACAATTGTACCAATAACGTTTACTCATTGACTCTAGAATACGTATGAAAGTCATTACGCATCCTAAAACTACACCAATTCATTATGGTCTATGTGTTTCATTTAGCTTTAATAAAGTAATTACACCGCTAAACCAACCACTCAGAGTCAAATTACTTAGTTGTATTGGAATATGTCCCAGTTACTATAAAAACTACGTACAAAGAAAACAGTCTCAATCAGAAAGATTTTGTCAATCATCAGAAGGATAGCCAAATTATACAAGTCACAAACTGGAATAAAACAAACTGTGTTACCACAAGCAATTAGTTTTGAAAAATCAACTACGTAGCAAAAACTACAGTCGTAATGCACTCCAAATACAGTCTGAAAAAAGATTCTGTCACCAAAACCACCGCAAATGCAACATAATACAAATAAACAGATTCACCAATCCTAACAACTGCTTGACTACTTGCGGTTTACCTGTAAAAGCATCTTTTATAGTATGGGAAAGTGCAACTTTGCTTGAGGATAGACTTAAGGTTAAGACTAATGTCTTAAGTTTTTATAAAGCCCAATTGTGCACTGCGTAAGAAAATAAAGTTCCGCTAAGCCCTTATTTTTTTGTGTTTGTTCTTTGAAAACGCCTTGAAGAGTACTGTTGGAACTTCTGCTGCTAATAGTGTGCCGTATCCTGTCTTCTCCAAAGTGGCTAAAAGTTCTTCATTTTTATCCACTGTTGCAAGAGGGCTTTTTGAGAAGAACAACAGATTCTTATCAATGGCAAGATAATAAAGTTTGTATAAATTAGCAGCAGTGTGGCGCAATAGTTTTGAGATATGCATCAAAATACCATATTTGTTACTTTAGATTTGGAAGAACTGAGTATTGGCTAATTTTTTATTCATCTGTACTTATGAATCTTCAACCTCAATCAACCACAAAAATGTCGATATTCTAAAACAACTGCATTACAACAGAACCCTAAACAAACAGTTAAACCACATTCAACAAAGCTATCTTAAAACTAAAAACCGCCGACATATTTGTCAAGACACTTTAATCTGCCAATTACTCTCATAACACTGACCATGTATGCAACGTTAGTCTCAAAACTTCAACGTTCAACTTTCACAAAATATAAAGACTTATTTGCAAGGCTTTATGCACTGACCGGAAACATTGATTACCACCTTTATATCATTTCTTTTAATGACATCTCAAAAAAGAATCCGCATAAAACATCAACTTATTTATCACTAGTCATACCAACGTATAGTACAATAGACTGAAACTCTGTTTATTTTTTGGGGGAGGAGTCGGAGGCGTAGATTGCAATGTGGTTAACGATAAAGTAGATCCGTAAACAAGGACTGCCATTGCATCACCGTGGTAATTCCCCTATCATATGTGCTTAGTAAGCTAAAAAGCATTCTCTTGGTCCGCACATATTGTCTCAAAGCACAAGTTCACACCGCACTGTCATCAACACAAACCAGTGTTCTCGTTTTACTCACACGTACATCTGATATACAGGGAGTTTATAATTGAATGGGATTATGTAATCACTTTAAATATGCCGCTTTTTTTAAATTGTTCTCTATACTACATATGTTTACATATGTTTGCTTGACAGCTGTCAAAGTTGATCTGTCAAAACATATAGTATAGTGGACAATTTAAAAAAAAGCGGCACATTTAAAGTGATTACATAATCCCATTCATTTATAAACTCCCTGTACTTCTTCCTAACCGCTTTCTTTTGACTGTAAATACATCATGTTCAAAACGCGCACCACCGTTCAATTTCCTTGCAATTGTGACTATACCCAACACAAAAGTGTTCACATAGGGCAAATCTTCCAATACCTGCGTAAGCTCAGACTTTACACACTCCTATTTTGAACAATTCAAAAGTTTGTCTTTTGCATTGCGACTTTGCCGACACAGAAGTGGCATTCTTCCGTGTTGGTTTTGCCGATCCGCTTTAGGAAACACTGCAAAAACCAATAAGGTAATAAACTTTCTCCCTTTTCCGCTTCTTTGTTCTGATTCTGACAATAGATTTTGTCACCCGGTTTTTGTAGATTGCTGTTTTCTCATCGACCAATCAGTTGGAATAACCAATGCCAAGATTTCCAAAGCGCCCCTAGATACCGTCCTTTAGAATCTTGCAATTAAAAGGCTTCCGGCATTAATGCTTTCCTTAGCAAGTTGCGATTTCTTGCAACACTGGTGCATGCTGCCTGCTGGCGTTTCTCCTAGTCTACCAATCGTTGACATTAAACGCGCCATCGCTGTTGTAACACGTCTTGCTCCTTTAACCTCTGTTCGTACAAAAGCACTGAATAATTTGAAAGGTGGTAACGTAACAAACTGTGTTACCACCTCTCACATATTGCTATAAATAAAATGTACAATAGTTATTGTGATTTTATGTAAATTGTCTTTCCGACCAGTAAGATGTTAGGCACACTGATAAAGGGTGCAGACCCTAAAACACTAGTGTATATGTCTCACAATAAGTGGACAATTTACATAAAACTTATCATTTATTAAATTTAAACTAAATAATTTGTTGGCCTCCAACGTAACTTCCAGGTAGCAAATATATTATTTATATTAGAATTTTCTCCCTTAATAAAATTAGTTAATTTTCAGCTCTGCACCCTGTTCTGTGTGTTGACAGTTATGCAACTGCAGTTTTGTGAGGCTTTAAAAGTAATTTGTGATCCATTATCTAATCCTTTATTTGTTTTGTTGCCACGTCAACTTTTTTGAGGATTTGTTCTACTTTTTGCACTTTATCAGTATTGCAAGATCATTGACAAACGCCACGATTTGTACTCCCTCTGGTAGTTTGAGTCAAAAATCGGCGTTGTAGACAACATTCCACAAACATTTGTCAAAATTATTTGAGAAAGAACCAGCCTATCTAACATTTTTTTCAAAAACAAGCTATGGCAACGAGTTAAAAGCATTTAACACATCCATTATCTGAGAAAACATAAGTTTGCAGTCTTTGCTATTTCTTTTACGGCTCTGTATTGTCATTTAAACAGCTCTCCTTTTATCTCTAGCTTCTCACAAGGACTCTACTCGCCTCGTAATAGTAATTCATTTAATTAACGTCGTTATATTTTGGTGCAATGCTAATCACCAACATCAGAAGTCATGACCACAAGGAAATTTTGACGCATTTAAGAATTCCAACTTAAATTATTGGATTCTTTAACGTGCACGCAACATCAAGGTAGTACACGCGACGTACCAAAATTTCTCTTTTTATCCGAAAGAAGATGTAGTCATCACAACAGATTTTTTGTTAACCAAAGAAACTGACCGTCTAAATAATAAACTCAAACTTAAAATTCTTAGAAGTCCAATAGGCTTATGGAATTGAACTAGTTAGGATCGGATTGCGGTTTTCCTTGCTTGAATATCAAACCAGTCTAATAGTTTTCAATTGCGTAAGAAAAAAAGCATCACGCAGACACTAGATAAAGACTTTGGTAAACTTCTCAAGGATTGCTCAAATGCCCTGATGCCTTCCTATTTGAAAAATTTATCGCAGCTATCCCTTTCCAAGAAAACATTGCTATATCTACAGGACAAATCTGCTCTGACCACTTTTGGTAGTCCAAAGGCTTCCATCACCTTCAATTACAAACGCTTCCGGTGGTCAAACTCTAATCTATATCAGTCATTTTCTAGTTCTGCGCAAATATTTGCCCAGCGTTTGTCTTTGCTGCATTGGATAATGGTCTTATACTTTTTCCTGGAAGTTTTATAGCTTTACTTGACTTTGGCCGTAAATGTTATTTTTGTTTTATTTTAGAAGAGGTTTTTTATGGTCACTTTTCCTTCCGCCAGTTGGTTATTTTTTTTAATTTGTTCGGATTGGATTTGAGAACAGCAGCTGAGCATTATTTTTATGAATGATTTTGTTATAGATTATAAATCTGAGTGGGGTATGGTCGTAGTTTTTAGTACGGCCTTGTTAGCATGCTTTGTTATCCATCTGGACTTTTTATAAGCTTTGAAGGAGATGTTAGTGGTTTCTATGCTGTAAAAAGATTCTTTGTCTGCCACTTGCCATACGCTTAATAACTGCATTAAACTGTCAAAACAGAGCTTTTCCTTGCAACAACTGGTTTATTCCTCTAAGTAGCCATTCACTCCACTAGCTCATGGCCGCTTGCATCTGTAATTGATGAGACCCACTCTATCGGTGTATTTAAATCTTTGCATACCAACACCTTTATGCCAAAGCCCAGACTGCTTTTCACACTTGTTTCTAGCGCTGTAAGGTAGTCTTTATATTATTGGAATGACAAGTAAAGCTGCGGACATAATAGGGATCCTTGTTACAATCATAGCATCAAACCTTTGATCATCGCTCAGCGCTCCGACCCTGGAACACTGAAGCTTTGATTCTATAAATATATAGATACAAGGATCAATAAGATCAATAAAATCAATGCTCCAATGTTCCAGGGTTAAAGCGCTAAGCGATAAGCAAAAATAATACAATACTATAGTTTTAGGAAGGGTCCGCGTTAAAGCCGCATACTTAAAGAACACGCAGCATAAATACAAGGTTGTTTTGCTAGATCCGAGACCAAACTATTCTTTATAAGTTTGCAATCTCGTATCCAGCGTTAGGATTTCCATTGTTTGGCTCCGAAGCAATTATTAGATTTGTCCTCTGGGTCGCCTTTGTTGCCAGCAAATCGTGTATTACTTTACAATAATCATAATTAATTAACTCCGTTTAGAAGGATCTCAACTTGTGCAACTAGAAACTAAACTCTGTACAACTCAAGTCGGCACACACCAACATCAACCTTAAAACACGGAAACAGCCAATTGGAGAACTTTTTCAATCATAGACCTGCAACAAGTCTACCTACAATCCATTTTACCCGAAAACCTACTACAGAAAATTTCAAACCAACACACCACTTTCTGGCAGATACCACTATAATAAAAATTTTAAAATTAAAATAATAATTACATTATCAATATTATTAAAAACACAATTTTGTATATAATCATTTCTACGCCACTGGATTTAATATTTATATTTTAAAATAATTTTCTATAAATTCCTACAAATCGTAAAAACGAAACAAAAAAATTGTAACTTTCTTTCAAGCACAATAAACTAATAATTTCAATTTGTACTTATACGTGAAGCAACCAACATCTTATATCTTCACAGATTAAATTCAATTTTTTCAACATGGTAAGTGCAAATTTCAATTGAAATAATCATTTAAATATTTTACTTTAATGAAATTTTAGCGTGAAGTAATATCGATACACGTCGGCCAAGCCGGAGTACAAATTGGAAACGCATGTTGGGAACTGTATTGCCTGGAGCATGGTTTGCAGAAAGATGGCATGTTCAGTGAGCAATATTTGGAACCTTCAGTTGTTGGTAAGTTTTGTAAGTTTTTTATTAATAATAATATAAGTATACATTTCCTAATACATATTGTGTGTCCATTTTCTTATCAACCATTTTTTGCTCTGTCAATTCATCTTTTTTCATTTCCGTTTCTCCTTTTGTCAAATTTATGTTCAAATTATTTATTTATTTTTTGTAGATTCTGTAAGAACTGGTGAATACCGCAACCTCTATCATCCAGAACAATTAATAACAGGCAAAGAAGATGCTGCTAATAATTATGCTAGAGGCCATTACTCAATCGGAAAAGAAATTATTGATCGCGTTTCTGATCGTATTCGCAAACTATCAGATCAATGTCATGTCAATGATCAATGAGTGAAATATAAGGAAACCTTGTAGACCATACAAGGTTTCCTTATATTTCACTCATTTGGTGGAGGTACAGGATCTGGATTTACTTCCCTCTTAATGGAAAGGCTATCAGTTGAATATGGAAAGAAAAGTAAATAACAATTTGCCGTATATCCAGCTCCCATGGTTTCTACAGCTGTTGTAGAACCGTACAATTCAGTCCTAACAACACACACAACGCTGGAACATTCAGATTGCGCTTTTATGGTTGATAATGAAGCTATTTTTGATATTTGTCACAAAAATTTGGATATACCACGTCCAGGTTACGATAATTTAAATCGTCTTGTTGTACAAATTGTATCATCAACAACAGCATCACTCAGGTATGTTTAAATTTATTATTCTATATTTAATTAAGATAAATATTAACAAATGTTTTGAAATTTTTAGATTTGATGGAGCTATGAATGTAGATTTAACAGAATTTCAAACTAATTTAGTACCATACCCTCGAATTCATTTTCCTTTAGTAACCTACTCACCAATCATATCAGCTGCAAAAGCATATCATGAGCAATTTTCAGTTCAGGAAATTACCAATGCCTGTTTTGAACCCTGTAACCAGGTTTGTTATTTGTATTGCTGATTAAAATGTTTCTAAATTATGCTAATTTCTAGATGGTTAAATGTGATCCACGTCGTGGTAAATATATGGCTTGCTGCATGCTATATCGAGGAGATGTAGTTCCTAAAGATGTTAACGCAGCGATTGCTACTATCAAAACTAGAAAAAATATACAATTTGTTGATTGGTGTCCAACTCCAGTTGTTTAAAGTTGGTATTAATTACCAAAAACCTACAGTTGTACCTGGGGGAGATTTAGCAAAGGTGTTTTTTAATTAAACAGTTTTTTTTTATATTAATTGTCCTTAAACTTATTTTATTGTTTTATAGGTGCAACGAGCAGTATGCATGTTATCAAACACTACTGCAATATCTGAAGCTTGGGCCAGACTCAATCACAAATTCGATTTAATGTATATGAAGAGAGCTTTTGTGCATTGGTACGTTGGTGAAGGTATGGAAGAAGGTGAATTCAGTAAAGTCCGAGAAGATATGGCCGCTCTTGAAAAAGATTACGAAGAAGTGGGCACTGATAGTAGTGCTGATCAGTCGTTCGATGAAGTAGAAGAAGAGTACTAATTTTTTTTAATGTGTTTCAATGTTCTTTGTATAGTTAAATTAATTTAATAATTGTTAAATGTAATCAAAAGGTACTAAAGTATTTTAATATGTTAATGTTTTAAATAGTTGCAGGCAACAATATATAATTTAATAATATTAAAAAAACATAATTAAATATTTGATTTTTTTTTTATAAAAATCATAAAAATCCTTATTTGGCATTGTTAAATCCGTTAGATGTTTGAATCTCAGCAAAAAGGTCGTGCAGGAGTTTTCTATTCATTTAAAGGCCCTTTCAGATTTACCGATTCTTAGAAATGATGTATAAGTTTATATAAGTACACTTTTTTAAAGCCATTTCCGACACTTTATGCTCTAAACCTACAAGTCGTCGTTTCATGTAAATGTTTGGCATATGCTACTGGTGCTTCAAACTTGCGCTCCGGCACAACAATTCCGTTTAAATGTACCTATTTAATTCAACACAGTATAAGGTAGTATTTTTTATCACCAGCGGTCACATCAAGCGATGGATGACAATAATTAGTCTTTGCGGGGCACCCAACTCAAAAAATGCTCGGACTTCAGGATAATTGGCCTGATAAGTCACACCTTAAAATCGCATCTTTACAAAACTAGAAAAAAGCATCAAAAACTCGCAGATAAGTTTTAAGTGAGATATGTTAACCAGGGAGGCACTATTTGAAATAAACAAAAGTCTCTAGACATAAAGCATAAAATGTATATTTGTTACATCAACTTCTCAAAAGCTTTTGGTAGAATCCAACACGCAATTAAGCAGTAAAGGTCAAACTTGGAAAAAAATTGAGTAAAGAGGTTGAGATATGTCGGGGAGTGAGACAAGGGTGAATACTGTCAGCTTTGTTATTTAAAGTGTACAGTAAAAGTATCTTCTTTAGATTTTAGCTAAATTTTCTAATTTTAGTATTTTGTTTGATTCTTTACTCTAGTTCAAACTACTCATCATAGATTGGATTGACCCAACCACCTCAGTGTTGGTCATCAGGAGATTAGATTCATCATCCCTTTTTCTGATTTAGAAATTTTTAATACTTTCCAAAAAGAAAAACTTCCAATTTCTTGATAAACACTCGGGTCGGTGGGTGTGCACTCTAGTTGAAACTACTCGATCGTAATCTTAATTTGGAGTGTCCCACCCACCCGCCAAGTGTTGGTCATCAAGAGATTAGATTCATCCCTTTCTCCTAAGACTTAGGGACTTCTAACACTTGCAAAATGGATTTTTTTTTATTATTTCAAAACAAACACTGTTAATAAAAAAACCATTGACTACAAACACTCGAGTGGGTGAACTAGAAAACTCTATCTACAACCAAATTTTTGTCTTCTCTTGTTCCAACAAAAAAAAATTTAAAGCTTGCAAAGAGGAAAAAAGTCTTATTTACAAACTCTTGGGCGGGTGAGTGAGCACTCTAGTTTAAACTACTCAATAGTAGTCTTAATCTGAAGTGACCCTCCCACCCAGTAGTGTTGGTCATTAAAAGATTAGATATCACCTCTTTTTTCTCTTATCAAAAAACTTTTAACACTTGCAGAGAAGAAAAAACAATTTTTTTTTGATAACAAACACTTGAGCAAGTGGGTGAGCGCACCAGTAAAACTGTTTGTTGATAATCATAATCTGGCCTGCTAAGTGACCAAGTGTTGGTCATCAAAAGATTGAATGTCACTTTTTTCTTCTTGGTTGCCCAAGAGAGTTTTAACGCTTGTAAAGAAAAGAAAATTCTAATTTCTTAATTAAACTCCAAACTAACCTACTATTACACCCACCCAAGTGTCAGTCATTAAAAAAATGAATATTACTTCTTCTTCTTGTGACATGGAGACTACTGGCGTTTGCAGAAATGAAAAATGTCTAATTCTTTAGTTTGGAGATTAAATAAATTATTTAGACAATACCAGTAAGTAGATTCTTTTGTAAAATTGTTTTTTAAAGATATTTTGTATAAAAAAATTAGTTTTATTAAAGAAATTTTGAGAAAATTGAATTTATATTACGTATTTCTATAAATCCAAAAAAATGACATTTTAGAAGTTAAATTGATCATTTAGGTTTTCAATTATTTAAAATTACGTTAAAAAATCATTCTGTTGTACCTTAAGCGACCGCCAAAAATGACGTTTTGTATTATTTTGTAAAAAGATACGGCCTTGGTGAGTGAGCACAAGATTTATGAACTATAGACTAGTTTGGTAACCCGCCAACTTGACCAAGTTTTTGTGATTAGGTATTTGTTGTTGTTTTTCACTCCTGCAATATACTTGCAACTATTGTGCGGCCCTTAACTATGTCTAACTAGGTCAGAAAGCAAAATATTAAAAAAAAAATCAGTTTTAAAATCTAATTAACAGTCTTCAGCTACAACTTTCTACAGAATGACTTAAGTTTACACTCATAAAAAAGTAAATATTGTTAAAAACATCATCATCCGTAAGACATTTTTGTGCACTGCTGAAGCTTCCTCTAGCTTATTCTACTGTTTTGGGCAATATTGGCCCAGTTTCCACTATCCTTTTTGCTGCATCTGGTAGGTGGTCTTCTTCTGTTTCGTTTGTCCTTGGTCTCCACTCTAGTATTTTGTTTTGTCCACCGGTTGTCTGTTGTGCGAGCTATGTGCTCAACCCATGTCCACTTAAATTTTCTGATGCATTCAACAATATTGGCAACTTTAGTTCTGTCCTTTATAGTTATGTTGAGCACTCTATCTCCTTTAGTCACTCCCAATATCAGTCTTTCCATCGCTTTTTGCGCAACCTGAAGCTTGCTTACTAACCACTTTGTTAAAGTTAATGTTTCAGCCTCATACGTCATTACTGGTCATTTCTATTTTACCAAAAGTTGCACCGCCAAGCCCTATGCGTCGAAAGATTTTGGTTGCTTGGTTAGGTTAAGTTAGGTTAAGTTAGGTTAAGTTAGGTCACCAGGTTTGTCATAAAATGTGTTTTATTCTTCAAAATACTTAAATAGGACTTGAAAAGAATAAAGACAGATAGTACCAGCTTCAGTTTGCCGACGACATCGTATTAATATTGAGTGACCCAAAAGTACTAACAGAGAGAAATTGAACTGAAAATAAACACCAAAAAGACAAAAGTCTTAAATCCAACAAATCCAAAAATATTACTAAACAATAAAACCATCGAATGCGTAGACCACTGCATTTACTTTGAGCACATAATCAAGCTAAGAAACTAAAATCAAACAACAAAAGTCAACAGACGCATAAGCCTTATTTGGGCAGCGTTTGGTAAACTGTGACATATTCCTGAAACAGCATAACATAAATCTAAAAAAAAAAAATAACAATACATGTATCCTACGGGTGGCTACATACAGCCTAGAAACCATGAGTGTTACCACAAAGAGTATGAATAAAATCCAAAGAACACAAAGAGCGTACTATGATCGGAATCTTCAAAGATCAAGAACGAGACAATCAGAGATAAATCAAAGGTAAAGGACATGGCGGAAAATATAGCAAACTTAAAATGGAGCTGAGCCGACCACGTTTCAAGACAAATCAGCGATAAATGAGCAGTTAGAGTCACGCACTTTTGACTAAGAGAAACAAAGAGCAGCAGAAACCGGCCTAAAAGACATGGCTGGATGGATCAACTACGGGAAGCGATTGGTTCTACAAAACTCAATACCGACAGATATGGAAGATGTACAGAGAGGCATACGTCCAGGAGTGGACTAAATAAAGCTGAAAAAAAAGATTAAAGTTGGAGGACGTGTTGGGGCTAAAGGATTAGAAGACAAACTTGCACAACTTGTCTTAGCCTTTGAGATTAGCCGTAAAAACCTTTTGGTCTTGCAGGTTGATGGTTTTACTGACGTTAAAAACGATTGACGTGAAGCGGCTGATGGCTTATTAGAAATGGTTTGCTCGCTTTACTTAAAGTGAATGCAGCTCAGAAAATAATTCAAATAAATGAATAAGAAAAAACTTAATTAAACACTTAATTTATTTTGTGTCGAGTTATAAAATGCAGTTGCAACTGGTTCAAAACTATTTAATTATTTAATATTAAAAGTAATCACTTGTGTTGCAGGATTTTAAGGATGTTATATAATATACGCAAGTTGTTGTTTATGCATTGCACACAAAGATAAATATTATTAAACATTTTAAAGTAACATTATATACGGAATAACATTTATTTCAGATATAATAACAGTTCAGTATAATCTACACCCCATTTCATATTTTCTAACATATTATAATTAATAGAACAAGTTAGTCAGAAATAAATTCATTCCACGCCACTGGGTTTAATACTCGTATTGTATATCATAGTTGAATATTATTTATATAAACAGCAAAAACACAACTAAGCAAAAAAATCTGCATGACTTTGCCCAAGGAAAACGATAAATATTTCAATTTGTGCTCACACGTGAAACGTTCAACACCTTAACAGATTCAATTTTATTAAACATGGTAAATACAAATTAATTTATTTTAATTCTTTCAGCCGTTTTCGTCCACTGCAGGACATAAGCCTCTTCTCTGCTTGTATGCTGGCAACTTACATTACAAGGGACCTACAGTTTTAAGTGGATTCCGAACCACTGGAGAGAATTATCACTCCTCAGAGAAGGTATTTAGCCGTGAAACCCCACGCTGGCAAATGCGGGTTGGGGAGTGGGAGAGCGTATAGAACGTGAAAAGTATATTACGGTATATGATATGGGAATCGAACCCACGATCTTCGGTACAGCGGCCGGATGCCTAGACCACTGCGCCACGCTCTCCTCTATTTTAATATTTTTATTAATTGGGTTTAATTTTAGCGTGAAGTAATTTCAATACACGTCGGCCAAGCTGGAGTACAAATTGGCAACGCATGTTGGGAACTTTATTGTCTTGAACATGGCTTGCAGAAGGACGGCATGTTTAGTGAGGAATATCTAAAAGATAACAAAGCATCTGATGATAGTTTCAGCACGTTTTTCGCAACCACTGGATCCGATAAACACGTGCCCAGATCAATTTTCGTTGATTTGGAACCTTCTGTTGTTGGTGAGTTTATTAATATTAATTATAAAATTTTCAATTAATTTGTTTATTATAATTCTATCGCTTTGAAAACTTGATATATATAATTTCCCTTCTATTATTAAACTACAAATGTAGCCACTTTTTTTAATGCGTGTTATAAATTATTTTTGATGTTTATTTTATATTTTTAAATGTAAGTATGAATAAGAATTGCTTGAATAGTCACACTAAATGTTTTGATAAATAATAATATTTTTCAAACAGTTTAAATAATCAAGAATCATATTTCTTCATTTTATTAGATACATTAGTCGATTTATTCAATGAGTTCGGAACTTTATTTTTGGAAGTACAAAGCTGGCAAATAAATATTCTCTTATTATCACTTTCTCATTGATTATTTTTGTTACTACCTTTAAATAATCTCAGCGTTGCTTATAACCATCGTTTTCACTGTGAAGGTTATTAGAATCTTCTTCCAGAATCAGTGGCGTAGCATTTTTGGGCACTACCGTAAAATATTGAAAAAGGGACTGTTTTAAAAAAAAATTATAATTTTATTTTCCTCAAGTTTTGAAGACGTTGCAAATGAAAAGAACGCGTTCCAGTTTTGTCAAATAATTTTAATAAAAAAATATAAAACTCGTCTTCTTTTTGTCGAATGATCTCCAAAGAAGATACCGTTAAAGTAGAAGCAGTTAAAGAGTTATTATAAATTTAAAGTCTTTACCAATTTCCATAATGTGATGCAAAAAACATTAATTTATATTCAAATTTACATTAAAGGTAAAACCAATTTATTGACTTTATTTGTAGATTCTGTAAGAACTGGTGAATACCGCAACCTTTTCATCCCGAACAATTAATATCAGGCAAAGAAGATGCTGCTAATAATTATGCCAGAGGCCACTACACAGTTGGAAAAGAAATCATTGATCGCGTATCCGATCGAGTTCGTAAACTATCTGATCAATGTAATGGTCTACAAGGTTTCCTCATATTCCACTCATTTGGTGGAGGCACTGGATCCGGTTTTACGTCCCTTTTAATGAAAAGACTATCACTTGAATATGGAAAAAAGAGCAAACTACAGTTTGCAGTATATCCAGCTCCTATGATTTCTACAGCTGTAGTCGAACCGTACAATTCAGTCCTAACCACTCACACTACTTTGGAACATTCAGATTGCGCTTTCATGGTTGATAACGAAGCTATTTTCGATATTTGCCAGAAAAATTTGGACATTCCCCGTCCAGGTTACTGCAATTTGAACCGCCTTATTGGAAATATTAATCATGTATTAGACTAATGTTCTGAATTAATAATAAATGCCACAATTTCTTAAAAAGCTCTGCCGCAGCTAGAGCTCGAACCTGCGACAGTTTATGCGCCGAGGTTTGAGTTAATCGCTTTACCCAACTGAGTCACTATTATTTTAGACTTGACTTGAAACTTTTAGAAGTCCATTATTTATGTGTGGTGTATTGCATATAATTATTAGCTGGTGTGCTTGCATTCATAAATATATTAATATAATTATGATATTTATTTACAACTAAATAAAATAATATTTAATAGATTAATGGAGTGAGAGTGGATCAGTTTAGGAGTTATTGCTTCAGTCTTTTTTGTTGCATTTATGTTATTTGAAAAAAAAATTGTTTGAGTTGATAAATTAACAGCGCTCTGTGAGTGGATTAGTTCAGCTACTGTTGCTTTAGACTTGAGCAAGTCAGCTATTGTTGCTTGGGATTTGAAGATTTTATTATATAATTATACTAACTCTGTGGACACCTATTTGCATAGAATAAAACCACTTTTGTTTTACTTTTTCAAATGCGTAAATATGGTGTTTTGTACTCTTTTATTTATGACTGGCAGATTATTAGTGCACTGTGAGCTTAACAAATTATCTATTGTTGCTTCAGGCTTGTGAATGTTTTCCGTGTGTCCTTGATAACTTTATTGTAGTGTCACACTAACTTTGGACATTTATTTATGTTAGAGCTTTGCTATATTATTATTGCTTCAGCCTTTTCTTAAAGATGTGTGGACACCTAATGGAGTCGTATTGGTCGGCACTTTGCCTATAATTTTAATTCAGTTGTTGTTGCTTGAAAAAAAATTGTTTGAGTTGATAAATTAACAGCGCTATGTGAGTGGATTAGTTCAGCTACTGTTGCTTTATTTTTTATTTATTAACATTTTGCACTTAATTGGAAGTTTGTGAAAATAGATTAATAGCGCTCTGTGGATGCATTAGTTCAGCCATTGTTGCTTCAGTTTTTTTTGCTTTTTTTTCTAGCAACACTCAACCATAACGTTAAATATATGTGATGTGGCTTTTTGGATTTTTTCATTTGTGACTGGCAAATTAATAGTGCTCTGTGAGCCTAATAATTTAGCAATTGTTGCTTCAGACTTTGTTTTTGTCGGATCATCTTATGATGTCACTTTGCAATAAAGTTGTCGCAAGCCATGAAAAAAGACATCTTAAGATTTTACACTTAATTGGAAGAGTTTAAGACGGACGTTATTGCTTCAGCCTTTTCATTAAAGATGTGTGGACACCTAATGGAGTCGTAATAGTTGGCACTTTGTCTACAATTCCAATTCAGTCGTTGTTGCTAGTTGCTACTAGCCTACAAAAATGTATGTAATTATGAAATTTACAAATGTACAAGTAAATAAAATAATGCATAGAATAAAACCACTTTTGTTTTACCTTTTCAAATGCGCAATTATCTCTTTTTTGGCTTTCTCATTTGTGACTGGCAGATTAGTAATGCTCTTTGAGCCTGACAGTATAGCCATTATTGCTTCAGACTTTTTGTTTTTGAGGGAGTTCTAGAGTACTTTATTGTAGCGTCACACTAACTTTGGTTATCTATGATGTCACTTTGTAATAAAGTTGCATGCCTACTACTCTTCTAGCAACACTGAACAAATTTATTTCATAAAATTATATTATATATTTGGAAGCTGTTTGGTAGCTTTTTATTATAATTAAGAAATTTTGCACTTAATAGCTCTTGTTGCTTCAGACTTGGTTTTCGTCGGAGTTTTTGTGAATTCTCTTGAGTACTTACTTTATTGAAATGTCAAACTAACTTTTGATATATAATGATGTCGGCACTTTGCTATAAAGTTGTATTTAACCATAAAAAAAAAATTAATATAATTATAATATATATAATACAATAATGTCCCACAGAACTTATGAACAGAAAAATAAAACTTATTAATATTTTGCTCTTATTTAGAAGATTTATGATGATAGTTTGATAGCGCTGTATGAGTGGATTTCTTTGTTTAGCCAATGTTGCTTTGGACTTGTAGTATTTGGAATGTCTAAAGTTGGTGTGCATGTATACAAAAATTTATTAATATAATTATGAAGTTTATATTATAGTTATAAAATTTATAAATGAATTAATGAATACAATAATGTCTCGGAGAACTTTACTAAACAAAATTGTTTAAGATGGTAGATTAACAGTGCTCTGTGAACAAATCAGTTCAGCCGCTGTTGCATCAAACTTGATTGTTCAATAATGCATATAATTAAAAACTGGTGTTACCATTCATAAATATATTAATTTAATTATGAATTTTAAAATAAATGTTTCGGAGAACTTAATGGAGAAAAAATTGTTTGTTATGATAGATCAATAACTTTCCAAGAGGGGATCCGTTTGGTTGTTGTTGCTATAGACTTGAAGCTTCTAGGAATTTATGCATTACAATGATTAAATATTATAAAATTATCTTATATATAATTGGAAGGTGCGTGGTAGCTTTTACAAATTTTTGAATAGGTCTGCTTGGCAAAATTTGTCTCAGGTTTGATCCCCAGCTTTGGCAGATCATTTTTAAGAGATTGTGGCATTTATTAATTTAGGACATAGACTAATGTACAATATAATAATATATAATATATGATTAGTGTCCATATAAACCATAATTACATTTAATACGAGTGTGGATGGACCAGATACTAAGCCTCGTCAGTATCTACAGCGCCTCCATACTCGGCAGCTGTGAGGTAACAAATGAAATAAAAGTTAGTTTATCGGATTAACCCTTGTTGCTTCAGGCTTGGTTTTTGTCAGAGTTTTTGTGGTTTTTTTTGAGTACTTTATTGTAGTGTCACACTTGAGATCTAATGATGTCGGTTTTTCACTGTAAAGTTGACACTAGCCATGAAAAAAAAAATTGTGAAGTTTATAAATGAATAAAATAATGTCTTTGAGAACGAAAATTGTTTGTGATAGATTTATAGTAGTTCAGCCGCTGTTGCATCAAACTTGAATTATAAAAAAGTTGGAGTGTATGCATTTAAAAAAATATTAATCTAATTATGAAATTTACAATTATAAATACAAATAAACTAAATAATGTCTCTATGAGCAGATCAGTTCAACCGCTGTTGCTTCAGATTTGAAAGTTTGTATTTGGTATTTGCATATAATTAAAAGCTTGTATATATACATTTAAAAAAAAATATTAATATAGTTATGAAATTTATGTTGAAAATCAACAAAAAACATAACTTCTATATTTGGTTTTGGATTAAAATATTACAATTAGTATTGATTAATAGGACATTTTAAATTATATTTATTTGTGCTATTTAAAGATGCACTGTGATTTTTGGACTTTTGGTTTCAGAAAAGGGATAAAATACTACAATTTGTTTTGATTATATTAAGTTATAAAATTATATTTCTTTGTGTTTACAATCTGTCAACGTGACTATATTATTAATGTTATTAACTGTTTTTATTATAAGTTACAGTAACCCAAGAACAGATTGGCCGAGCTAATAGGCAACTTAATATACAGTAAAATTATGTTTGTTTTCTTTGCAATCATGCCCTTGACCGTTTTAGCATCCTTCATTCGCGCTTACATTTTACACATTCCATGAGCCAAACTGTTCTGGGATTATTGTATACTTCATTTTACTTGTATTATAATGTGCTATGTATCTAATAATAATTTGGATTAGGAGGTTTCGTGTTTTTTGTATTGTAATATTTTATTTATGTATAATTTTATATATTTAAGTTTATGTTGTTAATTTGTTTGTTGTTATTATTATAACATTAATACATGTTATTAAATTATTTATTTGTAAATGATCATATTATTATGAATAAATAATATATTTAAAACCTTGATTGAATTGTTGTTTTGATCTTCGTTCTTGCTATTTCAGGGATAAATTAACAATCTATATTTTTACTCATTTACTAGCGTGTGTACAATAAGTGCACTTTACATCAAGATAAATTAGTCAGTCAGTCACTGATTACTATAATGAATAGATATAAAGGACCATGTCTTAGTCCTAGAAAACAAAGCATACATACTTGAATGATTTAGGTATTCTACACTTCAGACGTGTGTCTGCAAATTACTAAATATCTATTTGATTCGATTTCATACGTTGAAAGTGATAAAATTGCAAAGAATTTAATCAGAAAATTTGGTGTTTAAAACATAAAATGACAGATAAAAAAATGTGTACCAATCTGTACAACTAATAATTCCGAGAAACAACCTCGTAAAAAAATCTACAGTTCCGTGACAAGTCAAATTTATTTGTAAGTTCATTTTTGACATAACTCACTGAATATCTTGTGAAACTCACCTGCGTGTTTGCCGGGGAACCTGGTAGTTGAGGGGCTAATATTCAGGTTTAGAAGAGTTCCAACACACTGCTTTGGCCCTTGCTTACAATTAGTTTTAATAAGTAATTATTTTTTTAAGAAACATTTAGGTACTAGATATTTATATAAATTTTTGTTTATCAATTTTCATAAAAAAAAAATTGATGCAAAAGTTATTGATAAGGGTGAACTGACTGAACAATGATAGTGTTCTCATATGTACATGTACATTTGAAACATGTGTTCACACCTCTATAATGTTCAATATCCGTACCGATAGCGTACAAGAGCTTAATTGCTGTGTAAATAATGAACAGGTTTTAAATTGTATCATATAATTTGCAATTTCTAATCCTCATCATTTTTTAAATATTATAATTTATATAAACGAATGTTTGTTTAACAAAAAAGTAGTCTTTTCTAATAATTTATTTTATGTTAAAAATAGACATAATTTGAGCTGAGTATAATTAAATTGAATCCCTAATAAAAACCGTTTAAATTGATTAACTTAATATCACATACATTATGTAGTTTTTTTACTGCTGCATTCAATAAAATTTATAAACTTTACATATTTGAATAAATCCCGCTAGGGCCTCTTATTTTTACAAGTAGTTATACTTTAAAATATTTGATCTTTTACAAAGTCTATTAATATCCGCTTTATTTACGACTTTTTATGTCTATGCAGTTTAAAATTTTACATTCTTAATATGTGTGTTTTATTTGAACTGTAAAGAAAAATATTGGAATTTATAATAATTGCTGGTATACTCGGTAAATTCTACACTATATATATTTGTCGAATTTGTATGCACTTATTGTTTACTAATAAATTATTTCAAGTTTTTTTATACTTTTATTCTCATAATAACTAATACTATATAATAGTATGTACGAGTAATGCAAACTAGACAATGTTATTAGTTTACAATCTTACTATATATTATTTTACAGTTCTTAAGGATGAAATAATTAAATCTATTAATGAATGACACTGTATTTTTTGCAAATTATTGGGTAAAGTCTGAAAGCAATACATTTTTAAACTTTTAATAAGCACACTAGCATAGAATTATTATATTTATGTTTTATTTCATATTCTTCAATGCATTTGAAACTGCGGTTCTTTTTGTTTTTTTTTGTAGGAAACGGAAGCATCTCTGTGTTTAGCTAAATAGATATTAAATAATCATAATAAAGTCATTATGAAAGAAAATAGTTCCGATAAAAACGTTCAACAACATATCTGACATATACAGGGTGATAGACTAAAACGTACGGCTAAATAACTCTATTGTTTTTAAACCAATTTGAATGACTCAAAAACCATTTTAAATGGTTTTTTGAGTACTATAAAGGCAGATACATAAATGTATGTTTTGCTTTTAGTATATTTGTAATGGCAATCAAATTTAGTTTTTTAAATAGCAATATACGTCTTTAATATTTTTTTGGAATTCTTAAGATATTACATATTGCCATTAATTAAATAAATTGTGATATGACACTTAAAAAAGTGATTGATTTTAAATACTAAAGTTAATTGATTTTGCAAAATTGCAAAAATACTAAAAACATGATTCATGTCATTCAAATCGGTTTAAAAATAACAAAATTATTTAGCCGCGCGGTTTTGTCTAACATTTATAATAATTTATAAGTCACAAATAGAATTTTGATTTAGAAAAACATGAAAAAAACGTTATCTGAAAAAGTACAAGTCGGAGTGCAGAGTCTTGAGGAACACTAGCATTTATGATTTTGAAATCTATTCTAATTATAATTTATTATTAATATATAAGACATATAAGTTATAATCAAGACCTCTACAATAAAGCTTGTGTATAAGAGTAAAATTCTATAAAGACAAAGTGGTCTAAGTCACAAAAATAGGTAACATTGTGGTAAAATTGCAAAAACTTAAGTTGGTCTTATTTAAAAACAAATTTTGCAACAAAATGTTGACTTTATTTAGACCACTTTGGTTTTTAAAGGCTCATTTATATTATTATTATAAATTTACAAAGTAATATTTTTGCCAAAAACTTTATCAATTTATTTATATTTTGATGTAATTACCTCCAAGTTATTTTTTTGTTTTTAATTTTTGTATTTTGTAATAATCAATTGTAATATTAAATAAATATTTGTTATATAAAATTAATTAAAAAATTATGTATTTGTCAGTACAATCACATAACTAAAATTAAAGCAAATTTGCCATTTGTTTGTCTTTGGCCGGATAAATGTTGCTCCGGCACTCAAATTTCTTATAAAATTCAATGTCGATTGCAATAAATGTCAGTGATTATGGTTTGTTGTACCTACTTTGTTTTTAAAGGAAGAGCCATAAATTAAAAGCCCTTTTTTCAATTGAAAATTTGTAAAATATTTTACACAAAGAAATATTCCTGCCTTCTTCACGTTTTCTTATAACTGCTTTCAATTTATCAATATTTAATAATAATGTTTATTTCTAAAACAAAGCTTATTCTCTTCTTTTTGTTGTATTTTTCAAATAAGTGTGGTTTATAAATATTAATCTAAATACATAATATAGTATTCAGTATTTGGTGAATAGATTATTTATTTTAAATTAATAAAATAAATGAACAATTATATAAAATGTTTTAAATTTTTTAATTGGCAAGATTAATAACTATTTATCAAATATAGTAAATGTATAGTTAATTCATAACAAATTGTATATTGTGAAGTACCAGTAAATGATTAATTATGTGAAGTTTATCGAGATAAGTTATACAATGGGTTCACATCAGAATGTAATGCCTTTATGTTCAAATTAAATTTATGTGAATCAAATTTTAATTCAAACAATATCCTACAATATTAATATGCTGCAATATTTTGATAATCTAACCGGGTGTAATCAAAGCAAGACCGTACAATACTTGTACCAATTCTGCTACCGTTCACACAAATTTAATACAAACATGATCTAACTGAGTGTAACTGAAGCAAGACCGTGCAATACTTGTCACAAAATATTAAAACGCTTTCATATTTTTATGTTAACTAATTTTACTAGCAATCACACAGATTATATACAAACATAATCAAACTGAGTGTTACCTCAAGCAAGATTAATACTCTTTTTTACTTTTGCTTTGCTATAAAGACATAATATTCTAGTGTAAACACCACTATAATTTAAACATGCAATTCAAAATCTGGTACAAATCATAGTTTGCTCAATTTAGGGTGTTGTACAATTTAGTGTTTACAATCTCACTGTACTTCACACTGTTTACATTCTAATGGAACTCTACAAATCACAATTAATTATGTTAAATACAAAAGTTTTAATATTTTTAATAAATCTAATGAAAAACATTGATGATTTTTTTTAAATTTTTCTGGACATAAAAATTTGGCATAAATTAAAACTTTAATGATTAAAAATCAGTCTGTAATTTTTACGATGTTAGTCTTGTAGCTAAGATGAATTAGTACGCCACAAGTCAAGATGTTTGAGTAATTCATTAAGTTTATTGTGATACGTTGCAAAAATTAAAGATTTACCAATCAAAACTGGTTTTATATATCTACCGAACTAGTAGACATTTGCTACCAGTAATGAGTCTATTTTGTATTCATAATAAAGGTATCATTATTTTTTTCATTACGCTACCTGTATCATAATGAGCATATTACAATACAATACAGAATATTTTGTTTATAGAGGTAAGAATAGATACATTTAAATAAGTAATGGATTAACTAACATAATGTTGATTTTTGTTTTATTGACTATCAGATTTACTATCATTTACTACACTAATGCTGGAATTCATGAAAGCTGATTAACATTAATCAGCATTAAATGTGACAACATAACCACAACATTAGATAAACTGTAATTTTTTTTTAATTTCAATATATATACTTGTTATTTAGTTTGCTTTTATTGTATATTGTTATATGAGATGCTCGTACCAAAATAAATACAATAGGGAATTCCCCTATTTATGTTTAACAGGGAATTCCCCTATTTATGTTTAACCTTTTCTTAACAAAGGACCAACCGGCTATACGAACCAACCATGTAAATGTATATCAGTATTAGTCTGGCTCTCGTTGAGTAACGTACTTATAATAAATATATACATATTATTAAATCTTACTTATTATTTAATCCCATATCCAATAGGTTATGGGCCCAGAACGTTATTTGTGTGCAAGTGTAAAGTGACTAATAACAAAGTTCTTTCTATAAATAAAGTAATTATAAACTAAGAGTGATTAATAAATATAAATGAAATAAAAGTGAAAATGTCGAACAATCAAAAGGTTAAACGTAATATTAAACCGTTTAATGGAGAAAATTATAGTATCTGGAAATTGCGATTAAAGGCGTTAATTGACGAGGAAGGTGCTCTTCGGGTTCTAACTCAAGACCCCCCTGAAACAGTTGACAATGAATGGCGGAAACAAGAGACGTCCGCTAAAGGATGTATCATAGAACATTTGAGCGATACATTAATTAGCATTGTCACCGAGGATGCGACGGCGAGGGACATATTGAAAAAGTTCGATGCAATTTATGAACGCAAGAGTTTGGCTACGCAACTTTCAATACAAAAGAAACTGTTAAGTTTTAAATTGAAAGGAGAAACTTCACTTATAAACCATTTCAACGAATTCGACAATATGCTCATAGAATTAACAGCAGCTGGAGCCCCTCTAAATGAAATGGGAAAAATTGCCCACATTTTATTAACATTACCCCCGGCTTATGATGGAATTGCTACAGCTATACAAACATTAAACGAAGATAATTTAAATCTGGCGTTTGTGAAAACTAGGCTGCTAGATCATGAAATAAAATTAAGAAATGAAAGTGAAGATACAAGTGGTAAAATTCTACAAACGGAAGTGGTTTACAACAGAAATAAGGCAACAAAGAAAAATTGGAAATATAATGGAAATTATAAACAGAAACAAAGGGCTCCTCATTTTAAAAGTAATAAAAAATTTGACAACCGGCGTGTTTTAAAATGTGACTATTGTGGAAGAAAAAATCACGTAAAAAGGGATTGTTTTTATTATAAAAAGAAAATTGTTAATTGTTCACACAAAGACAGACAAGCACAAACTGTTTCAACATGCTCAACCAGTGAACAAAGTTTTGCGTTTATGCTCCATAATGGCACGTTAACAAAGTTGAATAAACTAAATGAAATTATGTTCTTACTAGATTCTGGCGCAACGGATCATATAATTAATAATTCAGACTACTTTACGACATATGAGAAATTGAATACACCTTTAAAAATATCAGTAGCTAAAAACAATACTACAGTTATGGCTATAAGTAAAGGAACCATAGATGTTACCTCGAATATGGGAATCAAAGGATCTTTACAAAATGTGTTGTACGTTCCTGATGTACCGTATAATTTGCTTTCGGTACGCCGAATGCAAGAGGCTGGTATGACAATTATATTTAAGAAAAATGGCGGAGTAACGATTAAAAATGGTGGTAAGGTGATTGTAAAAGGTGAGTGTTTAAACCATCTAATAAAAAAATAAAATTCAAAATTAATAAGAAAGTTGAAAAGCATTTTCACCAAATTAACAATATTAATATTAATAATGAGAGCTATAAAATCTGGCACGAACGTTTAGGCCATATAAGTAAAACTAAATTTTTGGAATTAAAAAGTAAAGAAATGGCAAGTAATATTACTAAATTAAAAAAATATTTATCCCTCAAATGAATTATGTGAAGCTTGCATATATGGAAAGCAAACAAAACTACCTTTTTCTAAAGCTAAAGATAAAACACATGTTCAGAGGCCCTTATTTATAGTTCACACAATCGACAATAAAAATTATTTTCTAACATTCATTGACGAATATACTCATTATACTGTAACATATCTTCTAACTTATAAATCAGTTGTTACCAAAAATTTTCAAGATTTTGTAATTAAAAGTGAAAACCATTTCAATTTCAAAATTGTTAATTTATATTGTGACAATGGGCGTGAATATATGTCAAATGAATTAAAAACCTTTTGCATGAATAAAGGTATAAGTTTTCATGTAACCGTACCATACACACCGCAACAAAATTCAGTTGCGGAGCGTATGAATAGAACGTTGACAGAAAAGGCTCGTGCAATGATCCATGGAGCAAATGTAGAAAAACATTTTTGGGGTGAAGCAATTTTAACTGCTACACAATTAATAAATATAAGCCCCACAAAATCAAATAAAAAAAGGTAAAACACCTTATGAACTATGGCATAATAAAAAGCCAAGAATAGACCATTTAAGAATATTCGGTTCTACTGTGTATATACATGATAAAAACCGAAAAACAAAATTTGATAAAAAATCTTTTAAAGGTATACTGTTTGGATATGTACCAAATGGATATAAAATTTTTAATCCAGAAAATAATAAATTTATCACAGCTCGTGATGTTATTTTTGACGAGACAGATTTCAAAAATTCAAGACCATTATTGGAAATTGATGAAGGAGTTGAATATAAAAACTACCAAAGAATTAAAATTGTTAAACAAAATAGCAATCTGTTCAGTGACAAGAACAAAAATAATAATTCAAAAACATCAAAACCAATATTGAAACTTGAAGAAGGGATTCCAAATAAAAACTCAGATGGTGTTATTAATTTAAAATCTGATAATAAATCGGTAACAGATTCCTCAAATATAAATGAGGATATACACAAAATGACAGAAAATAATAAAACTGTCAGTGAAACCGATAATACAAATCAGTTAAACACCAGTAATAAGTCTGAGAATATTGAACCCAGAATTAAAAAAAATCGCAATAAAATATCATTCAATGAAAGTGATACTGAAATTCTCATATGTTTACAATCTTTATTAAATGAAATTCCTAAAACATATAATGAAATAAATAAAAGGGATGATAAAGATAAATGGGAAGAAGCGATTAATAATGAAATTAGTTCTCTCAGAGAAAATAACACATGGTCTTTAGTTACAAAGCAACCAAACAAAAATATTGTAGATTGTAAATGGGTATTTACAATTAAAAATAACATTAATGGAATACCATCAAGGTATAAAGCGCGACTAGTTGCCAGAGGTTTCAGTCAACAATATTTATCAGATTACAATGAGACTTTTGCACCAGTAGCCCGGATTGCTACTTTTCGAATATTGATAGTTTTTGCTAACCAACATAATTTATTAATACATCAAATGGATGTCAAAACAGCATTTTTAAATGGTTGTTTAAAAGAAGAAATCTATATGCGTGTACCTGATGGTATAAAAACTGAAAACAAAAATTTAGTTTGTAAATTACATAAAGCTTTGTATGGTTTAAAACAGTCAGCTAGATGCTGGTTTGAACGTTTTGATGAAGTGTTAAAAGCACACGGTTTTAAAAATTCTTCAAGTAACCGATGTTTGTACTTATTAGATAAAGGTCATATATACGAAAATATTTATGTAGTTTTGTATGTTGATGATTTATTAATAGTCACTGGTAAAATGGATACAATGTCAAATTTCAAAGAATATTTAATGAATACATTCAAAATGATAGATTTGAATGAGGTTAAGCTCTTTTTGGGTATTGAGATAGAAAGAAAAGAGAATCAAATATCTATTAGTCAAATAAATTATTTAAACAATATTTTGATTAAATTCAATATGACTGATTGCAATGCTGTTAGTACACCACTTCCAATCAAGTTAGATTACGTGGCTTTGAATTCAGATGAAAGCCATAATAAACCTTGTAGGAATCTTATAGGGTGTCTAATGTATACCATGCTATGCACAAGACCAGATTTATGTACAGCTGTTAATTTTCTAAGTAGATATCAGAATAAAAATAATAAAGAACTGTGGCAGTGCCTAAAGAGAGTATTGAGATATATTAAAGGAACAATTAATTTTAAGTTAATTTATAAAAGAACAGAAAATAAAGAAATATTAATTGGTTATGTGGATGCCGATTGGGGTAGTAATGAAGCTGATCGAAAGAGCACCACAGGCTATATTTTTAAATTATTTGGAAATTTGATCTGTTGGAATACAAAAAGGCAAAATTCAGTAGCAGTATCATCAACTGAAGCTGAATATATGGCTATGTTTGAAGGGGTCAGAGAAGTATTATGGCTAAGATCTCTATTATCAAGCATTAATATAGAAATTAAAAAAACCAATAACCATGTATGAAGATAACAATGGTTGTATTTCATTGGCTAATAATCCTGTAGATCATAAACGTTCCAAACATATCGATATAAAGTACCATTTCACCAGAGAACAAGTTGATAAACAAGTAATAATTCTTAAATATATGCCAACAGATCAACAATTGGCAGATATGTTCACCAAGCAAGTACCAGGTCCAAGATTCCAGGAATTCTGCTTCAAACTTGGTCTGGAAAAATTGAAGTTTTTTTTTTGTTTCAATTTTATTGTATTTTGTTTATTGTTTTTGTATATTTAATTATCAATAGATAATTATATTTAACACTGTAATAATGATTTGATTTAGGTTTTTAAAAAGAAAGGGGTTTTTCCTAAATCCTAGCAACAAATGTTGAATCATATTAATATTAATGTACCCCTATGTTTACTCACGAAATATTAAAACTAATAATAGACGTTGAGAATATTTTTTTGTAAAGTTGAGAATATTTTTTTTTTTGTAAAGTTGATTTATTTTGAGGGGGAGTATTGTATATTGTTATATGAGATGCTCGTACCAAAATAAATACAATAGGGAATTCCCCTATTTATGTTTAACAGGGAATTCCCCTATTTATGTTTAACCTTTTCTTAACAAAGGACCAACCGGCTATACGAACCAACCATGTAAATGTATATCAGTATTAGTCTGGCTCTCGTTGAGTAACGTACTTATAATAAATATATACATATTATTAAATCTTACTTATTATTTAATCCCATATCCAATAGCTTTACTGTCAAATATTATTATTTTAATTGGGCTTCTGTGACAGCTGTGTACAATATAAATGGTTTTGCACAGGTAATATGGTTTTTGACTAATAAGTTTGTCTAAAGTTTTAGTCAAAGGTTTTTTTTATTAGAAAAATATAGGCCTAATTTGTATCTAAAACAATAGAAAATAATTACAAAAACTGATACAAAATAAATAATTTTAACTGCAACTTATAATCAATTCAATCACACTTAATAACAAAAAGTAGAATTTGTTTTATTAAAATATACGAGTATAAAAATATTCATAATATTTAGAAATTTACTTTATATTATTAATCATTATAATTTTTAGTTTTAGCCCAAGTAAATATTATGAACGCTACAAAACTAAACATTTGTTAGGGCAATCTTCGGATGAAAAATATATTAATGTAAGCAAAGAGACTTTAACAGATGAAGAATATATTGCATTGTTGAAGATACACTAAACTTAGCAAATAGCAATAATAAATTAGACAAACACAATTTTCTTTCAACATTGTTGTTTCTAACAAAGAAAGCTGCTAAAAAATCAACTTCTAATCAAATAAATACCAAAAATAAATTGGATAAACTCAACATTCCATCATCGTTGGGTGTACAAAAAAGTATGATTCATACAAGAAAGACTACCATAGAATATACCAATGAATCCAATAAAAATGAAAGTGTCATAGAATGCATTAATCAGTCTAATCAAAATAAAAAAAAAAATACAGTATTTATTGTAAAAAAAAATATTAAATTTTGCGAGGCATTTGAAACAGAAATTTTGTAAGGAAGTGGAAGTAAAGCAGTTTTTAAACTGTTCCAAAAGAACAAAGGAAAGAAATAAAATAAAAAGGATTATCAGAAAACAGGGAGATTTTGAAATGAATACAAACTTAGCGTTTAATCAAAATCAATTAATTGTATCTCAACGACCAAACAATGCAATCGAGCCTGGTACAAGCTATGAAGTATGTGCTGGATGCAAAGGGTTTTACAGTAGGCGCACTCTGCAAAAGCACTATAAACATTGCGACATTGCGTGCAAAACAGACAACCACATGAAAAATGCACGTTTGTATATGGTCGCAAAGTAAAATCAAATATTCATAATAATGGTTCAAATGGAATTAAAAGAAATAGTATTCCCAGTACTAAAAGATGACAAAATTACAAATGCTTTAAAATATGTCAATTTATCCATAGTATTTGGCAATAAATTGTGTGAATATTATATAAATCGCCGCACCTACACAAAATGATTTGGTCAAAATCAAGGTTGGTAGGACGTTTTATTTTAGAAATAAGAAACCAATGTACTGATATAAAAACTTTAACTGATGTATTTCATCCAAAACATCTTGATTTAGTTATTAATGTTATAAATATATTGGGAAAAGTAAATGAAGCTGTCACCTATGAAGCTTCATCAACGGCTCAACACATTAGCAGTTTAATAAATCAATTAGATGACACATTAAAAAGAAAATATATTATAAAAACAAATATGGAAGCAAAACAAGATGTAGAAAACTTTAAAGTATTTTTTGAACATGATTTTAATATGTGCATTGTTAGTACTGTGACCGAAACAAAAATTTGTTGACAATGACAAAAAAATGTCAAACTATCAACAATTGATGACATAAAACTTTTAAATATTTTTTTTAAACAAAATAGAAAAACTTATGAAAACCTTCTGCAAAACTTTTCTATTGCAAACTGGAAAAAATTTCTATTCAGCTTTTTAATAGACGGCGTGCTGGAGAAATTGAAAGATTAGAAATAATTGATTTCAAAAACTATCAGACAGCAGACACTGACAAGAATAATCAATATTACGACACATTATCTAAGCAAACAAAGTTAGTTGCTAATGCATATTTATTTGTTGCACTCAGAGGAAAGCTTGGCAGAAATGTATCAGTATTAAATCATAGAAAAATGTACAAGTATATAAGATTCATATTAGATCAGCGTATGCAAGCTAGAGTAGCACCAACAAATCCATATGTGTTTGAAATACCTAGTTCGGACGATCAGTTCCAACATTTGGATGCATGCTCACTTTTGCGCAAATATTCCTCCGATTGTGGTGCAAAACAGCCAAAACTACTTAGAGAAACAGAACTAGGAAAACGCATTGCAACGCATTCTGTTACAATGAACTTCCAAGAAAGTGAAGTGTCTGAATTGGCAAGTTTTATGGGTCATGCAAATAAAATCTACAGAGACCATTATAGGTTGCCAATTGTAACGAGAGAAATTTTTATTGCATCAAAGTTTTTTTTGGCTGAACAGGTTGCAGAAGATGAAACTATTTTAGAAAAAGACGCTTGAACTTAGTTTACATACTACAGAAGGTAGTAAAAATTTATGTAAACTATTTATAAAATTAATAATTTTTACAGTTTTTTTTTAGATA
Source organism: Tachinus rufipes (assembly GCA_963932245.1). Classification (NCBI taxonomy): domain Eukaryota; kingdom Metazoa; phylum Arthropoda; class Insecta; order Coleoptera; family Staphylinidae; genus Tachinus; species Tachinus rufipes. Next base: position 14,508,102 of record OZ010750.1, read on the forward strand.
CAACAAAGACAAGAACTTGGTGAACGCCCGAAAAAGCAACTGCAAAACTAATATTTATGTATAATTTAAAATCGAAAACAATGCCCACTTTAAACAAAGCAGTAACTGGTTATCCAGCATTAAAATTAATATCTGCTCAATTGCTGAGGAGTTGGATTATCAATTATAATCTATTATTATAATTGATAATCCAACAAAAATTTAGTTCTTTCAAAAAAGGTTAAAGTTACCTTTTACCAATTTTGAATATCAATTATGTTTTTACTTACAGTCACTTGGCAAACACCTGAAAGAAAATGCAATGGAACTATTTTTGCTGAACATTTGCAGTGCAACAAACTTCCAAATTTGAAGTAGTGCCAGGAAGCAGTAGGAAATAACACAAAATTAAAAAATTGTAAGCCTGCAGCAGTAAAAGCCTGCAGCAGTAAAAGCTTGGGTCTATAATCAAATTAATAGAAATAAAAAACAATAAATTTAAAATTAAATTTTTGTATATATGTAAAATCACTACAAGACCATACAAAAAATTACTTTACGTTTTTACTTACAGTCACTTGACAAACACCTAAAAGAAAATGCATGCGAACTATATTTGCTGCACATCTTCATCTTTTAAAAAAGTTTCTTCAAAATTAACATCATACAGCAATATTATTTTCTACAAACTTAATCACTAAAAAACTTATTTTAACATATTCACATTTCACAAATAAACCAACGGTCAAAAGAATAAACGGTTTTTGTACTTGAAACTTAATTATTAAAAAAAAAATGTAGACAGCTTCTGCAATCTTATGTGAAGAATTAAGTATTTTTTTACATAGAATTGTAGATATTATTAAATTTTAAACTTTGTGATCTTGTTTGTTTTGTTGTTTTGTGCTAAAGCTAAACACTTATTTTATTTTACTACTAGTTGAGGTAACATTTATATTAAAAATTATATTATTTTTAGTTTGTAATCTAGTTTATTTGTCACACCAAGACTAAAGTATGTTAAGAAACGTGTTATTTTGTAGAGTTTAGTATTTTATTTTATTTCTGTTATGTGTTATGTATGTGTTATTTTCTTTCTTAAATTAAAAATTATATTTTGAAATAATAACATCTTTTATTTATCACACCAAAAGAAAGATATACAAAGCTTGATAGGCCAGTTAAAAATTATTTATATAGTTAATGTAAAACACTTCTAGAATAAACTACTTTTACCTGACTTTTTATATGGTTATTTCAGCTTATATGAATATGTAGGTAAACCAAAATTACTATCTGAAGTACTTACCATACAACGTTAAAAATAAGAATTAATCTATTAGTCAAGGCTGCCTTACAACAATGCAACAGTAACATATCCGACAGTACTGCTATAGTCGTATAATAACGTTTATCTCTCCCTATACTCTATTTTGCTGCCTTACTTCATACACTGACATTCAACTTTCTTTTATTCCATTTTTGTGTTATTTGGCCTAGATATTTGCTTTGTCCTTAGGTACCTACCTTCTTAGTTTTTCTATATCTTTATTAACTTCTTCCTCACCGTATCCTCGTTATTTCATTACCCAGTACAAAGAACATAAAAAATCATTTCAAAATAATAAAACAGATTCAACGTTTGCCAATTACGGTCAGGAACATCAACATACTTTTCCAAATCTGGAGGACGTAAAAATTTTATATAATTCACAAAAAAGACTTTAATTAAATTTATTAGAACCATTAAAAAATTTTAAACAAAAAAGTAACGCAGGACCCTTTTTAAATGACCAAATAGATTTAATATATTTCCTCAAATTTAAATCCATTAGTTAATCCTTTTTTTCACCACATATTTTTTATTCTGTTTTGTAATGTAATTCTTTTACCATTAGTACCGCATGCTCATTACTGTAATCTTTAAAAGTTATTTTTTTCTTAATCATTTTTTGTAACTCCGCCTCTTCCCCTCCCTTCCTTTGTAGTTTAGATATTTATATATATATATATATATATATTGTTGTTGTTTATTCTATCTCATATAACTTAATTTATCTGTTCACCTTCCATTTCTTGGCAGCCATAGTTGTTTTGACCTTCTTTGTTTCTTACCTCTTTATTACTTTTTTCCATATTTTTTTGTTTTCATTTAACTTCTCGCTCTTTTTTCTTTTGTCTTCTGTGGCTTTTGATTTGTGTTTTCTGCCATTTTGGTTTACCTAAATCTCGAAGTTTCAAACTCCTTATCTCTACTAACCTATGTTCTAGCGTCGTCTTAGTTCTTTCATTTACCATTTTTTTTATGCCTAATCTTTTTTCTAGCATCAAATCTGCAAGTAATGTCGCCGCAATTACTTCTAGTGCCTCCTGCAACACTGTATTGTAAGCCTTTCCTTTTACTTCCTTTATGTTATTTTTTTGTCTTCAAAGCATCTCCCCATTTTTTTTGCGGCGTACAATAGTTTACTTCTAGCCGCAGTTGCTATTATTCTCTTTTTTTGCTGCTTCTATAATTGCTTCCCACAATACAGAGTTGATGGATTTTGAGTTAGTTACTGCTTCTGTGTTCTCTGGTAATTGCTGTCCGGAAGAAAGTGGCGCTTCCGGTGCCGATTTGTATGAAAAACTCCTTAACGGCAATGCCAACGGGCTATTGATTGGTGTCGAGTAATAAGTGATTCATTCACACCTAGCTTGAATGAACAAGTGTCTTCATTGATGGTAAATGGGAAACATTTAGCATCATTAATGCCGAGAGAATCACTCATGTATTTGAGAATATCTGTGTCTTTTCTTCCTGACATAACTCTACCCAGATAAAGCCAATGACTTCTTTCTGCAGATCGAAATGACAATAACCCCGTCGTAGAACTCCCGATGTTTAATGGAGCTTTGCGCTTATATAATTTAGAACTCATTATTATTAATTGTAGACACGGACATGTTTTGTAAAGGTTCCATATTTGGAGATTTAGGATCAATCAAATCAATTAATGAACCAGCGCTTTTAGGTCCCGATGGTGTTGAACTAAGGGTAGCATCACGCAAGTTTAAGTTCAAATTTGATTTATTTTTATTCTTATTTGAGCAAGTAGGTGAAGAAACTAATTTGTTTATAATTGATGAGTGCTCTTTTAATGTGCTTAAAATATTATCAAGCACATCATTGTTTACGACAACTAAATTGATACAGTTATCGCATTTCCACAAGATTGCTTTATTATCCGTAATAGCTTTAACTATGGTTTTAATTTGACCCGCACATTTGTTGCCATGAAAACAATATAATGAGTAAATATTATTATTATATATTAATTACTTTATCTTTAATTAAAATTGTTTTACGCATAATTTAAAAATGTTAAATGACATAAACAATAAAAAAGACCAAAATAAAATAAAGAATTTAAATTATAAAATTATACTAGATGAACCCGAGCGGGTATATAACTACGTTGAGTACAATAGGCCGTAGCTATTGCACCACGGAGACTATTGAGGAGAAAGATTTTAAAATAATAAAGTTGCTAACTAACAAGTTACAAAAATTTGCTTTGTTTACATTGCAAATGCAAATGAGGTTAAGTTAACATTAACTAATATTACTCATAAATACCTTAATTATTGTAATCTAATCTTAAAACTTCACAGATACGTGCTGGACTATTAGAAAACTGAGTGCAGCAATTTCACTAATTATTTGTAAATATTAGCATTTATAAAAGAAGATAAAAATTTCAGTAAATACACGTGACAATGATATATGTATATATATATATATGATATAGATGACCAACCAAATTTATTTATTTATTTATTATTTTGGGAAGTTATAAATATATTTGTATTGTAAATGTAATTTTTAAAACTAAATAGCACAAAATAAACGTATTATTATTATTTACGTTTTGTTTTTTGATTTTTTGTTTTGTTTTTGTTTTGTTTTGTTTTTTGTTTTTTTGTTTTTGTTTGTTTAGTTTTGTTTTTGTTTTGTGCAATATGTGTTAATAAAAGATTATTATTTATGTTAATACTAAGCACTTTGAATGCATTTTGTTAATTATTATTAATACATAATGACATTAAAAAATTAAATTTATGAAAAAATATTCTAAACTAAAAAACATCCATAGACGCGTTTCGAGGTTTACCTTTCATCAGTATGGCTTTATTTATTTAAACTAATTGATTATTAACTTACTTCGTCTACATTGTTCACCACCACAATTCAAAGTGAATATTTTAAAGGGTGTATTGACTATTTATACTAACTGACTTAATGACTTTATTTAATGACTATGGTTAATAGCATTCTGAGAATGAACAAATAAACTAATTATTTCGGGATATTAAGCTGATGGTAATGACATGAAAGAATTAAAACGGAAATTTGAAAATTAAAAATAGAATAAATTTTTTGCATAAATTATAATTACTATTATACAATTTCGTGTATATCAGAACATATATAAAATATATAAAGAAGAGACGCAATGTCCTCAAATTGAGGACATTGCGTCTCTTCTTTATATATTTTATAATACATAATGTATTGAAATCAGTATTAGTGCTCTTTATGCAGACATTAACATTACCAGAAAGTACTTAGAGCAAGTACATCGGCAATAATTCTCACATAACGTTGCTTTTGGTTTTTTTTGGTAATTTTACTTTATACTACTTGAAAATTTTTTTAGTAATTCTTCTGCTTTATATATTTTGTTAACTAGTCTATAATTTATTTTTAGTTTTTCTTCTTGCATGTTTTATGTTTTCAGCTTATTTCAGACTTTATAACTAATAAATGACAATCATTATTTATATTTATTTAACATCTTGCAATGCTTCCTGCAAGAAATGAAAGGAATTATTTATATTTAGCAAGCTTTTACAGTTTTTATTATAAAACTACTTTCTTCTAATTATTTTGTGTACTTGTTTTACTTAATTAATTTTAACTTCACAAAAACTTTTGTTGGCAAATTTGTGATTATACTCATAAAAAGCTATTATAAATATAGTTTTGTTATTATATAGTATTGACGAGAAAATAGCATTAGGTTTTAATAGATTCCAACAATAAAACAATTTACTGTTAATTTATAATTAAAATTAAAACCTATTAATTTTCTTGCTGGTTTATATAGTTCATTATATGGCATTTTAATAATTTGCTAATTAACTCTACTAATGATTAATTAAGCATTTGTTTGTTATTTTTAAAATTTGCGTTCCGTCAGCTATTTAGACATGGTTTTGTTCTTCTTCTATTTTTATTTGTAACAAAGTTATGAGTATTTTAATATCAAATATATAATTGCAAACTAAGCTACTCTAATGAAATATTTACCTACAGTTGGCAAAACTGCTAACGCTATTGTCACGCGGTATACTCAAGCTCGGATGCTTATTAGACAGTCAATATTAATAAAATTATTACTTTTTTAAACATTTTATAGTTAAATAAATAATATCTAAATAAATAAAACTAGCTTTTAAATAAATATAAAACTAAGTATCTAATTGTAAACAAAATATTATTTATTTATTTAATAGCATTTAAATGAATTATTTTAGCTACAGTTGGCTATGCTGCTGAAATCGCTCAAGTGGGGACGCTCGGCGGCCAGCGCTCGCTCGCCAGTCTTGCTGCAGATTCCGTAGTATCAACGTCAAATTGCTAAATAACATAACTAAAATAATAATTATTTAATTATAATATTAAATAACAGTGATATAAAAGTTAAAATATAAAGCCAATGTCGAAGTAAATTATATACAAAATAAAAATTGGAAAGAAGAAATCAAGATTTATTTTGAAGAGCCAACTAAACTTCCAGCTGAAGAAATTTAAAATTCTACATCAATGTGAAATTAAATAAAATATACTTATATACTTAAAATAAATCCATTCTCTCAAATTGGGCTACCAAAATTGTGTACGTTGGTTCGAATAGGGTTGAAGTAATTTGAAATAAAATTCCAACCTTACAACAAGGATTAAATTATTCGTTTCTCTTTCTTGATATCTTTTTGTTTTCTTAAAACTTCTTCTTAAGTTCGTTCTGAAATCGTATATGTTGGTGCAAAATTAGGTTGAAGTAATTTGAAATAAAATTCCAACCTTACAGCATATATTGTATGCTTCAGTCAATATGATTCAAGCTATTGATATTTTTTTAATTAATTATCTCTTTCTTGATACTTACTCGTTTTTTTAAGATTTTGTAAAATTGTATATGTTGGTGCAAAATTGAGTTGATGTAATTTGAAATAAAATTCCAACTCTACAAAGACACTGATATTTTTTAGTCAATATCAATTTGTTGCAATGAGATTCACAAATTGGAAATTGTCTGAAATATTATTATTTCTACTTGAATATCAAATTTCAATTGTTCAACATTTGATAATTTGTTGAAGGTGTTGACGCAATGCGTTGAACTGTTAGTGAAAGAAGGAGACTGTAATACAGTTAAATCCTTACACGGACAAGCAACGGCATTTTTGACGCGTTTTATTTGAATCAGATGACCGAAACAAATTTATCATTTAAAATTAATAAATGAAGTATTTTATGTAAATTGACACATCGACACATTAGTAAACATAAGTTGTTTAATAGTTACTGTAATTTTATGCAAATTGTCTCTTCGACCAGTGAGATGCTAGGCAGACTGATGATGGGTGCATACCCTAAAACACGTGTATGTGTCTCTTACTGGATGAAAAGGCAATTTACATAAAATACATCATTTATTTATTAATTTTAAACTTGATATTTTTTTTAATGATTGCTTACTTTTTGATATTTGATATTTTTTTAAGATTCTTAAACTCAAATGGGCTATTAAAAATTTTTATATTTTGAAGCAATATTAGGTTGACGTAATTGATTTATTTTTTAGTCAGTTTTTATAGAATTAATTAACTTAAAATTGTTCGTAGTCCTTTCTCATTTTTAATATATAGAAATCTATCCGCTATGCTATAACATAAAACTATTTAGTTTTTAAAAATATTTTATTTTTGGTATGTACCTGTATATGTGAATTTGTCATATTATATTATATCCTTGAAATTGAAAAATAATTAAATGTTCTGTGATAATAACATAAAATTGTTCTTTGTTATTTTTAAAACCTATATCATTTTTAACTTAATAAGAATAGTATATTATATAATTTGTGCATATACTTAAATAAACAATAATTATATCGTCATACTAATGACTGATAAATGTTTGTTTACTTTTCAAATTTAGCTCAACCTCTGCCACGTTCTCTGCGCTGCTTAATAGTCCATCCATTAGATTGTACCCCTAAAGGTGATGATGGGTAGGTCGGTTTTTGAGACTAAAGTATTTCAGATAGTGCTAGGGGTGGTCTGCAATCATCTTCACATCTTTTTAAATATGGATCTCAAACCATAATTCTAATATCATTTTTTGAAACTTTTGTGGTCATAGGTGCTGATGGTTGTTTAGGTCTTCGCAAAAGTTCATCTTTCTTTGAAGATGATAAAGATGAAAAAGGCTGATAATCTAAAAATTGTTAAAAACGGCGTCGTTCTTCATTTCTAAAACCTCTTTGAGATGCAGCAGGAGCCAAGTTCAATCTGCTTAAAATTGGCTTTGATAAGCAATGTTCTTTAGGTTCACACGTCAGTACATCCTCCTCATTACCCCAAGATTTGGCGCAAGGTACTTGTGTATTTTTGATTGGATACTTATTTATAACAGCATCATATGGTAAATAAAAATGACGATCCAGTAAATAACTGTCTTTGCAGTTCTGAATATGATACTTATATTCAGCATCGGACACAATATGTGTTGAATTAAAACAACAAACAAGCATCTTTTTGTCTGGGTATTTTTTTTACACTTTACCAGATGAGTTTGAAAACGGTAAATTAGTATACGGTGTGCTTCATCATATGGACAAGAAAAATACGTTTTCTCATCCTTTAGAGCTAGAGACATTTTCTAGTTGAAAATTAAAATTTATATCAAAATAATGCAAATAACTTAATGATTATTATAATTATTGTTTACACCACGTTCTTTACACCTGTGAACGTGAGTAAAACCAGTGGAATGTAGATTATAGATTGATTAGTGATGTACTGATAATGTACATATATTTATATTGTACGTACTACATAGCATCTCAATAAAAGAATATATATTTCTCTGACTGCAACTCTTTTGTAAATATTCTGCACTCAAATTAAAGATTTGATCTACAATAAAAATCTTCGATTACTACTATACAACAAACTCAGTTTTAATGGCCATATACAAAAAATATGCAACAAAAGCCGCAAATTACTAGAATTTGTAATGAAAAATGCTGTTGATTTGTAAGTGCCTAGTATATTGTTGCCATACAAATTGTTGGTAAAATTTCAATTGGAATACGGTTCTATTATTTAGTCTCCGTATCTTAAAAAGCAATCTAAAATACTGCCAAAACAGGTTTTCTAAATATTTACAATATAAAACTGCAATAAGTTTAAACAGTGAACTAACATGTTTGTGTAATTTAAAACCTTTAAATGAGAGAAGATTAACTTTTAACTTATGCTTTATGCACAAAGTTATTAATAGTTGTATAAACTGCGAGGAGATTTTAAGTAAACTTCAATTCAACTTATCTATTACAACAAATTAACGACATTAATTTTCAATTTTATTTATTACTTGTTTAATGTAATTATGCTAACCTAAGTTTATACTTACTGTAATATGTTATATGTTTAATGTTTATATTATTATTTTTTCTAACGCATTTTTTCGTAAATGAAGATTATTATTATTATTACTCACACTCATACTTTTTTTTTTGGGTGCTTAAATAACAGCTATCAGGTTGAGTATTCAATTTAGTTAATTCAACCTGATTTAAACAACTTTATTATTAAAATAACTCGTTATTTAAATAAGTCTACCATACTTGTAGTCGGGTACACAAAAAAACTACATACAGTATTTAGCTACTCAAAAAATCTTTATCATTCAAGTTTGTTTGTTTATCCAAATACTAAAAAAACTATCAAAAAATCAAGTACCTAAGTACTTTAAAATCAGCTTTGAGTAATCAAGTTACTAAATCTCAAAACATTTAAGTTTAAATATAAAAACATTTCTAAACAAACTGCAATTTCCAGAATCCTAATATAGATTTTAAAATTTATAAAAGAGTTTTTAAAAGAATAAACTTAGAAAACACAATATAATTTTTTTATTTTATAATAAATATGTTTATTGTGCAGCTGTCATTGCTACGGAAATGTAAGCAATTGCGTGCAAAACATTTTGGATTCTAAATTTAGAGTTGGAGAGTAAACCATAGTTTACTGCACGTAGGCTTTATTCTAATAAAGTCACCGTACAAAGGGTCTACCCTTTGTACGGTGACTTTACTTCTTGTCCTGGCATTCAACCACTCTATGAAACTAATGTATGCAAGTACAACGCTTGGAGCAGCTCTCCAACATAAACTATCTATCGTATGAAAGAACCAAGCATTGTTTTGTCATTCATTTCAGATTCTCTACACGTTGGACTGTCTCTAGTACTAATTGTGTGCATGTGTTTTTTAGTTAGCTGTGTCCTGTCATAATTTGTGAGTTTTTTTTTAACTGTTGCAAGTAGTAATTGGCTGTCTTAGCATTTGGGGCAATCATTGTCAGTTAGTTTTAAATAAGTTATTGAAGTTTTTTAGTGGTAATGCGGTCCTAGGTTCAGATCCGCTTTAATGTTACCTACTTTGTTGATATGTCCTTTTACTTAAAACAGCTTAATGTTATTTCTACAGACTGTTAAAGTAAAAGCACAACGACATTAAAAAATTAGCTTTGATGTCATTTTAGGCTTGCTATAAACCAATTAGGTCTGCTTCACGTTTTGTTAAAATTTTGACATTTTTACCAGATGTTTTGCGGTTTACTATTTTTATAATCCCATAAGTTATCACAACTATTTCTGCTTGGAAGATAGTCTTGTACGTTCTTAGTAGTAAAGATATTTTGAAATCCACTTAAAAACTTTGACTGATCATCATCACCTTACTTGTTTATTTAAACGCAGACAATTTTATTTACGTGTTAAGCAAAATATGTGAGATTACTAATAATAATAATAATATGTTTACGGATAAAATCGCTAAAAGTACAACAAGTATTTAAAATACGTAAAAAAAAGTCAATACTAGTAATAGTAATTTAGTTAAAAATGAAAATAATTTGTTTTAAATTTAGTAGTAGTACTTTTTTTTTATTTCAGCAACAAAGGCTATTTAGAAATGTTTTTTATTGCGTTCATAAAAAACTAATAAATATTTTTTCAAAATTATGAGTTTATTAGAAAGATTAGACATTTTTATTTAAAAATGAAACACATCATTTAAATGACTGCCACGGCTGGGTTGACAGTAACTTATCCGATTTACCCAATTTTTTTGAACATTTTTTATTGTTTGGGCTCCAATCGCATGAATGGCAACTTTGATTTTGTGTTTCAAGACATCAATCTCTAGATGATTAGCGTAACACTTATTCTTAAAGTCTCCCCACAAAAAAATTCAACGGGGTCAAATCACAGCATCTAGGCGGCCAATTGACATCAGCAGTTTGGTAATTATTTGATGTTTAAAAACAGTGCGCAAAACATTGATGGTTACGTTGGCTGTATGGCAAGTGGCCCAAACCTGTTGAAATCAAATGTCATTCATTTCATACTTTTCAAACTTTGGAAACAAAAATTTGTTTAGCATAGCACAGTAATGTTTCCTATTGACGGTAAAAGAGCTTCCTTGATCATGTTTAAAGAAAAACGGCTTAATAAGGCCGCCGGACCAAAAACCACATCATACGGTTACTCGTTGTGGATGCATAGGCTGTTTAATACTCTCTGATCTTTAAATGCAACAATTTTGCTTATTGACATAGCCTCCGAGATGAAAATAAGCTACATTGAAAAACACATGTTTAAAAAAAAAATGCTCATCTTTGGCCAAACGATCTTTAGTCCATTAGGCAAACTGACAACGCATCGGATGGTTATGAGGTTTTATTTCTTAGATTTATTGAACTTTGTAGGCCTTTAAACTGAAGTTTTGATGTAAAATTCTTTTTAAAGATGTGCGAGAAGTGTTTAGTTCCTGAGAACGATGATGAGTTGATGTTGATGCATGTTTACGCACACTCTGAGCAATAGCATTAATTTTTTTGGCTGAGCGCACTGGACGAGAACGTGAACGTGTTGTTTTATCCACTAACGATCCAGTTTTGCAAACTCGCTTTACAAATTGGTTTGCAATCAAATTTGTTTTGTAAATTTTTTACTGTTTGAGTAGAAAACTTACCACTTTGGAAGTAAGTTTTAATTATTTCTTAACTTTGTTCAAGTGTAAAGCGTCCCATTTTGCAAATGACAAACATAAAACTAAATTTCTGTCAACTCATAAATGTCATTATATCTTTAAAAAACAAAATAAATGGTAGTTTAAAATCAAAACGTTACATGGCTCACCCATTATGTACAACAGATTGTGTTAACATTTCTTATGCTTCAATGCGTAAAATGAGTTCATTATCATTTTTATATCTATCTAAAGTAATATGATTTTAGATCTATTATCCATCGGTGTAGTGCAAACATTATTCCCTGATTTCTTTATAATGATATATGCAGTTTATGCCAATAAAGAATAGCAAAACTAATAATATAATAAAATACATATTATTAATAAGAATAAAAATTCATTAGTATAAAACATTAGTTACGTTATAACTGTTTTTGTGCAGAACGGCTTTTGGTGTCCAAAAATAATGTGTCAATATAGTCAATACTTAATTTTTTTTACCGTATCAACAATTTTAATATTATGCTATCAACATTTCCATAATGGCGTATGATAAATATTTCAAATTATATTTTGCATTTAACCCATACTTTGGAACATATCCTCAATTACAATTTATTTTTTAAATAATTTTTTTCTGTTTGTTTTGTTTTCTAGTGCTAAAACTCATCTCATTTATAGTAATGGCTGTATTAACTAAAACATTTTTTATCTTTGTTTTCATTATTCTTTACTTATTTTTATCTATTTTAGATTTTTGATTTGGGTTATTTTGTTCTTGATCAGGAAACTTTCTTTTAGAATGTGATTGTGCTTTTTTTGTTTGTACATTAGTTTAAAGAAATGTATCTATTGTTGTTGATGTTTTGTTCCGTTTGTCTACTCTTTTGCAATTTCTTAGAAAAGAAGGATAGAGTCCAAGGAGAGATGGGTTGCGTTATTGCAACGCAGTTTAATTTTGTATGCAAAAGTTTTTTTATTAATTTATTATTTTTAGTTTAAGCTATCTAGCGTGCTAAGTTTAATTTATTTTACTTACTGCTACTGTATTGACACATTTTCTTAAAGCGGTTTCAACTAATGCTGAATAAGTTTCTAAAACCTGTACAACAATGATGGTTGGGCTTTAAAATAATGTTTATTTTTTGTGCATTGGCATTGATTTCTTTGGAATATTGGTAAAACATAAAAATGCACATTCTGGTAACAAATATGCCGCAGCAACTTTGTTTACATTCTCTCTTGCGGAGTGTTAGTTCTAACATACTGCATTGGCACTAGTTTCTGCTAAAACGGAAGGTGAAACTTAACTCAATTTTGACCAATCGGTTTGTTATGTTTAACTTTAGAGTAAGTAATTATTAAGTAGTAATAGATAAAAGATTTACATTGTGCTGCGGTTGAAGCCCCATAGTATTTTTTGTGTTTGCAAAAGTTTTTCATTTACATTTATGAAACCTATGTCATTTGAATAGTCCTAGCAATTGCACCAGATTTTAATAAAACGTTCTATGTGAGTGGGAAAATCAAGCGATGAAACTGACGGAATTTATTATGGTAGAGCCTTCAACAAAAGATTTTGCCCGTTTACAAACGAGAAAGTTTAAAAAACTTGTAATAGTGCAAGTATAAAGTTTGTAAGGTTTTTGATTGTTAAATGTTTAGAAAATAGCCACAATTTAAAGAAGGTTTTTTTCTTATTAATTTACAGGATTATTTCCAATATCATTAATTAAACATTAAATTTTTATTAAAAGTTAAAAGACGGTATTTTGCTTAAAAAAATCATGAAGCGTAGGAAAGAGGTTATCCTTATAGTACGAGAGCTAGCAACGTTTTTGAAAAATTATTTTAGGTCGGCCTGTGCGCAGCCCTCCTGTTCATGTAAAAATTGAGCATTTTCAAAACATTTTGAAAACATTTTAAAACGATTTTTTTTTGTTTTCTTAGGCTGATATAAGTTTTCAAGCTGACACATTAATTCAATTACATCAATTAAAGGTCGGTTGTGATTAATTTACGCAAATCAATCTGTTAAGATCCGTTGATATCCGGCTCAACGACCCACCAAACTGTTGAACATAATTTTTCTCAACTTTTGCTATTCCGTGCAAAGATTATTTATAGTTCACTAAAAGATAATTACTTTCCTATGTATATTTGTTGATGTTGTACGACACTAGAATATGCAAAAATATAACTATTTTATTATTAAATCGTATTAGAAAATATAGTATTAAACTATTAATTGCTAGATTTAAATTAATTGATTGATAAAATGCCTTACTTACTAAAATATAATTATTATATTCTAAAAAATCTTCATATGCCAATATGAGCAGTTTGTTTTGTTTATATATGTAAGCTTATATCAATGTTATTGTCATCCGTTTTTGTATGTCTTTTGTGGATGGGTCTAGGTCGTTGTTTTGTTAAAAACATTTTGAAATTAAAGAATAATTCATTTTTTTTATAAATTATCAGCATATTTTCAAATGAGGTTTATCAAATTGAAAAAGACCTAGACGAGACGATGATGACATTTTTTACCATACTTTGAAGAATAAGTACTCAAGTAATTTTGGGTCAAAATATACAAATATTTCAAAACAATAATTAATTGATCAATTTTATTTAATTAAAATATTGTTCTGTTAGTGGCCATCATTAACATCATTCTTTAAATAGAAGATATAATAGTTCTACAAATAATGTCAATTTATCAAAAAATAAAAAGAAGCTAAAAGAAGCCACAGTTTTCAGATTTATCTAAAGGTGAAAGTTTTGCTGAAAGTCAAAATAATGTAACTGAATAAAAAATTCAGTTAAAAAAATTAAGATAGTATAGCTTATAAAGCAGATTTAAATTAAAAAAAAAAAAACAAATAAGAAAATTCTATGGGAGGTTTTACTTTATTTTGGCAAGGTTTCTACTGTAGACAATAAAATTAAATAAAAAGAAGACAAAGTGATTGAAATTTTATTTTCTTAAGATAAAGAAAATGTAATAAAAAAAAGAACTTAAAAAAACAGATTTAAAAGTTGAAGAAATACTTTTTGTAACTGATTCGAAACAAAATCAAGAGTTTCTTTAAAAATATAGTTTTTTGTACACAAATACAGTTGAGAATTTTTGTACAAACCAAAATACTGCAAATAAAGAATCCGATGAAGTAGAAGTAAATGCAAGAACATCTCAACTTAAAGATGAAGAATTTAAAAATGAATCGACAATTTCATTGAAAAATTAAAATACAAATGCGTCATATTTAAAAAACATCTTTAGTTGATGAAAAGTAAACTAATAAACCAATACAGGCAATGCTGCAAAAAATTAGACGTAATTTAAAAAATGTTATTGATCAATTGAAAACCCCATTAGAAACTACGTCTACTTTATCAAGATGCATTTCTTTGTCAAGTTTATTAACTGAAAAAACTACCCAAACGCGCACCAGGCCTTTATCGTTTGCTGAACTTAATTATAAAAATACAAGAAATATTTGCAAGGATTCCATAGCACAACAATTACTAAGGGAAATTACCGAAATATTGTCTACGCTTATACGAATGGTAAACTAATTTGATTTTATGCAGAACAATGTCCCGGCAGCTAGTACTAGTTTTACTAACAAAACTAGTAGTACAAAATGAAGATGCAGTGATCAGTCTATTAATACAATATTAGAAGTACCAACAAAAAAACTATTTGTAAAGCATCAAGATTGTTTTTCCAAATTAAAAGAAAACAAAAGAAATTCTGAAAAGAATAACAAAATTGAAAATAACAATAATAGTAACATTGAAAATAAAATTAACAAACGCAAATTAGTAAAAGATTTGACTGATCAAACACCACAAAAAAAACACAAATAAAAATTTAGAAAAAATAGAGAAGAAAAAGAAGAAGCAAATGTTGCTGACAATACTATGAACAAAATAAATGATTTAGCACTGAGTACAAAAGAAACATGTGATATGATTCAGAAGTGGTTGAATGCTGCCAGCCTAAAAGAAGAGAAAAGCCAGGAACCAGTCAGAAAGAAAAAAACATTAAAAATAATAGCAAATCTGAAAGGCGTCATAAAAAAAGTCGTTGTTATATCGAACCGAAACTGAAGGAAGAAACGTTAAAGATAAGCGTAAAGAAAGTAAACATCGAAAAGAACTTGACCCAAATAAAAAGCAAGTAGAAACTGGTAACAATACAACTAATTCTAATGCTGAGGATCAGCCAATTATTAATTTAAAACTTAAACTAAAAAAGGATAGTATTAATAGCAATTCCAACTACATTATTGTAAATGAAAGACCCAATTTAGTAGATGTAAAATTAAAAAAGAATTTACGCAGACTAGCTAAAATATCAAAAAATAAAATAGAAAATTTGACACAAAAGACAAATCTGATATTATTAGTACAACTCATAGTGTCATTGCTAAAGATATTGAAAGTGATTTGAAAACCGAAACAGTTGTTTTTAAACAGTGCAGCGTCGTTGTCTGTATAAACAATTTAAGTAATTTTGATTTGCATTCTAATGTAGTTCAAAATACTGAAGATTTTGATAAGTTGGAAACTAAATCAGAATCTAACAAAAATAATCAAGAAATTGAAATTGAAAAATTGTTAAAAAACAAGAAATGAAATTGATAGCTGTCAAAAAATTGTTAGAAAATGGAAAAGAAATGAAAAAAATAGTGTCTGTTATTATAAAATCTTTAGATAATGAAGATATGCAATCAGCAATATGTTTGTAACCAAAAGTACCCGTTCAAAAAAATTTTAAATAACAAAAAAATGATAACAAAAGCTTCTAGCAGAAAATCTGTAGATAATAAAACAAATGATTCAAAAATCAATAAAAAATAGAAGTAAAAGTATCAGCCAAAAAGTTGTTTATATAATGATAAAGAAGTGGAACTATCAGTATCTGCTAAAAAATCTTTAAATAATAAAAAAATGACAAAAAAATTTTTTTCAAAAACTTTTTAGATACTAAAGAAATTGAATCAAAATTAGTTGCCAGAAAATCTTTTAATGATAAAAAAACAAATAGAACCAGCAGTATCCGAGATCAAACTTTTACATAATGAAGTAGTAGAATTATCAGAAAATATTTATGTGGAACTATCAGTGATGGTCGGCAAAACTGCAGACAATAAAGAACTAGAAATATTAGCGCAAAAATCTATAGCTAGTAAAAAAATAGTATCCGCAAGAAAAGTATTAGATAATAAAAAAATTATTACTAAAGTGTGTAATGATATTCCAATACCAGTTGGTTATGAATGTCTTAAACAAGTTATTATAGAAGATAAGTTGCTTAAAAAAATAGTGATTTGAGTGATATGAAAATAAAAGAAGAAACTGAAGAAGAAGAAAAACTTATTATCAATTTATTAGAACGTTCTACACCCAAAAGTTTTAATAGATGTAATATCTAAGGCACCTAAAATTGCAATGAGTAATCTTCTTATTGATGAAAATGCCGCAAATGTTTCAGAATCATCAACTTTATCAACAAAATTATTTTGTAAACTAAAAGTAAACAATATACAATTAATACAAATATAAGAGCACACCTCTAAGGTTTCCGATCACGTTTTTAATACTACCTTAGAGGATTTAATAAATGAATTATTTAACTCTATCAACATTTAAAAATATTACTGTAACCGTAACCAATAATGACAATAAAAAATCAGAAATGATAATTCTTGATGAAAATGCAGATATTGCATTAGGCAAAAAAAAAATTGCAAATCAAAAACTTGAAACTGAAACTCAACCATAACTTATTCTTTAGCTACCAACAACTGAACAAAAACTAAATCCAATTACTGAAGTTAACGCAAAAAATGATGTTATCAAAACTGATATGACTAAAATAATTAAAGTTTTAAGTAAGGAGAATACGGAAATTTAAACAATTAAACCTAAAGAAGTTCAACAACCCAGTATTTCTAATTTAACTATTACTAGCATTCCATTAAACAGAAAAACAGTTAAACTATTCACTACCATTATAAATAAACTAGAAGAACGCATTCCTGACGTTACACCAACTATAACTCAAACTGTTCATTCTAATGAAAATGTAGCTGAAATTACTATGGCACAATTCATGTTTAAATTGAAGCCATTTTACTTGGATTATACAGCAAAATCTAGCTAAACAAGCTTACATGCTAATAATCAGTTGCAGCAAAGAACTAGGGAGTGATTTGAATATAATTTTCAACAACAGAATTGTTGGAACTGCCAAACAAATAGTTGACATTATTTGTAAATCAAATGAGGTTGATTTTGATGTCAACAATATCATTTATACGCTTAGCCAATCAATTACGGGTGATTATAATGATGAGTACATTTTAGTTACTTTTATGTCAATATTTGCAAAAGCAAAACCAAGTTTGCAACTATTTGCTGTTTTTTTATAACACACTCAAGAATATGTATTATGTGCTCAAATCAAAGCACCCATAGTTATACTACACTGCAATTCCGCAAATAGAACTATCTGGGTTTCAAACAAAATTGCCTAGAGTTTGAATAGAACAACTCAGAGCTGCAGTAGAACCATCCAGACTAGTAGAATTACTCAAAGTTCTAATAGGAGTACTCAAAGCTCCAGTAAAAGTGCCCAGAGTTCCAGATGAATTTTTCAAAGCACCAGTTAAACAACCAAGAGCATCAATAGAACTACCTAGACCAGTAGAATTAATTAAAGCTATAGTAAAACCACACAAAGTTCCAGTTGAACCACCCAGAGCACCAGTTGAACTACCCAGAGCTTCAGTAAAATTACCCAGAACTCCAGTAGAACTACCTAGAGCTTAAGTAGAACTACTCAGAGCTCAAGTAAAATCACCCAAATTTTATTTAAACAATGATCAAGTACACAAACTGCAAACGCAACTTAATAAAAATCAACAGTTGATAATAAGTAATATAATCAACATGTACCAAGATGATGCAAAAAAACCACAAAAAAAAATACAAAGCGTAAGAAAATTAAAGAAACTACACCAGTCACTTTTCAAAACCATTTACACCACCCAATCAACAATTGCAACAAAATTATCAACAAAAGTTGCTACAACATAGACAACAACAAGAGAAACAATATAAACAGCAACAGATGAAGAAACAACAGCAGGTGCAGCATGCACAAGCTTTGTATCTTTTGGATCAACACGTGCAAAATCAGCAACACACATGGGATAAAAATGATTGCAACAGCGTTTAGTAGAACAATATCTTTGGAATAAACAAGTGCAAGAACATGAACGTTTATTGGAAAAAAAAGCATATCAGCAGTGCTTAATAGAACAAAACAACAACACGTGCAAGAACAGCAACGTACATAGAAAAAAAATGCAAAACAGCGTTTAGTAGAACAATATTTTCGGGATTAACAAGTGCAAGAGCATGATCGCTTAGTAGAACAACAAAAGTTTTTATCATCACCTTTACCACCAAAAACACCACCTATTCCCGTTATGCTAGTACAATTTTGTCCAAATTACAATAGCAATTTACAGGCAAACTTAAGGACTTCAAGTTTATTTATTTATTTATTTATTAGTCAACGGAAGCCATTACAAAATAAATATATATTCTTAGTTTCAAAAACATAAATTATACATAAAACAACTAAATATTAAAAATAAGAATAAAACTTAAATAGTTACAAAATATTAAAAAGGTCACGTATGGGTGTCAAATGCACGTCGCAGGGTGTTAAAAGAATGAACAATACTTGAGATGGTGGCGTACTAGAGCGTTGTAAAGGATAGTTAGAGTAGGATGGTCACAAAACTCCTTAGAGTTACGCTTGACAAATCTTAAAAGTTGATAAGTTTTAGCCACGACAGTATCGATATGTAGTGTAAATGAAAGGCTTGAATCAAACGTAATGCTTAAATCACAAATAGTGTTAACTCTTAACAACATTACATTCATGAGAGAGTAACCATACATCACCGTAGACTGACGTCTAGAAAATGTCATCACTTTGCACTTATTTAAATTAAGTAGTAAGTTATTAGTCTGACACCAACTAGAAACAATCTGTACTTTTTTATTAATTAGTACAGCATCATCCAAAGACTGAATTTAAATCTTAAGCCACATTTGATTTGTTTTTGTCGAGCAAAAACTACGGCTTATTTTTCCAAAACCGCCTGTTTTTACCACAACAATCATCACAGATTTTAACAGAGCATTTTACTCAACAACTTCAGAATTTAATACAGAAATTTTCCTGAAAATTGTTACACGTAACACATCAATTAAAGCAACAATTGCCACAAAGTTTTCCTAGCAACCAATCATCACATAAGCCAACACTTCAGTCAACTCAACAATTGCTCTAGGGTTCTATAGAAAAATTACCCTATAAACTTTTACAAGTAACACAGCAATTATTAACCCAACAATTGCAGCAAGTTTTTATACAGCAGTCATCACTAGGTCTTGCACAACAATCAACCAATCTAATAGATTAATCAACTCAAAAATTGTCACAGGATGATGCAATGCAATTTCTTGATAGAAAACAGTCAGGTGGGTTTACGGAGCATTAAGTTTATTTACAATTAGAGTTTTAAATAGTTTTGAATTAGTGAAAAACTTTTGCTTAACAAAACCGAATCAAATGTGGCTTGAGGTTCAAACATGCGCTTATTTTGAGATAAACTTGAAGTCTTCAATTTTTTCCGTAAATTGTTATTAATAAAATTAATTTGGACAAAATTGTACTGGAATAACGGAAATATGTAGTGTCTTTGGTGGTAAAGTTGATGATGAAAACTTTTGTTGTTCTACTAAGCGCTGCTGATGTGCTATTTTTTTTTCTTTTTTCATTAGACGCTCATGTTCTTGCACTTGTTTATCCCGAAGACATTGTTCTACTAAACGCTGTTTTGTAATCTTTTTTTTTCCTATGTGCGTTGCTGTTCCTTACACGTGTTGATCCAAAAGATACAAAGCTTGTGCATGCTGCTGCTGCTGTTATTGTTTTTTTATCTGTTGCTGTTTCTATTGTTTCTTTTGTTGTTGAGTATGTTGTTGCAACTTTTGTTAATAATTTTGTTGCAATTGTTAATTGGGTGGTGTAAATAATTTTGCAAAAGTAACTGGTGCCGTTTCTTTAACTTTTTACGTCTTGTTGCTTTTTTTTTGTGGTTCTTTTGCATCATCTTGGTACATGTTAATCATTTATTTATTATTGACTGTTGATTTTTTTTAAGTTCTAGATATGACCATATTTGCGCTTGCAGTTTGTGTACTTGATCATTGTTTTAATAAGATTTGGGTGATTTTACTTGAGCTCTGAATAGTTTTACTGGAGCTTTGGGTAATTCTACTGAAACTCTGGGTAGTTCAACTGGTGCTCTGGGTGGTTCAACTGGAGCTCTGTGTAGTTCAACTATAGCCTTAATTAGTTCTACTGGTCTAAGTAGTTCTATTGATGCTCTGGGTTGTTCTACTGGTGCTCTGGGTAGTTCATCCGAAACTCTGGGTACTTCTACTTGGGCTCTGGGTAGTTTTATTAGAACTTTAAATAATTCTACTAGTCTGGGTGTTTCTACTGCAGCTCTGGATGTTTTATTAGAACTCTGGGCAATTGTATTTGAATTGAAACCCAGATAGTTCTACTTGCAAAAACGTAGTGTAGTATAATTGTGGGTTCTTTGATTTGAACACATAACACATATTCTTGATTGTGTCATAAAAACAACATCAAATAATAACAAAGTTGGTTTTGCTCTTGCAAATATTGATATAAAAGTAACTAAAATGTACTCATTATTATAATCACGCATAATTTGTTGGCAAAGCGTATAAATCATATTGTTGACATCAAAATCAACCACATTTGATTTAGAAATAATGTCGACTATTTGTTTGGCAGTTTTAACAATTCTGTTATTGAAAATTGTATTTAAATCACTCCCTAGTTTTTTGCTGCAATTGATTATTGTCATGTAAGTTTTTTTGGCTATATCTTGCTGTAGTTAATAACCCTAGAAAAATTGCTTCAATTTAAACTTGAATTGTGCCATAATAATTTTAGCTACATTTTCAACGTGTAACGTCAGGAATGCGTTTTTTTGGTTTATTTGGAGTAGTAGTAAGTAGTTTAACTGCGCTACTGTTTGATGGAATGCTAGTAATAGTTAAATTAGAAATAATGGGTTGTTAGACTTCTTTAAGTTTAATTGTTTGAACTTCCATGTTCTCCTTACTTAAAACTTCAATTTTTTTAGTCATATCAGTTTTGATAACATCATTTTTTGCTATAACTTCAATATATAGATTTAGTTTTAGAAGAGTAATTATACTTGATAAATCTTGTCCAGTTGTTGGTGGCAAAAAAAATAAGCTTCGGTTGAGTATCAGTTTCAAGTTTTTGATTTGCAATTTCAGTTTTCTTACCCAATGCAATATTTGCATTTGCATCAAGAATTATCAATTCTGTTTCCTTATTGTCATTATTGCTTACTGTTACAGTAATAATTGATGGAGAGTTAAATAACTCATTTATTAAATTTTCTAAGGGCGTATTAAAAACGTGATTGGGAACCTATAAAGATGTATTGGGTTCAAATATTTTTATTAATGGTATAATTTTACTTTTAGTTTAGAAATTAATTTTGTTGATAAAGTTGATGATTCTGAAACATTTGCGGCATTTTCATTGATAAGAAGATTACTCATTGCAATTTCAAGTGCTTTAGATATTAGATCTATTAAATCTTTTGGATGTAGAACTATTGGACGTTCTAATAAATTGATAATAGGTTTTTCTTCTTCTTCACTTTCTTCTTTTATTTACATACCATTCAAATCACTTTTTTCTTTAAGCAACTTATCTTCTGTAGTCCCTCGGGAGAGCCTGTAACCTATAGAGGGCGCGTCTCCAGGTGGCGGATAGGGGGAAGCTCTCACCGGCTTAGCCGGCGAGTAGGTGGAAAATAAAATAACACTCGCGGACCAAACAGAACGGGCAGATCGAGTTCATAACTGTAGGAAAAGCAGTCGATCTAAAAAAAAAACGCACTGTTAAAATAACCAGTCAACAGCCTCGGAACGGAATAGAAACTAAAAACGACATAAGTTACGGAACAGGAAAATTATTTTTGAAACATGAAACATTCAAGGCCTCTCTACAAAAACAAACAAAGTACTAACGGAGCTAACAAAAAACAATAGACATAATAGTCTTGACAGAGAAAAAGAAAACAGGACAAGGCTCAAAAAACCTCAAAAAACCACCACTTCTATAATAAAGTATAGGAAAAGAAATAAGAACTCAACAAGAATTATCGATTTTTATTCGGAACGAGCTCAAAAGATTTGTAACAACATAGAAAGCAATTAACGAACAAATGATTAAGATGAACCTAACTCTATACAGACAAAAACTGACAATACTAGGCGTATACTCCATAAACGATGATGCAATAGTTGCAAAAAAAAAAACAATTTTATGAACAACTAAACCGCAAAATAATAAAAGTGAGTAACACACGACAACTCATTATGATAAGAGATATGAACACGAAAACCGGGAAAAAAACATCAGAATAAAAAAGTAGGACAATACGGAGAAGATATACTAAACGTCTATGGCTACAAGTTAATTACAATATGTATAGCTTCAAAATACAAAACGGATTCTACCTACACCGCAATATACATAAATACACTTGGACGCAAAAAACCAAGAACCTGAAATCTATAGTAGACTATACAACAACACGACAAAAAACAAATCTAGTCATACAGGACATAAGGGTGTATAGGGGTGCAACATGCGGCAGCGACTACTATCTGTTGAAAACAAATATCCTGTTCTTATGGAAGTACAAAAAAGAAGAAAACATAAATATAAACAAAGGAGAAAAAAAGGACAAAAAAAAGACAGGTTTAATTTGGACAGCTTAGAAAATGAGAGCACCCAAAACCTATACAAAACAAGATTAGACCAAAAACTACAGACCATACAATATAAAGATAACGAGAAACATTACCAATGCATTAAATCATGCATACATGCAGCGGTCAAGGAAGCATTAGGATATAAAAAACCGCAACAAAAGGTGATTACATATTTGTGGGACGTAGAAATAAAAGAAAATATAAGAGACAAGAAAAAAAGTACCTGGCATACTTGTCCAATATGTCGAACGAGCATAAAATATGGTTTAAACAGGCACAGGCTAAAGCCTGAAGAAAAATTAGCCAAAAGAAAAACAAAGCAAAAAAAAACTAATATCACCAATAACAATAGAAAAATGAGAAAATTAATTTAAACAGTTACTAATAGAAGATAGACTCCAAGAGAACCTAGAGGGAGAAAGAAACATAAACATAACAGCACCAACAATTAGATTAACTATAGCACACGTAAAACAAGCTTGTAAATCAAAAGAATAGAAAGGCACCCGGACCGGAAAACATCTTAGCAGAGCTCATTAAATGTGGAACAACAAAACTATACCAAGAACCAACCGTACTAATCCAAAACTGCTTGAATAAAAAACCAATCCCGAAAAAATGGAACATTCCTCTTTTATCTATCATACACAAGAAAGGAGACACGTTGAACTGCAACAAACACAGAAAGATAACAATAACGAACACACTATATAAAATATATGGCAATATTTTGGCAAAAAAATCAAAGCAGAATACAATGACATGGAAACATAAGAACAGACAGGATTTTAGTTGGAAAGATCAACAAAAGACGATTTATTAAATTATTCTATTGTCACTTAAATAATAGAAAAGAAAAATTTAATATTTTTCTTGCGGATACTATTTCTTTACTATCAATAAATTTTCCCGCTGATATTTCTAGTTCTTTATTGTTTCGAGATTTACTGACCAACACTGATAGTTCTACATAATTATTTTCTGATGATTTCATTACTTCATTATGTAAAAGTTTGCTCTCGGATACTGCTGGTTCTATTTATTTCATATCATCTAGAAATTTTCTGGCAACTAATTTTGATTTAGTTTTTTTTTGTATCTAAAGAGTTTCTGAAAGAAGACCTTCATTTCATTTTTTTTATTATTTATTAAAGATTTTTTTAGCAGATACTGATAGTTCCACTTTTTTATCATTATATAAAAATTTGCTAGTGGATGTTAATGGTTTGACTTTTATTAACTAACCACTTTTTGGCTGATACTTTTACTTTCACTACTTTATTGATTTTTGAATCATTTTTTTTATTATCTACAGATTTTCTGCTAGAAGTTCTTGTTTTTATTTTTTGTTATTTAAAGATTTTTAAACGGGTATTTTTAGTTCCAAAGATATTGCTGTTTGCATATCTTCATCATCCAAAGATTTTAGAATACTAGATACTATTTTTTTCCATTTTATTTTATTTTCTAACGATTTTTTCACACCTATCAATTCCATTTCTTTGTGTTCTAACAATTTTTCAATTTTATTTTTTTGATTATTTCCGTCAGATTCTGTTTTAGTTTCCATTTTGTCAAAATCATAAGTATTTGGACTACATTAGAATGCAAATCAAAGTTACTTAAATTGTTTATACCAACAATGACGCTGCACTGTTTAACAACAACTGTTTTGGTTTGCAAATCACTTTCAATATCTTTAGCAATAGCACAATGAGTTGTATTAATAATATCAGATTTGTTTTTTGTATTAAACGTTTAATTATTTTTTTTTAATTTTAGCTAATCTGCGTAAATTCTTTTTTAATTTTATATCTACTAAGTTGGGTTCTTCATTCACAATATTATAACTGGAATTGCTATCAGTACTAACCTTTCTTAGTTTAAGTTTTAAATTTACAATTGGCTGATTCTCAGTATTAGAATTAGTTGTATTATTAGCAGTTTCTACTTGCTTTTCATTTGGGTCAAGTTCTTTTTGATGTTCACTTTCTTTACGCTTATCTTTAACGTTTCATCCTTCAGCTTTGGTTCGATATAACAATGATTTTTTTTATTACGCTATTCAGATTTGTTATTATTTTTTATGTCTTTTTCTTTCTGACTGATTCCTTGCTTTTCTTTTTTTTAGGCTGGCAGCATTCAACCACTTCGGAATCATATCACATGTTTCTTTTGTACTCAGTGCTAAAACATTTATTTTGTTCATAGTATTGTCAGCAACATTAGCTTCTTCTTTTTTTTTCTCATTTTTCTAAATATTGATTTGTGTTTATTTTATTGCGATGTTTGATCAGTCAAATCTTTTACTAAATTGCGTTTGTTAGTTTTATTTTCAATGTCACTATTATTGTTATTTTCAATTTTGTCATTCTTTTCAGAATTGCTTTTATTTTCTTTTAATTTGGAAAAACTATCTTGATGCTTTACTAAATGTTTTTTTTTTGGTACTTCTAATATTGTAATAATAGACTGATCACTGCATCTTCATTTTGTACTACTAGTTTTGTTAGTAATACTAGTACTAGCTCCAGGGACATTGTTCTGCATAAAATCAAAATAGTTTACCATTCGTATAGGCGTAGACAATATTTTGGTAATTTCCCTTGGTAGTTGTTGTGCTATGGATCACTTGCAAATATCTCTTATATCTTTATAATTAAGATCAGCAAACGATAAAAGCCTGGTGCGCGTTTGGGTAATTTTTTCAGTTAATAAACTTGACAAGGAAATGCATCTTGATAAAGCAGACGTAGTTTCTAATAGGACCTTCTATTGATCAATAACACTTTTTGAATTACGTCTAATTTTTTGCAGCATTGCCCGTATTGGTTTCTTAGTTTTCTTTTCATCAACTTCTTTATTTTTTGAACATGACGCGTTTGTATCTTTATTTTTTAATGAATTAGGCAATTCATTTTTAAATTCTATATCTTTAAGTTGAGATGTTTTTGCATTTACTTTTACTTCATCGGATTCTTTATTTGCAGTATTTTGGTTTGTACAAAAATTCTCAACTGTATTTGTGTATAAAAAACTATACTTTTGAAGCAGTTTTTGATTTTGTTTCAAATCAGTTACAAAAAGTATTTCTTCAACTTTTAAATCTGTTTTTTAAGTTCTTTTATTTGTATTACATTTTGTTTATCTTCAAAAAACAAAATTTCAATAACTTTGTCTTTTTTTTATTTTATTTCATTGTCTATAGTAGAAACCTTGCCAAAATAAAGTAAAATTTCCCCCAGAATTTTCTTATCTGTTTTTATTTCTTTATTTAAATTTGCTTTATAAGTTATACTATCTAAATTTTCTTAACTGATTTTTTTACTCAGTTACATTATTGTGACTTTCAGAAAAACTTTCACTTTCCGATAAATCTGAAAATTGTGTCTTCTTTTAGCTTCTTTTTATTTTTTGATAAATTAACTTTATTTGTAAATCTATTATATCTTCTATTCTAAGAATAATGTTGATGATGGTCACTAACAAGACAATATCTCAATTAAATAAAAATGATCAATTAATTTTCGTTTTGGAATCAAATATATTTCTATATTTTGACCCAAAATCACCAGAATTTTTGTACATATTCTTCAAAATTTCTTCAAAAATGTCATCATTGTCTTGTGAAAAATATGCTGATAATTTATAAAAATTTGAAGTATTATTTAATTCCAAAATTTTGTTAAGAACACAACGACCTAGACCCACCCACAAAAGACGTACAAGGACGGATGACATTAGCATTGATAAAAACTTACATATATAAACAAAACAAACTGCTCTTATTGATATATGAAGATTGTTTAAAATATAATTATATTTTAGTGAGATTTTTTAAAAGCACAAGGCATTTTATCAATCAATTAATTTAAATCTAGCAATTAGTGATTAGATACTATACTTTCTAATACGGTTTAATAATAAAATAGTTTAATTTTTGCATTTTCCAGAGTCGTACAATATCAACAAATATACATAGTAAAGTAATTATCTTTTAGTGAACTTTAAATAATCTTCGCACAAAATAGCAAAAGTTGAGAAAAATCATCTTCAACATTTTGGTCTTTTGAACCGGATGTCAACGAATCTCAACAAATTGATTTGCGTAAATTAATCACAATCCACTTTTAATCGATGTAATTGAATTAACGTGTCAACTTAGATAAACTCTGACATCAAAATGACAAAACTCAAGAGAAGATTGAAAGTATTGAAATTGAAGCGCTTTAAGACGATCAAGACTACTAGAACAAAAAAACATGAAATCAGTCTACTTAACTCAACGCAGTTGATGAAACGCTTATTGTTCAACAACCACCAATTATGAAATTTACTGCTATTGCAGAAACTTCTTTAAATAAAAACAAGGACTCTAATGTGAAGGGTCAAAAACCGGTTGCGGGCCCATCAGGCTCAAAACCAAAACTGACTACGGTTCAATCCGGATCAAGGTCACAACGAGTGGGACTTCAAGCAAAACCACTCAAGATGGGGGCTTATTTAAAGCCTAAACCATCTAAGGTATTAGCTCGTATCGGGCCAAAACCAACTAAGGTTGCGACTTCCAAGTCAAAGCCTAAACAGGCAATGGCTCAGTCCGAGTCAAAGCCTGCAAAGACGGCAGCCCAATCTAGGCTACCGCCACCTGAGGTGCAAGTTTCTAGCAATGTGGAAGTTCTTTCCGCGCCATCTACTCTGACAGATGAAATTATGCCAATAAGTGGGAGTTCAACTCCCCCAGATGATAATTCAAAAGTTAAAAATATAAACGCTAATAAACAAAGAGTTAAAATTACGTTCGCAACATAACACTAAAAATGGTTTCAACCATTATACAATGGAACTTCTACGGATATAATTAACACTACAAATCCTTTAAAATATTATTAGCCAAAAATTCACTTATCTGCGATTCCTTACAGGAAACAAATTTTAAGGTTGACTGTTCTATTAATCTTCGTGGTTATACTATTTATAGAAAAGATCGTGCAAATGTTGATCGTGCTCAGGGTGGAACGGCTTTATTGGTTTGTGATACGGTTTTCAGTAAAGAATTCCGTGTCAACACTGCATTAGAAGCAGTAGCCGTTCAACTACATATCCCTTTTGCACTGACCATTTGCTCAATTTATATTCCGCCAAATGTCAGTTTGGACATTTGTTTGATTGATCAATTACTTGAACAACTTTCGTCCCCATTCCTGCTAATGGGCGATTTTAATGCTCATAACACTATGTAGGGCTCAAGTCGAACCGATGTGCGAGGTTGTAACTTCCAATCTTTTTTCAGAAACGGATTTAGTTATCATAAATAAAGATTACAATACCTACTTTTCCGTGGCCAATAGATCGTTCTCGGCTATTGACCTTACCATTTATTCTCCAAGTATCGCAGCATTGCTGGATTGGGAAGTCTCGGAATATCTTTATGATAGTGACCACTTTCCCATATTCATTCGCGTGAATTACGTCTTACGTTTATTGTTTTATTAAAAAAAACAATTAATTTCAAACAACTTTATTATAATGTAATTTAATAATTTTATATTACATAAATTTTAAATAATACTCGATTGTATTTATTTATTAAGCTTATTGTTTGCCGGTTGATGTAAGACTGTCTTAAAATAAAATGATATTCCTTTAAAGTAAACTAAATAAAAACTAACATTCTTAGTTTTTATGATTCCATAAATAATATTAAAATAAAATATAAAAATAATATTTATATAAAAAATAATATGTCTGCAATAAATATAATTCATAAGTAAATGTATATACAGGGTCTTCTCTGTAGAAGGTACATGTACAGGATGTAATTCCTCTCCTATAAGAACCAAGTTGCAGGGAGATTCTTCTTCCGAAGCTTGGTCAGCTGTCATGCTTGTTACCACCCTTTATTGGTCCATTTTCATGCTAGTTCAGTTGAGCTTGTTGAACATGAATATTTTTATTCATTCTTGATATGATCCATATAATCCTGCAAAATATATCGACCTGTCCAGCCAAAAACACGACTCAATCATAAATGCAACACGTGTCTCTAAGATGTAGTTTATTGATATCTTGAAATGGATGGATGTAAACGGAAATAACTTAGGGTTGCGAATACCGAAATACACCAGCATAAGGAATTTCCTGATATCTTATATATTTTTGAGTAGGCTTGCAAAATATTCACACTAGTAGTTCTTTAATTAGCAAAATCATTTGCAATTTCTTAAAATTTAAATTATAATTCGGTGAGTTATGAGTCAAGTCCGTTAAAATATGCTTTAAATGTTGTTCAAGATCAGCAGAGTCTAATTAATTGATTGAGCATGGTAACATAGTAGATAGTAGGCACAATTTATATTTTAATTTTTATAGGAAATGCTAAAATTTATGATCTAATTTATTTTGATGTGAAGATAATTAATCGGTTTCGGAATTTGATTTCTCCGTATACAAAGGTCTTTGATTGTTTCGCAAATAAATTATATTGCCAGTAGTTGTTGATATTGTTCTCTTGTCTGGGTTTATAGATTGTACGTTTTTCACTTTTGAGAACTTATTATGATCTTTGTGTCTGGTGCTCGTAAAATTTTTTGGTCTAGCTTCTTTAAATTCGTTAGTTCGGGTTTCAATAATGTTTTCATTGCGTTTGTTAATAACATTTGATTTGTTTTGTGATAGTTTTTCGTTAATACACGCATATAATTCTTTTACTTTTTCTTTATGTGTTTCAATGTAATTTTGCGAGAGAGCGTGTTCTAAATCGATAGATAAAAGAGATTCATTATTAATATGACCATTAAGTATTTCTATAGGTTTTAATTTTGTAGAAGAATGGATAGAGTTGTTATAGGCTACAATTGCGTATAGCATGTATTTCGGGGGTATTTCATTAGGATACGATGCTTTTAGCAGGCGAATGTGTTCAATTAAGGTTAAATGTAGTCTTTCTATTAAACCATTAGAAGTTGGATTATTTGGTGTACAAAAATGCATCTCTATTTTGTGTAGTTTTAACAAGTCTTGAATTATGTTATTTTTAAATTCAGTTCCGTTATCTGATATTATAAGTGTAGGTAGACCGTGATGTGAAAAATACATAAGTAATTTGTCAGTTATCTCTATAGCATTAACTGTAGTTAATGGATAAGCTTGTGCATATTTCGAGAATGAGTCTACAATAGTTAAAAATTTAGTTTTTAATATTTGAAAAGTAGCACTATTTCAAGTGGTTTATTTGGTGTTGGTGTAATATTAAACTTGACTTGAATAGGTGACCTTTTGTATTTGGCTTGTTGACATATGTCACATTTATTAATAAATAATTGAATTCTTTTTTTTAAGTTTGAGGCATAATGCGTTCTTTTAATCCTTTCATACGTTTCGTTTGTTCCACGATGGTTTGTTTTTGAGGTGTGAAATTGTTCTATGGTCTCATCAATTTCGTCTAATGGTATGTTGATGAGTTTTATTTTAGAACAAACAAATTTACAAGCATTTGAATCAAAATATTGTCTTGTGATTACCGTAAATTTTTCGTAAACATCAGGTTGTTCAAAATATATGTAATAGGTTATGTTCGGAACAATGTAATTTTTTACAAAAGATATAACGTCGTTTACAAAATTGTTTTCTGATATTTGTACATAGAAACATTGCTTGTGTTCGTAAGGTTGTACCATCTTGAGTTTTGCGGGAGTGTTGCACTAATTCAATGATTATCTGGTTATGTGATACATTTAAAGGAGATTCCGTGATAGGAATGTTATCTTCAGTTGAGTGCTAAGTACCATCGTCACTATCAATTATAGGTGGGGTTTCCGGGTCTGGATGGACTCTTATCAACTCAAATTTTGAAAGTTTTTTATTAAAATTATCCATGTAATCTAATAAATGTGGTGGCACTTGATCAGTTTCATTCACATGTATTTCCACACGGGAAAGGGCATCTGCGTTGCTATTTTGTAAGCCTTTTTTATAAAATATTTGGTAGTCAAACTCTTCTAATTTAAGACGCCAACGAATTAATTTTGAGTTTGGCTCTTTTAAGGACATTAGCCATTGCAGGGGCATGTGATCGGTTATTATGTTAAACTTCGTATCATAAATATAAGGTCAAAAGTATTTGCATGCATAAACTATTGCTAACAGTTCTCTTTCGATAGTGCTGTAGTTTTGTTCGGATTCGTTTAGGGTTCTTGATGCAAAAGCTACTGGTAAATCTTTGCCAATGGGACCTTGCGAGAGTACAGCACCGATGGCTAGGTTACTTGCATCTGTGGTGACATTAAAAGTCTTTGAAAAATCAGGGTATTGCAAGATCGGTTTGTTTATTAGGAAGTTTTTGCAAGTGTCAAAACATTGTAAAAATTCGGGATTATGAACTATTTTAGCCTTCTTTTTTAAACACGTTGTTAAAGGTTTTGTTATTTTTGCTAAATTATTAATGAAACGCCTGTAGTAACCTAAAAGTCCAAGAAATGACTTTATTTCCTTGGTAGTTTTTAGAACTGGAAAGTTTTGTATTGCTTTGATTTTATTTGGGTCTGGCATAATTCCTTCGGGAGTAATTACGTGACCTAAATTAGATACTGATTTTTGCAAAAAGATTGTTTTATCAACTTGAATTTTAAAGTTTGATTCTTTTAGTCTTTGAAAGACTAATTTTAAATTTTCAATGTGTTCCTGAAGGGAGACTGAAAAGACAATTATATCATCTAGATATACTAGACAGATCTTATTATTTAAACCTTTTAGAATGTGGTCCATGACTCGTTGAAAAGTGCTAGAAGCATTCTTTAAGCCAAACGGCATTCTCAAAAATTCGTAGTGGCCATTTTCTGTATTAAATGCTGTTTTTTCGGTATCTTGTGGATCAATTTCAATTTGATGAAAACCGCTTGCGAGATCGATTGTCAAAAAGTATTGACACCGTCCTAGTTTGTCTAATAGGTCTGAGATGTTAGGAATGGGATACTTATCACTTATGGTTTTTTTATTCTTGCAATAGTCGATGACGATTCGCCATTTTTGTTTGCCACTTTGGTCAATTTTTTTGGGTACTACCCAAATAGGTGATGACCAAGGAGAGTTTGAAAGTGCTATTATCTTTGACTTTAACATTTTGTCAATTTGTTTTTGAACTTCTTGCTTGTGTATATGTGGATAGCGGTAAGTTTTTGTATATACAGGAGAGTCGTCTGTTGTTCTTATTTGATGTCTAATTTGAGTGGTACAAGTCAAATTATTATTTTCATTGTGAAATAATTCTGAATATTCTTGACAAAGTTTTTTTATTGAATGTTTTTCTTCGTTATTCATATGGTCTGTTTTGATTAGATTTAAATTGAGGGAATTGTCGACATTATTGAAATTATTGATTTCGCAACATTGCTCAAACAAATTTGGAGTATATTTGATAACAGGTATGGGTTCGTGGAGTTTTAGCGAGAGAAGCTCTTCAGAACTATTTTGTATCGATACTAATGCTTTACCATTCTGTGCTAAAGTTATGCATTCTGGTATTTGAATTGAACTGTTACCTTGATGAGGTACAATTATTGCTCCATTTCTAATTTCTGTATGTACTTGAATGAGCTGTTCGGTAAAAGGTTCTATATTGAAAACAACAGATTTATTAGGCAAATCTTTCATTTTTAATGGCAAAACTGCGTTCTGAGTGATTAATTTGGAGTTTTTTAAATCTACAGTAGCGCCTAATAGTTTCAATGTGTCGATACCTATTAATCCAGTGAATTTTTTATGAAAATTAAACAAATGAAAATTTAATGGAATGTTGTTTTCAAAAATTGATAAACATGGTATATTTACTGCTAATTCTTTTCGATATGTTTGCATACAATTTGTAATTTCGATAGGGTTATAATATATTCGGTTAGGCCAATATTGATTTGCAATCTCCGGATTGATGAAAGATATTGATGCACCGGTGTCAATTAGAAATGAACAATTGATTTCAGGGACATCTATATAAGGTAATTCGGAGATATACTGTTCGTTGTTATTAATAGATATTAGGTTGGATTGAGATTGTCGGCAGTTATCGTAAAATTTTGGTGGGTGAGATTAGTATCTGGTATGCATTCGTTATATTCGTTAACAGCAGTATGCTGTTCTTCTAATTCATCATTATAATGCTCAGTTTCGGTTTCATTATGTAATTCTCGAGAAGACCAATTTCGATTGTGTTTTTGATTACTCTGAATATTAGTATTTGTAGAAATACTCATTGGAGTAGGAGTATAATTATTATTGAAATTCGGATTTGGTTTCCAAGCGTTTATTTGAGTTTTATTAAAATCAGGAGCATAATTTTTTATTGGTTGCCTTTGTTGAAAGTGCCCTTTTTGTACTTGTGCTTGGTTTAGTTGAGGACGAGTTTGAAATGGCGATGAAACATTTTGAGATTTAAATGTTTGCATCGTTTGTGATAGGTTTTGAATATTATGTTGATAATATTTACAATTATCTTCTTCGTTAATATATTGCAATGCAGTTTGTAGATTAGCGGGACGCATTGCTCTAATTATTGAACCCAATGGTTCCTTTAATCCACATAAAAATGATTTTAATGATTTTAATGTAATTTTAGTAAAAAAATCAGTTTTCGCCTTCTGTGCATCTACGTTTACCTCTGTTGCTCTAGTATATGAACTTAATAAATTTAATATGCTAATGCACTTTTCGTAAAATTGTAAAGGAGTGCTATTGCTTTGTTTTAGTAAAACTAAATCCCGAACGAGGCAAGCATCGTCTCGTTGATCTGCAAAATTTTGAATAAGGACAGTTTTTAAATCGTTAAAATTCTGAACTTGTTGAATATTAATAGCAACCTTTGCAGGACCTGTTAATTTATTACATATACTTTTAAAAATATATACGCTAGCAAAAGTATTAGCGTTTGATTTAGTTACAAATGTATTTACTAAACTTTCGGAACTAGCTAGAAAATTATGCAAGTCGTTAGCATTACCGTCAAAAGTTGGTATGCAGGACAAGTATTCGGGTTTAAATTCTTCCATTATGCTAAAATTAATTTCAAAATTCTCAACCCTATCTGTATTATCAATATCTATCTTTGGTTTTTGAGGAGAATCCAAGGTTATCTTATCTAGGATTTCAATAATAAAATTTATTTCGGAATCGATATTAAATGACATTAATTGCACCTACAATCGAATCACGCAATTGACAAAACAAAATCGACTTACATGCGGCCGTACTTCGGATATCAATGCAGGGAACCGGATATGTTGCCTCTGGACGTGCACGTGTTCTTCGGACCTCGATGCGGGAGATTCCGTGAAGTGTAGTCTCTGGGCCTGGTGTTGAATCCACGTAGAACAGTCCGCAATGGATACCTTCTAATGTTCGAGGATGGACTCTGCTCGTTGTAGATTCCACGATGTTTTTTGTTTGGGAGTAGATTCTTTCCACAAACAGTTGAAACTGACGTGTTTTATAATAAAATACTTGGATAAAACTATCCTACCATTGACTGCGCCAATTACGTCTTACGTTTATTGTTTTATTAAAAAAAAACAATTAATTTCAAACAACTTTATTATAATGTAATTTAATAACTTTATATTACATAAATTTTAAATAATACTCGATTGTATTTATTTATTAAGCTTATTGTTTGCCGGTTGATGTAAGACTGTCTTAAAATAAAATGATATTCCTTTAAAGTAAACTAAATAAAAACTAACATTCTTAGTTTTTATGATTCCATAAATAATATTAAAATAAAATATAAAAATAATATTTATATAAAAAATAATATGTCTGCAATAAATATAATTCATAAGTAAATGTATATACAGGGTCTTCTCTGTAGAAGGTACATGTACAGGATGTAATTCGTGCTTGGTCATGTAATTATTGAAAACCGTCATCAAAATTGAAGAATAAAAGATGCCGATTGGAATATGTTTGTTCAAGTGTTTGATTACGATGACAGTGTCCAAGCCACTATCGACAAAGATATTGAAACTTATACCGATTCTATCATACAGGCAGCACATGCGAGTATACCGTTATCTTCCGGAAAACCTCGCAGAGAGCCCGTTCCTTGGTAGAATTTTGATTGTGAGCAAGCTAAACTGAACAAACGCCGTTCTTTTCATAGATTTAACCACTCTCCAACAGAAGAGAACCTATTACTTTATTTGAGGTACAAAGCTGTTGCTCGAAGAACATGCAGAAAAGCTAAAAGAGAATCATGGTTAGAATATATTACTTCAATTAATTTGAGAACCCCCGTCGGGAAGGTGTGGAAAAAAATCAGAATTTTTTTTGGCCAAACCGCATCATTACCTATTAGTGGGTTATTGTCGGATGATCAAATTATTACCAATCCCCTTGACATTTCGAATATTCTGGCCGATGTTTATTTTGACGCTTCCAGCGATGAAAATTCCCGAGATATTAAAATTAACATGAAGAAAAACGTTCTGTCATTTGTCTCTGCTGAAGATGAATTATATAACGCACCGTTTAGTGTTTGGGAATTTAACTCGGCATTGTCTAAAGCACACAATACTGCTCCAGGTGTCGATTCGATACACAATGCTATGCATAAGCAATTAAGTCGCTCTGCCAAACTTCAACTGTTGGCACTCTATAACCGGATATGGTCAGCAGGGTATTGTCCTGAGTCGTGGAAACTTGCTATCGTAGTACCAGTATTTAAACCTGGTAAAGATAAAAAGCTCCAGACAAGTTATAAGCCTATCTCTCTAACTAGCTGCTTATGCAAGTTACTAGAAAGAATGATCAATAAGCGTCTTACTTGGTTATTAGATTCAAAAGGATTAATTGCTGACAACCTTGTTCGGTTGGATATTGCAAAAGCATATGACATGACGTGGAAGTACAATGTTCTACGAACGCTTCATTCATGGGGTATTCGCAGAAGCGTGGCTATTTATCAAATATAGTAAATGTTTAATTCATAACAAATTGTATATTGTGGAGTACCAGTAAATGATTAATTATGTGAAGTTTATCGAGATAAGTTATACAATGGGTTCACATCAGAATGTAATGCCTTTATGTTCAAATTAAATTTATGTGAATCAAGTTTTAATTCAAACAATATCCTACAATATTAATATGCTTCAATATTTTGATGATCTAACCGGGTGTAATCAAAGCAAGACCGTGCAATACTTGTAACAAAATATTAATACGCTTTTATATTTTTATGTTAACCAATTCTGCTACCGTTCACACAAATTTAATACAAACATGATCTAACTGAGTGTAACTGAAGCAAGACCGTGCAATACTTGTCACAAAATATTAAAACGCTTTCAGATTTTTATGTTAACTAATTTTACTAGCTAACTGTGTGATTACAGATTATATACAAACATAATCAAACTGAGTGTTACCTCAAGCAAGATTAATACTCTTTTTTATTTTTAAATTAACTGAGTTTTAGTTCATGCATACTTTTGCTTTGCTATAAAGACATAATATTCTAGTGTAAACACCACTATAATTTAAACATGCAATTCAAAATCTGGTACAAATCATAGTTTGCTCAATTTAGGGTGTTGTACAATTTAGTGTTTACAATCTCACTGTACTTCACACTGTTTACATTGTAATGGAACTCTACAAATCAAAATTAATGATGTTAAATACAAAAGTTTTAATATTTTTAATAAATCTAATGAAAAACATTGATGATTTTTTTTAATTTTTCTGGACATACTTCAAAACACAAAAATTACTAAAAATTTGGCATAAATTAAAACTTTAATGATTAAAAATCAGTCTGTAATTTTTACGATATTAGTCTTGTAGCAAAAATGAATTAGTACGCCACAAGTCAAGATGTTTGAGTAATTCATTAAGTTTATTGTGATACGTTGCAAAAATTAAAGATTTACCAATCAAAACTGGTTTTATACATCTACCGAACTAGTAGACATTTGCTACCAGTAATGAGTCTATTTTGTATTCATAATAAAGGTATCATTATTTTTTTCATTACGCTACCTGTATCATAATGAGCATAATACAATACAATACAGAATATTTTGTTTATAGAGGTAAGAATAGAAACATTTAAATAAGTAATGGATTAACTAACATAATGTTAATTTTTGTTTTACTGACTATCAGATTTACTATCATTTACTACACTAATGCTGGAATTCATGAAAGCTGATTAACATTAATCAGCATTAAATGTGACAACATAACCACAACATTAGATAAACTGTCATTTTTTTTTTAATTTCAATATATATACTTGTTATTTAGTTTGCTTTACTGCCAAATATTATTATTTTAATTGGGCTTCTGTGACAGCTGTGTACAATATCAATGGTTTTGCACAGATAATATGGTTTTTGACTAAAAAGTTTGTCTAAAGTTTTAGTCAAAGGTTTTTTTTATTAGAAAAATATAGGCCTAATTTGTATCTAAAACAATAGAAAATAATTACAAAAACTGATACAAAATAAATAATTTTAACTGCAATTTATAATCAATTCAATCACACTTAATAACAAAAAGTAGAATTTGTTTTATTTAAATATACGAGTATAAAAATATTCATAATATTTAGAAATTTACTTTATATTATTAATCATTATAATTTTTAGTTTTAGCCCAAGTAAATATTAGTTATAAACGCTATAAAACTAAACATTTGTTAGGGCAATCTTCGGATGAAAAATATATTAATGTAAGCAAAGAGACTTCAACAGATGAAGAATATATTGCATTGTTGAAGATACACTAAACTTAGCAAATAGCAATAATAAATTAGACAAACACAATTTTCTTTCAACATTGTTGTTTCTAACAAAGAAAGCTGCTAAAAAATCAACTTCTAATCAAATAAATACCAAAAATAAATTGGATAAACTCAACATTCCATCATCGTTGGGTGTACAAAAAAGTATGATTCATACAAGAAAGACTACCATAGAATATACTAATGAATCCAATAAAAATGAAAGTGTCATAAAATGCATTAATCAGTCTAATCAAAATGAAAAAAAAAATAGGTTACGCAGAAATTATTTTGTATTTATTGTAAAAAAAAATATTAAATTTTGCGAGGCATTTGAAACAGAAATTTTGTAAGGAAGTGGAAGTCAAGCAGTTTTTAAACTGTTCCAAAAGAACAAAGGAAAGAAATAAAATAATAAGGATTATCAGAAAACAGGGAGATTTTGAAATGAATACAAACTTAGCGTTTAATCAAAATCAATTAATTGTATCTCAACGACCAAACAATGCAATGGAGCCTGGTACAAGCTATGAAGTATGTGCTGGATGCAAAGGGTTTTACAGTAGGCGCACTCTGCAAAAGCACTATAAACATTGCGTGCAAAACAGACAACCACATGAAAAGTGCACGCTAATGGTTCAAATGGAATTAAAAGAAATAGTATTCCCAGTACTAAAAGATGACAAAATTACAAATGCTTCAAAATATGTCAATTTATCCATAGTATTTGGCAATAAATTGTGTGAATATTATATAAATCGCCGCACCTACACAAAATGATTTGGTCAAAATCAAGGTTGATAGGACGTTTTATTTTAGAAATAAGAAACCAATGTACTGATATAAAAACTTTAACTGATGTATTTCATCCAAAACATCTTGATTTAGTTATTAATGTTATAAATATATTGGGAAAAGTAAATGAAGCTGTGACCTATGAAGCTTTATCAACGGCTCAACAGATTAGCAGTTTAATAAATCAATTAGATGACACATTAAAAAGAAAATATATTATAAAAACAAATATGCAAGCAAAACAAGATGTAGAAGACTTTAAAGTATTTTTTGAACATGATTTTAATATGTGCATTGTTAGTACTGTGACCGAAACAAAAATTTGTTGACAATGACAAAAAAATGTCAAACTATCAACAATTGATGACATAAAACTTTTAAATATTTTTTTGAAACAAAATAGAAGAACTTATGAAAACCTTCTGCAAAACTTTTCTATTGCAAACTGGAAAAAATTTTTATTCAGCTTTTTAATAGACGGCGTGCTGGAGAAATTGAAAGATTAGAAATAATTGATTTCAAAAACTATCAGACAGCAGACACTGACAAGAATAATCAATATTACGACACATTATCTAAGCAAACAAAGTTGGTTGCTAATGCTTATTTATTTGTTGCACTCAGAGGAAAGCTTGGCAGAAATTATCAGTATTAAAGCATAGAAAAATGTACAAGTATATAAGATTCATATTAGATCAGCGTATGCAAGCTAGAGTAGCACCAACAAATCCATATGTGTTTGAAATACCTAGTTTGGACGATCGGTTCCAACATTTGGATGCATGCTCACTTTTGCGCAAATATTCTTCCGATTGTGGTGCAAAACAGCCAAAACTACTTAGAGAAACATAACTAGGAAAACGCATTGCAACGCATTCTGTTACAATGGACTTGCAAGAAAGTGAAGTGTCTGAATTGGCAAGTTTTATGGGTCATGCAAATAAAATCTACAGAGACCATTATAGGTTGCCAATTCTAACGAGAGAAATTTTTATTGCATCAAAGTTTTTTTTTGGCTGAACAGGTTGCAGAAGATGAAACTATTTTAGAAAAAGACGCTTGAACTTAGTTTACATACTACAGAAGGTAGTAAAAATTTATGTAAACTATTTATAAAATTAATAATTTTTACAGTTTTTTTAGATACAACAAAGAAAAAAACTTGGTGAACGCCTGAAAAAGCAACTGCAAAACTAATATTTATGTATAACTTAAAATCGAAAACAATGCCCACTTTAAACAAAGCAGTAACTGGTTATCCAGCATTAAAATTAATATCTGCTCAATTGCTGAGGAGTTGGATTATCAATTATAATCTATTATTATAATTGATAATCCAACAAAAATTTAGTCTTTTCAAAAATGGTTAAAGTTACCTTTTAACCAATTTTGAATATCAATTATGTTTTTACTTACAGTCACTTGGCAAACACCTGAAAGAAAATGCAATGGAACTATTTTTGCTGAACATCTGCAGTGCAACAAACTTCCAAATTTGAAGTAGTGCCAGGAAGCAGGAGGAAATAACACAGAATTAAAAAATTGTAAGCCTGCAGCAGTAAAAGCTTGGGTCTATGATCAAATTAATAGAAATAAAAAACAATAAATTTAAAATTAAATTTTTGTATATATGTAACATCAGATTAAAATCACTACAAGACCATAAAAAAAATTACTTTACGTTTTTACTTACAGTCACTTGACAAACACCTAAAAGAAAATGCATGCGAACTATATTTGCTGCACATCTTCATCTTTTAAAAAAGTTTCTTTAAAATTAACATCATACAGCAATATTATTTTCTACAAACTTAATCACTAAAAAACTTATTTTAACATATTCACATTTCACAAATAAACCAACGGTCAAAAGAATAAACGGTTTTTGTACTTGAAACTTAATTATTAAAAAAAAAAAGATGTAGACAGCTTCTGCAATCTTATGTGAAGAATTAAGTATTTTTTTAAATAGAATTGTAGATATTATTAAATTTTAAACTTTGTAATCTTGTTTGTTTTGTTGTTTTGTGCTGAAGCTAAACACTTATTTTATTTTACTACTAGTTGAGGTAACATTTATATTAAAAATTATATTATTTTTAGTTTGTAATCTAGTTTAGTTGTCACACTAAGACTAAAGTATGTTAAGAAACGTGTTATTTTGTGGAGTTTAGTATTTTATTTTATTTGTGTTATGTGTTATGTATGTGATATTTTCTTTCTTAAATTAAAAATTATATTTTAAACTAATAACATCTTTTATTTATCACACCAAAAGAAAGATATACAAAGCTTGATAGGCCAGCTAAAAATTATTTATATAGTTAATGTAAAACACTTCTAGAATAAACTACTTTTACCTGACTTTTTATATGGTTATTTCAGCTTATATGAAAATGTAGGTAAACCAAAATTACTATCTGAAGTACTTACCATACAACGTTAAAAATAAGAATTAATCTATTAGTCAAGGCTGCCTTACAACAATGCAACAGTAACATATCCGACGGTACTGCTATAGTCGTATAATAACGTTCATCTCTCCCTATACTCTATTTTGCTGCCTTACTTCATACACTGACATCCAACTTTCTTTTATTCCATTTTTGTGTTATTCGGCCTAGATATTTGCTTTGTCATTAGGTACCTACCTTCTTAGTTTTTCTATATCTTTATTAACTTCTTCCTCACCGTATCCTCGTTATTTCATTACCCAGTACAAAGAACATAAAAAATCATTTCAAAATAATAAAACAGATTCAACGTTTGCCAATTACGGTCAGGAACATCAACATACTTTTCCAAATCTGGAGGACGTAAAAATTTTACATAATTCACAAAAAAGGCTTTAATTAAATTTATTAGAACCATTAAAAAATTTTAAACAAAAAAGTAACGCAGGACCCTTTTTAAATGACCAAGTAGATTTAATATATTTCCTCAAATTTAAATACATTAGTTAATCCTTTTTTTCACCACATATTTTTTATTCTGTTTTGTAATGTAATTCTTTTACCATTAATAATAATAATAATAATAATAATAATAGACTTTATTTCCAACAGGACTATGCCTTATACAGGAAAAATCATACAATTTTAAATACAAGTGGTAAAAATTACAGCGTGGTAATAAATAAATAAAAAATAAAAATAAACATAAAAATAAAAATAAAAATAATAGCATATGCAAATATAAGTAATGTAATGCAAATTACAAATTACTAAGACATCTAATTGAATCTTTCTTGACTTGCTTAAAGGATGTAAAAATATCTACGTCATATTGAATATTGTGATAAGTTCGCAACATTTTTATGAGTGGTGAATTATGATGATGAAGAGTCCTAGGTGTTGCGTAGGTAAATGTAAGCGAATTACGTGTAGCTGTATGCGGAATATGAAAACGTAGTTTATTTAAAATACTTGAGTTATCATATGTTCCGTGTATAATTTTGTGCAGATTTGTTATTAAAAGATGTTGATGATGCACATCTATAGATGAAATATTAAATTCTTCTAATAAATTGTTGTATGGATAACCTCTCTCAGGATATATTCTTGTTTTTTTATAATGCAAAGCTTTTAAAAACTTTCGTTGAACATTCTCGATTTGTTTAAGATATTTCTGTGCAAACGGAATCCAGATTGGTGCACAGTAATCCAATTTACACATAATTAATGATT
This sequence comes from Tachinus rufipes, assembly GCA_963932245.1. NCBI lineage: Eukaryota > Metazoa > Arthropoda > Insecta > Coleoptera > Staphylinidae > Tachinus > Tachinus rufipes. The sequence goes on from OZ010750.1 coordinate 14,550,662, forward strand.
TGTACAGACACATATATACATCAATAGAGCTAAAATCTTTAGTTGTTCTCATAATAAATCCTATTAATTTAGAACAATCATTTACAACAGAACTAATATGAGAATTAAAAGTAAGTTTGTCATCAAAAATAACTCCAAGATCTTTAATTTCTTTCGTGCGTGTAACAGCTTGCTCGTCTATATTATAATCATATATAATCGGATTACAATTACGAGTATAAGACATTACAAAACATTTACCAACATTAATTTCTAAAAAGTTATTACTACACCACACGCTAAAATCTCTTAAATTACGTTGTAAAATATCACAGTCATTTTTTGTTCTTATCACTTTATACAGTTTTAAGTCATCCGCATAAATTAAAATATCACAGTCAAGTTTATCACCAACAGAGTTCATAAATAGAAGAAAAAGCAGTGGACCTAGGTTTGAACCTTGAGGAACCCCGCTCGAGCTGGTATAGCTTTTAGAATTGTAGTTTTCGTAGCTTACAATTTGTGTTCTGTTTTGCAAATAGGATTTCAACACTTCAACAACATTTCCATAAATATCAAATGTTTGAATTGCATTTATTAGAATGTCATGTGGTAGACGATCAAACGCTTTTGTGAGATCCGTATATATTACATCTGTCTGCAGCAGCTGATCCATGTTAGAAGAAATTTCTTCAATAATACACAACAAGTTAGTAAATGTAGACTTCTTTTTGACAAATCCATGTTGTTTGTTGCTCAATTGACTAGAAACGGATGTATATATATGATCAGAAAGGATACTTTCAAATACTTTGCTGTAACTACAAAGTAACGAGATTGGTCTGTAGTTACCGATTTCAGCTTTGTTGCCTTTTTTATGAATTGGAGTGACTTTTGCTTTTTTCCAAGATATTGGATAAACTCCGGTTTTTAATATAAGATTAAATATATGAGTAAGAGGGTCTAGAACAATTGATGCGGAGTCTCTTGCTAAAAATTCTGGAATTCCATCTGGGCCTGTTGTGTAACGCGTTTTTAAACGTTTGAAATATTTTGCAACTAGTTCTTTTGATATTGTAAAGTCTCCCATGCATGTTTTATGACTTGATACTTGAGTATAAATTAGATTATTACGTGATAAATATGCTTTTTCAAAATGTTCGGCAAAGGCGTTAACAATTGTTTCTCCGGTGTTGAAGTATTTCTCATCTGTTTTCATCACTCCAGGTATTCGCGAATTATTTTTACGATTGTTAATAAAAGACCAAACTTTTGTTGGGTCTGTTTTTATCATAGATTCACTGTCACTGATGTATTTCTGATAAGATAAGTTTATGTTTTGCTTAAGTCGATTATCTAAAACTCTCAAGTTTCGTTTGTTTAGCTCAGTTTTGTGCTTGTGTAGATTTCTACGATATCGTTTCTTAAGTTTAATGTCATTTATGATAGCAGTATTAAACCATTTAGGATATGAATTTGTTTGCACACATACATATTTTGGAACATAAACATCAATGACTTTATAAAGCTTTGTATAAAACGCCTTACAAGCAGAATCGACAGTATTACATATAAAAACGTCAGACCAATTTATATTGCAAAGTTCACTATACAGCTCGTTTAGATTGGCTTTCTTAAAATTATATTTAGGACTAGATGTATTTCTAGTAAATTTTGGAACTGTGGTGCTGTGTAATTTAAAAACAACTTGCAAAGCTGGATGATATTTGTCTTCGCGTACTAGTGGATATTCGCAATTGTTGATGTCATACCAAAGATTATTGGTTACAAAGACTAAATCTAGGAGCCTGTTCATGTAGTTTGGAAAACAGTTGATTTGTTTAAGATGGTTAGAAGTTGAAAAGTTTATAACTGGTTCTAAATGAAGTGTCTTTTGAGCAGGATTGTTTATGTATTCATTATAGTGAGGTAGATTAAAGTCACCACAAATTATGCAGTTATCCATATTTATCACCGTACTTATATAATCAAAAAGAAGTTGATAGTTTTCACTTGGCGCAGATGGCGGTATATACACAGATAAGATATCATAAGAAGACCCTTTAATATAAATTCTACTACCAGCTATATTGATGTTTGATACTGGTGAATTGAGTATGAGGGTTTCACTTTTTATTGTAGTTTTAACTGCAACCAGTGATCCACCACCAGATTTATTTCTGTCATTTCTGTAAACAAAATAGTTGTTGGAGAATATTTCGCTACTATTAATTTCCGGAGACAAACAAGTTTCAGTTAGAGCTACAATATCATACTGTTGTGATTCAAGTGAGTTGTAAAATGTATTTGTTTTAGATTTTATGCCATTAACATTCTGGTAATATAAGTTCATATCCTGCTGGAAATAATTTAGTTTTCCGGGTCGATGTCATTAGTTTGTTGAGAGAAGTTATTTTTAGGAATTATGGTTGGAATTTTATTTACATATTTGATTGTTATATTGGTTTCACCAGCATCTAATCGCAGTTTCAAATTATTCCGAATTTTATTTAAATAACTGCGCTGAAAGGGGGTATCATCTGATTTGATTTTGATATCACTAACCTTGTTTTTATTTTTTAATATTGAACTTGCATTGGATTGCGAGTTTAAAATGACTTTAATAGGACGTGGGTTAGATGAACGTTTTCCTAATCTTATTGCTTTTCTGATGGTTGTATGTTTATTGATTATTCTCAGTTTTTCTTGAAGTTTGGTGAAATCATCATTGTGAGACGCTGTCTCAGGTAAATTAAAAACAATTAAGTTATTTTCACGTGCTTTTTGTTCGCTTATTTCCTTTATTGTATCTAATATTAAGTTATTATCCTTGGGTAAGTTATTCATTTCTAATGATTCGATGCGTTGACTTAAATTATTAACAGTATTTTTAAGTGCATCGTTTTCTGCACGAAGATTGGTTATATCAACCAGCATATTTTTAATTTCTAACTGTTCAGCTTTTTGTTCTTTAATATCTTTTGCCAATGTACCGACTGTATCTTCAAGATTTTTTAATAATGAATATAAAGAGTTTATGGTTACATCCACATTAGCATGAGTGCATTTGTGTTTAGATAGGCAGCTGGGATGGCAATATTTATTGCATTTTTCGCACATAGTTTGAGTGGCGACGTTAGAGCCGCAACCGCCTACACACATATATTTTGTCATGATTCTTAGCAATTAATAGGACAAGGGACACAGGTACGCCACAGTGCCTATTGTGACGATTTATTTACAAACAAAGAGGGCATCGGATAAGGTATATTACAAATAAACAAAGGAATAATAAAAATAAAATAAAAACAAAAATGATTGATATAAAATAGAATATAAAATAAAATAGCTCAAATAATTTTTTTATTTATTTATTGTTAATGTTTCTTTTGCTATTTCTCTATTTCAATAAAATTGTACTCACGTTGGATATATAGTTCCAGTGTACGTGATGACAGATTAAAACGGTTCAACATATATTTAGTTATTTAACACATAAGAATTAACACAATTTTAAATAGATTTCACTACGGTTTAAATCTCACTGTTATTAGCACATTGTTACCAGTTATTTAATTAATTATTGATTGATTTTACAGTTATTAGTACCGCATGCTCATTACTGTAATCTTTAGAAGTTATTTTTGTCTTAATCATTTTTTGTAACTCCGCCCCTCCCCCTCCCTTCCTTTGTAGTTTAGATATTTATATATATATATATATATATATATATATATATATATATATATATATATATATATATATATATATATATATATATATTGTTGTTGTTTATTCTATCTCATATAACTTAATTTATCTGTTCACCTTCCATTTCTTGGCAGCCATAGTTGTTTTGACCTTTTTTGTTTCTTACCTCTTTATTACTTTTTTCCATTTTTTTTTGTTTTCATTTAACTTCTCGCTCTTTTTTCTTTTGTCTTCTGTGGCTTTTGATTTGTGTTTTCTTCCATTTTGATTTACCTAAATCTTAAAGTTTCAAACTCCTTATCTCTACTAACCTATGTTCTAGCGTCGTCTTAGTTTTCATTTACCATTTTTTGTATGCCTAATCTTTTTTCTAGCATCAAATCTGCAGGTAATGTCGCCGCAATTACTTCTAGTGCCTCCTGCAACACTGTATTGTAAGCCTTTCCTTTTACTTCCTTTATGTTATTTTTTTGACTTCAAAGCATCTCCCCATTTTTTTTGCGGCGTACAATAGTTTACTTCTAGCCGCAGTTGCTATTATTCTCTTTTTTTGCTGCTTCTATAATTGCTTCCCACAATACAGAGTTGATGGATTTTGAGTTAGTTACTGCTTCGGCGTTCTCTGGTAATTGCTGTCCGGAAGAAAGTGGCGCTTCCGGTGCCGATTTGTATGAAAAACTCCTTAACGGCAATGCCAACGGGCTATTGATTGGTGTCGAGTAATAAGTGATTCATTCACACCTAGCTTGAATGAACAAGTGTCCTCCTTGATGGTAAATGGGAAACATTTAGCATCATTAATGCCGAGAGAATCACTCATGTATTTGAGAATATCTGTGTCTTTTCTTCCTGACATAACTCTACCCAGATAAAGCCAATGACTTCTTTCTGCAGATCGAAATGACGATAACCCCGTCGTAGAACTCCCGATGTTTAATGGAGCTTTGCGCTTATATAATTTAGAACTCATTATTATTAATTGTAGACACGGACATGTTTTGTAAAGGTTCCATATTTGGAGATTTAGGATCAATCAAATCAATTAATGAGCCAGCGCTTTTAGGTCCCGATGGTGTTGAACTAAGGGTAGCATCACGCAAGTTTAAGTTCAAATTTGATTTATTTTTATTCTTATTTGAGCAAGTAGGTGAAGAAACTAATTTGTTTATAATTGATGAGTGCTCTTTTAATGTGCTTAAAATATTATCAAGCACATCATTGTTTACGACAACTAAATTGATACAGTTATCGCATTTCCACAAGATTGCTTTATTATCCGTAATAGCTTTGACTATGGTTTTAATTTGACCCGCACATTTGTTGCCATGAAAACAATATAATGAGTAAATATTATTATTATATATTAATTACTTTATCTTTAATTAAAATTGTTTTACGCATAATTTAAAAATGTTAAATGACATAAACAATAAAAAAGACCAAAATAAAATAAAGAATTTAAATTATAAAATTATACTAGATTTGAACCCGAGCGGGTATATAACTACGTTGAGTACAATAGGCCGTAGCTATTGCACCACGGAGACTATTGAGGAGAAAGATTTTAAAATAATAATGTTGCTAACTAACAAGTTACAAAAATTTGCTTTGTTTACATTGCAAATGCAAATGAGGTTAAGTTAACATTAACTAATATTACTCATAAATACCTTAATTATTGTAAGCTAATCTTAAAACTTCGCAGATACGTGCTGGACTATTAGAAAACTGAGTGCAGCAATTTCACTAATTATTTGTAAATATTAGCATTTAAAAAGAAGATAAAAATTTCAGTAAATACACGTGACAATGATATATGTATATATATATATATATATAATATAGATGACCAACCAAATTTATTTATTTATTTATTATTTTGGGAAGTTATAAATATATTTGTAAATGTAATTTTTAAAACTAAATAGCACAAAATAAACGTATTATTATTATTTAAGTTTTGTTTTTTGATTTTTTGTTTTGTTTTTTGTTTTTGTTTGTTTTGTTTTGTTTTTGTTTTGTGCAATATGTGTTAATAAAAGATTATTATTTATGTTAATACTAACCACTTTGAATGCATTTTGTTAATTATCATTAATACATAATGTATTAAAATCAGTATTAGTGCTCTTTATGCAGACAATACCAAATGGCATCTTCTAGCAGAATACTGCTAGACCATACACTGTTAACATTACCAGAAAGTACTTAGAGCAAGTACAGCGGCAATAATTCTCACATAACGTTGCTTTTGGTTTTTTTTGGTAATGGTACTTTATACTACTTGAAACATTTTTTAGTAATTCTTCTACTTCATATATTTTGTTAACTAGTCTATAATTTATCTTTAGTTTTTTTTCTTGCATGTTTTATGTTTTCAGCTTATTTCAGACTTTATAACTAGTAAATGACAATCATTATTTATATTTATTTAACATCTTGAAATGCTTCTTGCAAGAAATGAAAGGAATTATTTATATTTAGCAAGCTCTTACAGTTTTTATTATAAAACTACTTTCTTCTAATTATTTTGTGTACTTGTTTTACTTCACAAAAACTTTTGTTGGCAAATTTGTGATAATACTCATAAAAAGCTATCATAAATATAATTTTGTTATTATATAGTATTGACAAGAAAATAGCAATAGGTTTTAATAGATTCCAACAATAAAACAATTTACTGTTAATTTATAATTAAAATTAAAACCTATTAATTTTCTTGCTGGTTTATATAGTTCATTATATGGCATTTTAATAATTTGCTAATTAACTCTACTAATGATTAATTAAGCATTTGGTTGTTATTTTTAAAATTTTTCGTTCCTTCAGCTATTTAGACGTGGTTTTGTTCTTCTTCTATTTTTATTTGTAACAAAGTTATGAGTAATTTAATATCAAATATATAATTGCAAACTAAGCTACTCTAATGAAATATTTACCTACAGTTGGCAAAACTGCTAACGCTATTGTCACGCGGTATACTCAAGCTTGGATGCTCATTAGACAGTCAATATTAATAAAATTATTACTTTTTTAAACATTTTATGGTTAAATAAATAATATCTAAATAAATAAAACTAGCTTTTAAATAAATATAAAACTAAGTATCTAATTGTAAACAAAATATTATTTATTTATTTAATAGCATTTAAATGAATTATTTTAGCTACAGTTGGCTATGCTGCTGAAATCGCTTAAGTGGGGACGCTCGGCGGCGAGCGCTCGCTCGCCAGTCTTGCTGCAGATTCCGTAGTATCAACGTCAAATTGCTAAATAACATAACTAAAATAATAATTATTTAATTATAATATTAAATAACAGTGATATAAAAGTTAAAATATAAAGCCGATGTCGAAGTAAATTATATACAAAATAAAAATTGGAAAGAAGAAATCAAGATTTATTTTGAAGAGCCAACTAAACTTCCAGCTGAAGAAATTTAAAATTCTACATCAATGTGAAATTAAATAAAATATACTTATATACTTAAAATAAATCCATTCTCTCAAATTGGGCTACCAAAATTGTGTACGTTGGTTCGAATAGGGTTGAAGTAATTTGAAATAAAATTCCAACCTTACAACAAGGATTAAATTATTCGTTTCTCTTTCGTGATATCTTTTTGTTTTCTTAAAACTTCTTCTTAAGTTCGTTCTGAAATCGTATATGTTGATGCAAAATTAGGTTGATGTAATTTGAAATAAAATTCCAACCTTACAGCATATATTGTATGCTTCAGTCAATATGATTCAAGCTATTGATATTTTTTTAATTAATTATCTCTTTCTTGATACTTACTCGTTTTTTTAAGATTTTGTAAAATTGTATATGTTGGTGCAAAATTGAGTTGATGTAATTTGAAATAAAATTCCAACTCTACAAAGACACTGATATTTGATATTTGAGATTCACAAATTGAAAATTGTCTGAAATATTATTATTTCTACTTGAATATCAAATTTCAATTGTTCAACATTTGTTAATTTGTTGAGGGTGTTGACGCAATGCGTTGAACTGTTAGTGAAAGAAAGAGACTGTAATACAGTTAAATCCTTACACGGACAAGCAACGGCATTTTTGACGCGTTTTATTTGAATCAGATGACCGAAACAAATTTATCATTTAAAATTAATAAATGAAGTATTTGACACATCGACACATTAGAAAACATAAGTTGTTTAATAGTTAGTGTGATTTTATGCAAATTGTCTCTTCGACCAGTGAGATGCTAGGCAGACTGATGATGGGTGCATACCCTAAAACACGTGTATGTGTCTCTTACTGGATGAAAGAGCAATTTACATAAAATACATCATTTATTTATTAATTTTAAACTTGATATTTTTTTTAATGATTGCTTACTTTTTGATATTTGATACTTTTAAGATTCTTAAACTCAAATGGGCTATTAAGAATTTTTATATTTTGAAGCAATATTAGGTTGACGTAATTGATTTATTTTTTAGTCAGTTTTTATAGAATTAATTAACTTAAAATTGTTCGTAGTCCTTTCTCATTTTTAATATATAGAAATCTATCCGCTATGCTATAACATAAAACTATATAGTTTCTAAAAATATTTTATTTTTGGTATGTACCTGTATATGTGAATTTGTCATATTAAATTATATTCTTGAAATTGAAAAATAAATAAATGTTCTGTGATAATGACATAAAATTGTTCTTTGTTATTCTTAAAACCTAAATCATTTTTAACTTAATAAGAATAGTATATTATATAATTTTTGCATATACTTAAATAAACAATAATTATATCGTCATACTAATGACTGATAAATGTTTGTTTACTTTTCAAATTTAGCTCAACCTCTGCCACGTTCTCTGCGCTGCTTAATAGTCCATCCATTAGATTGTACCCCTAAAGGTGATGATGGGTAGGTCGGTTTTTGAGACTAAAGTATTTCAGATAGTGCTAGGGGTGGTCTGCAATCATCTTCACATCTTTTTAAATGTAGATCTCAAACCATAATGCTAATATCATTTTTTGAAACTTTTGTGGTCATAGGTGCTGATGGTTGTTTAGGTCTTCGCAAAAGTTCATCTTTCTTTGAAGATGATAGAAATGAAGAAGGCTGATAATCTAAAAATTGTTAAAAACGGCGTCGTTCTTCATTTCTAAAATCTCTTTGAGATGCAGCAGGAGCCAAGTTCAATCTGCTTAAAATTAGCTTTGATAAGCAATGTTCTTTAGGTTTACACGTCGTCACATCCTCCTCATTACCCCAAGATTTGGCGCAAGGTACTTGTGTATTTTTGATTGGATACTTATTTATAACAGCATCATTTGGTAAATAAAAATGACGATTCAGTAAATAACTGTCTTTGCAGTTCTAAATATGATACTTATATTCAGCATCGGACACAATATGTGTTGAATTAAAACAACAAACAAGCATCTTTTTGTCTGGGTATTTTTTTTACACTTTACCAGATGAGTTTGAAAACGGTAAATTTGTGTACGGTGTGCTTCATCATATGGACAAGATAAATACGTTTTCTCATCCTTTAGAGCTAGAGACATTTTCTAGTTGAAAATTAAAATTTATATCAAAATAATGCAAATAACTTAATGATTATTATAATTATTGTTTACACCACGTTTTTTACACCTATGAACGTGAGTAAAACCAGTGGAATGTGGATTGGATCTGTGAAGTAGTGTGAAATCTAATGTTCTATGATATGAAATATCTAAGCAGTATATCATGCAGATATCGATTTTCTGCGATTGATTAGTGATGTACTGATAATGTACATATATTTATATTGTACGTACTACATAGCATCTCAATAAAAGAATATATATTTCTCTGACTGCAACTCTTTTTTTTTTACAATAAAAATCTTCGATTACTACTATACAACAAACTCAGTTTTAATGGCCATATACAAAAAATATGCAACAAAAGCCGCAAATTACTAGAATTTGTAATGAAAAATGCTGTTGATTTGTAAGTGCCTAGTATATTGTTGCCATACAAATTGTTGGTAAAATTTCAATTGGAATACGGTTCTATTATTTAGTCTCCGTATCTTAAAAAGCAATCTAAAATACTGCAATCTGTCCAAAACAGTTTTTTTTAAATATTTACAATATAAAACTGCAATTAGTTCAAACAGTGAACTAACATGTTTGTGTAATTTAAAACCTTTAAATGAGAGAAGATTAACTTTTAACTTATGCTTTATGCACAAAGTTATTAATATTTGTATAAACTGCAAGGAGATTTTAAGTAAACTTCAATTCAACTTATCTATTACAACAAATTAACGACATTAATTTTCAATTTTATTTATTACTTGTTTAATGTATGTAATTATACTAACCGAAGTTTATACTTACTGTAATATGTTATATGTTTAATGTTTATATTATTATTTTTTCTAATGCATTTTTCCGTAAATAAAGATTATTATTATTATTACTCACACTCATACTTTTTTTATAATGATGTATATGATTCAACTGCTTTATCAAACAAACACAATAATAAAAATGCTGTTTATGAATCAACACCTTAATTGTTTATTTAAACGCAGGCGATTTTATTTACGTGTTAAGCAAAATATGTGAGATTACAAATAATAGTAATATGTTTATGGATATAGTCCTCAAAATACAACAAATAGTTAAAATACGTAAAAAATGTCAATAATTAGTAATAGTAATTCAATTAAAAATGAAATTAATTTGTTTTGAATTTAGTAGTAGTATTTTTACAGTGCTTTTATTGCGTTCATACAAACAAAAATCAATCGGCTCAAGTTTATTTATTATAAAAATTATATGATTTTCAACAAAAACATATTTTCATTTTTAAATGAAAATAACCAAGATTTATTTGAATAAACTAACTAAACTTTCAGCTGAAAAAAAAAAATCTACATGAATAAATACTGTGTACTGTGACTCATATATAACTCACAAGTAATATATATATATATACCGGGTGTCTCAGACCACCGGTACCACCCTTTTATTTTGACAACGCTTGGTCGAATGTGACTGCGACAAAAAAAATGATTATCAACGTGAACCCAAAGAATCCACTGATGAATTTATTTTTTACCGGAATAATCCGGAAATACCCAAAACCGGAAGTAACTTTAAAATTTCAATGCGTGAAATGAGTTTATTACTATTTTTATATCACTGTAAAGTAATATAATTTCAGATGGAGTATCTATCGGTGTAGTGCAAACATTATTCCCTGATTTATTTATGATGATATACGCAGTTTATGCCAATAAAGAATAGCATAACTAATAATATTATAAAATACATATTATTAATAAAGATAAAAATTCATTAGTATAAAACATTAATTACTTTATAACTGTTTTTGTGCAAAACAGCTTCTGGTGTCCTAATAATATGTCAATATAGTCGGTACTTAATTTTTTTACCGTATCTACAATTTTAATATTATGCCATCAAAATTTCCATAATGACGTATGATTATTATTCCAAATTATATTTTGCACTTAACCCATACTTTGAAACATATCCGCAATAATAATTTATTTTTTGAAGAATTTTTTGTCTGTTTATTTCGTTTTCTAGTGCTAGAACTCATCTCATTTATAGTAATGGCTCTATCAACTAAAACTTTTTTCAACTTTATTTTCATTATTCTTTACTTATTTTTATCTATTTTCGATTTTTGATTTGGGTTAGTTTGTTCTTGATTAGGCAATTTTCTTTTAGAATGTGATTGTGTTCCTTTTGTTTGTACACGTTTTTAGAAATTTATCTATTGTTGTTGATGTTTTGTTCCATTTGTCTACTCTTTTGCCATTTCTTAGAAAAGAAGGATAGAGTCCAAGGAGAGATAGGTTGCGATTGTTTTTGCAGCGCAATTTAATTTTGTATGCAAATGTTTTTTTGTTAACTTATGAATATTATTTCAAGCTCTCTTAAAGCGGTTTCATCCAATGCTGAACAAAGTAATGATTATTTTTTGTGCATTGGCATTAATTTCCTTAGGTAAAACATAAAAATGCACAATCTGGTAACATATATGCCGCAGCAACTTTGTTTACATTCTCCCCTGCGGAGTGTTAGTTCTAACATACTGCTTTGGCACTAGTTTCTGGTAAAACGGAAGGTAAAACTTAACTCAGTTTTGACCAATCGGTTTGTTATGTTTAACTTTAGAATAAGTAATTACTAAGTAGTGATAGATAAAAGATTTACATTGTGCTACGGTTGAAGCCCCATAGTATTTTTTGTGTTTGCAAAAGTTTTTTATTTACATTTATGAAACCTGTCATTTGATTAGTTCTGGCAATTGCACCAGTTTTTAACGTAACGTTCTATGTGTGGCTCCGTGGTGAGTGGGAAAATTAAGCGGTAAAGCTGACGGAAAAAACTATTTTAGGTCGGCCTGTGCGCAGCCCTCCTGCTCATTGAAAAATTGAGCATTTGCAAAACATTTTATGACGACATTTTTTTGTTTTTTAGGCTGATATGCCAAAAATCTAAACTAACTAACTTGGGTTTTATTATATTGGTGTCAGAGTTCTTCTAAGTTTTCAAGCTGACACATTAATTCAATTACATCAATTAAAAGTCGGTTGTGATTAATTTACGGAAATCAATCCGTTGAAATCCGTTCATATCCGGCTCAACAGACCAAAATGTTGAAGATAATTTTTCTCAACTTTTGCTATTTTGTACGAAGATTATTTATAGTTCACTAAAACATAAATACTTTCTTATGTATATTTGTTGATGTTGTACGACAATGGAATATTCAAAAATAAATCTACTTTATTATTAAATCGTATTAGAAAATATAGTATTAAACTATTAATTACTAGATATTAATTGATTGATAAAATGCCTTTAAAAAATATCTTACTAAAATATAATTATTATATTCTAAAAAATCTTCATATACTAATAAGAGCAGTTTGTTTTGTTTATATATGTAAGCTTTTATCAATGTTAATATCATCTTTTCTTGTACGTTTTTTGTGGGTGGGTCTAGGTCGTTGTTTTGTTAACAACTGTTTAGAATTAAATAATAATTCAAAATTCTATAACTTATTACCATATTTTTTAAATGAGGTTTATCAAATTGAAAAAGACCAAGACAAAACGATGATAACATTTTTCTACTATACTTTAAAGAATAAGTACTCAAGTAATTTTGGGTCAAAATATACAAATATTATTGATTCCAAAACAAAAATTAATTGATTATTTTTATTTAATTAAGATATTGTCCTGTTAGTGGCCATCATCAACATCATTCTTTGAATAGAATATATAATAGATCTACAAATAATGTGAATTTATCGAAAAATAAAAAGAAGCTAAAAGAAGCCACAGTTTTTAGATTTATCTAAAGGTGAAAGTTTTTCTGAAAGTCAGAATAATGTAACTGAGCAAAAAATTTAGTTAAAAAAGTTTTGACAATATAATTGATAAAACATATTTAAATAAAAAAAATAAAAACAAATAAGAAAATTCTAAGAGAGGTTTTACTTTATTATGGCAAGGTTTCTACTGTAGACAATGAAATCAAATAAATAGAAGACAAAGTTATTAAAATTTTATTTTTTGAAGATGAAGAAAATGTAATACAAATAAAAGAATTAAAAAAAACAGATTTAAAAAATGAAGAAATACTTTTTGTAACTGATTCGAAACAAAATCAGTTGAGAATTTTTGTACAAACCAAAATACTGCAAATAAAGAAAATCCACTAAAGTAGAAGTTAATGAAAAAACATCATTTAAAAATAAAGATACAAATGCGTCATGTTTAAAAAATAAAGATGTTAATGTAAAGTAAACTAGTAAACCAATACAGGCAATGCTGCAAAAAAATAGACGTAATTAGAAATGTGTTATTGATCGATTAAAGGCCCCATCAGAAACTTCGTCTACTTTATCAAGATGCATTTTCTTGTCAAGTTTATTAACAGAAACAACTACCCAAACGCGCACCAGGCTTTTATCGTTTGCTGAACTTAATTATAAAGATACAAGAGATATTTGCAAAAAATCCATAGCACAACAATTACCAAGGGAAGTTACTAAAATATTGTCTACGTCTATACGAATGGTAAACTATTTTGATTTTATGCAAAACAATGTCCCGGCAGCTAGTACTAGTAATATTAAAAAAACTAGTAGTACAAATTGAAGTTGCAGTAATCAGTCTACGATTACAATAATAGAAGTACCAAAAAAAAATTTAAGCTATTACAAAAGCATCCTGAAAGAAGAGAAAAGCAAAGAACCGGCCAGATAGAAAAAGACATTAAAAATAATAGCAAATCTGAAAAACGTCATAAAAAAAGAAAATCGTTGTTTTATCGAACCGACGCTGAAAGAAAAAACGTTAAAGATATGCGTAAAGAAAGTAAATATCTAAAAGAACTCGACCCAAATAAAGAGCAAGTAGAAACTGCTAACAATTCAACTAATTCTAATACTGAGGATCAGCCAATTTAAAACTTAAACTAAATATGGATAGTATTGATAGCAATTCCAACTACAATATTGTGAATGAAAGACCCAACTTAATAAATGTAATATTAAAAAAGAATTTACGCAAACTAGCTAAAATATCAAAAAATAAAATAAAAAATTTGACACAAAAGACAAATCTGATATTATTAGTATGACTCATGGTGCCATTGCTAAAGATATTGAAAGTGATTTAAAAACCGAAACAGTTGTTGTTAAACAGTGCAGCGTCGTTGTCGGTATAAATGATTTAAGTAATTTTGATTTGCATTCTAATGTAGTTCAAAATACTGAAGATTTTGACGAGTTAGAAACTAAATCAGAATTTAACGGAAATAATCAACACATTGAAATTGCTAAATTGTTAGAAAACAAAGAAATGGAATCAATAGCTGTCAAAAAATTGTTAGAAAATAAAAAAAGAAATGGAAAAAAGAGTATATGGTATTATAAAATCTTTAGATGATGAAGATATATAGCAATATATTTGTAACCAAAAGTACCCGTTAATAATTTTTAAGAAACGAAAAAAAAAAACAAAAGCTTCTAGCAGAAAATCTGTAAATAATAAAAAAAAATGATTCAAAAATAATGAAAAAGTGGAAGTGAAAATATTAACCAAAAAGTCGTTAAGTAATAAAAAAGTCAAACCTTTAACATCTACTAGCAAATCTTTATATAATGATATAGAACTCAAACTATCAGTATTTGCTAAAAAATCTTTAAATAATAAAAAAATTAAAAAAAAACCTTCTTCAAAAACTCTTTAGATACTAAAGAAATTGAATCAAAATTAGTTGCCAAAAAATCTTCTGATAATAAAAAACAAATAGAACCAGCAGTATCCGAGATCAAACTTTTACATAATGAAGTAGTAGAACTTTCAGAAAATAATTATGTGGAACTATCAGTGTTGGTCAGCAAAACTCCAGACAATAAAGAACCAGAAATATTAGCGGAAAAATCTATAGATAGTAAAAACATAGTATCCACAAAAAAGTATTAGATAATAAAAAAATTACTACTAAAGTGTGTAATGGTATGCCAATACTAGTTGGATATGATTGTCCAAAACAAGTTACTAAAGAAGATAAGTTGCTTAAAGAAGAAATAGTAATTTGATTGATATGTAAAGAAAAGCAGAACCTGAAGAAGAAGAAAAACCTATTATCAATTTATTGGGACGTCCAATAGTTTCACATCCAAAAAATTTAATAGATCTAATATCTTAAGCACTTTAAGTGCAATGAGTAATCTTCTTATTGATGAAAATGCCGCAAATGTTTCAGAATCATAAACTTTATCAACAAAATTAATTTGTAAAAAAAAGTAAACATTATACAATCAATACAAATATAAGAACACACCTTTAAAGGTTTTCAATCACGTTTTTAATACGCCCTTAGAAGATTTAATAAATGAATCATTTAACTCTTTATCAACATTTGAAAATATTACTGTAACAGTAACCAATAATGACAATAAGGAAACAGAAATGATAATTCTTGATAGAGATGCAGATATTGCATTGGGCAAAAAAAATTAAATTGCAAATCAAAAACTTGAAACTGAAACTCAACCATAACTTATTCTTTTGCCACCAACAAGTGGACAAGATTTATCAAGTAAAATTACACTTTCACAACTAAATTCAATTATTGAAGTTAAAAGAGAAAATGATGTTATCGAAACTGATATGACTAAAATAATTGAAGTAAGGAGAATACGGAAATTTAAACAATTAAACCTTGATGTCAACAATATGATTTCTACGCTTTGCCAACCAATTATGCGTGATTATAATGATGAATACATTTTAGTTATTTTTATGTCAATATTTGCAAAAGCAAAACCAAGTTTGCAACTATTTGCTGTTTTTTTATAACATAATTAAGAATATGTGTTATGTGCTCAAATCAAAGCACCCATAGTTATACTACAGTGCGTTTTCGCAAGTAGAACTATCTGGGCTTTAAATAAAATTGTCTAGAGATTGAATAGAACAACCCAGAGCTGCAGTAGAACCATCCAGACTAGTAAAATTACTCAGAGTTTCAATAGGAGTACCCAGAGCTCCAGTAAAAGTTCCCAGAATCTCAGATGAATTACTTAAAGCACCAGTAGAACAACGCAAAGCATCAATAGAACTACCTAGACCAGTAGAACTAAATAAGTAGAACTACACAAAGCAGTTAAACTATTCAGAGCTTCAGTAAAATTACCCAGACCTCTAGTAGAACTACCCAGAGTTCAAGTAGAACTACTCAAAGCTCTAATAAAATCACCTAAATCTTATTTAAACAATGATCAAGTACATAAACTGCAATTGCAAATAAGGTCATATCTAGTACTTAATAAAAATTAACAGTTGATGATGAATAATATAATCAACATGTACTAAGATGATGCAAAACAACCACAAAAAAAATCAACAAGACGTAAGAAAATTAAAGAAACTGCAACAGTAATTTCTGCAAAACCATTTACACTAACCAATTAACAATTGCAACAAAATTATCAACAAAAGTTTCTACAACATAGGCAACAACAAGAGAAACAATATAAGCAGCAACAACAGCAGGAGCAGCATGCACAAGCTTTGTATCTTTTGGATTAACACGTGCAAGAACAGCAACGCACATGGGAAAAAAAGACTGCAACAGCGTTTAGTAGAACAATATCTTTGGGATACACAAGTGCAAGAACATGAACGTTTAATGGAAAAAGAAAAAAATTGCATATCACTTTTGTTGTTCTACTAAGCGCTGCTTAGTAGAACAACAAAAGTTTTTATCATCAACTTTACCACCAAAAACACCACATATTCCCGTTATGCCAGTACAATTTTCTCCAAATTACAATAGCAATTTACAGGCAAACTTGAGGACTTTAAGTTTATTTATTTATTTATTTATTAGTCAACGGAAGCCATTACAAAATAAATATATATTCTTAGTTTCAAAAACATAAATTATACATAAAACAACTAAATATTAAAAATAAGAATAAAACTTAAATAGTTACAAAATATTAAAAAGGTCACGTATGGGTGACAAATGCACGTCCCATGGTATTAAAATAATCTTAAAAAAAATCTACTTTAACTTTTTTGGCTTGCCGCAAAATACGTGTAGATGCAGAGTGCACCGCATAATCAGTACGTTTGAACGGTATATAAAATAAATAGTCATTGCGTAAAACTTGAGCTGGGACCTGAATACCTATAGAGCTGAGCAAGTCAAGACAGTCAATAATCCTACGAAGCACTTTAAAAACTAGTGTCACGTCAAAATTAAAACGTCAGTCTACAGTATCTGCTGTTTGACAAGAACTACGGCTTATTTACCCAAAACCGCCTGCTTTACAAGAATTGATAGTATATGCACAAGGTTTAAATTAGCAACCAACACAACAATTGCTACAAAGTACGATACAGCAATTACCACAACAATTATTACAGATTTCAACACAGCATTTTACTCAATAACTACAGAGTTCAATATAGAGATATTTTTCTAAAAATTGTTACACGTAACAACAACAATCAAAGCAACAATTGCCACAAAGTTCATTCTAGCAACCAATCATCACATAGGCCATCACTTCAGTCAACTCAACAATTGCTCTAGGGTTCTATAGAAAAATTACTCTATAAACTTTTGCAAGTAACACAGCAATTATCAACCCAACAATTGCAGCAAGTTTTTATACAGCAGTCATCACTAGGTCTTGCACAACAATCAACCAAACTAATAGATTAATCAACCCAAGAATTGAAACAAGTTGCGGCAATTGCTTGATAGGAAACAGGGTCAGGTGAGTGTGCGAGCACTAAGTTTATTAATTGTAGGCCAGTAGAGTTTTAAATAGTTTTGATTTAGTGAAAAACTTTTGCTTGACAAAACCGAATCAAATGTGGTTTGAGATTTAAACATGCGTTCATTTTGATTTAAACTTGAAGTCTTCAAATTTGTCCGTAAATTGTTATTAATAAAATTAGTTTGAACAAAACTGTATTGGAATAACGGGAATATGTGGTGTTTTTGGTGGTGAAGTTGATGATGAAAACTGTTGTTGTTCTACTAAGCGCTCATGTTTATGCACTTGTTTATCTCAAAAATTTTGTTCTATTAAACGCTGTTTTGCAATCTTTTTTTTCCTATGTGGGTTGATGTTCTTGCACGTGTTGATCCAAAAGACTCAAAGCTTGTGCATGCTGCTTTTGGTGATGTTGTTTTTTATCTGTTGTAGTTGTTTATATTGTTCCTTTTGTTGTTCCCTATGTTGTAGCAACTGTTGTTGATAATTTTGTTGCAATTGTTAATTGGGTGGTGTAAATGATTTTGCAAAAGTAACTGGTACAGTTTCTTTATTTTTTTTACGTTTTGTTGTTTTTTTTGTTGTGGTTTTTTTGCATCATTTTGGTACATGTTGATCATGATATTCATTATCGACTGTTGATTTTTATTCTGTACTAGATATGACCATATTTGCAATTGCAGTTTGTGTACTTGATTATTGTTTAAATAAGATTTGGGTAATTTTATTTGAGCTCTAAGTAGTTTTACTTAAGTTCTGGGTAGTTTTACTGGAGCTCTGCGTAATTTTACTAGAGATCTGGGTTGTTCAACTAGTGCTCTGGGTAATTTATTTAGAACTCTGGGTACTTCTACTAGAGCTCTGGGTACTTCTATTGAAACTTTGAGTAATTCTACTAATCTGGGTGCATATATTGCAGCTCTGGATGTTTTATTCAAACTCTGAGACAATTTTATTTAAAACCCAGATAGTTCTACTTGCGAAAACGTTGTGTAGTATAATTGTGGGTGTTTTGATTTGAACACATAACACATATTCTTGATTGTGTCATAAAAAGCAACAGCAAATGGTGACAAAGTTGGTTTTGGTTTTGAAAATATTGACATAAAAGTAACTAAAATGTACTCATTATTATAATCATGCTTAATTGGTTGGCAAGGCGTATAAATCATATTGTTGACATCAAAATCAACCACATTTGATTTAGAAATAATGTCAACTATTTGTTTGGCAGTTCCGACAATTCTGTTGTTGAAAATTGTACTCAAATCACTCCCTAGTTTTTTGCTGCAACTGATTATTGTCATGTAAGTTTCTTTGGCTATATTTTGCTGTAAATAATAAGGGTAGAAATTAGGCTGCAACTTAAACATGAATTGTGCCATAGTAATTTCAGCTATATTTTCATTAGATCAAACAGTTTGAGTTATAGCTGGTGTAACGTCAGGAATGCGTTTTTTTGGTTTATTTGGAGTATTATTATTATTTGATGGAATGCTAGTAATAGTTAAATTAGAAATAACGGGTTGTTGAACTTCTTTAAATTTAATTGTTTGAGTTTCCGTGTTCTCCTTACTTAAAACTTCAATTATTTTAGTCATATCAGTTTTGATAACATCATTTTTTGCTTTAACTTCAATAACTAGATTTAGTTTTAAAAGCGTAATAATACTTGATAAATCTTGTCTAGTTGTTGGTGGCAAAAAAATAAGCTTTGGTTGAGTTTCAGTTTCAAGTTTTTGATTTGCAATTTAATTTTTTTTACCCAATGCAATATCTGCATTTGCATCAAGAATTATTATTTCTGTTTTCTTATTGTCATTATTGGTTACTGTTACAGTATTATTTTCAGAAACTGATAAATGAGTTAAATAATTCATCTATTAAATCTTCTAAGGGAGTATTAAAAACGTGATCGGGAACCTCTAAAGGTGTGCTCTTATATTTGTATTGATTGTATAATGTTTACTATTAGTTTACAAATTAATTTTGTTGATAAAGTTGATGATTCTGAAACATTTGCGGCTTCATCATCTATAAGAAGATTATTCATTACAATTTTAGCTGCTTTAGATATTAGATCTATTAATCTTTCCGAATGTGAAACTATTGAACGTTCCAATAAATTGATAATAGGTTTTTCTTCTTCTTCAGGTTCTGCTTTTCTTTACATATCATACAAATCACTGTTTTTTTTAAGCAACTTATCTTCTGTAGTCCCTCGGGGGAGCCTGTAACCCCTAGAGGGCGCGTCTCCAGGTGGCGGATAGGAGGAAACCCTCACCGGCTTAGCCGGCGGGTAGGTGGAAAATAAAATACTACTCGCGGACCAAACAGGACGGGCAGATTGGGCTCATAGCTGTAGAGAAAGCAGTTGATCTAAGAAAGAAGTTCCAAACAAAAAATTCTGATTTTCTTGGTAGGGGGTTGAGGCACTGGGCTAACTCCTCGATACTAAAAAAACGCACTTTTAAAAGAACTAGTCAACAGCTTCGGAACGGATTAGAAACTAAAAATCGACATAAGTTACGTAACAAGAAAATGATTTTTGGAACATGGAATATTCAAAGCCTTTCAACAAAAACAAACAAAGTACTAGCGGAGCTAACAAAAAACAAAGCAGACATAATAGTCCTGACAGAAAAAAAGAAAAAAGACAATGCTCGAAAAACCTCAAAAAACCACCACTACGCAAAAAACCAAGAACCTGAAATCTATAATAGACTACACAACAGCACGACAAAAAACAAATCTAGTCATACAGGATATAAGGGTGTATAGAGGTGCAACATGCGGCAGCGACCACTATCTGTTAAAAAGAAATTTCCTGTTCTCGAGGAAATACAAAAAAGAAGAAAATATAATTATGGTTAAATAAACACAAACATAAACAAAAGAGAATAAAAAAGAAGACAAGTTTAACTTGGACAGTTTAGAAAATGAGAGCACCCAAAACCTATACAAAACAAGATTAGACCAAAAACTACAGACCATACAATATAAAGATAACGAGAAACATTACCAATGTATTAAATCATGCATATATGCAGCGACCAAGAAAGCATTAGAATATAAAAAACAACAACAAAGGGTGACTACATATTAGTGGGACGTAGAAATAAAAAAAAATATAAGAGACAAGAAAGAAAAGTACCTGGCATATTTGTCCAATATGTCGAACGAGCATAAAATATGGTATAAACAAGCAAAAGCACAAAAGAAAATTAGCGAGAAAAAAACAAAGCATGGGAGAGAAGATGCAACAAAATAAACACGCATATTGGAAGACGAAAAAGTAGCGAAAGCTAGAAAATACTATAAACCCTGAGACAGGAAAATAAAGATCTGATATCACTAATAACAATAGAAAAATGAGAGAACTATTTTAAACAGTTACTAATAGAACATAGACTACCCTTTCAAGAGAACCCAGAGATAGAAGGAAACATAAACATAACAGCATCACTAATCAAAATAACTGTAGCAGACGTAAAACAAGCTTGTAAATCACTAAAGAATAGAAAGGCACCCGGACCTGGAAACATTCCAGCAGAGCTCATTAAATGTGGAACAACAAAACTATACTAAGAACTAACGGTACTAATCCAAAACTGCTTGAATAAAAAGCCAACCTTGGAAGAATGGAACATTGCCCTTTTATCGACCATACATAAAAAAGAGGACACGTTGAACTGCAACAATTACAGAGAGATAACAGTAACGAACACACTATATAAAATATATGGCAAAATCCTGTCAAAAAAAAAATTAAAGCAGAATACAATAACATGTAGAAGGAGAAACAGGCAGGATTCCGGGTGGGAAGATCAACAATAGACCATCTATTCTCCGTCACTCAAATAATAGAAAAAAAAACTGCGTACAACCAGGAAACCCACCTAATATTTATAGATCTGAAAAAAACGTATGACAGTGTACCACAAAATATACTATGAGAAGCGCTAGAAAAAATTAACATAAATGGAAACATAATAAAGCCGATACAAAAATTATACCAACACGCATCAGCAAAACATAAAATAGGGCAAACATTATCAAAAAGTTTTAATATAACTAAAGAGTTTAAACAAGGGTGCTGCCTATCTACGACTCTGTTTAAAATCTACCTAGAACAAGCGCTAAAAGAGTAAAAAAGAAAATCCAAAAACATGGGTATACCCCTTAACGATAATATCGTCTACACACTATGCTTTGATCAAATAGTAATAGCGCAAGATCTACATGACATCGAATATATGACTAGAAAACTCATAAAAGAATACAGCAATTAGGAAATGAAAGTAAATATAAAGAAAACAGCGTATATGTGTATAAGAAGACAACAACAAAACCTCATCCTAGAAAACGAAACAAGCATAAAAGAAACCAAGAAATACTCAGAAGCACAGATAACCAACGACAAAACAGAAGATGACAACATAAAAGACAGAAATATACAAGGAAGAAAAGCAATAAGTATATTGAATGGAATATTATAGGACAAAGGCATTTCATACTATATTTTCAACAACAAATATATAATACGAAATTGGAAGACGCTATAAACTTTATTAATAATAATAATCTTTTGTAGTAACTTGTTTAGGACATTCATTACTAATTTTTTATTATCTAATACTTTTCTTGCGGATATCATTTCTTTACTATCTTAAAATTTTTCCGTAAATATTTCTGCCTTTTAATGTCTGAAAATTTGCTGACCAACACTGATAATTCTACATAATTATTTTCTGGTAATTTCACTACTTCATTATGTAAAAGTTTGCTCTTAGATACTGCTGGTTCTATTTGTTTCATATCATCTAGAGATTCTCTGTAAACTAATGTTGATTCAATTTTTTTAGTTTTTAAAGAGTTTCTGTAAAAGGATCTATATTACATTTTTTTAATATTTAAAGATTTTTTAGCAAATACTGATAGTTCCACCTATTCTTTATCATTATATAAAGATTTGCTAGCGGATTTTGATGGTTTGACTTTTTTATTATTTAAAGAATTTTTGGCTGATACTTATACTTCTATTTTGTTATTGATTTCTGAATTATTTTTTTTATTATCTACAAATTTTTGGCTAAAAGTTTTTGTTTTAATTTTTTTGTTATTTAAAAGTTTTTATCGGGTACTTTTTGTTGTACTTGCTCTTTGCATATTTTTATCATCTAAAGATTTTATAATATCAGATACTATTTTTTCTAATAATTTTTTGACAGCTATCGATTCTATTTCTTTGTGTCTAACATTTTTTCAATTTCAATGTCTTGATTATTTTTGTTAGATTCTGGTTTAGTTTCAAACTTGTCAAATGCTTCAGTATTTTGAAATACATTAGAATGCGAATCAAAATTACTTAAATTGTTTATACCGACAACGACGCTGCACTGTTTAACAACAACTGTTTTGGTTTTCAAATAACTTTCAATGTCTTTAGCAATGACACCATGAGTTGTACTAATAATATCAGATTTGTCTTTTGTGTCAAGTTTTTTATTTTATTTTTTGATATGTTAGCTAGTCTGCGTGAATTCTTTTTTAATTTTACATCTAAGTTGGGTCTTTCATTCACAATATTGTAGTTGAAATTGCTATCAATATTATCCTTTTTTAGTTTAAATTTTAAATTAACAATTGGCTGATCCTCAGTATTAGAATTAGTTGTATTGTTAGCAGTTTCGACTTGATTTTCATTTGGGTCAAGTTCTTTTTGATGTTCACTTTCTTTACGCTTATCTTTAACGTTTCTTGTTTCAGCATTGGTTCGATATAACAAAGATTTTTTTTAACTACGCCTTTCAGATTTGTTATTATTTTTAATGTCTTTTTCTTTTTGACTGATTTTTTTTTGCTTTTCTCTTCTTTCAGGCTGGCAGCATTCAACCACTTCTGAATCATATCACATGTTTCTTTTGTATTCAGTGCTGAAAAATTTATTTTGTTTATAGTGTTGTGAGTAACAATTGCTTTTTTTTTGTTCTTGTTTTTCTGAATTTTGGTTTGTGTTTATTTTTTTGTGATGTTTGACCAGTCAAATTTTCTACTAATTTGCGTTTGTTAGTTTTATTTTCAATGTCACTATTATTGTTATTTTTTATTTTGTTATTCTTTTCAAAATTGCTTTTAATTTCTTTTAAGTTGGAAAAACAATCTTGATGCTTTTTTAATAGTTTAATTTTTTCTTTGATACTTCTAATGTTGTAATAGTAGACTGATCACTGCATCTTCATTTTATACTACTAGTTTTTTAGTACTACTAGTCCTAGATGCCGGGAGATTGTTCTGCATAAAATCAAAATAGTTTACCATTCGTATATTCGTAGGCAATATTTTGGTAATTTCTCTTGGTAATTGTTGTGCTATAGAATCCTTGCAAATATTTTTTGTATTTTTTTAATTAAGTTCAGCAAACGATAAAAGCCTGGTGCGCGTTTGGGTAGTTTTTTCTGAAAATAAACTTGACAAGAAAATGCATCTTGATAAAGTAGACGTAGTTTCTAATGGGACCTTCAATTGATCAATAACACTTTTTGAATTATTGCCTGTATTGGTTTATTAGTTTTTTTTTCATCTGCATCTTTATTTTTTAAATATGACGCATTTGTAACTTTATTTTTTAATGAATTAGGCGATTCATTTTTAAATTCTTCATCTTTACTTTAAGATATTCTTACATTTACTTCTACTTTATCGGATTTTTTTTGCAGTATTTTAGTTTGTACAAAAATTCTCAACTGTATTTGTGTATTAAAAACTATACTTTTGAAGCAATTCTTGATTTTGTTTCGAATCAGTTACAAAAAGTATTTTTTCAACTTCTAAATTTGTTTTTTTAAGTTCTTTTATTTGTATTACATTTTCATCATCTTTACAAAATAAAATTTTAATAACTTTGTTTTTTTTTTATTTGATTTTATTGTCTATAGTAGAAACCTTGCCAAAATAAAGTAAAACATCTCCCAGAATTTTCTTTTTCTTTTATTTCTTTATTTAAATCTGCTTTATCAGTTATACTATCTACATTTTTTTAACTGAATTTTTTACTCAGTTACATTATTCTGACTTTCAGAAAAACTTTCACCTACAGATAAATCCGAAAACTGTGGCTTCTTTTAGCTTTTTTTTATTTTTCGATAAATTCACATTATTCGTAGATCTCGTATTCTTCTTCTTCTTGTTCCACTCCTATCGGAGATTGGAAATCATCAATGCTATCTTCATTCTATTCACTGCTGTCCTAAACAGTTCTGTGGTACTGCAGCTGTACCATTCGCGCAAATTTCGAAGCCATGAAGTTTTGCGTCTCCCTACATTTCGCTTTCCCTTTATCTTCCCTTCCATAATAATTTGGAGAATTCTGTATTTTGGTCCCCTGGCTACATGTCCGAAGTAACTTAGTTTCCTGGTCTTAATACTAAGGATTATTTCACATTCTTTTTCCATCCTCCGAAGTACCTCGGTGTTTGTTACATGATCGACCCAGGATATCCTCAGTATTCTTCGATAGCACCACATCTCAAAAGCCTGTATCTTGTTTATGTGGGCTTGTTTTAGTGTCCAACTTTCTATACCGTAAAGTAAAATCGAAAAGACATAGCAGCGTAGCATCCTTACTCTAAGATTTAGGGAGAGATCTCTGTTGTTGAAGAAGGTATTCATTTTTATAAATGCATTTTTGGCTATCTCTATTCTTGTTTTTATTTCTTTAGTTTGGTCTGTGTCGCTACTTATCCAAGTGCCGAGATATTTGTAGGTGTCTACTCTGTCTATATTGGTGTTAGAAATTCTCAGATTGTCAACGATGTTGTTGTTTTTTGAGATTGCCATAAATTTTGTTTTCTTTAAGTTCATTTTAATGCCCCATTTATTGCAGACTGTGTTGGTTTTTTCCACAAGTCGTTGTAGGTCTTCCATGTTAGTAGCCAGAATTACCGTATCATCAGCATACCTTATGTTGTTTAGTATGTTGCCATTTATCACTACTCCTCCTTCCTCTTCTTCTAGGGCTTTTCTAAATATCTCTTCGCTGTATAAATTAAATAATAGTGGAGACAAGACACACCCTTGTCGCACCCCTCTGCATATTTTGATATCTTTGCTGGTTTCGTTATCAACTCTGATGTTAGCTGTTTGGTTATAGTACAGATTTTGAATTATGCAGATGTCCCTAGTATCCAGATTTTTCTTCCAAAGGAGCTCTAGTAATTTTTGATGTTGGACTTTATCGAAAGCCTTTTTGAAATCTATAAAGCACATGTATAGGTCTACATTCATATCTAGACATCTTTGGGTTAGTACATTTACCCCGTATAAGGCTTCTCTTGTTCCGAACCCATTTCTGAACCCGAACTGAGTGTCCCCTATATCCTCTTCTAGTCTTTTATAGATTCGGTTGTGGATAATTTTAAGTAAGATTTTCAGTGTATGGCTCATCAAGCTGATAGTTCTATAATCAGAGCATTGTGTGGCATTCTCTTTCTTTGGTATGGTTATAAATGTGGAAAGGAGCCATTCTTGGGGTATGAAGCCAGTGGTGTATATAGTGTTAAAGAGTTGCAGTAGAGTGTTAATTGCATCTTCATCTAAAAGTTTCAGTAATTCTATAGGGATCTCGTCTGGCCCCATTGCTTTGCCCGCCTTGGCTTGTTTGATGGCGTGGATTACTTCCTCCTTCAGTATGATCGGTCCTGAGTCTTCGGTTGTGTTAGTTGGTAGGGTTTTCCGGTTGTCTTTAAATAGTTCTTGTATGTATTCTGTCCACCTTTCTATCTTCTTCTGTACATCAAGTATTAGTTTTCCATCCTGGTCTTTCAATACTCCTATTTGCCTTCTTCTGGTCGTTCCTGTCAGTTCTTTGATCTTTTTGTGCATATTAAAACTATCATGCTTGTTTTTGAGTGTCTCTATTTCCGTGCACTTTTCAGCTAACCATTTCTCTTTTGCGATTTTTATCTTTCTTCTCACTAATGCCCGTAGGTCGTTGTATTTTTTGAGGTTTTTTGTTTTATTGTCTCGCCGTTCTTCCATGAGGTTTGCAATTTCATCAGTCATCCATGGCTTGTGTTTTGTACTTGGGGAAGGTGTGACATCTTTACTTGCCTTTTCTAATTCGTCTTTAATGTTTTTCCATTGTTCATTTACCTCCATATTTTTCGAGTTTATTGTCCCCAATACTTTTAAGTTGTGATTGACTGTTTGACTGATTTTGTCTCGAATATTCTTCTCCTTTAGTCTTGTCCAGTCTGTTCTTTTTTGGGTATTCTTTCGTTTTGGTGTTATCTTTTTTAGTTTGGTTTCTATCACAGCCAGTATAGGGTTATGGTCTGAGTCTATGTCTGCTCCTGGGTATGTTTTTGCAGACGTGATAGAGTTTCTAAATCTTTGTCTAATAAGTATGTAATCAATTTGATTCCTTACAATATTGTCTTCTTTGTCTGCGGGTGATCGCCAAGTATATAAACGTTGCTTAGGTAGGTTAAAGAAGGTATTTGTTATTACAAACTCTTCGTTTTGGCAGAACTCAACTAGGCGTTTAGATCTCCCATTATTACAGTAACTTCGTGTTTCTTTGTTGAATTGAGTACTGTTGTAAGTTGTTCATAAAATGTTTCTATTTCGGTTTCTTCTTTGTCTGCGGTGGGTGCATATACCTGTATTACGTTTAGATTGCCCAAGGTGGTGTTAAATTGTAACATCATTACTCTATCGGAGAATGGAGTGAAATTTACTATTGATCTGTTAGTGTCTTTATCGACCATTATTGCTACTCCATATCTTGTTCTTATATTATTTTTGCCAGCGTAATATATCATGCCGTTATTAGTAGGGCATTTTCCATACCCTTGCCATTGGACATCACTAATTCCTAGAATATTTATTTTTAGTCTTCGCATTTCTGAAGTTACATTTTCTAATTTGCCCGCTTGGTGTAAGCTGCGAGCGTTCCATGTTGCAATTATCATTTTATCAGTTCTATGTAGCATTTTTATTCTTGTGGAGCAGTCATTGATCTCTCGTATTTCCTCATTCAATACTTTCCCCCCCGGAGATCCGATTGGGGGAATTGATACTCCGGATAATAAATTAGGATTGAATGAAGTCATCTTGATGATTTTTCCTCGGGATATCCATATGGATCTTTAATGTAGTGGTTTCCCTTTGCCTTCTACATCCTATGCCGTTGACCGTACGTGTATCGGGTTCATCCGCCTTTGGGAGCTTTTTTCTCGCCCCTTGGACAAGAGGGTGCCCATCTTTTTCCGAGGGAAAAAGTATGCTGCTTATCCCGGCAGCGGTTCGATGGATGTGGTTTAATGTCATACCCAGGACGCCGTAGAATTACATTTCCTTAATTCTCATTAATGGTTATACCGCCATGACTCGGTCGCCAGAGCCTCGTTAGTTATCTAGCAGCGGGCACCGCGTGCAGGAGAGGTTGACATTTGGGCCGGACTTATGTTGGTGTTTCTTGCCGTCACCCCTTATACCTTTTATTTAAAGAATGATGTTGACGATGGCCACTAACAGAACAACATCTCAATTAAATAAAAATGATCAATTAATATTCGTTTTGAAATCAAATATATTTGTATATTTTGACTCAAAATTACTTAAACTTTGGTACATATTCTTCAAAATTTGATAGAAAAATGTCATCATTGTTTTGTCTAGGTTCTTTTTGATTTGATAAACTTTATTTGAAAAATATGCTGATAATTTATAAAAATTTGAATTTTTATTTAATTCCAAAATTTTGTTAAGAACACAACGACCTAGACCCACAAAAGACGTATATTGACCGATGACATTAACATTAATAAAAACTTACATATATATACAAAACAAACTGCTCTTATTGATATATGAAGATTGTTTAGAATATAATAATTATAAAATCATTTTATTTTTGCATTTTTCAGTGTCGTACAACATCAACAAATTTACAAAGGAAAGAAATTATTTTTTAGTGAACTGTAAATAATCTTCGCACGGAATAGCAAAAGTTTAGAAAAATCATCTTCAACATTTTGACATTAAAAAATTAAATTTATGAAAAAATATTCTAAACTAAAAAACATCCATAGACGCGTTTCGAGGTTTACCTCTCATCAGTATGGCTTTATTTATTTAAACTAATTGATTTTTAACTTACTTCGTTAACATTGTTCACCACCACAATTCAAAGTGAATATTTTAAAAAGTGTATTGACTATTTATACTAACTGACTTAATGACTATTTAATGGCTATGGTTAATAGCATTCTGAGAATGAACAAATAAACTAATTATTTTGGGATATTAAGCTGATGGTAATGACATGAAAGAATTAAAACAGAAATTTGAAAATTAAAAATAGAATAAATTTTTTGCATAAATTATAATTACTATTATACAATTTCGTGTATATCAGAACATATATATATTTCTTTATATATATTATTCAACATTTTGATTTTTTGAACCGGATATCAACGGATCACACTAGATTAATTTGCGTAAATTAATCACAATTCACTTTTAATCGATGTAATTGAATTAACGTGCCAGCTTGAAAACTTAGATAAACTCTGACATCAATATGACAAAACCCATGGGAAGATTAAAAGTATTAAAATTAAAGCGCTTTAAAATGATCAAGACTACTAGAACAAAAAAATATGAAATCAATCTACTTAAGACTTTTTCATCATTAATCGTTCATCACAGTCATTTATCACCACCGCTCAAAATAAACAGTCAACAGATTCACAACCGTCGGTAAAACTGCCAACATTTCATCTACCTAAATTTGATGATAACTTGAAAGATTAGATCAGTTTTGGCAAATCAAATAAGTGAAACAAACAGTTCATTGGCATTGACCTCAGCATACTATGAGGTGGCACTTAAACTCACTTCAAAATTAAATAGAATGGAATCAAACTTGGCATATTCCATTAGACAAAATGAATAAATGTACAAAACACGTTAGATCTCTGGAAATGATTCAGGAGCTAAATTAAACAAAAGCACTAAGGACAAACACAAAAATTTCAATTGTTTTCCAATTAAAAACTTGATCAACTTTTTACATGATCTTTGTTACAAAGCAGGTTATTGATGCCATCAAAAATAACTTAAACATGATTGTACACTGCTGGTATTTTAAAATATGCTATGCGGGCATCTTATATTCCAGTTACAATGCAATTACAAACACGTATTGCAGGTGAAAGCATTAAGCATTGCAATGTACATGTGTTCGAGACTTACTTGATTAAGTTATATTTTTCCTTATCTTTAAATCTTATATGGTAATAAGACAAAAAATACAAAAGATATTGACATAAAAATTGAAATAAATAACTTTCCAATTACCAGAACAA
The DNA here is from genome assembly GCA_963932245.1 of Tachinus rufipes. Classification (NCBI taxonomy): domain Eukaryota; kingdom Metazoa; phylum Arthropoda; class Insecta; order Coleoptera; family Staphylinidae; genus Tachinus; species Tachinus rufipes. The sequence goes on from OZ010750.1 coordinate 14,581,051, forward strand.
AACAGACAAAATACTTGGGAACAATAATAACAGAGAAACTAACATGGGATACACAAATAAACAAAATATTAAAAGAAAGTGCAGCAATAATAGAAGCTATCTACAGAGCCAGGAAATGCATAACAAAAGAAACTGCAATAAGTATATACAACTCACTATATTTATCAAAAATTAATTATTTAATAAATATATGGGGTGAGACAACAAAAACAAATATACAAAAAATACAAAGACAACAAAACAAAATACTTAAAATAATACATAAACTCCCAAAGCTAACACCAACAGAAGAAATATACAAAATAATCAACGAAACAAACATTAACGAAAAAATAAAAATAGAAAAATGCAAACTCATATATAAAACTAAAAATAAAGAAATTAAAACAAATCTACAAATAAAATTAAACAAAGAAATTCATGAACATAACACAAGCAGAAGAAGTAATATACATGTACACACAACAAGAACAGAAAAAGCGAAAAAAACTATACTAAGCAATGGACTAATCACATACAATGAACTACCTGAAAATATTAAAAAAACGTAAACTTAGAAAGAATTTAAAACAAAAATAAAAGAACATTACCTAATAACAAGACCAAAACAAACAAATAAATAAACAAACATGATAATACACACAAAATAAGATAAATGGAAAAAGGAAATAAAAATGGTGCTCCGAATACGAAGCTTTGCAGCCTACCATAAATGGAAACGGTGTAAAGCAGCAAGTGGAAAGAAAAAAAAAATAATGTTGTAAATATGTAAATATATTATATAAAATTTAGTTAATAAAAACTGGTTAACGGTTGAATACCAGTAAAAAAAAAATTTACTCACATGAACGCAGTTTTATTATGAAAAATAACCATCACCTGCAACTTTACCATCACTGCTGGCGTCAAAATATGCTATTTGGCTAATTTTGTAAATAAACTAAAATAGTCAACTTATACTTTTCAATATTTTGGATGATGTACTATTTTCTAGTTTTTTATCAGTATAGCAAAGTTTTATAATTTTTTCCTGTTCTATATTTTGAACGTTTGACAATAGACGCTTGATATAGTCATCAGCAAGATATAACCTAGATAGAATTTGTATCTTGCCTGATAAAAGTTTTGTTATATAGCAGAGCTAACTTGCTTATATCTAGAATAATTTATATAGTTTTTAATACAGATTGACAAAGTAGCAAATGCTCTATAGGGGTAGTTTTTTTAGAATTGGTTTTACAGTTGGTTTTTGTTGTTGATTGTGCTCATTAGGTTTTGGTATCTTGATGCAGCTGCATTTTTTGTCGTATTTGTTTCAACCATTGTGTGTCTTTATTCAGTCTGCTAAACTTTACATACATTTCTTTTGGGTAACTATTTTGAATTGATTTTTTTTTATTGAACTACAGTTTAAGTTTGAATTCTAATTGCCTAAAATTCTTTTTAATTTCTTTAGTTTTTTTTTTGCCAAAACCTTGGTTATTATTTTGCATTGTTTTGCAAATAACGTTGACAACGCTATTATATTCATAGCTTTGATCAAGCGCACTTTTTTGCAATTAAATTAAAGTTTAAATTATGTTTGGTAAATTTTTGTTAAAATATTACACAATCTTAATTTTTAAGTTAGAAATTAAATTGTGATATCATTATTTGTGTATCTTTTTGCACTAAAAGAAACTCCTTTATTTGATAATTAATTGTTTAATATCTGTTAAAAAAATCACTGTATGGAGTAGTGATTAGGGGTGTAAGGGATGATAAACCACAAAATAATATAGTTAAGATCATCCAACTGTCAACCTCACCTGCACGCGGTACACCCTGCTACACAACCAACGAGGCTCTGGCGACCGAACAAGACGGTATAACCATATTTTTTTTACAAATTAGTACTAGTAGCACATAGTAGTTAAAATGAATTTAAGATTTCATATTTATTTATGTCAAACATCTACGGCTTTTAAGAGCTGATGTCTAATTTTTTTTTAATTTCAAAATATTCTATTTAATAATAAAAGATTATATAGAATATTATTAAGATACATATTCTGCTTTGCTTTAATTCCGAGCAACACAGCACTAATATAAATTATTTTGTTTTGACATTTCTCAGAATTATTTTAAAACGCATATCAATTTGATAAAAACTGATAAAATTACATTGGTGAATAATTAATTACAATAATTAAGGTACAATAATTTAAATAGAAATCTGCTGCGTTATTATATTTATTTACAATTACTAAGATTTCAGTATTTACGACAGATTTTATATACTTTTTAATTTCTAATTAAATGGAATTTTTTATAAACTCTATCGACTTGAAAATTGTTCCAGTTTTTCTTGTTCGGCCATCTTCACGGTTTTAATATAATATCTTCTGATTTATATTTAATAGCAAAGCAGTTTTTTTTTTTACTTAAAGCATTATTACATTGCAATTTCAGTAATAAATATTTAAAAACATTTAAAAAAGTTATATATAATTTAACTATATTACCATGTTTAATTCCTCTTGCATCCACGGCGTTTCTGATGTTCTTTATCATCCGAATCATCAATACTGGAGTAACTGGAATCGGAGCTGGTGTATCCATTAAGCAAAATAGGATTTGTTTCATTTTTTGGTTTCTTCTTTAAGACATGTTTTTCACAGTAGCACATTCTAAGCGGTTTTGTAAAAAAAAATGTATTATTTAAACCTAATTGTCTTGGACATGATTGCAAAATATGTGAGATTACTAATAATAATAATAATATGTTTACGGATATAAACGCCAAAAGTACAACGATAATTTAGTTAAAAATTAAATTAATTTGTTAGTAGAGGGTTTTAGCCGGTTCTGGATCCACCGCACCACCGCACGGGGTGGGGATAGGAGTGGGGAGGGTGGCGGAGTGGGGGTAATCCAAGGGGTGGGGGTAAAAGGGGCGGGGTAACCCAAGGGTGGGGGTAAAAGGGGCGGAGCTCCGCCATCTTGGCCGCCATTTTGTTTTCCGCCATCTTGGACGCCATTTTGTTTTCCGCCATCTTGGCCGCCATCTTGGACGCCATCTTGGCCGCCATTTTGTTTTCCGCCATCTTGGCCGCCATCTTGGACGCCATCTTGGCCGCCATTTTGTTTTCCGCCATCTTGGCCGCCATCTTGGACGCCATTTTGTTTTCCGCCATCTTGGACGCCATCTTGGCCGCCATTTTGTTTTCCGCCATCTTGGACGCCATTTTGTTTTCCGCCATCTTGACCACCATTTTAAATCACCCAGTATAATTTTCCCGCCATTTTTCAAAAAAAAATTAATAGAACACCCTGTATATTTTGTTTTTATATGACATCTTTTAGACAATGAGTCAACTATTTACTCACACACAACAATTTTGAATAATGTTTGCAACCAGTCATACAAATACAAAAGATTTCACCACAATTGATAGTAATCCAATCATACACTCACAAATTGCCACCTCAATTAGTACTAAAACCATAGTTGATATAAGAAAAAAAAAGTGAAAGTGTGCTTTACCCCATAACGCTCACTCATTCTTCAACTCTGAAACAGTGAGAGTCTTATAATAGTAGCACGAGTATTTTCACCTATCTTACCCTTACATTTAAAAACAGTGAATTTTAGTTTTGCGTGTGTTTTATGTGTTTTAATTGCATACGTGTGTGATAGTGTTTTAAGTGAAGTTAATAATTGTTTAAGTATCATCAATAATCAAGGTTAGTAAATTTTGATATTTCCATTATTTATTTATTTCTTTTTTTCATTTAGTAAAATATTTTTATTTTATTATTAAACAATACATAATTTAATATTCACTTTATCATACTAATATTATTTATAGTTATACATTATTTATCACATTCAACGTTCAACATTTACTCCACAATTTAAATAATTTTTTGATTGTTTAAACCATAATATACTTATTATGGTTTAATTTACATAAATAATTTAAAATATAATAATAAAATAACTATAAGAATATGAATATGAAAATATAATATTAGAATCAGTCATAATATTAAATTATTTCAAAATTAATAAATACATTGAAGTTTTTTTTATGTTTTTCTATTTTTTAAATTGAAACTATCATTATCACTATTATTAATTGCAGATGTTCAACTGCAATAATTGTAGTATGTCATTCACGAGGAAGGATGCTCTCAAACGACATAATGATTGTTGCAATGGTGGAGTTAACATTTTTAAGTGCCCCAAATGTGAATATAACACACCTCGAAGGGATACCATTACACGGCATCTAAAATCCATGCATGGATTTAATGGTGAACAAGTGTCAGCCGCATTACCTATGGGGGGCGGAGCAAGGAAGCGACAACATCCAATCGATTCACCCCCAAGCACATCTAAGAAGACACGTAATGATGATAATGATGATGGGGTAGAAGAAGATGCTAACCTCATACGGTCATGTGATCTATGCAATATCACATTTGATACATCGTTGAAATTCGCTGGGCATATAAGATTACAAGCCCATAAAGCGAAATTGGGGCGACCTATTGGAGATGGCATTCTTGAAGTCTCCAGCTGCTTCAAGAATCGAATCGGAAGCTTTAAGATAAATGCTGAATCCAATGTCGGCGCGGATATCCCATCATTTTTAAACAACTGTAAAAATCGAGTTGTCCGCCTTGTCCGTAATAAGTTGGAAATGTTCACAAGTATTAAATTTACTTGTGAATTATTTGCTCACTATGTGAAGACGGACACCGATGATGATACTAGAGAGTTAAAATCATTTAACTCCAAGTATGTAACGGTTGATTTAATTACCGATATTAATGCCGCTTATGATGGGATATCCGCAACCATTAAAACAAAAAGCGAGGAATTTCAGGTAATAATATTTTTTCTATATAATTAAGTGATAATTTACTAATTTATATGTTTTTTTTGTATTATAGACAACAGGTAGCGGCTGGGCATTGGAGTCGGTGTCGCATCTATCGATAGAAGTTGCCAAATACGCACCAATCCGTGGATCTAGCTACATCGACTTACCAGGTAATAATTAGTACTGTTATATATATAATATATATATATATATATATATATATATATTATTATTGTTATATTTAATACTATTTTCATCATATTTTTTATTATACGTTACTAATTTTTGCTATGTTTTTTTTTTTTTAGCACAAATTAAATCCAGGAAGGCGTGTATAAACATTCAAAATAATGATGAGATGTGTCTGGCCTGGTGCATCACCGCTGCCCTCCACCCGACCAACAACAACAATGCACGCACATCCAGCTACCCGCACTTCAGCACCGTGTTGAATTTAACGGGCATAAGTTTTCCATGTAAGTTGAAAGATTTAGCTAAAATTGAAAATTTGAACAACATAAGTATAAATGTTTACGAATTAGAATATAATAATGACACCAGCGCGTTTAATATTGTGGGCCCCGTATATTTCACTCAGAATAGACGGGCAACCCATATTAATTTATTATTAATTGAAAATGGGGTCAAATCTCATTACGTTTTAATAAAACATATATCTAGATTGGTATCATCACAAGTTTCAAAACATGATCATAAAACATATTTATGTGATGGTTGCCTAACTTTTTTTAAATCAGAAGCTGCTCTAGTACTTCATACGCAGAATGATTGTAGTAAAGTATACACAATCATGCCAACTTCTGATTTGAAAATGGATAGAACTGGGGTGATGAGCCCTGGAAACATCACAAAATTTATGAATTATGATAAGCAAATGAAAGTCCCATTTGTTATTTATGGAGATTTTGAATCTGTTTTAAAACCCATTCAGACATGTGAACCTAGTAGTGATACTAAGTTCACCAATATAACGCATGTACACCAACCTTACAGTTTTGCATATAAGATTAAATGTTCATATGATACATCTTTAGATAAGTTTGTAAAATACACCGGTGACGACTGTGCCAAAGTATTCATTGACAAACTTACTGATGATGTACATAGAATTTATAATCAGCATTTAAAGCCCATAATTCCCATGAATAAATTAACACCCCAAGAGCAATTCTCACTCAATAGTGCTATAATATGTCATATTTGTGATAGAGAGTTATCCCCTGCTGAAAAAGTTGCAGATCATTGTCACTTAACAGGGAAGTTTGTCGGTGCCGCTCACTCGAATTGCAATATTAATTATAAGCTACCAAATTTTATACCGGTATTTTTACATAATTTAGGCGGGTATGATTCACACCTTTTTATTAAAGATCTCGCTTGTGACAATCAAGACATTGATGTCATACCTCTAAACAAGGAGAAATATATCTCATTTACAAAATCAATAAAAGTAGATGAATATATGAATAAAAAAGGTGTGAAACAAGCTCGTAACATAAAATTACGATTTTTAGACAGCTTTAGATTTATGGCTAGTTCAATAGATAAATTAGCTAAAAATCTAAACACTGATCAATTAATCGAAATTTCGCGGTTTTGCAAGTCAGCCGATGATTTAAAATTATTAACTCGAAAAGGTGTTTTCCCATATCAATATATTGATTCGATTGAGCGGCTCCAAGAAACGCAATTACCATCAAAAAAATCTTTTTTTAACTCCCTCACAAATACCGATATTACTCGTGATGATTATAAGCATGCTCATAGTGTGTGGGATCAGTTCAAATGTAAAAATATCGGCGATTATTCAGATGTATATCTTACAACTGATGTTCTTTTACTCGCCGATATATTTGAAGCATTTCGAACATTATGTTTAAAAACATACAGTTTAGATCCCGCACAATATTTCACAGCCCCCGGCCTCAGTTGGGACGCCATGCTGAAATATACTAAAATTGAATTAGAATTGCTCACTGATATTGAAATGCATCATTTTATTAGTAAGGGTATACGCGGTGGCATTTGTCAATGTTCTCTTCGTTATGCCCAAGCTAATAATAAATACATGAGTAGTTATGATACTACTAAACCTAGCATATATTTATCTTATTGGGATGCTAATAATTTATATGGGTGGGCAATGTCACAATTTCTACCATATAAAGGCTTTAGATGGTTATCTGAAACCGAAATTTTAAATTTAAATGTTACCAATATATCCGATGATTCATCAACTGGATACATTTTGGAAGTAGATTTGGAATATCCCAAAAACTTATATAATAAACATAATGATTTGCCTTTCCTAGCTGAAAATATTGTACCCCCCAATTCAAAATTTAAAAATTCCAAACTAATTCCATCACTCAATAACAAAAACAAATACATTCTCCATTATAGAAATTTAAAACAAGCTTTAGAACATGGTTTAAAATTAATTAAAATTCACCGCGTAATTTGTTTTGAACAGTCTGATTTTCTTAAAAAATATATAGACTTAAATACCGCGATGCGTCAATCAGCTAAAAATGATTTTGAAAAAGATTTTTATAAGCTGATGAATAATTCAGTTTTCGGAAAAACAATGGAGAATGTAGATAAGCGAGTTGATGTTAAGTTGGTGACACATTGGGATGATATTGGTAAGAGACGTGGCGCTCAAAGTCTAATCGCGAAACTAAATTTCAAATCTGTCTCAATTTTCCATGAGAATTTAGCTGCTATTCAATTAGAGCGGCTAAAGGTTATATATGATAAGCCAATTTATATTGGGTTTGCAGTTTTAGATTTATCAAAACTGCTTATGTATGAATTTTATTATAACTTTTTAAAACCTCTATATGGTGATAATGTGACATTGTGCTATATAGACACTGACAGCCTAACATTAAAAATACAGACCAGTGATATTTATCAAGACATTAAACATCACATCGATAAATTTGACACATCCAACTTCTCATCAGATAATGTGTATGATATACCATTAATGAATAAGGCTGTGTTAGGTTTAATGAAAGATGAGAATGCCGGTAAAATAATGACTGAGTTTGTTGGGCTGCGTGCTAAATTATACGCAAACTGTATAGGTGCAAGGTGTGTAAACTGCATTGATGATGATGATGAAATATGTTCAAACTGTATAAATAACAGTTGGACTAAAAAAGCTAAAGGAGTTAAGAAATATGTTGTGGCTAATCAGATATCCGGTGATGATTATAAAAATTGTCTATTCAATTCGGAATTAATTTATAGAAAACAAAATTTATTTAGAAGCATAAAACATACCATCCACACAATAACACAAAACAAATTGGCATTATCATCAGCTGATGATAAGCGTTTTATTTGTGAGGATGGTATGAATACGCTCGCCTGGGGTCATTATAATATTCCAAATATATAACATTTATCTTTTTTCATATTTTTACATTTTTATTTAAATATTTCAACTAACATGGTTCCTTGCATATGATATCTTTAAGGATGTATATACAATTATCGTACTGCTAGTATTATGTTTATATTTATTTTTTAATTTTATTAGTTAGTTTCAATCACCTTACCTTAATTAATTTATCAAATTTATTACATGTTTAAGACAAATAAAGCACTATTATTGTTATTATTATTATATAATATTTACATACCTGCTTTTTATTAAAAAAAATATTTATGTTTTATTAGATATTTAGATGTTTTCTTTTTTTTTATATATATACATATATATTATTTATATTAATGATAAAAATAAAAAAAATAATTTTTTAAATATATTTTAATAGTTTTATTTTATTTCATAACTAAGTAATACAGGTTTTAAAAATAATATTAGTGGTATAATCATACAATATCACTACATTTTTAATATTATACATATATATTAAATCCATTTTATGACAACTTCAATAATCAGCATTTTCATGAGTAATTTCAAACTACTCTTCTAACTACCCCCGACAAAGGTTTATACTCAATGATATTATCACATAGGATAAGACAGTAAGCACGTGTATTAGCCTTAAATGCTTGAGACGCCTCCATCTCAATACTTAAATCAACCGTAGCTGATTTGATACTTTCACTTTGTTTTGATACATCAAATACATAAAGCATCTGTTTCTTAAATTGAACATAGTCAAGAAGCGGTTCACTTATTAGATGCTTATAATAACTTTGTTGAAACATGCAATACATGTAATATGCAAGTGCATAATTACCATTTTCAATATCAAGATTTAAAGCATCATATGGGTGAGATTCAGAGTTTAAATGAATTCTAATGTTTTTAATCTTACAATGATCATATTCAGAACAATCCTTATTATTTTGATTTCTTCTATTAGTTTGGAAGGCTATGATTACATATCGAGGTTTCTCAAGATTGCTTGATGTTTTAACTGACCAAATATCTCTATCTGTCTCTCTTAGAGATGGAAGCTCATGTAGCTCCCATCTGCGGAATGGTATACAAATCGGTGCATCAAGTGCAATATTTTCAAACATTTGTAATTTGTTCTCATCATTCAGAAGTATATGCGGAACTCGCCATTCAATTTTATCAATATTAAATTTAGCCCCAGAAGCTCCAATATAACAGTTAACATCACTACTTGTTCTCAATAATATTAGCTCCTGTTTAATATTAACAATTACTCTACGATAATCTTCAGCATATCCCAGTAAATATTTTAATGGTATGATCGCATAAAATTTATTGGTAGCATCAAAATATGTTTTCGGTTGTCCAGTGGCACTCCACCCAGCAATTTCAGCTGAGTTTTTATTATTCCCCCTCATTGATATAAGACCCTTTATTGTGCTAGTTATTCCAACATTTCGATTTTTATCAACTTCAATACCATTTAATTCATATCGTATCTCTTCAAATAGGAAACTATACGCGTTTTGGATAAGATTGATTGCTGTTCTAACTGGAGGTGTACCTGTTAGCGGTAAATCAATGTTTCCACTGATATGGATATAACTATCGCATGGTAATGTTAAAATATCATGTTGTTGAATTATAATTCGAATTTCATCACTATTTCCATAATTTGATGTTCTAGGTTGATATGTATGGAACTGTTCTTTTATAATGGCCTCATTAAAAGACACATTATTAAATATATCCAGCTGACTCATTTTTCAAATATTTTTTTACCTTAATTGTTACGTTATTTAACTTATATCCTAGATTTAGTAACTTCTGTCTAACCTTAGATGTTCTATCAGCGGATTTCTTTTTAATACTGACAGATGTTGTACTTAATCCGACATTTATATCACCAAAGCAAATACCCATTTTCAATAAACTTTTTTCAACTCTAAACGGATTAATATTTTTTCACCTCTAAAATTAACTGGTTCACCGTTCTGATCAACTATTCTAAGAGTTATATTATCAATAATATTTGTATTGATGAGTGGTAAATATAAAATATTTCTAGGTTCAATATTTATAGAGTATCCTGGGTCCACTGTTGGGGTAAACTCAAATAATGTATGCGATAATTTATTATCGTAGTATGCCCCAGTAATAATATTACATTCAACCCTAATACTAGTGACTTTTACTATTTGTACAGGTATGTCAGAACTGTGTAGAATTCCAGCATTTAGAATACTATCACCTGAAAATCCTAACAGTTTACCAATTGTACTTTTATTACACGTGAAATCAATATCATATTTACATTTAATTTCACACTTTAACGTATTATTATTCGGTTTGATAGAAATTACGTCACTGCCCTCAATATTATATGGCTCCCTTAATAGCAGCTGACTTTGTAAATATGCTTCAATGTCAGTGATTTCATATGATCCATGTGGAAGTATAATTTCTTTATCTCCATCATATATAAATTTATTAGTACCGCATTCAATATTCGGTATTGTATTATATGTGTGTAGTCCTATTAATCCTAAACAATATAATGATTTATCTTCAAGTTCAATTGGTGGATGATAGTTTGCAGAAAGGGTGCTGCTAATACCTTGTATGGTGAACGTCTGAGACATAACTAAAATATGTATAATCTATGCTACCTTATTTATATAAAAATTCCAAACATAGATGACCACAGTTGTAAGTATTAAATTTCTGATATCGCTGATGGTTATAATTGATCTCACAACTCTTGAAATATTTTACAAGCTCAGGTGGTGGTGGAATGTCACCAAAACTATCAAAATATTTAACTATTGAACCACGCTTTTTATAAGCTACCCAATGTGTTCCACGCCCCCATCTACTATCCAAATTCACAATCGCTGATTCATTACGAAGAGGCTTCTGTGGTAATGTATCACGCATAAATACACCACGGAAATATTTTATATTTGTCTTATGTTTATTTAAATCAGCATCGGTTAGAGCACGTTTGGGTAGGTTATTTAGTTTTTTCAAGTTTGATTGTTTAATGAAAAGACCCAAACCTTTGCGATATGGTCTTAAAAATAATCCATTACCATGTTTACTAAGGGCAATAGCCTCCATCGCTTTATTATGACGCTCAGCTTCAAACATTTTTTTTACGTGCATCACTTACAGAATTTACTGCTTTAGTAATACCAGCGATACCTCCAGCTAATGAACCAAATGCACTAGCTGCCGCAAATATTGGGATTAAAGGTAGTATACCACCCTGCATTGGTAAGGGGATTATTCTAGGTAGTCTAACTTTTTTCTTACCACCAGCATCTTTAACAGCTATTTTTGCAGCGGCCAGTGCAACTCTGCAACCCTCCTTCAATACTTCAGATTTTCCAATTTTTTGTTTAAATTTTTTAATTGCATTTTTAGCATTCGCAACTACACTTGTTTTTATTATTGTCTTTTTAAGGCCCATACCCAACTTTCTCTTAGCCTTCATTACATTCATTACTATCAATGCAGCACCTTTCTCACCTATCTTTGAATCATGAGATTTTACCCGCCCCCAAGCAGCCTCTTCAAGTTCCTTGTCAGCTATATGTCGATCATTCAAATTGTTACTCTTAGAATAGATTATATCATGTTGTTTACAAGCAGCGTCAAGAGGATTTATACCAGGATCACCTCTCTTTAACCGTTTATCTAACTTTGTACCAGGTCCACAATATTGATAACTGGGTATATGCGCTTCAAACGGGAGCGTGTTTATAATGGAATTGATGATACCTTCACCGCGATACATCATCATTTAAACAAAAAATAAAACAGTATCGATATATATAGGTACCACTCGAATATAAATGTTAGTACAATGAAGTTCATTAAGCAGAAACAATCACTCCCAGTGGTTAATTTGGATCATTGGGTAGGTGAGGGTTTTAAATCAAACAGACATGGTAAATTATTACCTGACAGTGTTAGGGCTCTTATATGCGGACCGTCCAATTGTGGAAAATCAAATGTTATGTTTTCACTATTATTTGAAGAGAATGGTTTGAGATTTAAAAATGTTTATGTATATTCTAAATCACTATACCAACCAAAGTATAAGTTTTTGGAAAAGGTGCTGTCTGATATACCCGAAATTAATTATTTCCAATACAAAGAAAATGATGATATTATTGATCCCAGTGAAGCTAAAGAAAATTCAATATTTATTTTCGATGATGTTGCCTGTAATAAGCAAGATAAAATCAGAGATTTTTTTAGTATGGGTCGACATAAGCAGGTTGATTCATTCTATTTATGTCAAACTTATACGAGGATACCGAAACATCTCATTCGTGACAACTCAAACCTAATCATACTATTTAAACAAGATGAGCTCAATCTCAAACATGTGTATAATGATCATGTTAGCAGTGATATGACTTTTGAAAAATTTAAGGTAATGTGTGGATTATGTTGGAAGGATAGATATTCATTTATAGTGATAGATAAGGATAGTGATATTGATGGTGGTAGATATCGAAAAGGGTTAGATCAATATATAATAATTGATTAGAGCAGTCTCATATATATTCAAAAAACATGTTCAAACATGTTCATACATGTTCAATTCTGTTCAGCTGGCTGTCTATGAACAGACAGCTGAACAGACAGACAGCTGAACAGACAGACAGCTGAACAGCTGAACAGCTGATCAGACAGCTGTTCAGCTGTCTGTTCAGCTGTCTGATCAGCTGTTCAGCTGTCTGTTCAGCTGTTCAGCTGTTCAGCTGTTCAGCTGTCTGATCAGCTGTCTGTTTGTCCATCTGTCCAGCTGTCTGTCTGTCTGCAATATATATCATACTATGATATTAATCGATCATTGTGAGAACTAACGTGAACAAGTGCAGATCTATCAATAATAATGAGTGATATAACAAAGAAAAAACTTATTACAATTACAAAGTCGATTAGGCGAAAATTGCATGCGATGAAATTAAATCGTGATGAAAATGATGAGGTGCTTGAGAGACTGTATAAACCAATCATTGGTCCACTTAAAGATCTAACCAAGCAGCATGCTATAGTAAACCCTATCACAACTTCACATATTAAACCATTAATTGCTTCAAATATAAAACAAACATGGTCGCCTCTAACTATGGAACCTGCTATATCCACACCGATGGCATCTAGAATACATTCTCAGAGTTCAAGTGCTATTCGGTTAAATGAACTTCAAGGATATATAACAAAATTAGGACAAATACGAGAGAAGCTTAACTTTTCAAACGATTCTAATATGAGTGTGAATGAAACTTCAAGTGTTAATAATAATGCTATTGATGAACAGAACCAACATACCCCTCAAACACCTTTAATTATGAATAATTTATCATCTCTATCTAAATCATATTTTGAAAAATTAGCTAATGATAAGTATCACAATCTAGACATAACATTTGGAATTGTTTATGATAGACATAATGATAAATTTACGATGGGCCGTAATTTAATTACCGTTGATGCAGATAGTATTATTATTGATGATACTCGCTATCCTGGTACTGCGGGATTGTGTGAATTATTATTTATTAAAAAACCCAAAACATATAATGATACTGACATTCAAATGTATAGTGATATCATTAATAAAACTAAAATTGCACATCGCGATTTTGATCCAACAAAGCAACTTCGTGGAAACCAATCATATAAATATACTAAAATAATCAAACCATTATTGGATTCATCCAACCAATCACTACCACAAGCAAGAATACGATCGAAAACTGTAAAAACTATTGATGGTCAAGGGTTTGACTCTAACATGAAATGTAACTTAAGTGTACCCATACAATACCGATATTGGGATGATGTTGAGGAGTTGGTGGATAGATTATGTTTGTTGCATGCTGCTAGAAATGCCGGAAATGCAAGTGTTAGTAATGAGATTCTTGCAATTGAAGAGGAGCTTCGAGAAGCTTCTATTATTATATAAATATTCGAGTACATCCAGTTTTATATCAAAAATATAATGAGCGTTGACAAGTTCGGACGTTTATTCAGAGATGGAAGCGGAATTCGTGCTCGAGGACGTCCAGGTCTAGGATTTGTTTTAACGTTAGACGGACATTATGATTTACAGAATAAACGATTAAAACATGTTTCGGATCCTGAGGATTTAGATGATGTGGCCACTAAGAAATTTGTGAATGAAACAGTTTTAGAAGTGGAAAAAAGTTTATCGACTGTCAAACTTAATACTCATATTATAAGACTTGAAAATATTATGATTGAGCTTAATGCGCATATTATAAGAGTTGAAAATATTGTAACTGCTTTATCTGTGCGAGTTAACAGTCTTGAAGAGGAGCATAAAAAAATGAGTTTACACTTCGAAAACCTTTTACGTGGTAAAGTCGATATTCCATATATAGAAATAAAAAGGCATCAAAAACTATTATAATGAGTAATATTAAAGCTGATGTTGTAAATGAATTACACAAACCTGCAAAAATCAAATTCCATCGTAGACGTACTGTAATTAAGGGGATTGATGATTTATGGCAAGCGGACTTGGCTGAATTTGGATATTATGCACGAGAAAACAAAGGGTATAGGTTTATATTAGTGGTGATTGATTGTTTTTCCAAATACTTATGGACGAAAGCTTTAAAGGATAAAACGGCGGATAGTGTTAGTATAGCGATTAGTGAGATTTTTAATGAGCATGATCGGATACCGAAGAATTTACAAACTGATAAAGGTACTGAGTTTTACAACTCTACCATGAGCAATCTACTAACTAAGCATAATATAAATCATTATTCAACTTATACTACAATCAAAGCGTCTATGGCCGAACGTGTAATTAGAACTCTGAAAGATAAACTTTATAAAACATTTAGTTTTCGTGGAAAGTATGTGTGGATAGATGTTCTGGCTGATGTTACTAATGAATATAATAGTAGAAAGCATAGTACCACTAAGATGAAGCCTTGTGATATTACAAAGAAAAATGAACGGTATTTGCTTGATACAGTTTATTCATATTCTAAAATTCCAAGTAAATCTAATTTTGATATTGGTAGCATTGTTCGAATAAGTAAACAGAAGGTGTTATTTGAAAAAGGGTATACTCCTAACTGGTCTGCTGAATTATTTAAGATTAAAACCATACAAAGCACAAATCCAGTATCATACTTACTCGAAGATATTAATGGTAGGCCTATCCTGGGTGCATTTTACAATGAGGAGCTACAGCTAACAAAACATTCTGACGTTTACCTAGTTGAAAAAATTTTACGTAAAAAAGGAAGCAAATTTTTTGTTAAATGGCTAGGACATGATGATTCTCATAATAGCTGGATTGAAAAAACAAATGTATTGTAATGTGTGTATATTTAATAATGATAATAAATGATTTTTGAATGCATCAAATGTTATTATTTATTATAAACTACAAATGTTCATATTGATCACCGTATACTTCTAAACACTTTACGGTATTGAATTCATGACATTCTCACCTGCATAATTTACATATCCATTCAAAGTAAAATTCATAATAAAATAGAAATATCAACTGACATTTATTGTATAGTAAGAATATGAATATGAAACTATAATATTAGAATCAGTCATAATATTTAAATTATTTCAAAATTAATAATATATAAATTATTTCAAAATTAATAATATACATTAAAGTTTTATGTATTTTTTTTTAAATTGAAACTATCATTGATTACAGATGTTCAACTGCAATAATTGTAGTATGACATTCACGAGAAAAGATGCTCTCAAAAGGCACGGTGATTGCTGCAATGATGGGAAAAAAATAAAATTTTTACAATTACATAAAAAAATTTATTAAAAAAAAAAAAAAAAATACAATACAATAAAATAAAATTTGTTATAAATCATCACCATCGGTTTTGGCATCTCTCTGCATTGAATCTCTGAAATAGAAAATAAATATTAATAACTTAAAATAAAAGTTTAAATTTAATAGCTTACCATTTTCAATTTTGCGCATTTTTCTAAGCGCTCTTTTTTTTTCTTTAACGCCTTGGCCAAATCATCTTTTCGCCATTTCTGAAACAAACAAACAAAAAAACAATTATTAATAATTTAAAATAAAAATTTAAATTTAAAAACTTACCCTTTTTAATTGTAAGCATTTCTCAAGGCGATTGAGTTTTTTGGATGCCTCAATCCAAATATCTTTTGAGGTTTTCACTAAAACCCTTTGCCGCTTTAGTAATCTCTCTTCTTCCAAATCTTCTACTTCTTTATCAATTTTTTTAAATGACTCCTCGGTGAAGTAGAAATCATCCTCCAGGATGAAATCTTCGTAGTTGGTAGGTGTGGGTGGTGGCGGCGGTGAATCAACAATTTCGATTATTGTTGGGGAATCATCATCATCAATTTCGATTGTGATTCGATTGGGAGAGGTAAAAGGGTATAAATTTGTTATTTGATTTATATCGTCATACAAATTGTCACAATCTGCAAACGGGGAATAGGTTGGTAGGCGGCTCGGGGAATTTGCCTTTTTAATAAGAATATCTTCAATTATTCTAAAGGCCGGCATAGTGGGTGATGTTGCTGTTGTAGTTTGCGTACAAAGAACTAATACTATCATACGCTGCATTGTTTATATATTAAACATATAGTAAAAATGAAAGTTTTAAAGGGGCGTAGCAGCAAAGCTATTAAAAGTGAAAAGTAAATTCTCAAATTTGATTATGTGAACCTAATAAAAATGAAAGTTTTTAACTATCTTAGACATTATACAGGTTGAAACTCATAAAATTATGTTAATTAATAATCGATAATATTGATTAATATGTGAGATTAGTAGTAATATTAACTTTCAAAAATGTAATGTGAATTTAAAATCTTATAATAGGATATAAATTTGTAAATTTGTAGGTGCTGTGAAATAAATAATTAGTAGATGTTTATGGAAATTAAAACAAAAATTATTATTATAATTATTTATTTAATAACTTTTCAGTTTTTCAAAGTCATAACAAATTTTATTATAGCAAGTATATAAACATTCCATCATTAGATATGATTTCATTATAAAAGTTGCATTTTCAGGGTATGTTTTCCGTGATATTAAAGATGTTATATTGCTATGCAACTGTAAATCATCATCGCTATTATAGCACTCATTTAAAATTTTATCATAATATGATTTAAATCCACATCCTATCAATATTTCCATTTTACGATCGATTAGTTTTTTCAGATCTATTAATGTTTGTAGCGTCTTCTCAGCAATGACAATGGTTAAACCTCTCTGCTGAATCCAAACAGTAGTTTTCTTGCAATATAGTCTCATAGTTATTATATGCTGATTTAACATTATTGGTTGTTCTATCGCTACTCCTTGAAAGCATGTTGTGGAAAATTGCATCCACTCTTCCTCGGTGAATGTGATACAGGAATTTGCGCCCCAAATTTTTACAATTGGTATAAATCCTGCTATTAAGCTGATTCCAATAGAGACTTTCTTTGAACCTGATTTATTTAAACAATATGTAGATTGTCCAAGAAGAACCTTTTCAGATTTTACATCATTATCAAAATTTTTTAGCTGCTCTTCTATTGGATCAACAAATTCATTCAACATTTGATTAGTGGGTATGTTAATGTCCATGCTGAGTTATTGATAATAAAGGGAAAAATATATAAAAAACTTTCTATAATCACTAGCACTTCAATAACTATTAACATGTATTGCTTTAATGTAAGCTTAATTGAATGTTAATGTGCGACTCCTCAAATTGGTATATATACTAATGTTTAACCAATTAGAAAGTGCACTTTCACATGTGCTAGCCTTGAAATTGTGGTGGCTCGTTCACGGTTGAAGAATGATAGAGCGCTATGAGGTTAAAGTACACTTTCACTTTTTATATTAGTTGTGACTCATTATCAATTGTGGTGGAAACTTTGTATTCGTGTGATTGGTTACAAACATTATTCAAAATTGATGTATGCATGGTAAATAGTTGACTTATTATCAGAAAGATGTCATATAAAAACAAAATATACAGGGTGTTCTATTAAAAAAATTCAAAAAAAATGGCGGGGAAATTATACAGGGTGATTCAAAATGACGGCCAAGATGGCAAAAAACAAAATGGCGGTCAAGATGGCGTCCAAGATGGCGGTCAAAATGGCGGCCAAGATGGCGGAAAACAAAATGGCGGTCAAGATGGCGTCCAAAATGGCGGAAAACAAAATGGCGGCCAAGATGGCGGAAAACAAAATGGCGGCCAAGATGGCGGAGCTCCGCCCCCTTTTACCCCCACCCTTGGGTTACCTCGCCCCTTTTACCCCCACCCTTGGGTTACCCCGCCCCTTTTACCCCCACCCCTTGGATTACCCCCACTCCGCCACCCTCCCCACTCCTATCCCCACCCCGTGCGGTGGTGCGGTGGATCCAGAACCGGCTAAAACCCTCTACTTTTGTTTTGAAATCAGTAGTAGTACTTTTTTCTTATTTCAGCAATAAACGCCATTTAGAAATGCTTTTATTGCGTTTATACAAAAAATAATCGATCGACTCAAGTTTATTATATTCATTTGTAAATAAAAATTGCAAACAAGAAACCAAGATTTATTTTGAAATGGCCAACTAAAATTCCAGTTCAAAAAATGTAAAATTCTACATGATCAAATACTGTGTTACGCGTTGAAACAAAAGTTAATTTGATAAAAATTGATAAAACTACATTGTGAAATAATTATGTTAGGTACAATAACCTATGTAAGCAAATAATGTAAATTGTAATCGATTAAATGAGAATTAAATAGCTTCAGTTTTACTTATTATGATATCAGTTATTATGCGTTATTATATTTATTTACAATTACTGCAACTTTAGTATTTACAGATTTTATATACTTTGTGATTTTCTACAGATTTTGTGACTGGAAATAGACTTTTTAATTTCAGATTGACTTGAAAATGTTCCAGCTTTTCTTGTTCAGCCGTACTGGGCGTTTTCTTCTCATTTATATAAAATTGTTATTATTATTTGTTATATTTTTACTTGTTGCTCATTTAAGTTCAAATAATTTGATACATTTTTTGTAAAATCTGTTTATTCAATTCAATTTATTTAACATGCTAATACAATACAGTACATGTCAGTCAGGTACATGGTAGGTATAATAACAAAAGTATACAAAACTAATATGTAGATAACAGTCTAATTTTTTTTTACAATAAAAATATAAATACACTACTACTGTACAAGAAATAAAACAGATTATACACTTTAAAAATTATTTAAAAAACAATAAATTATTAGTTTAGGTTTACCTTAAAGTGAAAATATATAAATAGAAGACTATACAAAACATTTTAAAAAAGATCTACAAAATTAATAATTAAAAATTTTCAAAACAATAAAAGGTTTCACTAATTAAATACTTTTTTTTTCAAATATTTTGTATCAAAAGTTTTGATACGTTGAGATAAAGCGTTACAAAATCTAATTGAAAAAAATCATGTTTTGCTCTTGTATCATAGTTGTGAAAAGAATCATTATTTAGATATAGATCTCTGTTTTGCTTTACCATTATAAGACACTGAAGTACATATATAGATGGCAAGGTTAAAGTTTTAAGCTGTTTAAAACAGTGATTACATTTTTAGTATAACTAACTCTAGCTATAACTTGAATCGCCCTTTTCTGCAGTGTAAATATCCTATTTCTAACTCTTGAACGACCCAAAATTTTTTGGGTAACATATTACCATGTGTTTGCCTTTGTGGCATTGGATCAATATACACTCCTAAAAAATTTGCAAATTGCAGTGCTTTCATTTGGATGTTCTCTTTAAGTAAGAAGTAGCTTTACCGTTTTTCCTGGTTCAAGCATAGTCTGTTGTTATTATACCAATCAAACGCTTTAAGTTGTGTATATTCTTCTCATTCTATCAAATCCGCTAGTGAATCATCAACAAATAATACTACCTTTATGTTGTCAATTGCAATTGGAAAATTGTTTATGAATATTAAAAATTGCAGTGGCTTAAGAATAGAACTTTGCGGAACACCATACTCTATTGAAAGTTTACCAGAAATTTGATCATTAAAAGATACTACTTGTTTTCTATAACTAAGATATGATAATATTAATCTACAAGAGTTTGGTCAAAAGTTGTAGCAATACAATTTTTAGAAGAGTATTGTATATGTACAAAAGCAATAAAAATCAAAATAAGATTCAATTTACAAAAATATGTTTATAAACATCTAAGTAAATTTAAAGATTTAATAAAAAATATTAAGTTATAACATTGCATACAAAAACTTTGTATATAATGTCTTGTAAAAGCTTCTTTTTTAAACTTTGTGATTACTTAAGTAACACATATTTGTATTATACGTATACACATATATTTTTACTAGAGTTAACCGAGTTGCTGTTGATTGTTGAAGTTGAATTGTTGCTAATGTTTGGCAAAAATCTTTTTGTAACTCTTGTGTCTAAACAATGTGTAGATTATTGGAATAAGAGCAAGAATATAACGACCACACTAAAAAATAAATAAGCCGCTTCTACATCCATTTTGTTTTTTTTTGCTGCAAATCTTACACTTACAATTTAATCTTAGAGGAATAAAAGGAAGAACAGCTATAAGCTGAACTTTGCCCTTTTGTATATATAATATACAAATAAAGACCATTATTATTATTATTATTATTATAGAAATAAAACAAAATTGTTATTTAAATTTAATTAAAATTTAAATTTAATATTGCTTTGAAAATCTGTCCTCGACACTCTTCATAACCTTCATTTTTTTGTTGTTTTTATTGAGTGTGCCTATTGCATAAGCTAGAGCGTTTTATGCCCGTTTGCACCGTTCTGTTGCTTATTTTATACTTTTGTAGGTTACACTTGAGTTTAAGGTTTCTTCTTCTTTTTATGCACTTATCCATTAATGGATGTTTGCGACAATATGATCCGTTTCTTCTCGGTTTCTGAATGTATGAACCAAACTACCGATAGTATTCAGTCCAGTCCATTGTCTTATATTTCTGAGCCACGACATCTAGGTTTTAAGGTTTTAAGGTTTACCTTATCTTAAATTGGTTTGCACGTGTGAACAATTTTGCTGTTGTTTTGAATAAATTTAATTTGACTGTAGATTATTGACTTTAATATTTGTTTTGAATATTACAAGTTTTTAAAATAATTGTTTAAAACTTCAATTTAACGAGGAATTCAATAAAAATATTTAGGTAATTCTAAGGCAACCAGATCTATATTGTTATAAAAACCAAAGATAAAATCTATCTTTTGCATATGTTAAACTGACATTTCATAATAGGTTATGTTTTTGTGCACCTTAAGCCTTACAATTCTGAGGTTTAAAACTTTAAGGTCTACTTAAGTGGAACTCAATAAATAAGCCGAGTCTTACCTTTTTTGGGATTTTTCAGCGTGCTAAATTTAAATGCCATAGAATAACTTTTTTGACGTCATTTTGTTAAGTTATTGCTATCGCGTTGACACGTTTTCTTCAAACGGTTTCATCCAATGCTGAATATGTTTCTAGAATTAGCAAACTTTTACAACGGGAATAGTTATACTGCGTACACACTTGCAACAATCTGCCGTACCGCAACACCGTCACGTAACATCTTCGCGCAACATCACCTCGCAACAGCGTCCCATTGCTTGTCGGTTTTCTGCCGTCGGATTAAAGAAAATGTTACGCGACGATGTTGCGGTACGCAGTTGTGTTGCGGAGGGATGGTACGCGACGATGTTACAGCAGATTGTTGCTTTAAAGTCAGGTTTATTTTTTGTGCATCAACATTGGTTACCTTAGAAATATTGGTAGAACAAAAAAACCGATTTTGTTTGGTTTATAAATATGCAAATACGTCCTCAGAATGTTTAGTCTCTTCATATTTTTTTTTTTGTAAATCCAAGGTACTCTATTCTACATTTTCACTTACTATCAAATTGTTTACTGCAACAAAACACAAAGAGATAAGGACAATTTAATTGTAATATAAATTACGCGATTCAAAATATTATGTAATATAATATGTTTATCAATGATACATAACAACAATACTTATTTTTTACAAAAGAGTTTAATCAACATATTAATCCGTAGAACAAACCTATTAAAATTTGAAACGAATGGTATGTCAAATTTTTCTAATAGTGTTTGACTAACAAATAAACAAATAAAGTTATCAAAAGTATTGTATGTTGCTTAATGTTTAACTATTAGGAAACATTTTTATATTACTTTATTTTTAAATTTTATTCAACAATTTGTTTAAAATTATCTAAAAATTTCCGAGCAATTAAAAAGTTTTTTTTATAAAATTGGGTGCTTAAATAACAGCTATCAGGTTGAGTATTCAATTTAGTTAATTCAACCTGAATTAAACAACTTTATTATTAAAATAACTTATTATTTAAATAAGTCTACCATACGTGTAGTCGAGTACACAAAAAAACTACATACAGTATTTAGCTACTCAAAAAATCTTTATCATTCAAGTTTATTTGTTTACCCAAATACTAAAAAAACTATCAAAAAATCAAGTACCTAAGTACTTCAAAATCAGCTTTGAGTAATCAAGTTACTAAATCTCAAAACATTTAAGTTTAAATATAAAAACATTTCTAAACAAACTGTAATTTCCAGAATCCTAATATAGATTTTAAAATTTATAAAAGAGTTTTTAAAAGAATAAACTTAGAAAACACAATATAATTTTTTTATTTTATAATAAATATGTTTATTGTGCAGCTGTCATTGCTACGGAAATGTAAGCAATTGCGTGCAAAACATTTTGGATTCTAAATTTAGAGTTGGAGAGTAAACCATAGTTTACTGCACGTAGGCTTTATTCTAATAAAGTCACCGTACAAAGGGTCTACCCTTTGTACGGTGACTTTACCTGGCATTCAACCACTCTATGAAACTAATGTATGCAGGTACAACGCTTGGAGCAGCTCACCAACATAAACTATCTATCGTATGAAAGAACGAAGCATTGTTTTGTCATTCATTTCAGATTCTCTACACGTTGGACTGTCTCTAGTACTAATTGTGTGCATGTGTTTTTTAGTTAGCTGTGTCCTGTCATAATTTGTGAGTTTATTTTAACTGTTGCAAGTAGTAATTGGCTGTCTTAGCATTTGGGGCAGTCATTGTCAGTTAGTTTTAAATAAGTTATTGAAGTTTTTTAGTGGTAATGCAGTCCTGGGTTTAGATCCGCTTTAATGTTACCTACTTTGTTGAAATGTCCATTTACTTAAAACAGCTTAATGTTATTTCTACAGGCTGTTAAAGTAAGGGCACAACGACATTAAAAAATTAGCTTTGATGTGATTTTAGGCTTGCTATAAACCAATTAGGTCTGCTTTACGTTTTGTTAAAATTTTGACATTTTTACCAGATATTTTGCGGTTTACTATTTTTATAATCCCATAAGTTATCCCAACTATTTCTGCTTGGAAGATAGTCTTGTACGTTCTTAGTAGTAAAGATATTTTGAAATCCACTTAAAAACTTTGACTGATCATCATCACCTTACTTGTTTATTTAAACGCAGACAATTTTATTTACATGTTAAGCAAAATTTGTGAGATTACTAATAATAATAATATGTTTACGGATAAAATCGCTAAAAGTAGAACAAGTATTTAAAATACGTAAAAAAAGTCAATACTAGTAATAGTAATTTAGTTAAAAATGAAATTAATTTGTTTTAAATTTAGTAGTAGTACTTTTTTTTATTTCAGCAACAAAGGCCATTTAGAAATGATTTTTATTGCGTTCATAAAAAACTAATGAATATTTTTTCAAAATTATAAGTTTATTAGAAATATTAGACATTTTTATTTAAAAATGAAACACATCATTCAAATGACTGCCACGGCTGGGTTGACAGTAACTTATCCGATTAACCCAATTTGTTTGAACATTTTTGATTGTTTGGGCTCCAATCGCATGAATGGCAACTTTGATTTTGTGTTTCAAGACATCAATCTCTAGATGATTAGCGTAACATTTATTCTTAAAGTCTCCCCACAAAAATAATTCAACGGGGTCAAATCACAGCTTCTAGGCGGCCAATTGACATCAGCAGTTTGGCTAATTATTTGATGTTTAAAAACAGTGCGCAAAAGATTGATGGTTACGTTGGCTGTATGGCAAGTGGCCAAAACCTGTTGAAACCAAATGTCAATCATTTCATACTCTTCAAATTTTGGAAACAAAAATTTGTTTAGCATAGCACAGTAATGTTTCCTATTGACGGTAAAAGAGCTTCCTTGATCATGTTTAAAGAAAAATGGCTTAATAATGCCGCCGGACTAAAAACCACATCATACGGTTACTCGTTGTGGATGCATAGGCTGTTCAATACTCTCTGATCTTTAAATGCAACAATTTTGCTTATTGACATAGCCTCCGAGATGAAAATAAGCTACATTGAAAAACACATGTTTAAAAAAAAAATGCTCATCTTTGGCCAAACGATCTTTAGTCCATTAGGCAAACTGACAACGCATCGGATGGTTATGAGGTTTTCTCTCTTGGATTTATTGAACTTTGTAGGCCTTTAAACTGAAGTTTTGATGTAAAATTCTTTTTAAAGATGTGCGAGAAGTGTTTAGTTCCTGAGAACGATGATGAGTTGATGTTGATGCATGTTTACGCACACTCTGAGCAATAGCATTAATTTTTTTGGTTGAGCGCACTGGACGAGAACGTGAACGTGTTGTTTTATCCACTAACGATCCAGTTTTGCAAACTCGCTTTACAAATTGGTTTGCAATCAAATTTGTTTTGTAAATTTTTTACTGTTTGAGTAGAAGACTTACCACTTTAGAAGTAAGTTTTCATTATTTCTTAACTTTGTTCAAGTGTAAAGCGTCCCATTTTGCAAATGACAAACATAAAACTGAATTTCTGTCAACTCATAAATGTCATTATATCTTTAAAAAACAAAATAAATGGTAGTTTAAAATCAAAACGTTACATGGCCCACCCATTATGTACAACAGATTGGGTTAACATTTCTTATGCTTCAATGCGTAAAATGAGTTCATTATCATTTTTATATCTATCTAAAGTAATATGATTTCAGATCTATTATCCATCGGTGTAGTGCAAACATTATTCCCTGATTTCTTTATAATGATATATGCAGTTTATGCCAATAAAGAATAGCAAAACTAATAATATAATAAAATACATATTATTAATAAGAATAAAAATTCATTAGTATAAAACATTAGTTACGTTATAACTGTTTTTGTGCAGAACGGCTTTTGGTGTCCAAAAATAATGTGTCAATATAGTCAGTACTTAATTTTTTTACCGTATCAACAATTTTAATATTATGCTATCAACATTTCCATAATGGCGTATGATAAATATTTCAAATTATATTTTGCATTTAACTCATACTTTGGAACATATCCTCAATTACAATTTATTTTTTAAATAATTTTTTTCTGTTTGTTTTGTTTTCTAGTGCTAAAACTCATCTCATTTATAGTAATGGCTGTATTAACTAAAACATTTTTTATCTTTGTTTTCATTATTCTTTACTTATTTTTATCTATTTTAGATTTTTGATTGTTGTTGATGTTTTGTTCCGTTTGTCTACTCTTTTGCAATTTCTTAGAAAAGATGGATAGAGCCCAAGGAGAGATAGGTTGCGTTATTGCAGCGCAATTTAATTTTGTATGCAAACGTTTTTTATTAATTTATGATTTTTATTTCAAGCTATCTAGCGTGCTAAGTTTAATTTATTTTACTTACTGCTACTGTACTGACACATTTTCTTAAAGCGGTTTCAACTAATGCTGAATAAGTTTCTAAAACCTGTACAACAGGGATGGTTGGGCTTTAAAATAATGTTTATTTTTTGTGCATTGGCATTGATTTCCTTGGGAATATTGGTAAAACATAAAAATGCACATTCTGGTACCAAATATGCCGCAGCAACTTTGTTTACATTCTCCCTTGCGGAGTGTTAGTTCTAACATACTGCTTTGGCACTAGTTTCTGCTAAAACGGAAGGTTAAACTTAACTCAATTTTGACCAATCGGTTTGTTATGTTTAACTTTAGTGTAAGTAATTATTAAGTAGTGATAGATAAAAGATTTACATTGTGCTACGGTTGAAGCCCCATAGTATTTTTTGTGTTTGCAGAAGTTTTTTATTTACATTTATAAAACCTATGTCATTTGAATAGTCCTAGCAATTGCACCAGATTTTAATGTAACGTTCTATGTGAGTGGGAAAATCAAGCGATGAAACTGACGGAATTTATTATTGTAGAGTCTTCAACAAAAGATTTTGCCCGTTTACAAACGAGAAAGTTTAAAAAATTTGTAATAGTGTAAAGTTTGTAAGGTTTTTGATTGTTAAATGTTTAGAAAATAGCCACAATTTAAAGAAGATTTATTTCTTATTAATTTACAGGATTATTTCCGACATCATTAATTTAACATTAAATTTTTATTAAAAGTTAAGAGACGGTATTTTGCTTCAAAAAATCATGAAGCGTAGGAAAGAGGTTATCCTCATAGTACGAGAGCTAGCAACGTTTTTGAAAAATTATTTTAGGTCGGCCTGTGCGCAGCCCTCCTGTTCATGTAAAAATTGAGCATTTTCAAAACGTTTTGAAAACATTTTAAAAAAAATTTTTTTGTTTTCTTAGGCTGATATAAGTTTTCAAGCTGACACATTAATTCAATTACATCAATTAAAGGTCGATTGTGATTAATTTACGCAAATCTATCTGTTGAGATCCGTTGATATCCGGCTCAACGACCGACCAAACAGTTGAACATAATTTTTCTCAACTTTTGCTATTCCGTGCAAAGATTATTTATAGTTCACTAAAAGATAATTACTTTCCTATGTATATTTGTTGATGTTGTACGATACTAGAATATGCAAAAATATAACTATTTTATTATTAAATCGTATTAGAAAATATAGTATTAAACTATTAATTGCTAGATTTAAATTAATTGATTGATAAAATGCCTTACTTACTAAAATATAATTATTATATTCTAAAAAATCTTCATATGCCAATATGAGCAGTTTGTTTTGTTTATATATGTAAGCTTTTATCAACGTTAATGTCATCCGTTCTTGTATGTCTTTTGTGGATGGGTCTAGGTCGTTGTTTTGTTAACAACATTTTGAAATAAAAGAATAATTCAATTTTTTATAAATTATCAGCAAATGAGGTTTATCAAATTGAAAAAGACTTAGACGAAACGATGATGACATTTTTTACCATACTTTGAAGAATAAGTACTCAAGTAATTTTGGGTCATAATATAAAAATATATTTGATTCCAAAACAAAAATTAATTGATCAATTTTATTTAATTAAAATATTGTTCTGTTAGTGGCCATCATTAACATCATTCTTTAAATAGAAGATATAATAGTTCTACGAATAATGTGAATTTATCGAAAAATAAAAAGAAGCTAAAAGAAGCCACAGATTTCAGATTTATCTAAAGGTGAAAGTTTTTCTGAAAGTCAAAATAATGTAACTGAATAAAAAATTCAGTTAAAAATTGTTTGATAGTATAACTGATAAAGCAGATTTAAATTAAAAAATAAAAACAAATAAGAAAATTCTAGGGGAGGTTTTACTTTATTTTGGCAAGGTTTCTACTGTAGACAATAAAATCAAATAAAAAGAAGACAAAGTTATTGAAATTTTATTTTTTGAAGATAAAGAAAATGTAATAAAAAAAGAACTTAAAAAACAGATTTAAAAGTTGAAGAAATACTTTTTGTAACTGATTCGAAACAAAATCAAGAGTTGCTTTAAAAATATAGTTTTTTGTACACAAATACAGTTGAGAATTTTTGTACAAACCAAAATACTGCAAATAAAGAATCCGATGAAGTAGAAGTAAATGCAAGAACATCTCAACTTAAAGATGAAGAATTTAAAAATGAATCGCCAATTTCATTGAAAAATTAAAATACAAATGCGTCATATTTAAAAAACATCTTTAGTTGATGAAAAGTAAACTAATAAACCAATACAGGCTATGCTGCAAAAAATTAGACGTAATTTAAAAAATGTTATAGATCAATTGAAAACCCCATTAGAAACTACGTCTACTTTATCAAGATGCATTTCTTTGTCAAGTTTATTAACTGAAAAAACTACCCAAACGCGCACCAGGCCTTTATCGTTTGCTGAACTTAATTATAAAAATACAAGAGATATTTGCAAGAAATCCATAGCACAACAATTACTAAAGGAAATTACCGAAATATTGTCTACGCTTATACGAATGGTAAACTAATTTGATTTTATGCAGAACAATGTCCCGGTAGCTAGTACTAGTTTTACTAACAAAACTAGTAGTACAAAATGAAGATGCAGTGATCAGTCTATTAATACAATATTAGAAGTACCAAAAAAAAAAACTATTAGTAAAGCATCAAGAATGCTTTTCAAAATTAAAAGAAAATAAAATGAATTCTGAAAAGAATAACAAAATTGAAAATAACAATAATAGTGACATTGAAAATAAAACTAACAAACGCAAATTAGTAAAAGATTTGACTGATCAAACACCACAAAAGAAAACACAAATAAAAATTTCGAAAAATTAGAGAAGAAAAAGAAGAAGCAAATGTTGCTGACAATACTATGAACAAAATAAATGTTTTAGCGCTGAGTACAAAAGAAACATGTGATATGAATCAGAAGTGGTTGAATGCTGCCAGCCTGAAAGAAGAGAAAAGCAAGGAACCAGTCAGAAAGAAAAAAACATTAAAAATAATAGCAAATCTGAAAGGCGTCATAAAAAAAGTTGTTGTTATATCGAACCGAAGCTGAAGGAAGAAACGTTAAAGATAAGCGTAAAGAAAGTAAACATCGAAAAGAACTCGACCCAAATAAAAAGCAAGTAGAAACTGCTAACAATACAACTAATTCTAATACTGAGGATCAGCCAATTATTAATTTAAAACTTAAACTAAAAAAGGATAGTATTGATAGCAATTCCAACTACATTATTGTAAATGAAAGACCCAATTTAGTAGATGTAAAATTAAAAAAAAATTTACGCAGACTAGCTAAAATATCAAAAAATAAAATAGAAAATTTGACACAAAAGACAAATCTGATATTATTAGTACAACTCATAGTGTCATTGCTAAAGATATTGAAAGTGATTTGAAAACCGAAACAGTTGTTGTTAAACAGTGCAGCGTCGTTGTCGATTTTGACGAGTTGGAAACTAAATCAGAATCTAACAAAAATAATCAAGAAATTGAAATTGAAAAGTTGTTAGAAAACAAGAAATGAAATTGATAGCTGTCAAAAATTGTTAGAAAATGAAAAAGAAATGAAAAAAATAGTGTCTGGTATTATAAAATTTTTAGATAATGAAGATATGCAATCAGCAATATGTTTGAAAAAGTACTCGTTCAAAAAAATTTTAAATAACAAAAAAATGAAAACAAAAGCTTCTAGCAGAAAATCTGTAGATAATAAAACAAATAATTCAAAAATCAATAAAAAAATAGAAGTAAAAGTATCAGCCAAAAAGTCGTTTATATAATAATAAAGAAGTGTAACTATCAGTATCTGCTAAAAAATCTTTAAATAATAAAAAAATGACAAAAAATCTTTTTTCAAAAACTTTTTAGATACTAAAGAAATTGAATCAAAATTAGTTGCCAGAAAATCTTTTAATGATAAAAAAACAAATAGAACCAGCAGTTTCCGAGATCAAACTTTTACATAATGAAGTAGTAGAATTATCAGAAAATATTTATGTGGAACTATCAGTGATGGTCGGCAAAACTGCAGACAATAAAGAACTAGAAATATTAGCGCAAAAATCTATAGATAGTAAAAAAATAGTATCTGCAAGAAAAGTATTAGATAATAAAAAAATTATTACTAAAGTGTGTAATGATATTTCAATACCAGTTGGTTATGAATGTCTTAAACAAGTTATTATAGAAAATAAGTTGCTTAAAGAAAATAGTGATTTGAGTGATATGAAAATAAAAGAAGAAACTGAAGAAGAAGAAAAACTTATTATCAATTTATTAGAACGTCCAGTAGTTCTACATCCGAAAGTTTTAATAGATGTAATATCTAAAGCACCTGAAATTGCAATGAGTAATCTTTTTATTGATGAAAATGCCGCAAATGTTTCAGAATCATCAACTTTATCAACAAAATTATTTTGTAAACTAAAAGTAAACAATATACAATCAATACAAATATAAGAGCACACCTCTAAGGTTTCCGATCACGTTTTTAATACTACCTTAGAGGATTTAATAAATGAATTATTTAACTCTATCAACATTTAAAAATATTACTGTAACCGTAACCAATAATGACAATACAAAAACAGAAATGATAATTCTTGATGGAAATGCAGATATTGCATTAGACAAAAAAAAATTGCAAATCAAAAACTTGAAACTGAAACTCAACCATAACTTATTCTTTCGCTACCAACAACTGAACAAGTATAATTACACTTTCAAAAACTAAATCCAATTACTGAAGTTAACGCAAAAAATGATGTTATCAAAACTGATATGACTAAAATAATTAAAGTTTTAAGTAAGGAGAATACGGAAATTTAAACAATTAAACCTAAAAAAGTTCAACAATTCAGTATTTTTAATTTAACTATTACTAGCATTCCATTAAACAGAAGCACAGTTAAGCTACTCACTACCATTCCAAATAAACTAGAAGAACGCATTCCTGACGTTACACCAACTATAACTCAAACTGTTTATTCTAATGAAAATGTAGCTGAAATTGCTATGGCACAATTCATGTTTAAATTGAATCCATTTTACTTGGATTATTATCTACAGCAAAATCTAGCTAAACAAGCTTACATGCTAATAATCAGTTGCAGCAAAGAACTAGGGAGTGATTTGAATACAATTTTCAACAACAGAATTGTTGGAACTGCCAAACAAATAGTTGACATTATTTCTAAATCAAATGAGGTTGATTTTGATGTCAATAATATAATTTATACGCTTAGCCAATCAATTACGGGTGATTATAATGATGAGTACATTTTAGTTACTTTTATGTCAATATTTGCAAAAGCAAAACCAAGTTTGCAACTATTTGCTGTTTTTTTTATAACACACTATATGTATAATATGTATTATGTGCTCAAATCAAAGCACCCATAGTTATACTACACTGCAATTCCGCAAATAGAACTATCTGGGTTTTAAACAAAATTGCCTAGAGTTTGAATAGAACAACTCAGAGCTGCAGTAGAACCATCCAGACTAGTAGAATTACTCAAAGTTCTAATAGGAGTACCCAGAGCTCCAGTAAAAGTGCCCAGAGTTCCAGATGAATTTTTCAAAGCACCAGTAAAACAACCAAGAGCATCAATAGAACTACCTAGACCAGTAGAATTAATTAAAGCTATAGTAAAACCACACAAAGTTCCAGTTGAACCACCCAGAGCACCAGTTGAACTACCCAGAGCTTCAGTAAAATTACCCAGAATGGCAGATAGTCTCGAAGGACTTATACGACTTCTCCATAGCGTTACTGAAGCTTGCTCACTCTCCGGCTTAACGTTAAATACAAAAAAGACGAAGTACATGATTATCAGCAAACAACAAATAATCGATACCGGTATTCAAGTCAACGGAATACAGCTGGAACGCGTTAAGAAATTCACCTACCTTGGGCACACGCTTGATGAACAATGGGATCATACTCTCGAAATCAGATGCCGCATAGAAAGAGCAAGAGCGGCGTTTAATCAGTTGAAGAGAATACTGTGCGGGCATGACTTAAACCTGAGTCTCAGAATGCGGTTGGTGCGTTGTTATGTCTTTTCGGTTCTTCTTTACGGGGTTGAATCCTGGACTCTCACGGAAGCCGCACTCAAAAAACTACAAGCATTCGAAATGTGGGTGTACAGGCGTATGCTAAAAATCAGCTGGATGGACCACATACGTAACGAAGACGTGATGAGAAGGATGAACAAAGATCTAGAAGTAGTCCCAAACATCATAATAAGAAAATTACAATATTTCGGTCACGTCATGAGACATCCCGAAAAATACGGTATCCTGCATTTAATAATGCAGAGTAAAATAAATAGTAAAAGAGGGCCCGGAAAGAGACGAACATCGTGGTTGAAAAACTTAAGACAATGGTTTGGAAAAACATCAACCGAACTATTTCGCGCCGCTGTCAACAAAATTATTATAGCTAACATGATAGCCAACGTCCGCTAAGCGGATACGGCACTTCAAGAAGAAGAAGAAGAAGTTTGTGTACTTGATCATTGTTTTAATAAGATATGGGTGATTTTACTTGAGCTTGGAATAGTTCTACTTAAGCTTTAGGTAGTTTTACTGGAGCTTTGGGTAATTCTACTGAAGCTCTGGGTAGTTTAACTGGTGCTCTGGGTGGTTCATCTGGAGTTCTGTGTAGTTCTACTATGGCCTTAATTAGTTCTACTGGTCTAAGTAGTTCTATTGATGCTCTGGGTTGTTCTACTGGTGCTCTGAGTAGTCCATCCGAAACTCTGGGTACTTCTACTAGGGCTCTGGGTAATTTTATTGGAACTTTGAATAATTCTACTAGTCTGGGTGGTTCTACTGCAGCTCTGGATGTTTTATTAGAACTCTGGGCAATTGTATTTGAAACCCAGATAGTTCTACTTGCAAAAACGTAGTGTAGTATAATTGTGGGTTCTTTGATTTGAACACATAACACATATTCTTGATTGTGTCATAAAAACAACAGCAAATAGTAACAAAGTTGATTTTGCTCTTGCAAATATTGACATAAAAGTAACTAAAATGTACTCATTATTATAATCACGCATAATTGGTTGGCAAAGCGTATAAATCATATTGTTGACATCAAAATCAACCACATTTGATTTAGAAATAATGTCAACTATTTGTTTGGCAGTTTCAACAATTCTGTTGTTGAAAATTGTATTCAAATCACTCCCTAGTTCGTTGCTGCAATTGATTATTGTCATGTAAGTTTTTTTGGCTATATCTTGCTGTAGTTAATAACCCTAGAAAAATTGCTTCAATTTAAACTTGAATTGTGCCATAGTAATTTCAGCTACATTTTCATTAGATCAAACCGTTTGAGTTATAGTTGGTGTAACGTCAGGAATGCGTTTTTTTGGTTTATTTGGAGTAGTAGTAAGTAGTTCAACTGCGCTACTATTTGATGGAATGCTAGTAATAGTTAAATTAGAAATAATGGGTTGTTAGACTTCTTTAAGTTTAATTGTTTGAACTTCCATGTTCTCCTTACTTAAAACTTCAATTTTTTTAGTCATATCAGTTTTGATAACATCATCTTTTGCTATAACTTCAATATATAGATTTAGTTTTGGAAGTGTAATTATACTTGATAAATCTTGTCCAGTTGTTGGTGGCAAAAAAATAAGCTTCGGTTGAGTATCAGTTTCAAGTTTTTGATTTGCAATTTCATTTTTCTTACCCAATGCAATATTTGCATTTGCATCAAGAATGATTATTTCTGTTTCCTTATTGTCATTATTGCTTACTGTTACAGTAATATTTTCAGAAATTGATGGAGAGTTAAATAACTTATTTATTAAATTTTCTAAGGGAGTATTAAAAACGTGATGTATTGGATTCAAATATTTGTATTAATTGTATAATTTTACTTTTAGTTTAGAAATTAATTTTGTTGATAAAGTTGATGGTTCTGAAACATTTGCGACATTTTCATCGATAAGAAGATTACTTATTGCAATTTCAAGTGCTTTAGATATTAGATCTATTAAATCTTTTGGATGTAGAACTATTGGACGTTCCAATAAATTGATAATAGGTTTTTCTTCTTCTTCACTTTCTTCGTTTATTTACATACCATTCAAATCACTTTTTTCTTTAAGCAACTTATCTTCTGTAGTCCCTAGGGAGAGCCTGTACCCCTAGAGGGCGCGTCTCCAGGTGGCGGATAGGGGGAAGCCCTCACCGGCTTAGCCGGCGAGTAGGTGGAAAATAAAATACCACTCGCGGACCAAACAGGACGGGCAGATCGAGCTCATAACTGTAGAAAAAGCAGTCGATCTAAAAAAAAACGCACTGTTAAAATAACCAGTCAACAGCCTCGGAACAGAATAGAAACTAAAAAACGACATAAGTTACGGAACAGGAAAATTATTTTTGAAACATGAAACATTCAAGGCCTCTCTACAAAAACAAACAAAGTACTAACGGAGCTAACAAAAAACAATAGACATAATAGTCCTGAACCACCACTTCTATAGTAAAGTATAGAAAAAGAAATAAGAACTCAACAAGAATTATCGATCTTTATTTGGAACGAGCTCAAAAGATTTATAACAACATAGAAAGCAATTAACGAACATATGATTAAGATGAACCTAACTCTATACAGACAAAAACTGACAATACTAGGCGTATACTCCATAAACGATGATGCAATAGTTGCAAAAAAAAAACAATTTTATGAACAACTAAACCGCAAAATAATAAAAGTGAGTGACACACGACAACTCATTATGATAGGAGATATGAACACGAGAACCGAAAAAAAAACATCAGAATAAAAAAGTAGGACAATACGGAGAAGATATACTAAACGACTATGGCTGCAAGTTAATTACAATATGTATAGCTTCAAAATACAAAACGGATTCTACCCACACCGCAATATACATAAATACACTTGGATGCAAAAAACCAAGAACCTGAAATCTATAGTAGACTATACAACAACACGACAAAAAACAAATCTAGTCATACAGGACATAAGGGTGTATAAGGGTGCAACATGCGGCAGCGACTACTATCTGTTGAAAACAAATATCCTGTTCTTATAGAAGTACAAAAAAGAAGAAAACATAAATATAAACAAAGGAGAAAAAAGGAGAAAAAAAAAGAAGACGTTTAATTTGGACAGCTTAGAAAATGAGAGCACCCAAAACCTATACAAAACAAGATTAGACCAAAAACTACTGACCATACAATATAAAGATAACGAGAAACATTACCAATGCATTAAATCATGCATACATGCAGCGGTCAAGGAAGCATTAGGATATAAAAAACAGCAACAAAAGGTGATTACATATTGGTCGGACGTAGAAATAAAAGAAAATATAAGAGACAAGAAAAAAAGTACCTGGCATACTTGTCCAATATGTCAAACGAGCATAAAATATGGTTTAAACAGGCACAGGCTAAAGCCTGAAGGAAAATTAGCCAAAAGAAAAACAAAGCAAAAAAAAAACTAATATCACTAATAACAATAGAAAAATGAGAAAATTAATTTAAACAGTTATTAATAGAAGATAAACTCCAAGAGAACCTAGAAGGAGAAAGATACATAAACATAACAGCACTACCAATTA
Organism: Tachinus rufipes; assembly: GCA_963932245.1. Taxonomy (NCBI): domain Eukaryota; kingdom Metazoa; phylum Arthropoda; class Insecta; order Coleoptera; family Staphylinidae; genus Tachinus; species Tachinus rufipes. The sequence goes on from OZ010750.1 coordinate 14,616,787, forward strand.
GAATAACTATAGCACACGTAAAACAAGCTTGTAAATCAAAAGAATAGAAAGGCATCCGGACCGGAAAACATCTTAGCAGAGCTCATTAAATGTGAAACAACAAAACTATACCAAGAACCAACCGTACTAATCCAAAACTGCTTGAATAAAAAACCAATCCCGAAAGAATGGAACATTCCTCTTTTATCTATCATACACAAGAAAGGAGACACGTTGAACTGCGACAAACACAGAAAGATAACAATAACAAACACACTATATAAAATATATGGCAATATTTTGGCACTTCCACTTCTTTATCATTATATAAAACTTTGCTAGTGGATGTTAATGATTTGACTTTTATTAACTAACCACTTTTTGGCTGATACTTTTACTTTCACTACTTTATTGATTTTTGAATCATTTTTTTTATTATCTACAGATTTTCTGCTAGAAGTTCTTGTTTTTATTTTTTGTTATTTAAAGATTTTTTAACGAGTAGTTCCAAAGATATTGCTGTTTGCATATCTTCATCATCCAAAGATTTTAGAATACTAGATACTATTTTTTCCATTTTTTTTTTTAATTTCCTAACGATTTTTTCACACCTATCAATTCCATTTCTTTGTGTTCTAACGATTTTTCAATTTTAATTTTTTGATTAATTCCGTCAGATTCTGTTTTAGTTTCCAGCTTGTCAAAATCATAAGTATTTGGACTACATTAGAATGCAAATCAAAGTTACTTAAATTGTTTATACCAACAATGACGCTGCACTGTTTAACAACAACTGTTTTGGTTTGCAAATCACTTTCAATATCTTTAGCAATAGCACTATGAGTTGTATTAATAATATCAGATTTGTTTTTTGTATCAAACTTTTAATTATTTTTTTTTTATTTTAGCTAATCTGCGTAAATTCTTTTTCAATTGTTGGGTCCTTCATTCACAATATTATAACTGGAATTGCTATCAGTACTAACCTTTCTTAGTTTAAGTTTTAAATTTAGAATTGGCTGATTTTCAGTATTAGAATTAGTTGTATTATTAGCAGTTTCTACTTGCTTTTTATTTGGGTCAAGTTCTTTTTGATGTTCACTTTTTTTACGCTTATCTTTAACGTTTCATCCTTCAGCTTCGGTTCGATATAACAATGATTTTTTTTATTACGCTATTCAAATTTGTTATTATTTTTTATGTCTTTTTCTTTCTGACTGATTCCTTGCTTTTCTCTTTTTTTAGGCTAGCAGCATTCAACCACTTCTGAATCATATCACATGTTTCTTTTGTACTCAGTGCTAAATCATTTATTTTGTTTATAGTATTGTCAGCAACATTTGCTTCTTCTTTTTTTTTCTCATTTTTCTAAATATTGATTTGTGTTTTTTTTTGTGATGTTTGATCAGTCAAATCTTTTACTAATTTGCGTTTGTTAGTTTTATTTTCAATGTCACTATTATTGTTATTTTCAATTTTGTCATTCTTTTCAGAATTCCTTTTATTTTCTTTTAATTTGGAAAAACAATCCTGATGCTTTACTAATAGTTTTTTTTTGGTACTTGTAATATTGTATTAATAGACTGATCACTGCATCTTCATTTTGTACTACTAGTTTTGTTAGTAAAACTAGTACTAGCTGCCGGGACATTGTTCTGCATAAAATCAAAATAGTTTACCATTCGTATAGGCGTAGACAATATTTTGGTAATTTCCCTTGGTAATTGTTGTTCTATGGATCACTTGCAAATATCTCTTATATCTTTATAGTTAAGATCAGCAAACAATAAAGGCCTGGTCCGCGTTTGGGTAATTTTTTCAGTTAATAAACTTGACAAAGAAATGCATCTTGATAAAGCAGACGTAGTTTCTAATGGGGCCTTCTATTGATTAATAACACTTTTTGAATTACGTCTAATTTTTTGCAGCATTGCCCGTATTGGTTTATTAGTTTTCTTTTCATCAACTTCTATATTTTTTGAACATGACGCGTTTGTATCTTTATTTTTTAATGAATTAGGCAATTCATTTTTAAATTCTTTATCTTTAAGTTGAGATGTTTTTGCATTTACTTTTACTTCATCGGATTCTTTATTTGCAGTATTTTGGTTTGTACAAAAATTCTCAACTGTATTTGTGTATAAAAAACTATACCTTTGAAGCAGTTCTTGATTTTGTTTCAAATCAGTTACAAAAAGTATTTCTTCAACTTTTAAATTTGTTTTTTAAGTTCTTTTTTTTGTATTACATTTTGTTTATCTTCAAAAGCAAAATTTCAATAACTTTGTCTTTTTTTAATTTTATTTCATTGTCTATAGTAGAAACCTTGCCAAAATAAAGTAAAACTTCTCCCAGAATTTTCTTATCTGTTTTTATTTCTTTATTTAAATTTGCTTTATAAGTTATACTATCTAAATTTTTTTAACTGATTTTTTTACTCAGTTACATTATTGTGACTTTTAGAAAAACTTTCACTTTCCGATAAATCTGAAAATTGTGTCTTCTTTTAGCTTCTTTTTATTTTTTGATAAATTCACTTTATTTGTAAATCTATTATATCTTCTATTCTAAGAATGATGTTGATGATGGTCACTAACAGGACAATATCTCAATTAAATAAAAATGATCAATAATTTTCGTTTTGGAATCAAATATATTTCTATATTTTGACCCAAAATTACCAGAATTTTTGTACATATTCTTCAAAATTTGGTTGAAAAATGTTATCATTCTCTTGTGAAAAATTTGCTGATAATTTATAAAAATTTGAAGTATTATTTAATTCCAAAATTTTGTTAAGAACGCAACGACCTAGACCCACCCACAAAAGACGTACAAGGACGGATGACATTAGCATTGATAAAAACTTATATATATATAAACAAAACAAACTGCTCTTATTGATATATGAAGATTGTTTAAAATATAATAATTATATTTTTGTAAGATTTTTTAAAGGCACAAAGCATTTTATTAATAAATTAATTTAAATCTAGCAATTAGTGATTTGATACTATACTTTCTAATACGGTTTAATAATAAAATAGTTTTATTTTTGCATTTTCCAGTGTCGTACAATATCAACAAATATACATAGTAAAGTAATTATCTTTTAATGAACTTTAAATAATCTTTGCACAAAAAAGCAAAAGTTGAGAAAAATCATCTTCAACATTTTGGTCTTTTGAACCGGATGTCAACGAATCTCAACAAATTAATTTGCGTAAATTAATCACAATCCACTTTTAATCGATGTAATTGAATTAACGTGTCAACTTAGAAAAACTCTGACATCAAAATGACAAAACCCAAGAGAAGACTGAAAGTATTGAAATTGAAGCGCTTTAAGACGATCAAGACTACTAGAACGAAAAAATATGAAATCAGTCTACTTAACTCAACGCAGTTGTTGAAACGCCTATTGTTCAACAACCACCAATTATGAAATTTACTGCTATTGCAGAAACTTCTTTAAATAAAGACAAGGACTCTAATGTGAAGGGTCAAAAACCGGTTGCGGGCCCATCAGGCTCAAAACCAAAACTGACTACGGTTCAATCCGGATCAAAGTCACAACGAGTGGGACTTCAAGCAAAACCACTCAAGATGGGGGCTTATTCAAAGCCTAAAACCATCTAAGGTATTAGCTCGTATCGGGCCAAAACCAACTAAGGTTGCAACTTCGAAGTCAAAGCCTAAACAGGCAAAGGCTCAGTCCGAGTCAAAGCCTGCAAAGACGGCAACCCAATCTAGGCTACCGCCACCTGAGGTGCAAGTTTATAACAATCCTGCACCCACAGACCCCAATATTGACGTGTCGTTAGAGTCAATGGATGTGGAAGTTCTTTCCGCGCCATCTACTCTGACAGATGAAAATATGCCAATTAGTGAGAATTCAACTCCCCCAGATGATAATTCAAAAGTTAAAAATATAAAAGCTAACAAACAAAGAGTTAAAAATACGTTCGCAACATAACACTAAAAATGGTTTCAACCATTATACAATGGAACTGCTACGGATATAATTAACACTACAAATCCTTTAAAATATTATTAGCCAAAATTTCACTTATCTACGTTTCCTTACAGAAAACAAATTTTAAGGTTGACTGTTCTGTTAATCTTCGTGGTTATACTATTTATAGAAAAGATCATGCAAATGTTGATCGTGCTCAGGGTGGAACGGCTTTATTGGTTTGTGATACGGTTTTCAGTGAAGAATTCCGTGTCAACACTGCATTAGAAGCAGTAGCCGTTCAACTACATATCCCTTTCTCACTGACCATTTGCTCAATTTATATTTTGCCAAATGTCAGTTTGGACATTCGTTTGATTGATCAATTACTTGAACAACTTCCCCATTCTTGCTAATGAGCGATTTTAATGCTCATAACACTATGTGGGGCTCAAGTCGAACTGATCTGCAAGGTCGTAACTTGGCCAATCTTTTTTCAGAAACGGATTTAGTTATCTTAAATAAAGGTAACAATACCTACTTTTCCGTGGCCAATAGATTATTCTCGGTTATTGACCTTACCATTTGTTCTCCAAGTATTGCAACATTGCTGAATTGTGAAGTCTCGGAATATCTTTATGATAGTGACCACTTTCCCATATTCATTCGCGTGCTTGGTCATAAAATTAATGAAAACCGTCATCGAAATTGGAGAATAAAAGATGCCGATTGGAATATGTTTGATTTCGATGACAGTGTCCAAGCCACTATTGACGAAAATATTGAAACTTAAACCGATTCCATCATACAGGCAGCACATGATAGTATTTCGTTATTTTCCGGAAAACTATGCAGAGAACCCGTTCCTTGGTGAAATTTTGAATGTGAGCAAGCTAAACTAAACAAACGCCGTTTTTTTCGTAGATTTAACCACTCTCCAACAGAAGAGAACCTATTACTTTATTTGAGGTACAAAGCTGTTGCTCGAAGAACATGCGGAAAAGCTAAAAGAGAATCGTGGTCAGAATATGTTACTTCTATTAATTGTAGAACCCCCGTTGGGAAGGTGTGGGAAAAAGTCAAAAAAATTTCTGGCAGAACCGCATCATTACTTATTAGTGGGTTATTGTCGGGTGATCAAATTATTACCAATCCCCTTGACATTTCGAATATCCTGGCCGGTGTCTATTTTGACGTTACCAGCGATGATACTTACAATGAAAATTTCCGTGATATTAAAATTAACATGGAGAAAAACGTTCTATCATTTGTCTCTGCTGAAGATGACTTATATAACGCACCGTTTAGTGTTTGGGAATTTGACTCGGCATTATCTGAAGCACACAATACTGCTCAAGGTGTCAATTCGATACACGATGCTATGCTTAAGCAATTAAGTCGCTCTCCAAATTTCAATTGTTGGCACTCTATAACCGAAAATGGTCAGCAGGGTATTGTCCTGAGTCGTGGAAACTTGATATCATAGTACCAGTACTTAAACCTGGTAAAGATAAAAAGCTTCCGACTAACTATAGACCTATCTCCGTAACTAGCTGCTTATGTAAGTTACTAGAAAGAATGATCAATAAGCGTCTTACTTGGTTATTAGATTCAAGAGGTTTAATTGCTGACATACAATGTGGTTCAAGGCGTCATCGTTCTACGACTGATCGCTTTGTTCGGTTGGATACAGCAATTAAAATTTCCTTTGTACAGACTCAACATCTTGTTGCTGTATTCTTTGACATTGCAAAAGCATATGACAGCATATGTTCTACGAACGCTTCATTCACGGGGTATTTGCGGAAGCATGGCATTGTTTATACAAAGCTTTTTAACTTTTTGTTCATTTAAGATACGTGTAGGTGACAGCTTCTCGGGCATACGTCAGCAACAAAATGGTATTCCTCAGGGGTCTATTTTAAGCGTGACACTGTTTATGATAGCGATTAACGGCATAAGTCAGTTCATCAAGCATCCGGTAAGCGGATGTATGTATGTTGATGACGTAGCTATCTATTGTGCCTCGAGTACATGCTAACATTGGAACGTCAACTTCAGTTAACAATCAATCACATTTTGAACTGGGCTAATAACAATGGATTCACTTTTTCTACTAGTTAAACGTTGCTTATCCATTTTTGTAGAAGGCAAACACCACACGGTGACGGTTTATTATATCTTGAGGGAGAACCTATTCCTGTACAGGAATGAGTTCGATTTCTCGGTATCACATTTGACCGTGCGCTAACCTAGCGTCCTCATTTAATAAATCTGAGATCAAGATGTGGTACGGCACTAAACTTGCTTAGGTCGTTGAGTGGAAAGTCATGAAAACAATGCTACTTTTGCATCGCGCTTTGGTGCGTTCAAAACTAGATTATGGTTTCATAATCTATTCTTCCGCAGCTTTATCCTCATTACGTATTGTTGATCCTGCTTAACCATACTGGAATTCGTTTAGCCACTGGCGCATTCTGCACTAGCCCTATTGCTAGTGGTTAGTGTGAGGCAGCTGAACCATCACTCTGTCTTCGGCGTAAAATCTTGACTGTTAGGTACGCCGCGAAATTAAAAGCTAAACGCTTGCATCCGACGTTGCCAGTAGTGTACAATAATGGTCTCGACGATCTATACATTATCAGGATACGGTCACACAAACCGGTTGTCGTAAGAGATTACACTATACTTCAGGAACTGAATTTTCAACTCCTTGATGTATACCAACTGTCTTACTGTTGCGATTTTCCTTAGACTTTTTAACGTCCAAGGTTAAATACTGCATTATCGAGAATGAGCAAAGCTTCAACTTTACCATTTGAATATCAAACTGAATTTGCAAAAATTCAAGCAAGACACGTAAATGCCACTTGAATTTATACCGATGGCTCAAAAAGTAACGACGGTGTGAGTTGTGTTTTTCTGGTAGATGAGCTACAGTTTACATTTGGCTTGCCAAGTGTTACCAGCGTTTATACTGCAGAACTGTATGCTATCTATCAGGCTCTTCTCTACATCCAACTAAGCGCAGGTACAAATTATGTTATATGTACAGATTCGTTGAGTGCATTAAACGCCATAGATGACCAATATCCTGATTATTACTTGCTGATGCAAATTCATTCAATTTTGCTTCAGGTGTCTCAGATAAATGTCACTGTTAACTTTGTCTGGATTCGCAGTCACGTATTTATCAGTGGCAATAAAAAAGCTGATGCGCTTGCCAAATTGGCAATAACTAGCGCAGAATATGTTTCATCTAAAGTTTGTGTTAGGGGTATTTGTAATTTTCTACATCAAGAGCTGCTGTGTAGCTGGCAAACTGAGTGGTTTGCTATTCAAGACAACAAGGTGCGTTGTACCAAAAGCGTTACTACACCGTGGAGTTTGTCATACAGGCCAAAACATAGAGAAGAGGTTATCCTCACGCGGCTTCGCATCGGTCACTGTCAATGGACTCAGGCATTTGTTGGCATTTGAGGTGCCTCCAGTTTGTGATATTTGTAACGTCCCATTAACTGTTCGTCATATCTTATTGGATTGTCGGCAGTTTTTGGAACAAAGAATTTTGTCTGAATTATCACCCAGTTTGTCGATTGTCTTGGGCGATCAAATCGCTGATGTCGATCGTTTGCTCGAATTTGTTCGGCGGAGCAGACTGGGTATATGGATATGATTATTTATTTATTGTGATTAATATTTGTGTATCGTAAAATCCAGCAATGTCTAGGACCTTTTACACCCTAGACACTGTTGGAATTATCTAGTCATTTTTTGCTATTGTTTTTAATAGTTTGTGAAAGATTATTTTTATCTTTGCTATTTATTTATTTATTTATTTTATTTTTTAATATGCCATTTTACAGCATATTATTTTACACTTTTTTATAGTTAGAAAAAAGAATCGGCATTAATAGTTTTTTTAGGCTGATATGCCAAAAATATTAACTAACTAATTGTCTTCTCATTTATATAAACTCTTTTTATTAGTTATATTATATACATATTATTATTTATCTAACAATGTACATATTTATATTAGCATATATTGAACCTTTATCTGGAATAAAAGCTATTGAATTGTACTTCAATATTGCTATTATATAACTTCTAAAATTACAATATAATTTTATAGTAGATAAAGCAAACATTTCTTTAATGCAGATGTTTTTTTTTGCAGTTTACTTTTTTATGCCAAAATAACAACATTGGTAATTAACATTTTATTTTTGATATAATATATAAAAAATAAAATATGTGGATTACATACAATAGAAATTTTACTGATTTGTCACATTCTGCAATATACATTTTTTTTTATGCAATTATATAAAAAGACATTTGCAAATTCTTTAAGTTGACGTACAATTCTTGTAAAATTGTTCTGTTCATTTTTGATCCACTTGATTGTATTTGCTTTCTCTAAATGCATTAAAGACTTTAAATGAACTTCAGAGTATACAAAACAGATACAACCTTAATAATAGTTAAATATACAAAATAAAATAATTAAAAAGGAAAATTTATTAATCTACCTACAATCTAATACAAATAAAATTAAAAAATCAAAATAAAATTAAAAATAATTAGTATTAAAACTAAACAAAAATCGAATCGCATTAAAAAAAAAAACAAGAATTCTCTGTTTCTTTATTTTTAATTAAATACATAAACTAGAAATGCAAAAAATACTAACAAAAATAAGATTCAAGTGAAAGCAAAAAAGAAACAACAAATAAAGATATTTTGGAAACCTTAAAAAACCTAAAAAAATCGTTGGAATACATGAGTAATAAATTTGATAAAGTTTTGAAAGAAAAAAAAATAAAGAAACAATTTAAAAAAGCAGAAAAACCAAATATAGAATTAAAAAAAAGAGTTAAAATTTGTAGAAATAACATTAGAAAAAACAGAAAAAATAAAAATAAAAAACAATGTCATAATAGTTGGAGTTGACAAACAAAAAAAAAATGAGAAAACGGAAAAACTTGTGATAATGATAATAAAAAGATTAAACACAAACATAAAGAAGGAACAGATAAAATTAGCTTATAGAAAAGATACTTTGAACGTAAAAAGCCCAATAATAATTGAGTTCAAAAACAAAAAAGATAAAGAAAATATACTAAAAACTCGAAAAACAATTTGATCAATCACTACATCAGAATGCGAACTAAAAGGAAATCCAATGAAATATATACAAATACCTATGGACTATAGGAGATAGAAATATATACATAAGAAAAACAGAAGCAAGTATAAAAATTAAAATTAAAAACTTTTCCGATATAGAAAGTTAGAATTAAAAAAATCCAATTTAAAACTAAATAAATAAATACAAAACTGAAATGTATACTATATATCTGCACAACGCAAGAAGTGTAAAAAACAAATACATATCACAAATTTGAACTTATACCTACCATACACAATAATCCTACAATAATCGCTATAACGGAAACTTGACTTAAACTATATAACCAAAAACTGTATACTCTAGAACAGGGGCGCTCAAACAGTCGATCGCAAGCGATTGGTAAATCGCGAGGAGTTTTTAAGTCGATCTCCTTTTATCAAATATTTTTTAAATTTCTGACATTTATTGTATGAAAGTACACTAAATGTTTATTTTTTAACAATTATTTTTACCTAGGGATTAGGTTTTATTAAAGTCTGAGCGCCACTGTTCTAAACACATGACATGTCTGGCAGCCTAGCTAACCTACCCTCCCTCTGCCCCTCGCTGCATTCTGTGCATCAGTGTTGCCATCTTAGCGGATTTTCCGCTAGATTTAGCTGATTAAAATTTGGTTTGGCGGGGAAACAATCCGTTTAGCGGTTAGCGGATTTTTTAGCGGATTTTTTAGCGGATTTTTAAATGTATAATTAAACTTAAATTTAATTGAAACAAACTACATATTTACACTCATTATTATGTAATCTATAACATTTTAATATGAAATCATTAATAACCTATTAAATTAAAAATAATTATAATTATTTATCATTAATAATCTATTTGAATTCTAAGTTTATGGTGGTATTCTGTAAAGAGGAAGAGAATAGAGGGTAGGGGTCGGAGTCCGTGGAATGCGTCGGTTGATAATTAACACTTTACAGTCATAAAATTGAAAAATCAATTGAAAATCTTATAGATGCAACATATTTTTAAAATCTAGCGGATTTTATCGGATTTTTAAGCTATATCTAGCGGAAAGGTAAGTCAGTGTATTGGCAACACTGCTGTGCGTCAGTTGGTGTCTGCGAGCATACGATTGAAAATACCAAATTAATCAAACGATTGGAATAATTAATTTTATTTCAATATGGACTCTAATCAACCAATAGATGGGCCCGATGGGAATAATTTGGTAAGATTTTATTGATATTCTAAACGTTTTATAGTATTTTGTTAAGTTAGGTTATTTTCCGTTTGACACTTTTAGATATTTTTTGTTTGCACTTGGTCATTTTAAATTTAGTTGAAGTACATATTCGAAATTGATTAAAATTTCAAACATTTTTTCAAATTTAACTATTAATTCTTTAATGCTAAATTTTATAATTATATGACTTTATTTATTTATTTAAATATATTGATAATTTATAGTTCGGACAGTTAAATTGGTCGAATAGGTATCCTTGCTTCTGAGTTTTTATAATCATAGAATTTTAGATTATTAATTTCTTTTTCAGATAAAATAAATTTTGATTTTTTTATATTTTGTTCTTATTCTGTTTGAAATTTCTCTTAGAATTACATATTAGAAATTATTTGACCACTTTTAAATATTTGCTTGACTCTTTAAAACATTTTGAAACATTTTGTTTGTGCTTGATTTTTTTGATATTTTTTACATTTGTGTACCATTTTTTTCCCAACTTTGTTTAACACTTGATTTTTTTATACTTTTGTTTGACAATTTTACGAATACACAAGTAACTTAATATGTATGTCAATTGTTAAAAATTATTTCATTAATCTAATATGTCAAAAACTACCAAATCTTAAATATCAGTTGTCAAAATATAACCAATGAAAGATGATAATTAAATGTCAAAAATACTTAATCTAAGATGTGAATGTCAATTTTGCATTTTTGAACCGATTTTAGCCAAATATTAGTTCTTTTTGATAATAATTTTTGACAAAATGTTGCAATTTTTAAACTATTTAACCGTTTTTGGCAGGATTTTGATTCTATCTAAATTTTTTAAATGTTTTATATTTTGATTTAGCTATTTTTGACTTTTTATGATCAAATTTTGCACTTTTAAACAGTTAATGATTAAATTTTGATACTTTTTGGTAATACTGTACTACTTTTTGGCCGGATTTTTACTATTTTTGACATTCCATAATTTTTTGTTGCAAAAAAAGTTTATGATCAGATTTTGGTGCATTCTGATAATGTTTTGAAATTTCATTAAAAGAATTTTGCACTTTTCATCAAGTTATGCCAAAATTTTGACTTAATCTATAATGTGAATGTGAATTTTGCACTTTTGAACCTTTTTTAGCCAAATTTTAGTTTTTTTTTAACATAATTTTTAACAGAATTTTGCCATTTATAAACTATTTAAGCGTTTTTGGAAATATTTCGATTCTATCTGAAATGTTTTAATGTTTTATGACCGGATTTAGTTGTTTTTGATTTTGTATGATAAAATTTTGCACTTTTAAACAGTTAATGATTAAATTTTTGTACTTTTTGGTAATACTGTCATACTTTTTGGCCGGATTTTTACTATTTTTGACATTCCATAATTTTTTTTTGCAAAAAAAACTGTTTATGATCAGATTTTGGTGCATTCTGACTATTGAAATTTTATTAAAAAGATTTTTTTTTTACTTTTCATCGGGTTATTCCAAAACTTTGACTTAATCTATAATGTGAATGTGAATTTTGCACTTTTGAACCGTTTTTGCCGGATTATAGTTCTTTTTGGAAATAATTTATAACAAAACTTTGCCGTTTTTAGACTATTTAACCGTTTTTTGACCGGATTTTGATTCTATCTTAATTTTTAAAATGTTTTATGGCCTGATTTAGCTATTTTTGACTTTTTATGATAAAATTTTGCACTTTTATTAAATTATTGATTAAATTTTGGTACTTTTTGGTAATACTGTCATACTTTTTGGCCAGATTTTACAATTTTTGACATTGCATGGTAAGAACTTTACAAAAAAAACAGTTTATGACCAGATTCTGGTGCTTTACGATAATGTTTTTTTTTTATAGTTTTTGATTGGTTTTTGTTAATTTAAACATTTTATTTAAAGAATTTTGCACTTTATCAGTTTATGCTAAACTGGCTATTTGTGTAAGATATTATGAAAAATTATACAAACTGTTAAGTTTATGGACAAATTTTGGTGATTTATTACAATTGTTTGAAATTTCTTGGTCAAATTTAGCTATTTTTGACATTTTATGAACAAAATTTTGCACTATCAACCGTTTTTTTTGGCCAAATTATGTTTTTTTCTTTAAATATTTTAAAATCATAACAGAATATTACAATTTTTGACCATTTAGACATAAAACGTTACAGTTTTTAACATTTTATGTATAGAATTTTGCACTTTTTGACCGGATTTTGAATCCTTCTGACAACATTTTAATATACCATAGCCGGATTTTAAAATTTTATAACAAAATTTTTACTTTTTAACAGTTTATGACCGGATTTTGGTGCTTTCCAACAATATTTTGATGTTTTATGGCCGGAACTTTAGATTTTTTGACCGTTTTTTATTCTAACTAAAAATATTTTAATGTTTTATGGTCAGATTTTTGACTTTTCATTATAAAATTTTGCACATATTAACAGTAAATGACTAAATGTTTGACATGTTTTTTTATAGCCAAATTTTGTTACTTTCTAACAATGTTTTGATGTTTAAGGCCGGATTTTGCTATTTTTAAAATCTTATCAAAACAAATTAAAATTTTACCTTTGTCAACAGTTTATGACCAAATCATCAATGCTTTCTAACAATATTTTAATGTTTTAACATCAATTTTGCATTTTTAACATTTTATGAAGAATTTTTAACAGTTTATGACTGAATTTTGCTGTTTTAATAATATTTTGATATTTCATAGCCAGACTTTAGTGTTTTCTGACAAAGTTTTGATGTTTTAAAAACCAATGTTGTTATTTTTAGCCGAATTTTAGTTATTTTTAAAAATACTTTAATATTTTATGATTTTGTTATTTTTGACTTATGTAAATTTTGCTCTTTCCAACAGTTAAAGACAGGATAAAAAATGACAAATCTGTGTACGTTTTTTTTCTAAAACCGTCTTAATAACAGCGCACAGTTCAAATAAGTGGCAGTATCATAATTGATGATTCAAAATGCTTTCAACTAATTAGTCAATTAGAACGAACAGACAAAAAAACATTATCCATATGCGATTACAGACTCCCGCGGACGCATCACTCTTTCCTACCCCAGTAACCCAAATACTGTCTTAACTATTGACACTATAATCAACTAAACACGACACGTTTAAATTAACAGTTTACCAGTAGATTAGGCACGTTAGATTTTAATTTTTAAAGACCTTATTTACACTTTTCAGAGCCTGATTTACATATTTAAAAGCTGATTTTATAGTTAGTCTGATTAACAATTTGGCACTTAAATTTAACACATTATTATTTTTAAAACTGAATTTACACTTTTAAACGCTTTATTTACTATTTGAATCAAATTTTAGGGCTGGATTTATAATTTAAAGTCAAGGTTATCAGTATTTAACACTTTAAAGACCGGATTTACAGTTTTTAAAGACAGATTAACAAATTAGCTATAAAATTTGACATTTTAGAAACCAAATTAAAATTTATTTTTTGAATGCCGCAATTACACTTTTAAAAGCAGCATTTACAATTAGGGAAGCCGAATTAATAATTTGAAAACTAAATTCACTGTTTGGTAGTAAACTTGGTTTCTAAAATTTTAGTTTAAAAACCAGTTTAACATTTCTAAAAGACGGATTTATAATTGAAAAACCGGATTAATAGTTTGGCAATAGTATTTAACACGTTGATGGAGAATTTTTAGTCGGATTTATAGTTTTAAAGGTTTTTATTTAGGTTATAAATAAACGTTCTTTCACTTTTTTTTAAATTAGAGCCAAATATTGTTAGCAAAATTTCTAAATTGCTAATTTTGAATTTATAGTTTTATAAACCAGGTTAACAGTATTGAAGTTTTAAACACGGTGGTGGCCGGATTTACACTTTTTAAAAACAAATTTACAATTTTAAAGATTAAAATTATAATTTGAACAATTTGGCAGTAAAATTTAACCCTTTAAAAGCCGGATTTAGAGTTTTAAATGTCAAATTTATAATTTTGAATAGTTTGATAGTAGAATTTAACACGTTAATTTTCGGATTTTTATATTGAAATCCGCGTTTAAACTTTTAAAAGCAAGATAGTTTAAAGACCAGATTTATAATTTGAAAGTAAGATTAACAGTTTATATGTAAGTTATCATTTAGAAGCCGGATTAACTGTTTGGCAGATAACTTCAAAACTTTGAAGGTCTGATGTACAGTTTTAAAAAATGGATTTACAGTTTTAAAGACCAGATTTATAATTTGAAGACCGGATTAATAGCTTGGCAGAAAAGTTTAACGCGCTGGTTACCGGATTTTTAGTACTAAAAGCTTGATTTTTAGTTTTGAAGACTGGATTTATAATTTGAAAGCCAGAATAACAATTTGACAATGAAATTGAATACGAATTTACTCTTATTTTTTTTTATTAAAACCAAAAATTGTTAGCTGAATTTTCATTTCTGAAATTCAAATTTACAAAATGCTGTATTTAACTTGGAAGCCGGATTATTACTTTGGTAGTAATATTTAATACTTAAGTGACCGGAATTACTGTTTTAAAGGCCGAATTTACTCTTTTAAAAACCGGATTGACTGTTTAAAGTTTGAATTATAAATATTAATAAATTGATTAAAATTTTTCTAATCAATATTGTAGTAATATTATTAACCACCACAATGTAACACAATGTAACGCACAGTTGATGATTGTGAGCGGCACGCTCTTTATGCAAATATCCGGTCAAGAACGTGTCCGCAAGACTGTTTGCTTTACAAATCAATTATTAAGCATATTATCAGTAATGCTTACGTCGGTTGTGCGCTGGAAGAAACTTTTGGAAAATCTACTCAATGAATAATGCTGATGTAAATTCAAATCAACATTGAGATGAATTGACATACTAAGACTTTCTTCCGGTGAACCGCTACGCGCTATATAAAAACGTTGTCGGTAGATACATAGTTAGTTCTAGTTCTAGTTCTCGTTCTGAGTTCTCGGTTCTCGGTTCTCAGTTCTAAATTCTTAGTTCTAAGTTAGATCTAAGTTAAACATATATTTACTAAATGTACATATTATGCTAGAACCATTAATTAATAAATAATTAATCGAACAGTGCGAGTTTAATTAAAAAACCACTACAAAAATTGGTGGCAGCGGTGGGATTATTACAAATAATATATCCCAAGCGTTAAAATAAACGCATAATAATAAATAAAAATCGAAATAAAAATAAAATAGTCAAGTGCCCAAAGAAATAATCAATAATGGAAGAATAAATAATTTGATGAAGAATAATAATTTAAAAAGAAATTATCAATCGAAGATTCCCGCATCTGGACAGCAACTGAAGCATCCCAAGATTCTCGAGCGTAGCCGACAGAAGACCAACAGTGAAATTAGTGACAAAAAGCAGAGCAAAGTGCGCGTAACGTGAAATCAATTAAATAGGATATTAATAAAACATTTATATAATGAAAATGTAAGTCGAACTTATAAAAACTAACTATGGTAATTTTTGTTAATTAAATATTCAACTATTTTATAATTGTGAATTTTTATTGTTAAAACTTGAGAATTATGGCGGAAGCTGATGGAAATTTTGTCGCGGTTATTTCGTTAGATACCGCAGTAAAATTAGTTAAAGATTTTGATGGATCCAAAAAGGAATTAATATCGGAATTTGTAGACTCGTGCGATATGGCTATGGAATCTGTTAGGGAAGAATACCAAGAAATTTTATTAAAAATTATAAAAACGAAAATAACGGGCAAAGCAAAAAGTTTTATTAGGTATAGGAATTTTGATAATTGGGAAGACCTAAAAACACACCTCGAAGAGGTATTCTCGGAAAAAAGGTCAGTGGCACACTGGCAATTGGAATTAAATTCCTGCAGACAAATTAAAGGCGAAAGTATTGAACAGTATTCGGGAAAAATAGAAAAATATCTTTCAAATTTAATAGATGCTTCTACTGTAAGAAAAACTATAGAACAGGCAGAAGTAATTTCGGACGTGCTTAGAGTACAAGCACTCAATGTTTTTATACAAGGGTTGTTAGAACCAATAAAAATTCAGATTAAAGCTCGTAATCCCAATTCGTTAGAACAAGCAATGGAGTTAGCTAGGGCAGAAGAAAGAGAATTGTTTAGTCACAGAGATTCTGCTAAATATTTTTATTATCAAATTCGTAACACAGATAGGGAAGATAAAAAATGTTTTAAATGTAATAAAATAGGACATTTGGCAAATGCATGTTATAGTAAAGTGAAAGTGCATAATTTAGAAGTAAAACAAAGTAGATATGAGCAAAAAGATACTGGTAAAAAAACTACTGGCCCGTGTTTTTATTGTAAAAAACCCGGACATCGTATAAGTGAATGCAGATCTAGAATTTTTAATGAAAACAAAAACAAACATTTAAACTTGAACGCTCCCTCGACAAGCGGCCAGTCGAGCGGAAACTAATTGTAGAAGGCCGTGGAGTTATAGAACTTAATAATAAGAAGAATAGTGTAAAAACTTTAGCTATAGATAAAAATAGAGAATCGTATAAAAACCAGATAATGTTGGAACTACCTTCTAAGTGTAGCAAGGTAGGACATTTTAAACTATTGTTAGATACGGGATCAGATGTGACTCTCATCAAAAGAAATAATTTAAAAGATCGAACAAAGATAGATAACAATGTAGTTACAATTACAGGATTGTCTAATGAACCGTTTTATACGTTAGGTTTAACATATGACCCTAAATATAAAACGAATTATCATATTGTTGATGATATATTTCCATTAAAATACGATGGAATATTAGGAAGCGATTTTTTAAGAGTAAACAGAAGTAAAATTGATTATGAAAACATGATATTAATTATAAATAACAAAGAAATAAATTTGAGATATGAAAATAAAATGCTAAATATTCCAGCAAGGACTGAGATTCTTGTGGAAGCTAATGTAGAAAACATAACAAGTTGTTCTGATGTAATAATTGATAAAAAGGAAATAGAACCTGGAGTTTATATAAGCAATTGCGTAACAAAAGTAATCGATAATAAATGTATTATATCGGTAATAAATATTAACGAAGATGATTTATTAGTGAATGAAATTAAAGTAAACGGTGAGAAATATAAAAGTGTGTCAGTTAACGTATGTGAAACAGAAAATGAAACAAAATTATGTGTAACAAATCATTTGGCAAGAACTGATCAATTATTAAATTCGTTAAGGTTAGAACACTTAAATAATGAGGAAAAAAGACATGTAGTTGATATTTGCAAAGAATATGCAGATGTATTTTTTGTTAAAGGAGATAAACTTACTTGTACTGATGTTGTTTATCACAATATACCAACAAAAAATGATATAAGCCCTATAAATGTTAAGCCGTATAGGTTACCATTTAAATACAGAAACGAAATAAAAACACAAACAGAAAACATGTTAGCAGATAACGTTATTTCTAAAAGCAACAGTCCTTGGAATGCACCTCTAATTGTTATACCAAAAAAAATTGATGCTAGTGGAGTACGAAAATACAGGCTAGTAATAGATTATAGGAAATTAAATGAAAACACCGTTGGCGATTCGTACCCTTTACCTAATATTGAGGATATTTTAGACCAGTTAGGTCATTCTAAATATTTTACCACGCTAGACCTCGCTAATGGCTTTCATCAAATCCCTGTTAACAAGTCTGATAGAGAAAAAACAGCATTCTCAACTTCTTTTGGTTACTATGAGTATAATCGTATGCCCTTCGGTTTACGTGGCGCTCCAGCTACTTTCCAACGTCTTATGGATTCAGTTCTAATAGGATTGCAAGGCATTAAGTGTTTTGTCTATCTTGATGATGTTGTAGTATATGCTAGTAGCTTGTTGGAACATAATAATAAGTTAAAAGAAATTTTTCAAAGGTTTAGAGATAACAAAATGTTACTGCAGCCTGATAAATGTGAATTCCTGCGGAAGGAAGTATTATATCTAGGACATTGCATTACGTCAGATGGCATAAAGCCTGACCCCAAGAAAATTGATAGCGTAGTAAATTTTCCTTGTCCCAAATGTCCCAAGGACATAAAAAGCTTTCTAGGTCTATGTGGATATTATCATAAGTTTATTAAAAACTTTTCCGATTTAGCTGTGCCTATGACACAATTATTAAAAAAAGGTATAAAGTTCGAATGGACATCTGATTGCAAAAAATCATTTTCTTGTCTAAAAACGGCGCTAACTAGTGCTCCCTTGTTGATATACCCAAATTTTGAAGATCCTTTTGTATTAACTACAGACGCTAGTGATTATGCTATAGGAGGCATACTCTCTCAAGGACATACAAACGAAGACAAACCTATCGCTTATTGCAGTAGAAAGTTAAATCCGGCAGAACAAAGATACACTACTACAGAAAAGGAATTGTTAGCTGTTGTATGGTGTACACAACATTTTAGGCCATATTTATATGGACATAAATTTGATATTATAACTGATCACCAGGCACTTAAATGGATCTTTAACACAAAAGACCCAGGATCGAGACTGTTTAGATGGAAATTAAAACTTTCCGAATATGAGATTGATAAAATAGTATATAGAGCAGGAAAGAAAAATCAAGCAGCGGATGCTTTAAGTAGAACACAAACAGAAAACGATGTAACTTTTGAAAAATTTGATATATACCAAAAAATTAATAATTTGCCACTTACTAGTGATAACGTTTTAAAAGTATCCGGTGATTTATTTCAAGTTGATCCAGATTACTCTTTAGGTCACTCTGTAAGTTTAGATCTAAAAATGAGCAAAGGAATAGCTTTAACTTTTAAAAAAAATTACAAACAAATTGACGTACTAGAATCACAAGATCCTAAATTACATTCTGTACTATATTTAAAAGATTCCGATAGATATATATTTTATTTAATTACCAAGGAAAAATATTATAATAAACCTACTTATAAAGATTTATTTTTAACTTTAGTAAACTTGAAGACACTGTGCCATAGAAAAAACATTAATAAATTAGCTTTACCT
The DNA here is from genome assembly GCA_963932245.1 of Tachinus rufipes. Classification (NCBI taxonomy): domain Eukaryota; kingdom Metazoa; phylum Arthropoda; class Insecta; order Coleoptera; family Staphylinidae; genus Tachinus; species Tachinus rufipes. The sequence continues at coordinate 14,636,117 of OZ010750.1, forward strand.
AAAATAGGATGTGGATTAGATGGACTACAATTTGAAGTAGTAATAGAAATGATTAAGTATTTATTTAAACCACCATTTGAAATAAAAATATTCGATAACAACCAACCACAAGTAAGCATAGTTGAATTAATGAACGACAGTTACGAAAAATATTTAAACGCTATTGAAAAGAATATAGTAATAAATAATAAAATATTAGAAAACTCTACAAAAATCGACAATAAAATAAAATTGATTTTTATACCAAGTAAATTAGATACTATTCCTCAAATGATAAGGAATTCAGAAAACCTTAAGAATGTTATAGAAAAGCTTACAAACAAAGTGTTAGACTTGTATACAATTCATAAAATAGACTCTAAACTTGTATTTGTCGATAGAGAAAATTATTGCGACAAACTAAATAGTAGTAACTATTTCGATGTGCTTTTAAAATTAAGGAAAAGCCTCAAAGATAATGTATATGATTTCTGCATAAATAGGTTTGGAAAACGAGATAACATTCGATGGATAAAGTTAAGAACAATGTTAAGATATGTATTCAAAGGTATTACGTATAAGATAGTAATAATTAATGATGGTATTTATAAAATTGATAAAGAAGAAAACAAAGTGAAAATATTAGAAGAGTTTCATGACCAATTAATTGGAGGACACCAAGGCGTAAATCGTACTTACAATCGAATAAAAGAATACTATAGTTGGGATGGTATGAAAGACTATATTACAAATTATATAAAGAAATGTGAATTAATACCACAAAGATGCCTCTAGAAATTACAACCACGGCAGAAAATGCATTCGAAAAATGTTTTATGGATATAGTTGGACCTCTAACAGAGACAGAAAATGGAAACCAATACATACTTACATTCCAAGACGACCTTACGAAGCTACAAAATTTACACCATATGAATTGCTATACGGAACAAAACCTAGATTACCAAGTGCTATTACAAATAAACCACTGGAAATCAAGTATTCATATGATGATTATGTTATCGATCTAAAACAAACTTTAAGAGAGTCCCGTAGTTTTGCCAGAAGCACTTTAATAGAAAGAAAAAAGAAATCAAAAAATTCAATACGATAAGAATATAAATGAAGCAACTTTTGAAATTGGCGATAAAGTATTATTGTACGACGAAGCTTTAAAAAGAGGTAGGAGTAAAAAACTAGATTCTTTATGGATAGGACCTTACGTTGTAACATCGATTGATTCAAAAGTAAATACTACAATAAAAAAGGGTAAAAAACTTGTAAAAGTACATAATAATAGATTAAAGCATTATTTCGAATAAAAAAAAAATTAATTTAGATTATTTCCATTCCAGGTATATAATAGCCCTCATCATGTGCACCATTCATGCCAAAGAAATACCTGATTACAAACAAGTTAGTTACATAAATTCCCCAGGTATATATTATGAACATTTAGGAACTTTAAAATTATATCATGACCTATGGACAATAATCACGTACATAGATTTTAAAAGTTTTGATTCTAGATTTGATCAATTAGAACGTTACTATTTAAAAACCATTGCTTATTGTAATAACGTACACGCTAATTATAATCATGGTAATTATAAATACGTTTCTCAAAAGTCATGTAAAAACTTTAAACAAGTAACTAATCATGCTGTGGAAAGAATCAAAAACGAAATTAGTGTTCTAAAACAGTTAATAGGACATAAACGTATACAAAAACGTGGATTAATAAATGCTATAGGTGCAGTATCAAAATATTTATTCGGAACTTTGGACAAAAGCGATGCTAATTTTTATGATGCAAAAATAAAGGTGTTTTCTGAAAACGAAGAATCGGTTGTAAAATTGATAAAAGATCAAGTATCTATTGTTAAGTCTACAATTACTAATTTTAATGAAACAATCGGTGATTTGAATTATAATGAACAGATATTGATGAAAAACTTTAAAAAATTGGAATCCCTTGTTGCTAATGAAACAAAAAATTTTGAAGATCTTAATTTTAGAACTCTTTTAGAAGAACATATTTCGATATATTCCATTATGTTTACACAATATCAATTTGAAGTTTTGACTATAATAAACGCCATTATGCTCGCACAAGTCGGAAAAATACATCCGATAATAATCACTCCGACTAAATTAATGTCTGAATTGGAATCCTTAAGTAAAGACTTACCAAATAGTTTATCTTTTCCAATCAGTATTAACAACGAGAATTCTCAAGTTCTAATAAATTTAGTTGACATTTCCGTATTTTATAAGGATAATAAACTAGTATATGTTATAAATGTCCCACTAACTGACGAAAAAGATTTTAATATTTACCATATGTTACCATTACCAAGTAATATAAGTTCGAATAGATTTATGTTTGTACAACCTAGTATAGATTATTTAGTTTTAAGTATTAATAAACAAAAATACATTACTATGAATGAAGCAACTTTTTACAAATGTAAATCTTTAACTAAAATACAATTTTTATGTAAAGAAGAACAGCCTATTCATTTATCTTACAAAAATGAAATTTGTGAAGTGACCTTGCACCATGCCAATAAATATATACCAAAAACCTGCGATAAAAGAATAGTAGAAATTGAAGAACCTATTTGGACTAAGTTAAAAACATCGAATACTTGGATTTATATAATACCAAGTACAGAACAGTTAACCTTAAATTGTAAAGATAGATTGCCAAAAACATCAATATTAACGGTGTTGGCAAACTAACAATTTCCAATAACTGTAAGGGATTTACAAGTACTGCCATATTGATTCCAAATCAAAACTACATTAGTGAATCAATCATGCTACTTGACTTCGTTCCAGAAGCTAAAATAGAAATCGATTGTTGTGAAGATAACAGCATAAACTTAACTACTATACCTTTAAGTGGTAATTTCAAAACTATCGCAAAACATCTAGAAGATTTGAACATGGCAAGTCACAAACTAAATGATATAAATGATATGGCTGAGAAAATTCAAAATAATATTAATAGTAACAATTTGCTTCATAGATATTCACTATTTACGTATATTGTTTTAGGTATTTTAGTCTTAATAATAGGATATTGTATCTTCCGAAAATGTTTTAATAATTCATGTTGTAAAAATGCTACTATTTGTATCAGAATGGAGCAAAGATATGACTCAAATACACATCTAAATTTAGACAAGCAAATTGAAATGACCTCTAGATCAAGACCTAGTATTTGCTCTACTCAAACTCCTCATATAAGTGGCTTATCCAAAATTACAGGTCGACGAACTTCTCGAAAAGATTCTAAATTATAACTAGAATCTTCTTCTTCTTCTTCTTCTTCCCCTGTGTAGTAATATTATTAACCACCACAATGTAACACAATGTAACGCACAGTTGATGATTGTGAGCGGCACGCTCTTTATGCAAATATCCGGTCAAGAACGTGTCCGCAAGACTGTTTGCTTTACAAATCAATTATTAAGCATATTATCAGTAATGCTTACGTCGGTTGTGCGCTGGAAGAAACTTTTGGAAAATCTACTCAATGAATAATGCTGATGTAAATTCAAATCAACATTGAGATGAATTGACATACTAAGACTTTCTTCCGGTGAACCGCTACGCGCTATATAAAAACGTTGTCGGTAGATACATAGTTAGTTCTAGTTCTAGTTCTCGTTCTGAGTTCTCGGTTCTCGGTTCTCGGTTCTCGGTTCTCGGTTCTCAGTTCTAAATTCTTAGATCTAAGTTAGATCTAAGTTAAACATATATTTACTAAATGTACATATTATGCTAGAACCATTAATTAATAAATAATTAATCGAACAGTGCGAGTTTAATTAAAAAACCACTACAATATTAATAAACTCACCAACAACAGAAGGTTCCAAATCAACAAAAATTGATCTAGGCACGTGTTTGTCGGATCCGGTGGTTGCCAAAAACGTGCTGAAACTATCATCAGATGCTTTGTTATCTTTTAGATATTCCTCACTAAACATGCCGTCCTTCTGCAAGCCATGTTCAAGACAATAAAGTTCCCAACACGCGTTGCCAATTTGTACTCCAGCTTGGCCGACGTGTATTGAAATTACTTCACGCTAAAATTAAACTGTTAATTGAATCTGTTAAAGTTTACGGTGTTGAACGTTTCACGTGTGAGTACAAATTGAAATATTTATCGTTTTCCTTGGGCAAAGTCATTTTTTGCTTAGTTGTGTTTTTACTGTTTATATAAATAATATTCAACTGTGATATACAATTAGATTATACTGAACTGTTATTATATCTGAAATAAATGTTATTCCGTATATAATGTTACTTTAAAATGTTTAATAATATTTATCTTTGTGTGCAATGCATAAACATAACAAATTGCGTATATTATATAACATCCTTGAAATCCTGCAACACAAGTGATTACTTTTAATATTAAATAATTAAATAGTTTTGAACCAGTTGCAACTGCATTTTATAACTCGACACAAAATAAATTAAGTGTTTAATTAAGTTTTTTCTTATTCATTTATTTGAATTATTTTGTGAATATATTATTATTTCGTGCAATCTGAGCTGCATTCACTTTAAGTAAAGCGAGCAAACCACTTCTAATAAGCCATCAGCCGCTTCTCCTCAATCGTTTTTAGCGTCAGTAAAACCATCAACCTGCAAGACCAAAATGTTTTTCCGGGCAACCTCAAAGGCTAAGACAAGTTGTGCAGGTTTGTCATCTAATCTTTTAGCCCCAACAAGTCCTCCAACTTCGATCTTTTTTTTGTTTTGATTTATTTAGTCCACTCCTGGACGTACATCTGTACATCTTCCATACCTGTCGGTATTGAGTTTTGTAGAACCAATCGCTCCCCGCAGTTGATCCATCCAGCCATGTCTCTGCTGCTCTTTGTTTCTCTTAGCCGAAAGTGCGTGACTCTGACTGCTCATCTATCGCTGATTTGTCTTGAAACGAGGCCGGCTCAGCTTCATTTTAAGTTTGCTATATTTTTCGCCATGTCCTTTACCTTTGTTTTATCTCTGATTGTCTCGTTCTTGATCCTTGAAGATTCCGATCATAGTGCGTTCTTTGTGTTGTTTAGATTTTATTCATACTCTTTGTGGTAACACTCATGGTTTCTAGGCTGTATGTAGCCACCCGTAGGATACATGTATTGTAATTTTTTTTTTAGATTTATGTGTATGCTGTTCCCGAAATATGTCACAGTTTACCAAACGCTGCCCAAATAAGGCTTATGCGTCTGTTGACTTCTGATATTATTTTTTTAGCTTGATTATGTGCTCAAAGTTAATGTAGTGGTTTACACATTTGGTTTTATTGTCTAGTAATATTTTTGGATTTGTCGGACTTAAAAATTTTGTCTTCTCGGTGTTTATTTTCAGTCCAATTTCTCTCTGTTAGTACTTCTGGGTCACTCGATATTACGACGATGTTGTCGAACCAAAGCTGATCCTATCAATTTTTATTCCTTTTGAGTCCCATTTAAGTATTTTGAAGAATAAAACACATTTTATGACAAACCTTGTGACATGAGATAAATAAAAGCACACAAAACACATATAAGGAAACAACCAAAATCTTCCGACGCATAGGACTTGGCTGTGCAACTTTTGGTAAACTACAAAATACCCTGAAAGGAAAACTGCAAAAAAATTTCAGTAATGACGTATGAGGCGGAAACACTAACTTTAACAAAGTGGTTAGTGTAGTTGCGCAAAAAGCGATGGAAAGACTGATATTGGGAGTGACTAAAAGAGATAGAGTGCTCAACATAACTATAAAGGACAGAACTAAAGTTGCCAATATTGTTGAACGCATCAGAAAATTTAAGTGGACATGGGTTGAGCACATAGCTTGCACAACAGACAACCGGTGGACAAAACAAAATAATAGAGTGGAGACCAAGGAAAAACGAAACAGAGGAAGACCACCTACCAGATGCAGTAAAAAGTGGAAACTAGACCAATTTCGCCCAAAACAGTAGAATAAGCTAGAGGAAGCTTCAGCAGTGCACAAAAATGTCTTACGGATGATGATGTTTTTAACAATATTTACTCTTTTATGAGTGTAAACTTAAGGCAATCTGTAAAAAATTGTAGCTGAAGACTGTTAGTTAGATCTTAAAACTGATTTTTTTTTTAAATGTTTTCCTTTCTGACCTAGTTAGACATAGTTAAGGGCCGCATAATAGTTGCAAGTATATTGCAGGAGTGAAAAACAACAACAAATACCTAATCACAAAGACTTGGTCAAGTCGGGTTACTAAACTAGTCTATAGTTTATAAATCTTGTGCTCACTTACCAAGGCCGTATCTTTTTAGAAAATAATACAAAACGTCAGTTTTGGCGGTCGCTTAAGGTACAACAGAATGTTTTTTTACACTACATAGCCTACCCACCAACTGTCCATGAATTTTGTACTTGGCCATCCACTTGACTGTTTGTTGTTGCAAAAGTAAAACAAATCCAGTTTTCTGACTACAAACACTTGGGCACAAACTACCACCTCACAACTCATAAACAATGTGCCTGCCTACCCACTTATGTGTTTGTTGTCAAAGAATTCTTCAGTAGTTTTTCTTTTGTCGTGTTTTTAACATCTGAGACAGTTACAGAAAAATTGCAGTATGTGACATAACCAATTTTCTGATCATAACCACTTAGGCGGGTCAAAGAGCGTGGAGGTTGTGAATTGGTGTGACAGATTTTCTTCTGGTCTAAACAAAAAACTCCTGTTTATACAAGACTTTGTTACCGTCTTAGTTTGTTGATTGAGTTGCCATTAGATGTTCCCGACGGTTGTTGTTTGTGAGCAGCTAATTTAATGTGAGAGTACTTTATTTTTCTTGTTAGATGGTAAAAGTTTTATTATTTCTGCGTGTACGTTACGCATGCGTTTAAGCTTGCCGGGTTGGATCAATATTTGTTTGTATTATTGGGTTGTGTGGCGCTAGGCCTTGTCGGAAAGTGCAAGTGCGGGATTGATGTTAACATTTATCTGAAAATTTGTAACAATGTTACAAGAAATCTCTGTGCTAGAGCCGGATGTAGAGTTTACATCATTTTTTGTAGGTCTGGCTCCAATATGGTAGGTTTGAAATTGATTTTTGTTAGATTGATGTTGTTGCTTTGATGTCTTAAATTTTTTTACCGATTTGTTTTAAATGGTTATCTTAAGCAGGTTTTTAAAAAAGATCTACTCCGGGAGTAGGATTTATAAGAGCGGCGCGATGGGGACGGTACATTTTCTGTCCAGTTTGTCTTGCTGCATTTTTGTGTGACAATCCTTAGAAACAATTTTATTAATGAATCTATTCTCAAGCTTAGTTATCATTGTATCTTCTAACTGTAACATACAGTACAGAAGTAGACAGCACTGTCTGTAATGTAGTTGGAGATAGTGATTATGTCCCATTCTTTATGCATGGTTATTTTGTTAACTTTGATAATAATGTCGTATTTATTAAGATTCTGGCATTAGCTCAGAGCTCGATCAAATCCTGTTTTTTTTGTCTATACATGCTGTACGAGTACATTGTATTCTATGCAATTTTCGATTAATGTACGTATAGTCTGCATGTGATCCGTTGTGCTAAACCCTTTGCGGAAACCTGACTGTTCTGGAGGTTGGTAAAAATTCAGTTTGTTTGTTTGGCGATTTGTTATAATTGTTAGCTATTGATGCAGATGTGCAGATGTGATGGGGCTATAGTTCTTAGTGTCATTTATAGTGCTTTTCCGTTTTTTAGTAGCTTGAGAGCTTTTCTGATTTTCAGTATATTTTCTGAACTTACATTTTGTATTACTTTGTTGTTAGTATTTAGTGTGTTTGGTATGTAAGATCTGTAGAGGTCTGCGTAGAAGATTTGAATGACTTCTAGGGTTTGTCTTTTATTATTTATATAAGCTACTCATGATGATAATCAAAAAACTTAATCCCTATCAACCAGTCAAACAACCTCGGTTCCGAAAAGAGTATAGTACGGCGGAGCACCATCTCACAGTAAGAATTTGAGTTAAGAAAGTAGGAGAATGCTATATCTCGCTTGACATAGCATTTATTGACTATAAATAAATGTTAGATACAATGAAGTTATGGGCAGTATAGCCTAAGATAGGGCATAAAAATTCTACTTTAATTTAAAGGTTCTCTTTGCCAACAGTTTTTTTATTAATTCAAATTTTTTTTAATACAAAATGTCTTTAAAAACAATTTTACAAATGAATCTATTTATTGGTGCGGTCTAAATGATCAATTTATCCTCAAAAACGTTATTTTTGAATTTAATAAAAATACTTAGTAAAGCTGTTCTAAATTCAATTTTCTCAAATTTTTTTAAATAAACCAGTTTTATCTTTTATATAAAACGTTTTTTAAACAGGATTCTACATATAAATCTACTTGGTATTGTCTAAATAATGAATTCAACCTCCAAATTAAAAAAAATAGACATTCCTCATCTTTGTTACAAGAGGAAGAAGTAATATCCAATCTCTAGGTTCATAGTAGGTAGTTGTTAACTTCAGTTCAAACTACTTGCTTGTAATCATGCGCTGAGGTTTTTGCTCACTTGCCCTAGTGTTTTTATCAAGAAATTTAGAAGTTTATCTTCTTTGCACGCGTTAGAAGTCTCTTTATTCAAACGAGAGGAGGCAAAATTCAATCTTTTGGTGACCAACAATTGGCTGAGTTAGTGGTTTTTTTCAAATTATGATTACTACCGACTAGTTTAAACTAAAGGCCTAACCTCGCTTCCAATTGTTTGTTATCAAAGAATTAGAACTTTTTCTTTTCTGCAAGTATTAGAAGTTTCTTACTCAAAAAAGAAGAATCTTTTGATGACTAACGTTTGAGCGGGTGGTTGAATTACTCTAAATCATGATTACCATTCAGTTATTTGAACTAAAATACTCACCCGCTCAAAAGTTAATTAGAAATTGGAAGTTTTTTTTTTGCAAACGTTAGAAGTCTTTATGTTAGAGGAAGGGATAATAAATCCAATTATAAATCACTCCAGATTAAAACAATAAATATGGCAGAAAATATTATAAATCGTTTTGCTTGCGCCATTTTGGATATACACTTTCGAAGATTTATGGTCCGGTAAGAAAGTAAATGTTAGCCATCCTGAACTATTTGGAAGTTCAGTCATAGTACACGTACCAAAACAGAAACGTCGAAAATGAGATGAAAATTGAAAGAAGATGATCTGCATTTAAGATGAACTGTTGCTTTCATTTACATTAACGGTTTTGAAAAATGTGTTTTATAAGAAGACCCGGATAGATTAGAGGAAGTTAAAAGATAAAATGAATCAGTATTGCCAGAGAAAGTGAGAGATAATATAGATAATTGTAGTTATATATCTCAAGAATAATAGAACAGGAATCGAAAATGGAAGTGTTCATACTGTGTATGAAGATGCCAATGAAACATTTGTATCAAATAACATTTTGAAGTGTGGATCAGTTAAGTTGATCTGAAAAACAACCAAAACCACGTGATTATAAAAAGGATGGATTTGTTACATACAATGCATACAAATTTCTTGCTTATGATGAACTGTTATTATACAAAGAAGCAATAAATTATGAAGATAGTGCGAAAAGAAAACTAGCTATAAATGAAGAAATTAATTTATTAGCTGAAAATAATACCTGGCAATTAGCAAAGTATCTGCCTAGTAAATTCTTCTATTGGTTCAGATACTAAGTTAAACATAGGTCCCACATACGAGAGGTGCGCCTACTATGGTAGAAGATAACATTTTAATATGAATTAATTATTTTTTGATATTATTAAATTATATATTGTTGCCTGCAACTATTTAAAACATTAACATATTAAAATACTTTAGTACCTTTTGATTACATTAAACAATTATTATATACAAAGAACATTGAAACACATTAAAAATAATTAGTACTCTTCTTCTACTTTATCGAACGACTGATCAGCACTACTATCAGTGCCCACTTCTTCGTAATCTTTTTCAAGAGCGGCCATATCTTCTCGGGCTTCACTGAATTCACCTTCTTCCATACCTTCACCAACGTACCAATGTACAAAAGCTCTCTTCATATACATTAAATCGAATTTGTGATTGAGTCTGGCCCAAGCTTCGGATATCGCAGTGGTATTGGATAACATGCATACTGCTCGTTGCACCTATAAAACAATAAAATAAGTTTAAGGACAATTAATATAAAAAAAACTGTTTGATTACAAAATACCTTTGCCAAATCTCCTCCAGGTACAACCGTAGGTTTTTGGTAATTAATACCAACTTTAAATCCAGTTGGACACCAATCAACAAATTGAATATTTTTTCTAGTTTTGATAGTAGCAATCGCTGCGTTAACATCTTTAGGAACTACATCTCTTCGATATAGCATGCAGCAAGCCATATATTTACCACGACGTGGATCACATTTAACCATCTAGAAATTAGCATAATTTAGAAACATTTTAATCAGCAATACAAATAACAAACCTGGTTACAGGGTTCAAAACAGGCATTGGTAATTTCCTGCACTGAAAATTGCTCATGTTATGCTTTTGCAGCTGATATGATTGGTGAGTAAGTTACTAAAGGAAAATGAATTCGAGGGTATGGCACTAAATTGGTTTGAAATTCTGTTAAATCTACATTCATAGCTCCATCAAATCTAAAAATTTATCCATCTTAAATAGGAATAAAATAATAAATTTAAACATACCTGAGTGATGCTGTTGTTGACGATACAATTTGTCCAACAAGGCGATTTAAATTATCGTAACCTGGACGTGGTATATCCAAATTTTTCTGACAAATATCAAAAATAGCTTCATTATCAACCATAAAAGCGCAATCTGAATGTTCCAGCGTTGTGTGTGTTGTTAGGACTGAATTGTACGGTTCTACAACAGCTGTGGAAACCATGGGAGCTGGATATACGGCAAATTGTAATTTACTTTTTTTTCCATATTCAACTGATTAAGAGGGATGTAAATCCAGATCCTGTACCTCCACCAAATGAGTGAAATATAAGGAAACCTTGTAGACCATTACATTGATCTGATAGTTTGCGAATACGATCAGAAACGCGATCAATAATTTCTTTTCCAATTGAGTAATGGCCTCTGGCATAATTATTAGCAGCATCTTCTTTGCCTGTTATTAATTGTTCTGGATGATAGAGGTAGCGGTATTCACCAGTTCTTACAGAATCTACAAAAAATAAATAAATAATTTGAACATAAATTTGAGTCACTAAAGATTGAAGAAAGATGGAATAACAGAGCAAAAAATGGTTGATAAGAAAATGAACACACAATATGTATTAAGAAATGTATACTTTTATTATTATTAAATATTGCAAAACTTACCAACAACTGAAGGCTCCAAATCGACAAAAATCGAACGAGGCACGTGTTTTTCTGATTCTGTAGTAGCAAAAAATGTACTGAAACTAACATCCGATGCGTTAGATTTGTTGTCATCTTTCAGATATTGCTCACTGAACATGCCATCTTTCTGCAAACCATGCTCCAGGCAATACAGTTCCCAACACGCGTTTCCAATTTGTACTCCGGCTTGGCCGACGTGTATCGATATTACTTCACGCTGAAATTCCATTAAAGTAAAATATTTAAATGATTTTTTCAATTGAAATTTGCACTTACCATGTTGAAAAAATTGAATTTAATCTGTGAAGATATAAGATGTTGGTTGCTTCACGTATGAGTACAAATTGAAATTTTTAGTTTATTGTTCTTGAAGGAATGTTACAATTTTTTTGTTTTATTTTTACGATTTGTAGGAATTTATAGAAAATTATTTTAAAATATAAATATTAAATCCAGTGGCGTAGGTATGATTATTTACAAAATTGTTTTTAATAATATTGGTAATGTAATTATTATTTCAGTTTTAAATATTTAATAGTGAAATCTGCTAGAAAGTGGTGTATTGGTTTGAAATTTTTTATTTTGTTCTTGGGTAAAATGAATTCTAGGTGGACTTGTAGCAGGTCTATTTTTAAAAAATTTCTCGAATTGGCTGTTTCCGTATTTTTACGTTGCTGTTGGTGTGTGTTGAGTTGCATTGGATAGATCAGAACAAAAAAATTAATTAGTTGGTTAGAGTTAATTCATTTGAAGAAAATTGACATATGCTTGAGTTACTTCTTTTGGGTTGGCGGTGTCGTTGACTGCTATGTTATCTTTGAAATTGGTTTTCTAAAAGCTTGTGGGTAGCTGCGGTACTGCTGGGTTTGGTTTGCAATGAATTGTGTTAGTATATTGCAATTTGTACAGATTATGAAACAAAGTACGAGAGAGTCCCTTGAAGGCAAAGAGCTTGCATTGTCGTGATTTGGTAGTTTTTGAAAGTTATTTGCATGAGTGACGTGTAGTTTATTAATTTAAATTGTTGTAAAGTAATACACGGTTTGATAGCATCAAAGGAGACCGAAAGGACGGAAGTAATAATTGCGTTCAAGCCAAACAATAGAAAGCTTAACGCTGGATACAAGATTGCAATAAAGGAGATGCAGCCATTGTAGTAATCCTAGAAATTGGATGACTTAGAAAGAACAGTTTGGGATTGGATCTAGCAAAATAACTTTCTATTCGTGCTTCTCTGATCATAGCATTGTATCTTTGCTTATTGATCAGCGCTTTGACCCTGAAACATATTAATCTTACCTTATTATTCTCACTCATTATCGTATTTATATATATAAAGGATCAAAGTTTCAGTACTCCAGATTCAGAGCGCTGAGCAATGACAAAAGGTGAGATGCTATGATTGGTGGAAAAGTGTTGGTATGCAAAGATTTAAATACACAACCAATAGACTGGGTTTCTCTCACTACAGATGCAATGGGCCATGAGCTAGTAGAGTGGATGGCTACAGTAGAGCTAAGATAGTGTAACGTGAGGAAATAAGACGATTTTTTAGAGGGAAAACTTTGTTTTAACAGTTTAATTCAGTTATTAAGCATATGGCAAGTAGCAGACAAAGAGTCTTTTAACAACTACCTTTACATTACTTGCAACATAGAAACCACCGACATCTCCTCTAAGTCTTATAAAGAGTCTAGATGGATAACAAATTATACTAACGAGGCACTACTAAAAACTACGATCATACACCACTCAGTTGCAAAATCTATGGCAAAGTCATTCATGAAAATAATGCTAAGTGCTTGCTTAGTGCTTGCTCAGCTGTTTCCTAAATTTAATCGGACAAAATGAAAATAAAAACCTACAGGCTGAAACTGCCAGGAAAAAGTATAAGGTTAACATCCATGTAGCAAACACAAACGCTGGGCAAATCTTTGTGCAGAATGACTTTTGGAGACTGCCTTATAAATTATTATCAAAGTGAAGTAGAGTCTGACCACCGAAAACGTTTGCAGTTAAAGGTGATGGAAGCTCTATTTCAAACAACGCTTTAGGATTGCTAAGAGTGGTCAGAATAGATTTGTCTTGTAAATATGTCGATGTATTCTTGTGTTTTCTTTGAAAAAAAAAACAGATGTGGCAGCTATAAAACTTTATGGGAAGGCATCAGGGCCTAACGTAACTTTTAACAAAGTTAAGGTAGTTATAAAAGCAGTCGTTGAGGACTTTACCAAAGTCTTAAACCAGAAGAAGACTAATAGACTAGTCTTGATACCCAAGCAAAAAAAATTGCAAACTAATCTTACTTTGTTTAATCCCATCAACCCATTGGACTATCATGTGGTGTAGTGGTTAGGTTAGGTTAGGTTAGTTTAAGATATAGTCTTTGTGAGAAGCTAAAAAGGATTTTTCAAGTGCCGTTCAACGACTCAAGCCATCAGAACCGTGAAAGAAATAATAGAAACTGCAAACTCGGGTTTTCTCAGACAGTAGATATGTTAACAGAATTGCTTCCCACAGTTTAAAGAAGTAGTAAAAAGGCAACAATTTAACGTATTTGTAGAGGTCAATTTTTGGGTTTCTGCTGTGGAATTTTGTCTACAATGGCGTCAAACTCAGTGCTTTTGTAAAAACATAGGTTAAAAGAGCGAAACACTTGCTATAAGAGCGGTGGCGCGTTAAATTCTACTAGTTGATTGTCCAGGAGAGACAGCAAGCGTTTGTTTGCATTTATGACTACATCTAAGCTACTCTATGCAGCATGCACTAGTGCTGCAAGACATTGAAATTTGCTAAGAAAAGCATTTAGGTCAGAACCGGAAACCGGATGACAAAATTTATTGTCAGAATCAGAATAATGGAACAAAAAAGCGAAGAAGACAATAAGTTTATTATCCTATTAACTCTTGCAGTTATTTACAGATGCTTTCAATTATATCTAAAGCAAATCGGCAAAAGCAACACGGAAGAATGCGGTACTGTGTTGGCAAAGTAGACAATGCAAAGCATATGTTCTTAGAGTGTCTGAAATAAGAGTATGACAGCTCTGAGTTTTTGCAGGTATTGGAAGATTTGCTTTATGTGAACACTTTTGTGTTGTATATGATCGCAATTGATAAAAAGTTGGACGTTGTTGAGCAATTTGCGCATGAAGCACTTACAGCCCTGGAGAGTGATACAAGATCACGGGTTTGAGGTCAGTGCGGTAAGAACTTGTGCTTTGAGCCGCTATTGTGCGAACCAAGAGAGTCTTACTCAAGTCACTCAGCAGATATGATAGAAGATTTGCAAAAAAGAGTACAAGGGTGGTGCAATGGAAATCTTTGTTAGCGGGTCTACTTTATTGTTAACCACTGCGCAATCTACGCTTCCTCTCCTTCCCCAAAAAAAGATTTTAGTGTATTGTTGTACATGTTGGTATGACAAGTGATAAAAAAATGTTTGATGATGATTTCCTCTGTAGATGTCATTGAAATAATGATGTAAAGCTAGTGGCCAATGTCTCCCGTCACCGGATTCGACCTTGAAAATAACTCTTCTTGTTCCGTGGACGTTGAACGGTAAAACGTTAAGACTAATGTAGCATACATGGTCAGTGCTACAGAAGTTGTTTGTGGTAATTGGCAGGTTAAAGTGTCTTGACAAACATGTTGGCGGGTGCTGTTTTCAGTTTTGAAAGCTTTGTTGAATGTTGTTTAATTGATGTTTAATAGTCTCCCGTTGTTTGAACTGCAACTTATTGCTTATAAAAAAAATGTGTCTGTTTTTTGGACAGTTGACTCTAAGCTATTTTCTACTATTTCTTTGTTATCGAATTATATGTGATACTGTCTGGCCAGTTATTGGAATTAATTCACTCAAACTTCTGAACTGATGTTGAAGACCCATACGCGGCGTACAAATGAAAAAAAAATTAGCCAAAACTCAATTTTTTCAAATTTAAGGTAACAAATGTGACATTTTGATGCATATCCCATGTCACACTTATAAAAATTCTCAGACCAGTTTAGCAACTATCACGCTCTTTGCGCCACACTGCTGCTAATTAAGACAAACTTTATTATCTCGTCATCGATAAGAATCTGTTGTTTTTCCTAAAAAAACCTTTTTGGTATTGGTTTGATACGGCACACTGTTAGCAGCAGAGACGCCAACAATATTCTTTACGTCGTTCCCAAAGAACAAAAACATAAATAATTAGCAAAACTTTATTTTTCTACGCAGTAGGAGCTTTACGAACTTAAGACTTTTTTGGCCGCCTGAAGTTGATAAGTAAACCAACATTTGTCCTAACCTTACGTCTATCCTCAAGCAAAGTTGCATCTTTCCTATACTACCTACAGAAGATGCTTTTGTAAGTAAACCGCAAGTAGTGCAGCAGTTGTTAGGATTGGTGAAGCTGTTTATTTGTATTCTTTTCGCATTTGCGGTAGTTTTGGTGACAAAATCTTTCTTCAGACTGGTTTTGGAGTGCACTACGGCTCTGTAGTCTTTGCTACGTAGTTAACTCTGGAAAACTAATTGTGCTTGGGATAACACAGTTTGTTTTATTCCAGTCTGTGACTTGTATAATTTGGCTACACTTGTAATGCTTGACAATTTTTTTTCTGACTGAGACTGTCTTCTTTGTTCGTACTATTTATAGTAACTGCGACATATTGCAATACAACTATGTAATTTCACTCTGTTTGGTTGGTTTAGCGGTGTAATTACTTTATTAAAAAGCTAAATGAAACACCCAGACCAAAATAAATTGGTGTAGTATACGTAATGACTTTTATATGTGTGCTAGAGTCATTGAGTAAACGTTAGTAGTACAATTGTGTTGAGTGGAATTTTCAGTACTTTAAAAATACGTATACTCTGTGTTATTATACAGAATGCAAGTTTGGGCGCTGACGGATGTAAGCATAAAGAAACTTAAAGTGTATAAAATGTGGATCTATTAAAGGTTATTGAAGATATCATGGAATGATCATATTACCAATGACGAAATACTAACAAAAGGAAATAAAAGAAATCTTCATCACAATCAAAATCAGAAAATTACAATACCTGGGACACAAATCTCTAGTAGATACGAGCTATTACAACACATTTTACAAGGTAAAGTGGAAGGAAAAAAAGCATTGGCCAAAAAATAATCTTATGGTTCAAAAATATAAGGTACTGGTTTTCTACAACAGCTGTGTTAGAAAACATCCAGAACGGATGGACACATCAAAAAGAAGAAGTCAGTATTTACAACATTTTGAAAAATTTGCAAGTAGAATTAAAGAACTTCTGGACTAAAAAAAAACTTTAAGACCCTAACAACCTTTTTAAGGTGTAGATTGTAAAGTTTAATAGTATTGTAAGAATAGTGGATAATCTAAAACAGTATAAAGTAGACTTTGGCCACATAATGAGAAGTTCTAAATACAAACTATTTTTTTGATTTGTATTTATCCATTATCTGATACTGGTGATCTGGCAATTCTAATATTATTGCTTACAGTGCGAAATGTTTTTAGATTTCAACTTTGATTTGTACTATAAGCTGAAGTAAGTTATATTTTTGGATGTGTCATTAAGTGTCGTAGATATTCCAGTTTTCTTGTTTTAATGACTTTCTGTTTTATTAAATTTATTTTCTTTAAAACGTCTGCATTGTTGACACGGTCTGTCCATAGAATTTTGAGCAACCGTCTGTAAATTTATATTACAAAAACTTCTAGTTTTATTGAATGGGTCAAAATCATGATTACCATAGAGTAGTTTGAACGCCTGAGTGTTTGTTATCAAAGAAGTTTATTTTTTTGCTTATAAGTCGTTTTGTGCAAGAAAGAGGTAATATCCAACCTTTTGAAGACAAACACTTAGGCGGGATTGAGTCATTCTAGGTCATGTGTATTATTGAGTAGTTTGAACTAGAGAGTTCATCTACTTGCCCAAGAAGTGATAGTTAATTCAACCTCTTAATGTCCAGCACTTCGACGAGTGAGTTGTTTCAAACCAAATCATAATTACTATTGAGTGGTTTAAATTGGAGTGCCCACACACCCGTCTAAAATAAATTCTAATATTTGTCTAAGAAGGAGGAGGTGATACCCAATCTTTTAATGACAACACTTGGGCGGGTGGATGAGTCATTCTTTAACATGGTTACCATCGAGTAGTTTGATGTGGAGTGTCCATTCACTCGCCCGAGAATTTCTTTGCAAGCGTTAGAAGTCTTTTTGTTCAAGAAGGAGGAGGTGATATTTAATATTTTGATGACCAACACACGTGGGTGGGTCATTTTTGATCATGATTACCATTGAATAGTTTGATCTGAAGTACTCATTTACTCGTCCTAGTGTCAATTAAAAAACTTAAGTTTCTTCTTTTTGAATGCGGTAGAAGTCTCTTTGTTCAAGAAAAAGGAGGTGATATCCAATATTTTGATGACTAACACTTGGGCCGGTGGGTGTGTCATTTTAGACTATGTTTACTATTGAGTAGTTTATTTTGGATTCGCTCGGTGTTTGTTATAAAAAAAAAATTTCTTCTTTGCAAGCATTAGAAGTTTTTTTGTCTAAAAAAAAAAGGTAATGTCTAATCTTTTAATGATAAATACTTAGGCGGGTAGGTGGGTCTGTACATAATATCATGATTACCATCTAGTAGTTTGAACTAGAATGCCTATTTACCTGCTCGAGTGTTTGCTATTGAATTAAAAGTTCTCCTCACTGCAAGTGTCAGAAATCCCATAGTTATAGAAAGAGAAAGTAATGACTAATTTACGTGGGTGTGTGGTGGATGAATTCAGAACATAATTACCATCAAGTAGTTTGAACTGGAGAGCCTACCAACCCGCCTGGGTATTTGTTATCAAAAAAATAAAGTTTCTCTTTTTTGCAAACGATAGAAGTCTTTTTGCCTAAGAAAGAGGAGGTGATATCTAATCTTTTGATGACCAACATTTGGGCTCGTGGATGGGTCATTCTAGATTATAATTACTATAGAAAAGTTTGAACTAGAGCTTAAATAGCGAGTTAAAAGTTTGATAACAGGAAATTGGCAGTTTCTTTTCTTTCCGAGCGTTAGAAGCCTTTACTTTAGAGAGGAGGAGATGTTGAATTCAATCTTTAGATGACTAACACTTGGGTGGGTTACTTGAGATCATGATTACCATTGAGTAGTTTGAACTGGAGTGCTTAGCCACCCGTCAGGGTTTTGTTGGTTCAACGAGGAAGGGATGATGATTCCAATTTCTTGATGACCAAGACTTGGGCGAGTGATTATTATCAAGTAGTTTAAACTGGCGTGCCCACCGACCCACTCCCGCTTTATTATGATTGAATGAACAATTCTCTTTCAACCGACTACATTCAATCCGCATGTTACAATTGAAGATGACTATGTAGGTTGTTAAAACATTTGTCATTTGACAAATGTTGTGGAAATTAACTGGAAAACTTTTTTTTGATCATCAAACCCTCCTCAAAATTTCGTTCGAGATAAGGCTCTAGGTATTTTAACAATTCAATAAAGGCTTCTAAGAATATTGTTGAAGTACTTTAACTTCAGAACAGTACCAAATTAAGTTGTAGTCTATTTTTTATATATACGCATTGTTGGTGGCTTGATAAAACTGTAGTTCAAATTAGCTAAAATATTTGATTCTACAAACCTTAATTTTTATAAAAACACATTCAAATATTCGATAAATTTATTATTACTAGATTATAATTGACTACAACAGTTTGAAACATGAACACATTAAACACTTTAGTAATTCTCAATTACATTGAACAATTAAATTAATTTGACTATAAATAAAACAATGAAACACATTAAAGGTACAACCGTAGGTTTTTGGTAATTAATACCAACTTTAAATCCGGTTGGACACCAATCAACAAATTGTATATCTTTCCTATTTTTGATAGTAGCAATCGCAGCGTTAACATCTTTAGGAACTACATCTCCTCGATATAGCATACAGCAAGCCATATATTTACCACGACGTGGATCACATTTAACCATCTAGAAATTACCACAATTTAGAAACAATTTAATAAGCAATAAAAATAACATACCTGGTTACACGGTTCAAAACAGGCATTGGTAATTTCCTGCACTGAAAATTGCTCATGATATGCTTTTGCTGCAGATATGATTGGTGAGTAGGTTACTAAAGGAAAATGAATTCGAGGGTATGGCACTAAATTGGTTTGAAATTCCGTTAAATCTACATTCATAGCTCCATCAAATCTAAAAAAAATATAATAAATTTGACTAATTCTGCAGCAAGCAAAAATATAATTACCGTAGTGATGCTGTTGTTGATGATACGATTTGACCAATAAGGCGGTTCAAATTGCAGTAACCTGGACGGGGAATGTCCAAATTTTTCTGATAAATATCGAAAATAGCTTCGTTATCAACCATGAAAGCGCAATCTGAATGTTCCAAAGTAGTGTGAGTGGTTAGGACTGAATTGTACGGTTCGACTACAGCTGTGGAAATCATAGGAGCTGGATATACTGCAAACTGTAGTTTGCTTTTTTTTCCATATTCAAGTGATAGTCTTTCCATTAAAAGGGACGTAAAACCGGATCCAGTGCCTCCACCAAATGAGTGGAATATGAGGAAACCTTGTAGACCATTACATTGATCAGATAGTTTACGAACTCGATCGGATACGCGATCAATGATTTCTTTTCCAACTGTGTAGTGGCCTCTGGCATAATTATTAGCAGCATCTTCTTTGCCTGATATTAATTGTTCTGGATGATAAAGGTTGCGGTATTCACCAGTTCTTACAGAATCTACAAATAAAGACAATAAATTGGTTTTACCTATAATGTAAATTTGAATATAATATTAATGTTTTTTGCATCACATTATGGAAATTGGTAAAGATTTTAAATTTATAATAACTCTTTAACTGCTTCTACTTTAACGGTATCTTCTTTGGAGATCATTCGACAAAAAAAAGACGAGTTTTATATTTGTTTATTAAAATTATTTGACAAAACTGGAACGCGTTCTTTTACAATTGCAACGTCTTCAAAACTTGAGGAAAATAAAATTATAATTTTTTTTTAAACAGTCCCTTTTTCAATATTTTACGGTAGTGCCCAAAAATGCTACGCCACTGATTCTGGAAGAAGATTCTAATAACCTTCTCAGTGAAAACGATGGCTATAAGCATTAACGCTGAGATTATTTAAAGGTAGTAACAAAAATAATCAATGAGAAAGTGATGATAAAAGAATATTTATTTGCCAGCTATCGTTTTAACACTTTTTACTTCCAAAAATAAAGTTCCGAACTCATTGAATAAATCGACTAATGTATCTAATAAAATGAAGAAATATGATTCTCGATTATTTAAACTGTTTTCAAAATATCATTATTTATCAAAACATTTAGTGTGACCTCCACAACTATTCAAGCAATTCTTATTCATACTTACATTTAAAATATAAAATAAACATCAAAAATAATTTATAATACGCATTAAAAAAAGTGGCTACATTGTAATTTAATAATCGAAGAGAAATTATATATTAATATTAATAAATTAATTAAAATTTTTCTAATCAATATTAATAAACTCACCAACAACAGAAGGCTCCAAATCAACGAAAATTGATCTGGGCACGTGTTTATCGGATCCGGTGGTTGCGAAAAACGTGCTGAAACTATCATCAGATGCTTTGTTATCTTTTAGATATTCCTCACTAAACATGCCGTCCTTCTGCAAGCCATGTTCAAGACAATAAAGTTCCCAACATGCGTTGCCAATTTGTACCCCAGCTTGGCCGACGTGTATTGAAATTACTTCACGCTAAAATTAAACCCAATTAATAAAAATATTAAAATAAATTAATTTCTATTTACCATGTTTAATAAAATTGAATCTGTTAAGGTTTACGGTGTTGAACGTTTCACGTGTGAGTACAAATTGAAATATTTATCGTTTTCCTTGGGCAAAGTCATGCAGATTTTTTTGCTTAGTTGTGTTTTTGCTGTTTATATAAATAATATTCAAATGTGATATACAATACGAGGATTAAACCCAGTGGCGTGGAATGAATTTATTTCTGACTAACTTGTTCTATTAATTATAATATGTTAGAAAATATGAAATGGGGTGTAGATTATACTGAACTGTTATTATATCTGAAATAAATGTTATTCCGTATATAATGGTACTTTAAAATGTTTAATAATATTTATCTTTGTGTGCAATGCATAAACATAACAAATTGCGTATATTATATAACATCCTTGAAATCCAGCAACACAAGTGATTACTTTTAATATTAAATAATTAAATAGTTTTGAACCAGTTGCAACTGCATTTTATAACTCGACACAAAATAAATTAAGTGTTTAATTAAGTTTTTTCTTATTCATTTATTTGATTTATTTTATGAATATATTATATTATTAAGTGCAATCTGAGCTGCATTCACTTTAAGTAAAGCGAGCAAACCACTTCTAATAAGCCATCAGCCGCTTCACGTCAATCGTTTTTAGCGTCAGTAAAACCATCAACCTGCAAGACCAAAAGGTTTTTACGGCCAACCTCAAAGGCTAAGACAAGTTGTGCAGATTTGTCTTCTAATCCTTTAGTCCCAACAAGTCCTCCAACTTCGATCTTTTTTTTTTCAGTTTCATTTAGTCCACTCCTGGACGTAGGCCTCTTCGTACATCTTCCATATCTGTCGATATTGAGTTTTGTAGAACCAATCGCTCCCCGCAGTTGATCCATCCAGCCATGTCTCTGCTGCTCTTTGTTTCTCTTAGCCGAAAGTGCGTGACTCTGACTGCTCATCTATCGCTGATTTGTCTTGAAACGTGGTCGGTTCAGCTCCATTTTAAGTTTGCTATATTTTCCGCCATGTCCTTTACCTTTGATTTATCTCTGATTGTTTCGTTCTTGATCCTTGAAGATTCCGATCATAGTGCGTTCTTTGTGTTGTTTCGATTTTATTCATGCTCTTTGTGATAACACTCATGGTTTCTAGGCTGTATGTAGCTACTCGTAGGATACATGTATTGTATTTTTTTTTTAGATTTATGTGTATGCTGTTCCCGGAATATGTCACAGTTTACCAAACGCTGCCCAAATAAGGCTTATGCGTCTGTTGACTTCTGATATTATTTTTTTAGCTTGATTATGTGCTCAAAGTTAATGTAGTGGTTTACACATTCAATGATTTTATTGTCAAGTAATGTTTTTGGATTTGTCGGACTTAAAATTTTTGTCTTTTTGGTGTTTATTTTCAGTCCGATTTCTCTCTGTTAGTACTTCTGGGTCACTCGATATTACGACGATGTTGTCGAACCGAAGCTGATCCTATCAATTTTTATTCCTTTCGAGTCCCATTTAAGTATTTTGAAGAATAAATCACATTTTATGACAAACCTTGTGACATGAGATAAATAAAAGCACACAAAACACATATAAGGAAACAACCAAAATCTTCCGACGCATAGGACTTGGCTGTGCAACTTTGGTAAACTACAAAATACCCTGAAAGGAAAAATGCAAAAAAATTTCAGTAATGACGTATGAGGCGGAAACACTAACTTTAACAAAGTGGTTAGTGTAGTTGCGCAAAAAGCGATGAAAAGACTGATATTGAGAGTGACTAAAAGAGATAGAGTGCTCAACATAACTATAAAGGACAAAACTAAAGTTGCCAATATTGTTGAACGCATCAGAAAATTTAAGTGGACATGGGTTGAGCACATAGCTTGCACAACAGACAACCGGTGGACAAAACAAAATACTAGAGTGGAGACCAAGGAAAAACGAAACAGAGGAAGACCACCTACCAGATGCAGCAAAAAGTGGAAACTAGACCAATTTTGATCAAAACAGTAGAATAAGCTAGAGGAAGCTTCAGCAGTGCACAAAAATGTCTTACGGATGATGATGTTTTTAACAATATTTATTTTTTTATGAGTGTAAACTTAAGGCATTCTGTAGAAAGTTGTAGCTGAAGACTGTTAGTTAGATCTTAAATCTGTTTTTTTTTTTAAATGTTTTGCTTTCTGACCTAGTTAGACATAGTTAAGGGCCGCATAATAGTTGCAAGTATATTGCAGGAGTGAAAAACAACAACAAATACTTAATCACAAAAACTTGGTCAAGTAGGCGGGTTACCAAACTAGTCTATAGTTCATAAATCTTGTGCTCACTCACCAAGACCGTATCTTTTTACAAAATAATACAAAGCGTCATTTTTGGCGGTCGCTTAAGGTACAACAGAATGATTTTTAACGTAATTTTAAATAATTGAAAACCTACATGATCAATTTAACTTCTAAAATGTCAATTTTTTGGATTTACAAAAATACGTAGTATAAATGTTTTAAATCTAATTTTCTCAAAATTTCTTTAACTGAACCAATTTTTTTTCATACAAAATATCTTACTTATTATACTTACTGGTCTAAAGGATTGATTTAACATAATAAGGAATTAGATATTTTTCATCTTTGCAAACGTCAGTAGTCACTATGTCACAAGAAAAAGAAGTGATAATCATTTTCTTAATGACTGACACTTTGGAGGGTGTAATAGTACTTTAGTTTGGATTTTGTTGTCAAGAAATTAGAAGTATTTTTTCTTTACAACCGTTAGAAGTATTTTTGTCTAAGAAGAAGGAGGTGGTATTCAATCTTTTGATGACCAACACTTGGGCGGGTAGGTGGGTTACTCCAGATTATGATTATCAACAAACAGTTTGAAATGGAAGTTTTTTCTCTTTGCAAATGGTAGAAGTCTCTTGGATAGAAGAAAAGAAAGTAATGTCTAATCTTTTAATGGCCAACACTTTAGTGGGTAGGTGGATGGGTCACTTCAGATTAAGACTAACATCGAGTAGTTTAAACTGGAGTACTCACCTACCCGCTCAAGAAACAAGAAATTTTTTCCCTTCATTGCAAGCCTTAAAATCTCTTTATTAGAAGAAAAGAAAATAAATCTAATCTCTTGACGACTAACACTTCAATGGTTAGGAAGGTTACACCATATGGTTACTATCAAGTAGTTTTAACTGGAATGCACACCAACTTGCCCAAAAGTTAGTTATCAAGAGGTTGAAAGTTTATCATCAGAAGAAAGGATGATGAATCTAATATTTTGATGACCATAATAGTTAGTAGTTTGAACTGTAACAAAGAATTAAATAAAATACAATTAAATTATCGCTCACCATTTGAAGAAATATTCATTATCAGTCACTCGTTTGGGATGCATTGGCTGTTCAACGTTCACGTGTGGATTTTCAATGCCCAAATCCTGCAGTTTTGCTTGAGGTAAAAATGAGCTTCATTGGAAAAGATAATTTTTTGCCAAAATTCACCATTGGCTTCCAGCTGCTCAAAGGCTCAATTAGCAAAGTTGTATCAAAGTGGATGATCAACTCTCTTCAACTGCTGGACCTTATAGGCAAATAAACAGATGTCTTTATGCAAAATATGCCTTAAGGTAGTATTAATGTTCAATTACTGAGAGCAATGACGAGTCAATGTACTCGGGTTGGCTTGCACACTATGGGCTACAGCAACAATATTCTCGGGTGTACAAACCGGACAAGCGTGTGGAACTTTAGTACGGTTCACCAGCATACTAGTTTCACAAACTTTGTGCACAAATTTCTTTTAAAACACTTGCGTTTGGTGCATATTTGCAACCAAATTTTGTACGCAATTTTTGCACTGATTCTGCAATACACGAATTAAATTCAAAGTAAATTTTTAACATTTCCCAACGTTCATCGAGCGTATAGCGGACTATTTCGTTAACCGGGTGTTGTTTACTGAAGAACTGTCATACATCAGATTTCAAATATCATGACAGTAAAAATAAAGTGGTAGTTCAAAAAGATTCCAAGAGATGGCCCACCCTTTACATCGCAAAAAAAATTAAAAAATATCTAGTTCTAAACACTTGGGTTGGTGGGCGAGTTACAATAACATAGCCTACCCACCAACACTTCTTGAATTTTGTACTTGGCCATCCACTTGACTGTTTGTTGTCAAACTTTTCTTGTCAGATATATTTGACATATGGCATTTACTGTCTTGTATACCATAGTTATAAGGATATTGCAAAAGTAAAACAAATCCAGTTTTCTGACTTGGGCACAAACTACCAGCCACAACTCATAAACAATGTGCCTGCCTACCCACTTATGTGTTTGTCGTCAAAGAATTTTTCAGTAGTTTTTCTTTTGTCGTGTTTTTAACATCTGACACAGTTACAGAAAAATTGCAGTGTGTGACATAACCAAGTTTCTGATCATAACCACTTAGGCGGGTCAAAGAGCGTGGAGGTTGTGAATTGGTGTGACAGATCTTCTTCTGGTCTAAACAAAAAGCTCCTGTTTATACAAGACTTTGTTACCGTCTTAGTTTGTTGATTGAGTTGCCATTAGATGTTCCCGACGGTTGTTGTTTGTGAGCAGCTAATTTAATGTGAGAGTACTTAATTTTCCTTGTTAGATGGTAAAAGTTTTATTATTTCTGCGTGTAGGTTGCGCATGCGTTTAAGCTTGCCGAGATGGATCAATATTTGTTTGTATTATTGGGTTGTGTGGCGCTAGGCCTTGGCGGAAAGTGCAAGTGCGGGATTGATGTTAACATTTATCTGAAAATTCGTAACAATGTTACAAGAAATCTTTGTGCTAGAGCCGGATGTAGAGTTTACATCATTTTTTGTAGGTCTGGCTCCAATATGATAAGTTTGAAATTGATTTTTGTTAGATAGATGTTGTTGCTTTGATGTCTTAAATTTTCTTACCGATTTGTTTTAAATGGTTATCTTACGCAGGATTTTAAAAAAGATTAGGAGTAGGATTTATAAGAGCGGCGTGATAGGGACGGTACATTTTCTGTCCAGTTTGTCTTGCTGCATTTTTGTGTGACAATCCTTAGAAACAATTTTATTAATGAATCTATTCTTAAGCTTAGTTATCATTGTATCCTCTAACTGTAACATACAGTACAGAAGTAGACAGCACTGTTCCTGTCTGTAATGTAGTTGGAGATAGTGATTATGTCCCATTCTTTATGCATGGTTATTTTGTTAACTTTGATAATAATGTCGTATTTATTAAGATTCTGGCATTAGCTCAGAGCTCAATCAAATCCAGTTTTTTTAGTCTATACATGCTGTGCGAGTACATTGTATTCTATGCAGTTTTTGATTAATGTACGTATAGTCTGCATCTGTTGTGCTAAACTCTTTGCAGAAACCTGACTGTTCTGGAGGTTGGTAAAAATTCAGTTTGTTTGTTAGGCGATTTGTTATAATTTTTGTTAGCTATTGATGCAGATGTGCAGATGTGATGGGGCTATAGTTCTTAGTGTCGTTTATAGTGCTTTTCCGTTTTTTAGTAGCTTGAGAGCTTTTCTGATTTTCAGTATATCTTCTGAACTTACGTTTTGTATTACTTTGTTGTTAGTATCTAGTGTGTTTGGTATGTAAGATCTGTAGAGGTCTGCGTAGAAGATTTGACTGACTTCTAGGGTTTGTCTTTTATTATTTATATAAGCTACTCATGATGATAATCAAAAAACTTAATCCCTATCAACCAGTCAAACAACCTCGGTTCCGAAAAGAGTATAGTACGGCGCAGCACCATCTCACAGTGAGAATTTGAGTTAAGAAAGTAGGAGAATGCTATATCCCGCTTGACATAGCATTTATTGACTATAAATAAATGTTAGATACAATGGAGTTATAGGCAGTATAGCCTAAGATAGGGCTGCAGATACGACGTAAATCGTTTTTTTTTTTTGCTGTCAATTTGTAAGTAGATGCCAAAGAGTGGTTGAAGAAGCGGTCATTGCAGATTGTGCTCAGCGGTGTTAGAGGGACGTTGAAATTAAAGTTGAACACAAAAATTCAACTTTAATTTAAAGGTTCTTTTTGCCAACAGTTTTTTTATTAATTAAAATTTTTTTAATACAAAATGTCTTTAAATACAATTTTACAAATGAATCTATTTATTGGTGCGGACTAAATGATCAATTTATCCTCAAAAATGTTATTTTTGAATTTAATAAAAATACTTATAAAGCTGTTCTAAATTCAATTTTCTCAAAATTTCTTTAAATAAACTAGTTTTATCTTTTATATAAGACGTTTTTTAAACAGGATTTTACATATAAATCCACTTGGTATTGTCTAAATAATGAATTCAACCTCCAAATTAAAAAATTAGACATTTTTTATCTTTGTTACAAGAGGAAGAAGTAATATCCAATCTCTAGGTTCATAGTGGGTAGTTGTTAACTCCAGTTCAAACTACTTGCTTGTAATCATGCGCTGAGGTTTTTGCCCACCTGCCCTAGTGTTTTTATCAAGAAATTTAGAAGTTTATCTTCTTTGCACGCGTTAGAAGTCTCTTTATTCAAACGGGAGGAGGCGAAATTCAATCTTTTGGTGACCAACAATTGGCTGAGTTAGTGGTTTTTTTCAAATTATGATTACTACCGACTAGTTTAAACTAAAGTGCCTAACCTCGCTTCCAATTGTTTGTTATCAAAGAATTAGAATTTATTCTTTTCTGCAAGTATTAGAAGTCTCTTACTCAAAAAAAGGAGGATCTTTTGATGACTAACATTTGAGCGGTTGGTTGAATTACTCTAAATCATGATTACCATTCAGTTATTTGAACTAAAATACCCACTCGCTCAAAAGTTAATTAGAAATTGGAAGTTTTTTTTTGCAAGCGTTAGAAGTCTTTATGTTAGAGGAAGGGATAATAAATCCAATTATAGGTCACTCCAGATTAAAACAATAAATATGGCAGAAAATATAAATCGTTTTGCTTGCGCCATTTTGGATATACACTTTAGAAGATTTATGGTCTGGTAATAAAGTAAATGTTAGCCATCCTGAACTATTTGGAAGTTCAGTCATAGTACACGTACCAAAGCAGAAACGTCGAATATCTGCATTTAAGATGAGCTGTTGCTTTCATTTACATTAACGGTTTTGAAAAATGTGTTTTATAGGAAGACCCGGACAGATTAGAGGAAGTTAAAAGATAAAATGAATCAGTATTGCCAGATTATTATTATTATTTACTTAATCAAGTGTAGATCATCAAGAGATTTTATATCACTTATTCCTCTGACTAAGAGACTTCTAACACATTAAATTTATAATTTTTTATAACAAATACTTGGGCGACTGCATGGGCACTCTACTTTAAGCTAATTTGTTGGTAATTATAATCTGGAATGATCTAACTACCGGCCCAAGTGTTGAGCATCAAAAAGTTGGATGTCAGTTCTTTGAAAAAAAATACTTTGATAACAAATACTTGGGCGGGTGTGTGGGCATTCCAATTTAAACTACTTGATGGAAATTGTGATCTGTCGTAACTTCTCCACTTACCCAAATGTTGTTTATTAAAAAATTGAAATTCTCTACCTCTCTTCTATCGAAGAGACTTCTAACGTTTTCTAAAAAAGTTGTTAATAGTAATCATCTAGAGTAATTTACCTACTCGCTCAAGTGTTGGTCTTTGAGGAATTGAATATCTCTTCTTCTTCTTTTGACAAAGAAACTTATTACAATTGTAAAAAAAAAAATTCTTTTTGATAATAAACACTTGGGCGTATGAGTGGTTAATCCAATTCAAATTATTTGTTTATAATTATCATTTGGAGTGACCCACTGGTTCAAGTGTTGGTCATCAACAGATTAGATATTATTTTTTCTTCTTGAACAAATAGACGTTTACAAAGAGGAAAAACTTTAATTTTTCAATAACAAATTTTTAGGCGGGTGGGCCTGCTTTCCAGTTCAAACTACTCAATTGTAATCATAATATGTTGTGATCCATCTACCCACCCAAGTATTGATCATCAAGAGAATGAACTCATTATCACTTCTTCTATCAATAAGACTTCTAAATAGAAGAAATTTCTTAGTAACAAAATCTTGTACAAGTGGGTGGTCAATCTAGTTCTTAACAGTAATCAAAATCTGAACTAAACTATCCACTTGCTTCCGTCATGGTAGATACTCGCTTATATCGGATGAATTTCTAGATTTTAAACAAAAATTGTAACCAAAGTGCTTGTCCTATACTAAGTTTTTCTTAATTAAAGTAAAGTTGTGTTGTTTCTATTTGGCTCACATGTTGGGCGTGAACTGTCAACAAGTTCCTTTCTACAAATAGTCAAACGAAGTTAGAACTAGTAATCTTTCAGTTAGAAAAACGTCGTCTATGACGTTGCGTATATTATTGAGGTGTAATGTCGTAAAGTGACTTATAAAATTGCCGGAGTGCAACGTCAATATCAGATTAAGGGCAATGAAAGCTCACTACCTAAGCATGTTGGGGACTGGTCTTGCTAATCTCTACAATTTAATGTATTTCCAGGAATTTATGGTATATTGCGAAACGTCAGTGCAAAGTAGCTCGCAAACTGTCTGGTGTTGATGAAGGTCCATCGTTGTTAGTATTTATCAACAATGTAGCTACTTCTTTTTGATATTAACGTAGTAATAATTTAAGATGCTCTAGTTTTGTGTAAAGCGGATGAACTGCATATGCAACCAAATAAATTTATATTTAACTTTATTATTATTTAGATAAATAAATTGTTGTTGTCAACGCCATAAACTGTTAAATAAAATTTGGAACATTTTAGCATCAAAAGCTTTTTATCGGAATGTTTGTCAACTCTACTCAAACCTTTTATTCCACTCTATTCCAATGCATTACGTTAACAATTATTTTTGAATAATTGATAGTATTTATTCCTATTTATTTTAAAATCCATAACTTTTTACTTCATAGAATTAAATATCTATTAAGTCCCAATAAAAAACAAATTAATTAACTTTGTATTTAACTGCTAATTAATTTCCTTTTCAAAAACAATCCCATTCACAACTTGGGTGTGGGAAATAATTTAAATAACACTTTATAAGTATCAAATTAAACAAAATTTATTGTTGATAATAAAACAATGATTGCTAATTGAGTTTGTTTACCTTAATGCAATTAATTAATTTTTTATTGGTTTAATTTTAAATTATGTTATTATATAAAATCGATGGAAAGATTCGCCATCTAGTAAACACCTTTTCGGTCGGAGGGTACTAAAGCCGCACTTATATTCTTACTATTCTATAGGAGCCTCCGAGGGATAAACTATTAGATTATAAAGTATCAATGATAACTTTTTCCCATGCTGATATTTTCTCATGGCTTATGACCTTTCTCGGCGAATCGCAGGTTATAATATTAAGATTATATGCTACTATACGATACGCGCTCAATGGTTCGCTCGCACACACATACACACACAAAAAAAAACGAAATAAAAGGATGATGGCAATAATAAAACCATTAGCATTCTTATTAAAGTACTGTCATCATGTCTTCCAGGCCGTTTATATTGGTTTGCGGGGTCGGATGTAATGGGTTTTAATTATTGTAATAAGGAAACGTCCTTTTTGTGTTGTGGAATGTTGTAATCATAACATTAATTGACAAACGATTGTAAAGTAATTTTATCAATGACATATTTATTATTTTTTATTGCTTTACATTAAAATAATCATCCCCTAATGCCTGGCGATGGCATGGTATGCTTACTTTTTTTAATTGTAAATAATTTTGATTGGTGTCTGCATTTATTGCAGTTTAACTGCAGCTCTAAAATAAAAATGAAAATTGTGTGCAGACCACACATTATTCAGTCTAAATCTATAGTTTTAATAATCAGTTAAGAACTGAACTGATCTGCGTGTGAATGACCATAGTGCAAATAAATTAATGTACATTCTACAAACTTCAGTACTTTTAAGTGCGGCCAGTTTATTCAATCACTCCTGAGGTTTGGAGTTGAAAAAATAGGAGCAACAAATTAAGTAAAGCAAGCGAAACAAGTGTGGACCTCTTTTTCCTTTGACTATCTTTGAATAAAATCTCTAATCTAAAACCGGTACCTTTTGGTCATTGCTATTAAAAAAGAAACACTTGATATTTTTGATTACAATATTTAAAAATGTTACTGAAATATCGACGAGTAATTTTCAGGGGAAGAACGGAATCCGCCGGAATCAAAAATGTGATAGCTGTTAAGTTCCACGACAAAAAACACAAACTAAATTAACCAGGTTTAAAATTTTTGTTTTGTAAACAGAGGGGAACGCTGTAATCTGTAAGTTGCTGTGACTCAGCCCCTTTTGTTGGGCGTCAGTTAGCGTTTTGCTCATTTTTCTTAAATTTGTTATTGCATGCCGCTAGCTCCCTGACACGTCGTTTAGTTGCTATTTTGAGTCCGGTGCAAGAATCTCTTGTTTTTCTCGGTGAACATGGACTACAAAACAACGGCTCTCTCTTTAAATTGTTCTGCTAAACACTAAAAGAAATTTTAAAAAAGCTAATTATTTTCTAAAATTCTAAATTTTTTTTGTTCTTATGCCCATTTTCTATAATTTAGGATAAACCAAAAAAAATTGTTCTTTGCAAGTGCGTTCAATACTTTTTTAAATCCAAGTTAAGGTTCTAAATATTGTGAAACCCACAGCAGCAGGCTTTCTACCTTTCCACATCCGGTAGTCTCTGTGAATAATAACCCAATCTAGGTACTTAAATTTTGGATTTTTTAATGTAAGATAGATTAAAATATACACATCGTTGTCCAATAGGTTTTATCAAATTTGAAAATGCAAAAACTAGATGCGGCTTCAGTTGGGGTTTTGCTTCTTTTAAAATTAAATTGTGAACTGGATAATGTTAATCAGAAAGGATCTTAATTAAAACTAGTCAGAAAACCACTTAAAAGAAATAAGTACTTTAAAATGTTTGTTTATTATTATCAAAACAAAAATTGTGTTACGCCTATGGTGAATATGTAATAAAGAATAATGTACGTTTGGTTGCATATATTGTAAACCTTTAATTTCTTGTTTACTTTTAATTAATTTTCTTTTATTAAGAATTTGAAAACATTTTATGTGAAATAATGATATAAACAGAATTTGCATTTTTTTTTATATATTGCAACAAATTGTAGAACAATCGCTCCAAAGATATCTAAACACTTTAATTCAAAATTTAATAAAATCTTTGGTCTCTGCCTTCTAAGATAATATTTTTAATTTATTATTGTATTAAATTTAATTACTTAAAAATAATACTGAATATTGCTTATAAAATTTTCATAATTGTTTATACAAACTATTTATCTCATTTATTACATAATTTTAGAATGATTGTAGTAACCAGAGAAGCCAAACAAATTGGGATGTGGACATTCAAATTAGGCAACTTGTAAATATGTAAATTAAGTTGCATACATTATGATCACAATTTGAATAAAAAAATATTTTAATTTAATAAATACTTACTTTTAATTTTATTTTAATTATTACTTTTAAATCCACCCACAAACTAATATTATTTTATTATTATCTTTATTATATAATTATCTGAAGGTTAATTTTTATTACTATCATATCTATTTTATTATTAATACAATAAAATATGTAATAGTTGATAAATGGCCATTTTATTCGTTTTAAAATGACTGAAAATATTAAATTATGAAATGAAAATAGATAATAAATACTTAATTGAAAAATCATTAGGCACAAAGATTTTAATTAGTTAATTAATTATTATTTAATTAATAATTAACAGGATTCAATTAATTTTTCATGTTGACATTTAAATGAAGAAAAAGAGCTATTAAAATCAGAACTAAAGACTTTGATTAATTGTAATAATAATTGTGTGTAAATTTACTACCCGAGAATGTATTTTGGGTTGCATAACTATGTAAAATACAAGGGGAAATCAATAAATGTTTCTAAATATTAGCTATAATTTTTATTGAATACTTTGTATCAAATAAATTAAAAAAATAGTTTAATAGAATTATGTGGTTAATTGCATAATGATTAATGTTGGCAATACAATTTTTTAACAAAATTGATCTAAGTAACAAAAAAACTTACCATTTTTATGTTGAAGCAAAATACTTCCATGGAATGATTTAATTAAAGAGACCAAAATGTTTGAGGTAGCATTCTATTGTTAGATAAGAAAAAGTTACATAGAAGAATATAAGATATTAATATTTTGAAAACATTTCATTACTTGTTTTGGTTTCTTTGCTAATTTTATCTTTTTGATGAACATTTAGTTTTAGTAAATATTGTTGTTATGGGTATCTCGCGTTGTCTTGCACAGTGTGGTTTTGGAGGAATTTCAGCAGTTTTATATTGACAAAGTAAGTACTTCAATTCCGCATTTTGCTTTTTGACGCATTTCAATTCTTGATAAGTTTGTTGGCGATCTAAAACAATCAAATATGCATTATATTATTATTAGTAATTAGAAACATTTTACATCCAAAATATATAGTCTCAACTAATAATAACCATAAATCCAAATCATTGTAAATTGAGTTGATCTAATATAATAATAATTGCTTTAGTGTATTAAATATAAACTACTATAATTTTTATAAATAGAAATAATTTATTCGAGTGCTCTTTTCATTTTATAAATCGATAACACATTAGTAGCGCTATCATCTACAATTATTATTATTTATCACGATGTCTAGTCTAGCTTGAATAATTTTATAACCCACGCTACATAAATTAGATAAATGTTATCATAGATAATAATTTTAAACAAACTGTTTCATCAGCTACAAACTATATTAAAATTATTTGAAAATAAAAGAACGTAACAACATCGATTCTAGTAATACATTATTAATACATATTGATAGAAAGAAATAATAAATAACAAAACTTGTATGGCATAATTTATTATTTATTAACATTATTTTTACATTAAATTGTGTATTTGATATAAATTATGCATAATTTTGTTTATTTTTATTTTTTTTTAAAGTAGTATAAGACATTAATCAAATAAATCATTAAGATCTAATGTTGCTATTCCGTATACAGGATGTTCATGTACGATTATTTTAATCCATTGTACAATTGGACTAACATTTCCTGGTCTTTTGCTCAAAAAAGACTATCTAATAGTGTTCGAAAAGGGTAAAAATCCGCAAACTGTGGAGGGATTTTAGCGCAAATAAATAACAATTTCATTCTCAATTGCTTGAATGCTTTGTGTGGGTAAATCTTGGTTTGCTACAAAATTGACGTGTTTAGTTTATATACGCCAAATATAAAGTTTTTGAATAAAATAAAAAAATGTTGTGTTATTGGTTCATGGATAGGCCGTATTAATTAATTTTTGAATAATTTAGATTGCTTATTTTGCAATACTTTGAAAAATTGTTTATAACCATTGTTGTTTAAAATACTATTCCTAACAACTATTGTTTGAAGCATTTTTTTTTTATTTTTCCTATTTTTGGAATAATTTGCAAAATTTATCAATTGAATCCAAATAAATGCAATTGACTTTTTATTTAAAACATTTTTCAATCATCAAAACCGAGATTTACAATGTTACTATTTTCACGATCAGGTAAAGTGGCGGTAACAATAATAGTACTACTAGTAGCTGCTATGGGCGTCGTTTTTATTGCCTCTGTTACCAACAGACATGCTAACTTTTATTTTTTCAATAGTTTTTGCATAAAAGATGTCAAGCTCATTGGTCTATAGAATTTTGCCAGAGTATACGTGGGTTTCTCGGGCTTTGGTATAAATACCATCTTGTGAAAGTGTTAAGCTCGCTCTGAGGGTCTTACAAAAAGGTTCTTTCAGCACTGAAAAAGATACATTTTATTTGTTTCCTCATTTCAGGTTGCTCTGATTAATTATGGTCATTGCTTTTTTTTAGTTCTATTTGTTTGGCAATTCCAGGTCTTGATCAGGAGCTTTTGTCAGCATAGACACGGAAAGTGTGTCTGTAGCAGCTCTTGCAGAGTGCCCTTGACCGATTCTGTGTATTTTCCATTTTTAGTCCGCAGTGATCTAATGTTCCAAGTACGGTCTTTGCTTAAAGCTTTTTGGAGGAGGGAGAGTCCATGTTGGGGAACTGCTGGCTTGACATGGCCAGTATAAGAAAGACCCTTCCGAACTTTGTATTTGCATACATCAGCCACATATGGTGTTGAATGCCAGGAAAACTAAGTGAGATCACCACTGGAGGAGGTACAAATGGCATAAAAAGGTCTACGTTCAGTAAACTTTGGTTTACCCTCCAACTTTCAAATTCAAGAATCCAGAGATGGGGCATGTGAGACTATTTTGAAGGTCCTCACAGTATCTTTTCAACAACTTTTTTGTTTGTTTTCTTTATGGCTTTAATATATGCCGTAAGATTGATTCTATATGTGGTCTAGTCACCGTTTTTTTTGGCTCTGTTGAACAACTTTTTAGTATCTGCCAAGCCTCTTGTTCGACAAGTAATCTTATTAGAGGTGGGCTTGACAGTATTAGGCCAGCTCCCTTCAAAAGCAGATTTGATAAATATGTTGTTATTTTTAGTTCTTGTGATGTGTTAACTAGTATTTTGTTGTATAAATCCCTGTTTTTTTTTGCTTAGGTCCTGTATTCTGAAAGCAGCGTTTCTTCAGATTTAATATTGAATTAGATGTATGCATGATTAGAAAATAAGTGCTTGTGCAACATGTACCACTTTTTAATCATTTAACTCGCTTTTATAATTTGCTAATGTTAGGTCAATAACAGCTTGCTACAAAATCGAAATGTTAACGCATTACCTTTGTTTATAATATTATGCATATATTTTACTATAACTTGTAAGAGTTTTTTACCTCTTAGATATATGTCCTTGCTCCTCCAGGCTACGTGGTAGGCGCTAGCATCGCATCCAAGGATTAGCGGTGCGTTGTAGAAAAGGTGTATCCTTTTCCGAGAATTATCTCTTTCTTAGTTCCCATCCCTACTGTCAGCAGCTTGGCTATCACTTAGTAAAACATATTAGCATTAAATTAAATACATGCTTTGCTAAGATGCATGTACGAAGCTTGCATATAGGTTGTGCCCACCTCTGACGTATAAGTGACAACTGCCATTCAAATCTGTCATATTAAAAACAGCAGAAACGCAACACGTGTGAGAATAAGCAAGATTCTTGATAACTGTCATTTGAGCGGGTGGGCCGTAACACTGTATCAAACATTGCCCAGATATTTATAAACTATGTTCCCGCCCACCAGCCCAAGTGTGAGTTATCAATAAATGTTTATTGTGCCCACCTCTGAAGTATTAGTGACAACTGTCATTCAATCTGTCACATTAAAAACAACAGAAACGCAACAAGTGTGAGAATAAGCAAATTTCTTGATAACAAACATTTGGGCGGGTGGGCGGGAACACTGTATCAAAACACCGGCCCAATACTTATAAATTGTGTTTCCGCCCACCCGACAAAGCCTAAGTTATCAAGAAATTTTTATTGTGCTTCCCTCTGACGTATTAGTGACAACTGTCATTCAATCTGTCATACTAAAAACAGCAAAAACGCAACGCGTATAAGAATAAGCAAAATTCTTTATAACTGTCACTTGGGTGAGTGGGCAGGAACACTGTATCAAAACATCGCCACAATATT
Organism: Tachinus rufipes; assembly: GCA_963932245.1. Classification (NCBI taxonomy): domain Eukaryota; kingdom Metazoa; phylum Arthropoda; class Insecta; order Coleoptera; family Staphylinidae; genus Tachinus; species Tachinus rufipes. Next base: position 14,673,048 of record OZ010750.1, read on the forward strand.
TATAAACTGTGTTTAAACCCAAAGCGTTTTTTTTTTTAACCTAGGAAGAGTTTACTTTCTACGCTAGCCACCATCTCCTAATCGCCCTTATCCATAAGCAGCATGTGTTGAATCTCCTTGGGTGTTGGAGTTGATGTGGTGTGGTGGTGTGGTCCCGGTACCCGTGTTATTACCCTTTTTGGTTCAAGTAAGTCTGTCATATCCATGCTCTTAAGCTTTTAGTCTTCCAAAAGGTTTTCTTTTGTCGACGTGCGTGCTGAGAAACCACTGTTTGGTTTGCTTGTCCATACATGTGATTTTTAACATCCATTATAGTTTTCAAATCTCTTATCCGTTCATTTTTAACTTTCTGGCAGGCGTCATGCATGTATTATCTCGGTAGTTTTAGTCCGGTCAGTTTTTGCTTTACGCTGGGTATTTTATTTCCCCGGTTTCTTTTGGTAAGCCGGCAAAAGCCATAGATAAACTGATAAAACACCAAAAATTTTACTTTGCTTAGTCATATTATGTCCCAATGAATACGAGTTAGTTCTTCTTTGAGTCCCAAGATTTTTTCATCCGTTAATAGGGTTCTGGTGTTATAAATGGCTATTGAAAGTTGTTGTCTTCTATGTTTGAGAGCCGTTTGTTTTCTGTCGTATTCATGATATCGTTTTAAGCTTACTCCTACCACGCAGTAGGCTGCAATAAATTTAATTTCTCAAATTCTTCGTTTGAAAGATTATACTATAAGGCCATGACTGTACCTTTCTAGCAATAAGCAACAACGTGCAAGTAAGGTTGACATTTAGGCCGGACTTAGTTGATGATAGCCGTTACCCCTAAATTATAGATTTGCTTTTTACAGAAACAGCATACCAAAAAACAACTGATCAACGTTTAAAGATTTTAATATTTAATAAATGTACAAAGCGTGTTTTTACAACAAATCTAGAATATGTATTTATATTAATAATATAATGTTTGTAAGTAGTTGAGGCGACTGTAGTTCAATGGTCTAGTGTTGGGACTGTTAAGTAGGAAAACTGGGTTTGATTCCCAGCAGAAGCAATAAAGTTGTCAAATATATTTCGATGCGGTCGACTTCTTTGCAAGGCAATGGTAAACCAGCAAAGTATCCTGTCTAGTAAACCCTTTTTGTGGTGTGGTTTGGATTTCAAGTTAAACTGTAGGTCCCGCATGTTTGTGTAGAGCTATTATTGCACACCACAAAACATACGAGTCAGGTGCCTACACCTACACGAGTACAGCACTATAAGAAAAAGTATATTAAATTAAAACTCTGTGCTGCCGTACCAATTTTGTGTTAAAATATGCTTTTATTCCGCAAACCATGCAATTGGTGGTTTGGCCATAATTATGCTTTGCTTGCTCATCCGTTTATATCTTTAAGTGAAGTGAATATACTGTACATATCATACAATACAAAAACAGTAAATCAATTCTTGTCAAAATTAATTAATATTAGTAAAGCATCTTTACCATGCTACCAGAAACTTTTTTCATATTCCTATATTTAAAATAGATAATTTCCATTATAAAAACCACTACGGAAATAGTAAAACCAGTAACCAATACCAAATAAAAACTGTGTAGATACCCCATATTCAATACTTTTGGTACAAACCCTTCCGGTTTAATTTGAAAAAAACTGTTCATATCTTTCAATTTTGGATCAGCCCGTATAGACTTAATTAGCCAATAATTAATCAATCCAGCTTCAAAAGACATCAATATTCGCCTATTAAAAATCTTTAAAAAAGGTGAATTTCTTCTCAAAACTGCAACTATATTTAAAGTATCGTAACAACGATGCATCACCATCAAATTCTTTTTGGAATAATCTAAATTTGTAGGTATAATTAAGTATCCATGGAACAATGTAGTATCGTGAATAGCATGCTCTATACTATTACGATTTTCTGTTTTTATAATTGTTAGTGATTTCAATAATGGATTGATATTACTATCTAAATCTAAAGATTCGTGTGCTTTAACCCATACATATTTATACGCAATTAAATCTTCAATTGTTTCCATTGTTTTTGTATATCTGGGTACTGCTAAGATATTAGTAATTCCAGCCGAATGTCCAGTGTAAATCAAAACTGATGTCAACGATACTGATATAATGAGTATTTTAACAGTTCGACTATTTGGAACTGTTTTAATTGGACTGAACAACAATAGCTTAAAAACTATTTCTAAATAACTTTTAATGCTTATAGCTGGTTTACCTTTAGCTTCTATCCAACCAAATACGTATAATATTACAGCAACTATGCTCATAGCAATTAATATAGTTGAATATAGAGTAGGTTCAAATATATGAAAAATAAAATAAGTTAATGGTATAGGTACAGGTTTAGGAACTATGAATGTTGAACAGGCTTGTATGTATAAAATACTTTGATCGTAACTATTTGAAGATACCGTTGGTTGATAAATTGCATTAATTATGCCATCACTTACATTATTTCTAATATTACTACGCGATTTATCAAAACTATAAGGTGGTAGAAATAGGTATTCTTTGGGCCATCCTTTTGTTATTTCATCCATCAAATATTTTTCAACTCCTTGATAAATTCCCAAGTTTTTTTCATAATAAATAAACGGTGCAAAATGAAAAACGCTAAGTCGAAATTTTGTTGTACCAAAATTTGGTTTCCAATAATCCCAATTTATGTCAACATAGAGATCAACTATATCACCATTTAATGCTTGGTATATAGCTGATTTTGATTTGAATATAATTATATCAACTGCCCTTAAATTAACAGCAGTTGTGAATGGATATTTGTTGAAATTGGAGGCATTTTCATGTATTATAATTATCCGACTGTATGATAATATAGTTTCGCTTATAAAACAATTTTCTAGCTCATTTATATCGTCAGATATTAGAATGTATTTAGTAGGTCTGCATCCTGGATTTGATGTATTGAGATATTTAAAAGTTTTTAGTACAATGGGAATCTTATGTTGTGCGATATTAATGCCACTAATTGAATCTTTATTAATTACAACATTTATGCAATGTTCAAAATTTAAATTTAGAAATGTAGTTACATTAATGAAGTTCAATAGACTGAACATTATGCTTGTAATGTTGTTTATGAAATGGTAATGGAGAAATATTATTTATATAATTATTTGATTGGTTTTAATATATAAAATTAGTTTTAAAAAAGTTAGTTAGAAAAAATCTAATGTTGTTTTAATGTGCTTGTTTTTTTGTTACACATAATAAAAGAGACGAGAATGTGTTAATTACTTTCAAAGTATTATCAATATCTTATATCATTTATTATTATTAAATGCAATTAAAGTCAAATCATAAATAAATTTGTTAAAATATTCTGATAATAAATTTCCTTCTGTTATTTTATTGATAATGAATCAAATCTAATTAAAGGTATCTAATTCTTAATAATTGATGAAATCTTTTAGAGTAACTAATTTGTAGCAAATACTCTGAGCTGTTTCATTGGCCAATTTTCACTATCAAGACAATTGCGTATAATTACTCTACTTGAGAGTAAACGGCAATACTGAAAAAGAAATAGATAAACATAAAATATAATGCAGGCTTTAGACCGCGTTCACTTGAATCACGGAGCAAGTTTTTGCAAATTATTACATACGCTCATAGAGAACAGTGGCGTAACTAAGGGATGGCAAAAAAGGAGCCCGTGAAAATATTATTGTATTATTAAATTTGTATCTTTGTTTGAGTATGTCTACGATAATTGTTTTCAAATATAAAATGCTTATAGGTTGGAATATACATGATGTCCCAAATGTACACAAGCTATTTGGCATAGTCAAAGCAAAGTTTATAAGAATACAATCAGTATATGACTAACAGTCCGACACTAGCCTGTGGATAAATGAAAAGTTTCAGCAGATCAAACAACTTTACACAACAGCCTTTAGCGGAATTACTCTAACCATCAAAGAGCCAACAACAGAATTGAAAAAAAAATAGATCAACCCACCCTGGTTTACAAGTTACTCAGCAGCAACCGCTTGAAAAAGCTAAAGCAGGAAACTAGAAGATTTCTTACTAATGGTAAAATATACCTATAAGTAGATCTTTGAAAAAGCGTTATCTAAATTATTAGCTACGCCAGATAGGAAAAGTACGTAGTCATCATCACCCAGCCAATCGTATCTACTGCTGGATATAAGCTTCTTTTAAAATCTTTCACTGTTATCTACACTGAGCAGTTTGTACCCATTTTGGGACCACTCTTTTTAGGTCATTTGTTCATCTAGTTGGCGGTCTACCTTTGTTTTTTTTATCTTTTTGAGTCATCTTGTTTCAACAGCCACTACACTCAACTTTGCATCAGATCTTTTAGTTAGAGTATCTATCCCCGTAAGTTAATACTGGTAGAACGCATTGTACGTAATACCCCAACTAAATCCAATATATTACCAAAACCGAACAATATGATCAATTTTAATTTACTTTAAATATCTAAGAAATGCAATTAAAATATGCACAAAACTGTCTACTTCCCAAAAAAAAAATTCAAAGACTACATCAAAACAAAAAAGCAGAAACAAAGTTTATCATCACTTAAAATAAATAAAAAACACGTCCAACGTAGAGCAAACCATAAGCTATGTCTTGGAGAAACAAGTAAACTTTGACCAATTGCTTGTTAGCAATTGGTCAAAGTTAAGTCATACCAGCCTAAAGGGCTAAAGATATTGCTTGTAAAAGTGGTCATTGAGAATATAGTTACTTAAGATTGCCAATTATATTCATAATGTGTTTCGAAATTTGGATTCTAACTAAGTACAATTTGTGGAGCAATATAAAGTAGGATGCATTAAATATTTAATTTATTTTACAAATAATGTTCAAAGTATACTCTATTGGCAGCCATAGTATCATTAGCACAACATATTATGATTGATTCTTTGGCAAGCATTTGAATTCTTGAACATTATTTACAAGAGAAGGATAAACCAATTTTTCTATATTCCCCACAAAATTGCAAGGAGTTTGCGTCAGAAAAGCAAGCAGGCCATAACATCAGTCCACCACAACCTTTCCATCTTGTAAGGAATTGTTTGTTATAGACTGGCAATTTATAATGCTGAAAATTCATGCATTTTTATCTTTATAAAAACATCTTCTAGCAATTCTGAAAAAAAATCCAAAAAAATTTGATATAATTGATATAAAGATCTCATAAGTCTAATAGGCAAACTTATCAGAAAATTACCAATGATGCTCACCCAAACATTTACGAAGAACTTGCTGATGTAGATTCCATTATAAAATTTAAAAAAATTGTTGGCTTAGACATGATTATTGTGAAAAATAAATATTTTCCCTTTGGTAAATGCCGCTTTGTCTGTAAATAGTACACAAACAAAAAAAATGAGTTTCATCTTCTTCTTTGGTCCTAAGACGTCCACTGCTGAAAACAGGTTTTCTTCATATTTTTCCACGTCAATCTGTTTTGAGCTGTGTTTTCCGGCTAGTAACTGCAGGTTGTCCCGCCATTTTGTCTGCGGTCTACCCACACTTTTTTTGTCTCATTGACTGTCCATTGTCTCGAGCAACACACTCCGCCCATTGACACCTTAATCTAGCAATTTGATCTATAACATCTGTCACTTGCGACGGGGAGAATGCACTCATCGTTTATTTTTCTCTTAATGCAGATCGAACTTTACGGTCTCTTAGGAAATAGTTGAGAATATAATTCATACTTCCAAAGACTGTTTAAGTTAAGACTATTCATCTTGTAATTTCCACTGTTTTGTTCTCCTTAGTTTAATATTATGTCCCAAATAAAAGTATTGTTCTACGGTTTCTAAATGTTTTTTTGTTTTCTAGAAGTTCATCATCACCAACATCCTGGAAAGCTTGCTTCGTTCAGTATTGTTATAAAATGATTTATATCTTGGCTCACAAGTAAGATAGGGTATTTTCCATCTACATACACCTTTTTATTCCCACTTTAAGTTTTTAGAGACGCTTCTAGTGCTAAAGTGAATAACTTTGGGAACTCGTGTCGCCTTTGCGCACGCTTCTTTAAATATGGATATTAATTTCTTGGTTGATAATCTGTCAGTTGCTGACCTTGCATACTTTGTACATGATACAGATAAAGCATTTAATCTATGTGGGCAATTCCATTTCAAACGGACCAGAGCTAGGGGGGGGGTGCGTTGAGAAACTTGCTTATGTATTTTTTTTTAGTTTCTATAACTTATTAGTAGTCCTTTGATCGGTATATGAGGGTATAAAACCCATAAAAAAAATTCTACGATTTTTTAAAGTATTTTTGACGTTTTTTGACTTAATCGCATTTTTTGTATAAAAACCGCAATTTTAACTCAAAAAAATAAATTTACTAATGAAATCAATCAAAAATTTTCCGTAGAATCCAAATCTGGCGCCATTTTAAGTTTATACCCTGTCTATAAGCCGCAAAATCCATAAAATCATGTTTTTGTTCTCAGTGGGCTGGGCAAAATGGAGCATTTTTAATTTTTTTTTTAACCGCTAAAGGTGACGTGTTTTGATGTAAATTAATTAGAAAATATAAATTTGATCTGTGTATTTGGGTTTTAAGCGTCTAAAACTCAAAAAAACTGCAAAAATAAGCCTATTTTTCAATATGAACTTTTACAAATGCACATTTAACAGTTTTCAGAGAAACTATACACCAAATATTATTAAAAAATTTAGTTTTGCAAACAATTCTACATAGAAAATAGTCAGTGTCGTGCTTATCTGGCAAAGAAAAATTCATCTAAAAAAAAAAAATTTGTTCAAAATTTACTTAAAATTTTTTTTTTTTTTATTTTTTTTTAAGACATTTTTTTGTCGCTTGAACCAATTTTTGGCCATTTTACTCTTTGTTTGATAGTTTTTGCGCCTGCGGCACAAATTTAGACTCGATCTATCGGCGCAAAAATTTAAAAATATTATTATTTTTGGCATTCAAACATAAATCTGCCTGTCGCTTGTTAAAATTTGTTAAAAAAAAGTTTTAAACCACACCCTAGTGTGTTTATAATATTTTTTGTAAATAAAAAAAAAAATAATTTTTAACGCATTTTTTGCATAAAAATTTTGTAAACATTTTTTTCTAGATGGACTTTTCTATAGACGATGAGTACAACACTGACAATTTTCTATGTAAAATTGTCCCCAGAATTCAAATTTTTAATAATATTTGGTGTATTGTTCCTCTGAGCGCGGCTAAACGTGCATTTGTAAGAGTTTATGTTGAAGAATAGGCCTACTTTGCAGATTTTTTGAGTTTTAGACGCTTAAAACCCAAATACACAGAACAAATTTATAATTTTCAATTAATTTACATCAAAATACGTCAACTATGGCGGTTAAAAAAAATTAAAAAATGCTCCTTTTTACACAGCCCACTAAGAACAAAAACATGGTTTTATGGCTTTTGCGGCTTATAGACAAGGTATAAACTTGAAATGGCGCCAGATTTGGATTCTACGAAAAATTTCTGATTGATTTCATTAGTAAATTTATTATTTTGAGTTAAAATTGCGGTTTTTAAACAAAAAATGTGATTAAGTTAAAAAACGTCAAAAAAACTTTAAAAAATCGTAGAATTTTTTTTATAGGTTTCATACTCTCATATATCAATCAAAAGACTACTAATAAGTTATAGAAACTAAAAAAGAATACATAAGCAAGTTTCTCAACGCACATATTTTGTTTTCTATTTTTGGTTATTTTACATTTTTTGTTATATGTATTTGGTTTTTTCTCTCTGAAACCATCTTTCATTTGCAGGTAGGGTCATAAGACTAGAATCGCCTTGAACCCAAAAACCCCTTCATTCTGAATAATTAGCGCTAAAGAATTTTGATTCTTCTAAAAAAATATAGTTAGTTTTTGCCATTTTTGATTTTTATAAACCGATTTCTGCATTTTTCAACAGTCTATAATCAAAATTTAGTGTTTTCTAACAATATTTTCATATTTCATGGTCAAATTTTGCTATTTTTGACATTTCATGAACAAAATTCTGCATTTTTTTAAAGTTTATGGCCGAATTTTGGTTCTTTTTGACCTTTTATGAATAAAATTATGCACTTTTTAACATGTTATTGCCCGGATTTTGCTATTTCTGACTTCTCATTAATATAATTTTGCATTTTTTAACATCTACGACCAAAACTAATTGGATTTTGCTACTTTTGACTTTGATGAAAATTTTGTACTTTTTGTCGTTTTTATAATAAGAATTCTGCGTTTTTAAACAACTATGACCAAACTTTGGTGCTTTCTGACAATATTTTTGTATTATTCACATTCTATGAATAGAATTTTTGTTAGCCAGATTTTGATTTATTCTCAAAATGTTTTAATATTTCATAATCGCACTTTGTTATTTTTGATATTTCATTGCTGTTTTTGATTTTTTATAACAAGTTTTTGCATTTTTTTTAACAGTTTATGACCAAAGTTTGGTGTTTTCTGACCATATTTTTATACTTCTTGGCAGGATTTTGCTATTTTTGGCTTATATTTTGATCTTTTTAGTTTTGGAAAATAGAATTTTGCACTCTTCGACCATTTATGACCGGATTTTGAATATTTTTGACAAAATTTTAATGCCTTATAGCGGATTTTGCTATTTTTGTTTGTTTATGAATAGAATTTTGCACTTTATAACCGTTTTTTACTAGATTTGTTTTTTTTTTAATATTTTGTGGCTGGATTTTGCCATTTTTAACATTCCAAAATTTTGCATTTTTCAACAGTTTATTTTTAATATTTTTGACTAAAGAGAATTTTATGAAACAAAAAATACAAAATTGTGAAAGCTTTTTTTAGAAACCCAATTTACCACTTTTTCTCCTAGCGGTAGAACTCTTAGGTCCTATGCAATATTCTCCTCAAAACTTTCCATTTCTTTTACTGTGTCGCATTTGGCCTCCAACAGACTTTTTCAACTGTTAATGGATCTGACAGTACAAATTCTCCATTGCAGCACAAAATCCTTTAAACTATGCTTCCTAACTTCTCTTGTTAACCTACGTATTGCTGTTGAAACTTCTGTTTTGAGCACTAGTTGGATCTTCATCATTTTCTTCAGAATTTTCTTTTGGCTATAAGACTACTATTCATTTCGTGTACCCCACTGAAACAGGTATCTCTTCTTTAAATGAAACGTCTGAAATTTGGTGATTCGTAACTTCTTCCATCATAATTACATCTCTGCTTATTGTGACAGAGTTTGTGGGTGGATCTTCTTCTTCTTCTTCTTCTTCTTCTTCTTCTTCAAGTGCCGTCTCCATTTCGGAGGTTGGCTATCATCGTTACTACTTTGATTTTGAAAACTGCCGCCTTAAACAGATCAGCTGACGTGACCTTAAACCATTTTCTCGCATTTCTAAGCCAAGACATTCTTCTTGCTGGATCACACACCTTATACTTTTTAACTTCATTACTTCTTTTACGCTTTTTAACTTCTGTGTCTTCATGTCCTATTTTAAACGTTTTTCTTTAGAGACGTGCACCATTAGCTTACTTTAAATTAAAATATTCTTAGTTAAGTCTGGTTTCCTATGCTACTATAGCTCGTATTGGGTGTTGTCTAACCCTTCTATTTTTTAATGACACAAACAAGTGGACTAAAATAATAGCTATGTAGAGACCAAAAGCAACAAAACGTAGAATTGAGAAACCACAAAAGAGGTTAAATGATAGTAAGGAGGTGGCAAGAAAAAAATAGTATCAGATAGCTCAAAGCAGAAGTGAGTGGAAAAGTATATAGGTCCAGAGGTGGACAAAGGCTTGCAGTAGAAGAAAAATGTTTATTAAAAATAAAATAAATAAAAGAAGAATAATAGAAAGCCAATGCCTTTATAGTAAAAGCTTATTACTACAGTAGAACTATCAATGAATGAAGATGGCATTTTGTCATACTTCAGTTGTGTCTGAATCAATTTAATGAAGCTTTTTTGACCGACTATCAACTTTGACTAGAGAGATTGTTGACAATATACAACATCGACTAAAGCAAAGTCGACATCAGTCAATTTGGAGTTTCTTATGGCTGTAAAAAAGCTGCAAAAAAATTCTACATTTGCAGGTAGGTATTGTTGGTTTAAGAATTACCAGAAGCATATTGGAACTGCTTTAACAAACATTTAAATAATGATGACTATTATACTAATTTGCACATATAACAAACCGTGTTTTAATGCATAACTTACCTTCAAGAATAGCAAGATATTTTTGAAGACCATACAACAAAGCATCCCAAAGTTCCATTTTCTTTGGATCCACAATATTTAAGAATCTATTCCAGTACAAGCATACATCTTCTTTGGACATAAGCCGGGATATTGTCATGGTTTTATTCGATATATTTGGTTCATTAGTTTTTCTTTCTCTAAAATAAAATTATTATTATTTCAAAGTGTTATTGATATTCTCTTATGAGATTAATTAATATCTACATACTCTTTTGTACGACAATGAACATGTGTGACAAATTCTCTTATAGCCCTCATAACAAATCCAGTATGTATCACCAATTGATGATTATTGAGACATGTGTTTGAAGATTGCAATTGTCTTTCAGTTCCATAATCCGTGATTTGCATTACTTTCTTCTCAAATCTAAATCAAGAAAACAACAATGTTATCTTTAATAGTAGTACCATTAGATTAAATAAAAACAAACTTGTTCAAAATTGAACCAAACAAAATATTCAAAAATATTACTCTGTATCAACTTGTTGCGGTCCCAAACATTCCCCTTCATGTTTAATCATCTCCGGCAATTCACTGCCATTTCTATCCACTTCTACAACTTTTTGTACAATCGCATCAATAACATCATCAGTTTCCTTCACTCCCAACAACTCATTAACCTGAAAACTAACAGCTTCTACTTCAGCTTGACCCGATTGCAAAGTTTTGTTTTCCGAAAAATCACTAATTATACTGGCCTCACTACCACGCACACCACCAGAACAAATGGGACACTTAATGTATGGTTTAAAAAAATGAAACATGATGTTTATATCTTCTGTTTTTGTTATGCTCAATGCCTAGAATTGATTACAAAATATTAGAATTTAGAATAAATTGAGAGAGTTGTATACTGACACTAAATACGTTGTCAACTTTGAGGAGGTTCATTTCTCTGCCGCTATGGAACTCCATGATTTTTTTAAGACGGTATTCAATTAGGAAGTTTGATTTATCTGATATTTTATCTAGGACCAGATTAATTGTTTTTATGTAATTGGGACTCATTGTATCTTCCTTGTTTGGCATCAGACGTTCACTTTCGCTTTTAAGTAAAGGTTTATCTACAAAAATATGTTAGTAAATAGTAAGTTTTTAGTAGTACACGTGCATATCTAAATCTGAAATCATTGTCCACTTCTGTAAAACTTGAAATATCTGCCTCCATCATTGCAAAAAGCAATTTGGGCAACAAAAAGAAGCTCTGATTTTAATCCTTTTATTACGAAGTCAAAACTAATGAGGTTTCCGCCTACAGAGGTAGCTAGAAGGCATTCCATGTCGGAAGCATGCAAAAATTGCAAAAGACAAAGATAATAATTGTGGAAAAACAAGAATGTTATTATTTACCTTTAAGTGATTCCAAATACTTATCAGCTTCACGATAGCTCTCCAAATCTTTCAACGTAAACAACTTATTAGGAGGTTCTTCCCAAGGTAAACCCATCTGCTGTTCATGTAAAATCCTATCAACCGTAATCAATTTATTCAAAATCTTTGTAGCAATATCCCTATTCAACTCCCATATCTGCATATACTTCTTCTCATTATTAAGCGCCATCAGTTGCGATTTTTGTTTTGCAACTGCAATATAACTTTGAAGATTTATAACATCAGTGAGGAGCTTCTTTATTTTATTCTGCGTTTCAGTTTTGTGGGAATCTATATGTTTCTTTAACGCGTTTATTTGATCCCTCAGCTTATTCAATGTGCGCTTTTGATTGGACTTGATTATAATATTTTCATCTTCACGTTTGCGTAAAATTTGATAATTGTAATCCATTTTCTCGCTATTTGCCAAAGCTGTTGCTTTTATAATCTCATATTCTTGTTGCAACGTTTCGCAATCGCGTTCCAAACGTATTTTTACTTCGCGTACTCTTTCTTGATGTTTCAATCGCACTTTGGTACACACTTCTTCAAACTCGTCACGTTGACGAAATTTATTTTCCATTATAGCCAATTCTTGATCTTCGCGTTTTGTGTAAAGATCTTCCCAGCGTTGATCATTGTGGTTCATCATGTTTGTTCTTTCTTGTATCATGACGTCTTCAATGTGTTGCAACTCTATACGATGGGCGGCTCGCATTATTGAAACCTAATTAATGATTAGTTTATAGTTATATTTAAAACAGTTTTTACCTGTTTTTCCACACGTTTGGCTAGCATACTAATATCTTCGCTTTGTAACTTTTGATCGTTGAAAAATTTCAATTCGGCCATTTTGACTTCATGTTTGAGCATCTTTATAATTTCATCTTTTTGTTTGATGAGATCTTCGCATTTTTCTTTTTGCGATTCAATGTCGTCGTGGATATGTAGTGGGTCATTGTATTCTAAAACTTTTTGCCATTTGGAACTAATGTCTTCAAACATTTGTGCTGCTAGTTTTCCATCTTCTTCTAGTTGTACTAGTATTTTTTCTCTTCCTATTTGTTCAGCTTCACGGCGGTCGACTTCACGCGTATCATTGGCTACGCGTACGTTTGTTACTGTTTGTTCTGCTTCTAGGAAGAGTTGTCTTAGTATTTCGCTACTCTTTTCTAATTGTATTTGGAGGAGAGTTGGTTTTTCAGGTGCTTTTTCTTCTATTTCGGTAACAGCTTTTTGTTGTACCCTGTAGTAAAATTACAAAAAAACTTAAAAAAAGTAAAAATTCCAACTAATTAAAATAAATCGAAAACTTTGGTCGTTACTATGTGATTGCTCAATATAAAATAAACAAAACATATTTACTATGTATTATATCACGAATAAATTTAAAAAACCGCAACATGTTTCAATCAATTATATGAATATAAAAGAAAACTACAAAGCATATATACAACAGTAAAACATAAAATGTACAGAGAAGTGGAAAATTACATTGAAATTTTTATGAATTAAATGATACAATAATACAAAAAGGAAAAGATAGATTAAGAAAATATTTATTTAACGGTACAATTTTATAATATGTGGAAATAAATTTATGCCTACGCCACTGAGTTCTATATTTATATTATTTTAAAACCGTATAGAATCTTAGACTCACAATCTATCAACAAAAACTGGCATGACTTTGCACTAGAAAACTGATTAATAAAATGTTTCAGTTTGTACTCATACGTGAAGCGATCAACATCTTCTACCTTCACAGATTTTATTTTAGAAAATATGGTAAGTATAATTTCATTTATTTAAATATAATATATAATTTTTAATTGATTTATTTTAGCGTGAAGTAATTTCTGTGCACGTCGGCCAAGCCGGAGTACAAATTGGAAACGCATGTTGGGAACTTTATTGCCTGGAGCATGGCTTGCAGAAAGATGGCATGTTCAGCGAAGAATATCTGAAAGATGATAACAAATCTAACGCATCGGATGATAGCTTCAGTACATTTTTTGCTACTACAGGATCAGGCAAACACGTGCCTCGTTCGATTTTTGTCGATTTAGAACCTTCAGTTGTTGGTAAGTTTTACAATATTAATTTAATTTTTTTTTATAAATACTATGAAAAGTACATTTTATAATATTAAAATTGAGATACATTGTTCATTTAAATGTTTTTTCGACTTTTATGTTTTTGTCATATTTGTTAGTGAATTGGTGAATTAGATTTTAGTTCATAAACTGTGTTGGCAGTAATTTTAAAGTAAAAAAACTAAATTTTAAGTTTTTATACAAAGCCTTTACAATATTTTTTTTTTAATTTTTAAATTTCTTCTTTTCATAAACAATTTAATAAACGTACTTTTTTTTATTTCGTATTTCATACATTATTTAACAATCCGATTGATAGGATTGTATTTTGATACATCTAATGGCGCGTCCAAACTTGAGTACACATGGTGTTAAATTAAAGCGCATTAAAGTATTCCTTATATTTTTACGTATAATAAAATATTTTTAAAAATTTGTATATTGTTGCGATTGACAGTCGAGTTTTAGCACTCACTAATATATTTCTTTTTTAATCAATTAAATGTTGTCATAGTACTTTTATCAATTCATTATTAATTTTTGATACTTTGTTACTTCTAACAAAAGTTCCCGAGATGTTCATACGCTTATCAATTAACTGATGCAATAAAAAGGTCTGCCTCTCAACCACCACACCGAGCATCCACGTCTTTGTTAAATGGTTGCAGTTTAATTACATTATACTAATTATTTCAATGCATTATTAAAATGATTGTTTATTCTCTATCCAGTTTGCCGATCTGGTTTTAAACGGGTTAAAATCCCTTCTTACTTCTTATACTTCAATCAATGCAAACCAAACTTTTATTAATTATTATTTTTTACTAGATTCTGTAAGAACTGGAGAATACAAAAACCTTTATCATCCTGAACAATTAATATCAGGTAAAGAAGATGCCGCCAACAATTATGCAAGAGGCCACTACACAATTGGTAAAGAAATCATCGATCGCGTCTCCGATCGCATTCGGAAATTATCCGACCAATGTAATGGTCTACAAGGTTTCCTCATATTTCACTCATTTGGCGGAGGCACCGGATCTGGATTTACTTCCCTCCTAATGGAAAGACTATCAGTTGAATATGGAAAGAAAAGTAAATTACAATTTGCCGTATATCCAGCCCCCATGGTTTCCACAGCTGTTGTAGAACCCTATAATTCAGTCCTAACAACACACACCACCTTGGAACATTCAGATTGCGCTTTCATGGTTGATAACGAAGCTATTTTCGATATTTGTCAGAAAAATTTGGACATTCCCCGTCCAGGTTACTGCAATTTGAACCGTCTTATTGGTCAAATCGTATCATCAACAACAGCATCGCTAAGGTATAAATAAAATAAATGTTTTCCTTTCAGAGATCAAATTTATTATATTTTAGATTTGACGGAGCTATGAATGTAGATTTAACAGAATTTCAAACCAATTTAGTGCCATATCCTCGAATTCATTTTCCTTTAGTAACCTACTCACCAATCATATCTGCAGCAAAAGCATATCATGAACAATTTTCAGTGCAGGAAATTACCAATGCCTGTTTTGAACCCTGTAACCAGGTATGTTATTTTTATTGTTGATCAAAATGTTTCTAAATTGTGCCAAATTCTAGATGGTTAAATGTGATCCACGCCGTGGTAAATATATGGCTTGCTGTATGCTATATCGAGGAGATGTAGTTCCTAAAGATGTTAATGTGGCTATTGCTGTTATCAAAACTAGGAAAAATATACAATTTGTTGATTGGTGCCCGACTGGATTTAAAGTTGGTATTAATTACCAGAAACCTACAGTTGTACCTGGAGGAGATTTAGCAAAGGTATTTTTTAATCAACCAGTTTTTTTTTTATTAATTGTCCTTAAACTTACTTTATTGTTTTATAGGTACAACGAGCAGTATGCATGTTATCCAATACCACTGCGATATCCGAAGCTTGGGCGAGACTCAATCACAAATTCGATTTAATGTATATGAAACGAGCTTTTGTGCATTGGTACGTCGGTGAAGGTATGGAAGAAGGTGAATTCTCAGAAGCCCGAGAGGATATGGCCGCGCTTGAGAAAGATTACGAAGAAGTGGGTACTGATAGTACTGGTGATGATGAGTCATTTGGTGGTCAAGAAGAAGAGTACTAATTATTTTTAAAGTGTTTCAATGTACTATTTATAATTAAATTAATGTAATAATATATGTATAGAGTAGTACCAAAGTTTTTAATGTGTATCAATGTTTCAAATAGTTCTAATCAACGTGTAATTTATTAATACTAAGACATTAAATGTATTCATTATATTATTGATAATCTTTTATTTTAAATGTCAAAATAGAGCAACACTTCAAACAAATTAAAGATTTAGATATGGATTTGATGTTTAGTTTAATATTTGGTACTGATTCTAACCTAGAAATTTCAAGACGCTTTGCTATATTTGTCGATATGGTCTTTAGAAAGTATGAAGAGACCCTTCATCTACAAAACTAATAACAGGACTTTCAGTTATTTGAAAAAGTTTATTAATTTAAATCAAAAATAAAGTTGGCGAAAGAACAGAACCTTGAGGAGCACCAGCATTTATGATTTTGGGGTCAGAGTTAAAACCATCAATTCTAACTAAAATTTTTCTATAGTCAAGAAAACTATTGATAAGATTTACAGATTTTTAATCTAGACTTATACAATGGAGCTTAATGATAAGATTGGGGTGCCATGTCCTATCAAAAGCTTTGGAAATGTCTAAGGTGTTATCAGTTTCCCACTCAAAATGGAAGAGAGAGGGACACTAGTCGTGACGTAGGTGGCCACTGATAATATTTATTGTGGGGGTGGTTTTGAGTGGGATTTGCGGTCTTCACCGCCGATCAATGATAATTTTCCCTCGGGGATCGGGGCTTCTTCAAGATTAGCCATGGAGGTATCTAAATATTCACCGTCCCGTGTCGGTTTGGTTCCAACAAGGCGGTAACGAGCCGGAAGCGGAGCTAGTGCTCCCGGTGTCGTCGTAATGTACGTGGGATCTAGTTTGAATAAGCCGGAGTCGGTGCGGAGGTCGTCATCGTGCCATATCCATGAGGAGCAAACGTAGTTTCCAAAGAGTAGTCATGTTCAGTAGCGTAAGTCGTCATTGTGTGGGCAGAAGTCTTGCCAATTGCAGTCTTCTCTCCGGGTCTTTGTTGTTTTAGTCTTGGGTCAGGTTAGGCCCAGCTTCCTGGTTGCTTTAAAGCTTATCCCAGTAACAATTAACTCGGATTTTGTCCGATGGCGGCGTTGTATTGTTGGTTGTTGTGGAAGACGGCCATGGTAATAACTTCGTCCCAGTGTTTGAGGGTTCTGCTCCAACAATGCTCTTACGCTCTTTTTTTAATTCCGTGTATCATCGTTCAACGGGGTTGGCTTGTGGGTGATACGTAGCCGTCTGGTTCACGCATTTCCCCTTCTTCACAGAGTTTTCAAACGTCTTACTCGTAAACTGGGTCCCGTTGTCCGGTAAAATAACTCTAGGATATCCGTAGAGTTGGAATATCTTTTCCTCAAGCAATTTTGTTGTGTTTTGCTGGTTGCGGCCGGCACAGGTATTGTCTCTATCAAGCGGCTGGTCATATCCAAAACGGTAAATGCCAATTTGTTCCCCGATCTGGTGACGTCGAATGGTCCAATATAATCAATGGCTATTTTTTCCCAAGATGTGCTTGGTGGGTGCGACTGTAAAAGATTTCCAGGTCCGGCGTGGCCTGCTTTAGTTTGGGCGTACACGACGCAACCTTGGATAAAGGTCCGCACATCTCGTCGGACGCGTGGCCAGTGATATGCTGCCAGTATGGACGACAAGGTTTCATCTCTGCCGGGGTGCCCGGCGGTGTCACTGGAGTGGTGTTTTTTCAATACCTCCTGTTGAGCTGCGGGTGGTACGACTAGCTGGTTATGCCCTGCCAGCGTCTTAAGATGCTCTCCCGCTTCGCCCAACTTGTACCCTACGTCGATCCCGTCTGGAATTTCGACTTGTGCCATTCGCACTATAGCAGCCAGGGTCTCTTCACCTAAGACAAAGATTTTATCCTTGGTGACATGGTGTTTCCTGCCCAGCCTGTTGTATAGGTGGTTTAGGCTGTAGGGCGTCTTCTGGGGGCAATAATTATTGCTAATACACAGCCAACAAAACAAGTATCAATAGTTGCAATTAACCAAACAACAAAACAAGTATAAAATAGAATATATTCAGTCAGGTTTATAAGTTCGTGTGTTCACGTTACAGCTTGCTTACAGACTACTTCTTACACTACTACATACACATACATATCATTTTACGTTGTTCATGCCCACTGCACGACCGACCGCGAGCCCGCACGCTCGGGTCACCTCGCATTCATAACCGCGCGAAACTTGAAACTACGTTTTCACAACACTCTCACCAGTTCCATGTTTCACGGATGTGTCGATGATTTGCAGTCCGTCTCGGAATTGATGAAAGCTTTCCTTTGGTAGTGCCTTTGTGAGTATATCAGCCAGCTGCTGATTTGATGGTACGTAGATGATGTCTAGGTGTCCATCTTCATATTTTTCTCTGATGAAATGGACTCGTCGAACCCCACTGCAGCCAGAATACGTCGAATCCATATGATTTCTCTGGTGCAGTCACTAGCTGCAATGTATTCGACTTCGGTTGTCGAGAGGGCCACAATTCGTTGTCGTTGCGATGTCCACGCCACTGGTCCACCGTTGAAAATAAGCACATAACCGCTGGTGGATTTTCGTGTATCAGGATCGCCTGCGTAATCGCTATCCGAATATGCCTTCATCGTTTCAGATGTTTCATTGCCGCCGTACATGATCCCGTAACTAGACGTGTCTTTGATGTATCGTATGATCTTTTTGACCGCCATCCAATGTTCTTGCAGTGGTTTCTCAGCATAACGACTGACGACAGCTACTGCGTACATAATGTCAGGACGAGTCACGCATGCCGCAAACATCAGTGATCCAACCGCTTCACGGTAGGGTACCGTGTGACCAACGGCTTCACCGATGGTGCACAGCTTTGTGTGTGGATCTGCCGGAACCGATACTGACTTCGCGTCCTCCATTTTAAATCTTTCAACCACTCGCCTTAGGTAATTGGTTTGAGTAAGTATTAGTTGTTTCTTTGCGCGGTTTCTATATATTTGCAAACCCACAAATACCTGCCCAGCTCCGACCACAACTTCAAAACTGTCTTTCAGATTTTTCATGACGATCTCAATCGCAGCTCCGCTGGGTGACAGAAACAGCCCGTCATCAACATAGAGCAACAACACGATCATGTGGCCATCCACGTTTCCTGTGTACATGCACGGGTCTGCTTTGCTTTCAATGAAGTTGTACTGCTTCAGAAACGTGACAAAACATTTGTTCCATTGACGTGGAGATTGTTTCAGACCATACAATGATTTCTTGAGTAGTACTATACGGCCGAGCTTGTGTGCGACTTCTTCAGGAAGACGCATATAAATTTCATCCTCCAGCTCGCCGTATAGAAATGCAGTCTTAATGTCAAACTGAGCAAGTTCCCAGTTTTCCCTAGCTGTTAATGCTAACATCATTCTGACTGTTTCATACCTTACTACCGGTGCAAATGTTTTGTGATAATCGATCCCTTCACGTTGTGAGAAACCGCGAGCCACCAGGCGCGCTTGAAACCGCTCGATTTTTCCGTCACAGTTCACTTTCCTTTTAAGCACAAATTTCGAGTCCACCACTTTAGCACTCGTTGGCACTTGATCAACTTCAATCCATGTTTTATTTTTCTTTTGAGAGTTCATTTCTTCCGTGACAGCACCCCGCCAGTTTGTTGACTCAGATCCGTTGTAGGCTTCGGAGAGTGACGTCGGTTCGTCGGCCTGGACTGAATTAGCTTCGTATCTGGCAGGTCTTCTTATTTCGCCTCTGGTGCGCAGCTCGTACCGTTTTTCTTCTTCTTCAGGTTCGTTTCTTTCTGGTTGTTCATCAGGCTCGTTTCTTTCTAGCGGAATTTCTTCGTTCACCACGTCCGAATCATTCAAATCGATTGCTGGCCAATGATTATCAGTTTCTTTTGTTGCAGTCTCTTCATTGAAAGTAACATGCTTACTGATGGAGATCTTTTTTGTTATTGGATCTAACAATCGATAGTTCGGACCGTTCGAATCGTACCCAACCATTATTCGCTTATTCGCTTTCTTTTGCCATTTCTTTCGCAACTCCTTTGGAATATGTTCATATGCAACTGATCCAAATGTACGTAAATGAGCACTCTGCGGTGCCCGGCCAAACCATAACTCGTACGCAGATTTCTTTCCGGATCGTTTCGATGGAGTTCTGTTGGCCAGATACGTTGCTGTCAATACAGCCTCAGCCCACAGTCCTTCCTCCAAGTCACCTGCAAACAGCATTGCTTCTGCTGATTCGACTATCGTACGATTCTTACGCTCGGATATCCCGTTTTGTTCTGGAGTGTAGGGAGCTGTAGTTTGATGATTGATGCCTCGATCCGCCATGAACGTCTTCATCCGGTGATTGACGTACTCACCGCCATTATCGCTTCTCAATACCTTGACCTTATTTCCGGTTTGAGTCTCGATCAGATTTACCACTTGTTTGAATTTTTCGTACACTTCATCTTTGTTCTTTATGAAGTGCACGAAGGTCATATTGGTGGTGTCACACACAAAATTAACGAAGTATCGATTTCCTCCATGGCTTTTGTGTGTCATCGGTCCATTTACGTCTGAATGCAGAAATTCACCTGCTGCATAGTTTCGTGGTTGTGTGGTTTTGAATGATTTCTTTGTTGATTTCGCGAATACACACGCTTCACAAAACAGTTTGGCATTAGCATTAATTCTAATATTAATTTGACCAGTATCAGCCATTTGACGCATTCGGTCCAAACCCGGATGGCCGAGTTTCCGATGCCATCTCATGAGTTCTTCTTCTACCGAATTTGCCGCTTCATATTCCAACGGCTTTAGTTGCATCTCGTACAAGTTGCTTGTCGTGAGTATGCCTTCAAGACGGGTTTGTCCATTTAGGTTGAATTTGACCCCCTCACCAGCCATTAATATTTCAGCGCCTACCTTTTGGCATAATCCAGTGCTGATCAGATTTTTCCGCAAAGTTGGAATGTACATAGCATTTTTGAAGTCGACCTGCTTCCATCTATTTCCAACTTTTGCCAATGCGGTTACCAAACCCCGACCAGCTGCTTCTAGTTCATATTTACCCGCCAATTTTAGTTTTTCACTGCCTTCATTCAAATCAACAAACCACTTCTTTTCATTAAACATGTGGCAACTTGCCCCACTGTCACACAACACTTTGTCATCGCGTTCACTGACCATCGCTGCCTCCGCCGCGCTGAAGCATATGTTCCCCATGTTGGTGCTGGTGCTGGTGCTGCCGCTGTCTTGTTGTTTGCTCCGCTTCGGGCAATCTCGTCTGAAGTGTCCTTGTTCCCCGCACCCATAGCATTTTGCCCTTTTCTTTGATGAGGCGTTCCTTGGTTTTTGCGACACGGACTTTGTTGGCTGGTGAAATGTTGACTTTTTGACGAACATTGCTTCGGCCGTCATTTCTGGATTCACACGAGCCTCTTCGGCAAGTATGATTTTCTTTAGTTCATCTGGCGTCCTTTTATCGTCACTAGCCAGATGGAATGCCACATGCACTGTGGAGAATTCTCTTGGTAAATCATCCATTAGCTTCACCATGTCCTCAGGTGACTTAATGTCACCGCTGCGTTTGCATTTTGCAACCAACGATTCGATTTGAGCAATGTGTATAGCCATTGACCCGCCCATGTAACGATAAGCGTGGTATTCGCGATTTGCCTCCATTTTGCTACTTCCATCGGAACGTTCGTACACCGATAGTAGCTTTTTCCACATTTCACCTGCGGTCTCGCAAGCTGCCACGAATGTTTGCTGATTATTATCGATCGCCGACAGTATTGCCAAAGTAGCCCTTCCATCGCATTTTTCCCATGCTTCGATCTGTGCTTCATTGCTGCCATTGCTCTCCGGCCGTAAAACATTACCCTGTGCATATTTCAGCAAGGCATTCACCTTGAAATATTGCAGCATGCATTGTTTCCACAACGGCCAATTTGAGCCCTTCAGCCTTTCAAAATGTGGCATGTCTGTTTTATCCGACATGTTGATTTTATTCCCGAAACACTCACGAAAAACAAAAATAAACGATAACTACTCTACTGTCCAAGATGTCCGACAACACGTGTTTTTCACTTTCGTTTCACAGCACTTTGATACAGTTTTGTGGCGCAGTGGAAGCGTGCTGGGCCCATAACCTGTTGCTAATACACAGCCAACAAAACAAGTATCAATAGTTGCAATTAACCAAACAACAAAACAAGTATAAAATAGAATATATTCAGTCAGGTTTATAAGTTCGTGTGTTCACGTTACAGCTTGCTTACAGACTACTTCTTACACTACTACATACACATACATATCATTTTACGTTGTTCATGCCCACTGCACGACCGACCGCGAGCCCGCACGCTCGGGTCACCTCGCATTCATAACCGCGCGAAACTTGAAACTACGTTTTCACAACAATAATCTCTCAATGTCCTCTATTCCTTCTTCCACTGTCTCTGACGAGCACGCATTTATTGACAGTGCCACGGGCAAGTGGTTAAAAAAACTCAGGGGTGTGCTCCACCTGGTGAACTTGGCGATAGCGTCAGTCGACAGCCTAGCCATACCAATGGTTTGTTATCCGTTCACAAGATAAAATTAGCATCTTGTAAGTAAGCCCTGTATTTCTTAACTGCTCAGTAGACGGCCATACATTCCAGCTTGTTTGAATGAAACTTGGCCTGGCGTTCTGTGAGAACTGCTGTAAGTGACCATGTGTTTTGTTTTACCCTTTTCTTGATACAGCACAGCGCCTAATCCAGTGTTACACGCGTCTGTCTGTAACACAAATGGCAGGTCAAGTCTCGGGCGAGCGAGTCTCATCGGCCGGCTCATTAGCTCCTTCACATCCTGGAATGCTTTGTCAGCGTCTTCGGTTCAGCGGTAAGGTTTCTTGGGCCCTTGTAAGTCCACCTTCAAGAAGTTTGGCACATATTCTCGTAGCCAAGTGCAGATTCCCAAAAAACTTTGCAATTGTTTCCGAGTCTTGGGAACTTCGAAGTTAGTGATGAGCTTCAGGTGATGTTGTAGTGGTATATTTCCTTCAGCGGTGACCTGGGGCCCAAGGTATTCGATGGATTCCCGACCAAACTCGCACTTAGTTAGTTTACATTTGAGCCCGTGCTCTTGGAGTTTTCTAACACCTAACACGCGCCATAAGTGGTCTAGGTGGTTGTCCGAGTATACCAAAATGTCATCAAGGTACACTAACACAAATCGACCTAATAGTCCGGCGAGCATTCGCAACATTAGTTTCTGAAATGTGGCGGGGGCGTTTTTAAACCCAAACGGCATCATCCGAAACTGATACGTGCCACCGTCAGGTGCCGCAAACGTGGTGTAGTGTTCATAGGCTTCTTCCATGGGGATCTGCTAATATCCCGCTTCGAGATCCATCTTTGTGAACACTCGCGCCGCGCCAAAGTCTTTTAGTGTTTCGTGGATCTTTGAGAGAAGGGCAACTTCATCCTTGGTTGCCGCGTTAAGTTTGCGGTTGTCTATACAAAAGCGCGGGTCACCGTTCTTCTTTTTTACAAGTACTACCGGAGCACACAACTTGCTCGTTTGTTTCCAACACGGCAGTAGAGAACCGGAAGCGGAGCGGTGCACGTGAGGTTCCAGTTTGCATAAGCCGGAGTCGGTGCAGAGGTCGTCATTGTGCCATATCTTTGAGAAGCAAACGTAGTTTCCAAAGAGTAGTTCAGTAGCGTGAGTCGTCATCGTGTGGGCAGAAGGTCTATAAAGCATAGCTGAAGTCGTCGGAAAGGTCCAGTAGAGTATCCAAAGACATTAGCGTGTGTCGGCATCGAGTAGGGAGAAAGCGGCGGGTTATCGTAGTAACGTTGCATGATCACTATCTTGATGGATTAACTCCAATCAGGAGTGAGAATCGACTGACTGGAATTTCTCAAACGGATTTATTTTATACCATCACCTGGTCTGTGATTGGTTTTTGAATATTCCGGACTGGGCGTGTGTTTGGCAAGTGGCCCGCCTGGTGGCCATAACAAAGGCTACTGCAATATTTTCTCCATGTTTGTCTAAAAAAGTATTCCTTTTGTGACTAACATAAGTCAGAAGATCTGTTATCGAAATCCAAATTGAGATCTGAGATGAAGATATTTTGTTCTAAAAACTTGACAATGTGAAAATTAATATGTTTTTTAACATTTTTTGACAGATTGTACAATAACGCAACTGATCTATAATTTGAAAAATTAGATTTGTCTCTCTTTTTAGGTATAAGTTGAACATTTGCAATTTGGAAATGTTTCTTTTTCTGTAAATGTTTTAAGAATAAATAAAGCTTGGGCCATCTAACTTTTGGAATTTGAATCGGTTATAAATAAAAAAACTAATGTATATTTTTTCAAAACTATGAATTTATTAGAAAGATTGGACTTTTTCATTTAAAAATGAAACACATCATTCAAATGACTGCTACGGCTGGCTTGACACTAACCCATCCGATTAACCCAATTTTTTAGTACATCAGCATTTTGGCTGATTATTCGATTTCGAAAAACAGTGCGCAAAAGATCGATGGTTACGTTGGCTGTATGGCAAGTGGCCCCGTCCTGTTAAAACAAAATGTCATCCATTTTATTCTCTTCAATTCTTCAAAAATTCGTTTAGTATGGCACAGTAACGTTCGCTATTAACGGTAACGGCGGCTCCTTGCTCATTTTCAAAGAAAAATGTCCCAATAATGCCGCCAGACCAAAAACCACACCAAACGGTTACTCGTTGTAGATGCATAGGCTGTTCAATAGTCACGTATAGATTCCCTCATCCCCAAATGCAATAATTTTGCTTATTGACATGAGATAAAAATGAGCTTTATTAAAAAACACGATTTTTCGATAAAAATATGCTCATCTTCGACCAAACGATCTTTAGCCCATTGGGCGAACTGAAAACGCATCGGATGGTCATGAAGCTTTATTTCTTGGACTAATTAAACTTTGTAGGCCTTCAAACCAAAATCTTTATACAAAATTCTCCTCAGAGAAGTGCGAGAAATGTTCAGTTTCTGAAATCGATGACGAGTTGATGTTGATGCATATTCACGCACACTCTGAGAAACAGCATTAATTTTTTCGGCTGAGCGCACTAGACGAGAACGTGAACAAGTTGTTTTATCCACTAACAATCCAGTTTTGCAAACTCGCTTCACAAATTGGTCCACAAACTGCGCTGAAAGCACTTCTTTTCTATCAAATTTGTTTCGTAAATTTTTTACCGTTTGAGTAGAAACCTCACCACTTTGAAAGTAAGTTTTCATTATTTTCCAACTTTGTTCAAGTGTAAAGAGTCTCTTTTTGTAAATGTCAAACATAAAACTAAATTTCTGTCAACTCATAAATGTCTTTATACCTTTAAAAACAAAATAAACGGAAGTTCAAGTTCCAAACGTTACATGGGCTACCTCAAGTAATAAATAATAATATTACAGGTTTTATAAGGAGTTGCTTATTCAGTTCATTTTATCATATTTTTTAAATAAAATAATTTACAAAGAAAAAGAAAAATTAATTGCATTAAATTGATTATATTATCTGTATAATTTTCAGTAGTTTATCAATTTCAGATTTATTTATAATGTTGTGTATAATCATATTATTGTTATTATCTGTTAAATGAATACGAAATAATCATTTTTGGACAGATTTTATTCTTAAAATTATTATCGCCCTGTATATTAATATATTTGTCACTATCGCCACCTATGCAAAAATGAGTGAACTACACTAGTTGCAAGAAAATTAAACAGATGGCGCAGCGAGTTACAATTACTAATAAAATATGTCAAAACAATTTAACAACTTTACTTTCCTCATATTATATGCGCGTTCGTTTCGTCAATATCACTGAAATTTTGATCACTTAGTGTTGATAAATTAAACGAATTTGGTGACATAAATTTAAAAGTATGGCAAGTAATGAATAAAACAACTTGAGATAAGGTGAAATTGGTCGTTCTTTGTTATGTATCATGTTAAACAATAATTAAGTAATATTTTAGGTCATCACCAAGTGATCAAAATTTCAGTGATATTGGCGAAACGAACTCTCCTATTATCTAATTAATGTATTACTTGTAATGTATTTAAAATATTTACCTTGTCAATGCATCCACTCGTTTCTGAATCCTGATCCGCCTCGCCAATTTCCTTTCTTCCGGATCCTTCGAACTAATATCAGGCACATCCAACGCTTGGAATTCCTCCACTTCCTCCTCGCGAATATCGAAATCTTCCATGGCTAATTAAATAACCAAAATATTACAAATAAAATGTAAAAAATAAAAATGTACAATACTACGGGTGGTGTCGCATTGACAATTTCATAATTGATTATTGAATTAACAGTAACATAGCAACTTAAAATTTTGTTTTGAAGATCAATAGAGTTTATAGCAAATTAATAAAAGGCAACTGAGATTTATAATTATTTTATTAACATAGTCAATATTTTTATTTGCATCTAGATACTTGAATATTAATTTTTTAATTTCTTATCATATTAGATGTGTGAAACATAACTATTTTTGAGTGAACGATTTTTTAATTTAATTTTTGATTCTGCAATGTGATGCTGATTGATTTGAGCTTATGTCAAATTGATCGTATGGATTTTAATCAATTTGCAGTATTTGTACTGATGATATTGAACTATGCTGGTATTAAATTGCACTAATTTCTAATGTACGGTTTTTGAGTTATGAGTTTTGGTTTTGCAATGTCAAGTTAATTGAATTGAGGTTATGTCAAATTGACCGTATAGAATTTGATTAATTTTACACAGTTGGTATTTATGATATTGAAGTATGTTTGTACATCAATTTTGGCCAACTTTAAGTAAAGCCTCGTTCATACTCATCCGATTTTTTCATTTTTTCTGCGATTTTCTGCCGCCTGTCAAACTAAAAAATTGCGATTATTTTAACATTTTGCGATTTTTTTAAGAATGTACCTAACTTCTTGTCATTGAATTTTTATTAATAATGTAATTAAATGAATTGTAAGTATTATTATTAAAATAACTGTAAATTAAAAGTTTAACTTAGTTTAAATGAGATTTTACAGTTATTAAATCAAACGCCAGTTTTGTAATGAAACAGTCAGATTGTGGTTAGGTTTGTATTTGAAACTTCATTTCATTATACTCTTTGTTTAACCGACGTTGCGCGCGCTGTTGCCAAACTTAAGTACAATAATTTAAAGCTAAAAACAATTTATTTGTTCAGTACTGACAATATCCAATGTTAATTATTAATTATAACATCAAATAAAGTAAAATAATTCAACTCAATATGAACATTTTTTTACGCGTTTTGTAACATATCTACATTTGTTTATGTGTTCTCGAGGTTTTTTAAAATTTATTTTTTTTAATTGTATTTTTGAAAGTTATTTTTGATGATATTTTGTATTTTTATCAATCGGATAAAGTTGAATCAATTTGAACATTGTGCGATTTTATTTTTAATAAAAGTGCCTAATTTCATTTCATTTAAAGGTTGATATGTCAAATAGGTTATGTATTTAAAAAATAATTATTTTACTGAATATTACAAATTACATAAAATTATGTTTACACAAATATGTGGTGAAAATTGGTTCATGTAAATACTAAAAAATAAAATTTTACTTATAAGCTTTAATTAATGTTTAAAAATACAATAAAATAATTATTAATTGGGAAAAAGTTTTCCACTAGGGATGGATTATATAGACAATTTAAATTGTCTATATAATCCATCCCTAGTGGAAAACTTTTTCCCAATTATCAAACAAAAGACAATCAAATTAACTGCATTAAAATAATTATTGTTTAATGCCCGTATTACACTGTCAATAATTATATCTTGAATTATATATATAAAAATATTTAAATTTTAAAAAGTTTGTAAAATGCACAAAACATCATCAATCTTATTGTAAATTGAAATTTTAAGAATATTTTTAGGTTTTCTTTATAATGAACACATAACAGGCGCGTTCGTTTCGCCAATATCACTGAAATTTTGATCACTTGGTGATGACCTAAAATATTACTGAATTATTGTTTAACATGATACATAACAAATAACGACCAATTTCACCTTATCTCAAATTGTTTTATTCATTACTCGTAATATTTATAAATTTATGTCACCAAATTTGATTAATTTATCATCACCAAGTAATCAAAATTTCAGTGATATTGGCTTTTTAAGATTTTAATATTTTTATATATATAATTCAATAAAGAATTATAGATCAGTGTCATACGGGCATTAAATTATTATTTTTTTAAATACATAACCTATATGACATATCAACCTTTAAATGAAATGAAGTTAGGCACTTTTATTAAAAATAAAATCGCACAATGTTCAAACTGATTCAACTTTGTCCGATTGATAAAAATACAAAATATCATCAAAAATGACTTTCAAAAATACAATTTAAAAAAATTAATTTTATCAAAGTTAACCTTGAGAACACATAAACAAATGTAGATATGTTACAAAACGCGTCATTTTTTTTTATATTTTTGTTATATTGTTGGAGTTGAACTATTTTACTTTATTTGATGTTTTAATTAATAATTAACATTGGAGATTGTTAGTATTTAATAAATAAATTGTTTTTAGCTTTAAATTATTGTACGTAAGTTTGGCAACAGCGCGCGTAAATATATATACTATGGCGGTTAAAAAAAAATTAAAAAATGCTCCTTTTTACACAGCCCACTAAGAACAAAAACATGGTTTTATGGCTTTTGCGGCTTATAGACAAGGTATAAACTTGAAATGGCGCCAGATTTGGATTCTACGAAAAATTTCTGATTGATTTTATTAGTAAATTTATTATTTTGAGTTAAAATTGCGGTTTTTAAACAAAAAATGTGATTAAGTTAAAAAACGTCAAAAAAACTTAAAAAAATCGTAGAATTTTTTTTTATAGGTTTCATACTCTCATATATCAATCAAAAGACTACTAATATGTTATAGAAACTAAAAAAGAATACATAAGCAAGTTTCTCAACGCACATATTTTGTTTTCTATTTTTGGTTATTTTACATTTTTTGTTATATGTATTTGGTTTTTTCTCTCTGAAACCATCTTTCATTTGCAGGTAGGGTCATAAGACTAGAATCGCCTTGAACCCAAAAACCCCTTCATTCTGAATAATTAGCGCTAAAGAATTTTGATTCTTCTAAAACAATATAGTTAGTTTTTGCCATTTTTGATTTTTATAAACCGATTTCTGCATTTTTCAACAATCTATAATCAAAATTTAGTGTTTTCTAACAATATTTTCATATTTCATGGTCAAATTTTGCTATTTTTGACATTTCATGAACAAAATTCTGCATTTTTTTAAAGTTTATGGCCGAATTTTGGTTCTTTTTGACCTTTTATGAATAAAATTATGCACTTTTTAACATGTTTTTGCCCGGATTTTGCTATTTCTGACTTCTCATTAATATAATTTTGCATTTTTTAACATCTACGACCAAAACTAATTGGATTTTGCTACTTTTGACTTTGATGAAAATTTTGTACTTTATGTCGTTTTTATAATAAGAATTCTGCGTTTTTAAACAACTATGACCAAACTTTGGTGCTTTCTGACAATATTTTTGTATTATTCACATTCTATGAATAGAATTTTTGTTAGCCAGATTTTGATTTATTCTCAAAATGTTTTAATATTTCATAATCGCACTTTGTTATTTTTGATATTTCATTGCTGTTTTTGATTTTTCATAACAAGTTTTTGCATTTTTTTTAACAGTTTATGACCAAAGTTTGGTGTTTTCTGACCATATTTTTATACTTCTTGGCAGGATTTTGCTATTTTTGGCTTATATTTTGATCTTTTAACTGTTTTTGACTTTTTATTAATAGTAATTTGCATTTTTGGCCAAACATTGCTGTTTTTTAGTTTTGGAAAATAGAATTTTGCATTCTTCGACCATTTATGACCGGATTTTGAATATTTTTGACAAAATTTTAATGCCTTATAGCGGATTTTGCTATTTTTGTTTGTTTATGAATAGAATTTTGCACTTTATAACCGTTTTTTACTAGATTTGTTTTTTTTTAAATATTTTGTGGCTGGATTTTGCCATTTTTAACATTCCAAAATTTTGCATTTTTCAACAGTTTATTTTTAATATTTTTGACTAAAGAGAATTTTATGAAACAAAAAATACAAAATTGTGAAAGCTTTTTTTAGAAACCCAATTTACCACTTTTTCTCCTAGCGGTAGAACTCTTAGGTCCTATGCAATATTCTCCTTAAAACTTTTCATTTCTTTTACTGTGTCGCATTTGGCCTCAAACAGATTTTTTCAACTGTTAATGGATCTGACAATACAAATTCTCCATTGCAGCACAAAATGTTACAAAATCCTTTAAACTAAGCTTCCCAACTTCTCTTGTTGATCTTCGTATTGCTGTTGAAACTTCTGTTTTGGGCACTAGTTAGATCTTCATCATTTTTTTCAGAAAATCTTTTTAGCTATAAGACTACTATTCATTTCGTGTACCCCACTGAAACAAGTATCTCTTCTTTAAATAAAACGTCTGAAATTTGGTGATTCATTACTTCTTCCATCATAATTACATCTCTGCTTACCCTATACTCTTTAACTTCATTACTGTAGCCAATTAAAATTTTCTTCTACGCTTCTTCTACGCTTCTTAACTTCTGTGTCTTCATGTCCCATTTTAAACGTTTTTCTTTAGAGACGTGTACCATTAGCTTACTTTAAAATATTTTTAGCGTACGTCTGGTTTCCTATGTCACTGTAGCTCGTATTGGGTGTTGTCTAACCCTTCGATTTTTTAATGACACAAACAAGTGGACTAAAAAAATAGCCATGTGGAGACCAAAAGCATCAAAAAGTAGAATTGAGAAACCACAAAAGAGGTTAACTGATAGTAAGGAGGTAGCAGGAAAAAATTAGTATCAGATAGCTCAAACCAGAAGTGAGTAAAAAAGTATATAGGTCCAGAGGTGGACAAACAAAGGCTTGCAGCAAAAAAAGAATGTTTATTAAAAATAAAATAATTAAAAAAAAAATAATAGAAAGCCAATGCCTTTATAGTAAAAGCTCATTACTACAGTAGAACTATCAATGAATGAAGATGGCATTTTGTCATACTTCAGTTGTGTCTGAATCAATTTAATGAAGCTTTTCTGACCGGCTATCAACTTTAACTAGAGAGACTAAATCGAAGTCGACAACTGTCAATTTAGAGTTTTTTATGGCTGTAAAAAAGCTGCAAAAAATCTATATTTGCAGGTAGGTATTGTTGGTTCAAGAATTACCAGAAGCATATTGGAACTGCTTTAACAAACATTTAAATAATAATTATACTAATTTGCACATATAACAAACCGTGTTTTAATGCATAACTTACCTTCAAGAATAGCAAGATATTTTTGAAGATCATACAGCAAAGCATCCCAAAGTTCCATTTTTTTTGGATCCACAATATTTAAGAATCTATTTCAGTATAAGCATACATCTTCTTTCGACATAAGCCGGGATATTGTCATAGTTTTATTTGATATATTTGGTTCATTAGTTTTTCTTTCTCTAAAATAAAATTATTATTATTTCAAAGTGTTATTGATATTCTCTTACGAGATTAATTAATATCTACATACTCTTTTGTACGACAATGAACATGTATGACGAATTCTCTTATAGCCCTCATAACAAATCCAGTATGTATCACCAATTGATGATTATTGAGACATGTGTTTGAAGATTGCAATTGTCTTTCAGTTCCGTAGTCCGTAATTTGCATGACTTTCTTCTCAAATCTAAATCAAGAAAACAACAATGTTATCTTTAATAGTAGTACCAATAGATTAAATAAAAACAAACTTGTTCAAAATTGAACCAAACAAAATATTCAAAAATATTACTCTGTATCAACTTGTTGCGGTCCCAAACATTCCCCTTTATGTTTAATCATCTCCGGCAATTCACTGCCATTTCTATCCACTTCTACAACTTTTTGTACAATCGCATCAATAACATCATCAGTTTCCTTCACTCCCAACAACTCATTAACCTGAAAACTATCAGCTTCTACTTCAGCTTGACCCGATTGCAAAGTTTTGTTTTCCGAAAAATCACTAATTATACTGGCCTCACTACCACGCACACCACCAGAACAAATCGGACACTTAATGTATGGTTTAAAAAAATGAAACATGATGTTTATATCTTCTGTTTTTGTTATGCTCAATGCCTAGAATTGATTACAAAATATTAGAATTTAGAATAAACTGAGAGAGTTGTATACTGACACTAAATACGTTGTTAACTTTGAGGAGGTTTATTTCTCTGCCGCTATGAAACTACATGATTTTTTTAAGACGGTATTCAATTAGGAAGTTTGATTTATCTGATATTTTATCTAGGACCAGATTAATTGTTTTTATGTAATTGGGACTTATTGTATCTTCCTTGTTTGGCATCAGACGTTCGCTTTCGCTTTTAAGTAAAGGTTTATCTACAAAAATATGTTAATGTCAAGTAAATTGGAAAAAATTCTAAAAGTTTTTAGTGTTATTACGCCTTCGTCCTTGCAAAAAAGCAATTTTGGGCAACTAAAAGAAGCTCAGTAAAAAAGAGCAGATAATTAGGACAAAAATTTGTTATTATTTACCTTTAAGTGATTCCAAATACTTATCAGCCTCTCGATAGCTCTCCAAATCTTTCAACGTAAACAACTTATTAGGAAGTTCTTCCCAAGGTAAACCCATCTGCTGTTCATGTAAAATCCTATCAACCGTAATCAATTTGTTCAAAATCTTTGTAGCAATATCCCTATTCAACTCCCATATCTGCATATACTTCTTCTCATTATTAAGCGCCGTCAGTTGCGATTTTTGTTTTGCAACTGCAATATAACTTTGAAGATTTATAACATCAGTAAGGAGCTTCTTTATTTTATTCTGGGTTTCAGTTTTGTGGGAATCTATATGTTTCTTTAACGCGTTTATTTGATCCCTCAGCTTATTCAACGTGCGCTTTTGATTGGATTTTATTATAATATTTTCATCTTCACGTTTACGTAAAATTTGATAATTGTAATCCATTTTTTCGCTATTTGCTAAAGCTGTTGCTTTTATAATCTCATATTCCTGTTGCAACGTTTCGCAATCGCGTTCCAAACGTATTTTTACTTCACGTACCCTTTCTTGATGTTTTAATCGTACCTTGGTGCACACTTCTTCAAACTCGTCACGTTGACGAAATTTATTTTCCATTATAGCCAATTCTTGATCTTCGCGTTTTGTGTAAAGATCTTCCCAGCGTTTATCATTGTGGTTCATCATGTTTGTTCTTTCTTGTATCATGACGTCTTCAATGTGTTGCAACTCTATACGATGAGCGGCTCGCATTATTGAAACCTAATTAATGATTAGTTTATAGTTATATTTAAAGCAGTTTTTATCTGTTTTTCCACACGTTTGGCTAGCATGCTGATATCTTCGCTTTGTAACTTTTGATCGTTGAAAAATTTCAATTCGGCCATTTTGACTTCATGTTTGAGCATCTTTATAATTTCATCTTTTTGTTTGATGAGATCTTCGCATTTTTCTTTTTGCGATTCAATATCGTCGTGGATATGTAGTGGGTCATTGTATTCTAAAACTTTTTGCCATTTGGAACTAATGTCTTCAAACATTTGTGCTGCTAGTTTTCCATCTTCTTCTAGTTGTATTAGTATTTTTTCTCTTCCTATTTGTTCAGCTTCACGGCGGTCGACTTCACGCGTATCATTGGCTACGCGTATATTTGTTACTGTTTGTTCTGCTTCTAGGAAAAGTTGTCTTAGTATTTCGCTACTCTTTTCTAATTGTATTTGGAGGAGCGTTGGTTTTTCAGGTGCTTTTTCTTCTATTTCGGTAACAGCTTTTTGTTGTACTCTGTAAAATTACAAAAAAACTTAAAATAAATCGAAAACTTTGGTGGTGGTCGTTACTATGTGATTGCTCAATATAAAATAAATAAAACATATTTACTATGTATTATATCATGAATATATTTAAAAAACTGTAACATGTTTCAATCTTTACAAGGTCATCATCGGACGGTGATATAAACAAGTATGAATATAAAAGAAAATTACAAAGCATATATACAACAGTAAAACATAAAATGTACAGAGAAGTGGAAAATTACATTGAAATTTTTATGAATTAAATGATACAATAATACAAAAAGGAAAAGATAGATTAAGAAAATATTTATTTAACGGTACAATTTTATAATATGTGGAAATAAATTTATGCCTACGCCACTGAGTTCTATATTTATATTATTTTAAAACCGTATAGAATCTTAGACTCACAATCTATCAACAAAAACTGGCATGACTTTGCACTAGAAAACTGATTAATAAAATGTTTCAGTTTGTACTCATACGTGAAGCGATCAACATCTTCTACCTTCACAGATTTTATTTTAGAAAATATGGTAAGTATAATTTCATTTATTTAAATATAATATATAATTTTTAATTGATTTATTTTAGCGTGAAGTAATTTCTGTGCACGTCGGCCAAGCCGGAGTACAAATTGGAAACGCATGTTGGGAACTTTATTGCCTGGAGCATGGCTTGCAGAAAGATGGCATGTTCAGTGAGGAATATCTGAAAGATGATAACAAATCTAACGCATCGGATGATAGCTTCAGTACATTTTTTGCTACTACGGGATCAGGCAAACACGTGCCTCGCTCGATTTTTGTCGATTTGGAACCTTCAGTTGTTGGTAAGTTTTACAATATTAATTTTATTTTTTTTATAAATACTATAAAAAGTACATTATATAATATTAAAATTGAGATACATTTTTTATTTAAATGTTTTTTCGACTTTTATGTTTTTGTCATATTTGTTAGTGAATTGGTGAATTAGATTTTGGTTTATAAACTGTGTTGGCAGTCATTTGAAAGTAAAAAACATAATTTTTTCTTAAAGTTTTTATACAAATCCTTTACAATGTTTTTTTTTTAATTCTTAAATTTCTTCTTTTCATAAACAATTTAATAAACGAACTTTTTTTCATTCGTATTTCATACATCATTTAACAATCCGATTGATAGAATTGTATTTTAATACATCTAATGGCGCGTCCAAACTTGAGTACACATGGCGTTAAATTAAGGCGCATCAAAGTGTTCCTTATATTTTTATCTATAATAAAATATTTTTAAAATTTTGTATATTGTTGCGATTGACAGTCCGAGTTTTAGCACTCACTAATATATTTCTTTTTTAATCAATTAAATGTTGTCATAGTACTTTTATCAATTCATTATTAATTTTTGATAGTTTGTTACTTCTAACAAAAGTTCCCGAGATGTTCATACGCTTATCAATTAACTGATCCAATAAAAAGCTCTGCCTCCCAACCACCACACCGAGCATCCACGTTTTTGTTAAATGGTTACAGTTTAATTACATTATACTAACCATTTCAATGCATTATTAAAATGATTGTTTATTCTCTATCCAGTTTGCCGATCTGGTTTTAAACGGGTTAAAATCCCTTCTTACTTCTTATACTTCAATCAATGCAAACCAAACTTTTATTAATTATTATTTTTTACTAGATTCTGTAAGAACTGGAGAATACAAAAACCTTTATCATCCTGAACAACTAATATCAGGTAAAGAAGATGCCGCCAACAATTATGCAAGAGGCCACTACACAATTGGTAAAGAAATTATTGATCGCGTTTCCGATCGCATTCGGAAATTATCCGACCAATGTAATGGTCTACAAGGTTTCCTCATATTTCACTCATTTGGCGGAGGCACCGGATCTGGATTTACTTCCCTCCTAATGGAAAGACTATCAGTTGAATATGGAAAGAAAAGTAAATTACAATTTGCCGTATATCCAGCCCCCATGGTTTCCACAGCTGTTGTAGAACCCTATAATTCAGTCCTAACAACACACACCACTTTGGAACATTCAGATTGTGCATTTATGGTTGATAATGAAGCTATTTATGATATTTGTCAGAAAAATTTAGACATTCCCCGTCCAGGCTATGATAATTTGAATCGCCTTGTTGGACAAATTGTATCATCAACAACAGCATCACTCAGGTAAATTTATTATTCTATTAAATGGTTAAGAGAAATAAATATAAAATTTATTTTTAAATTTTTTAGATTTGATGGAGCCATGAATGTAGATTTAACAGAATTTCAAACCAATTTAGTGCCATATCCTCGAATTCATTTTCCTTTAGTAACCTACTCACCAATAATATCAGCTGCAAAGGCATATCATGAACAATTTTCAGTACAGGAAATTACCAATGCGTGTTTCGATCCCAGTAACCAGGTACTTTATTTTTATTTCTGATTAAAATGTTTCTAAATTGTGCTAATTTCTAGATGGTTAAATGTGATCCACGTCGTGGTAAATATATGGCTTGCTGCATGCTATATCGAGGAGATGTAGTTCCTAAAGATGTTAACGCTGCGATTGCTACTATCAAAAATAGGAAAGATATACAATTTGTTGATTGGTGTCCAACCGGATTTAAAGTGGGTATTAATTACCAAAAACCTACGGTTGTATCTGGAGGAGATTTGGCAAGGGTATTTTTTAATCAAACAGTTTTTAGTCCTTAAACTTACTTTATTGTTTTATAGGTGCAAAGAGCAGTATGCATGTTATCAAACACTACTGCAATATCCGAAGCTTGGGCCAGACTCAATCACAAATTCGATTTAATGTATATGAAGAGAGCTTTTGTGCATTGGTACGTTGGTGAGGGTATGGAAGAAGGTGAATTCAGTGAAGCCCGAGAAGATATGGCTGCTCTTGAAAAAGATTACGAAGAGGTGGGTACTGATAGTGGTGCTGATCAGTCGTTCGATGAAGTAGAAGAAGAGTACTAATTATTTTTAATGTGTTTCATTGTTTTATTTATAGTCAAATTAATTTAATTGTTCAATGTAATTGAGAATTACTAAAATGTTTAATGTGTTTATGTTTCAAACTGTTGTAGTCAATTATAATCTAGTAATAATAAATTTATCAAATATTTGAATGTGTTATCATAAAAATAAGGGTCAAATATTTCAGCTAATTTGTACAACAGTTTGATGAAGCCACAGACAATGCATTTACATAAAAAAATCTGATTTTGATCAATATGTTAGTTAATTGTGGACTACAAAAGAGTTTAAAACGTTTTTAATTTGATGTTGTTCTGAGCTTAAAGTACTTCAATATTCTCAAGTTTTTATAGAAAAACTACAGTTTGATGAAGCCACCAACAATCCATATACGTAGAAAATCCTGTTTGTGATTAATTTGTTGACAAGCGATGGACCAGGTAAAACACATACAAAAATTTGAATTCTGGAATTGCTTTGAGATTAAACTAGCCAGATCGATAAGCAAAATTTACACTTAATTTCCACAACATTTGCAATTTTAAATAAGATTAGTGGCACTTGCAAATAACAAATCTTGTATTAACCTACATAACCATCTTCAATCGCAACATGCCTATTGAATGTAGCCGCTTCCAGTATCTGTAAAGACCCACCTACCCTCTCAAGTATTGCTCATCAAAAGATTGGATATCACCTTCTTCTTGGACAAAAATATTGATAACGCATGCAAAAAGAAATCTTCCAATTTCTTGTGACCCAACCAAGAGTTAGTTATCAAAATATTGAATTTATCTTCCCTTCTTATAACATAATTTCTTGTTTACAAACATAATCTGGAGTTAAACACACACCCCGTCCAAATGTTGTCAATAGATTGAACATCACCTCCTCCTTCTTGAACAAAAAGATTTGTTGCAAAGAAGAAAAACCAATATTTTTATAACAAACTGTTGGGCGGGTGAGTGGGCATTCCAGATCAAACTACTTGATGGTAATCATAATCTGGAGTGACCCAACCACCCACCTAAGTATTGGTCATTAAAAAACTGGATTCATCATCTCCTCCTCTAACATAAGGACTTCTGGCGCTTCAAAAGAAAAGAAACTTCTAATTTCGTGTTAACAATTTCGAGGCAGATATTTAAGCACTCTAATTCAAATTACTTATTGGTAATCATAATCTCGATTGTCCCACTCACCCGTTCAAGTGAAGAGATTAGACATAACTTCCTTTTTTTACGACTACTTTTGTTAGGAAACTTTCAATTCTTTGATGGTAATTATGATGTAAAATGACTCGCCCACCCACCCACCGAAGTATTGTTCATCAACAGATTAGATTTTACCTGCTCATTCTTGATCAAACAGATTTCTAACGCTTGCAAAGAAGAGAAACTTTAAATGTTTTAAGATAAACACTCACGCGGGTGGATGGACTCTCAATCCATTTCAAACTACTCTATGGTAATCATAATATGGACAAACCCACCATCCGCCCAAGTGTTGATCATTAAAAGATTGAACTTCTTGGACAAAAATTTTCTAATGCTTGCAAAGAAGAGAAACTATTTTTTTATAGCAAACACTCGAACAAGTGAATGGAAACTCCAGATCAAACTACTCGAATGAATATCACTATTTCCTTCTTTGACAAAGAGACTTCTACCAAATGCAAAGCAAATAAAGTTTAAATTTTTTGATAACAAACACTCGGGCGAGTAAATAGACACTCCAGATCAAATATAAAAATATTCTTAAGTTTTGAAGTTGAAATAATTGTTTGAAAATAACTCATCACATTTCTCGGAAGTTATTATAAGAAAACATTGACACTCTTGGAAAATGGACTAGTTTATATCAAAGTTCCCTAAAAATTTCATTGGGTACTTACATTTATAGACAATTTTGGATTCTTGCTTGCTTGCCAAAGATCTCATAATTAGTCTTGACCGTTTATTAAAGCTTACAAATGTAGAGTTAGTTCAATAAGAGGCTACGAGTAGAAAACTAAAGGATTTTAAAAAGTAAATCTACAGACGATTAGTCAGAATTCCATGGACAGATTGTGTTACCAATGTAGAAGTTTTAAAGGGGATACATAAAAAACAAAAATATTAAAAGTCGAATGATTTATTAATATTTCAAACAAGACAACTTTTAGACTTCTAATAAGACATCCAACAAATATGACTTATTTCAGCTTATACTACAATTCAAAGTTGAACCAAGCTCAGAAAAAAATGTTGGCTAAAGAATCTAAGAATTTCTTTTTACACCTCAATGAAGCAACTATTTTGCGCTGCAACCAATAAAATTAGAGTTGCCATGTGGATTGCCAACCTCCGATAATGGATAAGCACAAAAAGAGGAAGTAGTTTCTATTTAGGGCCGCTCATTATGTGACGATAGTCTATTTTATACCATTTTAGTTTATCCTATGACCACCATGCTTTTTACAATACTTTTAAACTTTACATTCTATCTCCTAATAAAGTTTCTAGAGTCTTAAAGCTTTCCTTTTAGACGTTTAATGTCTTCAATAATCTTCTAAGCACTCAACGATTTCTAGAAGTTCTCTAACTGTACTTGCAAATTTTTCAAATTTGTTGTAAG
Organism: Tachinus rufipes; assembly: GCA_963932245.1. NCBI lineage: Eukaryota > Metazoa > Arthropoda > Insecta > Coleoptera > Staphylinidae > Tachinus > Tachinus rufipes. The sequence continues at coordinate 14,712,527 of OZ010750.1, forward strand.
TACTGACTTCTTCTTTTTGAATTGCCTATCCGTTCCAAATGTTGGCGAATTTTATTTTGAACACAGCTGTCAGAAATAGACATGTCGTTGTTGTAGAGAACCAGGACCTTAGATTTTTGAACCATAAGATTCTTCTTCGGCCTTTATTTTTCTTCTACATACTTCACTTTGTAAAATGCATTGTAGGAACCCGTATCTAATAAAGTTGGGCATGATGTGTCTCAGATAATGTAGTTTCCTGGTTTCTTTTGTTTTGTCCAATCTTGTTAATATTTTGTCATTGGTAATATGATCTTTCCATGATATCCTCAATATTCTTTCTATAAAGCCACATTTTATGCGTTTTCAGTTTCTTTATGTTTGCCTCCGTCAGCGTCCAAGCTTCTTCTTTATTTCGCGTTTTACAGCTATTTTACATCGCCCCAGAAGTCTTACGACTTTTGTTTGAAGAGGGTTGATGGGACCAACGGCTTATTAGGTGACTTGCGTATAATAACACAGAAAATACGTAGCAGCTTAAGAGCCTCATTTTGTGGCTTTAGTTTGATTTCTACTTTTAAAGGCTTTAAAAGTACTAAAAATTGCACTCAACACAATTGTACCAATAACGTTTACTCATTGACTCTAGAATACGTATGAAAGTCATTACGCATCCTAAAACTACACCAATTTATTATGGTCTATGTGTTTCATTTAGCTTTAATAAAGTAATTACACCGCTAAACCAACCACTCAGAGTCAAATTACTTAGTTGTATTGCAATATGTCCCAGTTACTATAAAAACTACGTACAAAAAAAACAGTCTCAATCAGAAAGATTTTGTCAATCATCAGAAGGATAGCCAAATTATACAAGTCACAAACTGGAATAAAACAAACTGTGTTACTACAAGCAATTAGTTTTGAAAAATCAACTACGTAGCAAAAACTACAGTCGTAATGCACTCCAAATACAGTCTGAAAAAAGATTCTGTCACCAAAACCACCGCAAATGCAACATAATACAAATAAACAGATTCACCAATCCTAACAACTGCTTGACTACTTGCGGTTTACCTGTAAAAGCATCTTTTATAGTATGGGAAAGTGCAACTTTGCTTGAGGATAGACTTAAGGTTAAGACTAATGTCTTAAGTTTATATAAAGCCCAATTGTGCACTGCGTAAGAAAATAAAGTTCCGCTAAGCCCTTATTTTTTTGTGTTTGTTCTTTGAAAACGCCTTGAAGAGTACTGTTGGAACTGCTGCTAATAGTGTGCCGTATCCTGTCTTCTCCAAAGTGGCTAAAAGTTCTTCATTTTTATCCACTGTTGCAAGAGGGCTTTTTGAGAAGAACAACAGATTCTTATCAATGGCAAGATAATAAAGTTTGTATAAATTAGCAGCAGTGTGGTGCAATAGTTTTGAGATATGCATCAAAATACCATATTTGTTACTTTAGATTTGGAAGAACTGAGTATTGGCTAATTTTTTATTCATCTGTACTTATGAATCTTCAACCTCAATCAACCACAAAAATGTCGATATTCTAAAACAACTGCATTACAACAGAACCCTAAACAAACAGTTAAACCACATTCAACAAAGCTATCTTAAAACTAAAAACCGCCGACATATTTGTCAAGACACTTTAATCTGCCAATTACTCTCATAACACTGACCATGTATGCAACGTTAGTCTCAAAACTTCAACGTTCAACTTTCACAAAATATAAAGACTTATTTGCAAGGCTTTATGCACTGACCGGAAACATTGATTACCACCTTTATATCATTTCTTTTAATGACATCTCAAAAAAGAATCCGCATAAAACATCAACTTATTTATCACTAGTCATACCAACGTATAGTACAATAGACTGAAACTCTGTTTATTTTTTGGGGGAGGAGTCGGAGGCGTAGATTGCAATGTGGTTAACGATAAAGTAGATCCGTAAACAAGGACTGCCATTGCATCACCGTGGTAATTCCCCTATCATATGTGCTTAGTAAGCTAAAAAGCATTCTCTTGGTCCGCACATATTGTCTCAAAGCACAAGTTCACACCGCACGTCATCAACACAAACCAGTGTTCTCGTTTTACTCACACGTACATCTGATATACAGGGAGTTTATAATTGAATGGGATTATGTAATCACTTTAAATATGCCGCTTTTTTTAAATTGTTCTCTATACTACATATGTTTACATATGTTTGCTTGACAGCTGTCAAAGTTGATCTGTCAAAACATATAGTATAGTGGACAATTTAAAAAAAAGCGGCACATTTAAAGTGATTACATAATCCCATTCATTTATAAACTCCCTGTACTTCTTCCTAACCGCTCTCTTTTGACTGTAAATACATCATGTTCAAAACGCGCACCACCGTTCAATTTCCTTGCAATTGTGACCATACCCAACACAAAAGTGTTCACATAGGGCAAATCTTCCAATACCTGCGTAAGCTCAGACTTTACACACTCCTATTTTGAACAATTCAAAAGTTCGTCTTTTGCATTGCGACTTTGCCGACACAGAAGTGGCATTCTTCCGTGTTGGTTTTGCCGATCCGCTTTAAGAAACACTGCAAAAACCAATAAGGTAATAAACTTTCTCCCTTTTCCGCTTCTTTGTTCTGATTCTGACAATAGATTTTGTCACCCGGTTTTTGTAGATTGCTGTTTTCTCATCGACCAATCAGTTGGAATAACCAATGCCAAGATTTCCAAAGCGCCCCTAGATACCGTCCTTTAGAATCTTGCAATTAAAAGGCTTCCGGCATTAATGCTTTCCTTAGCAAGTTGCGATTTCTTGCAACACTGGTGCATGCTGCCTGCTGGCGTTTCTCTTAGTCTACCAATCGTTGACATTAAACGCGCCATCGCTGTTGTAACACGTCTTGCTCCTTTAACCTCTGTTCGTACAAAAGCACTGAATAATTTGAAAGGTGGTAACGTAACAAACTGTGTTACCACCTCTCACATATTGCTATAAATAAAATGTACAATAGTTATTGTGATTTTATGTAAATTGTCTCTCCGACCAGTAAGATGTTAGGCACACTGATAAAGGGTGCAGACCCTAAAACACTAGTGTATATGTCTCACAATAAGTGGACAATTTACATAAAACTTATCATTTATTAAATTAAATTTAAACTAAATAATTTGTTGGCCTCCAACGTAACTTCCAGGTAGCAAATATATTATTTATATTAGAATTTTCTCCCTTAATAAAATTAGTTAATTTTAAGCTCTGCACCCTGTTCTGTGTGTTGACAGCCATGCAACTGCAGTTTTGTGAGGCTTTAGTAGTAATTTGTGATCCATTATCTAATCCTTTATTTGTTTTGTTGCCACGTCAACTTTTTTGAGGATTTGTTCTACTTTTTGCACTTTATCAGTATTGCAAGATCATTGACAAACGCCACGATTTGTACTCCCTCTGGTAGTTTGAGTCAAAAATCGGCGTTGTAGACAACATTCCACAAACATTTGTCAAAATTATTTGAGAAAGAACCAGCCTATCTAACATTTTTTTCAAAAACAAGCCATGGCAACGAGTTAAAAGCATTTAACACATCCATTATCTGAGAAAACATAAGTTTGCAGTCTTTGCTATTTCTTTTACGGCTCTGTATTGTCATTTAAACAGCTCTCCTTTTATCTCTAGCTTCTCACAAGGACTATACTCGCCTCGTAATAGTAATTCATTTAATTAACGTCGTTATATTTTGGTGCAATGCTAATCACCAACATCAGAAGTCATGACCACAAGGAAATTTTGACGCATTTAAGAATTCCAACTTAAATTATTGGATTCTTTAACGTGCACGCAACATCAAGGTAGTACACGCGACGTACCAAAATTTCTCTTTTTATCCGAAAGAAGATGTAGTCATCACAACAGATTTTTTGTTAACCAAAGAAACTGACCGTCTAAATAATAAACTCAAACTTAAAATTCTTAGAAGTCCAATAGGCTTATGGAATTGAACTAGTTAGGATCGGATTGCGGTTTTCCTTGCTTGAATATTAAACCAGTCTAATAGTTTTCAATTGCGTAAGAAAAAAAGCATCACGCAGACACTAGATAAAGACTTTGGTAAACTTCTCAAGGATTGCTCAAATGCCCTGATGCCTTCCTATTTGAAAAATTTATCGCAGCTATCCCTTTCCAAGAAAACATTGCTATATCTACAGGACAAATCTGCTCTGACCACTTTTGGTAGTCCAAAGGCTTCCATCACCTTCAATTACAAACGCTTCCGGTGGTCAAACTCTAATCTATATCAGTCATTTTCTAGTTCTGCGCAAATATTTGCCCAGCGTTTGTCTTTGCTGCATTGGATAATGGTCTTATACTTTTTCCTGGAAGTTTTATAGCTTTACTTGACTTTGGCCGTAAATGTTATTTTTGTTTTATTTTAGAAGAGGTTTTTTATGGTCACTTTTCCTTCCGCCAGTTGGTTATTTTTTTTAATTTGTCCGGATTGGATTTGAGAACAGCAGCTGAGCATTATTTTTATGAATGATTTTGTTATAGATTATAAATCTGAGTGGGGTATGGTCGTAGTTTTTAGTACGGCCTTGTTAGCATGCTTTGTTATCCATCTGGACTTTTTATAAGCTTTGAAGGAGATGTTAGTGGTTTCTATGCTGTAAATAGATTCTTTGTCTGCCACTTGCCATACGCTTAATAACTGCATTAAACTGTCAAAACAGAGCTTTTCCTTGCAACAACTGGTTTATTCCTCTAAGTAGCCATTCACTCCACTAGCTCATGGCCGCTTGCATCTGTAATTGATGAGACCCACTCTATCGGTGTATTTAAATCTTTGCATACCAACACTTTTATGCCAAAGCCCAGACTGCTTTTCACACTTGTTTCTAGCGCTGTAAGGTAGTCCTTATATTATTGGAATGACAAGTAAAGCTGCGGACATAATAGGGATCCTTGTTACAATCATAGCATCAAACCTTTGATCATCGCTCAGCGCTCCGACCCTGGAACACTAAAGCTTTGATTCTATAAATATATAGATACAAGGATCAATAAGATCAATAAAATCAATGCTCCAATGTTCCAGGGTTAAAGCGCTAAGCGATAAGCAAAAATAATACAATACTATAGTTTTAGGAAGGGTCCGCGTTAAAGCCGCATACTTAAAGAACACGCAGTATAAATACAAGGTTGTTTTGCTAGATCCGAGACCAAACTATTCTTTATAAGTTTGCAATCTCGTATCCAGCGTTAGGATTTCCATTGTTTGGCTCCGAAGCAATTATTAGATTTGTCCTCTGGGTCGCCTTTGTTGCCAGCAAATCGTGTATTACTTTACAATAATCATAATTAATTAACTCCGTTTAGAAGGATCTCAACTTGTGCAACTAGAAACTAAACTCTGTACAACTCAAGTCGGCACACACCAACATCAACCTTAAAACACGGAAACAGCCAATTGGAGAACTTTTTCAATCATAGACCTGCAACAAGTCTACCTACAATCCATTTTACCCGAAAACCTACTACAGAAAATTTCAAACCAACACACCACTTTCTGGCAGATACCACTATAATAAAATTTTTAAAATTAAAATAATAATTACATTATCAATATTATTAAAAACACAATTTTGTATATAATCATTTCTACGCCACTGGATTTAATATTTATATTTTAAAATAATTTTCTATAAATTCCTACAAATCGTAAAAACGAAACAAAAAAATTGTAACTTTCTTTCAAGCACAATAAACTAATAATTTCAATTTGTACTTATACGTGAAGCAACCAACATCTTATATCTTCACAGATTAAATTCAATTTTTTCAACATGGTAAGTGCAAATTTCAATTGAAATAATCATTTAAATATTTTACTTTAATGAAATTTTAGCGTGAAGTAATATCGATACACGTCGGCCAAGCCGGAGTACAAATTGGAAACGCATGTTGGGAACTGTATTGCCTGGAGCATGGTTTGCAGAAAGATGGCATGTTCAGTGAGCAATATCTGAAAGATGACAACAAATCTAATGCATCGGATGTTAGCTTCAGTACATTTTTTGCTACTACAGGATCAGAAAAACACGTGCCTCGTTCAATTTTTGTCGATTTGGAACCTTCAGTTGTTGGTAAGTTTTGTAAGTTTTGTATTTATAATAATATAAGTATACATTTCCTAATACATATTGTGTGTCCATTTTCTTATCAACCATTTTTTGCTCTGTCAATTCATCTTTTTTCATTTCCGTTTCTCCTTTTGTCAAATTTATGTTCAAATTATTTATTTATTTTTTGTAGATTCTGTAAGAACTGGTGAATACCGCAACCTCTATCATCCAGAACAATTAATAACAGGCAAAGGAGATGCTGCTAATAATTATGCCAGAGGCCATTACTCAATCGGAAAAGAAATTATTGATCGCGTTTCTGATCGTATTCGCAAACTATCAGATTAATGTCATGTCAATGATCAATGAGTGAAATATAAGGAAACCTTGTAGACCATACAAGGTTTCCTTATATTTCACTCATTTGGTGGAGGTACAGGATCTGGATTTACTTCCCTCTTAATGGAAAGGCTATCAGTTGAATATGGAAAGAAAAGTAAATTACAATTTGCCGTATATCCAGCTCCCATGGTTTCTACAGCTGTTGTAGAACCGTACAATTCAGTCCTAACAACACACACAACGCTGGAACATTCAGATTGCGCTTTTATGGTTGATAATGAAGCTATTTTTAATATTTGTCAGAAAAATTTGGATATACCACGTCTAGGTTACGATAATTTAAATCGTCTTGTTGTACAAATTGTATCATCAACAACAGCATCACTCAGGTATGTTTAAATTTATTATTCTATATTTAATTAAGATAAATATTAACAAATGTTTTGAAATTTTTAGATTTGATGGAGCTATGAATGTAGATTTAACAGAATTTCAAACTAATTTAGTACCATACCCTCGAATTCATTTTCCTTTAGTAACCTACTCACCAATCATATCAGCTGCAAAAGCATATCATGAGCAATTTTCAGTTCAGGAAATTACCAATGCCTGTTTTGAACCCTGTAACCAGGTTTGTTATTTGTATTGCTGATTAAAATGTTTCTAAATTATGCTAATTTCTAGATGGTTAAATGTGATCCACGTCGTGGTAAATATATGGCTTGCTGCATGCTATATCGAGGAGATGTAGTTCCTAAAGATGTTAACGCAGCGATTGCTACTATCAAAACTAGAAAAAATATACAATTTGTTGATTGGTGTCCAACTGGATGTAAAGTTGGTATTAATTACCAAAAACCTACAGTTGTACCTGGGGGAGATTTAGCAAAGGTGTTTTTTAATTAAACAGTTTTTTTTTATATTAATTGTCCTTAAACTTATTTTATTGTTTTATAGGTGCAACGAGCAGTATGCATGTTATCAAACACTACTGCAATATCTGAAGCTTGGGCCAGACTCAATCACAAATTCGATTTAATGTATATGAAGAGAGCTTTTGTGCATTGGTACGTTGGTGAAGGTATGGAAGAAGGTGAATTCAGTGAAGCCCGAGAAGATATGGCCGCTCTTGAAAAAGATTACGAAAAAGTGGGCACTGATAGTAGTGCTGATCAGTCGTTCGATGAAGTAGAAGAAGAGTACTAATTTTTTTTAATGTGTTTCAATGTTCTTTGTATAGTTAAATTAATTTAATAATTGTTAAATGTAATCAAAAGGTACTAAAGTATTTTAAATGTTAATGTTTTAAATAGTTGCAGGCAACAATATATAATTTAATAATATTAAAAAAACATAATTAAATATTTGATTTTTTTTAATAAAAATCATAAAAATCCTTATTTGGCATTGTTAAATCCGTTAGATGTTTGAATCTCAGCAAAAAGGTCGTGCAGGAGTTTTCTATTCATTTAAAGGCCCTTTCAGATTTACCGATTCTTAGAAATGATGTATAAGTTTATATAAGTACACTTTTTTAAAGCCATTTCCGACACTTTATGCTCTAAACCTACAAGTCGTCGTTTCATGTAAATGTTTGGCATATGCTACTGGTGCTTCAAACTTGCGCTCCGGCACAACAATTCCGTTTAAATGTACCTATTTAATTCAACACAGTATAAGGTAGTATTTTTTATCACCAGCGGTCACATCAAGCGATGGATGACAATAATTAGTCTTTGCGGGGCACCCAACTCAAAAAATGCTCGGACCTCAGGATAATTGGCCTGATAAGTCACACCTTAAAATCGCATCTTTACAAAACTAGAAAAAAGCATCAAAAACTCGCAGATAAGTTTTAAGTGAGATATGTTAACCAGGGAGGCACTATTTGAAATAAACAAAAGTCTCTAGACATAAAGCATAAAATGTATATTTGTTACATCAACTTCTCAAAAGCTTTTGGTAGAATCCAACACGCAATTAAGCAGTAAAGGTCAAACTTGGAAAAAAATTGAGTAAAGAGGTTGAGATATGTCGGGGAGTGAGACAAGGGTGAATACTGTCAGCTTTGTTATTTAAAGTGTACAGTAAAAGTATCTTCTTTAGATTTTAGCTAAATTTTCTAATTTTAGTATTTTGTTTGATTCTTTACTCTAGTTCAAACTACTCATCATAGATTGGATTGACCCAACCACCTCAGTGTTGGTCATCAGGAGATTAGATTCATCATCCCTTTTTCTGATTTAGAAATTTTTAATACTTTCCAAAAAGAAAAACTTCCAATTTCTTGATAAACACTCGGGTCGGTGGGTGTGCACTCTAGTTGAAACTACTCGATCGTAATCTTAATTTGGAGTGTCCCACCCACCCGCCAAGTGTTGGTCATCAAGAGATTAGATTCATCCCTTTCTCCTAAGACTTAGGGACTTCTAACACTTGCAAAATGGATTTTTTTTTATTATTTCAAAACAAACACTGTTAATAAAAAAACCATTGACTACAAACTGGGTGAACTAGAAAACCCTATCTACAACCAAATTTTTGTCTTCTCTTGTTCCAACAAAAAAAAATTTAAAGCTTGCAAAGAGGAAAAAAGTCTTATTTACAAACTCTTGGGCGGGTGAGTGAGCACTCTAGTTTAAACTACTCGATAGTAGTCTTAATCTGAAGTGACCCTCCCACCCAGTAGTGTTGGTCATTAAAAGATTAGATATCACCTCTTTTTTCTCTTATCAAAAAACTTTTAACACTTGCAGAGAAGAAAAAACATTTTTTTTTAATAACAAACACTTGAGCAAGTGGGTGAGCGCACCAGTAAAACTGTTTGTTGATAATCATAATCTGGCCTGCTAAGTGACCAAGTGTTGGTCATCAAAAGATTGAATGTCACTTTTTTCTTCTTGGTTGCCCAAGAGAGTTTTAACGCTTGTAAAGAAAAGAAAATTCTATTTTTTTAATTAAACTCCAAACTAACCTACTATTACACCCACCCAAGTGTCAGTCATTAAAAAAATGAATATTACTTCTTCTTCTTGTGACATGGAGACTACTGGCGTTTGCAGAGATGAAAAATGTCTAATTCTTTAGTTTGGAGATTAAATAAATTATTTAGACAATACCAGTAAGTAGATTCTTTTGTAAAATTGTTTTTTAAAGATATTTTGTATAAAAAAATTAGTTTTATTAAAGAAATTTTGAGAAAATTGAATTTATATTACGTATTTTTATAAATCCAAAAAAATTACATTTTAGAAGTTAAATTGATCATTTAGGTTTTCAATTATTTAAAATTACGTTAAAAAATCATTCTGTTGTACCTTAAGCGACCGCCAAAAATGACGTTTTGTATTATTTTGTAAAAAGATACGGCCTTGGTGAGTGAGCACAAGATTTATGAACTATAGACTAGTTTGGTAACCCGCCAACTTGACCAAGTTTTTGTGATTAGGTATTTGTTGTTGTTTTTCACTCCTGCAATATACTTGCAACTATTGTGCGGCCCTTAACTATGTCTAACTAGGTCAGAAAGCAAAATATTAAAAAAAAAAATCAGTTTTAAAATCTAATTAACAGTCTTCAGCTACAACTTTCTACAGAATGACTTAAGTTTACACTCATAAAAGAGTAAATATTGTTAAAAACATCATCATCCGTAAGACATTTTTGTGCACTGCTGAAGCTTCCTCTAGCTTATTCTACTGTTTTGGGCAATATTGGCCCAGTTTCCACTATCCTTTTTGCTGCATCTGGTAGGTGGTCTTCTTCTGTTTCGTTTGTCCTTGGTCTCCACTCTAGTATTTTGTTTTGTCCACCGGTTGTCTGTTGTGCGAGCTATGTGCTCAACACATGTCCACTTAAATTTTCTGATGCATTCAACAATATTGGCAACTTTAGTTCTGTCCTTTATAGTTATGTTGAGCACTCTATCTCCTTTAGTCACTCCCAATATCAGTCTTTCCATCGCTTTTTGCGCAACCTGAAGCTTGCTTACTAACCACTTTGTTAAAGTTAATGTTTCAGCCTCATACGTCATTACTGGTCACCAGGTTTGTCATAAAATGTGTTTTATTCTTCAAAATACTTAAATAGGACTTGAAAAGAATAAAGACAGATAGTACCAGCTTCAGTTTGCCGACGACATCGTATTAATATTGAGTGACCCAAAAGTACTAACAGAGAGAAATTGAACTGAAAATAAACACCAAAAAGACAAAAGTCTTAAATCCAACAAATCCAAAAATATTACTAAACAATAAAACCATCGAATGCGTAGACCACTGCATTTACTTTGAGCACATAATCAAGCTAAGAAACTAAAATCAAACAACAAAAGTCAACAGACGCATAAGCCTTATTTGGGCAGCGTTTGGTAAACTGTGACATATTCCTGAAACAGCATAACATAAATCTAAAAAAAAAAAATAACAATACATGTATCCTACGGGTGGCTACATACAGCCTAGAAACCATGAGTGTTACCACAAAGAGTATGAATAAAATCCAAAGAACACAAAGAGCGTACTATGATCGGAATCTTCAAAGATCAAGAACGAGACAATCAGAGATAAATCAAAGGTAAAGGACATGGCGGAAAATATAGCAAACTTAAAATGGAGCTGAGCCGACCACGTTTCAAGACAAATCAGCGATAAATGAGCAGTTAGAGTCACGCACTTTTGACTAAGAGAAACAAAGAGCAGCAGAAACCGGCCTAAAAGACATGGCTGGATGGATCAACTACGGGAAGCGATTGGTTCTACAAAACTCAATACCGACAGATATGGAAGATGTACAGAGAGGCATACGTCCAGGAGTGGACTAAATGAAGCTGAAAAAAAAGATTAAAGTTGGAGGACGTGTTGGGGCTAAAGGATTAGAAGACAAACTTGCACAACTTGTCTTAGCCTTTGAGATTAGCCGTAAAAACCTTTTGGTCTTGCAGGTTGATGGTTTTACTGACGTTAAAAAAGATTGACGTGAAGCGGCTGATGGCTTATTAGAAATGGTTTGATCGCTTTACTTAAAGTGAATGCAGCTCAGAAAATAATTCAAATAAATGAATAAGAAAAAACTTAATTAAACACTTAATTTATTTTGTGTCGAGTTATAAAATGCAGTTGCAACTGGTTCAAAACTATTTAATTATTTAATATTAAAAGTAATCACTTGTGTTGCAGGATTTTAAGGATGTTATATAATATACGCAATTTGTTGTTTATGCATTGCGCACAAAGATAAATATTATTAAACATTTTAAAGTAACATTATATACGGAATAACATTTATTTCAGATATAATAACAGTTCAGTATAATCTACACCCCATTTCATATTTTCTAACATATTATAATTAATAGAACAAGTTAGTCAGAAATAAATTCATTCCACGCCACTGGGTTTAATACTCGTATTGTATATCATAGTTGAATATTATTTATATAAACAGCAAAAACACAACTAAGCAAAAAAATCTGCATGACTTTGCCCAAGGAAAACGATAAATATTTCAATTTGTGCTCACACGTGAAACGTTCAACACCTTAACAGATTCAATTTTATTAAACATGGTAAATACAAATTAATTTATTTTAATTCTTTCAGCCGTTTTCGTCCACTGCAGGACATAAGCCTCTTCTCTGCTTGTATGCTGGCAACTTACATTACAAGGGACCTACAGTTTTAAGTGGATTCCGAACCACTGGAGAGAATTATCACTCCTCAGAGAAGGTATTTAGCCGTGAAACCCCACGCTGGCAAATGCGGGTTGGGGAGTGGGAGAGCGTATAGAACGTGAAAAGTATATCACGGTATATGATATGGGAATCGAACCCACGATCTTCGGTACAGCGGCCGGATGCCTAGACCACTGCGCCACGCTCTCCTCTATTTTAATATTTTTATTAATTGGGTTTAATTTTAGCGTGAAGTAATTTCAATACACGTCGGCCAAGCTGGAGTACAAATTGGCAACGCATGTTGGGAACTTTATTGTCTTGAACATGGCTTGCAGAAGGACGGCATGTTTAGTGAGGAATATCTAAAAGATAACAAAGCATCTGATGATAGTTTCAGCACGTTTTTCGCAACCACTGGATCCGATAAACACGTGCCCAGATCAATTTTCGTTGATTTGGAACCTTCTGTTGTTGGTGAGTTTATTAATATTAATTATAAAATTTTCAATTAATTTGTTTATTATAATTCTATCGCTTTGAAAACTTGATATATATAATTTTCCTTCTATTATTAAACTACAAATGTAGCCACTTTTTTTAATGCGTGTTATAAATTATTTTTGATGTTTATTTTATATTTTTAAATGTAAGTATGAATAAGAATTGCTTGAATAGTCACACTAAATGTTTTGATAAATAATAATATTTTTCAAACAGTTTAAATAATCAAGAATCATATTTCTTCATTTTATTAGATACATTAGTCGATTTATTCAATGAGTTCGGAACTTTATTTTTGGAAGTACAAAGCTGGCAAATAAATATTCTCTTATTATCACTTTCTCATTGATTATTTTTGTTACTACCTTTAAATAATCTCAGCGTTGCTTATAACCATCGTTTTCACTGTGAAGGTTATTAGAATCTTCTTCCAGAATCAGTGGCGTAGCATTTTTGGGCACTACCGTAAAATATTGAAAAAGGGACTGTTTTAAAAAAAAATTATAATTTTATTTTCCTCAAGTTTTGAAGACGTTGCAAATGAAAAGAACGCGTTCCAGTTTTGTCAAATAATTTTAATAAAAAAATATAAAACTCGTCTTCTTTTTGTCGAATGATCTCCAAAGAAGATACCGTTAAAGTAGAAGCAGTTAAAGAGTTATTATAAATTTAAAATCTTTACCAATTTCCATAATGTGATGCAAAAAACATTAATTTATATTCAAATTTACATTAAAGGTAAAACCAATTTATTGACTTTATTTGTAGATTCTGTAAGAACTGGTGAATACCGCAACCTTTTCATCCCGAACAATTAATATCAGGCAAAGAAGATGCTGCTAATAATTATGCCAGAGGCCACTACACAGTTGGAAAAGAAATCATTGATCGCGTATCCGATCGAGTTCGTAAACTATCTGATCAATGTAATGGTCTACAAGGTTTCCTCATATTCCACTCATTTGGTGGAGGCACTGGATCCGGTTTTACGTCCCTTTTAATGAAAAGACTATCACTTGAATATGGAAAAAAGAGCAAACTACAGTTTGCAGTATATCCAGCTCCTATGATTTCTACAGCTGTAGTCGAACCGTACAATTCAGTCCTAACCACTCACACTACTTTGGAACATTCAGATTGCGCTTTCATGGTTGATAACGAAGCTATTTTCGATATTTGCCAGAAAAATTTGGACATTCCCCGTCCAGGTTACTGCAATTTGAACCGCCTTATTGGAAATATTAATCATGTATTAGACTAATGTTCTGAATTAATAATAAATGCCACAATTTCTTAAAAAGCTCTGCCGCAGCTAGGGCTCGAACCTGCGACAGTTTATGCGCCGTGGTTTGAGTTAATCGCTTTACCCAACTGAGTCACTATTATTTTAGACTTGATTTGAAACTTTTAGAAGTCCATTATTTATGTGTGGTGTATTGCATATAATTATTAGCTGGTGTGCTTGCATTCATAAATATATTAATATAATTATGATATTTATTTACAACTAAATAAAATATAATTTAATAGATTAATGGAGTGAGAGTGGATCAGTTTAGCAGTTATTGCTTCAGTCTTTTTTGTTGCATTTATGTTATTTGAAAAAAAATTTGTTTGAGTTAATAAATTAACAGCGCTCTGTGATTGGATTAGTTCAGCTACTGTTGCTTTAGACTTGAGCAAGTCAGCTATTGTTGCTTGGGACTTGAAGATTTTATTATATAATTATACTAACTCTGTGGACACCTATTTGCATAGAATAAAACCACTTTTGTTTTACTTTTTCAAATGCGTAAATATGGTGTTTTGTACTCTTTTATTTATGACTGGCAGATTATTAGTGCACTGTGAGCTTAACAAATTATCTATTGTTGCTTCAGGCTTGTGAATGTTTTCCGTGTGTCCTTGATAACTTTATTGTAGTGTCACACTTTTGGACATCTAATTATGTTAGCGCTTTGCTATAAAGTTGTTACTAGCCATGAAAAAAAAATTATATAATTATGAAATTTATAAGTGAATAAAATAATGGCTCGGAGAACTTTTCTAATAAAAAATTTTGAGGTGGTAAGTTAATAGCGCTCTTTGAGCAGATCAGTTCAGCCGCTGTTGCATTAGGCTTGGAGTTTGGCATTTGCATATAATTAAAAGCTAATGTGCATGCATGCATTCATAAATATAACTATGACATTTATTTACAAGTAAATAAAATAATATCTAACTTTATAGATTAATAGCGTGAGAGTGGATCAGTAGATCAGCAGTTATTGCTTCAGTCTTTTTGGTGTAGTCGTTGCAGGCTGCATTTTTTTCTAAATTTTTTACTGTTAAAGTCAGTAATTGTTGCTTAGGACTTTAAGGATATGTAATTTTAAAGATTTTATTTCACTTTTTAAGCCTTTTCCTTAAAGATGTGTGGACACCTAATGAAGTCGTAGTAGTTGTCTACAATTCCAAATCAGTTGTTGTTGCTAGTTGCCACTAGCCAACAAAAATTTATGTAATTATGTAATTTACAAATGTTTACATGTACAATGTACTAAATAAAATAATGTGTCACAGAAATTAAAAACAGAAAAAAAATTTATTAATATTTTGCACTTTTTATAAATGTAATCATACTAACTCTGTGGACACCTATTTCCATAGAATAAAACCACTCTTGCTTTACCTTTTCAAATGCGTAAATATGGCTTTTTGGACTTTCATTTATGACTGGCAAATTATGAGTGCATTGTGAGCTTGACATTTCACCCATTGTTGCTTCAGACTTAATAAAATAATGTCCCACAGAACTTATGAACAAAAAAAAAAAATTAATATTTTGCACTTATTTAGAAGGTTTTTAATGATGAATTAATAGCGATGTATGAGTGGATAGTTCAGCCGGTGTTGCTTTGGACTTTCTATTTTGTTAACGGTGTCTTTTCAAATGCGTAAATATGGCTTTTCAGAATCTTTCGTTTATGACTGGCAGAAAATTAGTGCAATGTGAGCTTGACAATTTACCAATTGTTGCTTCAGACTTGTGAGTGTTTTATGGGTGTCCTTGATAACTTTATTGTAGTGTCACACTAACTTTGGACATTTATTTATGTTAGAGCTTTGCTATATTATTATTGCTTCAGCCTTTCCTTAAAGATGTGTGGACACCTAATGGAGTCGTATTGGTCGGCACTTTGCCTATAATTTTAATTCAGTTGTTGTTGCTTGAAAAAAAATTGTTTGAGTTGATAAATTAACAGCGCTATGTGAGTGGATTAGTTCAGCTACTGTTGCTTTATTTTTTATTTATTAACATTTTGCACTTAATTGGAAGTTTGTGAAAATAGATTAATAGCGCTCTGTGGATGCATCAGTTCAGCCATTGTTGCTTCAGTTTTTTTTGCTTTTTTTTCTAGCAACACTCAACCATAACCATAATGGATTTTTTCATTTGTGACTGGCAAATTAATAGTGCTCTGTGAGCCTAATAATTTAGCAATTGTTGCTTCAGACTTTGTTTTTGTCGGGTCATCTTATGATGTCACTTTGCAATAAAGTTGTCGCAAGCCATGAAAAAAGACATCTTAAAATTTTACACTTAATTGGAAGAGTTTAAGACGGACGTTATTGCTTCAGCCTTTTCATTAAAGATGTGTGGACACCTAATGTAGTCGTAATAGTTGGCACTTTGTCTACAATTCCAATTCAGTCGTTGTTGCTAGTTGCTACTAACCTACAAAAATGTATGTAATTATGAAATTTACAAATGTACAAGTAAATAAAATAATGCATAGAATAAAACCACTTTTGTTTTACCTTTTCAAATGCGTAATTATCTCTTTTTTGGCTTTCTCATTTGTGACTGGCAGATTAGTAATGCTCTTTGAGCCTGACAGTATAGCCATTATTGCTTCAGACTTTTTGTTTTTGAGGGAGTTCTAGAGTACTTTATTGTAGCGTCACACTAACTTTGGTTATCTATGATGTCACTTTGTAATAAAGTTGCATGCCTACTGCTCTTCTAGCAACACTGAACAAATTTATTTCATAAAATTATATTATATATTTGGAAGCTGTTTGGTAGCTTTTTATTATAATTAAGAAATTTTGCACTTAATAGCTCTTGTTGCTTCAGACTTGGTTTTCGTCGGAGTTTTTGTGAATTCTCTTGAGTACTTACTTTATTGAATTGTCAAACTAACTTTTGATATATAATGATGTCGGCACTTTGCTATAAAGTTGTATTTAACCATAAAAAAAAATTTAATATAATTATAATATATATAATACAATAATGTCCCACAGAACTTATGAACAGAAAAATAAAACTTATTAATATTTTGCTCTTATTTAGAAGATTTATGATGATAGTTTGATAGCGCTGCATGAGTGGATTTCTTTGTTTAGCCAATGTTGCTTTGGACTTGTAGTATTTGGAATGTCTAAAGTTGGTGTGCATGTATACAAAAATTTATTAATATAATTATGAAGTTTATATTATAGTTATAAAATTTATAAATGAATTAATGAATACAATAATGTCTCGGAGAACTTTACTAAAAAAAATTGTTTAAGATGGTAGATTAACAGTGCTCTGTGAACAAATCAGTTCAGCCGCTGTTGCATCAAACTTGATTGTTCAATAATGCATATAATTAAAAACTGGTGTGTATGCATTCATAAATATATTAATTTAATTATGAATTTTAAAATAAATGTTTCGGAGAACTTAATGGAGAAAAAATTGTTTGTTATGATAGATCAATAACTTTCCAAGAGGGGATCCGTTTGGTTGTTGTTGCTATAGACTTGAAGCTTCTAGGAATTTATGCATTACAATGATTAAATATTATAAAATTATCTTATATATAATTGGAAGGTGCGTGGTAGCTTTTACAAATTTTTGAATAGGTCTGCTTGGCAAGAGAGTGGTTCAGTTGGGTGAAGCGCCTAACTCGAATCTTGGCACAAAATTTGTCTCAGGTTTGATCCCCAGCTTTGGCAGATCATTTTTAAGAGATTGTGGCATTTATTAATTTAGGACATAGACTAATGTACAATATAATAATATATAATATATGATTAGTGCCCATATAAACCATAATTACATTTAATACGAGTGTGGATGGACCAGATACTAAGCCTCGTCAGTATCTACAGCGCCTCCATACTCGGCAGCTGTGAGGTAACAAATGAAATAAAAGTTAGTTTATCGGATTAACCCTTGTTGCTTCAGGCTTGGTTTTTGTCAGAGTTTTTGTGGTTTTTTTTGAGTACTTTATTGTAGTGTCACACTTGAGATCTAATGATGTCGGTTTTTCACTGTAAAGTTGACACTAGCCATGAAAAAAAAAATTGTGAAGTTTATAAATGAATAAAATAATGTCTTTGAGAACGAAAATTGTTTGTGATAGATTTATAGTAGTTCAGCCGCTGTTGCATCAAACTTGAATTATAAAAAAGTTGGAGTGTATGCATTTAAAAAAATATTAATCTAATTATGAAATTTACAATTATAAATACAAATAAACTAAATAATGTCTCTATGAGCAGATCAGTTCAACCGCTGTTGCTTCAGATTTGAAAGTTTGTATTTGGTATTTGCATATAATTAAAAGCTTGTATATATACATTTAAAAAATATATTAATATAGTTATGAAATTTATAATTATAAATAAAAATAAATAAAATAATATGTTGAAAATCAACAAAAAACATAACTTCTATATTTGGTTTTGGATTAAAATATTACAATTAGTATTGATTAATAGGACATTTTAAATTATATTTATTTGTGCTATTTAAAGATGCACTGTGATTTTTGGACTTTTGGTTTCAGAAAAGGGATAAAATACTACAATTTGTTTTGATTATATTAAGTTATAAAATTATATTTCTTTGTGTTTACAATCTGTCAACGTGACTATATTATTAATGTTATTAACTGTTTTTATTATAAGTTACAGTAACCCAAGAACAGATTGGCCGAGCTAATAGGCAACTTAATATACAGTAAAATTATGTTTGTTTTCTTTGCAATCATGCCCTTGACCGTTTTAGCATCCTTCATTCGCGCTTACATTTTACACATTTCATGAGCCAAACTGTTCTGGGATTATTGTATACTTCATTTTACTTGTATTACAATGTGATATGTATCTACTAATAATTTGGATTAGGAGGTTTCGTGTTTTTTGTATTGTAATATTTTGTTTATGTATAATTTTATATATTTAATTTTATGTTGTTAATTTGTTTGTTATTATTATAACATTAATACATGTTATTAAATTATTTATTTGTAAATGATCATATTATTATGAATAAATAATATATTTAAAACCTTGATTGAATTGTAAACTTATTGTTTCGATCTATGTTCTTGCTATTTCAGGGATAAATTAACAATCTATATTTTTACTCATTTACTAGCGTGTGTTTAATAAGTGCACTCTACATCAAGATAAATTAGTCAGTCAGTCACTGATTACTATAATGAATAGATATAAAGGACCATGTCTTAGTCCTAGAAAACAAAGCATACATACTTGAATGATTTAGGTATTCTACACTTCAGACGTGTGTCTGCAACTTACTAAATATCTATTTGATTACCCTAGTCTCATTTAGTCTTTCATACGTTGAAAGTGATAAAATTGCAAAGAATTTAATCAGAAAATTTGGTGTTTAAAACATAAAATGACAGATAAAAAAATGTGTACCAATCTGTACAACTA
Organism: Tachinus rufipes; assembly: GCA_963932245.1. Lineage (NCBI taxonomy): Eukaryota > Metazoa > Arthropoda > Insecta > Coleoptera > Staphylinidae > Tachinus > Tachinus rufipes. The sequence continues at coordinate 14,731,865 of OZ010750.1, forward strand.
ATAATTCCGAGAAACAACCTCGTAAAAAAATCTACAGTTCCGTGACAAGTCAAACTTATTTGTAAGTTCATTTTTGACATAACTCACTGAACATCTTGTGAAACTCACCTGCGTGTTTGCCGGGGAACCTGGTAGTTGAGGGGCTAATATTCAGGTTTAGAAGAGTTCCAACACACTGCTTTGGCCCTTGCTTACAATTAGTTTTAATAAGTAATTATTTTTTTAAGATACAATTAGGTACTAGATATTTATATAAATTTTTTTTTATCAATTTTCATAAAAAAAAAAATGATGCAAAAGTTATTGATAAGGGTGAACTGACTGAACAATGATAGTGTTCTCATATGTACATGCACATTTGAAACATGTGTTCACACCTCTATAATGTTCAATATCCGTACCGATAGCGTACAAGAGCTTAATTGCTGTGTAAATAATGAACAGGTTTTAAATTGTATCATATAATTTGCAATTTCTAATCCTCATCATTTTTTAAATATTATAATTTATATAAACGAATGTTTATTTAACAAAAAAGTAGTCTTTTCTAATAATTTATTTTATGTTAAAAATAGACATAATTTGAGCTGAGTATAATTAAATTGAATCCCTAATAAAAACCGTTTAAATTGATTAACTTAATATCACATACATTATGTAGTTTTTTTACTGCTGCATTCAATAAAAATTATAAACTTTACATATTTGAATAAATCCCGCTAGGGCCTCTTATTTTTACAAGTAGTTATACTTTAAAATATTTGATCTTTTACAAAGTCTATTAATATCCGCTTTATTTACGACTTTTTATGTCTATGCAGTTTAAAATTTTACATTCTTAATATGTGTGTTTTATTTGAACTGTAAAGAAAAATATTGGAATTTATAATAATTGCTAGTATACTCGGTAAATTCTACACTATATATTTGTCGAATTTGTATGCACTTATTGTTTACTAATAAATTATTTCAAGTTTTTTTATACTTTTATTCTCATAATAACTAATACTATATAATAGTATGTACGAGTAATGCAAACTAGACAATGTTATTAGTTTACAATCTTACTATATATTATTTTACAGTTCTTAAGGATGAAATAATTAAATCTATTAATGAATGACACTGTATTTTTTGCAAATTATTGGGTAAAGTCTGAAAGCAATACATTTTTAAACTTTTAATAAGCACACTAGCATAGAATTATTATATTTATGTTTTATTTCATATTCTTCAATGCATTTGAAACTGCGGTTCTTTTTGTTTTTTTTTGTAGGAAACGGAAGCATGTGTTTAGCTAAATAGATATTAAATAATCATAATAAAGTCATTATGAAAGAAAATAGTTCCGATAAAAACGTTCAACAACATATCTGACATATACAGGGTGATAGACTAAAACGTACGGCTAAATAACTCTATTGTTTTTAAACCAATTTGAATGACTCAAAAACCATTTTAAATGGTTTTTTGAGTACTATAAAGGCAGATACATAAATGTATGCTTTTGCTTTTAGTATATTTGTAATGGCAATCAAATTTAGTTTTTTAAATAGCAATATACGTCTTTAATATTTTTTTGGAATTCTTAAGATATTACATATTGCCATTAATTAAATAAATTGTGATATGACACTTAAAAAAGTGATTGATTTTAAATACTAAAGTTGATTGATTTTGCAAAATTGCAAAAATACTAAAAACATGATTCATGTCATTCAAATCGGTTTAAAAATAACAAAATTATTTAGCCGCGCGGTTTTGTCTAACATTTATAATAATTTATAAGTCACAAATAGAATTTTGAATTACTGCAGCAGTAAAAAAATGTCAAACTATCAACAATTGATGACATAAAACTTTTAAATATTTTTTTGAAACAAAATAGAAGAACTTATGAAAACCTTCTGCAAAACTTTTCTATTGCAAACTGGAAAAAATTTCTATTCAGCTTTTTAATAGACGGCGTGCTGGAGAAATTGAAAGATTAGAAATAATTGATTTCAAAAACTATCAGACAGCAGACACTGACAAGAATAATCAATATTACGACACATTATCTAAGCAAACAAAGTTAGTTGCTAATGCATATTTATTTGTTGCACTCAGAGGAAAGCTTGGCAGAAATGTATCAGTATTAAATCATAGAAAAATGTACAAGTATATAAGATTCATATTAGATCAGCGTATGCAAGCTAGAGTAGCACCAACAAATCCATATGTGTTTGAAATACCTAGTTCGGACGATCGGTTCCAACATTTGGATGCATGCTCACTTTTGCGCAAATATTCCTCCAATTGTGGTGCAAAACAGCCAAAACTACTTAGAGAAACAGAACTAGGAAAACGCATTGCAACGCATTCTGTTACAATGGACTTACAAGAAAGTGAAGTGTCTGAATTGGCAAGTTTTATGGGTCATGCAAATAAAATCTACAGAGACCATTATAGGTTGCCAATTGTAACGAGAGAAATTTTTATTGCATCAAAGTTTTTTTTGGCTGAACAGGTTGCAGAAGATGAAACTATTTTAGAAAAAGACGCATGAACTTAGTTCACATACTACAGAAGGTAGTAAAAATTTATGAAAACTATTTATAAAATTAATAATTTTTACAGTTTTTTTTTAGATACAACAAAGAAAAGAACTTGGTGAACGCCCGAAAAAGCAACTGCAAAACTAATATTTATGTATAATTTAAAATCGAAAACAATGCCCACTTTAAACAAAGCAGTAACTGGTTATCCAGCATTAAAATTAATATCTGCTCAATTGCTGAGGAGTTGGATTATCAATTATAATCTATTATTATAATTGATAATCCAACAAAAATTTAGTCCTTTCAAAAAAGGTTAAAGTTACCTTTTACCAATTTTGAATATCAATTATGTTTTTACTTACAGTCACTTGGCAAACACCTGAAAGAAAATGCAATGGAACTATTTTTGCTGAACATTTGCAGTGCAACAAACTTCCAAATTTGAAGTAGTGCCAGGAAGCAGTAGGAAATAACACAGAATTAAAAAATTGTAAGCCTGCAGCAGTAAAAGCTTGAGTCTATAATCAAATTAATAGAATTAAAAAACAATAAATTTAAAATTAAATTTTTGTATATATTAGTAAGTAAGTAAGTAATCCTTTATTCATATACCAGTTGGTGTAGAATACATAATACATACATAACAAATGATAAAACAGAAGAAAAAATAAATATAAAAATATATACAAAAAAAAAAAACAAAAAAACAAAAAAAAAAAAAAAATCTTAAAAGTATACACTATATAAACAATAAAAGATAAAAAAGTTAACAAAGCATCAATAAAATGTTTTTACATTACATACACGAATTAATTACTATAAAATTCTTCTAAGGTATAAAAGGATTTACTAATTAAATACGTCTTCAGTTTTTTCAGACATTGTTTTTTAATTTTAATATCTCTAATCTGTTGCGGAATGTGTTTAAATATTTTAGTGGCTAAATGGTAAAATGATTTTTCTACATACTTATTTTTGGGTATTTCTGATCTTATGAGGTTATTCCTTGTGTGGTAATTATGAACAGTATCTTTTGAAATAATATCTGGATGATTTTCAAATACATATTTGGTAGCATGATATATATAAAGAGATGGCACAGTAAGAATTCCAAAACTAAGGAAGTAGCTCCTACAAGAATCACGTGGTCCAATACTCGCTAAAATTCTTATTGCTTTTTTTTGTTTTTTTAAAGTAATTGCTAAATTGTTGTTGTTTCCCCATATTAAAACTCCATATTCAACCAATGAATTAAAGTAAGAAAAATAAACTGTTCGCAATGTTGATGGATTGCAGATTGATTTTAATGTTCGTAACGCATAAATACTTCTATTCAATTTTGTTACTAAAAAATTGAGATGTATTTTCCAGTCAAGCTTATTGTCAAAGTGTAACCCAAGTAATTTAAATGTGTCCGAAGTTTTAATTACTATTTGTTCTATACTAAAAACAAGATTCTCAAACTTATTTGGTGGAAAAATTAGTATATTGGTTTTGTCTAAATTTATTAACAATTTATTTGCCCTAAACCATTTAAATGATTGTGACAATACCAATTCAACATTAGACTGTAGATCGGCTACGTTCTTTGCGTATATGCAAAAAGTAGTATCATCCGCATATATAATGGTATCACACTTGATGTTAGATGGCAAATTGTTAATAAAAATATTAAATAATAAAGGGTCAAGTATAGACCCTTGTGGAACCCCACATGATACATTGTTAAACCTGGATCTTACGTTAATTTGTTCGAAATCTCTATCTAAGTATTTAATCTCTACTGCTTGATATCTGTTGGACAGAAATGACTCTATAATATTATACGACGAACCTCTAAATCCGTAAAAATTAAGTTTGTCTAGCAATAACTTATGATCTATTATGTCAAAGGCTTTTGATAAATCGACGCTTACCATTGCTACTAACATATTATTATTTATTTTGGAAAAAATACATTCCGATATTTTACATAGTGCACTTATTGTTGATTTATTTGGAGTAAACCCGTGTTGGGATGGCGAAAAAAAATTTTTACTAAAAAAATAATTTTGAATCCTTGTTTTTAAAGCAAATTCAATAATTTTAGATATACATGGAAGTATTGATATTGGACGATAATTGTTTGAATTAGATTTTGACCCACTTTTATGCAAAGGTATAATTTTTGCCAATTTAAAAATATCTGGAAAATATCCATCCTCAAAACAAGCATTAATTATTTTAGTTAGAGGTGCTTTGATATATTCAATAGCAAATTTAATAATTTTGATAGGTATTTCGTCAAAACCAGTTGCATTAGTATTATTGAGTTTTAAAACAATTTCAGAAACTTCAATTTCATCTACAGGAGTTAGAAAAAAACTTGTTGAGTTATTGATGCGTAGTTCCTGTAATAAATCTAACGAAGACTCGTTATTAGAAGTTTCTATAGTTGTTTGTAATCTTAACGGAATATTCGAAAAAAAGTCATTAAAATAATTAGCAACATTGTTTTGATCTTTTATTAAACTTTCGTCGATTATAAGTTCAATTTTTTTATCATTTAAATGATTATAATTTTTATTAGTTTCTTCTTTAATAATTTTCCACGTTGATTTAGCGATATTTTTTGAATTAGAAATTTTCGAATCAATGTTATCATATGTAACATCAGATTAAAATTACTACAAGACCATACAAAAAATTACTTTACGTTTTTACTTACAGTCACTTGACAAACACCTAAAAGAAAATGCATGCGAACTATATTTGCTGCACATCTTCATCTTTTAAAAAAGTTTCTTTAAAATTAACATCATACAGCAATATTATTTTCTACAAACTTAATCACTAAAAAACTTATTTTAACATATTCACATTTCACAAATAAAACAACGGTCAAAAAAATAAACGGTTTTTGTACTTGAAACTTAATTATTAAAAAAAAAAATGTAGACAGCTTCTGCAATCTTATGTAAAGAATTAAGTATTTTTTTACATAGAATTGTAGATATTATTAAATTTTAAACTTTGTAATTTTGTTTGTTTTGTTGTTTTGTGCTGAAGCTAAACACTTATTTTATTTTACTACTAGTTGAGGTAACATTTATATTAAAAATTATATTATTTTTAGTTTGTAATCTAGTTTATTTGTCACACCAAGACTAAAGTATGTTAAGAAACGTGTTATTTTGTGGAGTTTAGTATTTTATTTTATTTCTGTTATGTGTTATGTATGTGATATTTTCTTTCTTAAATTAAAAATTATATTTTGAACTAATAACATCTTTTATTTATCACACCAAAAGAAAGATATACAAAGCTTGATAGGCCAGTTAAAAATTATTTATATATTTAATGTAAAACACTTCTAGAATAAACTACTTTTACCTGACTTTTTATATGGTTATTTCAGCTTATATGAAAATGTAGGTAAACCAAAATTACTATCTGAAGTACTTACCATACAACGTTAAAAATAAGAATTAATCTATTAGTCAAGGCTGCCTTACAACAATGCAACAGTAACATATCCGACGGTACTGCTATAGTCGTATAATAACGTTTATCTCTCCCTATACTCTATTTTGCTGCCTTACTTCATACACTGACATCCAACTTTCTTTTATTCCATTTTTGTGTTATTTGGCCTAGATATTTGCTTTGTCCTTAGGTACCTACCTTCTTAGTTTTTCTATATCTTTATTAACTTCTTCCTCACCGTATCCTCGTTATTTCATTACCCAGTACAAAGAACATAAAAAATCATTTCAAAATAATAAAACAGATTCAACGTTTGCCAATTACGGTCAGGAACATCAACATACTTTTCCAAATCTGGAGGACGTAAAAATTTTATATAATTCACAAAAAAGACTTTAATTAAATTTATTAGAACCATTAAAAAATTTTAAACAAAAAAGTAACGCAGGACCCTTTTTAAATGACCAAATAGATTTAATATATTTGCTCAAATTTAAATCCATTAGTTAATCCTTTTTTTCACCACATATTTTTTATTCTGTTTTGTAATGTAATTCTTTTACCATTAGTACCGCATGCTCATTACTGTAATCTTTAGAAGTTATTTTTTTCTTAATCATTTTTTGTAAATCCGCCCCTCCCCCTCCCATACTTTGTAGTTTAGATATTTATATATATATATATATATATATATATATATATATATATTGTTGTTGTTTATTCTATCTCATATAACTTAATTTATCTGTTCACCTTCCATTTCTTGGCAGCCATAGTTGTTTTAACCTTCTTTGTTTCTTACCTCTTTATTACTTTTTTCCATATTTTTTTGTTTTCATTTAACTTCTCGCTCTTTTTTCTTTTGTCTTCTGTGGCTTTTGATTTGTGTTTTTTTCCATTTTGGTTTACTTAAATCTTAAAGTTTCAAACTCCTTATCTCTACTAACCTATGTTCTAGCGTCGTCTTAGTTCTTTCATTTACCATTTTTTTATGCCTAATCTTTTTTCTAGCATCAAATCTGCAGGTAATGTCGCCGCAATTACTTCTAGTGCCTCCTGCAACACTGTCTTGTAAGCCTTTCCTTTTACTTCCTTTATGTTATTTTTTTGTCTTCAAAGCATCTCCTCATTTTTTTGCGGCGTACAATAGTTTACTTCTAGCCGCAGTTGCTATTATTCTCTTTTTTTGCTGCTTCTATAATTGCTTCCCACAATACAGAGTTGATGGATTTTGAGTTAGATACTGCTTCTGCGTTCTCTGGTAATTGCTGTCCGGAAGAAAGTGGCGCTTCCGGTGCCGATTTGTATGAAAAACTCATTAACGGCAATGCCAACGAGCTATTGATTGGTGTCGAGTAATAAGTGATTCTTTCACACCTAGCTTGAATAAACAAGTATCCTCATTGATGGTAAATGGGAAACATTTAGCATCATTAATGCCGAGAGAATCACTCATGTATTTGAGAATATCTGTGTCTTTTCTTCCTGACATAACTCTACCCAGATAAAGCCAATGTCTTCTTTCTGCAGATCGAAATGACGATAACCCCGTCGTAGAACTCCTGATGATTAATGGAGGTTTGCGCTTAGATAATTTAGAACTCATTATTATTAATTGTAGACACGGACATGTTTTGTAAAGGTTCCATATTTGGAGATTTAGGATCAATCAAATCAATTAATGCGCTAGCGCTTTTAGGTCCCGATGGTGTTGAACTAAGGGTAGCATCACGCAAGTTTAAGTTCAAATTTGATTTATTTTTATTCTTATTTGAGCAAGTAGGTGAAGAAACTAATTTGTTTATAATTGATGAGTGCTCTTTTAATGTGCTTAAAATATTATCAAGCACATCATTGTTTACGACAACTAAATTGATACAGTTATCGCATTTCCACAAGATTGCTTTATTATCCGTAATAGCTTTGACTATGGTTTTAATTTGACCCGCACATTTGTTGCCATGAAAACAATATAATGATTAAATATTATTATTATTTATTAATTACTTTATCTTTAATCAAAATTGTTTTAAGCATAATTTAAAAATGTTAAATGACATAAACAATAAAAAAGACCAAAATAAAATAAAGAGTTTAAATTATAAAATTATACTAGATTTGAACCCGAGCGGGTATATAACTACGTTGAGTACAATAGGCCGTAGCTATTGCACCACGGAGACTATTGAGGAGAAAGATTTTAAAATAATAAAGTTGCTAACTAACAAGTTACAAAAATTTGCTTTGTTTACATTGCAAATGCAAATGAGGTTAAGTTAACATTAACTAATATTACTCATAAATACCTTAATTATTGTAAGCTAATCTTAAAACTTCACAGATACGTGCTGGACTATTAAAAAACTGAGTGCAGCAATTTCACTAATTATTTGTAAATATTAGCATTTATAAAAGAATATATATGATATAGATGACCAACCAAATTTATTTATTTATTTATTATTTTGGGAAGTTATAAATATATTTGTAAATGTAATTTTTAAAACTAAATAGCACAAAATAAACGTATTATTATTTAAGTTTCGTTTTTTGATTTTTTGTTTTGTTTTTGTTTGTTTTTGTTTGTTTTGTTTTGTTTTTGTTTTGTGCAGTATGTGTTAATAAAAGACTATTATTTATGTTAATACTAAGCACTTTGAATGCATTTTGTTAATTATCATTAATACATAATGTATTGAAATCAGTATTAGTGCTCTTTATGCAGACAATACCAAATGGTATCTTCTAGCAGAATACTGCTAGACCATACACTGTTAACATTACCAGAAAGTACTTAGAGCAAGTACAGCGGCAATAATTCTCACATAACGTTGCTTTTGGTTTTTTTTTGGTAATGGTACTTGAAACATTTTTTAGTAATTCTTCTACTTCATATATTTTGTTAACTAGTCTATAATTTATCTTTAGTTTTTCTTCTTGTATGTTTTATGTATTCAGCTTATTTCAGACTTTATAACTAATAAATGACAATCATTATTTATATTTATTTAACATCTTGCAATGCTTCCTGCAAGAAATGAAAGGAATTATTTATATTTAGCAAACTCTTACAGTTTTTATTATAAAACTACTTTCTTCTAATTATTTTGTGTACTTGTTTTACTTCACAAAAACTTTTGTTGGCAAATTTGTGATAATACTCATAAAAAGCTATCATAAATATAATTTTGTTATTATATAGTATTGACGAGAAAATATCAATAGGTTTTAATAGATTCCAACAATAAAACAATTTACTGTTAATTTATAATTAAAATTAAAACCTATTAATTTTCTTGCTGGTTTATATAGTTCATTATATGGCATTTTAATAATTTGCTAATTAACTCTACTAATGATTAATTAAGCATTTGTTTGTTATTTTTAAAATTTGCGTTTCTTCAGCTATTTAGACGTGGTTTTGTTCTTCTTCTATTTTTATTTGTAACAAAGTTATGAGTATTTTAATATCAAATATATAATTGCAAACTAAGCTACTCTAATGAAATATTTACATACAGTTGGCAAAACTGCTAACGCTATTGTCACGCGGTATACTCAAGCTCGGATGCTTATTAGACAGTCAATATTAATAAAATTATTACTTTTTTAAACATTTTATGGTTAAATAAATAATATCTAAATAAATAAAACTAGCTTTTAAATAAATATAAAACTAAGTATCTAATTGTAAACAAAATATTATTTATTTATTTAATAGCATTTAAATGAATTATTTTAGCTACAGTTGGCTATGCTGCTGAAATCGCTTAAGTGGGGACGCTCGGCGGCGAGCGCTCGCTCGCCAGTCTTGCTGCAGATTCCGTAGTATCAACGTCAAATTGCTAAATAACATAACTAAAATAATAATTATTTAATTATAATATTAAATAACAGTGATATAAAAATTAAAATATAAAGCCGATGTCGAAGTAAATTATATACAAAATAAAAATTGGAAAGAAGAAATCAAGATTTATTTTGAAGAGCCAACTAAACTTCCAGCTGAAGAAATTTAAAATTCTACATCAATGTGCAATTAAATAAAATATACTTATATACTTAAAATAAATCCATTTTCTCAAATTGGGCTACCAAAATTGTGTACGTTGGTTCGAATAGGGTTGAAGTAATTTGAAATAAAATTCCAACCTTACAACAAGGATTAAATTATTCGTTTCTCTTTCTTGATATCTTTTTGTTTTCTTAAAACTTCTTCTTAAGTTCGTTCTGAAATCGTATATGTTGGTGCAAAATTAGGTTGATGTAATTTGAAATAAAATTCCAACCTTACAGCATATATTGTATGCTTCAGTCAATATGATTCAAGCTATTGATATTTTTTTAATTAATTATCTCTTTCTTGATACTTACTCGTTTTTTTAAGATTTTGTAAAATTGTATATGTTGGTGCAAAATTGAGTTGATGTAATTTGAAATAAAATTCCAACTCTACAAAGACACTGATATTTTTTAGTCAATGTCAATTTGTTGCAATGAGATTCACAAATTGGAAATTGTCTGAAATATTATTATTTCTACTTGAATATCAAATTTCAATTGATCAACATTTGATAATTTGTTGAGGGTGTTGACGCAATGCGTTGAACTGTTAGTGAAAGAAAGAGACTGTAATACAGTTAAATCCTTACACGGACAAGCAACGGCATTTTTGACGCGTTTTATTTGAATCAGATGACCGAAACAAATTTACCATTTAAAATTAATAAATGAAGTATTTGACACATGGACACATTAGTAAACATAAGTTGTTTAATAGTTACTGTGATTTTATGCAAATTGTCTCTTCGACCAGTGAGATGCTAGGCAGACTGATGATGGGTGCATACCCTAAAACACGTGTATGTGTCTTTTACTGGATGAAAAGGCAATTTACATAAAATACATCATTTATTTATGAATTTTAAACTTGATATTTTTTTTAATGATTGTTTACTTTTTGATATTTGATACTTTTTTAAGATGTTTAAACTCAAATGGGCTATTAAGAATTTTTATATTTTGAAGCAATATTAGGTTGACGTAATTGATTTATTTTTTAGTCAGTTTTTATAGAATTAATTAACTTAAAATTGTTCGTAGTCCTTTCTCATTTTTAATATATAGAAATCTATCCGCTATGCTATAACATAAAACTATTTAGTTTCTAAAAATATTTTATTTTTGGTATGTACCTGTATATGTGAATTTGTCATATTAAATTATATTCTTGAAATTGAAAAATAAATAAATGTTCTGTGATAATAACATAAAATTGTTCTTTGTTATTCTTAAAACCTAAATCATTTTTAACTTAATAAGAATAGTATATTATATAATTTTTGCATATACTTAAATAAACAATAATTATATCGTCATACTAATGACTGATAAATGTTTGTTTACTTTTCAATTTTAGCTCAACCTCTGCCACGTTATCTGCGCTGCTTAATAGTCCATTCATTAGATTGTACCAATAAAGGTGATGATGGGTAGGTCGGTTTTTAAGACCTAAGTATTTCAGATAGTGCTAGGGGTGGTCTGCAATCATCTTCACATCTTTTTAAATGTAGATCTCAAACCATAATGCTAATATCATTTTTTGAAACTTTTGTGGTCATAGGTGCTGATGGTTGTTTAGGTCTTCGCAAAAGTTCATCTTTCTTTGAAGATGATAAAGATGAAGACGGCTGATAATCTAAAAATTGTTAAAAACGGCGTCGTTCTTCATTTCTAAAATCTCTTTGAGATGCAGCAGGAGCCAAGTTCAATCTGCTAAAAATTGACTTTGATAAGCAATGTTCTTTAGGTTTACACGTCGGTACATCCTCCTCATTACCCCAAGATTTGGCGCAAGGTACTTGTGTATTTTTGATTGGATACTTATTTATAACAGCATCATTTGGTAAATAAAAATGACGATCCAGTAAATAACTGTCTTTGCAGTTCTGAATATGATACTTATATTCAGCATCGGACACAATATGTGTTGAATTAAAACAACAAACAAGCATCTTTTTGTCTGGGTATTTTTTTTACACTTTACCAGATGAGTTTGAAAACGGTAAATTTGTATACGGTGTGCTTCATCATATGGACAAGATAAATACGTTTTCTCATCCTTTAGAGCTAGAGACATTTTCTAGTTGAAAATTAAAATTTATATCAAAATAATGCAAATAACTTAATGATTATTATAATTATTGTTTACACCACGTTCTTTACACCTGTGAACGTGAGTAAAACCAGTGGAATGTGGATTGGATCTGTGAAGTAGTGTGAAATCTGATGTTCTATGATATGAAATATCTAAGCAGTATATCATGCAGATATCGATTTTCTGCGATTGATTAGTGATGTACTGATAATGTACATATATTTATATTGTACGTACTACATAGCATCTCAATAAAAGAATATATATTTCTCTGACTGCAACTCTTTTTTTTTTACAATAAAAATCTTCGATTACTACTATACAACAAACTCAGTTTTAATAGCCATATACAAAAAATATGCAACAAAAGCCGCAAATTACTAGAATTTGTAATGAAAAATGCTGTTGATTTGTAAGTGCCTAGTATATTGTTGCCATACAAATTGTTGGTAAAATTTCAATTGGAATACGGTTCTATTATTTAGTCTCCGTATCTTAAAAAGCAATCTAAAATACTGCAATCTGTCCAAAACAGGTTTTTTTTAAATATTTACAATATAAAACTGCAATTAGTTCAAACAGTGAACTAACATGTTTGTGTAATTTAAAACCTTTAAATGAGAGAAGATTAACTTTTAACTTATGCTTTATGCACAAAGTTATTAATAGTTGTATAAACTGCGAGGAGATTTTAAGTAAACTTCAATTCAACTTATCTATTACAACAAATTAACGACATTAATTTTCAATTTTATTTATTACTTGTTTAATGTAATTATACTAACCTAAGTTTATACTTACTGTAGTATGTTATATGTTAAATGTTTATATTATTTTTTTTTTCTAATGCATTTTTTCGTAAATGAAGATTATTATTATTATTACTCACACTCATACTTTTTTTATAATGATGTATATGATTCAACTGCTTTATCAAACAAACACAATAATAAAAATGCTGTTTATGAATCAACACCTTAATTGTTTATTTAAACGCAGGCGATTTTATTTACGTGTTAAGCAAAATATGTGAGATTACAAATAATAGTAATATGTTTATGGATATAGTCCCCAAAATACAACAAATAGTTAAAATACGTAAAAAATGTCAATAATTAGTAATAGTAATTCAATTAAAAATGAAATTAATTTGTTTTGAATTTAGTAGTAGTATTTTTACAGTGCTTTTATTGCGTTCATACAAACAAAAATCAATCGGCTCAAGTTTATTTATTATAAAAATTATATGATTTTCAACAAAAACATATTTTCATTTTTAAATGAAAATAACCAAGATTTATTTAAAAAAACTAACTAAACTTTCAGCTGAAAAAAAAAAATCTACATGAATAAATACTGTGTACTGTGACTCATATATAACTCACAAGTTATATATATACCGGGTGTCTCAGACCACCGGTACCACCCTTTTATTTTGACAACGCTTGGTCGAATGTGACTGCGACAAAAAAAATGATTATCAACGTGAACCCAAGGAATCCACTGATAAATTTATTTTTTACCGGAATAATCCGGAAATACCCAAAACCGGAAGTAACTTTAAAATTTAAAGTAAAGCTGACGGAATTTATTATGGTAGAATCTTCAACAAAAGATTTTACCCGTTTACAAACGAAAAAGTTAATAAAATTTGTAATAGTGCAAGTATAAAGTTTGTAAGGTTTTTGATTGTTTTGATTGATTTGATGTTTGAAAAATGGCCACAATCTAAAGGAAGTTTTTTTTTATTAATTTACAGAATCATTTTCAACATCATTAATAAAACATTAAATTTTTATTAAAAGTTAAAAGACGGTATCTTGCTTAAAAAAATTATGAAGCGTGGGGAAGAGGTTATCTTTATAGTACAAGAGCTAGCAACGTTTTTGAAAAACTATTTTAGGTTAGGTTAGGTTAGGTTGTGCGCAGCCCTCCTGCTCATTGAAAAATTGAGCATTTGCAAAACATTTTATGACGACATTTTTTTGTTTTTTAGGCTGATATGCCAAAAATCTAAACTAACTAACTTGGGTTTTATTATATTGGTGTCAGAGTTCTTCTAAGTTTTCAAGCTGACACATTAATTCAATTACATCAATTAAAAGTCGCAAATCAATCCGTTGAAATCCGTTCATATCCGGCTCAACAGACCAAAATGTTGAAGATAATTTTTCTCAACTTTTGCTATTTTGTACGAAGATTATTTATAGTTCACTAAAACATAAATACTTTCTTATGTATATTTGTTGATGTTGTACGACAATGGAATATTCAAAAATAAATCTACTTTATTATTAAATCGTATTAGAAAATATAGTATTAAACTATTAATTACTAGATATTAATTGATTGATAAAATGCCTTTAAAAAATATCTTACTAAAATATAATTATTATATTCTAAAAAATCTTCATATACTAATAAGAGCAGTTTGTTTTGTTTATATATGTAAGCTTTTATCAATGTTAATATCATTTTTTCTTGTACGTTTTTTGTGGGTCTAGGTCGTTGTTTTGTTAACAACTGTTTAGAATTAAATAATAATTCAAAATTCTATAACTTATTACCATATTTTTTAAATGAGGTTTATCAAATTGAAAAAGACCAAGACAAAACGATGATAACATTTTTCTACCATACTTTAAAGAATAAGTACTCAAGTAATTTTGGGTCAAAATATACAAATATTATTGATTCCAAAACAAAAATTAATTGATTATTTTTATTTAATTAAGATATTGTCCTGTTAGTGGCCATCATCAACATCATTCTTTGAATAGAATAAATAATAGATCTACAAATAATGTGAATTTATCGAAAAATAAAAAGAAGCTAAAAGAAGCCACAGTTTTTAGATTTATGTAAAGGTGAAAGTTTTTCTGAAAGTCAGAATAATGTAACTGAGCAAAAAATTTAGTTAAAAAAATTTTGACAATATAATTGATAAAACATATTTAAATAAAAAAATAAAAACAAATAAGAAAATTCTAAGAGAGGTTTTACTTTATTATGGCAAGGTTTCTACTGTAGACAATGAAATCAAATAAATAGAAGACAAAGTTATTAAAATTTTATTTTTTGAAGATGAAGAAAATGTAATACAAATAAAAGAATTAAAAAAAACAGATTTAAAAAATGAAGAAATACTTTTTGTAACTGATTCGAAACAAAATCAGTTGAGAATTTTTGTACAAACCAAAATACTGCAAATAAAAAAAATCCACTAAAGTAGAAGTTAATGAAAAAACATCATTTAAAAATAAAGATACAAATGCGTCATGTTTAAAAAATAAAGATGTTAATGTAAAGTAAACTAGTAAACCAATACAGGCAATGCTGCAAAAAAATAGACGTAATTAAAAATGTGTTATTGATTGATTAAAGGCCCCATCAGAAACTTTGTCTACTTTATCAAGATGCATTTTCTTGTCAAGTTTATTAACAGAAACAACTACCCAAACGCGCACCAGGCTTTTATCGTTTGCTGAACTTAATTATAAAGATACAAGAGATATTTGCAAAAAATCCATAGCACAACAATTACCAAGGGAAGTTACTAAAATATTGTCTACGTCTATACGAATGGTAAACTATTTTGATTTTATGCAAAACAATGTCCCGGCAGCTAGTACTAGTAATATTAAAAAAACTAGTAGTACAAAATGAAGTTGCAATAATCAGTCTACGATTACAATAATAGAAGTACCAAAAAAAAATTTAAGCTATTACAAAAGCATCCTGAAAGAAGAGAAAAGCAAAGAACCGGCCAGATAGAAAAAGACATTAAAAATAATAGCAAATCTGAAAAAAGTCATAAAAAAAGAAAATCGTTGTTTTATCGAACCGACGCTGAAAGAAAAAACGTTAAAGATATGCGTAAAGAAAGTAAATATCTAAAAGAACTCGACCCAAATAAAGAGCAAGTAGAAACTGCTAACAATTCAACTAATTCTAATACTGAGGATCAGCCAATTTAAAACTTAAACTAAATATGGATAGTATTGATAGCAATTCCAACTACAATATTGTGAATGAAAGACCCAACTTAATAAATGTAATATTAAAAAAGAATTTACGCAAACTAGCTAAAATATCAAAAAATAAAATAAAAAATTTGACACAAAAGACAAATCTGATATTATTAGTATGACTCATGGTGCCTATGCTAAAGATATTGAAAGTGATTTGAAAACCGAAACAGTTGTTGTTAAACAGTGCAGCGTCGTTGTCGGTATAAATGATTTAAGTAATTTTGATTTGCATTCTAATGTAGTTCAAAATACTGAAGATTTTGACGAGTTAGAAACTAAATCAGAATTTAACGGAAATAATCAACACATTGAAATTGCTAAATTGTTAGAAAACAAAGAAATGGAATCAATAGCTGTCAAAAAATTGTTAGAAAATAAAAAAAGAAATGGAAAAAAGAGTATATGGTATTATAAAATCTTTAGATGATGAAGATATATAGCAATATATTTGTAACCAAAAGTACCCGTTAATAATTTTTAAGAAACGAAAAAAAAAAAACAAAAGCTTCTAGCAGAAAATCTGTAAATAATTAAAAAAAATGATTCAAAAATAATGAAAAAGTGGAAGTAAAAGTATTAACCAAAAAGTCGTTAAGTAATAAAAAAGTCAACCCTTTAACATCTACTAGCAAATCTTTATATAATGATATAGAACTCAAACTATCAGTATTTGCTAAAAAATCTTTAAATAATAAAAAAATGAAAAAAAAAACCTTCTTCAAAAACTCTTTAGATACTAAAGAAATTGAATCAAAATTAGTTGCCAAAAAATCTTCTGATAATAAAAAACAAATAGAACCAGCAGTATCCGAGATCAAACTTTTACATAATGAAGTAGTAGAACCATCAGAAAATAATTATGTGGAACTATCAGTGTTGGTCAGCAAAACTCCAGACAATAAAGAACCAGAAATATTAGCGGAAAAATCTATAGATAGTAAAAACATAGTATCCACAAAAAAGTATTAGATAATAAAAAAAATACTACTATAGTGTGTAATGGTATGCCAATACTAGTTGGATATGATTGTCCAAAACAAGTTACTAAAGAAGATAAGTTGCTTAAAGAAGAAATAGTAATTTGATTGATATGTAAAGAAAAGCAGAACCTGAAGAAAAAGAAAAACCTATTATCAATTTATTGGGACGTCCAATAGTTTCACATCCAAAAAATTTAATAGATCTAATATCTTAAGCACTTTAAGTGCAATGAGTAATCTTCTTATTGATGAAAATGCCGCAAATGTTTCAGAATCATCAACTTTATCAACAAAATAAATTTGTAAAAAAAAGTAAACAATATACAATCAATACAAATATAAGAGCACACCTTTAAAGGTTTCCAATCACGTTTTTAATACGCTCTTAGAAGATTTAATAAATGAATCATTTAACTCTTTATCAACATTTGAAAATATTACTGTAACAGTAACCAATAATGACAATAAGGAAACAGAAATGATAATTCTTGATAGAGATGCAGATATTGCATTGGGCAAAAAAAATGAAATTGCAAATCAAAAACTTGAAACTGAAACTCAACCATAACTTATTCTTTTGCCAACAACAAGTGGACAAGATTTATCAAGTAAAATTACACTTTCACAACTAAATTCAATTATTGAAGTTAAAGGAGAAAATGATGTTATCGAAACTGATATGACTAAAATAATTGAAGTAAGAAGAATACGGAAATTTAAACAATTAAACCTTGATGTCAACAATATGATTTCTACGCTTTGCCAACCATTTATGCGTGATTATAATGATGAATACATTTTAGTTATTTTTATGTCAATATTTGCAAAAGCAAAACCAAGTTTGCAACTATTTGCTGTTTTTTTATAACATAATTAAGAATATGTGTTATGTGCTTAAATCAAAGCACCCATAGTTATACTACAGTGCGTTTTCGCAAGTAGAACTATCTGGGCTTTAAATAAAATTGTCTAGAGATTGAATAGAACAACCCAGAGCTGCAGTAGAACCATCCAGACTAGTAAAATTACTTAGAGTTTCAATAGGAGTACCCAGAGCTCCAGTAAAAGTTCCCAGAATCTCAGATGAATTACTTAAAGCACCAGTAGAACAACGCAAAGCATCAATAGAATTACCTAGACCAGTAGAACTAAATAAGTAGAACTACACAAAGCAGTTGAACTATTCAGAGCTTCAGTAAAATTACCCAGACCTCTAGTAGAACTACCCAGAGTTCAAGTAGAACTACTCAGAGCTCTAGTAAAATTACCTAAATCTTATTTAAACAATGATCAAGTACATAAACTGCAATCGCAAATAAGGTCATATCTAGTACTTAATAAAAATTAACAGTTGATGATGAATAATATAATCAACATGTACTAAGATGATGCAAAACAACCACAAAAAAATCAACAAGACGTAAGAAAATTAAAGAAACTGCAACAGTAATTTCTGCAAAACCATTTACACTAACCAATTAACAATTGCAACAAAATTATCAACAAAAGTTTCTACAACATAGGCAACAACAAGAGAAACAATATAAGCAGCAACAACAGCAGGAGCAGCATGCACAAGCTTTGTATCTTTTGGATCAACACGTGCAAGAACAGCAACGCACATGGGAAAAAAAGACTGCAACAGCGTTTAGTAGAACAATATCTTTGGGATACACAAGTGCAAGAACATGAACGTTTAATGGAAAAAGAAAAAAATTGCATATCACTTTTGTTGTTCTACTAAGCGCTGCTTAGTAGAACAACAAAAATTTTTATCATCAACTTTACCACCAAAAACACCACATATTCCCGTTATGCCAGTACAATTTTGTCCAAATTACAATAGCAATTTACAGGCAAACTTAAGGACTTTAAGTTTATTTATTTATTTATTTACTAGTCAACAGAAGCCATTACAAAATAAGTATATATTTACAGTTTAAAAAACATAAATTATACATAAAACAACTAAATATTAAAAATAAGAATAAAACTTAAATAGTTACAAAATATTAAAAAGGTCACGTATGGGTGACAAATGCACGTCACATGGTATTAAAATAATCTTAAAAAAAATCTACTTTAACTTTTTTGGCTTGCCGCAAAATACGTGTAGATGCAGAGTGCACCGCATAATCAGTACGTTTGAACGGTATATAAAATAAATAGTCATTGCGTAAAACTTGAGCTGGGACATGAATACCTATAGAGCTGAGCAAGTCAAGACAGTCAATAATCTTACGAAGCACTTTAAAAACTAGTGTCACGTCAAAATTAAAACGTCAGTCTACAGTATCTGCTGTTTCACAAGAACTACGGCTTATTTACCCAAAACCGCCTGCTTTACAAAAATTGATAGTATATGCACAAGGTTTAAATTAGCAACCAACACAACAATTGCTACAAAGTACGATACAGCAATTACCACAACAATTATTACAGATTTCAACACAGCATTTTACTCAATAACTACAGAGTTCAATATAGAGATATTTTTCTAAAAATTGTTACACGTAACAACAACAATCAAAGCAACAATTGCCACAAAGTTCATTCTAGCAACCAATCATCACATAGGCCATCACTTCAGTCAACTCAACAATTGCTCTAGGGTTCTATTGAAAAATTACTCTATAAACTTTTGCAAGTAACACAGCAATTATCAACCCAACAATTGCAGCAAGTTTTTATACAGCAGTCATCACTAAGTCTTGCACAACAATCAACCAAACTAATAGATTAATCAACCCAAGAATTGAAACAGGTTGCGGCAATTGCTTGATAGGAAACAGGGTCAGGTGAGTGTGCGGACACTAAGTTTATTAATTGTAGGCCAGTAGAGTTTTAAATAGTTTTGATTTAGTGAAAAACTTTTGCTTGACAAAACCGAATCAAATGTGGTTTGAGATTTAAACATGCGCTCATTTTGATTTAAACTTGAAGTCTTCAAATTTGTCCGTAAATTGTTATTAATAAAATTAGTTTGAACAAAACTGTATTGGAATAACGGGAATATGTGGTGTTTTTGGTGGTGAAGTTGATGATGAAAACTGTTGTTGTTCTACTAAGCGCTCATGTTTATGCACTTGTTTATCTCAAAAATTTTGTTCTATTAAACGCTGTTTTGCAATCTTTTTTTTCCTATGTGCGTTGATGTTCTTGCACGTGTTGATCCAAAAGACTCAAAGCTTGTGCATGCTGCTTTTGGTGATGTTGTTTTTTATCTGTTGTAGTTGTTTATATTGTTCCTTTTGTTGTTCCCTATGTTGTAGCAACTGTTGTTGATAATTTTGTTGCAATTGTTAATTGGGTGGTGTAAATGATTTTGCAAAAGTAACTGGTGCAGTTTCTTTAATTTTTTTACGTTTTGTTGTTTTTTTTGTTGTGGTTTTTTTGCATCATTTTGGTACATGTTGATCATGTTATTCATTATCGACTATTGATTTTTATTATGTACTAGATATGACCATATTTGCAATTGCAGTTTGTGTACTTGATTATTGTTTAAATAAGATTTGGGTAATTTTATTTGAGCTCTAAGTAGTTTTACTTAAGTTCTGGGTAGTTTTACTGGAGCTCTGCGTAATTTTACTAGAGATCTGGGTTGTTCAACTAGTGCTCTGGGTAATTTATTTAGAACTCTGGGTACTTCTATTGAAACTTTGAGTAATTCTACTAATCTGGGTGCATATATTGCAGCTCTGGATGTTTTATTCAAACTCTGAGACAATTTTATTTAAAACACAGATAGTTCTACTTGCGAAAACGTTGTGTAGTATAATTGTGGGTGTTTTGATTTGAACACATAACACATATTCTTGATTGTGTCATAAAAAGCAACAGCAAATGGTGACAAAGTTGGTTTTGGTTTTGAAAATATTGACATAAAAGTAACTAAAATGTACTCATTATTATAATCATGCATAATTGGTTGGCAAGGCGTATAAATCATATTGTTGACATCAAAATCAACCACATTTGATTTAGAAATAATTTCAACTATTTGTTTGGCAGTTCCGACAATTCTGTTGTTGAAAATTGTACTCAAATCACTCCCTAGTTTTTTGCTGCAACTGATTATTGTCATGTAAGTTTCTTTGGCTATATTTTGCTGTAAATAATAAGCCTAGAAATTAGGCTACAACTTAAACATGAATTGTGCCATAGTAATTTCAGCTATATTTTCATTAGATCAAACAGTTTGAGTTATAGCTGGTGTAACGTCAGGAATGCGTTTTTTTGGTTTATTTGGAGTATTATTAT
Source organism: Tachinus rufipes (assembly GCA_963932245.1). NCBI lineage: Eukaryota > Metazoa > Arthropoda > Insecta > Coleoptera > Staphylinidae > Tachinus > Tachinus rufipes. The sequence continues at coordinate 14,753,301 of OZ010750.1, forward strand.
TATTTGATGGAATGCTAGTAATAGTTAAATTAGAAATAATGGGTTGTTGAACTTCTTTAAATTTAATTGTTTGAATTTCCGTGTTCTCCTTACTTAAAACTTCAATTATTTTAGTCATATCAGTTTTGATAACATCATTTTTTGCTTTAACTTCAATAACTAGATTTAGTTTTAAAAGCGTAATAATACTTGATAAATCTTGTCCAGTTGTTGGTGGCAAAAGAATAAGCTTTGGTTGAGTTTCAGTTTCAAGTTTTTGATTTGCAATTTAATTTTTTTTACCCAATGCAATATCTGCATTTGCATCAAGAATTATTATTTCTGTTTTCTTATTGTCATTATTGGTTACTGTTACAGTATTATTTTCAGAAACTGATAAATGAGTTAAATAATTCATCTATTAAATCTTCTAAGGGAGTATTAAAAACGTGATCGGGAACCTCTAAAGGTGTGCTCTTATATTTGTGTTGATTGTATAATGTTTACTATTAGTTTACAAATTAATTTTGTTGATAAAGTTGATGATTCTGAAACATTTGCTGCTTCATCATCTATAAGAAGATTATTCATTACAATTTTAGCTGCTTTAGATATTAGATCTAATAATCTTTCCGAATGTGAAACTATTGAACGTTCCAATAAATTGATAATAGGTTTTTCTTCTTCTTCAGGTTCTGCTTTTCTTTACATATCATACAAATCACTGTTTTTTTTAAGCAACTTATCTTCTGTAGTCCCTTGGGGGAGCCTGTAACCCCTAGAGGGCGCGTCTCCAGGTGGCGGATAGGAGGAAACCCTCACCGGCTTAGCCGGCGGGTAGGTGGAAAATAAAATACCACTCGCGGACCAAACAGGACGGGCAGATTGGGCTCATAGCTGTAGAGAAAGCAGTTGATCTAAGAAAGAAGTTCCGAACAAAAAATTCTGATTTTCCTGGTAGGGGGTTGAGGCACTGGGCTAACTCCTCGATACTAAAAAAACGCACTTTTAAAAGAACTAGTCAACAGCTTCGGAACGGATTAGAAACTAAAAATCGACATAAGTTACGTAACAAGAAAATGAATTAATAGCGAAGTATGAAGGGATAGTTCAGCCGCTGTTGCTTTGGACTTTCTATTTTGTTAACGGTGTCTTTTTAAATGCGTAAATATGGCTTTTCAGACTCTTTTGTTTATGACTGGCAGATTATTAGTGCGCTGTGAGCTTGACATTTCACCCATTGTTGCTTCAGACTTAATAAAATAATGTCCCACAGAACTTATGAACAGAAAAGAAAAATTATTAATATTTTGCACTTATTTAGAAGGTTTTTAATGATGAATTAATAGCAAAGTATGAGGGGATAGTTCAGCCGCTGTTGCTTTGGACTTTCTATTTTGTTAACGGTGTCTTTTCAAATGCGTAAATATGGCTTTTCATACTCTTTTGTTTATGACTGGCAGAATATTAGTGCAATGTGAGCTTGACAATTTACCAATTGTTGCTTCAGACTTGTGAGTGTTTTATGGGTGTCCTTGATAACTTTATTGTAGTGTCACACTAACTTTGGACATTTATTTATGTTAGAGCTTTGCTATATTATTATTGCTTCAGCCTTTTCCTTAAAGATGTGTGGACAGCTAATGGGGTCGTATTAGTCGGCACTTTGCCTATAATTTTAATTCAGTTGTTGTTGCTTGAAAAAAAAATTGTTTGAGTTGATAAATTAACAGCGCTATGTGAGTGGATTAGTTCAGCTACTGTTGCTTTATTTTTTATTTATTAACATTTTGCACTTAATTGGAAGTTTGTGAAAATAGATTAATAGCGCTCTGTGGATGCATCAGTTCAGCCATTGTTGCTAGCAACACTCAACCATAACGTTAAATATATGTGATGTGGCTTTTTGGATTTTTTCATTTGTGACTGGCAAATTAATAGTGCTCTGTGAGCCTAATAATTTAGCAATTGTTGCTTCAGACTTTGTTTTTGTTGGAGTTTTTGAGGGTCTTCTTGAGTACTTTATTGTAGTGTCATACTAGCTTTGGTCATCTTATGATGTCACTTTGCAATAAAGTTGTCGCAAGCCATGAAAAAAGACATCTTAAAATTTTACACTTAATTGGAAGAGTTTAAGACGGACGTTATTGCTTCAGCCTTTTCATTAAAGATGTGTGGACACCTAATGGAGTCGTAATAGTTGGCACTTTGTCTACAATTCCAATTCAGTCGTTGTTGCTAGTTGCTACTAGCCAACAAAAATGTATGTAATTATGAAATTTACAAATGTACTAGAAAATAAAATAATGCATAGAATAAAACCACTTTTGTTTTACCTTTTCAAATGCGTAATTATCTCTTTTTTGGCTTTCTCATTTGTGACTGGCAGATTAGTAATGCTCTTTGAGCCTGACAGTTTAGCCATTATTGCTTCAAACTTTTTGTTTTTGAGGGAGTTCTAGAGTACTTTATTGTAGCGTCACACTAACTTTGGTTATCTATGATGTCACTTTGCAATAAAGTTGCATGCCTACTGCTCTTCTAGCAACACTGAACAAATTTATTTTATAAAATTATATTATATATTTGGAAGCTTTTTATTATAATTAAGAAATTTTGCACTTAATAGCTCTTGTTGCTTCAGACTTGGTTTTCGTCGGAGTTTTTGTGAATTCTCTTGAGTACTAACTTTATTGAAATGTCAAACTAACTTTTGATATATAATGATGTCGGCACTTTGCTATAAAGTTGTAATTAGCTATAAAAAAAATTAATATAATTTTAATATATATATAATAAAATAATGTCCCACAGAACTTATGAACAGAAAAATAAAACTTATTAATATTTTGCTCTTATTTAGAAGATTTATGATGATAGTTTGATAGCGCTGTATGAGTGGATTTCTTTGTTTAGCCAATGTTGCTTTGGACTTGTAGTATTTGGAATGTCTAAAGTTGGTGTGCATGTAAACAAAAATTTATTAATATAATTATGAAGTTTATATTATAGTTATGAATTTTATAAATGAATTAATGAATACAATAATGTCTCAAAGAACTTAACTTAAAAAAAATTGTTTAAGATGGTAGATTAACAGTGCTCTGTGAACAAATCTGTTCAGCCGCTGTTGCATCAAACTTGATTGTTCAATAATGCATATAATTAAAAACTGGTATGTATGCATTCACAAATATATTAATTTAATTATGAATTTTAAAATAAATGTTTCGTAGAACTTAATGGAGAAAAAATTGTTTGTTATGATAGATCAATAACTTTCCATGAGGGGATCCGTTTGGTTGTTGTTGCTATAGATTTGAAGCTTCTAGGAATTTATGCATTACAGTGATTAAATATTATAAAATTATCTTATATATAATTAGAAGGTGCGTGGTAGCTTTTACAAATTTTTGAATAGGTCTGCTTGGCAAGAGAGTGGTTCAGTTGGGTGAAGCGCCTAACTCGAATCTTGGCACAAAATTTGTTTCAGGTTTGAACCCCAGCTTCGGCAGATCATTTTTAAAAGATTGTGGCATTTATTAATTTAGGACATAGACTAATGTACAATATAATAATATATAATATATGATTAGTGTCCATATAAACCATAATTACATTTAATACAAGTGTGGATGGACCAGATACTAAGCCTCGTCAGTATCTACAGCGCCTCCATACTCGGCAGCTGTGAGGTAACAAATGAAATAAAAGTTAGTTTATCGGATTAACCCTTGTTGCTTCAGGCTTGCTTTTAGTCAGAGTTTGTGTGGGTTTTCTTGAGTACTTTATTGTTGTGTCACACTTGAGATCTAATGATGTCGGTTTTTCACTGTAAAGTTGACACTAATCATGGAAAAAAAAATTGTGAAGTTTATAAATGAATAAAATAATGTCTTTAAGAACGAAAATTGTTTGTGATAGATTTATAGTAGTTCAGCCGCTGTTGCATCAAACTTGAATTATAAAAAAAGTTAAAGTGTATGCATTTAAAAAAATATTAATCTAATTATGAAATTTACAATTATAAATACAAATAAACTAAATAATGTCTCTATGAGCAGATCAGTTCAACCGCTGTTGCTTCAGATTTGAAAGTTTGTATTTGGCAATTGCATATAATTAAAAGCTTGTATGTATACATTTAAATAAAATATTAATATAGTTATGAAATTTATAATTATAAATACAAATAAATAAAATAATATGTTGAAAATCAACAAAAAACATAATTTCTATATTTGGTTTTGGATTAAAATATTACAATTAGTATTGATTAATAGGACATTTTAAATTATATTTATTTGTGCTATTTAAAGATGCACTGTGATTCTTGGACTTTTGGTTTCAGAAAAGAGATAAAATACTACAATTTGTTTTAATTATATTAAGTTATAAAATTATATTTCTTTGTGTTTACAATCTGTCAACGTGACTATATTATTAATGTTATTAACTGTTTTTATTATAAGTTACAGTAACCCAAGAACAGATTGGCCGAGCTAATAGGCAACTTAATATACAGTAAAATTATGTTTGTTTTCTTTGCAATCATGCCCTTGACCGTTTTAGCATCCTTCATTCGCGCTTACATTTTACACATTTCATGAGCCAAACTGTTCTGGGATTATTGTATACTTCATTTTACTTGTATTATAATGTGCTATGTATCTACTAATAATTTGGATTAGGAGGTTTCGTGCTTTTTGTATTGTAATATTTTATTTATGTATAATTTTTATATTTAATTTTATGTTGTTAATTTGTTTGTTGTTATTATTATAACATTAATACATGTTATTAAATTATTTATTTGTAAATGATCATATTATTATGAATAAATAATATATTTAAAACCTTGATTGAATTGTAAACTTATTGTTTCGATCTATGTTCTCGCTATTTCAGGGATAAATTAACAATCTATATTTTTACTCATTTACTAGCGTGTGTACAATAAGTGCACTCTACATCAAGATAAATTAGTCAGTCAGTCACTGATTACTATAATGAATAGATATAAAGGACCATGTCTTAGTCCTAGAAAACAAAGCATACATACTTGAATGATTTAGGTATTCTACACTTCAGACGTGTGTCTGCAACTTACTAAAAATCTATTTGATTACCCTAGTCTTCGATTTCATACGTTGAAAGTGATAAAATTGCAAAGAATTTAATCAGAAAATTTGGTGTTTAAAACATAAAATGACAGATAAAAAATGTGTACCAATCTGTACAACTAATAATTCCAAGAAACAACCTCGTAAAAAAATCTACAGTTCCTCTACAAGTCAAACTTATTTGTAAGTTCATTTTTGACATAACTCACTGAACATCTTGTGAAACTCACCTGCGTGTTTGCCGGGGAACCTGGTAGTTGAGGGGCTAATATTCAGGTTTAGAAGAGTTCCAACACACTGCTTTGGCCCTTGCTTACAATTAGTTTTAATAAGTAATTATTTTTTTAAGATACAATTAGGTACTAGATATTTATATAAAATTTTTTTATCAATTTTCATAAAAAAAAAATTGATACAAAAGTTATTGATAAGGGTGAACTGACTGAACAATGATAGTGTTCTCATATGTACATGCACATTTGAAACATGTGTTCACACCTCTATAATGTTCAATATCCGTACCGATAGCGTACAAGAGCTTAATTGCTGTGTAAATAATGAACAGGTTTTAAATTGTATCATATAATTTGCAATTTCTAATCCTCATCATTTTTTAAATATTATAATTTATATAAACGAATGTTTATTTAACAAAAAAGTAGTCTTTTCTAATAATTTATTTTATGTTAAAAATAGACATAATTTGAGCTGAGTATAATTAAATTGAATCCCTAATAAAAACCGTTTAAATTGATTAACTTAATATCACATACATTATGTAGTTTTTTTACTGCTGCATTCAATAAAAATTATAAACTTTACATATTTGAATAAATCCCGCTAGGGCCTCTTATTTTTACAAGTAGTTATACTTTAAAATATTTGATCTTTTACAAGGTCTATTAATATCCGCTTTATTTACGACTTTTTATGTCTATGCAGTTTAAAATTTTACATTCTTAATATGTGTGTTTTATTTGAACTGTAAAGAAAAATATTGGAATTTATAATAATTGCTGGTATACTCGGTAAATTCTACACTATATATTTGTCGAATTTGTATGCACTTATTGTTTACTAATAAATTATTTCAAGTTTTTTTATACTTTTATTCTCATAATAACTAATACTATATAATAGTATGTACGAGTAATGCAAACTAGACAATGTTATTAGTTTACAATCTTACTATATATTATTTTACAGTTCTTAAGGATGAAATAATTAAATCTATTAATGAATGACACTGTATTTTTTGCAAATTATTGGGTAAAGTCTGAAAGCAATACATTTTTAAACTTTTAATAAGCACACTAGCATAGAATTATTATATTTATGTTTTATTTCATATTCTTCAATGCATTTGAAACTGCGGTTCTTTTTGTTTTTTTTTGTAGGAAACGGAAGCATCTCTGTGTTTAGCTAAATAGATATTAAATAATCATAATAAAGTCATTATGAAAGAAAATAGTTCCGATAAAAACGTTCAACAACATATCTGACATATACAGGGTGATAGACTAAAACGTACGGCTAAATAACTCTATTGTTTTTAAACCAATTTGAATGACTCAAAAACCATTTTAAATGGTTTTTTGAGTACTATAAAGGCAGATACATAAATGTATGTTTTGCTTTTAGTATATTTGTAATGGCAATCAAATTTAGTTTTTTAAATAGCAATATACGTCTTTAATATTTTTTTGGAATTCTTAAGATATTACATATTGCCATTAATTAAATAAATTGTGATATGACACTTAAAAAAGTGATTGATTTTAAATACTAAAGTTGATTGATTTTGCAAAATTGCAAAAATACTAAAAACATGATTTATGTCATTCAAATCGGTTTAAAAATAACAAAATTATTTAGCCGCGCAGTTTTGTCTAACATTTATAATAATTTATAAGTCACAAATAGAATTTTGATTTAGAAAAACATGAAAAAAACGTTATCTGAAAAAGTACAAGTCGGAGTGCAGAGTCTTGAGGAACACTAGCATTTATGATTTTGAAATCAGAGTTAAAACTATCTATTCTAATTATAATTTATTATTAATATATAAGACATATAAGTTATAATCAAGACCTCTACAATAAAGCTTGTGTATAAGAGTAAAATTCTATAAAGACAAAGTGGTCTAAGTCACAAAAATAGGTAACATTGTGGTGAAATTGCAAAAACTTATAATTAATTTTTATAAAAATTTAAGTTGGTCTTATTTAAAAACAAATTTTTTTTTTGTTTTTTTTTTATTTTATTTCATTGTCTATAGTAGAAACCTTGCCAAAATAAAGTATAACTTCCCCCAGAATTTTCTTATCTGTTTTTATTTCTTTATTTAAATTTGCTTTATAAGTTATACTATCTAAATTTTCTTAACTGATTTTTTTACTCAGTTACATTATTGTGACTTTCAGAAAAACTTTCACTTTCCGATAAATCTGAAAATTGTGTCTTCTTTTAGCTTCTTTTTATTTTTTGATAAATTAACCTTATTTGTAAATCTATTATATCTTCTATTCTAAGAATGATGTTGATGATGGTCACTAACAGGACAATATCTCAATTAAATGAAAATGATCAATTAATTTTCGTTTTGGAATCAAATATATTTCTATATTTTGACCCAAAATCACCAGAATTTTTGTACATATTCTTCAAAATTTGGTAGAAAAATGTCATCATTGTCTTGTGAAAAATATGCTGATAATTTATAAAAATTTGAAGTATTATTTAATTCCAAAATTTTGTTAAGAACACAACGACTTAGACCCACCCACAAAAGACGTACAAGGACGGATGACATTAGCATTGATAAAAACTTACATATATAAACAAAACAAACTGCTCTTATTGATATATGAAGATTGTTTAAAATATAATTATATTTTAGTGAGATTTTTTAAAGGCACAAGGCATTTTATCAATCAATTAATTTAAATCTAGCAATTAGTGATTAGATACTATACTTTCTAATACGGTTTAATAATAAAATAGTTTAATTTTTGCATTTTCCAGAGTCGTACAATATCAACAAATATACATAGTAAAGTAATTATCTTTTAGTGAACTTTAAATAATCTTCGCACAAAATAGCAAAAGTTGAGAAAAATCATCTTCAACATTTTGGTCTTTTGAACCGGATGTCAACGAATCTCAACAAATTGATTTGCGTAAATTAATCACAATCCACTTTTAATCGATGTAATTGAATTAACGTGTCAACTTAGAAAAACTCTGACATCAAAATGACAAAACCCAAGAGAAGATTGAAAGTATTGAAATTGAAGCGCTTTAAGACGATCAAGACTACTAGAACAAAAAAATATGAAATCAGTCTACTTAACTCAACGCAGTTGTTGAAACGCCTATTGTTCAACAACCACCAATTATGAAATTTACTGCTATTGCAGAAACTTCTTTAAATAAAGACAAGGACTCTAATGTGAAGGGTCAAAAACCGGTTGCGGGCCCATCAGGCTCAAAACCAAAACTGACTACGGTTCAATCCGGATCAAGGTCACAACGAGTGGGACTTCAAGCAAAACCACTCAAGATGGGGGCTTATTCAAAGCCTAAACCATCTAAGGTATTAGGTCGTATCGGGCCAAAACCAACTAAGGTTGCGACTTCCAAGTCAAAGCCTAAACAGGCAATGGCTCAGTCCGAGTCAAAGCCTGCAAAGACGGCAGCCCAATCTAGGCTACCGCCACCTGAGGTGCAAGTTTCTAGCAATGTGGAAGTTCTTTCCGCGCCATCTACTCTGACAGATGAAATTATGCCAATAAGTGGGAGTTCAACTCCCCCAGATGATAATTCAAAAGTTAAAAATATAAACGCTAATAAACAAAGAGTTAAAATTACGTTCGCAACATAACACTAAAAATGGTTTCAACCATTATACAATGGAACTTCTACGGATATAATTAACACTACAAATCTTTTAAAATATTATTAGCCAAAAATTCACTTATCTGCGATTCCTTACAGGAAACAAATTTTAAGGTTGACTGTTCTATTAATCTTTGTGGTTATACTATTTATAGAAAAGATCGTGCAAATGTTGATCGTGCTCAGGGTGGAACGGCTTTATTGGTTTGTGATACGGTTTTCAGTAAAGAATTCCGTGTCAACACTGCATTAGAAGCAGTAGCCGTTCAACTACATATCCCTTTTGCACTGACCATTTGCTCAATTTATATTCCGCCAAATGTCAGTTTGGACATTTGTTTGATTGATCAATTACTTGAACAACTTTCGTCCCCATTCCTGCTAATGGGCGATTTTAATGCTCATAACACTATGTAGGGCTCAAGTCGAACCGATGTGCGAGGTTGTAACTTCCAATCTTTTTTCAGAAACGGATTTAGTTATCATAAATAAAGATTACAATACCTACTTTTCCGTGGCCAATAGATCGTTCTCGGCTATTGACCTTACCATTTATTCTCCAAGTATCGCAGCATTGCTGGATTGGGAATTCTCGGAATATCTTTATGATAGTGACCACTTTCCCATATTCATTCGCGTGAATTACGTCTTACGTTTATTGTTTTATTAAAAAAAACAATTAATTTCAAACAACTTTATTATAATGTAATTTAATAATTTTATATTACATAAATTTTAAATAATACTCGATTGTATTTATTTATTAAGCTTATTGTTTGCCGGTTGATGTAAGACTGTCTTAAAATAAAATGATATTCCTTTAAAGTAAACTAAATTAAAACTAACATTCTTAGTTTTTATGATTCCATAAATAATATTAAAATAAAATATAAAAATAATATTTATATAAAAAATAATATGTCTGCAATAAATATAATTCATAAGTAAATGTATATACAGGGTCTTCTCTGTAGAAGGTACATGTACAGGATGTAATTCCTCCCCTATAAGAACCAAGTTGCAGGGAGATTCTTCTTCCGAAGCTTGGTCAGCTGTCATGCTTGTTACCACCCATTATTGGTCCATTTTCATGCTAGTTCAGTTGAGCTTGTTGAACATGAATATTTTTATTCATTCTTGATATGATCCATATAATCCTGCAAAATAAATCGACCTGTCCAGCCAAAAACATGACTCAATCATAAATGCAACACGTGTCTCTAAGATGTAGTTTATTGATATCTTGAAATGGATGGATGTAAAAGGAAATAACTTAGGGTTGCGAATACCGAAATACACCAGCATAAGGAATTTCCTGATATCTTATATATTTTTGAGTAGGCTTGCAAAATATTCACACTAGTAGTTCTTTAATTAGCAAAATCATTTGCAATTTCTTAAAATTTAAATTATAATTCGGTGAGTTATGAGTCAAGTCCGTTAAAATATGCTTTAAATGTTGTTCAAGATCAGCAGAGTCTTATTAATTGATTGAGCATGGTAACATAGTAGATAGTAGGCACAATTTATATTTTAATTTTTATAGGAAGTGCTAAAATTTATGATCTAATTTATTTTGATGTGAAGATAATTAATCGGTTTCGGAATTTGATTTCTCCGTACACAAAGGTCTTTGAATGTTTCGCAAATGAATTATATTGCCAGTAGTTGTTGATATTGTTCTCTTGTCTGGGTTTATAGATTGTACGTTTTTCACTTTTGAGAACTTATTATGATCTTTGTGTCTGGTGCTCGTAAAATTTTTTGGTCTAGCTTCTTTAAGTTCGTTAGTTCGGGTTTCAATAATGTTTTCATTGCGTTTGTTAATAACATTTGATTTGTTTTGTGATAGTTTTTCGTTAATACACGCATATAATTCTTTTACTTTTTCTTTATGTGTTTCAATGTAATTTTGCGAGAGAGCGTGTTCTAAATCGATAGATAAAAGAGATTCATTATTAATATGACCATTAAGTATTTCTATAGGTTTTAATTTTGTAGAAGAATGGATAGAGTTGTTATAGGCTACAATTGCGTATAGCATGTATTTCTGGGGTATTTCATTAGGATACGATGCTTTTAGCAGGCGAATGTGTTCAATTAAGGTTAAATGTAGTCTTTCTATTAAACCATTAGAAGTTGGATTATTTGGTGTACAAAAATGCATCTCTATTTTGTGTAGTTTTAACAAGTCTTGAATTATGTTATTTTTAAATTCAGTTCCGTTATCTGATATTATAAGTGTAGGTAGACCGTGATGTGAAAAATACATAAGTAATTTGTCAGTTATCTCTATAGCATTAACTGTAGTTAATGGATAAGCTTGTGCATATTTCGAGAATGAGTCTACAATAGTTAAAAATTTAGTTTTTAATATTTGAAAAGTATCAATATGCACAAGTGGTTTATTTGGTGTTGGTGTAATATTAAACTTGACTTGAATAGGTGACCTTTTGTATTTGGCTTGTTGACATATGTCACATTTATTAATAAATAATTGAATTATTTTTTTTAAGTTTGGAACATAATGCGTTCTTTTAATCCTTTCATACGTTTTGTTTGTTCCACGATGGTTTGTTTTTGAGGTGTGAAATTGTTCTATGGTCTCATCAATTTCGTCTAATGGTATGTTAATGAGTTTTATTTTAGAACAAACAAATTTACAAGCACTTGAATCAAAATATTGTCTTGTGATTACCGTAAATTTTTCGTAAACATCAGGTTGTTGAAAATATATGTAATAGGTTATGTTCGGAACAATGTAATTTTTTACAAAAGATATAACGTCGTTTACAAAATTGTTTTCTGATATTTGTACATAGAAACATTGCTTGTGTTCGTAAGGTTGTACCATCTTGAGTTTTGCGGGAGTGTTGCACTAATTCAATGATTATCTGGTTATGTGATACATTTAAAGGAGATTCCGTGATGGGAATTTGTAAACCTATGTTATCTTCAGTTGAGTGCTGAATACCATCGTCACTATCAATTATAGGTGGGGTTTCCGGGTCTGGATGGACTCTTATCAATTCAGATTTTAAAAGTTTTTTATTAAAATTATCCATGTAATCTAATAAATGTGGTGGCACTTGATCAGTTTCATTCACATGTATTTCCACACGGGAAAGGGCATCTGCGTTGCTATTTTGTAAGCCTTTTTTATAAAATATTTGGTAGTCAAACTCTTCTAATTTAAGACGCCAACGAATTAATTTTGAGTTTGGCTCTTTTAAGGACATTAGCCATTGCAGGGGCATGTGATCGGTTATTATGTTAAACTTCGTACCATAAATATAAGGTCGAAAGTATTTGCATGCATAAACTATTGCTAACAGTTCTCTTTCGATAGTGCTGTAGTTTTGTTCGGATTTGTTTAGGGTTCTTGATGCAAAAGCTACTGGTAAATCTTTGCCAATGGGACCTTGCGAGAGTACAGCACCGATGGCTAGGTTACTTGCATCTGTGGTGACATTAAAAGTCTTTGAAAAATCAGGGTATTGCAAGATTGGTTTGTTTATTAGGAGGTTTTTGCAAGTGTCAAAATATTGTAAAAATTCGGGATTATGAACTATTTTAGCCTTCTTTTTTAAACACGTTGTTAAAGGTTTTGTTATTTTTGCTAAATTATTAATGAAACGCCTGTAGTAACCTAAAAGTCCAAGAAATGACTTTATTTCCTTGGTAGTTTTTGGAACTGGAAAGTTTTGTATTGCTTTGATTTTATTTGGGTCTGGCATAATTCCTTCGGGAGTAATTACGTGACCTAAATAAGATACTGATTTTTGCAAAAAGATTGTTTTATCAACTTGAATTTTAAAGTTTGATTCTTTTAGTCTTTGAAAGACTAATTTTAAATTTTCAATGTGTTCCTGAAGGGAGACTTGAAAAGACAATTATATCATCTAGATATACTAGACAGATCTTATTATTTAAACCTTTTAGAATGTGGTCCATGACTCGTTGAAAAGTGCTAGGAGCATTCTTTAAGCCAAACGGCATTCTCAAAAATTCGTAGTGGCCATTTTCTGTATTAAATGCTGTTTTTTCGGTATCTTGTGGATCAATTTCAATTTGATGAAAACCGCTTGCGAGATCGATTGTCGAAAAGTATTGACACCGTCCTAGTTTGTCTAATAGGTCTGAGATGTTAGGAATGGGATACTAATCACTTATGGTTTTTTTATTCAACTTGCGATAGTCGATGACGATTCGCCATTTTTGTTTGCCACTTTGGTCAATTTTTTTGGGTACTACCCAAATAGGTGATGACCAAGGAGAGTTTGAAGGTGCTATTATCTTTGACTTTAACATTTTGTCAATTTGTTTTTGAACTTCTTGCTTGTGTATATGTGGATAGCGGTAAGTTTTTGTATATACAGGAGAGTCGTCTGTTGTTCTTATTTGATGTCTAATTTGAGTGGTACAAGTCAAATTATTATTTTCATTGTGAAATAATTCTGAATATTCTTGACAAAGTTTTTTTATTGAATGTTTTTCTTAGTTATTCATATGGTCTGTTTTGATTAGATTTAAATTGAGGGAATTGTCGACATTATTGAAATTATTGATTTCGCAACATTGCTCAAACAAATTTGGAGTATATTTGATAACAGGTATGGGTTCGTGGAGTTTTAGCGAGAGAAGCTCTTCAGAACTATTTTGTATCGATACTAATGCTTTACCATTCTGTGCTAAAGTTATGCATTCTGGTATTTGAATTGAACTGTTACCTTGATGAGGTACAATTATTGCTCCATTTCTAATTTCTGTATGTACTTGAATGAGCTGTTCGGTAAAAGGTTCTATATTGAAAACAACAGATTTATTAGGCAAATCTTTCATTTTTAATGGCAAAACTGCGTTCTGAGTGATTAATTTGGAGTTTTTTAAATCTACAGTAGCGCCTAATAGTTTCAATGTGTCGATACCTATTAATCCAGTGAATTTTTTATGAAAATTAAACAAATAAAAATTTAATGGAATGTTGTTTTCAAAAATTGATAAACATGGTATATTTACTGCTAATTCTTTTCGATATGTTTGCATACAATTTGTAATTTCGATAGGGTTATAATATATTCGGTTAGGCCAATATTGATTTGCAATCTCCGGATTGATGAAAGATATTGATGCACCGGTGTTAATTAGAAATGAACAATTGATTTCAGGGACATCCGTATAAGGTAATTCGGAGATATACTGTTCGTTGTTATTAATAGATACTAGCTTGGATTGAGATTGTCGGCAGTTATCGTAAAATTTTGGTGGGTGAGATTAGTATCTGGTATGCATTCGTTATGTTCGTTAACAGCAGTATGCTGTTCTTCTAATTCAACATTATAATGCTCAGTTTCGGTTTCATTATGTAATTCTCGAGAAGACCAATTTCGATTGTGTTTTTGATTACTCTGAATATTAGTATTTGTAGAAATACTCATTGGAGTAGGAGTATAATTATTATTGAAATTCGGATTTGGTTTCCAAGCGTTTATTTGAGTTTTATTAAAATCAGGAGCATAATTTTTTATTGGTTGCCTTTGTTGAAAGTGCCCTTTTTGTACTTGTGCTTGGTTTAGTTGAGGACGAGTTTGAAATGGCGATGAAACATTTTGAGATTTAAATGTTTGCATCGTTTGTGATAGGTTTTGAATATTATGTTAATAATATTTACAATTATCTTCTTCGTTAATATATTGCAATGCAGTTTGTAGATTAGCGGGACGCATTGCTCTAATTATTGAACCCAATGGTTCCTTTAATCCACATAAAAATGATTTTAATGTAATTTTAGTAAAAAAAGCAGTTTTCGCCTTCTGTGCATCTACGTTTACCTCTGTTGCTCTAGTATATGAACTTAATAAATTTAATATGCTAATGCACTTTTCGTAAAATTGCAAAGGAGTGCTATTGCTTTGTTTTAGTAAAACTAAATCCCGAACGAGGCAAGCATCGTCTCGTTGATCTGCAAAATTTTGAATAAGGACAGTTTTTAAATCGTAAAAATTCTGAACTTGTTGAATATTAATAGCAACCTTTGCAGGACCTGTTAATTTATTACATATACTTTTAAAAATATATACGCTAGCAAAAGTATTAGCGTTTGATTTAGTTACAAATGTATTTACTAAACTTTCGGAACTAGCTAGAAAATTATGCAAGTCGTTAGCATTACCGTCAAAAGTTGGTATGCAGGACAAGTATTCGGGTTTAAATTCTTCCATTATGCTAAAATTAATTTCAAAATTCTCAACCCTATCTGTATTATCAATATCTATCTTTGGTTTTTGAGGAGAATCCAAGGTTATCTTATCTAGGATTTCAATAATAAAATTTATTTCGGAATCGATATTAAATGACATTAATTGCACCTACAATCGAATCACGCAATTGACAAAACAAAATCGACTTACATGCGGCCGTACTTCGGATATCAATGCAGGGAACCGGATATGTTGCCTCTGGACGTGCACGTGTTCTTCGGACCTCGATGCGGGAGATTCCGTGAAGTGTAGTCTCTGGGCCTTGTAATGAATCCACGTAGAACAGTCCGCAATGGATATCTTCTAATGTTCGAGGATGGACTCTGCTCGTTGTAGATTCCACGATGTTTTTTGTTTGGGAGTAGATTCTTTCCACAAACAGTTGAAACTGACGTATTTTATAATAAAATACTTGGATAAAACTATCCTACCATTGACTGCGCCAATTACGTCTTACGTTTATTGTTTTATTAAAAAAACAATTAATTTCAAACAACTTTATTATAATGTAATTTAATAATTTTATATTACATAAATTTTAAATAATACTCGATTGTATTTATTTATTAAGCTTATTGTTTGCCGGTTGATGTAAGACTGTCTTAAAATAAAATGATATTCCTTTAAAGTAAACTAAATAAAAACTAACATTCTTAGTTTTTATGATTCCATAAATAATATTAAAATAAAATATAAAAATAATATTTATATAAAAAATAATATGTCTGCAATAAATATAATTCATAAGTAAATGTATATACAGGGTCTTCTCTGTAGAAGGTACATGTACAGGATGTAATTCGTGCTTGGTCATGTAATTATTGAAAACCGTCATCAAAATTGAAGAAAAAAAGATGCCGATTGGAATATGTTTGTTCAAGTGTTTGATTAAGATGGCAGTGTCCAAGCCACTATCGACAAAGATATTGAAACTTATACCGATTCTATCATACAGGCAGCACATGCGAGTATACCGTTATCTTCCGGAAAACCTCGCAGAGAGCCCGTTCCTTGGTAGAATTTTGATTGTGAGCAAGCTAAACTGAACAAACGCCGTTCTTTTCATAGATTTAACCACTCTCCAACAGAAGAGAACCTATTACTTTATTTGAGGTACAAAGCTGTTGCTCGAAGAACATGAAGATAAGCTAAAAGAGAATCATGGTTAGAATATATTACTTCAATTAATTTGAGAACCCCCGTCGGGAAGGTGTGGAAAAAAATCAGAATTTTTTTTGGCCAAACCGCATCATTACCTATTAGTGGGTTATTGTCGGATGATCAAATTATTACCAATCCCCTTGACATTTCGAATATTCTGGTCGATGTTTATTTTGACGCTTCCAGCGATGAAAATTTCCGAGATATTAAAATTAACATGAAGAAAAACGTTCATTCGTCATTTGTCTCTGCTGAAGATGAATTATATAACGCACCGTTTAGTGTTTGGGAATTTAACTCGGCATTGTCTAAAGCACACAATACTGCTCCAGGTGTCGATTCAATACACAATGCTATGCATAAGCAATTAAGTCGCTCTGCCAAACTTCAACTGTTGGCACTCTATAACCGGATATGGTCAGCAGGGTATTGTCCTGAGTCGTGGAAACTTGCTATCGTAGTACCAGTATTTAAACTTGGTAAAGATAAAAAGCTCCAGACAAGTTATAAGCCTATTTCTCTAACTAGCTGCTTATGCAAGTTACTAGAAAGAATTTTAAAACTAAATAGCACAAAATAAACGTATTATTATTATTTAAGTTTTGTTTTTTGATTTTTTGTTTTGTTTTGTTTTTGTTTTGTGCAATATGTGTTAATAAAAGATTATTATTTATGTTAATACTAAGCACTTTGAATGCATTTTGTTAATTATCATTAATACATAATGTATTGAAATCAGTATTAGTGCTCTTTATGCAGACAATACCAAATGGCATCTTCTAGCAGAATACTGCTAGACCATACACTGTTAACATTACCAGAAAGTACTTAGAGCAAGTACAGCGGCAATAATTCTCACATAACGTTGCTTTTGGTTTTTTTCGGTAATGGTACTTTATACTACTTGAAACATTTTTTAGTAATTCTTCTACTTCATATATTTTGTTAACTAGTCTATAATTTATCTTTAGTTTTTTTTCTTGCATGTTTTATGTTTTCAGCTTATTTCAGACTTTATAACTAGTAAATGACAATCGTTATTTATATTTATTTAACATCTTGAAATGCTTCTTGCAAGAAATGAAAGGAATTATTTATATTTAGCAAGCTCTTACAGTTTTTATTATAAAACTACTTTCTTCTAATTATTTTGTGTACTTGTTTTAATTCACAAAAACTTTTGTTGGCAAATTTGTGATAATACTCATAAAAAGCTATCATAAATATAATTTTGTTATTATATAGTATTGACGAGAAAATATCAATAGGTTTTAATAGATTCCAACAATAAAACAATTTACTGTTAATTTATAATTAAAATTAAAACCTATTAATTTTCTTGCTGGTTTATATAGTTCATTATATGGCATTTTAATAATTTGCTAATTAACTCTACTAATGATTAATTAAGCAATTGGTTGTTATTTTTAAAATTTGCGTTCCTTCAGCTATTTAGACGTGGTTTTGTTCTTCTTCTATTTTTATTTGTAACAAAGTTATGAGTAATTTAATATCAAATATATAATTGCAAACTAAGCTACTCTAATAAAATATTTATCTACAGTTGGCAAAACTGCTAACGCTATTGTCACGCGGTATACTCAAGCTCGGATGCTTATTAGACAGTCAATATTAATAAAATTATTACTTTTTTAAACATTTTATGGTTAAATAAATAATATCTAAATAAATAAAACTAGCTTTTAAATAAATATAAAACTAAGTATCTAATTGTAAACAAAATATTATTTATTTATTTAATAGCATTTAAATGAATTATTTTAGCTACAGTTGGCTATGCTGCTGAAATCGCTTAAGTGGGGACGCTCGGCGGCGAGCGCTCGCTCGCCAGTCTTGCTGCAGATTCCGTAGTATCAACGTCAAATTGCTAAATAACATAACTAAAATAATAATTATTTAATTATAATATTAAATAACAGTGATATAAAAGTTAAAATATAAAGCCGATGTCGAAGTAAATTATATACAAAATAAAAATTGGAAAGAAGAAATCAAGATTTATTTTGAAGAGCCAACTAAACTTCCAGCTGAAGAAATTTAAAATTCTACATCAATGTGAAATTAAATAAAATATACTAATATACTTAAAATAAATCCATTCTCTCAAATTGGGCTACCAAAATTGTGTACGTTGGTTCGAATAGGGTTGAAGTAATTTGAAATAAAATTCCAACCTTACAACAAGGATTAAATTATTCGTTTCTCTTTCTTGATATCTTTTTGTTTTCTTAAAACTTCTTCTTAAGTTCGTTCTGAAATCGTATATGTTGGTGCAAAATTAGGTTGATGTAATTTGAAATAAAATTCCAACCTTACAGCATATATTGTATGCTTCAGTCAATATAATTCAAGCTATTGATATTTTTTTAATTAATTATCTCTTTCTTGATACTTACTCGTTTTTTTAAGATTTTGTAAAATTGTATATGTTGGTGCAAAAATGAGTTGATGTAATTTGAAATAAAATTCCAACTCTACAACGACACTGATATTTGTTAGTCAATGTCAATTTGTTGCAATGAGATTCACAAATTGGAAATTGTCTGAAATATTATTATTTCTACTTGAATATCAAATTTCAATTGTTCAACATTTGATAATTTGTTGAGGGTGTTGACGCAATGCGTTGAACTGTTAGTGAAAGAAGGAGACTGTAATACAGTTAAATCCTTACACGGACAAGCAACGGCATTTTTGACGCGTTTTATTTGAATCAGATGACCGAAACAAATTTATCATTTAAAATTAATAAATGAAGTATTTGACACATCGACACATTAGTAAACATAAGTTGTTTAATAGTTACTGTGATTTTATGCAAATTGTCTCTTCGACCAGTGAGATGCTAGGCAGACTGATGATGGGTGCATACCCTAAAACACGTGTATGTGTCTCTTACTGGATGAAAAGGCAATTTACATAAAATACATTATTTATTTATTAACTTAATATTTTTTTTAATGATTGCTTACTTTTTAATATTTGATACTTTTTTAAGATTCTTAAACTCAAATGGGCTATTAAGAATTTTTATATTTTGAAGCAATATTAGGTTGACGTAATTGATTTATTTTTTAGTCAGTTTTTATAGAATTAATTAACTTAAAATTGTTCGTAGTCCTTTCTCATTTTTAATATATAGAAATCTATCCGCTATGCTATAACATAAAACTATTTAGTTTCTAAAAATATTTTATTTTTGGTATGTACCTGTATATGTGAATTTGTCATATTAAATTATATTCTTGAAATTGAAAAATAAATAAATGTTCTGTGATAATAACATAAAATTGTTCTTTGTTATTCTTAAAACCTAAATCATTTTTAACTTAATAAGAATAGTATATTATATAATTTTTGCATATACTTAAATAAACAATAATTATATCGTCATACTAATGACTGATAAATGTTTGTTTACTTTTCAAATTTAGCTCAACCTCTGCCACGTTCTCTGCGCTGCTTAATAGTCCATCCATTAGATTGTACCCCTAAAGGTGATGATGGGTAGGTCGGTTTTTGAGACTAAAGTATTTCAGATAGTGCTAGGGGTGGTCTGCAATCATCTTCACATCTTTTTAAATGTAGATCTCAAACCATAATGCTAATATCATTTTTTGAAACTTTTGTGATCATAGGTGCTGATGGTTGTTTAGGTCTTCGCAAAAGTTCATCTTTCTTTGAAGATGATAAAGTTGAAGAAGGCTGATAATCTAAAAATTGTTAAAAACGGCGTCGTTCTTCATTTCTAAAATCTCTTTGAGATGCAGCAGGAGCCAAGTTCAATCTGCTTAAAATTGGCTTTGATAAGCAATGTTCTTTAGGTTCACACATCCTCCTCATTACCCCAAGATTTGGCGCAAGGTACTTGTGTATTTTTGATTGTATACTTATTTATAACAGCATCATTTCGTAAATAAAAATGACGATTCAGTAAATAACTGTCTTTGCAGTTCTGAATATGATACTTATATTCAGCATCGGACACAATATGTGTTGAATTAAAACAACAAACAAGCATCTTTTTATCTGGGTATTTTTTTTACACTTTACCAGATGAGTTTGAAAACGGTAAATTAGTATACGGTGTGCTTCATCATTTGGACAAGATAAATACGTTTTCTCATCCTTTAGAGCTAGAGACATTTTCTAGTTGAAAATTAAAATTTATATCAAAATAATGCAAATAACTTAATGATTATTATAATTATTGTTTACACCACGTTCTTTACACCTGTGAACGTGAGTAAAACCAGTGGAATGTGGATTGGATCTGTGAAGTAGTGTGAAATCTGATGTTCTATGATATGACATATCTGAGCAGTATATCATGCAGATATCGATTTTCTGCGATTGATTAGTGATGTACTGATAATGTACATATATTTATATTGTACGTACTACATAGCATCTCAATAAAAGAATATATATTTCTCTGACTGCAACTCTTTTGTAAATATTCTGCACTCAAATTAAAGATTTGATCTACAATAAAAATCTTCGATTACTACTATACAACAAACTCAGTTTTAATGGCCATATACAAAAAATATGCAACAAAAGCCGCAAATTACTAGAATTTGTAATGAAAAATGCTGTTGATTTGTAAGTGCCTAGTATATTGTTGCCATACAAATCGTTGGTAAAATTTCAATTGGAATACGGTTCTATTATTTAGTCTCCGTATCTTAAAAAGCAATCTAAAATACTGCAATCTGTCCAAAACAGGTTTTTTAAATATTTACAATATAAAACTGCAATAAGTTCAAACAGTGAACTAACATGTTTGTATAATTTAAAACCTTTAAATGAGAGAAAATTCACTTTTGACTTATGCTTTATGCATAAAGTTATTAATAGTTGTATAAACTGCGAGGAGATTTTAAGTAAACTTCAATTCAACTTATCTATTACAACAAATTAACGACATTAATTTTCAATTTTATTTATTACTTGTTTAATGTAATTATGCTAACCTAAGTTTATACTTACTGTAATATGTTATATGTTTAATGTTTATATTATTATTTTTTCTAATGCATTTTTTCGTAAATGAAGATTATTATTATTATTACTCACACTCATACTTTTTTTATAATGATGTATATGATTCAACTGCTTTATCAAACAAACACAATAATAAAAATGCTGTTTATGAATCAACACCTTAATTGTTTATTTAAACGCAGGCGATTTTATTTACGTGTTAAGCAAAATATGTGAGATTACAAATAATAGTAATATGTTTACGGATATAGTCGCCATAAATATAACAAATAGTTAAAATACGTAAAAATGTTAATAATTAGTAATTGTAATTCAATTAAAAATGAAATTAATTTGTTTTGAATTTAGTAGTACTATTTTTTTATTATTTCAGCAACAAAGGCCATTTAGAAATGCTTTTATTGCGTTCATACAAACAAAAATCAATCGGCTCAAGTTTATTTATTATAAAAATTATATGATTTTCAAAAACATATTTTCATTTTTAAATGAAAATAACCAAGATTTATTTAAAAAAACTAACTAAACTTTCAGCTGAAAAAAAAAATTTTACTTAAATAAATACTGTGTACTGTGACCCATATATAACTCACAAGTAATATATATACCGGGTGTCTCAGACCACCGGTACCACTCTTTTATTTCGACAACGCTTGGTCGAATGTGATTGGGACAAAATAAATGATTATCAACATGAACCCAAGGAATCCACTGATGAATTTATTTTTTACCGGAATAATCCGGAAGTACCCAAAACCGAAAGTAACTTTAAAATTTCAATGCGTGAAATGAGTTTATTACCATTTTTATATCACTGTAAAGTAATATAATTTCAGATGGAGTATCTATCGGTGTAGTGCAAACATTATTCCCTGATTTCTTTATGATGATATATGCAGTTTATGCCAATAAAGAATAGCAAAACTAATAATATAATAAAATACATATTATTAATAAAGATAAAAATTCATTAGTATAAAACATTAAATACTTTATAACTGTTTTTGTGCAAAACGGCTTCTAGTGTCCAAATAATATGTCAATATAGTCGGAACTTAATTTTTTTATCGTATCTACAATTTTAATATTATGCCATCAAAATTTCCATAATGACGTATAATAATTATTCCAAATTATATTTTGCACTTAACCCATACTTTGAAACATATTCGCAATAATAATTTATTTTATGAAATTTTTTTTGTCTGTTTATTTCGTTTTCTAGTGCTAGAACTCATCTTATTTATAGTAATGGCTCTATCAACTAAAACTTTTTTTAACTTTATTTTCATTATTCTTTACTTATTTTTATCTATTTTAGATTTTTGATTTGGGTTAGGTTGTTCTTGATTAGGCAATTTTCTTTTAGAATGTGATTGTGCTTCTTTTGTTTGTACACGTTTTTAGAAATATATCTATTGTTGTTGATGTTTTGTTCCATTTGTCTACTCTTTTGCAATTTCTTAGAAAAGAAGGATAGAGTCTAAGGAGAGATTTAACTTATAAATTTTATTTCAAGCTATCTAGCGTGTTAAGTTGTTTTTACTTACTGCTACTGTATTGACACATTTTCTTAAAGCGGTTTCATCTAATGCTGAACAAAGCAATGTTTTTTTTTGTGCATTGGCATTGATTTCCTTGGGAATATTGGTAAAACATAAAAATGCACAATCTGGTAATATATATGCCGCAGCAACTTTGTTTACATTCTCCCCTGCGGAGTGTTAGTTCTAGCATACTGCTTTGGCACTAGTTTCTGGTAAAACGGAAAGTTAAATTTAACTCAGTTTTGACCAATCGGTTTGTTATGTTTAACTTTAGAATAAGTAATTATTAAGTAGTGATAGATAAAAGATTTACATTGTGCTACGGTTGAAGCCCCATAGTATTTTTTGTGTTTGCAAAAGTTTTTCATTTACATTTATGAAACCTGTCATTTGATTAGTTCTGGCAGTTGCACCAGTTTTTAATGTAACGTTCTATGTGTGGCTCCGTAGTGAGTGGGAAAATTAAGCGATAAAGCTGTCGGAATTTATTATGGTAGAAACTTCAACAAAAGATTTTACCCGATTACAAACGAAAAAGTTAATAAAATTTGTAATAGTGCAAGTATAAAGTTTGTAAGGTTTTTGATTGTTAAATGTTTGAAAAATGGCCACAATCTAAAAGAGGTTTTTTTTTAATTAATTTACAGAATCATTTTCAACATCATTAATAAAACATTAAATTTTTATTAAAAGTTAAGAGACGGTATCTTGCTTAAAAAAATTATGAAACGTAGGGAATAGGTTATCTTTATAGTACACAAGCTAGCAACGTTTTTGAAAAACTATTTTAGATCGGCCTGTGCGCAGCCCTCCTGCTCATAGAAAAATTGAGCATTTGCAAAACATTTTATGACGACATTTTTTTGTTTTTTAGGCTGATATGCCAAAAATCTAAACTAACTAACTTGGGTTTTTTTATATTGATGTCATAGTTCTTCTAAGTTTTCAAGCTGACACATTAATTCAATTACATCAATTAAAAGTCGGTTGTGATTAATTTACGGAAATCAATCCGTTGAGATCCGTTCATATCCGGCTCAACAGACCAAAATGTTGAAGATAATTTTTCTCAACTTTTGCTATTTTGTACGAAGATTATTTATAGTTTACTAAAATAAAATAATTTTATTATTAAATCGTATTAGAAAATATAGTATTAAACTATTAATTTCTAAATATTAATTGATTGATAAAATGCCTTTAAAACAAAATCTTACTAAAAATATAATTATTATATTCTAAAAAATCTTCATATACTAATAAGAGCAGTTTGTTTTGTTTATATATGTAAGCTTTTATCAATGTTAATGTCATTTGTTTTTGTACGTCTTTTGTGGGTGGGTCTAGGTCGTTGTTTTGTTAACAACTGTTTAGAATTAATTAATAATTCAGAATTTTATAAATTATCAGCATATTTTTCAAATAAGGTTTATCAAATTGAAAAAGACCTAGACGAGACGATGATGACATTTTTCTACCATACTTTGAAGAATAAGTACTCAAGTAATTTTGGGTCAAAATATACAAATATTATTGATTCCAAAACGAAAATGAATTGATTATTTTTATTTATTTAATATATTGTCCTGTTAGTGGCCATCATCAACATCATTCTTTGAATAGAATATATAATAGATCTACAAATAATGTGAATTTATCGAACAGTTTTTAGATTTATCTGAAGGTGAAAGTTTTTCTGAAAGTCAGAATAATGTAACTGAGCAAAAAATTTATTAAAAAAAATGTTGATAGTATAACTGATAAAGCATATTTAAATAAAGAAATAAAAACAAATAAGAAAAATCTAAGGAAGGTTTTACTTTATTTTGGCAAGTTTCTACTGTAGACAATGAAATCAAATAAAAAGAAGACAAAGTTATTAAAATTTTATTTTTTGAAGATGAAGAAAATGTAATACAAATAAAAGAATTAAAAAAAAAACAAATTTAAAAGTTAAAGAAATACTTTTTGTAACTGATTCGAAACAAAATCAAAAACTGCTTCAAAAGTATAGTTTTTTATACACAAATACAGTTGAGAATTTTTGTACAAACCAAAATACTGCAAATAAAGAAAATTCAATAAAGTAGAAGTTAATGAAAAAACATCAGTTAAAAATAAAGATACAAATGCGTCATGTTTAAAAAATAAAGATGTTAATGTAAAGTAAACTAATAAACCAATACAGGCAATGCTGCGAAAAAATAGACGTAATTCAAAATGTGCTATTGATCAATTAAAGGCCCCATCAGAAACTTTGTCTACTTTATCAAGATGCATGCTTGTCAAGTTTATTAACACAAAAAACTACCCAAACGCGCACCAGGCCTTTATCGTTTGCTGAACTTAATTATAAAGATACAAGAGATATTTGCAAGAAATCCATAGCACAACAATTACCAAGGGAAGTTACTAAAATATTGTCTACGTCTATACGAATGGTAAACTATTTTGATTTTATGCAAAACAATGTCCCGGCAGCTAGTACTAGTAATATTAACAAAACTAGTAGTACAAAATGAAGTTGCAGTGATCAGTCTACGATTACAATAATAGAAATACCAAAAAAAAAATTTAAGCTATTACAAAAGCATCTTGAAAGAAGAGAAAAGCAAAAAACCGGCCAGATAGAAAAAGACATTAAAAATAATAGCAAACCTGAAAAGCGTCATAATAAAACAAAATCGTTGTTTTATCGAACCGAAGTTGAAGGAAAAAACGTTAAAGATATGCGTAAAGAAAGTAAATATCAAAAAGAACTTGACCCAAATAAAAAGCAAGTAGAAACTGCTAACAATTCAACTAATTCTAATACTGAGGATCAGCCAATTATTAATTTAAAACTTAAACTAAAAAAGGATAGTATTGATAGCAATTCCAACTACAATATTGTGAATGAAAGACCCAACTTAATAGATGTAATATTAAAAAAGAATTTACGCAAACTAGCTAAAATATCAAAAAATAAAATAAAAAATTTGACACAAAAGACAAATCTGATATTATTAGTACAGCTTATGGTGCCATTGCTAAAGATATTGAAAGTGATTTGAAAACCGAAACAGTTGTTGTTAAACAGTGCAGCGTCGTTGTCGGTATAAATGATTTAAGTAATTTTGATTTGCAATCTAATGTAGTTCAAAATACTGAAGATTTTGACAAGTTAGAAACTAAATCAGAATTTAACGGAAATAATCAACACATTGAAATTGCAAAATTGTTAGAAAACAAAGAAATGGAATCAATAGCTGTCAAAAAATTGTTAGAAAATAAAAAAGAAATGGAAAAAAGAGTATATGGTATTATAAAATCTTTAGATGATGAAGATATGCAAACAGCAATATATATGTAACCAAAAGTACCCGATAAAAAACAAATAGAACCAGCAGTATCCGAGATTAAACTTTTACATAATGAAGTAGTAGAACCATCAGAAAATAATTATGTAGAACTATCAGTGTTGGTCAGCAAAACTTCAGACAATAAAGAACCAGAAATATTAGCGGAAAATACTATAGATAGTAAAAAAATAGTATCCACAAAAAAGTATTAGATAATAAAAAAATTACTACTACTACTACTACTAAGTGTGTAATGGTATGCCAATACTAGTTGGATATGATTGTCCAAAACAAGTTACTAAAGAAGATAAGTTGCTTAAAGAAGAAATAGTGATTTGATTGATATGAAAATAAAAGAAGAACCTGAAGAAGAAGAAAAACCTATTATCAATTTTTCCAATAGTTTCACATCCAAAAGAATTAATAGATCTAATACCTTAAGCACTTAAAATTGCAATGAGTAATCTTCTTATTGATGAAAATGTCGCAAATGTTTCAGAGTCATCAACTTTATCAACAAAATTAATTTGTAAACTAAAAGTAAACATTATACAATCAAAACAAATATAAGAGCACACTTTTAAAGGTTTCCGATCACGTTTTTATAGATATTGCATTGGGCAAAAAAAATGAAATTGCAAATCAAAACTTGAAACTGAAACTCAACCATAACTTATTCTTTTGCCAACAACAACTGGACAAGATTTATCAAGTATAATTACACTTTTACAACTAAATTCAATTATTGAAGTTAAAGGAGAAAATGATGTTATCAAAACTGATATGACTAAAATAATTGAAGTTTTAAGTAAGGAGAATACGAAAATTTAAAGAATTAAACCTAAAGAAGTTCAACAACCCAGTATTTCTAATTTAACTATTACTAGCATTTCATCAAACAGTAGCACAGTTGAACTACTCACTACCACTCCAAATAAACCAGAAGAACGCATTCCTGACGTTACACTAACTATAACTCAAACTATTTAATCTAATGAAATTGTAGCTGAAATTACTATATCACAATTCATGTTTAAATTGAAGCCATTTTACTTGAATTATTATCTACAGCAAAATATAGCTAAACAAGCTTACATGCTAATAATCCGTTGCAGCAATGAACTAGAGAGTGAATTGAGTACAATTTTCAACAACAGAATTGTTGGAACTGCCAAACAAATAGTTGATATTATTTCTAAATCAAATGTGGTTGATTTTGATGTCAACAATATGATTTATACGCTTTGCCAACCAATTACGCGTGATTATAATGAAGAGTACATTTTAGTTATTTTACCTTTAAAGGTGTGCTCTTATATTTGTATTGATTGTATAATGTTTACTTTTAGTTTACAAATTAATTTTGTTGCTAAAGTTGATGATTCTGAAACATTTGCGGCATCATCATCTATTAGAAGATTATTCATTACAATTTTAGCTGCTTTAGATATTAGATCTATTAATCTTTCCGAATGTGAAACTATTGAACGTTCCAATAAATTGATAATAGGTTTTTCTTCTTCTTCTGGTTCTTCTTTTATATACACATCATTCAAATCACTATTTTCTTTAAGCAACTTATCTTCTGTAGTCCCTCGGGCGAACCTGTAACCCCTAGAGGGCGCGTCTCCAGGTGGCGGATAGGAGGAAGCCCTCACCGGCTTAGCCGGCGGGTAGGTGGAAAATAAAATACCACTCGCGGACCAAACAGGACGGGCAGATTGGGCTTATAGCTGTAGAGAAAGCAGTCAATCTAAGAAAAAAGCTCCAAACAAAAAATTCTGATTTTCCTGGTAGGGGATGAGGCACTGGGCTAACTCCTCGATACTAAAAAAAAAAACGCATTTTTAAAAGAACTAGTCAACAGCTTCGGAACGGATTAGAAACTAAAAAACGACATAAGTTACGTAACAGGAAAATTATTATTGGAACATGGAATTTTCAAAGCCTTTCAACAAAAACAAACAAAGTACTAGCGGAGCTACAAAAAACAAAGCTGACATAATAGTCCTGGCAGAAAAAAAAAAGACAAGGCTCGATAAACCTCAAAAAACCACCACAACGCAAAAAACCAAGAACATGAAATCTATAATAGACTACACAACAACACGACAAAAAACAAATCTAGTCATACAGGATATAAGGGTGTATAGAGGTGCAACATGCGGCAGCGACCACTATCTGTTAAAAAGAAATATCCTGTTCTCGAGGAAATACAAAAAAAAAGAAAACGTAATTATGGTTAAATAGACACAAACATAAACAAAAGAGAATAAAAAAGAAGACAAGTTTAACTTGGACAGTTTAGAAAATGAGAGCACCCAAAACCTATACAAAACAAGATTAGACCAAAAACTACAGACCATACAGTATAAAGATAACGAGAAACATTACTAATGTATTAAATCATGCATATATGCAGCGACCAAGAAAGCATTAGAATATAAAAAACAACAACAAAGGGTGACTACATATTAGTGGGACGTAGAAATAAAAAAAAATATAAGAAACAAAAAAGAAAAGTACCTGGCATACTTGTCCAATATGTCGAACGAGCATAAAATATGGTATAAACAAGCAAAAGCACAAAAGAAAATTAGCAAGAAAAAAACAAAGCATGGGAGAGAAGATGCAACAAAATAAACACGCATATTGGAAGACGAAAAAGTAGCGAAAGCTGGAAAATACTAAAATCCCTGAAACAGGAAAATAAAGATCTGATATCACCAATAACAATAGAAAAATGAGAGAACTATTTTAAACAGTTACTAATAGAACATAGACTACCCTTTCAAGAGAACCCAGAGATAGAAGGAAACATAAACATAACAGCATCACCAATCAAAATAATTGTAGCAGACGTAAAACAAGCTTGTAAATCACTAAAGAATAGAAAGGCACCCGGACCTGGAAACATTCCAGCAGAGCTCATTAAATGTGGAACAACAAAACTATACTAAGAACTAACGGTACTAATCCAAAACTGCTTGAATATAAAGCCAACCTTGGAAGAATGGAACATTGCCTTTTTATCGACCATACATAAAAAAGAGGACACGTTGAACTGCGACAATTACAGAGAGATAACAGTAACGAACACACTATATAAAATATATGGCAAAATCCTGTCAAAAAAAAATCAAAGCAGAATACAATAACATGTAAAAGGAGAAGCAGGCATGATTCCGGGTGGAAAGATCAACAATAGACCATCTATTCTCCGTCACTCAAATAATAGAATAGAAAACTGCGTACAACGTTATAGATTTGAAAAAAGCGTATGACAGTGTACCACAAAATATACTATGAGAAGCGCTAGAAAAAATTAACATAAATGCAAACATAATAAAGGCGATACAAAAATTATATCAACACGCATCAGCAAAACATAAAATAGGCCAAAAATTATCAAAAAGTTTTAATATAACTAAAGAGTTTAAACAAAGGAGCTGCGTATCTACGACTCTGTTTAAAATATACCTAGAACAAGCGCTAAAAGAATAAAAAGAAAATCCAAAAACATGGGTATACCCCTAAACGATAATATCGTCTACACACTATGCTTTGATCAAATAGTAATAGCGCAAGATCTACATAACATCGAATATATGACTAGAAAACTCATAAAAGAATACAGCAATTAGGAAATGAAAGTAAATATAAAGAAAACAGCGTATATGTGTATAAGAAGACAACAACAAAACCTCATCCTAGAAAACGAAACAAGCATAAAAGAAACCAAGAAATACTCAGAAGCACAGATAACCAACGACAAAACACAAGATGACAACATAAATGACAGAAATATACAAGGTAGAAATGCAATAAGTATATTGAATGGAATATTATAGGACAAAGGCATTTCATACTATATATTCAACAACAAATATATAATACTATAATAAAAACCATAGTAACATATAGTAGTAAAATATAGAAGTTCAAAAATAAACTTGAAAAAACTCTTAAAGCTACGGAAAGAGATTTCTAGAAAAGGGCAGCCAGGAGATCTAGAATGGGAAGAATAACTAATTACAGGAAACGAGAGATCATGGGAGTAACATACACACCATAATTGAGGACATCAGAGTAAACTAGCTAAGATGATTTGAACATGTATAAAGAATACCAGACAAAAAATTCCTAGAACAAATATAGGAATGGACAGCACATAGAAGAAGGAGAAGAGAAAGACCTATGAAGAGCTAAAGAAAAATTGTCAATAAAGAATTGAAAAAAAAAAAGAAATAAAAGGAGACTTTTAGATGAACTTAAAAGGATAGAAACTGGAAATTGGAAGACGCTATAAACTAAATTAATAATAATAATCTTTTGTAGTAACTTGTTTAGGACATTCATTACTAATTTTTTATTATCTAATACTTTTTTTGCGGATATCATTTCTTTACTATCTTGCTGACCAACACTGATAATTCTACATAATTATTTTCTGGTAATTTCACTTCTTCTTTATGTAAAAGTTTGCTCTTGGATACTGCTGGTTCTATTTGTTTCATATCATCTAGAGATTCTCTGTAAACTAATTTTGATTTAATTTTTTTAGTATTTAAAGAGTTTTTGTAAAAGGATCTTTATAACTTTTTTTTAATACTTAAAGATTTTTTAGCAAATACTGATAGTTCCACCTATTCTTTATCATTACATAAAGATTTGCTAGCGGATATTGATGGTTTGACTTTTTTATTATTTAAAAAAATTTTGGCTGATACTTATACTTTTATTTTTTTATTGATTTCTGAATTATTTTTTTTATTATCTACAAATTTTTGGTTAAAAGTTTTTGTTTTAATTTTTTTGTTATTTAAAAATTTGTATCGGGTACTTTTTGTTTCAAAGATATTGCTGTTTGCATATCTTTATCATCTAAAGATTTTATAATATCAGATACTATTTTTTCTAATAATTTTTTGACAGCTATCGATTCCATTTCTTCGTGTCTAACATTTTTCCAATTTCAATGTCTTGATTATTTTTGTTAGATTCTGATTTAGTTTCAAACTTGTCAAAATCTTCAGTATTTTGAAATACATTAGAATGCAAATCAAAATTACTTAAATAGTTTATACCGACAACAACGCTGCACTGTTTAACAACAACTGTTTTGGTTTTCAAATAACTTTCAATGTCTTTAGCAATGACACCATGAGTTGTACTAGTAATATCAGATTTGTCTTTTGTGTCAAATTTTTTATTTTATTTTTTGATATTTTAGCTAGTCTGCGTAAATTCTTTTTTAATTTTACATCTAGGTTGGGTCTTTCATTCACAATATTGTAGTTGGAATTGCTATCAATATTATCCTTTCTTAGTTTAAGTTTTAAATTTACAATTGGCTGATTCTCAGTATTAGAATTAGTTGTATTGTTAGCAGTTTCTACTTGATTTTTATTTGGGTCAAGTTCTTTTTGATGTTCACTTTCTTTACGCTTATCTTTAACGTTTCTTGTTTCAGCTTCGGTTCGATATAACAAATTTTTTTTTTAATTACGCCTTTTAGATTTGTTATTATTTTTAATGTCTTTTTCTTTTTGACTGATTTTTTGCTTTTCTCTTCTTTCAGGCTGGCATCATTTAACCACTTCTGAAACATATCACATGTTTTTTTTGTATTCAGTGCTGAAAAAATTATTTTGTTTATAGTGTTGTGAGCAACAATTGCTTCTTTTTTTTTTCTTGTTTTTCTGAATTTTGGTTTGTGTTTATTTTTTTGTGATGTTTGAGCAGTCAAATTTTCTACTAATTTGCGTTTGTTAGTTTTATTTTCAATGTCACTATTATTGTTATTTTTAATTTTGTCATTCTTTTCAAAATTGCTTTTAATTTCTATTAAGTTGGAAAAACAATCTTGATGCTTTTTAATAGTTTAATTTTTTCTTTGATACTTCTAATGTTGTATTAGTAGACTGATCACTGCATCTTCATTTTGTACTACTAGTTTTTTTAGTACTACTAGTCCTAGGTGCCGGGAGATTGTTCTGCATAAAATCAAAATAGTTTACTATTCGTATAGGCGTAGGCAATATTTTGGTAATTTCTCTTGGTAATTGTTGTGCTATGAAATCCTTGTAAATATTTCTTGTATTTTTATAATTAAGTTCAGCAAACGATAAAGACCTGGTGCGCGTTTGGGTAGTTTTTTGTGTTAATAAACTTGACAAAAAAATGCATCTTGATGAAGTAGATGTAGTTTCTAATGGGACCATCAATTGATCAATAACACTTTTTGAATTTTTGCCTGTATTGGTTAATTAGTTTTTTTTTCATCTGCATCTTTATTTTTTAAATATGACGCATTTGTAACTTTATTTTTTAATGAATTAGGCGATTCATTTTTTAATTCTTCATCTTGACTTTAAGATATTCTTACATTTATTTCTACTTTATCGGATTTTTTTTTGCAGTATTTTAGTTTGTACAAAAATTCTCAACTGTATTTGTGTATAGAAAACTATACTTTTGAAGCAGTTCTTGATTTTGTTTCGAATCAGTTACAAAAAGTATTTTTTCAACTTCTAAATCTGTTTTTTTAAGTTCTTTTATTTGTATTACATTTTTATCATCTATACAAAATAAAATTTCAATAATTTTGTTTTCTTTTTATTTGATTTTAATGTCTATAGTAGAAACCTTGCCAAAATAAAGTAAAACATCTCCCAGAATTTTCTTTTTCTTATATTTCTTTATTTAAATCTGCTTTATCAGTTATATTATCTACATTTTTTTAACTGAATTTTTTACTCAGTTACATTATTCTGATTTTCAGAAAGACTTTCACCTACAGATAAATCCGAAAACTGTGGCTTCTTTTAGCTTTTTTTATTTTTCGATAAATTCACATTATTCGTAGATCTCTTATACCTTTTATTTAAAGAATGATGTTGACGATGGCCACTAACAGAACAATATCTCAATTAAATAAAAATGATCAATTAATAGTCGTTTTGAAATCAAATATATTTGTATATTTTGACTCAAAATTACTTAAACTTTGGTACCTATTCTTCAAAATTTGATAGAAAAATGTCATCATTGTTTTGTCTAGGTTCTTTTTGATTTGATAAACTTTATTTGAAAAATATGCTGATAATTTATAAAAATTTGAATTTTTATTTAATTCCAAAATTTTGTTAAGAACACAACAACGACCTAGACCCACCCACAAAAGACGTATAATGACGGATGACATTAACATTGATAAAAACTTACATATATATACAAAACAAATTGCTCTTATTGATATATGAAGATTGTTTAGAATATAATAATTATAAAATAATTTTATTTTTGCATTTTTCAGTATCGTACAACATCAACAAATATACAAAGGAAAGAAATTATTTTTTAGTGAACTGTAAATAATCTTCGCACGGAATAGCAAAGGTTTAGAAAAATCATCTTCAACATTTTGATTTTTTGAACCGGATATCAACGGATCACACTAGATTAATTTGCGTAAATTAATCACAATTCACTTTTAATCGATGTAATTGAATTACCGTGCCAGCTTGAAAACTTAGATGAACTCTGACATCAATATGACAAAACCCATGGGAAGTTTATAAGTATTGAAATTAAAGCGCTTTAAAATGATTAAGACTACTCGAACAAAAAAATATGAAATCAATCTACTTAAGACTTTTTTATCATTAATCGTTCATCACAGTCATTCATCACCACCGCTCAAAATAAACAGTCAACAGATTCACAACCGTCGGTAAAACTGCCAACATTTCATCTGCCTAAATTTGATGATAACTTGAAAGATTAGATCAGTTTTGGCAAATCAAATAAGTGAAACAAACAGTTCATTGGCTTTGACCTCAGCATACTATGAGGTGGCACTTAAACTCACTTCAAAATTAAATAGAATGGAATCAAACTTGGCATATTCCATTAGACAAAATGAATAAATGTACAAAACACGTTAGATCTCTGGAAATGATTCAGGAGCTAAATTAAACAAAAGCACTAAGGACAAACACAAAAATTTCAATTGTTTTCCAATTAAAAACTTGATCAACTTTTTACATGATCTTTGTTACAAAGCAGTTTATTGATGCCATCAAAAATAACTTAAACATGGTTGTACACTGCTGGTATTTTAAAATATGCTATGCGGGCATCTTATATTCCAGTTACAATGCAATTACAAACACGTATTGCAGGTGAAAGCATTAAGCATTGCAATGTACATGTGATCGAGACTTACTTGATTAAGTTATATTTTTCAAAGACAAAAAAATACAAAAGATATTGACATAAAAATTGAAATAAAAAAAATTCCAATTACCAGAACAAAACAGACAAAATACTTGGGAACAATAATAACAGAGAAACTAACATGGGATACACAAAAAAACAAAATATTAAAAGAAAGTGCAGCAACAATAGGAGCTATCTATAGAACCAGGAAATGCATAACATAAGAAACTGCAATAAGTATATACAACTCACTATATTTATCAAAAATTAATTATTTAATAAATATATGGGGTGAGACAACAAAAACAAATATACAAAAAATACAAAGACAACAAAACAAAATACTTAAAATAATACATAAACTCCCAAAGCTAACACCAACAGAAGAAATATACAAAATAATCAACAAAACAAACAATAACAAAAAAATAAATTTAAAAATAAAGAAATTAAAACAAATCTACAAATAATATTAAACAAAGAAATTCATGGACATAACACGAGAAAAAGAAGTAATATACATGTACACACAACAAGGACAGAAAAAGCAAAAAAAAACAATACTAAGCAATGGACTAATCACAACTACCTGAAAATTTAAAAAAAACGAAAACCATTAAAGAATTTAAAACAAAAATAAAAGAACATTACCTAATAACAAGACCAAAACAAACAAATAAATAAACAAACATGATAATACACACAAAATAAGATAAATGGAAAGAGAAAATAAAAATGGTGCCCGGAATACGAAGCTTTGCAGCCTACCATATATGGAAACGGTGTAAAGCAGCAAGTGGGGAGAAAGAAAAAATGTTGTAAATATGTAAATATATTATAATAAATTTAGTTAATAAAAACTGATTAACGGTTGAATACCAGTAAAAAAAATATTTACTCACATGAACGCAGTTTTATTATAAAAAATAACCATCACCTGCAACTTTACCATCACTGCTGGCATCAAAATATGCTATTTGGCTAATTTTGTAAATAAACTGAAATAGTCAACTTATACTTTTCAACATTTTGGATTATGTACTATTTTCTAGTTTTTTTATCAGTATCAGTATCAGCAAAGTTTTATAATTTTTTTCTGTTCTATATTTTGAACGTTTGACAATAGACGCTTGATTATAGTCATCAGCAAGATATAACTTAGATAGAATTTGTATCTTGCCTGATTAAAGTTTTGTTATATAGTAGAGCTAACTTGCTATTATCTAGAATAATTTATATGGTTTTTAATACAGATTGACAAGGTAGCAAATGCTCTATAGAGGTAGTTTTTTTAGAATTGGTTTTACAGTTGGTTTTTGTTGTTGATTGTGCATATTAGGTTTTGGTATCTTGATGCAGCAACCATTGTGTGTCTTTATTCAGTCTGCTAAACTTTACATACATTTTGTCTTTTGGGTAACTATTTTGAATTGATTTTTTTTTATTGAACTACAGTTAAAGTTTGAATTCTAATTGCTTTACATTCTTTTTTATTTCTTTAGTTTTTTTTTGCCAAAACCTTGGTTATTATTTTGCATTATTTTGCAAATAACGTTGACAACGCTATTATATTCATAGCTTTGATCAAGCGTACTTTTTTGCAATTAAATTAAAGTTTAAATTATGTTTGGTAAGTTTTTGTTAAAATATTACACAATCTTAATTTTTAAGTTAGAAATTAAATTGTGATATCATTACTTGTGTATATTTTTGCACAAAAAGAAACTCCTTTATTTGATAATTAGTTGTTAAATGTCTGTTGAAAAAATCACTGTATGGAGTAGTGATTAGGGGTGTAAGGGATGATTAACCACAAAATAATATATTTAAGATCATCCAACTGTCAACCTCACCTGCACGCGGTACACCCTGCTACACAACCAACGAGGCTCTGGCGACCGAACAAGACGGTATAAATATATTTTTTTTACAAATTAGTACTAGTAGCACATCTACGGCTTTTAAGAGCTGATGTCTAATTTTTTTTTAATTTCAAAATATTCTATTTAATAATAAAAGATTATATAGTATATTATTAAGATACATATTCTGCTTTGCTTTAATTCCGAGCAGCACACAGCACTAATATAAATTGTTTTGTTTTGACATTTCTCAGAATTATTTTAAAACGCATATCAATTTGATAAAAACTGATAAAATTACATTGTTGAATAATTAATTACAATAATTAAGGTACAATAATTTAAATAGAAATCTGCTGCGTTATTATATTTATTTACAATTACTATGATTTCAGTATTTACGACAGATTTTATATACTTTTTAATTTCTAATTAAATGGAAATGTTTATAAACTCTATCGACTTGAAAATAGTTCCAGTTTTTCTTGTTCGGCCATCTTCTCGGTTTTAATATAATATCTTCTGATTTATATTTAATAGCAAAAGCAGTTTTTTTTTACTTAAAGCATTATAACATTGCAATTTTAATAATAAATATTTAAAAATATTTAAAAAAGTTATATATATAATTTAACAATATTACCATGTTTAATTCCTCTTGCATCCACGGCGTTTCTGATGTTCTTTATCATCCGAATCATCAATACTGGAGTAACTGGAATCGGAGCTGGTGTATCCATTAAGCAAAATAGGATTTGTTTCATTTTTTGGTTTCTTCTTTAAGACATGTTTTCCACAGTAGCACATTCTAAGCGGTTTTGTAAAAAAATGTATTATTTAAATCTAATTGTCTTAGACATGATTGCAAAATATGTGAGATTACTAATAATAATAATATGTTTACGGATATAGTCGCCAAAAGTACAACGATAATTTAGTTAAAAATTAAATTAATTTGTTTTGAAATCAGTAGTAGTACTTTTTTCTTATTTCAGCAATAAACGCCATTTAGAAATGCTTTTATTGCGTTTATACAAAAAACAATCGATCGACTCAAGTTTATTATATTCATTTGTAAATAAAAATTGCAAACAAGAAACCAAGATTTATTTTGAAATGGCCAACTAAAATTCCAGTTCAAAAAATGTAAAATTCTACATGATCAAATACTGTGTTACGCGTTGCAACGAAAGTTAATTTGATAAAAATTGATAAAACCACATTGTGAAATAATTATGTTAGGTACAATAACCTAAGTAAGCAAATAATGTAAATTGAAATCGATTAAATGAGAATTAAATAGCTTCAGTTTTACTTATTATGATATCAGTTATTATGCGTTATTATATTTATTTACAATTACTGCAACTTTAGTATTTACAGATTTTATATACTGTCTGATTTTCTACAGATTTTGTGACTGGAAATAGACTTTTTAATTTCCAGATTGACTTGAAAATGTTCCAGCTTTTCTTATTCAGCCGTACTGGGCGTTTTCTTCTCATTTATATAAAATTGTTATTATTATTTGTTATATTTTTACTTGTTGCTCATTTAAGTTCAAATAATTTGATACATTTTTTGTAAAATCTGTGTATTCAATTCAATTTATTTAACATGCTAATACAATACAGTACATGTCAGTCAGGTACATGGTAGGTATAATAACAAAAGTATACAAAACTAATATGTAGATAAGTCTAATTTTTGTTTACAATAAAATAAAAAATACACTACTACTGTACAAGAAATAAAAAAGATTATACACTTTAAAAATTATTTAAAAAACAATAAATTATTAGTTTAGGTTTACCTTAAAGTGAAAATATATAAATAGAAGACATTTTAAAAAAGATCTACAAAATTATTAATTAAAAATTTTCAAAACAATAAAAGGTTTCACTAATTAAATACTTTTTCTTTCAAATATTTTGTATCAAAAGTTTTGATACGTTGAGATAAAGCGTTACAAAATCTAATTGAAAAAAATCATGTTTTGCTCTTGTATCATAGTTGTGAAAAGAATCATTATTTAGATATAGTTCTCTGTTTTGCTTTAGATGGCAAGGTTAAAGTTTTAAGCTGTTTAAAACAGTGATTACATTTTTAGTATAACTAACTCCAGCTATAACTCGAATCGCCCTTTTCTGCAGTGTAAATATCCTATTTCTAACTCTTGAACGACCCAAAATTTTTTGGGTAACATATTACCTTGTGTTTGCCTTTGTGGCATTGGATCAATATACACTCCTAAAAAATTTGCAAATTGTGCAGTGCTTTCATTTGGATGTTCACTTTAAGTAAGAAGTAGCTTTACCGTTTTTCCTGGTTCAAGCATAGTCTGTTGTTATTATACCAATCAAACGCTTTAAGTTGTGTATATTCTTCTCATTCTATCAAATCCGCTAGTGAATCATCAACAAATAATACTACCTTTGTGTTGTCAATTGCAATTGGAAAATTGTTTATGAATATTAAAAATAGCAGTGGCTTAAGAATAGAACTCTGCGGAACACCATACTCTATTGAAAGTTTACCAGAAATTTGATCATTAAAAGATACTACTTGTTTTCTATAACTAAGATATGATAATATTAATCTACAAGAGTTTGGTCAAAAGTTGTAGCAATACAATTTTTGGAAGAGTATTGTATATGTACAAAAGCAATAAAAATTAGAATAAGATTCAATTTACAAAAATATGTTTATAAACATCTAAGTAAATTTAAAGATTTAATAAAAAATATTAAGTTATAATATTGCATACAAAAACTTTGTATATAATGTCTTGTAAAAGCTTCTTTTTTAAACTTTGTGATTACTTAAGTAACACATATTTGTATTATACGTATACACATATATTTATACTAGAGTTAACCGAGTTGCTGTTGATTGTTGAAGTTGAATTGTTGCTTATGTTTGGCAAGAATCTTTTCATAACTCTTGTGTCTAAACAATGTGTAGATTATTGGAATAAGAGCAAGAATATAACGACCACACCAAAAAATAAATAAGCCGCTTCTACATCCATTTTGTTTTTTTTTTTGCTGCTATTCTTACACTTACAATTTAATCTTAGATGAATAAAAGGAAGAACAGCTATAAGCTGAACTTTGCCTTTTTGTATATATAATATACAAATAAAGACCATTATTATTATTATTATTATAGAAATAAAACAAAATTGTTATTTAAATTTATTTAAAATTAAAATTTAATATTACTTTGAAAATCTGTCCTCGACACTCTTCATAACCTTCTTTTTTTTGTTGTTTTTATTGAATGTGCCTCTTACATAAGTTGTTGCTTATTTTATATTTTTGTACACTTGAGTTTAAGCTTTACCTTATCTTAAATTGGTTTGCACGTGTGAACAATTTTGCTGTTGTTTTGAATCAATTTAATTTGAATGTAGATTATTGACTTTAATATTTGTTTTGAATATTACAAGTTTTCAAAATAATTGTTTAAAACTTCAATTTAACGAGAAATTCAATAAAAATATTTAATTAATTCTAAGGCAACTAGATCTATATTATTATAAAAACCAAAGATAAAATCCATCTTTTGCATATGTTAAACTGACATTTCATAATAGGTTATGTTTTTGTGCACCTTAAGCCTTACAATTCTGAGGTTTAAAACTTTAAGGTCTACTTAAGTGGAACTCAATAAATAAGCCGAGTCTTACCTTTTTTGGGATTTTTCAGCGTGCTAAATTTAAATGCCATAGAATAACTTTTCTGACGTCATTTTGTTAAGTTATTGCTATCGCGTTGACACGTTCTCTTCGAACGGTTTCATCCAATGCTGAATATGTTTCTAAAATTAAACTTTTACAACGGGAATAGTTATACTGCGTACACACTTGCAACAATCTGCCGTACCGCAACACCGTCGCGTAACATCTTCGCGCAATATCACCACGCAACAGCGTCCCATTGCTTGTCGGTTTTCTGCCGTCGGATTAAAGAAAATGTTACGCAACGATGTTGCGGTACGCAGTTGTGTTGCGGAGAGATGGTACGCGACGATGTTACGAGACAGTGTTGAGGTACGGCAGATTGTTGCTTTAAAGTCAGGTTTATTTTTTGTGCATCAACATTGGTTTCCTTAGAAATATTGGTAGAACAAAAAAACCGAATTTTTATGGTTTATAAATATGCAAATACGTCCTCAGAATGTTTAGTCTCTTCATATATTTTTTTTGTAAATCCAAGGTACTCTATTCAACATTTTTACTTACTATCAAATTGTTTACTGCAACAAAACACAAAGAGATAAGGACAATTTAATTGTAATATAAATTACGCGATTAAAATTATTATGTAATATAATATGTTTATCAATGATACATAACAACAATACTTATTTTTTACAAAAGAGTTTAATCAACATATTAATTCGTAGAACAAACCTATTAAAATTTGAAACGAATGGTATGTCAAATTTTTGAAATAGTGTTTGACTAACAAATAAACAAATAAAGTTATCAAAAGTATTGTATGTTGCTTAATGTTTAACTATTAGTTAACATTTTTATATTACTTTATTTTTAAATTTTATTCAACAATTTGTTTAAAATTATCTAAAAAATTTTCGAGCGATTAAAAAGTTTTTTTTATAAAATTGGGTGCTTAAATAACAGCTATCAGGTTGAGTATTCAATTTAGTTAATTCAACCAGATTTAAATAACTTTATTATTAAAATAACTCATTATTTAAATAAGTCTACCATACGTGTAGTCGAGTACACAAAAAAACTACATACAGTATTTAGCTAGTCAAAAAATCTTTATCATTCAAGTTTATGTGTTTACCCAAATACTAAAAAAACTATCAAAAAATCAAGTACCTAAGTACTTCAAAATCAGCTTTGAGTAATCAAGTTACTAAATCTCAAAACATTTAAGTTTAAATATAAAAACATTTCTAAACAAACTGTAATTTCCAGAATCCTAATATAGATTTTAAAATTTATAAAAGAGTTTTGTTTTAAAAAAATAGTATTTAAGTGTTTTTAAAAGAATAAACTTAGAAAACACAATATAATTTTTATAATAAATATGTTTATTGTGCAGCTGTCATTGCTAAGGAAATGTAAGCAATTGCGTGCAAAACATTTTGGATTCTAAATTTAGAGTTGAAGAGTAAACCATACTTTACTGCACGTAGGCTTTATTCTAATAAAGTCACCGTACAAAGGGTCTACCCTTTGTACGGTGACTTTACCTGGCATTCAACCACTCTATGAAACTAATGTATGCAGGTACAACGCTTGGAGCAGCTCACCAACATAAACTATCTATCGTATGAAAGAACCAAGCATTGTTTTGTCATTCATTTCAGATTCTCTACACGTTGGACTGTCTCTAGTACTAATTGTGTGCATGTGTTTTTTAGTTAGCTGTGTCCTGTCATAATTTGTGAGTTTTTATTTAACTGTTGCAAGTAGTCTTAGCATTTGAGGCAGTCAATGTCAGTTAGTTTTAAATAAGTTATTGAAGTTTTTTAGTGGTAATGCAGTCCTGGGTTTAGATCCGCTTTAATGTAACCTACTTTGTTGAAATGTCCATTTACTTAAAACAGCTTAATGTTATTTCTACAG
Source organism: Tachinus rufipes (assembly GCA_963932245.1). Lineage (NCBI taxonomy): Eukaryota > Metazoa > Arthropoda > Insecta > Coleoptera > Staphylinidae > Tachinus > Tachinus rufipes. The sequence goes on from OZ010750.1 coordinate 14,795,330, forward strand.
GCTGTTAAAGTAAGGGTACAACAACATTAAAAAATTAGCTTTGATGTGATTTTAGGCTTGCTATAAACCAATTAGGTCTGCTTTACGTTTTGTTAAAATTTGGACATTTTTACCAGATATTTTGCGGTTTACTATTTTTATAATCCCATAAGTTATCCCAACTATTTTTGCTTGGAAGATAGTCTTGTACGTTCTTAGTAGTAAAGATATTTTGAAATCCACTTAAAAACTTTGACTGATCATCATCACCTTACTTGTTAATTGGGTGGTGTAAATAGTTTTGCAAAAGTAATTGGTGCAGTTTCTTTAACTTTTTTACGTCTTGTTGTTTTTTTTGTGGTTCTTTTGCATTATCTTGGTACATGTTGATCATTTATTTATTATTGACTGTTGATTTTTATTAAGTTCTAGATATGACCATATTTGCGCTTGCAGTTTGTGTACTTGATCATTGTTTTAATAAGATATGGGTGATTTTACTTGAGCTTGGAATAGTTCTACTTAAGCTTTAGGTAGTTTTACTGGAGCTTTGGGTAATTCTACTAAAGCTCTGGGTAGTTTAACTGGTGCTCTGAGTGGTTTATCTGGAGTTCTGTGTAGTTCTACTATGGCTTTAATTAGTTCTACTGGTCTAAGTAGTTCTATTGATGCTCTGGGTTGTTCTACTGGTGCTCTGAGTAGTCCGTCTGAAACTCTGGGTACTTCTACTAGGGCTCTGGGTAGTTTTATTGGAACTTTGAATAATTTTACTAGTCTGGGTGGTTCTACTGCAGCTCTGGATGTTTTATTAGAACTCTGGGCAATTGTATTTGAAACCCAGGTAGTTCTACTTGCAAAAACGTAGTGTAGTATAATTGTGGGTTCTTTGATTTGAACACATAACACATATTCTTGATTGTGTCATAAAAACAACAGCAAATAGTAACAAAGTTGATTTTGCTCTTGCAAATATTAACATAAAAGTAACTAAAATGTACTCATTATTATAATCACGCATAAGTTGTTGGCAAAGCGTATAAATCATATTGTTGACATCAAAATCAACCACATTTGATTTAGAAATAATGTCAACTATTTGTTTGGCAGTTTCAACAATTCTGTTGTTGAAAATTGTATTCAAATCACTTCCTAGTTCTTTGCTGCAATTGATTATTGTCTTGTAAGTTTTTTTGGCTATATCTTGCTGTAGTTAATAACCCTAGAAAAATTGCTTCAATTTAAACTTGAATTGTGCCATAGTAATTTCAGCTACATTTTCATTAGATCAAACCGTTTGAGTTATAGTTGGTGTAACGTCAGGAATGCGTTTTTTTGGTTTATTTGGAGTAGTAGTAAGTAGTTCAACTGCGCTACTATTTGATGGAATGCTAGTAATAGTTAAATTAGAAATAATGGGTTGTTAGACTTCTTTAAGTTTAATTGTTTGAACTTCCATGTTCTCCTTACTTAAAACTTCAATTTTTTTAGTCATATCAGTTTTGATAACATCATTTTTTGCTATAACTTCAATATATAGATTTAGTTTTGGAAGTGTAATTATACTTGATAAATCTTGTCCAGTTGTTGGTGGCAAAAAATTAAGCTTCGGTTGAGTATCAGTTTCAAGTTTTTGATTTGCAATTTCATTTTTCTTACCTAATGCAATATTTGCATTTGCATCAAGAATTATTATTTCTGTTTCCTTATTGTCATTATTGCTTACTGTTACAGTAATATTTTCAGAAATTGATGGAGAGTTAAATAACTTATTTATTAAATTTTCTAAGGGAGTATTAAAAACGTGATTGGGAACCTAAAAGATGTATTGGATTCAAATATTTGTATTAATTGTATAATTTTACTTTTAGTTTAGAAATTAATTTTGTTGATAAAGTTGATGGTTCTGAAACATTTGCGACATTTTCATCGATAAGAAGATTACTCATTGCAATTTCAAGTGCTTTAGATATTAGATCTATTAAATCTTTTGGATGTAGAACTATTGGACGTTCCAATAAATTGATAATAGGTTTTTCTTCTTCTTCACTTTCTTCGTTTATTTACATACCATTCAAATCACTTTTTTCTTTAAGCAACTTATCTTCTCTAGTCCCTAGGGAGAGCCTGTAACCCCTAGAGGGCGCGTCTCCAGGTGGCGGATAGGGGGAAGCCCTCACCGGCTTAGCCGGCGAGTAGATGGAAAATAAAATACCACTCGCGGACCAAACAGGACGGGCAGATCGAGCTCATAACTGTAGAAAAAGCAGTCGATCTAAAAAAAACGCACTGTTAAAATAACCAGTCAACAGCCTCGGAACAGAATAGAAACTAAAAAACGACATAAGTTACGGAACAGGAAAATTATTTTTGAAACATGAAACATTCAAGGCCTCTCTACAAAAACAAACAAAGTACTAACGGAGCTAACAAAAAACAATAGACATAATAGTCCTGACAGAGAAAAAGAAAACAGGACAAGGCTCGAAAAACTTCAAAAAACCACCACTTCTATAGTAAAGTATAGGAAAAGAAATAAGAACTCAACAAGAATTATCGATCTTTATTCGGAACGAGCTCAAAAGATTTATAACAACAGAAAGCAATTAACGAACAAATGATTAAGATGAACCTAACTCTATACAGACAAAAACTGACAATACTAGGCGTATAATGATGCAATAGTTGCAAAAAAAAAACAATTTTATGAACAACTAAACCGCAAAATAATAAAAGTGAGTAACACACGACAACTCATTATGATAGGAGATATGAACACGAGAACCGAAAAAAAAACATCAGAATAAAAAAGTAGGACAATACGGAGAAGATATACTAAACGACTATGGCTGCAAGTTAATTACAATATGTATAGCTTCAAAATACAAAACGGATTCTACCCACACCGCAATATACATAAATACACTTGGATGCAAAAAACCAAGAACCTGAAATCTATAGTAGACTATACAACAACACGACAAAAAACAAATCTAGTCATACAGGACATAAGGGTGTATAAGGGTGCAACATGCGGCAGCGACTACTATCTGTTGAAAACAAATATCCTGTTCTTATGGAAGTACAAATAAGAAGAAAACATAAATATAAACAAAAGAGAAAAGAGGAGAAAAAAAAAGAAGACGTTTAATTTGGACAGCTTAGAAAATGAGAGCACCCAAAACTTATACAAAACAAGATTAGACCAAAAACTATTGACCATACAATATAAAGAAAACGAGAAATATTACCAATGCATTAAATCATGCATACATGCAGCGGTCAAAGAAGCATTAGGATATAAAAAACAGCAACAAAAGATGATTACATATTGGTCGGACGTAGAAATAAAAGAAAATATAAGAGACAAGAAAAAAAGTACCTGGCATACTTGTCCAATATGTCAAACGAGCATAAAATATGGTTTAAACAGGCACAGGCTAAAGCCTGAAGGAAAATTAGCCAAAAGAAAAACAAAGCAAAAAAAAACTAATATCACTAATAACAATAGAAAAATGAGAAAATTAATTTAAACAGTTACTAATAGAAGATAGACTCCAAGAGAACCTAGAGGGAGAAAGATACATAAACATAACAGCACTACCAATTAGAATAACTATAGCACACGTAAAACAAGCTTGTAAATCAAAAGAATAGAAAAGCATCCGGACCGGAAAACATCTTAGCAGAGCTCATTAAATGTGAAACAACAAAACTATACCAAGAACCAACCGTACTAATCCAAAACTGCTTGAATAAAAAACCAATCCCGAAAGAATGCAACATTCCTCTTTTATCTATCATACACAAGAAAGGAGACACGTTGAACTGCGACAAACACAGAAAGATAACAATAACAAACACACTATATAAAATATATGGCAATATTTTGGCACTTCCACTTCTTTATCATTATATAAAACTTTGCTAGTGGATGTTAATGATTTGACTTTTATTAACTAACCACTTTTTGGCTGATACTTTTACTTTCACTACTTTATTGATTTTTGAATCATTTTTTTTATTATCTACAGATTTTCTGCTAGAAGTTCTTGTTTTTATTTTTTGTTATTTAAAGATTTTTTTAACGGGTAGTTCCAAAGATATTGCTGTTTGCATATCTTCATCATCCAAAGATTTTAGAATACTAGATACTATTTTTTCCACTTTTTTTTTTTTTCTAACGATTTTTTCACACCTATCAATTCCATTTCTTTGTGTTCTAACAATTTTTCAATTTTAATTTTTTGATTAATTCCGTCTGATTCTGTTTTAGTTTCTAGATTGTCAAAATCATTAGTATTTGGACTACATTAGAATGCAAATCAAAATTACTTAAATTGTTTATACCAACAATGACGCTGCACTGTTTAACAACAACTGTTTTGGTTTGCAAATCACTTTCAATATCTTTAGCAATAGCACTATGAGTTGTATTAATAATATCAGATTTGTTTTTTGTATCAAACTTTTATTTATTTTTTTTTATTTTAGCTAATCTGCGTAAATTCTTTTTCAATTGTTGGGTCCTTCATTCACAATATTATAACTGGAATTGCTATCAGTACTAACCTTTCTTAGTTTAAGTTTTAAATTTACAATTGGCTGATTCTCAGTATTAGAATTAGTTGTATTATTAGCAGTTTCTACTTGCTTTTCATTTGGGTCAAGTTCTTTTTGATGTTCACTTTCTTTATGCTTATCTTTAACGTTTCATCCTTCAGCTTTGGTTCGATATAACAATAATTTTTTTTATTACGCTATTCAGATTTGTTATTATTTTTTTTGTCTTTTTCTTTCTGACTGATTCCTTGCTTTTCTCTTTTTTTAGGCTAGCAGCATTCAACCACTTCGGAATCATATCACATGTTTCTTTTGTACTCAGTGCTAAAACATTTATTTTGTTCATAGTATTGTCAGCAACATTAGCTTCTTCTTTTTTTCTCATTTTTCTAAATATTGATTTGTGTTTATTTTTTTGCGATGTTTGATCAGTCAAATCTTTTACTAAATTGCGTTTGTTAGTTTTATTTTCAATGTCACTATTATTGTTATTTTCAATTTTGTCATTCTTTTCAGAATTGCTTTTATTTTCTTTTAATTTGAAAAAACTATCTTGATGCTTTACTAAATGTTTTTTTTTTGGTACTTACTACTACTACTACTAGTTTTGTTAGTAATACTAGTACTAGCACCAGGGACATTGTTCTGCATAAAATCAAAATAGTTTACCATTCGTATAGGCGTAGACAATATTTTGGTAATTTCCCTTGGTAGTTGTTGTGCTATGGATCACTTGCAAATATCTCTTATATCTTTATAATTAAGATCAGCAAACGATAAAGGCCTGGTGCGCGTTTGGGTAATTTTTTCAGTTAATAAACTTGACAAGGAAATGCATCTTGATAAAGCAGACGTAGTTTCTAATAGGACCTTCTATTGATCAATAACACTTTTTGAATTACGTCTAATTTTTTGCAGCATTGCCCGTATTGGTTTATTAGTTTTCTTTTCATCAACTTCTTTATTTTTTTAACATGACGCGTTTGTATCTTTATTTTTTAATGAATTAGGCAATTCATTTTTAAATTCTTTATCTTTAAGATGAGATGTTTTTGCATTTACTTTTACTTCATCGGATTCTTTATTTGCAGTATTTTGGTTTGTACAAAAATTCTCAACTGTATTTGTGTATAAAAAACTATACCTTTGAAGCAGTTCTTGATTTTGTTTCAAATCAGTTACAAAAAGTATTTCTTCAACTTTTAAATCTGTTTTTTAAGTTCTTTTATTTGTATTACATTTTGTTCATCTTCAAAAAACAAAATTTCAATAACTTTGTTTTTTTTTTATTTTATTTCATTGTCTATAGTAGAAACCTTGCCAAAATAAAGTATAACTTCCCCCAGAATTTTCTTATCTGTTTTTATTTCTTTATTTAAATTTGCTTTATAAGTTATACTATCTAAATTTTCTTAACTGATTTTTTTACTCAGTTACATTATTGTGACTTTCAGAAAAACTTTCACTTTCCAATAAATCTGAAAATTGTGTCTTCTTTTAGCTTCTTTTTATTTTTTGATAAATTAACTTTATTTGTAAATCTATTATATCTTCTATTCTAAGAATGATGTTGATGATGGTCACTAACAGGACAATATCTCAATTAAATAAAAATGATCAATTAATTTTCGTTTTGGAATCAAATATATTTCTATATTTTGACCCAAAATCACCAGAATTTTTGTACATATTCTTCAAAATTTGGTAGAAAAATGTCATCATTGTCTTGTGAAAATTATGCTGATAATTTATAAAAATTTGAAGTATTATTTAATTCCAAAATTTTGTTAAGAACACAACGACTTAGACCCACCCACAAAAGACGTACAAGGACGGATGACATTAGCATTGATAAAAACTTACATATATAAACAAAACAAACTGCTCTTATTGATATATGAAGATTGTTTAAAATATAATTATATTTTAGTGAGATTTTTTAAAGGCACAAGGCATTTTATCAATCAATTAATTTAAATCTAGCAATTAGTGATTAGATACTATACTTTCTAATACGGTTTAATAATAAAATAGTTTAATTTTTGCATTTTCCAGAGTCGTACAATATCAACAAATATACATAGTAAAGTAATTATCTTTTAGTGAACTTTAAATAATCTTCGCACAAAATAGCAAAAGTTGAGAAAAATCATCTTCAACATTTTGGTCTTTTGAACCGGATGTCAACGAATCTCAACAAATTGATTTGCGTAAATTAATCACAATCCACTTTTAATCGATGTAATTGAATTAACGTGTCAACTTAGAAAAACTCTGACATCAAAATGACAAAACCCAAGAGAAGATTGAAAGTATTGAAATTGAAGCGCTTTAAGACGATCAAGACTACTAGAACAAAAAAATATGAAATCAGTCTACTTAACTCAACGCAGTTGTTGAAACGCCTATTGTTCAACAACCACCAATTATGAAATTTACTGCTATTGCAGAAACTTCTTTAAATAAAGACAAGGACTCTAATGTGAAGGGTCAAAAACCGGTTGCGGGCCCATCAGGCTCAAAACCAAAACTGACTACGGTTCAATCCGGATCAAGGTCACAACGAGTGGGACTTCAAGCAAAACCACTCAAGATGGGGGCTTATTCAAAGCCTAAACCATCTAAGGTATTAGGTCGTATCGGGCCAAAACCAACTAAGGTTGCGACTTCCAAGTCAAAGCCTAAACAGGCAATGGCTCAGTCCGAGTCAAAGCCTGCAAAGACGGCAGCCCAATCTAGGCTACCGCCACCTGAGGTGCAAGTTTCTAGCAATGTGGAAGTTCTTTCCGCGCCATCTACTCTGACAGATGAAATTATGCCAATAAGTGGGAGTTCAACTCCCCCAGATGATAATTCAAAAGTTAAAAATATAAACGCTAATAAACAAAGAGTTAAAATTACGTTCGCAACATAACACTAAAAATGGTTTCAACCATTATACAATGGAACTTCTACGGATATAATTAACACTACAAATCTTTTAAAATATTATTAGCCAAAAATTCACTTATCTGCGATTCCTTACAGGAAACAAATTTTAAGGTTGACTGTTCTATTAATATTTGTGGTTATACTATTTATAGAAAAGATCGTGCAAATGTTGATCGTGCTCAGGGTGGAACGGCTTTATTGGTTTGTGATACGGTTTTCAGTAAAGAATTCCGTGTCAACATTGCATTAGAAGCAGTAGCCGTTCAACTACATATCCCTTTTGCACTGACCATTTGCTCAATTTATATTCCGCCAAATGTCAGTTTGGACATTCGTTTGATTGATCAATTACTTGAACAACTTTCGTCCCCATTCCTGCTAATGGGCGATTTTAATGCTCATAACACTATGTAGGGCTCAAGTCGAACCGATGTGCGAGGTTGTAACTTCCAATCTTTTTTCAGAAACGGATTTAGTTATCATAAATAAAGATTACAATACCTACTTTTCCGTGGCCAATAGATCGTTCTCGGCTATTGACCTTACCATTTATTCTCCAAGTATCGCAGCATTGCTGGATTGGGAAGTCTCGGAATATCTTTATGATAGTGACCACTTTCCCATATTCATTCGCGTGAATTACGTCTTACGTTTATTGTTTTATTAAAAAAAAACAATTAATTTCAAACAACTTTATTATAATGTAATTTAATAATTTTATATTACATAAATTTTAAATAATACTCGATTGTATTTATTTATTAAGCTTATTGTTTGCCGGTTGATGTAAGACTGTCTTAAAATAAAATGATATTCCTTTAAAGTAAACTAAATAAAAACTAACATTCTTAGTTTTTATGATTCCATAAATAATATTAAAATAAAATATAAAAATAATATTTATATAAAAAATAATATGTCTGCAATAAATATAATTCATAAGTAAATGTATATACAGGGTCTTCTCTGTAGAAGGTACATGTACAGGATGTAATTCGTGCTTGGTCATGTAATTATTGAAAACCGTCATCAAAATTGAAGAATAAAAGATGCCGATTGGAATATGTTTGTTCAAGTGTTTGATTACGATGACAGTGTCCAAGCCACTATCGACAAAGATATTGAAACTTATACCGATTCTATCATACAGACAGCACATGCGAGTATACCGTTATCTTCCGGAAAACCTCGCAGAGAGCCCGTTCCTTGGTAGAATTTTGATTGTGAGCAAGCTAAACTGAACAAACGCCGTTCTTTTCATAGATTTAACCACTCTCCAACAGAAGAGAACCTATTACTTTATTTGAGGTACAAAGCTGTTGCTCGAAGAACATGCAGAAAAGCTAAAAGAGAATCATGGTTAGAATATATTACTTCAATTAATTTGAGAACCCCCGTCGGGAAGGTGTGGAAAAAAATCAGAATTTTTTTTGGCCAAACCGCATCATTACCTATTAGTGGGTTATTGTCGGATGATCAAATTATTACTAATCCCCTTGACATTTTGAATATTCTGGCCAATGTTTATTTTGACGCTTCCAGCGATGAAAATTTCCGAGATATTAAAATTAACATGAAGAAAAACGTTCTGTCATTTGTCTCTGCTGAAGATGAATTATATAACGCACCGTTTAGTGTTTGGGAATTTAACTCGGCATTGTCTAAAGCACACAATACTGCTCCAGGTGTCGATTCGATACACAATGCTATGCATAAGCAATTAAGTCGCTCTGCCAAACTTCAACTGTTGGCACTCTATAACCGGATATGGTCAGCAGGGTATTGTCCTGAGTCGTGGAAACTTGCTATCGTAGTACCAGTATTTAAACCTGGTAAAGATAAAAAGCTCCAGACAAGTTATAAGCCTATCTCTCTAACTAGCTGCTTATGCAAGTTACTAGAAAGAATTTTAAAACTAAATAGCACAAAATAAACGTATTATTATTATTTAAGTTTTGTTTTTTGATTTTTTGTTTTGTTTTTTGTTTTTGTTTGTTTTGTTTTGTTTTTGTTTTGTGCAATATGTGTTAATAAAAGATTATTATTTATGTTAATACTAAGCACTTTGAATGCATTTTGTTAATTATCATTAATACATAATGTATTGAAATCAGTATTAGTGCTCTTTATGCAGACAATACCAAATGGCATCTTCTAGCAGAATACTGCTAGACCATACACTGTTAACATTACCAGAAAGTACTTAGAGCAAGTACAGCGGCAATAATTCTCACATAACGTTGCTTTTGGTTTTTTTTGGTAATGGTACTTTATACTACTTGAAACATTTTTTAGTAATTCTTCTACTTCATATATTTTGTTAACTAGTCTATAATTTATCTTTAGTTTTTTTTCTTGCATGTTTTATGTTTTCAGCTTATTTCAGACTTTGTAACTAGTAAATGACAATCATTATTTATATTTATTTAACATCTTGAAATGCTTCTTGCAAGAAATGAAAGGAATTATTTATATTTAGCAAGCTCTTACAGTTTTCATTATAAAACTACTTTCTTCTAATTATTTTGTGTACTTGTTTTACTTCACAAAAACTTTTGTTGGCAAATTTGTGATAATACTCATAAAAAGCTATCATAAATATAATTTTGTTATTATATAGTATTGACAAGAAAATAGCAATAGGTTTTAATAGATTCCAACAATAAAACAATTTACTGTTAATTTATAATTAAAATTAAAACCTATTAATTTTCTTGCTGGTTTATATAGTTCATTATATGGCATTTTAATAATTTGCTAATTAACTCTACTAATGATTAATTAAGCATTTGGTTGTTATTTTTAAAATTTGCGTTCCTTCAGCTATTTAGACGTGGTTTTGTTCTTCTTCTATTTTTATTTGTAACAAAGTTATGAGTATTTTAATATCAAATATATAATTGCAAACTAAGCTACTCTAATGAAATATTTACATACAGTTGGCAAAACTGCTAACGCTATTGTCACGCGGTATACTCAAGCTCGGATGCTCATTAGACAGTCAATATTAATAAAATTATTACTTTTTTAAACATTTTATGGTTAAATAAATAATATCTAAATAAATAAAACTAGCATTTAAATAAATATAAAACTAAGTATCTAATTGTAAACAAAATATTATTTATTTATTTAATAGCATTTAAATGAATTATTTTAGCTACAGTTGGCTATGCTGCTGAAATCGCTTAAGTGGGGACGCTCGGCGGCGAGCGCTCGCTCGCCAGTCTTGCTGCAGATTCCGTAGTATCAACGTCAAATTGCTAAATAACATAACTAAAATAATAATTATTTAATTATAATATTAAATAACAGTGATATAAAAGTTAAAATATAAAGCCGATGTCGAAGTAAATTATATACAAAATAAAAATTGGAAAGAAGAAATCAAGATTTATTTTGAAGAGCCAACTAAACTTTCAGCTGAAGAAATTTAAAATTCTACATCAATGTGAAATTAAATAAAATATACTTATATACTTAAAATAAATCCATTCTCTCAAATTGGGCTACCAAAATTGTGTACGTTGGTTCGAATAGGGTTGAAGTAATTTGAAATAAAATTCCAACCTTACAACAAGGATTAAATTATTCGTTTCTCTTTCTTGATATCTTTTTGTTTTCTTAAAACTTCTTCTTAAGTTCGTTCTGAAATCGTATATGTTGGTGCAAAATTAGGTTGATGTAATTTGAAATAAAATTCCAACTTTACAAAGACACTGATATTTTTTAGTCAATGTCAATTTGTTGCAATGAGATTCACAAATTGGAAATTGTCTGAAATATTATTATTTCTACTTGAATATCAAATTTCAATTGTTCAACATTTGATAATTTGTTGAGGGTGTTGACGCAATGCGTTGAACTGTTAGTGAAAGAAAGAGACTGTAATACAGTTAAATTCTTACACGGACAAGCAACGGCATTTTTGACGCGTTTTATTTGAATCAGATGACCGAAACAAATTTTTCATTTAAAATTAATAAATGAAGTATTTGACACATCGACACATTAGTAAACATAAGTTGTTTAATAGTTACTGTGATTTTATGCAAATTGTCTCTTCGACCAGTGAGATGCTAGGCAGACTGATGATGGGTGCATACCCTAAAACACGTGTATGTGTCTCTTACTGGATGAAAGAGCAATTTACATAAAATACATCATTTATTTATTAATTTTAAACTTGATATTTTTTTTAATGATTGCTTACTTTTTGATATTTGATACTTTTAAGATTCTTAAACTCAAATGGGCTATTAAGAATTTTTATATTTTGAAGCAATATTAGGTTGACGTAATTGATTTATTTTTTAGTCAGTTTTTATAGAATTAATTAACTTAAAAATGTTCGTAGTCCTTTCTCATTTTTAATATATAGAAATCTATCCGCTATGCTATAACATAAAACTATTTAGTTTCTAAAAATATTTTATTTTTGGTATGTACCTGTATATGTGAATTTGTCATATTAAATTATATTCTTGAAATTGAAATATAAATAAATGTTCTGTGATAATAACATAAAATTGTTCTTTGTTATTCTTAAAACCTAAATCATTTTTAACTTAATAAGAATAGTATATTATATAATTTGTGCATATACTTAAATAAACAACAATTATATCGTCATACTAATGACTGATAAATGTTTGTTTACTTTTCAAATTTAGCTCAACCTCTGCCACGTTCTCTGCGCTGCTTAATAGTCGATCCATTAGATTGTACCCCTAAAGGTGATGATGGGTAGGTCGGTTTTTAAGACTAAAGTATTTCAGATAGTGCTAGGGGTGGTCTGCAATCATCTTCACATCTTTTTAAATATAGATCTCAAACCATAATGCTAATATCATTTTTTGAAACTTTTGTGGTCATAGGTGCTGATGGTTGTTTAGGTCTTTGCAAAAGTTCATCTTTCTTTAAAGATGATAAAGATGAAGAAGGCTGATAATCTAAAAATTGTTAAAAACGGCGTCGTTCTTCATTTCTAAAATCTCTTTGAGATGCAGCAGGAGCCAAGTTCAATCTGCTTAAAATTGGCTTTGATAAGCAATGTTCTTTAGGTTCACACGTCGGTACATCCTCCTCATTACCCCAAGACTTGGCGCAAGGTACTTGTATGTGTGTATTTTTGATTGGATACTTATTTATAACAGCATCATTTGGTAAATAAAAATGACGATCCAGTAAATAACTGTCTTTACAGTTCTGAATATGATACTTATATTCAGCATCGGACACAACATGTGTTAAATTAAAACAACAAACAAGCATCTTTTTGTCTGGGTATTTTTTTTTACACTTTACCAGATGAGTTTGAAAACGGTAAATTAGTATACGGTGTGCTTCATCATATGGACAAGATAAATACGTTTTCTCATCCTTTAGAGCTAGAGACATTTTCTAGTTGAAAATTAAAATTTATATCAAAATAATGCAAATAACTTAATGATTATTATAATTATTGTTTACACCACGTTCTTTACACCTGTGAACGTGAGTAAAACCAGTGCAATGTGGATTGGATCTGTGAAGTAGTGTGAAATCTGATGTTCTCTGATATGAAATATCTGAGCAGTATATCATGCAGATATCGATTTTCTGCGATTGATTAGTGATGTACTGATAATGTACATATATTTATATTGTACGTACTACATAGCATCTCAATAAAAGAATATATATTTCTCTGACTGCAACTCTTTTTTTTTACAATAAAAATCTTCGATTACTACTATACAACAAACTCAGTTTTAATGGCCATATACAAAAAATATGCAACAAAAGCCGCAAATTACTAGAAATTGTAATGAAAAATGCTGTTGAATTGTAAGTGCCTAGTATATTGTTGCCATACAAATTGTTGGTAAAATTTCAATTGGAATAAACAGGTTTTTTAAATATTTACAATATAAAACTGCAATAAGTTCAAACAGTGAACTAACATGTTTGTATAATTTAAAACCATTAAATGAGAGAAGATTAACTTTTAACTTATGCTTTATGCACAAAGTTATTAATATTTGTATAAACTGCAAGGAGATTTTAAGTAAACTTCAATTCAACTTATCTATTACAACAAATTAACGACATTAGTTTTCAATTTTATTTATTACTTGTTTAATGTAATTATACTAACCTAAGTTTATACTTACTGTAATATGTTATATGTTTAATGTTTATATTATTATTTTTCTAATGCATTTTTCCGTAAATAAAGATTATTATTATTATTACTCACACTCATACTTTTTTTATAATGATGTATATGATTCAAATGCTTTATCAAACAAACACAATAATAAAAATGCTGTTTATGAATCAACACCTTAATTGTTTATTTAAACGCAGGCGATTTTATTTACGTGTTAAGCAAAATATGTGAGATTACAAATAATAGTAATATGTTTATGGATATAGTCCCCAAAATACAACAAATAGTTAAAATACGTAAAAAATGTCAATAATTAGTAATAGTAATTCAAATAAAAATGAAATTAATTTGTTTTGAATTTAGTAGTAGTATTTTTACAGTGCTTTTATTGCGTTCATACAAACAAAAATCAATCGGCTCAAGTTTATTTATTATAAAAATTATATGATTTTCAACAAAAACATATTTTTATTTTTAAATGAAAATAACCAAGATTTATTTAAAAAAACTAACTAAACTTTCAGCTGAAAAAAAAATTCTACATGAATAAATACTGTGTACTGTGACTCATATATAACTCACAAGTAATATATATACCGGGTGTCTCAGACCACCGGTACCACCCTTTTATTTTGACAACGCTTGGTCGAATGTGACTGCGACAAAAAAAATGATTATCAACGTGAACCCAAGGAATCCACTGATGAATTTATTTTTTACCGGAATAATCCGGAAATACCCAAAACCGGAAGTAACTTTAAAATTTCAATGCGTGAAATGAGTTTATTACCATTTTTATATCACTGTAAAGTAATATAATTTCAGATGGAGTATCTATCGGTGTAGTGCAAACATTATTCCCTGATTTCTTTATGATGATATATGCAGTTTATGCCAATAAAGAATAGCATAACTAATAATATTATAAAATACATATTATTAATAAAGATAAAAATTCATTAGTATAAAACATTAATTACTTTATAACTGTTTTTGTGCAAAACAGCTTCTGGTGTCCAAATAATATGTCAATATAGTCGGTACTTAATCTTTTTACCGTATCTACAATTTTAATATTATGCCATCAAAATTTCCATAATGACGTATGATAATTATTCCAAATTATATTTTGCACTTAACCCATACTTTGAAACATATCCGCAATAATAATTTATTTTTTAAGAATTTTTGTCTGTTTATTTCGTTTTCTAGTGCTAGAACTCATCTCATTTATAGTAATGGCTCTATCAACTAAAACTTTTTTTAACTTTATTTTCATTATTCTTTACTTATTTTTATCTATTTTCGATTTTTGATTTGGGTTAGTTTGTTCTTGATTAGGCAATTTTCTTTTAGAATGTGATTGTGCTTCTTTTGTTTGTACATTAGTTTAAAGAAATGTATCTATTGTTGTTGATGTTTTGTTCCGTTTGTCTACTCTTTTGCAATTTCTTAGAAAAGAAGGATAGAGTTCAAGGAGAGATAGGTTGCGATCGTTTTTGCAGCGCAATTTAATTTTGTATGCAAATGTTTTTTTGTTAACTTATGAATTTTATTTCAAGCTCTCTTAAAGCGGTTTCATCTAATGCTGAACAAAGTAATGTTTATTTTTTGTGCATTGGCATTAATTTCCTTGGTAATATTGGTAAAAAATAAAAATGCACAATCTGGTAACATATATGCCGCAGCAACTTTGTTTACATTCTCGCATTGCAAAAGTTTTTTATTTACATTTAATTAGTTCTGGCAATTGCACCAGTTTTTAACGTAACGTTCTATGTGTGGCTCCGTGGTGAGTGGGAAAATTAAACGATAAAGCTGACGAAATTTATTATGGTAGAATCGTCAACAAAAGATTTTACCCGTTTACAAACGAAAAAGTTAATAAAATTTGAAATAGTTCAAGTATAAAGTTTGTAAGGTTTTTGATTGTTAAATGTTTGAAAAATGGCCACAATCTAAAGGAGGTTTTTTTTTATTAATTTACAGAATCATTTTCAACATCATTAATAAAACATTAAATTTTTATTAAAAGTTAAGAGACGGTATCTTGCTTAAAAAAATTATGAAGCGTAGGGAAGAGGTTATCCTTATAGTACGAGAGCTAGCAACGGTTTTGAAAAACTATTTTAGGTCGGCTTGTGCGCAGCCCTCCTGCTCATAGAAAAATTGAGCATTTGCAAAACATTTTTTGACGACATTTTTTTGTTTTTTAGGCTGATATGCCAAAAATCTAAACTAACTAACTTGGGTTTTATTATATTCATAGATAGATAGATAGATAAATTTTAAGTCAAAAAAAGCAATACTGAAAATACAGTTACTGAATTACAAAAACAGTTTTAATACATTTTAAAATAACATTTTATAAAATAAACATTCATTTAGTACAATTATAAACTTATGATTAGATTTAATAGAAGATTTTAATTTTATCAAAATATTCTGTAAGAGAGTAAGGTTCGATGGTTAAAAGTAATTTCTTAATTTCTGTTTTGAATTTATTTTTTGTTTGAATATTTTGTAATCTTGTAATATTGATGTCAGAGTTCTTCTAAGTTTTCAAGCTGACACATTAATTCAATTACATCAATTAAAGGTCGGTTGTGATTAATTTACGCAAATCAATCTGTTGAGATCCGTTCATATCCGTCTCAACAGACCAAAATGTTGAAGATAATTTTTCTCAACTTTTGCTATTTTGTACGAAGATTATTTATAGTTCACTAAAAGATAAATACTTTCTTATGTATATTTGTTGATGTTGTACGACAATGGAATATTCAAAAATAAAATTATTTTATTATTAAATCGTATTAGAAAGTATAGTATTAAACTATTAATTACTAGATATTAATTGATTGATAAAATGCCTTTAAAAAAAATCTTACTAAAATATAATTATTATATTCTAAAAAATCTTCATATACTAATAAAAGCAGTTTGTTTTGTTTATATATGTAAGCTTTTAACAATGTTAATGTTATTTCTTCTTGTACATCTTTTGTGGGTGGGTCTAGGTCGTTGTTTTGTTAACAACTGTTTAGAATTAAATAATAATTCAAAATTCTATAACTCATTACCATATTTTTTAAATGAGGTTTATCAAATTGAAAAAGACCAAGACAAAACGATGATAACATTTTTCTACCATACTTTAAAGAATAAGTACTCAAATAATTTTGGGTCAAAATATACAAATATTATTGATTCCAAAACAAAAATTAATTGATTATTTTCATTTAATTGAGATATTGTCCTGTTAGTGGCCATCATCAACATCATTCTTTGAATAGAATATATAATAGATCTACAAATAATGTGAATTTATCAAAAAATAAAACGAAGCTAAAAGAAGCCACAGTTTTTAGATTTATCTGAAGGTAAAAGTTTTTCTGAAAGTCAGAATAATGTAACTGAGCAAAAAATTTTGTTAAGAAAATTTTGATAGTATAATTGATAAAACATATTTAAATAAAAAAATAAAAACAAATAAGAAAATTCTAAGAGAGGTTTTACTGTAGACAATGAAATCAAATAAATAGAAAACAAAGTTATTAAAATTTTATTTTTTGAAGATGAAGAAAATGTAATACAAATAAAAGAATTAAAAAAACAGATTTAAAAGTTGAAGAAATACTTTTTGTAACTGATTCGAAACAAAATCAGTTGAGATTTTTTGTACAAACCAAAATACTGCAAATAAAGAAAATCCACTAAAGTAGAAGTTAATGAAAAAAACATCATTTAAAAATAAAGATACAATTACGTCATGTTTAAAAAATAAAGATGTTAATGTAAAGTAAACTAGTAAACCAATACAGGCAATGCTGCAAAAAATTAGACGTAATTAAAAATGTGTTATTGATCGATTAAAGGCCCCATCAGAAACTTTGTCTACTTTATCAAGATGCATTTTCTTGTCAAGTTTATTAACAGAAACAACTACCCAAACGCGCACCAGGCTTTTATCGTTTGCTGAACTTAATTATAAAGATACAAGAGATATTTGCAAAAAATCCATAGCACAACAATTACCAAGGGAAGTTACTAAAATATTGTCTACGTCTATACGAATGGTAAACTATTTTGATTTTATGCAAAACAATGTCCCGGCAGCTAGTACTAGTAATATTAACAAAACTAGTAGTACAAAATGAAGTTGCAATAATCAGTCTACGATTACAATAATAGAAGTACCAAAAAAAATTTAAGCTCTTACAAAAGCATCCTGAAAGAAGAGAAAAACAAAGAACCGGCTAGAAAGAAAAAGACATTAAATATAATAGCAAATCTGAAAAATGTCATAAAAAAAGAAAATCGTTGTTTTATCGAACCGACGCTGAAAGAAAAAACGTTAAAGATATGCGTAAAGAAAATAAATATCAAAAAAAACTTGACCCAAATAAAGAACAAGTAGAAACTGCTAACAATTCAACTAATTCTAATACTGAGGATCAGCCAATTGTTAATTTAAAACTTAAACTAAATAAGGATAGTATTGATAGCAATTCCAACTACAATATTGTGAATAAAAGACCCAACTTAATAAATGTAATATTAAAAAAGAATTTACGCAAACTAGCTAAAATATCAAAAATTAAAATAAAAAATTTGACACAAAAGACAAATCTGATATTATTAGTATGACTCATGGTGCCATTGCTAAAGATATTGAAAGTGATTTGAAAACCGAAACAGTTGTTGTTAAACAGTGCAGCGTCGTTGTCGGTATAAACAATTTAAGTAATTTTGATTTGCATTCTAATGTAGTTCAAAATACTGAAGATTTTGACGAGTTAGAAACTAAATCAGAATTTAACGGAAATAATCAACACATTGAAATTGCTAAATTGTTAGAAAACAAAGAAATGGAATCAATAGCTGTCAAAAAATTGTTAGAAAATAAAAAAAGAAATGGAAAAAAGAGTATATGGTATTATAAAATTTTTAGATGATAAAGATATATAGCAATATATTTGCAACCAAAAGTACCCGTTAATAATTTTTAAAAAACGAAAAAAAAAAACAAAAGCTTCTAGCAGAAAATCTATAAATATTAAAAAAAATGATTCAAAAATAATGAAAAAGTGGAAGTAAAAGTATTAACCAAAAAGTCGTTAAATAATAAAAAAGTCAAACCACTAACATCTACTAGCAAATCTTTATATAATGATATAGAAGTCAAACTATCAGTATTTGCTAAAAAATCTTTAAATAATATAAAAATGAAAAAAAAAACTTTCTTCAAAAACTCTTTAGATACTAAAGAAATTGAATCAAAATAAGATGCCAAAAAATCTTCTAATGATAAAAAACAAATAGAACCAGCAGTATCCGAGATCAAACTTTTACATAATGAAGTAGTAGAACCATCAGAAAATAATTATGTGGAACTATCAGTGATGGTCAGCAAAACTCCAGACAATAAAGAACCAGAAATATTAGCGGAAAAATCTATAGATAGTAAAAACATAGTATCCACAAAAAAGTATTAGATAATAAAAAAAATACTACTATAGTGTGTAATGGTATGCCAATACTAGTTGGATATGATTGTCCAAAACAAGTTACTAAAGAAGATAAGTTGCTTAAAGAAGAAATAGTGATTTGATTGATATGTAAAGAAAAGCAGAACCTGAAGAAGAAGAAAAACTTATTATCAATTTATTGGGACGTCCAATAGTTTCACATCCAAAAAATTTAATAGATCTAATATCTTAAGCACTTTAAGTGCAATGAGTAATCTTCTTATTAATGAAAATGCCGCAAATGTTTCAGAATCATCAACTTTATCAACAAAATTAATTTGTAAACTAAAAGTAAACAATATACAATCAATACAAATATAAGAGCACACCTTTAAAGATTTCCAATCACGTTTTTAATACGCCCTTAGAAGATTTAATAGATGAATCATTTAACTCTTTATCAACATTTAAAAATATTACTGTAACAGTAACCAATAATGACAATAAGGAAACAGAAATGATAATTTTTGATAGAGATGCAGATATTGCATTAGGCAAAAAAAATTAAATTGCAAATCAAAAACTTGAAACTGAAACTCAACCATAACTTATTCTTTTGCCACCAACAAGTGGACAAGATTTATCAAGTAAAATTACACTTTCACAACTAAATTCAATTATTGAAGTTAAAGGAGAAAATTATGTTATCGAAATATGACTAAATAATTGAAGTAAGGAGAATACGGAAATTTAAACAATTAAACCTTGATGTCAACAATATGATTTCTACGCTTTGCCAACCAATTATGCGTGATTATAATGATGAATACATTTTAGTTATTTTTATGTAAATATTTGCAAAAGCAAAACCAAGTTTGCAACTATTTGCTGTTTTTTTTTATAACATAATTAAGAATATGTGTTATGTGCTCAAATCACAGCACCCATAGTTATATTACACTGCGTTTTCGCAAGTATAACTATCTGGGCTTCAAATAAAATTGTCTAGAGATTGAATAGAACAACCCAGAGCTGCAGTAGAACCATCCAGACTAGTAAAATTACTCAGAGTTTCAATAGGAGTACTCAAAGCTCTAGTAAAAGTTCCCAGAATCTCAGATGAATTACTTAAAGCACCAGTAGAACAACGCAAAGCATCAATAGAACTACCTAGACCAGTAGAACTAAATAAGTAGAACTACACAAAGCACCAGTTGAACTATTCAGAGCTTCAGTAAAATTACCCAGACTTCTAGTAGAACTACCCAGAGTTCAAGTAGAACTACTCAAAGCTCAAGTAAAATCACCTAAATCATATTTAAACAATGATCAAGTACATAAACTACAATCGCAAATAAGGTCATATCTAGTACTTAATAAAAATTAACAGTTGATGATGAATAATATAATCAACATGTACTAAGATGATGCAAAACAACCACAAAATATCAACAAGACGTAAGAAAATTAAAGAAACTGCAACAGTAATTTCTGCAAAACCATTTACACCAACCAATTAACAATTGCAACAAAATTATCAACAAAAGTTTTTACAACATAGGCAACAACAAGAAAAACAATATAAGCAGCAACAGATGATGAAACAACAGCAGGAGCAGCATGCACAAGCTTTGTATCTTTTGGATCAACACGTGCAAGAACAGCAACGCACATGGGAAAAAAAAGACTGCAACAGCGTTTAGTAGAACAATATCTTTGGGATACACAAGTGCAAGAACATGAACGTTTAATGGAAAAAGAAAAAAATTGCATATCAGCAGCGCTTAGTAGAACAACAAAAGTTTTTATCATCAACTTTACCACCAAAAACACCACATATTCCCGTTATATAGTACAATTTTTTCCAAATTACAATAGCAATTTACAGGCAAACTTAAGGACTTTAAGTTTATTTATTTATTTATTTACTAGTCAACAGAAGCCATTACAAAATAAGTATATATTTACAGTTTAAAAAACATAAATTATACATAAAACAACTAAATATTAAAAATAAGAACAAAACTTAAATAGTTACAAAATATTAAAAACGTCACGTATGGGTGACAAATGCACGTCACATGGTATTAAAATAATCTTAAAAAAAATCTACTTTAACTTTTTTGGCTTGCCGCAAAATACGTGTAGATGCAGAGTGCACCGCATAATCAGTACGTTTGAACGGTATATAAAATAAATAGTCATTGCGTAAAACTTGAGCTGGGACATGAATACCTATAGAGCTGAGCAAGTCAAGACAGTCAATAATCCTACGAAGCACTTTAAAAACTAGTGTCACGTCAAAATTAAAACGTCAGTCTACAGTATCTGCTGTTTCACAAGAACTACGGCTTATTTACCCAAAACCGCCTGCTTTACAAGAATTGATAGTATATGCACAAGGTTTAAATTAGCAACCAACACAACAATTGCTACAAAGTACGATACAGCAATTACCACAACAATTATTACAGATTTCAACACAATAACTACAGAGTTCAATATAGAGATATTTTCCTAAAAATTGTTACACGTAACAACAACAATCAAAGCAACAATTGCCACAAAGTTCATTCTAGCAACCAATCATCACATAGGCCATCACTTCAGTCAACTCAACAATTGCTCTAGGGTTCTATAGAGAAATTACTCTATAAACTTTTGCAAGTAACACAGCAATTATCAACCCAACAATTGCAGCAAGTTTTTATACAGCAGTCATCACTAGGTCTTGCACAACAATCAACCAAACTAATAGATTAATCAACCCAAGAATTGAAGCAGGTTGCGGCAATTCCTTGATAGGAAACAGGGTCAGGTGAGTGTGCGGGCACTAAGTTTATTAATTGTAGGCCAGTAGAGTTTTAAATAGTTTTGATTTAGTGAAAAACTTTTGCTTGACAAAACCGAATCAAATGTGGTTTAAGATTTAAACATGCGCTCATTTTGATTTAAACTTGAAGTTTTCAAATTTGTCCGTAAATTGTTTTTAATAAAATTAGTTTGAACAAAACTGTATTGGAATAACGGGAATATGTGGTGTTTTTGGTGGTGAAGTTGATGATGAAAACTGTTGTTGTTCTACTAAGCGCTCATGTTTATGCACTTGTTTATCTCAAAAATTTTGTTCTATTAAACGCTGTTTTGCAATCTTTTTTTTCCTATGTGCGTTAATGTTCTTGCACGTGTTGATCCAAAAGACTCAAAGCTTGTGCATGCTGCTATTGGTGATGTTGTTTTTTATCTGTTGTAGTTGTTTATATTGTTCTTTTTGTTGTTCCCTATGTTGTAGCAACTGTTGTTGATAATTTTGTTGCAATTGTTAATTGGGTGGTGTAAATGATTTTGCAAAAGTAACTGGTGCAGTTTCTTTAATTTTTTTACGTTTTGTTGTTTTTTTTTTTGTGGTTTTTTTGCATCATTTTGGTACATGTTGATCATGTTATTCATTATCGACTGTTGATTTTTATTATGTACTAGATATGACCATATTTGCAATTGCAGTTTGTGTACTTGATTATTGTTTAAATAAGATTTGGGTAATTTTATTTGAGCTCTAAGTAGTTTTACTTAAGTTCTGGGTAGTTTTACTGGAGCTCCGCGTAATTCTACTAGAGATCTGGGTTGTTCAACTGGTGCTCTGGGTAATTCATTTAGAACTCTGGGTACTTCTACTAGAGCTCTGGGTACTTCTACTGAAACTTTGAGTATTTCTACTAATCTGGGTGCATATATTTCAGCTCTAGATGTTTTATTCAAACTCTGAGACAATTTTATTTAAAACCCAGATAGTTCTACTTGCGAAAACGTTGTGTAGTATAATTGTGGGTGTTTTGATTTGAACACATAACACATATTCTTGATTGTGTCATAAAAAGCAACAGCAAATGGTGACAAAGTTAGTTTTGGTTTTGAAAATATTGACATAAAAGTAACTAAAATGTACTCATTATTATAATCATGCATAATTGGTTGGCAAGGCGTATAAATCATATTGTTGACATCAAAATCAACCACATTTGATTTAGAATTAATGTCAACTATTTGTTTGGCAGTTCCGACAATTCTGTTGTTGAAAATTGTATTCAAATCACTCCCTAGTTTTTTGCTGCAACTGATTATTGTCATGTAAGTTTCTTTAGCTATATTTTGCTGTAAATAATAAGCCTAGAAATTAGGCTACAACTTAAACATGAATTGTGCCATAGTAATTTCAGCTATATTTTCATTAGATCAAACAGTTTGAGTTATAGCTGGTGTAACTTCAGGAATGCGTTTTTTTGGTTTATTTGGAGTATTATTATTATTTGATGGAATGCTAGTAATAGTTAAATTAGAAATAATGGGTTGTTGAACTTCTTTAAATTTAATTGTTTGAATTTCCGTGTTCTCCTTACTTAAAACTTCAATTATTTTAGTCATATCAGTTTTGATAACATCATTTTTTGCTTTAACTTCAATAACTAGATTTAGTTTTAAAAGCGTAATTATACTTGATAAATCTTGTCCAGTTGTTGGTGGCAAAAGAATAAGCTTTGGTTGAGTTTCAGTTTCAAGTTTTTAATTTGCAATTTAATTTTTTTTACCCAATGCAATATCTGCATTTGCATCAAGAATTATTATTTCTGTTTTCTTATTGTCATTATTGGTTACTGTTACAGTATTATTTTCAGAAACTGATAAATGAGTTAAATAATTCATCTATTAAATCTTCTAAGAGAGTATTAAAAACGTGATCGGGAATCTCTAAAGGTGTGCTCTTATATTTGTATTGATTGTATAATGTTTACTTTTAGTTTAGAAATTAATTTTGTTGATTAAGTTGATGATTCTGAAACATTTGCGGCTCATCATCAATAAGAAGATTACTCATTACAATTTTAGCTGCTTTAGATATTAGACCCATTAATCTTTCCGGATGTGAAACTATTAAACGTTCCAACAAATTGATAGTAGGTTTTTCTTCTTTTTCACTTTCTTCTTTTATTTACATATCATTCAAATCACTATTTTCTTTAAGCAACTTATCTTCTGTAGTCCCTCGGGGGAGCCTGTAATCCCTAGAGGGCGCGTCTCCAGGTGGCGGATAGGAGGAAGCCCTCACCGGCTTAGCCGGCGGGTAGGTGGAAAATAAAATACCACTCGCGGACCAAACAGGACGGGCAAATCGAGCTCAGGTGTAGAGAAAGCAGTCGATCTAAGAAAAAAGCTCCGACCAAAAAAATCTGGTTTTCCTGGTAGGGGGTTGAGGCATTGGGCTAACTCCTCAATACTCAAAACAAAAACGCACTGTTAAAAGAACTAGTCAACAGTTTCGGAACGGAATAAAATCTAAAAAACGACATAAGTTACGAAACAGGAAAATGATTTTTGGAACATGGAACATTTAAAGCCTTTCAACAAAAACAAACAAAGTACTAGCGGAGCAAACAAAAAACAAATATAAGGATATGAGGGTGTATAGAGGTGCAATATGCAACAGCAACCACTATCTGTTGAAAACAAATATCCTGTTCCCGAGGAAGTACATAAAAGAAGAAAACACAAACATAAACAAAGAAAAAAAGAAAAAGAAGACATGTTTAACTTGGACAGCTTAAAAAATGAGAGCACCCAAAACCTATACAAAACTAGATTAAACCAAAAACTACAGACCATACAATATAAAGATAACGAGAAACATTACCAATGTATTAAATCATGCATACATGCAGCGGTCAAGGAAGCATTAGGATGTAAAAAACAACAACAAAGGGTGACTACATATTGGTGGGACGTAGAAATAAAAGAAAATATAAAAGACAAGAAAAAAAGTACCTGGCATACTTGTCCAATATGTCAAACAAGCATAAAATATAATTTGCACAGGCTAAAGCCCGAAGGAAAATTAACCAAAAAAAAACAAAAAAAGCAAAAAAAAATCTAATATCACCAATAACAATAGAAAAATGAGAAGATTAATTTAAACAGTTACTAATAGAAGATAGACTCCAAGAGAACCTAGAGGGAGAAAGAAACATAAACATAACAGCACCAATAATTAGATTAACTATAGCACACGTAAAACAAGCTTGTAAATCAAGAGAATAGAATGACACCCGGACCGGGAAACATCTTAGCAGAGCTCATTAAATGTGGAACAACAAAACTATACCAAGAACTAACGGTACTAATCTAAAACTGCTTGAATGGAAAACCAATCCCGAAAGAATAGAACATTTCTCTTTTATCTATTATACACAAGAAAGGAGACACGTTGAACTGCGACAAATACAGAAAGATAGCAATAACGAACACACTAGATAAAATATATGGCAATCTTTTGGCAAAAGATTCAAAGCAGAATACAATGACATGGAAACAGAGAAGCAAACAGGACTTTGTTTAAAAAAATCAACAAAAGACGATTTATTAAATTATTCTATTGTCACTTAAATAATAAAAAAAAAAATTTAATACTTTTCTAGCTGATACTACTTTTTTACTATCTATACATTTTTCCCGCTGATATTTCTAGTTCTTTATTGTTTCGAGATTTACTGACCAACACTGATAGTTCCACATAATTATTTTCTGATGATTCCATTACTTCATTATGTAAAAGTTTGCTCTTGGATACTGCTGGTTTTATTTATTTCATATTATCTAGAAATTTTCTGGCAACTAATTTTGATTTAGTTTTTTTAGTATCTAAATAGTTTCTGAAAGAAGACCTTTATTTAATTTTTTTATTATTTTTTAAAGATTTTTTAGCAGATACTGATAGTTCCACTTCTTTATCATTATATAAAAATTTGCTAGTGGATGTTGTTAGTTTGACTTTTATTAACTAACGACTTTTTAGCTGATACTTTTACTTTCACTACTTTATTGATTTTTAAATCATTTTTTTTATTATTTACAGATTTTCTGCTAGAAGTTCTTGTTTTTAATTTTTGTTATTTAAAAATTTTTTAACAGGTACTTTTGGTTCCAAAGATATTGCTGTTTGCATATCTTCATCATCTTAAGATTTTATAATACTAGATACTATTTATTTCATTTTTTTTTTAATTTTTAACAATTTTTTGACACCTATCGATTCCATTTCTTTGTTTTCTAACGATTTTTCAATTTTTAATTTTTTGATTATTTCCGTCAGATTCTGTTTTAGTTTCCAGCTTCTCAAAATCATTAGTACTTTGGACTACTTTAGAATGCAAATCAAAATTACTTAAATTGTTTATACCAACAATGACGCTGCACTTTTTAACAACAACTGTTTTGGTTTGCAAATCATTTTCAATATCTTTAGCAATAGCACTATGAGTTGTATTAATAATATCAGATTTGTTTTTGTATCAAACTTTTAATTTTTTTTTTTTATTTTGTTAATCTGCGTAAATTCTTTTTTAATTTTATATCTACTAAATTAAGTCCTTCATTCACAATATTATAACTGGAATTGCTATCAGTACTATTCTTTTTTAGTTAAAGTTTTAAATTTACAATTGGCTGACTCTCAGTATTAAAATTAGTTGTATTGTTAGCAGTTTCTACTTGCTTTTCATTTGGGTCAAGTTCTTTTTGATGTTCACTTTCTTTACGCTTATCTTTAACGTTTTTTTCTTCAGCTTCGGTTCGATATAACAACAACTTTTTTTTTATGACGCCTTTCAGATTTGTTATTATTTTTAATGTCTTTTTCTTTCTGACTGATTCCTTGCTTTTCTCTTTTTTTAGGCTAACAGCATTCAACCACTTTTGAATCATATCACAAGTTTCTTTTGTACTCAGTGTTATAACATTTATTTCGTTTATAGTATTGTCCGCAACATTTGCTTCTTCTTTTTTTTTCTCATTTTTCTAAATTTTGATTTGTGTTTATTTTTTTGTGATGTTTGATCAGTCAAATCTTTTACTAATTTGCGTTTGATAGTTTTATTTTCAATGTCACTATTATTGTTATTTTCAATTTTGTCATTCTTTTCAGAATTCCTTTTATTTTCTTTTAATTTGAAAAAACAATCTTGATGCTTTACTAATAGTTTTTATTGGTACTTCTAAGGTTGTAATAAGAGACTGATCACTGCATCTTCATTTTGTATTCTTAGTTTTGTTAGTAATACTAGTACTAGCTGCCGGGACATTGTTCAACATAAAATCAAAATAGTTTACCATTGGTATAAGCGTAGACAATATTTTGGTAATTTTTCTTGGTAATTGTTGTGCTATAGATCCCTTGCAAATAACTCTTGTGTGTTTATAATTAAGTTCAGCAAACATTAAAGGCCTGGTAAGCGTTTGGGTATTTTTTTCAGTTAATAAACTTGACAAGGAAATGCATCTTGATAAAGTAGACGTAGTTTCTAATGGGGGCTTTAATTGATCAATAACACTTTTTAAATTACGTCTAATTTTTTGCAGCATTGCCTGTATTGGTTTATTAGTTTTCTTTTCATCAACATCTTTGTTTTTTAAATATGACACATTTGTATCTTTAGTTTTTAATTGAATTAGGCGATTCATCTTTAAATTTTTCATCTTTGAGTTGAGATGTTCTTGCATTTACTTTTACTTTATTGGATTCTTTATTTGCAGTATTTTAGCTTGTACAAAAATTTTCAACTGTATTTGTGTATAAAAAACTATACTTTTGAAGCAGTTCTTGATATTGTTTCGAATCAGTTACAAAAAGTATTTCTTCAATTTTTAAGTCTGTTTTTAAGTTTTTTCATTTGTATTACATTTTGTTCATCTTTAAAAAACAAAATTTCAATAAATTTGTCTTTTTTTTATTTTATTTTATTTTCTATAGTAGAAACCTTGCAAAAATAAAGTAAAACTTCTCCCAGAGTTTTTGTATCTGTTTTTATTTTTTTATTTAAATTTGCTTTATAAGTTATACTATCTAAATTTTTTTAACTGATTTTTTTTACTCAGTTACATTATTGTGACTTTCAGAAAAACTTTCACTTTCTGATAAATCTAAAATTTGTGCCTTCTTTTAGCTTCTTTTTATTTTTCGATTAATTCACTTTATTTGTAAATCTATTATATCTTCTATTCCATGAATGATGTTGATGATGGTCACTAACAGGACAATATCTCAATTAAATAAAAATGATCAATTAATTTTCGTTTTGGAATCAAATATATTTTTATATCTTGACCCAAAATTACCTAAATTTTTGTACATCATTTTCAAAATTTGGTAGAGAAATGTCATCATCGTCTTGTGAAAAATATGCTGATAATTTATAAAAATTTAAAGTATTATTTAATTCCAAAATTTTGTTAAGAACACAACGACCTAGACCCACCCACAAAAGACGTACAAGGACGGATGACATTAGCATTAATAAACACTTACATATATAAACAAAACAAACTGCTCTTATTGATATATGAAGATTGTTTAAAATATAATTATTATATTTTAGTAAGATTTTTTAAAGGCACAAAGCATTTTATCATTCAATTAATTTAAATCTAGCAATTAATAATTTGATACTGTACTTTCTAATACGGTTTAATAATAAAATAGTTTTATTTATGCATTTTCCAGTGTCGTTCAATATCAGCAAATATACATATTAAAGTAATTATCTTTTAGTGAACTTTAAATAATCTTTGCACAAAAAAGCAAAAGTTGAGAAAAATCATCTTTAACATTTTGGTCTTTTGAACCGGATGTCAACGAATCTCAACAAATTGATTTGCGTAAATTAATCACATTTTACTTTTAATTGATGTAATTGAATTAACGTGTCAACCTAAAAAAACTCAAGAGAAGATTGAAAGTATTGAAATTGAAGCTTTTTAAGACGATCATGACTACTAGAACAAGAAAATATGAAATCAGTTTACTTAAGACTTTTTTATCATTAATTGTTCATCACAGTCATCCATCACCACCGCTCAAAATAAACAGTCAACAGATTTACAACTGTCGGTAAAACTGTCAGTATTTTATCTGCTTAAATTTGATGGTAACTTGAAAGAATAGATAAGTTTTGGCAAGTCAAGTAACTGAAACAATCAGTTCATTCGCTTCTACCTCAGCAAACTATGAGGTGGCACTTGAGTACTTCAAAAACAAATATTAATCATTCGAAAACATTTAAATAAACTATTTACATTAAATAGAGTGGCATCAAACTTGGCATATTCCATTAGACAACATGAATAAATGTACAAAACACGTTTGATTTCTGTAAATGATTTAGAAGCTAAATTAAAATCAAGTACTAAGGACAATCAAAAAAATTTCAATAGTTCTTCACATAAAAAACTTGATAAACTTTTTACATGATCTTTGTTACAATGCAGGTTATTGTAGCCATCAAAAATAACTTAAACATGGTTGTACAGCTTAATGGACAAAATCCTTCTAGATCACAGGCAGCTACACTATCATTGCTGGTCTTATATTTCAGTAACAATGCAGTTACAAACACGTATTGCAGGTGAAAGCTTTAAGCATAGCAATGTACATCCGCTCGAGACTTACTTAATGTAGTTATATTTTTCCTTATCTTTAAATATCAAAAACAAAATAAGTTAAATTATAAGCATGACATATTTACTCACATGAACGCAGTTTTATTATAGAAAATAACCATCATTTGCAACTTTACCATCACTGCTAGCATCCAAATATGCTACTTGGCTAATTTTGTAAATAAACTGAAATAGTCAACTTTAATTTTTCAACATTTTGGATAATGTACTATTTTGTAGTTTTTTATTAGTATAGCAAAGTTTTGTCATTTTCTTCTGTTCTACATTTTGAACGTTTGACAATAGACGCTTGGTTATAGTCATTAAAGGTTGATCCGTCAAAAAAATTAATAAATAAATCAGCAAGACATAACCTAGATAAAAGCTATGTATTTGTATCTTGCCAAATAAAAGTTTTGTTATATAGCAGAGCTAAATTGCTATTATCTAGAATAATTTATATAGTTCTTTTGGTATCTAGATGCAGCTGCATTTTTTGTCGTATTTGCTTCAATCATTGTGTGTTTTTATACAGCTTGCTAAACTTTACATACATTTTGTCTTTTTTGTGACTATTTTGAACGCTTGGTTATAGTCATCAGCAAAATATAACTTAGATAGAAGCTATGTATTTGTATCTTGCCTAGTAAAAGTTTTGTTATAAAGCAAAGCTAAATTGCTATTATCTAAAATAATTTATATAGATTTTAAAACAGATTGACAAGGTAGCAAATATAGAACATTTGCGTTAGGTGGTTTCTTTAGAACTAGTTTTACAGTTGATTTTTGATGTAGATTGTGCTCTTCGGGTTTTTATATCTTAATGCAGCTGCATTTTTATTGAACTTCAGTTTAAGTTTGAATTCTAATTGCCTTACATTAACTTTTTGATCTGTAGTTTTTTTTTGCCAAAACCTGGGTTATTATTTTGCATTATTTTGCAAATAACGTTGACAATGCTATTATATTCATAGTTTTGATCAAGCTCACTTTTTTGCAGTTAAATTAAAGTTTAAATTATGTTTGGTAAATTTTTGTTGAAATATTACACATTTTTAATTTTTAAGTTAGAAATTAAATTGTGATATCATTACTTGTGTATCTTTATGCACAAAAAGAAACTCCTTTATTTGATAATTAATTGTTTAATATCTGTTAAAAAAATTACTGTATGGAGTAATGGTATGGGGTGTAAGGGGTGGTGAACCACAAAATAATATATTTAAGATCATCCAACTGTCAACTTCTCCTGCACGCGGTACACCCTGCTGCACAACTAACGAGGCTCTGGCGACCGAGCAAGACGGTATAACTATATTTTTTTTACAAATTAGTACTAGTAGCACATAGTAGTTACAATGAATTCAAGATTTTTATTTTATTTATTTCAGACATCTACGGCTTTTAAGAGCTAATGTCTATTTTTTTTAATTTCAAAATATTCTATTTAATAATAAAAGATTATGTAGTATATTATTAAGATACATATTGTGCTTTGATTTAGTTTTGAGCAACACATCACTAATATAAATTGTTTTGTTTTGACATTTCTCAGAATTATTTTAAAACGCATATGAGTTTAATAAAAATTGATAAAATAACATTGTTGAATAATTAATGTTAGGTACAATAACCTATGCAAGCCAATAATGTAAGATGTAATCATTTAAATAGGAATTTGCTGCGTTATTATATTTATTTACAATTATTAAGATATCAGTATTTACAACAGATTTTATATACTTTTTAATTTTTAATTTTTTTAAACTTTATTGACTTGAAAATTGTTCCAGTTTTTCTTGTTCGGCCATCTCCACGGTTTTAATATAATATCTTCTGATTTATATTATTAGTATTTAATAGCAAAGCAGTTTTTTTTTACTTAAAGCATTATAACATTGCAATTTCAATAATAAATATTTAAAAATATTTAAAAAAGTTATATATATAATTTAACAATATTACCATGTTTAATTTCTCTTGCATCCACGGCGTTTCTGATGTTCTTTATCATCCGAATCATCAATACTGGAGTAACTGGAATCGGAGCTGGTGTATCCATTAAGCAAAATAGGATTTGTTTCATTTTTTGGTTTCTTCTTTAAGACATGTTTTCCACGGTAGCACATTCTAAGCGGTGTTGTAAAAAAAATTGTATTATTTAAACCTAATTGTCATGGACATGATTGCAAAATATGTGAGATTACTAATAATAATAATATGTTTACGGATATAGTCGCCAAAGGTACAACGATAATTTAGTTAAAAATTAAATTAATTTGTTTTAAAATCAGTAGTATGACTTTTTTCTTATTTCAGCAATAAACGTCATTTAGAATTGCTTTTATTGAGCAAATACAAAAAACAATTGATAGATTCAAGTTTATTATAAAAATTACATGATATTTAGAAACAAATTTTTATTTTTAAATAAAAATTGCAAACAAGAAACCAAGATTTATTTTGAATGAGCCAACTAAACTTCCAGCTGAAAAAATGGAAAATTCTACATGAACAAATACTGTGTTAGGCGTTGAACCAAAAGTTAATTCAATAAAAAATGATAAAATTACATTGTGAAATATGCTAGGTACAATAACCTATGTAAGCAAATAATGTAAACTGTAATCGATTAAATGAGAATTAGTTAGCTTCAGTTTTACTTATTATGATATCAGTTATTATGCGTTATTATATTTCTTTACAATTACTGCAACTTTAGTATTCACAGATTTTATATACTTTCTGATTTTCTACAGATTTTGTAGCTGGAAATAGACTTTTTAATTTCCAGATTGACTTGAAAATGTTCCAGCTTTTCCTGTTCAGCCACCTACACGGTTGTACTGGGCGTTTTCTTCTCATTTATATTAAATTGTTTTTATTATTTGTTATATTTTTACTTGTTGCTTATTTAAGTTCAAATAATTTGATACATTTTTTGTAAAATCTGTGTATTCAATTCAATTTATTTAACATGCTAATACAATACAGTTTGCACAAGTCAGGTACATGGTAGGTATAATACCAAAAGTATACAAAACTAATATGTAGATAACAGTCTAAATTTTTATTTACAATAAACATATAAATACACTACTACTGTAAAAGAAATAAAAAAAATTATACAAAACACTTTAAAAAAACAATAACTTATTAGTCTAGGTTCTCCTTAAAGTGAAAATATAATATAAATAGAAGACTATACAAAACATTTTAAAAGAGATCTACAAAATCATTAATTAAAAAATCTTCAAAACAGTAAAAGGTTTCACTAATTAAATACTTTTTCTTTAAAATATTTTGTATCAAGAGTTTTAATACGTTGAGATAAAGCGTTAAAAAATTTAATTAAAAAAAATCATGTTTTGCTCTTGTATCATAGTTGTAAAAAGAATTATTATTTAGATATAGATTTTTGTTTTGCTTTACCAATATAAGACACTCAAGTACATACATAGATGGCAAGATTAGAATTTTAAGCTGCTGCAGTGATTATAATTTTGGTATAATTAACTCCAGCTATAACTCGTATCGCCCTTTTCTGCAGTATAAATATCCTATTTCTAACATATCACCATGTGTTTGCCATTGTAGCATTCGATCAATATATACTCCTAAAAAAATTGCAAATTGTGCATTGCTTACATTTGGATGTTCTCTTTAAGTAAGAAGTAGCTTTACCTTTATTTCCTGGTTCAAGCATAGTTTCTTGTTATTATACCAATCAAACGCTTTAAGTTGTGTATATTCTTCCCATTCTAACAAATCCGCTAGTGAATTGTTTTTATTTAACAGTGTGGTATCATCAACAAATAATATTACCTTTGTGTTGTCTAATGCAATTTTAAAATTAATATTAAAAATAGCAGTGGCTCAAGAATAGAACCCTGCGGAACACCATACTCCATTGGAAGTTTACCAGAAATTTGATCATTGAAAAATACTACTTGTTTTCTATTACTAAGATATAATACGATCAATCTACATAAGTTTAGTAAAAAGTTGTAACAATACAATTTTTGGAGGAATATTGTATGTGTACAAAAGCACTCAGAATGAGATTCAATTTACAAAAATATATTTATAAAAATCTAAGTAAATTTAAAGATTTAATAAAGAATATAAAGTTGTAACAGACCATACAAAAACTTTGTATTTAAAGTCAAGTAAAAGCTTCTTTTTTAAACTTTGTGATTACGATTACTTAAGTAACACATATAAGTATTATACGTATACACATATATTTTTACTAGAGTTAACCGAGTTGCTGTTGATTGTTGAAGTTGAATTGTTGCTTTTGTTTGGCAAGAACCTTTTCGTAACTCTTGTGTCTAATTAATGTGTAAATTATTGGAATAAGAGCAAGAGTATAACGACCACCATCCATTTTGTTTTTTTTTTGCTGCAATTCTTACACTTATAATTTAATCTTATATGAATAAAAGGAAGAATAGTTATAAGCTGAACTTTGCCCTTTTGTATATATAATATACAAATAAAGACTATTATTATTATTATTATTATTATTATTACTATTATTATAAAAATAAAACAAAATTGTTATTTAAATTTAACATTACTTTGAAAATCTGTTCTTGACACTCTTCATAACCTTCTTTTTTTTGTTGTTTTTATCGAGTGTGCCTATTGCATAAGCTGGAGCGTCTTATGCCTGTTTGCACCGTTCTGTTGCTTATTTTATACTTTTGTAGGTTACACTTGAGTTTAAGGTTCACCTTATCTTAAATTGGTTTGCACCTGTAAACAATTTTGCTGTTGTTTTGAATAAATTTAATTTGAATGTAGATTAATGACTTTAATATTTGTTTTAAATATTACAAGTTTCTAAAATAATTGTTTAAAACTTCAATTTGACAAAGAATTCAATAAAATTATTCAATTAATTCAACCAGATCTATATCATTATAAAAACCAAACATAAAATCTATTTTTTGCATATGTTAAACTGACATTTTATAATAGGTTATGTTTATGAGCACCTTATGTCTTACAATTCTGAGGTTTAACTTGGGTAATACTTAAGTATTATTTTTTGTGCTGTGCAAACCGTTTAACCGGTATACAACGAGAATAGTTATTCTTTAAAGTCAGGTTTATTTTTTGTGCATCAACATTGATTTCCTTAGAAATAATGGTAGAACAAAAAAACAGAATTTTTATATGCAAATCCGTCCTCAGAATGTTTAATTCTTTCATTTTTTTTTTGTAAATCCAAAGTACTTCATTCAACATTTTTACTTACCATCAAATTGTTTACTGCAACAAAACACGAAGAGATAAGAACATGATGTATTTAATTGTAATATAAATTAAGCGCTTAAAATTACATAATGTTTATCAACGATACATAACAACAATACTTAATTTTTACAAAAAAATTTAATCAACATATTAATTCGTAGAACAAACCTATTAAAATTTGAAACAAATAGTGTGTCAAATTTTTCTAATAGTGTTTGACTAACAAATAAATAAATAAAGTTATCAAAAGTATTGTATGTTGCTTAATGTTTAATTATTAGTAAACATTTTTATATTAATTTATTTTTAAATTTTATTCAACAAATTGTTTAAATTTTTTTTGTTTTTTTTTATAAAATTGGGTACTTACATAACAGCTATCAGGTCAAGTACTCAATTTAGTTAATTCAACCTGATTTAAATAACTTTATTATTAAAATAACTCATTATTTAAATAAGTCTACCATACTTGTAGTCAGGTACACAAAAAAACTACATACAGTATTTAGCTACTCAAAAAATCTTTATCATTCAAGTTTATTTGTTTACCCGAATACTAAAAAAAACTATCAAGGAATCAAATACCTAAGTACTTAAAAATCAACTTTGAGTAATCAAGTTACTAAATCTCAAAACATTTAAGTTTAAATATAAAAACGTTTCTAAAAAAACTGTAATTTCCAGAATCTTAATATAGATTTAAAAATGTATGAAAGAGATTTGTTTTAAAAAAATTGTAGTTTTGTGTTTTTAAAAGAATAAACTTAGAAAGCACAATATAATTTTTCCATTTTATAATAAATATGTTTATTGTGCAGCTGTTATTGCTACGGAATTGTATGCAATTGCGTGCAAAACATTTTGAGTTCTAAATTTAGAGTTGAAGAGTAAACCATAGTTTACTGCAAGTAGGCTTTATTAGACCCTTTGTACCGTGACTTTACTTCTTGTCCTGGCATTCAACCACTCTATGACACTAATGTATGCAGGTACAACGCTTGGAGCAGCTCTTCAACATAAACTATCTATCGTATAAAAGGACCAAGCATGTGCATAGCACGCAATTGTTTTGTCATCCATTTCAGATTTTGTACACGTTGGACTGTCTCTAGTACTAATTGTGTGCGTGTATTTTTTAGTTGGCTGTGCCCTGTCATAATTTGTGAGTTTTTTTTTAATAGTCGCAAGTAGTAATTGGCTGTCTTAGCATTTAAGGCAGTCATTGTCTTCTTTGCATGTTTGCAACCTAGAGTGTTATCTCAACGCTTTTTCAGTGCGTTGTATATGTTAATTTTAAATAAGTTGTTGAAGTTTTTTATTGGTAATGCGGTTCTGGGTTCAGATCTACCTTAATGTTACCTACTTTGTTGAAATGTCCTTTTACTTAAAACAGCTTAATGTCATTTCTACAGGCTGTTAAAGTAAGTGCACAACGACATTAAAAATTAGCTTTGATGTGATTTTAGGCTTGTTTATAGAAATTAAGGCTGCTTTACGTTTTGTTAAAATTTGGACATTTTTACCAGATATTTTGCGGTTTACTATTTTTATAACCCCATAAGTTATCCCAACTATTTCTGCTTGAAAGATAGTCATGTACGTTCTTAGTAGTAAAGATATTTTAAAATTCACTTAAAAACTTTGACTGATCATCATCACCTTATTTGTTTATTTAAACGCAGACAATTTTATTTACATGTTAAGCAAAATATGTGAGATTACTAATAATAATAATATGTTTACGGATAAAGTCGCCAAAAGTACAACAAGTATTTAAAATACGTAAAAAATGTCAATACTAGTAATAGTAATTCAGTTAAAAATTAAATAATTTGTTTTAAATTTTGTAGTAGTACTTTTTTTTATTTCAGCAACAAAGGCCATTTAGAAATGCTTTTTATTGCGTTAAAAAAAAAACTAATGAATATTTTTTTCAAAATTATCAGTTTATTAAAAAGATTAGACATTTTCATTTAAGAATGAAACACATCATTCAAATGACTGCCACGGCTGGGTTGACAGTAATTTATCCGATTAACCCATTTTTTTTGTACATTTTTGATTGTTTGGGCATCAATCGCATGAATGGCAACTTTAATTTTGTGTTTCATGACAACAATCGTCTCTGGATAATTAGGGTTACACTTATCCTCAAGGTCTCCCCACAAAAAAATCCAACGGGGTCAAATCACAGCTTCTAGGCGGCCAATTTACATCAGCATTTTGGCTAATTATTCGATGTTTAAAAACAGTGCGCAGAAAATTGATGGTTACGTTGGCTGTATGACAAGTGGCTCAAACCTGTTGAAACAAAATGTCATTCATTTCATACTCTTCAGTATTTGGAAACAAAAATTTGCTTAGTATAGCACACTAATGTTTCCTATTGACGATAAAAGAGCTTTCTTAATAATTTTCAAAGAAAAATGGCTTAATAATGCCGCCGGACCAAAAACCACATCATACGGTTACTTGTTGTGGATGCATACGCTGTTCAATACTCTCTGATCTTCAAATGTAACACTTTTGCTAATTCACATAGCCTCCAAGATGAAAATATGCTTTATCCGAAAACAATTTTTTTTAGAAAAATGCTCATCTTTGGCCAAACAATTTTTAGTCTATTAGGCAAACTGACAACGCATCGGATGGTTATGAGGTTTTATTTCTTGGATTAATTGAACTTTGTAGGTTTTTAAACTGAAGTTGTAAAATTCTCTTTAGAGAAGTGCGAGTAATGTTTAGTTCTTGAGAACCATGATGAGTTGATGTTGATGCATGTTCACGCACACTCTGAGCAACAGCATTAATTTTTTTGGCTGAGCGCACTGGACGAGAACGTGAACGTGTTGTTTTATCCACTAACAATCCAGTTTTGCAAACTCGCTTTACAAATTGGTTTGCAAACTGCGTTAAAGGCAATTCTTTTTTATCAAATTTGTTTTGTATATTTTTGAGTAGAAGACTTGCCACTTTGGAAATAAGTTTTCATTATTTCCCAACTTTGTTCAAGAGTAAAGCGTCCTATTTTGCAACTGTCAAACATAAAACTAAATTTCTGTCAACTCATAAATATCATTATATCTTTGAAAAACAAAATAAACGGTAGTTTAAATTTCAAACGTTACATGACCCACCCTTTATGTACAACAGACATTTCTTATGTTTTAATGCGTGAAATGAGTTTATTACCATTTTTATATCACTGTAAAGTAAAATGATTTCAGATGTATTATCTATCGGTAAAGTGCAAATATTATTCCCTGATTTCTTTATGATGATATATGCAGTTTATGCCAATAAAGAATAGCAAAACTAATAATATAATAAAATACATATCATTAATAAAGATATTCATTAATATAAAACATTAATTACTTTATAACTGTTTTTGTGCAGAACGGCTTCTGGTGTCCAAATAATATGTCAATATAGTCGGTACTTAATCTTTTTACTGTATCTACAATTTTAATATTATGCCATCAAAATTTCCATAATGACGTATGATAATTATTCCAAATTATATTTTCCACTTAACCCATACTTTAAAACATATCCGCAATAATAATTTATAAAAAAAAAAAAAATTGTCTGTTTGTTTTGTTTTCTGTGTGCTAGAACTCATCTCATTTATAATATCTTATAGCTCAATCAACTAAAACTTTTTTTTAACTTTATTTTCATTATTCCTTACTGATTTTTATCTATTTTAGATTTTTGATTTGGGTTATTGTGCTCTTGATTAGGCAACTTTCTTTTAGAATGTGATTGTGCTCCTTTTGTTTGTACATTTGTTTTTAGAGATTTATCTATTGTTGTTGATGTTTTGTTCCATTTGTCTACTATTTTGCAATTTATTAGAAAAGAAGGATAGAGCTCAAGGAGAGATAGGTTGCGATCGTTTTTGCAGCGCAATTTAATTTTGTATGCAAATGTTTTTTTGTTAATTTATGATTTTTATTTCAAGCTATCTAGCGTGCTAAGTTTATTTTTTTTTTACTTACTGCTACTGTATTGACACATTTTCTTAAAGCGGTTTTATCTAATGCTGAATAAGTTTCTAAGACCTGTACAACAGGGATGATGGGGCTTTAAAGTAATGTTTATTTTTTGTGCATTGGCATTGATTTCCTTGGGAATATTGGTAAAACATAAAAATGCACAATCTGGTAACAAACATGCTGCAGCAACTTTGTTTACATTTTTTCCTGCGGAGTGTTAGTTCTAACATACTGCTTTGGCACTAGTTTCTGGTAAAATGGAAGGTTAAACTTAACTCAGAGTAAGTAATTATTAAGTAGTGATAGATAAAAGATTTACACTGTGCTACGTGTAAGTAAGTGTAGTTTTTTTTGTATCTAAAGAGTTTCTGTAAGAAGACATTCATTTCATTTTTTTAATTATTTATTAAAGATTTTTTAGCAGATACTGATAGTTCTACTTCTTTATCATTATATAAAAATTTGCTAGTGGATGTTAATGGTTTGACTTTTATTAACTAACCACTTTTTGGCTGATACTTTTACTTTCACTACTTTATTGATTTTTGAATAATTTTTTTTATTATCTACAGATTTTCTGCTAGAAGTTCTTGTTTTTATTTTTTGTTATTTAAAGATTTTTTAACGGGTATTTTTAGTTCCAAAGATATTGCTGTTTGCATATCTTCATCATCCAAAGATTTTAGAATACTAGATACTATTTTTTTCCTTTTTTTTTTTTTCTTTTATAACGGTTTTTTCACACCTATCAATTCCATTTCTTTGTGTTCTAACGATTTTTCAATTTTAATTTTTTGATTATTTCCTTCAGATTCTGTTTTAGTTTCCAGCTTGTCAAAATCATTAGTATTTGGACTACATTAGAATGCAAATCAAAATTACTTAAATTGTTTATACCAACAATGACGCTGCACTGTTTAACAACAACTGTTTTGGTTTGCAAATCACTTTCAATATTTTTAGCAATAGCACTATGAGTTGTATTAATAATATCAGATTTGTTTTTTGTATCAAACTTTTAATTATTTTTTTTTAATTTTAGCTAATCTGCGTAAATTCTTTTTTAATTTTATATCTATTAAGTTGGGTCCTTCATTCACAATATTATAACTGGAATTGCTATCAGTACTAACCTTTCTTAGTTTAAGTTTTAAATTTACAATTGGTTGATTCTCAGTATTAGAATTAGTTGTATTATTAACAGTTTCTACTTGCTTTTCATTTGGGTCAAGTTCTTTTTGATGTTTACTTTTTTTACGCTTATCTTTAACGTTTCATCCTTCAGCTTTGGTTCGATATAACCATGATTTTTTTTATTACGCTATTCAGATTTGTTATTATTTTTTATGTCTTTTTCTTTCTGACTGATTCCTTGCTTTTCTCTTTTTTTAGGCTGGCAGCATTCAACCACTTCTGAATTATATCACATGTTTCTTTTGTACTCAGTGCTAAAACATTTATTATGTTCATAGTATTGTCAGCAACATTTGCTTCTTCTTTTTTTTTTTCTCATTTTTCTAAATATTGATTTGTGTTTATTTTTTTGTGATGTTTGATCAGTCAAATCTTTTACTAAATTGCGTTTGTTAGTTTTATTTTCAATGTCACTATTATTGTTATTTTCAATTTTGTCATTCTTTTTAGAATTGCTTTTATTTTCTTTTAATTTGGAAAAACAATCTTGATGCTTTACTAATAGTTTTTTTTTTTGGTACTTCTAATATTGTAATAATAGACTGATCACTGCATCTTCATTTTGTACTACTAGTTTTGTTAGTAATACTAGTTCTAGCTCCAGGGACATTGTTCTGCATAAAATCAAATTAGTTTACCATTCGTATAGGCGTAGACAATATTTTGGTAATTTCCCTTGGTAATTGTTGTGCTAAGGATCACTTGCAAATATCTCTTATATCTTTATAATTAAGATCAGCAAACGATAAAAGCCTGGTGCGCGTTTGGGTAATTTTTTCAGTTAATAAACTTGACAAGAAAATGCATCTTGATAAAGCAGACGTAGTTTCTAA
Organism: Tachinus rufipes; assembly: GCA_963932245.1. NCBI lineage: Eukaryota > Metazoa > Arthropoda > Insecta > Coleoptera > Staphylinidae > Tachinus > Tachinus rufipes. The sequence continues at coordinate 14,836,200 of OZ010750.1, forward strand.
TGGGGCCTTCTATTGATCAATAACACTTTTTGAATTACGTCTAATTTTTTGCAGCATTGCTCGTATTGGTTTATTAGTTTTCTTTTCATCAACTTCTTTATTTTTTGAACATGACGCGTTTGTTCTTTATTTTTTAATGAGTTAGGCAATTCATTTTTAAATTCTTTATCTTTAAGTTGAGATGTTTTTGCATTTAATTTTACTTCATCGGATTTTTTATTTACAGTATTTTGGTTTGTACAAAAATTCTCAACTGAATTTGTGTATAAAAAACTATACCTTTGAAGCAGTTCTTGATTTTGTTTCAAATCAGTTACAAAAAGTATTTCTTCATTTTTTAAATCTGTTTTTTAAGTTATTTTATTTGTATTACATTTTGTTCATCTTCAAAAAACAAAATTTTAATAACTTTGTCTTTTTTTTATTTTATTTCATTGTCTATAGTAGGAACCTTGCCAAAATAAAGTAAAACATTCCCCAGAATTTTCTTATCTGTTTTTATTTCTTTATTTAAATTTGCTTTATAAGTTATACTATCTAAATTTTTTTAACTGATTTTTTTACTCAGTTACATTATTGTGACTTTCAGAAAAACTTTCACTTTCCGATAAATCTGAAAATTGTGTCTTCTTTTAGCATCTTTTTATTTTTTGATAAATTTACTTTATTTGTAAATCTATTATATCTTCTATTCTAAGAATGATGTTGATGATGGTCACTAACAAGACAATATCTTAATTAAATAAAAATAATCAATTAATTTTCGTTTTGGAATCAAATATATTTCTATATTTTGACCCAAAATCACCAGAATTTTTGTACATATTATTCAAAATTTGGTAGAAAAATGTCATCATTGTCTTGTGAAAAATATGCTGATAATTTATAAAAATTTGAAGTATTATTTAATTCCAAATTTTTGTTAAGAACACAACGACCTAGACCCACCCACAAAAGACGTACAAGGAAGGATGACATTAGCATTGATAAAAACTTACATATATAAACTAAACAAACTGCTCTTATTGATATATGAAGATTGTTTAAAATATAATAATTATATTTTAGTGAGATTTTTTAAAGGCTCAAGGCATTTTATTAATTAATTAATTTAAATCTAGCAATTAGTGATTAGATACTATACTTTCTAATACGGTTTAATAATAAAATAGTTGTATTTTTGCATTTTCCAGAGTCGTACAATATCAACAAATATACATAGTAAAGTAATTATCTTTTTAACTTTAAATAATCTTTGCACAAAAAAGCAAAAGTTGAGAAAAATCATCTTCAACATTTTGGTCTTTTGAACCGGATGTCAACGAATCTCAACAAATTTATTTGCGTATATTAATCACAATCCACTTTTAATCGATGTAATTGAATTAACGTGTCAACTTAGAAAAACTCTGACATCAAAATGACAAAACCCAAGAGAAGATTGAAAGTATTGAAATTGAAGCGCTTTAAGACGATCAAGACTACTAGAACAAAAAAATATGAAATCAGTCTACTTAACTCAACGCAGTTGTTGAAACGCCTATTGTTCAACAACCACCAATTATGAAATTTACTGCTATTGCAGAAACTTCTTTAAATAAAGACAAGGACTCTAATGTGAAGGGTCAAAAACCGGTTGCGGGCCCATCAGGCTCAAAACCAAAACTGACTACGGTTCAATCCGGATCAAGGTCACAACGAGTGGGACTTCAAGCAAAACCACTCAAGATGGGGGCTTATTCAAAGCCTAAACCATCTAAGGTATTAGCTCGTATCGGGCCAAAACCAATTAAGGTTGCGACTTCCAAGTCAAAGCCTAAACAGGCAATGGCTCAGTCCGAGTCAAAACCTGCAAAGACGGCAGCCCAATCAAGGCTACCGCCACTTGAGGTGCCAGTTTCTAGCAATCCTGCACCCACAGACCCCAATATTGACGTGTCGTTAGAGTCAATGGATGTGGAAGTTTTTTCCGCGCCATCTACTCTGACAGATGAAATTATGCCAATAAGTGGGAGTTCAACTCCCCCAGATGATAATTCAAAAGTTAAAAATATAAACGCTAATAAACAAAGAGTTAAAATTACGTTCGCAACATAACACTAAAAATGGTTTTAACCATTATACAATGGAACTGTTACGGATATAATTAACACTACAAATCCTTTAAAATATTATTAGCCAAAAATTCACTTATCTGCGTTTCCTTACAGGAAACAAATTTTTCGGTTGACTGTTCTATTAATCTTCGTGGTTATACTATTTATAGAAAAGATCGTGCAAATGTTGATCGTGCTCAGGGTGAAACGGCTTTATTGGTTCGTGATACGGTTTTCAGTGAAGATTTCCGTGTCAACACTGCATTAGAAGCAGTAGCCGTTCAACTACATATCCCTTTTCTACTGACCATTTGCTCAATTTATATTCCGCCAAATGTCAGTTTGGACATTCGTTTGATTGATCAATTACTTGAACAACTTTCGTTCCCATTCCTGCTAATGGGCGATTTTAATGCTCATAACACTATGTAGGGCTCAAGTCGAACTGATGTGCGAGGTCGTAACTTGGCCAATCTTTTTTCAGAAACGGATTTAGTTATCTTAAATAAAGGTAACAATACCTACTTTTCCGTGGCCAATAGATTATTCTCGGTTATTGACCTTACCATTTGTTCTCCAAGTATTGCAACATTGCTGAATTGTGAAGTCTCGGAATATCTTTATGATAGTGACCACTTTCCCATATTCATTCGCGTGCTTGGTCATAAAATCAATGAAAACCGTCATCGAAATTGGAGAATAAAAGATGCCGATTGGAATATGTTTGATTAAGTGTTTGATTACGATGACAGTGTCCAAGCCACTATTGACAAAGATATTGAAACTTAAACCGATTCCATCATACAGGCAGCACATGCGAGTATTTCGTTATCTTCCAGAAAACTTCGCAGAGAACCCGTTCCTTGGTGAAATTTTGAATGTGAGCAAGCTAAACTAAACAAACGCCGTTCTTTTCGTAGATTTAACCACTCTCCAATAGAAGAGAACCTATTACTTTATTTGAGGTACAAAGCTGTTGCTCGAAGAACATGCGGAAAAGCTAAAAGAGAATCGTGGTCAGAATATGTTACTTCTATTAATTGTAGAACCCCCGTTGGGAAGGTGTGGGAAAAAGTCAGAAAAATTTCTGGCTGAACCGCATCATTACTTATTAGTGGGTTATTGTCGGGTGATCAAATTATTACCAATCCCCTTGACATTTCGAATATCCTGGCCGGTGTCTATTTTGACGTTAGCAGCGATGATACTTACGATGAAAATTTCCGTGACATTAAAATTAACATGGAGAAAAACGTTCTGTCATTTGTCTCTGCTGAAGATGAATTATATAACGCACCGTTTAGTTTTTGGGAATTTGACTCGGCATTATCTGAAGCACACAATACTGCTCCAGGTGTCGATTTGATACACAATGCTATGCTTAAGCAATTAAGTCGCTCTCCAAATTTCAATTGTTGGCATTCTATAACCGAAAATGGTCAGCAGGGTATTGTTCTGAGTCGTGGAAACTTGATATCATAGTACCAGTACTTAAACCTGGTAAAGATAAAAAGCTTCCGACTAACTATAGACCTATCTCCGTAACTAGCTGCTTATGTAAGTTACTAAAAAGAATGATCAATAAGCGTCTTACTTGGTTATTAGATTCAAGAGGTTTAATTGCTGACATACAATGTGGTTCAAGGCGTCATCGTTCTACGACTGATCACCTTGTTCGGTTGGATACAGCAATTAAAAATGCTTTTGTACAGAATCAACATCTTGTCGCTGTATTCTTGGACATTGCAAAAGCATATGACAGCATATGTTCTACAAACGCTTTATTCACGGGGTATTTGCGGAAGCATGGCATTGTTTATACAAAGCTTTTTAACTTTCTGTTCATTTAAGGTACGTGTAGGTGACAGCCTCTCGGGCATACGTCAGCAACAGAATGGTATTCCTCAGGGGTCTATTGCTCAGGTCGTTGAGTGGAAAGTCATGAAAACAATGCTACTTTTGCATTGCGCTTTGGTGCGTTCAAAACTAGATTATGGTTTCATAATCTATGCTTCCGCAGCTTTATTCTGATTACGTATTGTTGATCCTGCTTAACCATACTGAAATTCGTTTAGCAACTGGCGCATTCTGCACTAGCCCTGTTGCTAGTGGTTAGTGTGAGGCAGCTGAACCATCACTCTGTCTTCGGCGTAAAATCTTGACTGTTAGGTACCACGCGAAATTAAAAGCTAAACGCTTGCATCCGACGTTGCCAGTAGTGTACAATAATGGTCTCGACGATCTATGCATTATCAGGATACGGTCACACAAACCGGTTGCCGTAAGAAATTACACTATACTTCAGGAACAAAATTTTCAACTCCCTGATGTATACCAACTGTCTTACTGTCGCGATTTTCCTTGGACTTTTTAACGTCCAAGGTTAAATACTGCATTATCGAGAATGAGCAAAGCTTTAACTTTACCAATTGAATATCAAACTGAATTTGCAAAAATTTAAGCAAGACACGTAAATTCCACTTGGAATTATACCGATGGCTCAAAAAATAACGACGGTGTGAGTTGTGTTTTTCTGGTAGATGAGCTACAGTTTACATTTGGCTTGCCAAGTGTTACCAGCGTTTATACTGCAGAACTGTATGCTATCTATCAGGCTCTTCTCTACATCCAACTATGGTGCAAAAGAATACTTCCGCTAGCCCCTTTGCTGGTCGTAAAAGGCGACCAATAGGCGAGGAGATAACCTCGTTAAAAAACCCACAGTTCGTCTGGGACAAGTCAAACTTATTTGTGAGTTAATTTTTGACAAAATTTACAGAACATCTTGTAAAACTCACCTGCGTGAATTAAGTATCGATTAACTTTGATTGTTTATTCTTATATTTAAAGATACATTTATTTATATATATGTAACGTATGTTACGAATATTAATTACTGACTAAAAGCTAATACATTTATGTTAATTATTTATATCAACACAATGTGCTAATATGGCACCGCTTCTGGGAAGATCCGTGTTGGAATCCTCCGCGTCACCTGCAGGTGGTGCGGCCGCGGCTTCTGGGAAGAAGGCCACGCGACTCCGTTGCATCGGCTTCTCTTCAGGTAACTGCAGGTGGTGCGGCAGCGGCTTCTGGGAAGAGGTCCATGCAATTTTGTTGCATCGGCATCTCCTCAGGTAACACCTCCTCTCTAAGATTCGACTACGCAGTGAAGCGAGGTAGTTGAACATTTGGTAGTTCGATATTTTCCTCGGTTTCTCCAATCTGAGCAGGTCGCCTCATTGTTGAATATTTTTTGAAACAAAAATAAATGATTATTAGTAAGCTTATAACATATAAAAGGATTGTCCATATACTAGGAATATGCGGGATTACACTTTCTTCGAATGTCAATTGGTCATTAATAATTTGTTCTTTAATGTTTTGAAGTTCATCAAGGGTGATGTCTTTGAGTTGAACGTTGCCTACAACCTTTTTGGGATTTTTATGAATTTGGTCCAGTTGTGGGAACATTATTGCTTGGTTTTTGTTTGTTACTTTTTTTTCGTTTATAATTGTTTGTCTATTGGTGATTACTTTACAGCCATTTGGAATTTCTATCAAGTATGAACCAATTAAGTTAACAATTTCTTCTTGTTGTTGGCATCTCAGTTGAGTGATTTCTTTTTGAGGGAACAATCCAATCCATTGTGATGGTTCTTCAAGTTGTCGAATGATTGACTTTCTTATTGTGAGTTGGGTTGGTTCACAAGTGGATGTATTCTTCATCTCCAAGAGTTGTATTTCACAGGGGCTATTTTCACCAATGTTGTTGATGTTGACAGGTTTACACACGTAGTATTGAGGCATGATTTTAGTACAAATGTTACTTTGAAATGAATAGTGCAATTTATTTTTCAATAAGTATTTATTTTTTGGAATTATTGCCTTGAATCGACTCTGGTTAAATACCGGGATAGGATATAAGTGGTAATAATTGAACTTGTACTGGTGCATTATTGGCACTTGTAATAAATATGTTATTTTGTTATTTAAAATAAAACATTCAATCTCAATGAGTTTTTCAATTAAAATAGTATTTTTTAGGTTGATTTGAAAAGGTAGTTGTTCCGGTAATAAATTGTGCTGTAGTTTAGACAATTCGTCATATAGTTCTGTTGTTTTTATTATACTTGGGTGTAAAATTTTTAATTTGGAAAAAGCAATTGAATTTTCAATGTCTTGTAAGATAGAATTTATTATTTCGTACATATTTGTAACTTAGACTAACATATGTTTGATTAAACTTATGTTTTCTTTATTTGCTTCGCGTTCAACAATTTGTGTTATTTGTGCAAGTTTTGAGTTCAGTAACTTTTCATTATTAAATATCTGTGTGATAGTATTATTGAATTTATTGATTAATTTTATTGATAATGAATTTTGTTTTAATATTGTTGTGGTCAATTTTTTTTCAATATTTTGAATTTGGTTAATTAGTTGTTCATATCGTTCTCCGTCAGAAGCATCCAAATTTCCTGTTATTGATTTAAATAGTGATCCGAGACCATTGATTAAACCTCTTCTTGTTCTTATTTGGTGTGGAATTATTTCTATTAATTTGTTGACAACTTTTCTTTGATTAAATTAATAACTTTGACATAATTGGAACATTCAAAAAAGTAATTTTAATTGTATATATGACTTCGGCTGTTTGTGTGTTTAATTTATTAATTTCATGTATTATTGGGTTTAAGTCAAAATAATGTATTAAGGTGTGGGTGTAATCTTGTACCTTTGCATATCCTAGGTTTATAGGTATTAATCCTGGATTGTTTTCTAAGTTTGTTATTTTAATTTTGTCAGGCAATGCCATGACAAGAGGGAATCTGAAATAAATCAGTTGTATTAAAATTCGAAAGTTTTTTTAAGTGGACGTTTTAAATTATCCATATGTATTTTGTTTTGAGACGTACTAGCAACTGTTTTAGACTCTTTATTTACTTCAGTTATTAAAATAGGTTTGCTAAATTTATCGGCTTTCTTTTGTCTTATGTGCTTTTTGATATAAGTTTCGGTGTTAGGTTCAAATAAATTTGGATCGTCACGTTTTTCATTAATTTTTGTAATGAGTTTCTCTTTGTTTTGCTGTAAATCTTGATTAATTTTTGTATAAAGAATTTTTGTTTTTTCTTTGTGGTTGTTAATATAATCGTTAAGTAAAGTTTTGTCAAGCTCTATGTTAAAGGGGTCTTCGTTGGTAATATGACCTTTTATAACATCTATTGGTTTAAATTTGGTTGCCGAATGAATAGAGTGGTTATACGCTAGAATTGCGTAAATAATTTTTTGTTCCATAGGTGTATCTTTAAAACCTTGTGCATTAAGTAATCTAATGTGTTCAATCAACGTTGAATGAAATCTTTCTATTGCTCCATTAGATTGAGCATGATTAGGTGAACAGAAGTGAACTTTAATTTTGTGCAAAGTCAATAAATCTTTCATGACAGTGTTTTTAAATTCTGTGCGTTATCAGTAATAATTTGTTGAGGAACTCCATGATGTGAAAAAAATTGAATAAGGTTATCTACTATTTGTATAGCAACTAAAGATGTTAATTTGTATGCTTGTGCGTACTTTGAAAATGTGTCAATTATTGTTAAAAATTTTGTTTTTTCTAAGGTAAAAGTGTCCAAATGAATAATTTCAAAAGGTTTAGTTGCTGTTGGAGTTACATTCATTTTAATTTTAATTGGGTTTCTCTCATATTTGCTTTGTTGACAAATTTCACATTCGTTTATAAAGGTTTGAATCGAATTTTTTAATTTAGGCCAATAATACATTTTTTTTTATTCGTTGTTCCGTTTCGTCGATGCCACGATGGTTTTTACCTTCGTGGTAGTTAAGAATAATATCTTTGATGTCTTCGTTATTTGTTATATCAATTAATTTAAATTTACATCGTTTAAATTTTAATGAAGGCTATTTAAAATTTGTTCTTATTATTTCGCAAAATGGTTCATATGCATTTGGATCTTCAAAATATAAATGGTATTGAACATTAGAGGCTATGTAATCTTTTACAAAATTTACAACATCTCTTTCAAATTCATTTTTTGAAATTTGAACATGAAAACGTTGTTTACTTTTAAAAAGAATTTTAATTTTTGGTTGAGCAGGGGAATGTAAAACTGATGTTATAATAATTTGATTTCGTCCATGATTGACTGGAGTTTCCGACATAGGAATTTCTACAATAGGATGATGTTCGGCATTTGTGTGAATTGTTATGTCGTCATCATGTTCATCGTCCGGGATAACTTGTGTAGACATATTTTCGGTTTCATCATCAGGTTGTTTGCTAAATTGGTTAGTATTTTCAACAATATTAATTAATTCTTTAGTATGCAATTCTATTCTTGATAGTGCGTCTGCATTAGCGTTTAGTTTTCCCTTTTTGTAAGTTATCTCGTAATCAAACTCATCTAGTTTTATACGCCATCTAACTAGCTTAGAATTTGGGTTCTTCAATGAAAATAACCATTGAAGTGGTTTATGGTCAGTAATGATGTTAAATTTTCTGCCAAACAGATACGGTCGAAAATATTTGGTTGCCCAAACAATAGCTAAAAGCTCTTTCTCAATTGTACTGTAATTTTGTTCCGAACTATTTAAGGTTCGTGAGGCGTAAGCCACAGGTAAATCTTTACCTATTGGCCCTTGTGATAAAACAGCACCAACAGCAACATTGCTTGCGTCTGTTGTTAGATTAAAACATTTAGAAAAATCCGGGTATTGAAGTATTGGTTGGTTGATTAATAAGTTTTTACAAGTTTCAAAACAAGATTTAAATTCGTCATCGTGAATAATTTTAGCTCCTTTTTTAAGACATTTAGTAAGTGGTTTTGTTAATTTAGCAAAATTATCAATGAATCTACGGTAATAGCCTAAAAAGCCTAGAAATCCTTTGATCTGTTTTGTAGTTGCAAGAATAGGATAATTTTTGATAGCTTTAATTTTATCAGGATTCGGTTTGACGCCGTTTGGCGTAACTATATGACCCAAATAAGCTACTTCTTTGCGCAAAAACTCGGATTTATCAAGTTGTATTTTAAAATTAGTGGTTCTAAGTCTTTGTGTGTTCTTGTAATGACGTAGAAAAAATTACGATATCGTCCAAGTAAACAAGGCACTTTTCGTTCTGGATTCCCCGAAGAATGTTATCCATTATGCGTTGAAATGTAGCTGGCGCATTTTTAAGGCCAAAGGGCATTCGGAGATACTCGTAGTGCCCGTTTTCGGTGTTAAATGCCGTTTTTGCGACATTGAATTCGTCCATTTCAATTTGATGGAATCCGCTTGCTAAGTCTAGGGTTGTAAAGTATTGACACTTACCTAGCTTATCAAGTAAATCGGTAATGTTTGGCAAGAGGTACTGATCGTCTATAGTTTTTTCATTTAGTTTGCGGTAGTCAACTACTACTCGCCATTTTGGTTTCCCGGATGCATCAACTTTTTTAGGGACTACCCATATAGGAGACGACCAGGGTGAATTGCTATATCTAATTATGTTTTGGTCTAGCATTTTATTAATTTGTGTATTCACTTCTTGCTTGTGAATAAATGGGTACCGATATGATTTTAAATATACTGGTGTTTCATCGCTAGTTTTTATTTGATGTTTAATTTGATTGGAGAACGTCAATGGAGTATTTTCTTGGTAAAAAATTTCTGAATATTCCTTACATAATTGTTCAATATGGTATTTCTCTTCTGAGTTTAAATGATCGATGCAAATTTTTGATAGGTCTAAGATGTGTTTGTTAGATTCATCAAAATTGTTAAGATTAATTTCTGGAATTTTAGTTTCAATAAATGTTTTTACTGTTATGGGTTCCGAAAAATCTAAATTAATTGAGCTTGTTGTATTATTTAATATGGTAGTAATTGCTTCTCCTTGTTTAGCAATACTTATACATTCGGGAATTTCGCAATTATGAATTTTTTGATAAGGTATAATTATTTGTCCGTCCGTTATTGATGTTTTAATTTTTATTACCTGTTCTGAGCGTGGTTTAATTGTAATTAAATTCAGGTCGTTTTTAATCTGGTGGTATTGTAGTTTTATTTTAGAATATTGGGTTATTAAGAGACCTTTATTAAAGTCCAAACTTGCTTGAAGATTTTTAAGGTTATCATGACCAATTAAACCATCAAATGTGTTATGAAATTTAAACAAGTAAAATTTCAATTTGTTTGGTTGTGGAAAATTAAACAATTTGGATATTGGTAATTGAACACTGTATTTGTGGGCAGATTTTTGAAAGACAGTTGAAACAATAAATGGATCGTTTCTGATTAAATTTGAATAAAATTTATTAGCAATACTTGGGCTCAAAAATGATTTGGTTGAACCGGAGTCTAATATTTTTAAGTTATTTTTTGGAAGGGTAATATAAGGCAATTCGCTTGTATTGATGTTATTTATTGAAATTAAAGGGGGTTCTATGTTATGTTGTCCAATTGGGGGTCCACGTGAAAATTTTCATGTTGTTCATAAATTAATTCGTTATCATGGTCAATAGTTGCACTATCTTGGTTATAATGATAGTCGTATTTGCCTAGTAATGGTTCGTTGTTATCGTTTGTTTCGACGTTATACAATTCTTCAGAAATAAATGTTCTTTGCGGGGCTTTAAATTGATTTGATTGAACATTTTTGCTGTTATTAAAACTTTGTCTAGTTGATACACTCATTGGGGTTGCGTTTGGCAAATTTTGATTTTGATTAGGTCTAAAAACGTTTTGATTATGTTGTGGTTGTTTGAAAATTTCGGAGTTTCTGAAAAATCGTTGCGGCTGATTATTTACTCTTTGTTGAATGTGAATTGGACGTGATGGAAAAGCGTTTTCGTTTCTTTGATTAAATTGTGGATTTGTTTTTTTTGGTTGTTGATTATTGTATTGAGCGGGAGTTTGTTTATTTATTCTATTATTTGTGTTTTGATAATAATGAATATTTTCTTCATCTGTAATAAAATTTAATGCTTTGTGCATATCCTTGGGGCGCATACAACGAATTGTAGTGCCCAGTGGTTCTCTTAATCAAGACAAAAATGTTTTTAATGTGAGTTTATTATATAAAGAGCGTTTTAATAATTTTGCTTCATTTGTTTCCTCATGAAGATCGATATAGGAACATAATAAATTTAAGATTTGTAAGCATCTGTCAAAAAACTGCTGAGGTTTTTCATTTGGGTATTGTTTAAGTAAAACTAAGTCTCGATTTAAACAGGTTTCATCGCGCTGATCCGCAAAATTTCGTATCAGTGTCTCTTTTAATTCTTGCCAAGTGGAAATGTTTTGAATATTCGTCACTATTTTTGCGTTTCCGCTCAATTTGCTTATTATTGAATTTAATAAATAGATGTTTTGAAAACTATTTGTATTAGCTGTATCGTAAAATTTTGTAATAATACTCTCACAGATACTCAAATATCAATTTAATTCGTTAGCGTTTCCATCAAATTGTGGAACGCAATGCAAATATTCCGGCTTAAATGCTGTCATCGTAGAATTAATTGAAACAATATTATTAAAGTTTGAATTTGGATTATTTAAATTTGTATTATTAGTATTTAAATTAACATTAGTTTCTAGAACGGGTACAATATTTTCACCTGAGTCAGTTAAAGGCGATAAATTTAATTGCTCGAATAAATTTTCGAGGGACATTAATTTATAAATTGCACTTACATTAATATGATAATAATTTTTTGCATCTTTTTCTACTTCTTAATACTGTAAGGGTTTTTCCCGTTGATCGGCGATTCTGGTCCGTCGACGTTTCGAATCCTTGCGGAAGAGGACGATTTTTCTTTCCTTTTCCCGTGATCGATTTCTTCACTGATGTTCCCCCAATTCTTCTATAGATGTGTGGTGTCTTGATGTTTGAAGAGCCACGTTGTGGGACGTCAATGAATTAACTTTCACTGTAAACTATTCAATTTATGTTCGATAGTTGGTTGATCGTTAAAACAAAAGTTGAGTGTTCGATACACAAAACTCCAACTATCCTACCGACTGCGCCAATTAAGTATCGATTAACTTTGATTGTTTATTCTTATATTTAAAGATACATTTATTTATATATATGTAACGTATGTTACGAATATTAATTACTGACTAAAAGCTAATACATTTATGTTAATCATTTATATCAACACAATGTGCTGATATGGCACCGCTTCTGGGAAGATCCGTGTTGGAATCCTCCGCGTCACCTGCAGGTGGTGCGGCCGCGGCTTCTGGGAAGAAAGCCACGCGACTCCGTTGCATCGGCATCTCTTCAGGTAACTGCAGGTGGTGCGGCAGCGGCTTCTGGGAAGAGGTCCATACAATTCTGTTGCATCGGCATCTCCTCAGGTAACACGTGTTTGCCATGCGCGGTGACCCGAAAGCTAGGAAAAGAGGATCCTGGTAGTTGAGGGACTAATACTCAGGTTTAAAAGAGTGTTAGTTCCAACACACTGCTTTGGCCTTAGCTTCTGGTAAAACGGGAGGTTAAACCTAACCCAGTTTTAATCAATCGGCTTGTTTTGTTCAACGTTAGGGTGAGGAATTATTTATGTGGTGATAGATGAAAGGTTCACAATGTGCTACGGTTGGTTCCCGATAGTATTCTTTGTGTTCGCGGAAGTCTTTCATTTACATCTATGAAACCTATATCGCTTGATTAGCCCTGGCGACTGCAACAGTTTGTGATGTAGCGTCCCATATGTGGCTCCGTGGTGGGTAGGGAGATTGAGCGATGAATTTGACGGAGTTTATTATGGTAGATTCTAAACCTCCAACCAAACGAACTCGCCCGTTTACGGACGAGAGAGCTAAAGAAGATAGTATGAATACAAGTAGAAAGTTTGCTAGGTATTTAATTGTTAAATGTTTTGAAAATGGCCAGAGTCTAAAGGAGGTATCTCCCTTTTTAATTCATAGGACCATTTCCAATATTATTAACGGAACCTTAAAATCGTGTAAGAAGTTAAGAGACGGTACTTTGCTTATTTAAGTAAAAGACAAAATGCAGAGCAGTAAAATGCAGGAATGCACGTCGTTAGGTAATATTGCGGTGACAGTTGAGCCGCATAAATCCTTAAATATTTCTAAGGGAGTTATTTCATGGTATGAGTTGTTATACACAACTGTAGACGAATGCAAACAAGAACTAGCGTCGCAAGGCGTTATCGATATTAAAAAACTAACCCGTAGAAAAGATGGTGAGGTCAGAGATACAACATCTATGATCTTAACATTCGATTCCGAACGGCTCCCAGATGAAGTCAAGGTAGCGTATGTTACTCGCCCGGTCCGCCCGTTTATTCCTAACCCAATGAGGTGTTTCCAATGCCAACGTTTTGGACACACCGCAGTTAGGTGTCCTGGTGTTGCAACATGTGCAAAATGCAGTAAGGAAAACATGATTCTGATCCATGCAACAGTCTACCTTTATGTGTGAATTGTGGTGGTAAGCATCCTGTCTATTCCCGAGATTGTCCAAAAATAAAAGAGGAAAGGAAGATAGCCGAGATCAGAGTAACAGACAAACTCTCTTACTTTGATGCTCAAAAGACGTATAGAGCAATTACGGCTCCTACCTTTTCTAGATCGTTTGCTGCAGTTGTTGAAACGCCTATTGTTCAACAACCACCAATTATGAAATTTCCTGCTATTGCAGAAACTTTAAATACAGACAAGGACTCTAATGTGAAGGGTCAAAAACCGGTTGCGGGCCCATCAGGTTCAAAACCAAAACTGACTACGGCCCAATCCGGTCCAAGGTCACAACGAGTGGGACTTCAAGCAAAACCACTCAAGATGGGGGTTTATTTAAAGCCTAAACCATCTAAGGTATTGGCTCGTATCGGGCCAAAACCAACTAAGGTAGCGACTTCCAAGTCAAAACCTAAACAGGCAAAGGCTCAGTCCGAATCAAAGCCTGCAAAGACGGCAGCCCAATCTAGGCTACCGCCACCTGAAGTCCAGGTTTCTAGCAATCCTGCGCCCACAGACCCCAATATTGACGTGTTGTTAGAGTCAATGGATGTGGAAGTTCTTTCCGCGCCATCTACTCTGACAGATGAAATTATGCCAATTAGTGGGAGTTTTACTCCCCTAGAAGATAATTCAGAAGTTAAAAATAAAAACGCTAATAAACAAAGAGTTAAAATTACGTTCGCAACATAACACTAAAAATGGTTTCAACCATTATACAATGGAACTGCAACGGATATAATTCACACTACAAAACCTTTAAAATATTATTAGCCGAAAATTCACCTATTTGCGTTTCCTTACAGGAAACAAATTTTAAGGTTGACTGTTCTGTTAATCTTTGTGGTTATACTATTTATAGAAAAGATCTTGCAAATGTTGATCGTGCTCAGGGTGGAACGGCTTTATTGGTTTGTGATACGGTTTTTAGTAAAGAATTCCGTGTCAACACTGCATTAGAAGCAGTAGCCGTTCAACTTCATATCTCTTTTGCACTGACCATTTGCTCAATTTATATTCCGCCAAATGTCAGTTTGGACATTCGTTTGATTGATCAATTACTTGAACAACTTCCGTCCCCATTCCTGCTAATGGGCGATTTTAATGCTCATAACACTATGTGGGGCTCAAATCGAACTGATGTGCGAGGTCGTAACTTGGCCAATCTTTTTTCAGAAACGGATTTAGTTATCTTAAATAAAGGTAACAATACCTACTTTTCCGTGGCCAATAGATCGTTCTCGGCTATTGACCTTACCATTTGTTCTCCAAGTATCGCAGCATTGCTGGATTGGGAAGTCTCGGAATATCTTTATGATAGTGACCACTTTCCCATATTCATTCGCGTGCTTGGTCATGCAATTAATGAAAACCGTCATCGAAATTGGAGAATAAAAGATGCCGATTGGAATATGTTTGTTCAAGTGTTTGATTACGATTACAGTGTCCAAGCCACTATCGACAAAGATATTGAAACTTATACCGATTCTATCATACAGGCAGCACATGCGAGTATACCGTTATCTTCCGTAAAACCTTGCAGAGAGCCCGTTCCTTGGTGGAATTTTGATTGTGAGCAAGCCAAATTCAACAAACGCCGTTCTTTTCGTAGATTCAACCACTCTCCAACAGAAGAAAACCTATTACTTTATTTGAAGTACAAAGCTGTTGCTCGAAGAACATGCAGAAAAGCTAAAAGAGAATCATGGTCAGAATATGTCACTTCAATTAATTCGAGAACCCCCGTCGGGAAGGTGTGGGAAAAAGCCAGAAAAATTTCTGGCCAAACCGCATCATTACCTATTAGTGGGTTATTGTCGGGTGATCAAATTATTACCAATCCCATTGACATTTCAAATATCCTGGCCGATGTTTATTTTCACGCTTCCAGCTATAATAATTACGCTGCAAATTTCTGAGATATTAAAATTAACATGGAGAAAAATGTTCTGTCATTTGTCTCTGCTGAAAATGAATTACATAACGCACCGTTTAATGTTTGGGAATTTGACTCGGCATTATCTGAAGCACACAATACTGCTCCAGGTGTCGATTTGATATACAATGCTATGCTTAAGCAATTAAGTCGCTCTGCCAAACTTCAATTGTTGGCACTCTATAACCGGATATGGTCAGCAGGGTATTGTCCTGAGTCGTGGAAACTTGCTATCATAGTACCAGTACTTAAACCTGGTAAAGATAAAAAGCTCCCGACAAGTTATAGGCCTATATCTCTAACTAGCTGCTTATGCAAGTTACTAGAAAGAATGATCAATAAGCGTCTTACTTGGTTATTAGATTCAAGAGGTTTAATTGCTGACATACAATGTGGTTCAAGGCGTCACCGTTCTACGACTGATCACCTTGTTCGGTTGGATACAGCAATTAAAAATGCTTTTGTACAGAATCAACATCTTGTTGCTGTATTCTTTGACATTGCAAAAGCATATGACATGACGTGGAAGTTCTACGAACGCTTCATTCATGGGGTATTCGCGGAAGCATGGCATTGTTTATACAAAGCTTTTTAACTTCCCGTTCATTTAAGGTACGTGTAGGTGACAACATCTCGGGCATACGTCAGCAACAGAATGGTATTCCTCAGAGGTCTATTCTAAGCGTGACACTATTTATGATAGCGATTAACGGCATAAGTCAGTTCATCAAGCATCCGGTAAGCGGATGTATGTATGTTGACGACGTAGCTATCTATTGTGCCTCGAGAAACATGACAACATTGGAACGTCAACTTCAGTTAACAATCAATCACATTTTGAACTGGGCTAATAAGAATGGATTCACTTTTTCTACTAGTAAAACGTTGCTTATCCATTTTTGTAGAAGGCAAACCCCACACGGTGACCCTTTATTATATCTTGGGGGAGAACCTATTCCTGTACAGGATAGTGTTCGATTTCTCGGTGTCACATTTGACCGTGCGCTGACTTGGCGTCCTCATTTAATAAATCTGAGATCAAGATGTGTCCCGGCACTAAACTTGCTCAGTTCGTTGAGTGGAAAGTCATGGGGAGCGGATCGGAAAACAATGCTACATCTGCATCGCCCTTTGGTGCGCTCAAAACTAGATTATGGTTCCATAATCCATCCACATTACGTATTGTTAATCCTGCTCACCATACTGGAATTCGTTTAGCAACTGGCGCATTTTGCACTAGTCCTATTGCTAGTGTTTTGTGTGAGGCAGCTGAACCATCACTCTGTCTTCGGCGTAAAATTTTGACTGTTAGGTACGCCGCGAAACTAAAAGCTAAACGCTTGCATCCGACGTTTCCTGTCGTGTACAATAATGGTCTCGACGATCTATACAACATCAGGATACGGTCCCAAAAACCGGTTGCTATAAGAAATTGCAGTATACTTTGGGAACTGGATTTCCAACTCCCTGATGTATATCAACTGTCTTACTGTGGCGACCCTCATTAGACTTTTTAACGTCCAAGGTTAAATATTGCATTATCGAGAATGAGCAAAGCTTCAACTTTACTAGTTGAATATCAAACTGAATTTGCAAAAATTCAAGCAATGCACGTAAATGCCACTTGGATTTATACTGATGGCTCAAAAAGTAACGACGGTGTGGGTTGTACTTTTTTGGTTGATGAGTTGCTGTTTACATTTGGCTTGCCAAGTGTAAGCAGTGTTTATACTGCAGAACTGTATGCTATTTACCAGGTTTTTCTCTACATCCAACTAAGTGCAGGTTCATTTTATGTTATAAGTACAGACTCGTTGAGTGCATTAAATGCTATTGATTATCAATATCCTGATCATTATTTGCTGAGACAACATCACTCGATTTTGTTTCAGGTGTCTGAAATAAAAGTCACTGTTTACTTTGTCACCTTTTACACCCTAGACACTGTTTGAATTATCTAGTCATATTTGTTATAGTCTTTAAAGTTTGTAAACGTTTATTTTATCTTTGTTGTTTATTTATTTATTTAATTTAATTCTTTAATATTCCATTTTACAGCATATTATTTTACACTTTTTAGAGTTAGAGAAAAGAATCGGCGTTAATAGTCTTCTTAGGTTGATACGCCAAAATAAAGTATAGCTTTACAAACTAATTCGATGGATAACGTCATATAATCGATCGGATTAGTCCAAAACATTTTCAAAAATTGTTTTAGCTGTTTTTGTTCAGCTACTTCCACGGTTTTAATAGGCGTTATTTTCTAATTTATAATGAATTGTTGTATTATTTATATATTTTGCTTGTTGCTAATTTAAATATAGTAACTTACTGGCGTTTTCTGTTTTTAAATAATAGAAAAAATAATATCTGAAAAACTTATTTTATATCTGGACAAATATAATTTACTTAGCAATAAACAATATGGTTTCAGATCAGGAAAGTCAACAGAATTAGCCACTATTGACTTAATACAATATATTCATGACAATTTAAACGCAAAAAAATATGTAGTGGGTATTTTTTTCGATATGACTAAAGCATTTGATTGCCTGAACAATGAGTTTATTCTAAGTAAATTATATAATATAGGAATTCGTGGCAACGTTTTTAATTTTATAAAAAATTATCTCAGCGTGCGTTGCTTGACAGTAGACATAAATAAAACAAGATCTAGACAATTTGAAACATGTTTAGGGGTACCCCAGGGAAGTGTTCTGGGTCCGTTAATATTTCTTTTGTTTATTAACGATTTGCCATTATTTGTGTCTGGTGGCCAAGTTTATATGTATGCTGATGGTACATCTATAATAATTACGGCTGAAAATTCTATGGAATTGCAAACTAAAGTAAAACTAGTTCTTAATGAGTTTCAGGTATGGTGCACAAAAAATCATTTAATTGTTAACCCGACAAAAACAAATTATATAAATTTTTACAACTTACATGGTACAGAATTAAGTCATCAAAACTATATAATTAATAACGCATTGATTGCAAAAGTAGATGAAGTAAAATTTTTAGGTTGTATGTTAGATAAACAACTAACTTGGTTACAACAAATTAATCAGATATGCAAAAATGTGAACAAATCTTTTTTTGCTCTAAAAACATTAAAACATAATTTAAAAGAGCATTCATTAATAAACATCTATTATGCAATGACATATTCTGCATTAAATTATAATATCATATGCTGGGGACAATCTACCGAAATAATTAGGGTATTTAGATGCCAAAAGCGAGTAGTCAGATTAATTTTTAGTTTGAACTATCACGAGTCATGTAAGGACACTTTTATAAACAACAACTTGCTTACTGTAAGTGGTATCTATTTATATTATTAAATTATATTTTTATAAATAAAATAAATTTTTCCAAAAATGAAGATACTCATGAATACAACACAAGGAAAAAACATGAATTTAGACCCTGCAAAATTAAAACTTTTTTTTACAAAAAATCGCCATCATATGTACTTATTATTATAATATGCTTCCAAATGAAATAAAAAATTCAAAATCGGTATGTGTTTTTAAAAATAAATTAAAAACTTTTTTAATAAAATTATGCCCATACACTTTAAAAGACTTTACAGATATTTGTTTATTATAGTTTTAATATAACTTTTATAATTATATGTTTTTAAGAAATTGTTTATGTTAATTACTATTTTGTAAACATTTTAAATTTTATTGTAATTTTAAATATGTGTATATATATAATTATTATTATTTGTAAACTGACTTGTCTTATCCATGTATATTATGGCCAACAAGATAAAATAAACTATTCTATTCTATTCTATTCTATTCTAAATAATGCAATTTTTGTATATTCAGTGCATAAGAGCAATTAAAAGCAGATACACCATATTTAGTAAAAAACTAAATTTTCTTGGGCATTTCTAAATCGGTTTACCTAGAAATTTGATTGAATCTACTTAACAACATTAATATTTGTTTTAACTGACTAAATTAGCCAAATTTTAAATTAGAAGTGTGACGTATACTTGTATTTGTGCTAAAATTTGTAAATATAATGGATAAAGGCAATTATCTGAAAATGCTTTTATTGCGTTTGGCTTTACAAACATTGGTCGAAATAAGTTTATTTATTATAAAAATTATATAATCTTCAGAAATATATTTACATTTTTAGATGAAAACAAGAAATCTAGATTTATTTTAAAAAACCAACAAAACTTTTCGCTGGAGAAACTTAAAATTCTACACCACCAAATGTGCAGGCACGTAAATGCAACTTGGATTTTTACCAATGGCTCAAAAAGTAGCGACAGTGTGAGTTTTCTGGTAGATGAGCTTCAGTTTACATTTGGCTTGTTAAGTGTGAGCAGAGTTTATACTGCAGAACTGTATGTTATATACCAGGCTTTTCTCTACATCCAACTAAGTGCAGGTTTATTTTATGTTATATGTACAGACTCGTTGAGTGCATTAAATGCTATAGATTATCAATACCCTGATCATTATTTGCTGAGGCAAATTTATTCGATTTTGTTTCAAGTGTCTGAATTAAATGTCACTGTTTACTTTGTCTGGATCTTCAGTCACGTAAGTATCATTGGCAATGAAAAAATTGATGCGTTTGCCAAATTGGCTATAACTAGCGCTGATAATGTTACAAACACAGCTTGTGTTTGTAATTTTTTACAACAATCAATATTGTCTAACTGACAGGCGAAGTGGTTTGCTATTCAAGACAACAAGCTGCGATCTATTAAAAACGTCATTACACCGTGGAGTTTGTCATGCAAGCCAAAGCGAAGGGAAGAAGTTATTCTCACGCGACTTTGCATCTGTCACTAGACTCACAGGCATTTGTTGGCATATGAGGTGCTCTTAGTTTGTGATATCAGTAATGTTCCATTAACTGTTTGCCATATTTTATTGGATTGTTGGCAGTTTTTGGAACATAGAGCTGCTTCTAAATTATCATCTAGTTTGTCAATTGTCTTGGGCAATCAGATCGTTGACGTCGATTGTCTGCTCGAATTTATTTGAAGGAGCAGATTAAGTATATAGATTTAATTGTTTATTTATTGTGATTAATGTTTGTGTATCGTAAAATCCAGCAGTCTTTAGGACCTTTTACACCCTAGACATTGTTGCAATTATCTAGTCATTTTTGCTATAGTTTTTTTTTAATAGTTTGTGAATATTTATTTTAGCTTTGTTGTTTATTTATTTAATTTCATTCTTTAATATGCTATTTTACAGCATATTATTTTACACTTTTCAAGTTAGAGGAATGAATTGGCATTAATAGTCTTCTTACGCTGATATGCCAAAAATCTAAACTAACTAACCAAATGTGCAAAAATGTTGGAACGTGAATGATATATTTAATTTAAAATAATTTTTTTCACCCAAATTGAACTATCAAAATTGCGCATCTTGGTGCAAAACTGGATTAACGTAATTTGAAATAAAATGTCGACACAGTCGAATTACTATAATTTAGTTAAAAATAACAACAACAAAAATTTATGTCTAAACATCTTCAGACGTTGTATATTATGTTTCCAAATAAGTCATAAGATATCTAATAAGAACATTAATAATTTTTTTTTTACTTTACTAATAACTATAAATGTCAATACTAGTACTAATGAATTGGGTAATGTTAGTAATGTTAATTGTTTATTTTGAATGCAGATAGTTAATACCAATAAGCGGTATTGGTTTAACTCAACTTTTTCTTATGTTCTAATTAATGATTATTTTTTTTTTAACTTTTACAATGAATTTTTTGCATTATGAATAATTTGTTTGTTTGTTGTGAATCAAGGAGCTATTTGAATTATGCATGTACTTGCTTAACAACAGCATACTTAAAAATCTACTACTTAGATAGTGTTTTATAGCTTTATCTTTGCATCAAATAATGTGATTCTTTTCATAAAAAAATCAAAAACTGAAAAAAAAATGAAAATCTTCAAAAAGTTTTCAAAATTGTTACAATCTTTAAACTCATTACACATTTGTTAATACCTGGACATAAACGTTGATCTAAAACTCAAATAGTACACAAAATTCAAAATTCTATTAAAGTCCGGACAAAACATTGAGTTTCTTGCTTAAAAACATGAGGCATCTTTACAACTGTATGTGAGCAAATTCTTGATTACACATATATACTAGTATGTTTAAATTATCACTAAAGTTTCAAAAATTGTTTTCACAATCTTTCAATTTTTTTATATGAAAAAAACTAACTTTATTTTACTATCTGAGCTTATAAACTCTAAACTGAACATATATAATTTGACAAACTGGCATTAATATTTTATTTGTAAATTATTGAAAAATTAAACATGTTTTTTTTAATTCAATACATTCTTTTTCTTAATATTTATAATGTTTGTGTGTCGTAACATCTACCAATGTCTAACATCCATCCTATACAAATTATCTAGTCATTTTGTTATTGTTAGTTTTAATTTGTGATAGATATTGTATATTATCTGTATTTAGATTTATTTATTATTTTTTCGGTTTTATTAGATGCCATGCTCTTTTTTACAGCATATTAATTTATATATTCTATGTCGGTAATTTTTCTGAGCAACAAGAGCTTTAATGGCTGAGTGTAAAGTGGAATTATTTTTTAAAGTATTAATTTATGAATCTTTTCTCGTATACAATATATGTTTTCCATTTGAACACTTCATGCGCTTGGTGCATTTTGACATTTTTAAATATTGAGTCTTGCCCGCGTCTCACACTTGGCAATTAAAAATACTTGGCGTTTGTGGGATATTATATATATTATCTACCTTGAAAAACACATCAAAATATAAGACGCGGTAGAGTTGTATCCTTGGTTGTCCATGAAGTTGGTAACGAATTGTCAAGTGTTGTGAGCACAGTTTACAGTGTTGCAATTTTTCAATTTAGATTGATTGAGATTATTTGTTTCAATGTCAAATATAAGACGCGTTTCACAAATAAATTCAAAAATTAGTATAAATTAGCAGTTGCGAGTTGTGCCGCCACCTGCGGAGCAATAGTTAAACCATAAAAGTCGTTTAATGCGCCATTTGTAATTGAATGCATGGTCTCTCTCTGCGGTCTCTGCTGTTTGTCGTTCAGCACTAAGCTGACAAATTTTCAAATTAATTCCGAGAGAGACCAAGATGAAACAATATTTTGAGAATACAAGTAAGTAACCAAAATTGTTATTATATGCTATGGAGTATGTACTCATTTAGTTCTTTTTTTAATTGTAACGCATGCACATCTACACCCAACCTCAAAAACACATTTTATGAAACTAATATTGTTTAGGAAACATACTATTTTATATTATTACGCACTTATGTTACTCTATTTTGTATAGTTATTATATGCAACTTTTTTAATCATAAAAAATAGCTATCATGTGCTTGTTATTGTGGAATTCATTTATTGTTACAGCTATGATTGTTGTACGATTATGAGTTAATGTTGCTTTTGTTTTAGGATTAGAAGATAACAATGTTTGTCTGCTATGGCCCTCTCTTACGTGTTTCATTGGAGTCCAGAAATCCAAGAAGCTGGATTCTTGGAAAATTTTCAGGGAGATATAGGTAATTATAAAAATATTTGTTTATTATGTACATATTTACAATTTGATATTTAATATATAATGCGCTATAAATGTTTGGTAATTTATAATTATTAGTGTGCACGATACATTTTTTTTTTGTATAATCCAACGTTGATCTTTCTTTCTGCACTGTCTTTTATAACCAGCATAATTCTTTCATGTGTTAAGAGTAGACCGACTGCTACTTTGATTTCCAGTATTGTAGTGAAAACAGCTACTTTGGCGTCATTTCTAACCAAGATTTACTTTGTAAAGCCAATTAAACTTTTAGCTGAAAAAAATTAAAATTCTTTATTTTATATTTTATATGACAAAAGCGTTCAACGCAAATGATATAGAACTCATGCATAAAATATATATTCAATTTTAAATAAACCTGTTGACATAAATTATGCTACCAAAATTGTATATTTTGATGCAAAATAAGGTTGACGAAATAATTTTTTAATCAGTATTGTTACAAAGGAAAGGGATAGTTCAGATAGCTCAGAGATACATAATACTATTTATTATAAACTAAATTAAAAAGATACCAGCATACCCTACTGGCGACATTGCAAGTAGATAGGACTGCGTAAAACTTGCACAGTAATATGGTCAACGGAGTAAAGAGAGCGAGTCCTGTGCAAGTATTTATACATAATTATTTGCTGGCTCAGCACAGGTAAAATATTACAATTTGATATACGCGACAATATGAATCCAGTTTTTGAGACTTTTTTTTATTGAATTTTTTTTTTTTGATATTTGATTGTTTTTTTTTTTAAGATTTCTTTTAAACTATTGTTAAATTATATATTTAGGTGCAAAACTGAGTTTATGTAATTTAAAATAAAATTCCAACCTTACTGCAGAGATTAGTTAATTCTTTAAGATAAACATAACGGAATCGATCAAAACAAAATATTTTTTTGTTTTATAGACATAAATATCTTTAAACAAATTGAAAAAAGTATCACATACAGAGTTGCAAATCTCTATACATCTATATGGACATCTTGCTCAATAATAATACCCTTACATGCATATAGGACGTCTGTCTTTGCTATAATTTTTACAATAAAAAAGGCAAGAAAAAGTGTCAAATATCAGAATTATTGGACAATGACAAATTTTTGATTATTCTTAATAGAATTAATATAACTTAGTTACAAATATTATCAAAACAAAGTTTTAGGTCTAAACAGCTTCAGATGTGTTATATTTTGCTTTCGATAAGTGATACAATACATATATATTTAGAGCACTTGGTGTGATTATACATTTTTTCACGTTTGAATCTAAAAATAAAATAAGTTAAATTATAAACATGAAATATATTTACTCAAATGAACGCAGTTTTATTATAGAAAATAACCATATTGGAAAATTGTAGCTTGTTTGATAAAAACAAGCCCATATTACCGGCAACTTTACCATCAATGAACATCCCAAAATATGCTACTTGAGTAAGTTTGTATACCAAAAAACTAAAATACCAAACTTATACTTTTTAACATTTTGGATGATGTCCTATTTTCTATTTTTTATCACTACGTTTGGTTATAGTATTATAGGTTTGGTATACTAGTATCTATTAGCAAAACCCAATCTAGATGAAATCTATGTATTCGATCCTGCATATTAAAAATTTTGTTATAAGCAACGCTAAATTGCTAATATCTAAAATAATTTATATAATTTTTAATAAAGATTGACAAGGTGAGGAATGTTCATAGTGATGGTTTGTTGAGTATTGGTTTTACAGTAAATTTTTGTTGTTGATTGTTATCTGCGTGTTTTGGTTTACTTTAACCTCTAAGTGTGTCTTTACTGCCTGCTTAACTTTACTTGTTTTATGTCTTTTGGGTAACTTTATTTTGAAACGTTTTCATTAACCTACAGTAGGCTTAAGTTTGAATTGCAATCGTCTTACATGAATTACATTTATTTTTTGTTTTTTTAATTCGGGTTTGCAATTAATAGTTTATAAAGCAATAATTAATTATATCTTTTTGCAAGTAATGTTGACGTCACTATATTCATAGCTTTGACCAGGCGCACTTATTTTCAATTTACTTAAAGTTTGAATTATTGTTGATAATTTTTATTTGAAATATAATTCCAAGCAAATTATTAATTCTTAAATGAGAAACTGAATTGTGATACACTACACCCTGCTGCTCAACCAACAAGGCTCTGGCGACTGAACATGACGGTATAACCATATTTTTTCTACATTTTTTTTAAGATTTTGTTTTTTTATTAATAAAAGTTTATGTAGTATATTATTGAAATACATATTGTGCGTTGCTTTAATTTCTAGCAACACATCAACAATATAAATGTCAAAGACTTTAAAACGCATATCAATTTGATAAAAACGATAAAATTACATTGTACAGGTACATTATGCATTAATCTAAGCAAATAATGTAAATTGTAATTATCTAAATGGGAATTACTTGGCTTTAGTTTCACTATTTATGAGATAATTAGGACTAAGACTTAGTATTCACAACAGATTTTGAATACTTCCTGACTTTCTACAGATATTGTAGCTGGAAATGGACTTTTTAATATCTAGATCGACTTGAAAATTGTTCGAGCTTTTCTTGTTCAGCCACCTCCACGGTTTTACTATGCATTTTCTTCCGATTTATATTAGGGCCGCTTGCACCACCTCGCTTAACTGCTTAAGTGCCACTTTATTTCCAAGTGGAGCTTATATTCGTTGCACCATCTGCTAAGTAGAACATAAAAACCCCTAAGTGGAACTTATCGTAAGCCGAACCTTGAGTTCGGTTTATGCATGTAAGGTGCAGAATAACCTAAAATTTGCTTTACAAAATTGCATTGTCTTTGTCATTTTTATAAAAAATCTTAAAATTCTGTGTATTACACACTACTTCAAGTTACAAATGGATAGATTTTTAGATGCTCCTATTGACTAGATTTTATTCAACATACAAGTGTAGGGAGTTTTGCAGAAGTGCACATATCTACAGCATCTCTCATTATAGACAAATGCAATACTTGAATAAAATTATTTTATATCCTTTTTAACCATTGAGGTTAGGTAGCAATAAGGACTCAGTTAATAATAATAAAAAACTTGCAAAAAAAAAATGCAGAGGTTTCGGAGATTTATCAGTGCAATTATGTAAAACTTACTTATATTGAAAAGTAATATTAATTATTAATATCAAAACCACGTAAGACCCCATTTAATTAATAATTCTATTAAGAATAAACGTGTAATAAATACTACAAATAAAATGAACCGATCGTGTTTACGTATGTCGGGCAAATGAATCACCCATATGAGTAATTAAAAGTTTTTATTACCATTAACTAGGTCTTTTTTGCTACCTAACCTTGTTGTTGAATTCCATGAGTGACAGCTCCGTTGTGAGTGAGCTCTCACTTATCTTGGCTCGTACGTTGCTTCACGCTTCCGTACATTGTTGCCAAAAACCGCCTTATCTATACACTAAGAAAGTAAATATCACTGGTTACTGCCACATATACAATTACGTATATGTGCGAAAGCCAATGACTACATTAATAACATGGAAAGGAAAAACAAAGGATGAGTACTCTTCTCGAGTCGGAGCTCCGGCGACTCTGTCACAACACGGGGGGGAGCCTCGGTCGGGATGAGTTAATAGTTATTAGATTTTAGGATGAGTGACACGGATAAACATGAAATATTACAGAACTATCTTAGTGTGTTTAATATACTTCAGTAGGCAACAGTATACTTTGACGTTTTTGGAAGATATGAGTAACGCCATGCTCGTCGGTAGATGGATGTCCATTAAAATAAGGTTTTGCCATAGAATAGATTGAGCAATAGTGTAACGAGGGCATTCAAAAAACAGATAATCAGTAGTACCTACTTCACCACAGACGCAGAGTGGGTTATCCACAACATTGATTTTAAATAGATGCCAAGGAGAACGCATGTGTCCAGATCTAAGTCGACTCAAAAGACATACATATATTTTAGAGTGAAATGGAAAATTCTTAAACTATGGTTTTTGGTATACTACTTGGTTTATCTGATTAAAGTAGGTAGTTCCCTTGCTTTGACTGATGGTACTGAATTGCTGTTGCCAAGAATTTAAGCCGTTCTGCAGAAAACTGGCATAGAGGTCGGTGTAATTGATAGTGATATTATTACACCGCCTCCCATGTCCCAGTCCCGCCACATAATCTGCATGTTCATTGCCATTTATGCCTTTGTGGCTTGGCACCCAACAAAATTGAGTTACCAAACCTTTGCTTCGTAATTCAAAGATCATGTTTTTGATATGCGAGATCCAAATGTTGCCTTTGATGCTAGATGCATAGGAATATAGCATCAAGGGAACTTTGGGAGTCAGACACTATTATAGTTTTTTCCCAATTATTTGCCGAGGTCAAAAACAGAGCCCTATAAATGGCATATAGTTCGGCGGTAAATACAGAAGAGAGGTTGGGAAGTTGTCCTGATTCTTCCAACTTCAAAGACGGAATCCACACTCCAAACGCGGCTGATCGAGGATTAAGTTTCACCGAACCGTCAGTAAAAATTTGAATGTAATTAGGCCAGCGTTGAGATATAAATTCCTCAAACACTACATTGATTACGGACGGAGATAAGGATTTATGAGGAAAGGAATTGTATTTAACTTGTATGGATAGGGATTGGCTAGGAGAAACAAATAACTTGGAAAAGGAGCTCATATTAATCACGCGGTCATATTAAGAAATTTCATTAAAAGCCAAAACTACGAGAGGACAACCTTTTGCTGGCCAAAAGGGATGGTGGCCAAAAATGTTACCTGTTTGTGACAAGACATCATATGTCATGCCCCCACCCATGCCAAAAAGTTTGGCAACATATCTCTTGGCAAGTAGATTTCTTCTAATTTCCAGTGGCATAATACCGGCTTCTACTTCCATGACATTAATAGGAGTAGAATTCATAGCACCCAAACAGATTCTTAATGCCCTGTTTTGAATTCTGTCCAAAATTTTTAGGTTAGATTTGCTGCAGAAAGATAGAAGGTGGGAGGCAAAGTCAAGGCGGGATCTAACAAAGGCTTTGTAAAAAATGAGAAGGATTTCCGGGTCTCCTCCCCAGTGGGTACCTGAAACACTTCTCAAAATATTAATGCCTTGAGCACAGGATTTTTGAAGTCCATTGACATGGTTACTCCAAGACAATTTGTTGTCAAAAGTGACACCAAGGAATTTATAAAAGGGTACTCGGACAATAGGAATGTTATTAAGACTAGGACAGACATTATTGGGTATGACATTGCGTGACCGGCCTGAGAAGAACATTGACCTGCATTTATCAAGAGAGAGCTCAAGGTTTCTGCTAACAAGGCGACTGAAGGTCTGTGCTAGTACAAGGTTGATGTTTCGAATTACCCTGTCTGGAAAGTAGCCTGAAGAGTAAATAGCAAAATCATCTGCATAAGAGATGATTTTTACTGAGGGAATAGAGGAGTGTACTAGGTCTTGTATGTACATGTTGAAAAGCAAGGGACTGAGAGGACTACCTTGTGGGAGACCTATGAAAGAAGTAACGAGCCCTTCTTCCGCGGATGTCCCTGCCAAGTATAACCGATTTTCAGAGACCAGTTCGATGATAATGTTGATAAACAAGGGGGGCAGATTCAAATTAATTAAGACGGATTTTAAGTAGGCTATACACACATTATCATAAGCTCCTTTAATATCTAGGAAAGTGACACATAAACATTTTTTTTTGGGACAAAGCAGAGATAACATCACAGTAAAGGGTCGTGACGTTCTCATAAATACTGTGGAACTACACGACTAGTTCGGTTTGAGGTTCGAAGCCGAATCGAGAGTGGAATCTACCTAACCTTCTATATACTGCAAATGCAATAATATTAGTTGTTCAGACGCTGTCTGCCTTCTCTGCTGTCACAAAATAATGACAGAATAAAGCAAACTTTGCTGTGTTGCTATATATATCTGTATCTTACGTGAGTGGACCTTAAAATACAGTGGTGCAACAAAATATATTTTTAAGCTTCACTTGGACATAAGTGGTACTTGACTAAGGTCTAGTTTTAAGCGAGGTGGTGCAAGCGGCCCTTAGTGTTGTAATACTTTTTTATCTTAAAAACTCACAAATAAATGCACTTAATTGTAAACATAATATATATTTACTTACATAAAAATGATTTTTTACAAATACTTAATATTTATAAATATTATAAACATTTATTACAAAAATATATTTTTATTTATTTAAAATTTATGCAACTGTAGGCAATTTTATATATTTTTTGCACAAAAGCAGTATTTATTTAAAATTTGATGTCTAGTGTCTTAAATTTAAATATAGGTTATGTAGGTGTATTAAAATACTTTTATATGCTGTGAGTCGTTTATTGTACAGACCGGTTTCGGCTGTTAGGCCATCGTCGGTGTAATATTGTGAATTACATATATGTGATGTTATAATATATTTTTATATTTATAACATCACATCACAATAAACGACTCACAGCATATAAAAGTATTTTAATACATTTATATAACCTATATAATAAAATATATGCACAAGATCAACTATTAAATTTAAATGCTATAGAATGACTATCTTGACGTCGTTTTGGTGTTATTGCCATTGTATTATCACATTTTCTTAGCACGGTTTTATCCTAAGCTGAATATGTTTCTAAAAGTAGCAAACCCGTGTCTCAATATTAATGTTCTTAGGAATATTGGAAAGACCAAAAACATGATTTATTAATAATATTTTTTTATAAATACATGCTCAGCAGCCGTTTTTAAGCTATTTGTAGAAATGACAATATTTTTAACGTAAAATTGACTATAAGTCGATACCGTTTAGAAAAGTTATTGCATGTTGAATTTTTATTTTGTATGTCTCTGGACTACAATACTAAGTTGAGAACTTAATTATTTTTTTAACTATAAATGATTTTGTTTTACAGGCAGCAATTTTATTTTACCGTCACGTTTTAATGTTTTCTGATCACGCTGTGAAAATAATCCACCGTTATCTATTTTTGCCAAAATGTAGTACTTTCTAAATTTAAAACTAAATGCGCATGATAATTTTTTTTCTAAAAATATTTATTTTTAGCGTTATTATTGTTGTCTCATTTTTTTAATTTTTATTACTATGGTGTAGATTGATTAATTATTATTAAATAACATTCAAATTGGGGGAGAATTAATATTGGTTGCTTCTACTCCAGAGCTGCTACTCCAGATCAGGTAGCGGTTCTAAATCCGCTTGTTCATCACCAATGTCTAAATCATTGAATGAAGGTTTATCACCGCCTGCTCCACCTAGTTTGCCCATCTTCTTATCATTTCTTTGAAATTATCTCCACTTTCATCACAAGAATCATCTTAATCTTGCCATTTGTTAAAAGTGCATTTTAGCTAATGATGTTTCTTCTTGTCTGATCTGTGATGTGTGATTGCCAATAAGAGTCTACCATTTAGTTTAGTTAGGATAATTTTAATGCATGCTCTTCTATTGAAACTCTTACTTTTCTTTGTGTCTGTTTCTTTATGTAGAGGGGATTGTTGTTGCTTTAGTCTTTTGAAAATTTAATTTCGGGGTTTTTAACATCTTCTAAATTTATTGTTAAAACTACAGACCTCTGGGTCTACATCACTGGAGGAAGTATCGTTTGAATAGTCATATTGGCTTTATGTTTTTCTAAAATTAAAATCTTTCTTCTGTCGACTAGTAGAATGAAAACACATTAATATCTTGCATATTAAAAATTTGTTGTGGAGCTATCTATATAATAATCATCTAATTTTTAACTAATTTTGGCAATTTATTTTGAACACTAATTTTCTTCTCTTTGGATGTGGTCACTATACGGGGTTTGGGATTATTTAGCTGTCAGTGGAACAGTTTTATAAAAAACTGAGTAAAATGACTTCTGCATTACAATAGTTTTTATTATTTTTTTTTAAGGTTTATAATAGTCTGTTTGATTTTTGAATTATGATTTATTTATCCTATTGAAAAATTTTAAAATAAATTTATTTTGTTGCTAGTATGATAAAATTGTTCACTTAACCCAGTCGTCAATAAACATGGTCAATTGAATATGAAAAGTGTTTGTTGGAGGAGGTGGTGCAAAAGAATACTTCCATTAGTCCCTTTGCTGGTCGTAAGAAGCGACCAATAAGCTAGGAAACAACCTTGTAAAAAACCCCACAATTTGTCCGGGACAAGTTAAACTCATCTTTGTGTTTGCCATGCGCGGTGACCCGAAAGCCAGGAAAAGGGGATCTTGGTAGTTGAGGGGTTAATACTTAGGTTTAGAAAAGTGTTAGTTCCAACACAATGCTTTGGCCCTAGCTTCCGGTAAAACGGGAGGTTAAACCTAACCCAGTTTTAATCATCCGGCTTGTTTTATTTAACGTTAGGGTGAGGAATGATTTATGTGATAATACATGAAAAGATTGTGCTACGGTTGGAGCCCGATAGTACTTTGCGTTCGCGGAAGTTTTTTATTTACATTTATGAAACCTATGTCACTTAATTAGTCCTGGCGACTGCATCAGTTAGTGATGTAGCGTCTCATATGTGGCTCCGTGGTGGGTGGGTAAATTGAGTGATGAAATTGATGGAGTTTAATTATAGCGACTTTTTTAAAACCACCAATAAAGAGATTTTGTCTGTTTATAAACGAGAGAGCTAACAAAGTTAATAGAAAAGAAGATAGAAAGTTTGTAAGGTATTTAATTGTAAAATGTTTGAAATGTGGCCAGAGTTTCGCTTTTTAATTCACAGGATCATTACCAACATTATTAATGAAACATTAAATTTGTGCAAGAAGTTAAAAGATGGTACCTTACTTATTGAAGTTAAGGATAGACTGCAAAGCAGTAAAATGCAGAATTGCAAAGCATACGGAGATATTGCGGTGACTGTTGAGCCGCATAAATCTTTAAATATTTGTAAAGGAATTATTTCATGGTACGAATTGTTACACACAACTGTTGACGAATGTAAACAAGAACTGGCGTTGCAAGGCGTTATCGATATCAAAAAGCTAACCCTCAGGAAGAATGGCGAAGTCAGAGATACAACATCTATGATCTTAACATTCGATTCGGAACAGCTCTTAGATGAAGTTAAAGTGGCATATACTTACTTACTTCACTCGCCCGGTTTGCCCGTTTATTCCTAACCCAATGAGGTGTTCCCAATGTCAACGTTTTGGGCACACTGCAGTTAGGTGTCCAGGCACTGCAAAGCAAAACATGACCCTGATCCATGTACCAATTCACCTTTATGCGTGAATTGTAGTAGTAAACATACTGTTTAATTTAGAGATTGCCCAAAAATAAAAGAGGAAAAAAAGATAGCTATGATTAGAGTAACAGACAAACTTACTTTGATGCTCAAAAGAGGTATAGAGCAATTGCGGTTCCTACCTTTTCTAGATTGTTTGCTTCAGTTATTGAAACACCTATTGTTCAACTACTACCAGTTATGACATTTACTACTAGTGCAGAAACTTTTCTTAAAAGGGACTAATGTAAAGTGTCAAAAACCGGTGGCGGGCCCATCAGACTCAAAACCAAAACTGACTACGGTCTAATCTGGACCAAGATCACAACGAGTAGAACAAAAACTACTCAAGGTGAGGGTTAATCTTAAGCTTAAACCATCTAAGGTGTTGGGTCGTATTGAGTCAAAACCAACTAAGGTGGCGACTTCTAAGTCTATGTCTAAACAGGCTAAGACTCAGTCTGAGTCAAAGCCTGCAAAAACTGCAGCCCAATCTAGGCTACCGCCACCTGAAGTGCAGGTTTCTAGCAATCCTGCGCCCACAGACCCCAATATTGACGTATCGTTAGAGTCGATGGATGTGGAAGTTATTCCCGTATAACCTATTCTAACAGATAAAATGATGTCAAATAGTGTGAGTTCTTCTACTTCTCCAGATGATAACTCAGAAGAAAAATAAAAAAACGCTAATAAGCAAAGAGTTAAAATTACGTTTTTAACGTAGCTTTAAAAATGGCTTCAACCACTATACAATGGAACTGCAATGGATATAATACACATTACGAATTTTATTAGCCAAAATTTCAACTATCAGCGTTTTCTTACAGAAAACTAATTTTAAGGTTGAAAGTTCAGTTAATCTTCGTGTTTATACTTTTTGTCGGAAAGATTGTAAGAATGTTAATGAATGCATAATTAGAAGCAGTAACCGTTTAATTACAACTCGCTTTCTCACTGCCCATTTGCTCAATTTATATTTCACCAAACGTCAGTTTGGACATTTGTATGATTGATCAATTACTTGAACAACTTCCGTTCCCATTACTCTTTATGGGTGATTTTAATGCTCATATCACTATGTGGGGCTCAAGTCAAACCAATGTCAGAGGTCGTAACTTGGCCAATCTATTTTCAAAAACGGTATTAGTTATCTTAGTTGTGGGAAAACCTATTCTTGTACAGGAACGTGTTTGACTTCCCGGTGTCACATTTGACCGTGCGTTGACTTGGCGGCCCCATTTAATAAATCTAAGATCAAGATATGTTCCGACACTAAATTTACTCAGGTCGTTGAGTGGAAAGTCATGGGGAGCAAATCGTAAAACAATGCTACTTTTGCATCGCGTTCAAAATTAGATTATGGTTTCATAATATATGCTTCCGCAGCCTCATCCACATTACGTATTGTTGATTCTGTACACCATACAGGAATTCGTTTAGCAATTGGCGCATTCCGCACCAGCCCTAAATCCCATAAATCTAAACTAACTAACCCATTTTTCTCTTAATATTTATAATACATGTTTGTGTTTCATAACATCCACCAATGTCTAACATCCATTCTGTAAAAATTATTTATCTAGTTATTTTGTTATTGTTTTAATTTGTGATAAATATTATATATTATCTTTATTTATTTATTTATTATTTATTCAGTTTTATGCATGGCATCACTTTTTTACAGCATATTATTTTATATTTTCTTTGTCGGTGATTTTTCTGAGCAAACAAAGCTATTAGGGCTGATTGTAAAGTGGAATTGTTTTTTAAAGTATTTTTTTTTATTATATTAAATTAACCTTTACATTATTTTTAATAAACATTAACCTTACTTAAAAAGCGACGAACGTCTATGAAAATGACGTTTATTCTGGTGACGTTTAAGATTATTTTGTTCAGGATAAACAGGTTAAGAAACTGATAAACACTAGAATTACTAAAATTTTTTCTAGAAATATTTTAAAAACTTCATATTTTGTTGATCACACTGTATACAATGTTTAACCAGTTGCGAGTTGTGCCGCCACCTGCGGAGCAATAGTTTAACCATAAAAGTCGTTTAATGCGCCATTTGTAATTGAATGCATGGTCTCTGCTGTTTGTCGTTCAGCACTGAGCTGACAAATTTCAAATTAATTCCGTGAGAGACCAAGAAGAAATAATATTTTGAAAATACAAGTAAGTAACCAAAATTGTTATTAATATGCTATGGAGTATGTACTCATTTAGTTTTTTCTATAATTGTAAGGCATGCACTTCTACACCCAACCTCAAAATGACCGTTAATATTTAATTCAGGTTGATCACATCAAGAGGGTAGAAAGAGTTACTTATTAGATAGTAATTATACACATTTTATGAAACTAATATTGTTTAGGAAACATACTATTTTATATTATTACGCACATATTATGTTAGTCCATTTTGAAGGAAGTTGTCGGAAAATTGACTAAGGGCCAGTATTATAAACCATCAAAATCTGTAGATTTTATTTACTAACTAAATTATTTTACTTGGCCGATTTCGGTATTATAAACGTCAAATAATAATAATAGGTAACTAAATTTGTGGAAAATCAACTTTAGATTGCTCCCCGACTTTATGCAACTACCTTTCAAAATGTTGTAGGGGATTATTGTAATATAACAAAGGCTACAATACAACACATCAATAACTACAATATTAAAATAACATGTAAATGATGCGTTGCAATTCTATATTTTCGAATAGTTAATTTAGTTGGCAATGCGCTTTATAATAACCGGAATACGTTTATTTGTCAAATATATTTAATTTGAGATTTGTTATTTGGTGATTTATTTTGTCTTTATAATACCGGCTCTAAATAAATCATTTTGTATAGTTACTATAGCAGGCTTGTGTGCAACTGTTTTAATCATGAAAAATAGCTATCATATGCTTGTTATTGTGGAATTAATTAATTTTTAGAGCTATGATTGTTGTACGATTATGAGTTAATGTTGATTTTGTTTTAGGATTAGAAGATAACAATGTTTGTCTGCTATGGCCCTCTCTTACGTGTTTCACTGGAGTCCAGAAATCCAAGAAGCAGGAACTTTGGAAAATTATCAGGGAGTTGTAGGTAATTATAAAAATATTTATTATGTACATATTTACAATTTGATATTTAATATATATTGTGCTATAAATGTTTGGTAATTTATTAGTTTGCACAATACATTTTTTTTTGTGTAATCCAATCTTCATTTTTCTTTTAATTTCTTTCGTTCTGCACTGTATAATCAGCATAATTTTTTCATGTGTTAAGAATATGTTTCTTTTTCTTAGTTACTAGTTATAATGTTTATTTATTTGTTACTTTATTCTTTCAGCTAATTCTTATCATTTTTTGGTAGCACCACATTTTATAGAAACTGTTTTTTGTTTTTTATTTGATCTGTTCAAGCCTCGTATCTTTACAGCAGTTTGTCTACATGGTCCTTTTCTATTTTTTTTTTTATTAATGTCTTTTTTCTAATTTTACGTTTTAATTTAAGGACTGTTTTTAACTTTTTTATTATCTGCTAATATAATATCTAATTGTTTTATATGAATCTTTATAGTTTTTTTTATTCTATTTATTGCATCTTCTATATATATAGATTAAATAGTGATGATGCTTACTTCCTTCCCTACTCTTGCCATTTCATCTTCTCTTTCATTTTTAAACATTGCATTTTGTTCTTTTATACAAATTGTAAATAATTCTTCTATCTTTATAGTCTATTCCGGTTTCTTTTAAAATTCAAAATATTTTATTTCAATCTACATGATCAAAGATCTTTTCTAAATCGACAAAATGTTAGTTTTTTTATTGTTATCTTCTCGTGTTTCTTTATTCTGTTTATATCCAAATTGTTAACCAATTTGCATAAATATCCAATACACTGTTTACAAGTTATAATATTTTTTAATTTTTTTTTTTTTACTGAATCAAGTTAGCTTATGTCAAATAGTTTAAGATTACATTAATTAAATTGAACGTGTCAAGTATATTTGTACCAATTTGGATAAATATCCAATGAATCATTTACAAGTTATAATTGTTTATTTTATCTTTTTAATACTGAATCATTTTAGCTTAAGTCAAATAGATTAAGATTATATCAAATTGTGCTTGTTGATTATAATTAGTTTTTTACAGTTGGTACTCATGATAATGATGTATATTCCTATCATGTTGCAGGAATATTCAATGAACCGTTTACAAGTTATAACTTTTTATTTTAATAATAATAATACTTTATTGTCATAAAAAGCTTTCCAAGCCGACCGAGTCAAGACTAAAAATTATAATAATAATAATAATAATATACAAACAAAAGTACAATACATAACATTACAAATTCAAACACAAATTTTATAAGTTTTTGATCTTATAAAATAACCCATCTAATAAGAACTTCTTCAAATGTTTTTTAATAGGTGGTATTGATTTAATGCGTATAGGCAATTGGTTGTATACATAGTCTTGTGTTTTGTTTGACATTGCCGAATGCATAAAGAAGAATTAGTGTTAAAAGAGCACTTGTAGTAGAATAAACAACGCACCAATTGTATGTCATATATAGATTTACTATTTTGAACGCCGAATGTACTGGACATAAACATATAACAATATTTAAAAAAGTCGGGTTGTTGATCAGCCTATTCCTGCTTTAAACAAATTGTAAAGCAAATGTGTGATGGTTATGAACAATGAATCATATCATTTGGTTTAGATGGACAAGTCACCAACTATTATACAGAAAAATGTTGTCTTTTTTAACAGTTTATGTCAAATTTTGATTTTTTTTACAATATATACTCTCATAACTGAATTGTGCTATTTTTCATAAAAATGTGTACACGTTTTAATTGTTTTTGGTCAGATTTCAGTTTTTTTTTGATAATTTAAAATATTAAAAAAAAACTAAAATCTTTATTTTATGTCAAAACTTTGCTATTTTTGACTTTTTATAAATAAAATAATGTTTTTGCAGTTTGTTGGTACATTATGACAATATTTTTATACTTTGTTGACAGGTTTTGCTATTTTTGACATTCTATTATAATAGAATTTGTATTGTAACAATTTTTTAATATTTCATAGTAGGATTTTGCTATTTTTAAGATTTTATAAAAATGAACAAATTTTGCTCTTTTTGACTTTTTATAAATAGAATTTTGCAATTTTAATCATCTATGCTCTAATTTTGATTCTTTGTGACATTTTATTATTTCATAGTCGGATTTTTCTATTTTTGACTTTTTATAGAATTTTTGTTTTATTTTTCAACAATATTTTAATGATTTAAGACTGGATTTTGCTATTTTTGAGATATATATATATATATATATATATTAGAATTTCACAGTTTAACACCGGAGTTTAAGCTTTCTAACAATATTTTGATATTTCAAGACTGGATTTGTGATTTTTTGTGAATAAATTATTTTTTTTTTTTGGCCAAATTTTTCTGCTTTCTAATAATATATCAATGTTTCCATGCCGGGTTTTTCTATTTTTGACATTTTATAAATAGAATTTTAAAATTTCAAATGTTTTAAAGCTGAATTGAGATATGTTTTATATTTTATAAATGTAAAACAGTTTATGGCAAAATGTTGCTGTTATTAATAATATTTCGATGTTTTATAGTAAGATTTTGCTATTTTTAAGGTTTCATAAAAAATTACAGATTATGACTAGGCTTTACTTTACAAACTTTATATTTTTAAACAGTTAATAACAGGGTTTAAAAAAATGACAAAACTATGTACGGTTTATTTTAAACAGTCTGAGGAGAAGACCCTTTTCAATATTTTGTGATGAGGCCCAACAATTCTAGCTAAGCCACTGAAGATAAAGCTGCTAATTTATGGTTTGATGCTTTTTCTGAATATACCATAAACATTTGGCAAAATATTTGTAACAAATGTGATTTATTTTGATAGACTGGACTAAACATATAAAAAACGTATCAGTCAAAAATGTTTAATTATTCATTGAAAGAAGAATCTGAATAAAATGATAAATCAATGCAGAATCTGAAGTTGCAATTGAGATCATTTTAATACTATACTTTTATTATTTGACAAAATGACAACAAAGTTTTGTTGAACATATTACGTTTTCTGCAGTGGTATAATGAATTTAAACAAATTAATAATGTAGATGTTGATTCCAATGACAATAATATTTAACTATAAGCAGTAAACAATTTCAATAAGTGATCAAATTCTTGACAATGCCTAGACTAAATTTGTGATTTAACGTTGTCATTTAATATACATCAGATGAAATAAGTATGTCAAATTGCTCTTTCCTAATAGATGTGAATGGATTATATTTGTATATATTATTTTCATTTTGTATTCAAACATTTATTTGTATAATAAAAATAATCAAATCAAACAATGGAGGAAATATTATTATGATTGTAAAATTGTCGACTTTTCTTCATGAGAAGACGCATGCATCTTTTTTAATAAATTAATTTTAAATACGAAATAAAATAAAAAACATATGCAATACGGAGATTTAAATCTATGGAAATATTATAATATCTACTCGAATTTAATCTACCGCTTGATGTCAATTACATAATTTATAGTTAGTCGATATGTATATATTTTTTACAAAAATAATAATTAAAATATAGAACTAAATATTTTAATCTATAATAACATTCCACACCTCTTTTTTCAAATTTAATTCATTATTCAATTACTAAAGTTTATAAGTTAGATTAATTTAATTAGGTTATAACCGAGGTTATAACATAATAATTAAATAAAATGTATTTAATTGAGTAATATCTAGTTTGAGTTGTACACAAATCCGGAGTGAATGCGGCTAGTGCTTACAATCGACTGAGTTTTGGTGTTTTTAGCTGGTACATTTTTGTCTATTAGGTTGTTAGAGTTGATCATTCAACGGTATTATTAATTTTTGCACTATTACTAAAAGTTATGCATGTTACTTTTTTTGGAAAAAAAGTTTATTTTTAAATTACTGCATCTGCATCAGTTTTTATAAAATAAAAACGACAGAAATTAATTAATTTAAACTTGATAACTGATATATTTTATGTAAAACTGTGCTGCAGCGATGTTACCACTTTTCACATATTTCTATACATAAAATGTGTTATAGTAATTATTGTGATTTTATGAAAAATTATCTTTCCAACAGTGAGATGCTAGGCACACTGATGATAGATGCATACCCTAAAACACTAGTGTATGTGTCTCACACTGCCATAACATAATGTCACCTTACGAATGCAAGTCGGGTATGCAGTATATATATGACGTATTTATAAACTAGACTATTATTTGAATTAAATTACTAAGCCAGAGGTCGGAAATAAATCTGATTTATTAACTTTGTTTAACAAAATTTTTACCTTATCCTATATTATCAAACAATTTTATTTCTACCTCTAGTTAAATAAAAATGTGTCTTATCTTTCTTTGTTCAAAAGTTATAGTGCTTTTAAAATATCTAATAAATAATAAAATTTAAGAAAATTAAAAACCTTTATAGTTACAATAAAGTAAACCGAAAGCAAAATCAATTTTAAAACTGCTATAACTTCTCAAGTAAGATCAATTTATTTGATTTTTTTAATGAAATTAATTACTTTTTATTGCCAAAGTTTGTTCTTGAGTAATCAAAAATGATTTTGACATTGTTCAACTTTTGTATAACTACTCAAATGTTTATAAATTGCATTGAATGATTGAAAATAACAAAACATAATTTTATTAAAATGTTTTAATTATTTATAAATCTAGATTTAGATAACTTTGTATAATTGTGTTTAGTTCAAATAATCTTATAAATGAACAAATTTGCACTATTCTGCTTGGGCTCAGTTTTTCTGTTAAGAAAAAATGTGTTGTGATGATTACACCTTCTTTCGGATAAGAAGTAAAACTTAAGTAGGTCTTTGGTACTCTCTTGATGTTGCGAGCATGTTAAAGAACCCAATCATTTAGGTTGGAATTCCTGAATTTGCGGCAAAACTTCCATATGTGTTAGTCTTAACCTCTGGCCTCAATGATTAGCTCTGGCACAAGGAATAGACTGACGTTAAATAAATTAATTGACCTAACCTAATTACAATAATAAAAGAGCTGTATACAAATCACTTTCTAAACATGCAAATATAAATTGTATTTAAAGCTGTATAGGTTGTACACAGTGGGGTATGGTGTAATAGTCTATAAAATAGATTATTATATTACTATATGGCTTATACGATTACATCTACATGAAAACACAATTGATGAGCCTTTTTCTTATTTTTACTCCCCCTACTTTACCCCATTCTTCTAAACAATGTTGCAATGTATCTTTGTCTCCTTTGCTTAACCTGCATTATTTTGTTTCAATTATAACCATAGTTTTTGTTCTATTTTTAATATCCCAACCTGTATGGTTGTCTTTTTTGCTTCTACCGCTATCTTTCTATTTTATCTGTCTCTTGCATATATCCTGATGTGTTTGTTTTTGTAAGCCCATGATTCACTTTAGAAACTTGTGCTGTGTTTTAGCTACTATGCCGTCAAACAAAGAGTCTGGCTTTAATATATATCTTTCCAAGTTTTTTTTTTCAATTCTCTATAATCATAACTACTTTTGCTTTTTCTTTTAATTTTATTTACGCTTTTATTTTATGTTGTTCCCAATAAAACTTTTTATTTATCTAAAATTTATTATTTTGGTCTTTTCTGTATTTAACGTCATTTCTCATATTTTTAAATGTATTTAACATCTTGTTCTAATGTTACGCAGACAATATCATGTGGATAGGTTATAGACTTTTGTCTATTTGTTCACGTCTATTCATCCACCCCTTCTACTATATTCATTGTTTGTTTATATATTCCTTCTACCACTTCAACTTTTTCCACAAATATTTTCAATAAATGTTATCAAACACTGTTTTCATATTTACAAATACTGTTATAGTAAGTAGAACCACTTGTTTTCTGAAACTCATCTGGTTATCTTCAAGTGCATGTAACTTATTACCTTTTACTTTAATTTGGTCTGTAAGGATTTCCTATAATTTTGTACATCTATTTTATGTATCGGTTTCATAATGCCTACTTAATGCGATTTTTTAACTTTATCGTTGCTTGGAGCAGATTAGCCATTAGCTAGTAAATATCAGATTTCAGCCCCAAAAATTTTGGGCTAATTTATTAAAAATGTTAGTTGCCACGACAAATGCTCGTGGCAACTAACATTTTATTCTAAAAATCCTGTGTACAATATACTATTTCTGATATAATAATATTCTAATAATAAATTATTTGTTTTAGGAATGGTCTAGAATTGGTCTACAATAATATATTTTCCTGGCATTGGTTCGATAACGAAAAGACAGAGGAAAGGTCCCGCTCCAGCCCGCGCCAGACTTCAATTTCCTGCCGGTCATATCCGCAGGCTGCTAGGCAAGGGCAACTAGGCCGTGCGCGTCGTTGCCGGAGCTTCAGCGTACACGCTGAAGTATTCGAGTGGGTCGGTAACGCAGCCAGGGACAACAAGAAGACCCGTGACATCCTCAGCTCGCCATCCGTAACGAAGAAGAGTTGAACAAACTTCTTTCCGGAATCACGATCGCACAGGGCGGTGCATTTAGGTGTGTTTAGATTATATTTTTGTGCAAGGACCGATATTTTAGGGCTGTAAGCTACCTCACAGCTGCCTTTGAATATGTACTTGCTATTAATCACAAATATTACTTCTATTAAACTATACTATTAAACCCACTAATTGAGAGAATGGAGGCACAAACGATTATTAATTCTTGGAATCTTCTCGCTAGTTTATTAAAAATGTAACTGTCTTGGGCCTCGCATTTGCTCTGAAAATTCTGTGTACAATGTACTATTTCTGGTGTAATAATATTCTAATAATAAATTATTTGTTTTAGGAATGGTCTACAATAGTATATTTTCTTGGCATTGGTTTGATAACGATCAAAATGTCAAACAGAGGAAAGGAGGTCCCGTTCCAGCTGCACCGGACTTCAGTTTCCTGTCGGTCGTATCCACAGGCT
Source organism: Tachinus rufipes (assembly GCA_963932245.1). Lineage (NCBI taxonomy): Eukaryota > Metazoa > Arthropoda > Insecta > Coleoptera > Staphylinidae > Tachinus > Tachinus rufipes. The sequence continues at coordinate 14,878,719 of OZ010750.1, forward strand.
GCTCGGCAAAGGCCGTGCTCGTCGTTGCCGAAGCCCCGGTGTACCCGGCAGCAAAAGTACTCGAGTACGCCGGTAACGCAGCCAAGGACAACAAGAAGACCCGTATCATCCTAAGTAGATCTTTAGCTCTCCACCCGTAATGATGAAGATTTGAACAAACTTCTTTCCGGAGTCACGACCGCACAGGGCGGTTCATATAGGTGTGTTTAGATTATTTTTTTGTGCAAGGACCGATATTTCTGGGCTGTAAGCTACCTCACAGCTGCCTTTGAAAATGTACTTGCTATTAATCACATATATTACTATTATTAAACTATACTATTAAAACCGCTAATTGAGAGAAGAATAGAGGCCTAGTATCTGGTCCACCCACACTCATATTAAATGTAATGGTACATGGACATTCATTAATCATGTATTAGACTAATGTTCTGAATTAATAATAAATGCCACAATTTCTTAAAAAGCTCTGCCGCAGCTAGGGCTCGAACCTGCGACAGTTTATGCGCCGAGGTTTGAGTTAATCGCTTTACCCAACTGAGTCACTATTATTTTAGACTTGACTTGAAACTTTTAGAAGTCCATTATTTATGTGTGGTGTATTGCATATAATTATTAGCTGGTGTGCTTGCATTCATAAATATATTAATATAATTATGATATTTATTTACAACTAAATAAAATAATATTTAATAGATTAATGGAGTGAGAGTGGATCAGTTTAGCAGTTATTGCTTCAGTCTTTTTTGTTGCATTTATGTTACTTGAAAAAAAATTTGTTTGAGTTGATAAATTAACAGCGCTCTGTGAGTGGATTAGTTCAGCTACTGTTGCTTTAGACTTGAGCAAGTCAGCTATTGTTGCTTGGGACTTGAGATTTTATTATATAATTATACTAACTCTGTGGACACCTATTTGCATAGAATAAAACCACTTTTGTTTTACTTTTTCAAATGCGTAAATATGGTGTTTTGTACTCTTTTATTTATGACTGGCAGATTATTAGTGCACTGTGAGCTTAACAAATTATCTATTGTTGCTTCAGGCTTGTGAATGTTTTCCGTGTGTCCTTGATAACTTTATTGTAGTGTCACACTTTTGGACATCTAATTATGTTAGCGCTTTGCTATAAAGTTGTTACTAGCCATGAAAAAAAAAAATATATAATTATGAAATTTATAAGTGAATAAAATAATGGCTCAGAGAACTTTTCTAATAAAAATTTTTGAGGTGGTAAGTTAATAGCGCTCTTTGAGCAGATCAGTTCAGCCGCTGTTGCATTAGGCTTGGAGTTTGGCATTTGCATATAATTAAAAGCTAATGTGCATGCATGCATTCATAAATATAACTATGACATTTATTTACAAGTAAATAAAATAATATCTAACTTTATAGATTAATAGCGTGAGAGTGGATCAGTAGATCAGCAGTTATTGCTTCAGTCTTTTTGGTGTAGTCGTTGCAGGCTGCATTTTTTTCTAAATTTTTTACTGTTAAAGTCAGTAATTGTTGCTTAGGACTTTAAGGATATGTAATTTTAAAGATTTTATTTCACTTTTTAAGCCTTTTCCTTAAAGATGTGTGGACACCTAATGGAGTCGTAGTAGTTGTCTACAATTCCAAATCAGTTGTTGTTGCTAGTTGCCACTAGCCAACAAAAATTTATGTAATTATGTAATTTACAAATGTTTACATGTACAATGTACTAAATAAAATAATGTGTCACAGAAATTAAAAACAGAAAAAAAATTAATTAATATTTTGCACTTGTCAGTATTTAGAAGGTTTGTAATGATGGATTAATAGCGAAGTATGAGTGGATTAGTTCAGCCGCTGTTGCTTTTGACTTTGTTGTCTATGCTTTTACCTAATAGAGTCTTTATAGTCTTGACTTTGGACTATGCAAGTCTCCCATTGTTGCATAGGACTTGAAGTATGTGTAATCTTAAAGATTTTATATAAATGTAATCATACTAACTCTGTGGACACCTATTTCCATAGAATAAAACCACTCTTGCTTTACCTTTTCAAATGCGTAAATATGGCTTTTTGGACTTTCATTTATGACTGGCAAATTATGAGTGCATTGTGAGCTTGACAATTTACCCATTGTTGCTTCAGACTTTGTTTTTGTGTGTATCTTTGATAACTTCATTGTAGTGTCGCACTAACTTTGGACATCTTATGATGTTGGTGCTTTGCTAGAAAGTTGTCACTAGTCATGAAAAGAAAATTATATACTTATTAATTTTTTAAATGAATAAATGAATATAATAATGTCTCAGAGAACTTAACTAAAAAAAATTGTTTAAGATGGTAGATTAACAATGCTCTGTGAACAAATCAGTTCAGCCGCTGTTCCATCAAACTTGATTGTTCAGTAATGCATATAATTAAATACTGGTTTGTATGCATTCATAAATATATTAATTTAATTATTAATTTTAAAATAAATGTTTCGGAGAACTTAATGGAGAAAAAAATTGTTTGTTATGATAGATCAATAACTTTCCATGAGGGGATCCGTTTGGTTGTTGTTGCTATAGACTTAAAGCTTCTAGGAGTTTATGCATTACAATGATTAAATATTATAAAATTATCTTATATATAGTTGGAAGGTGCGTGGTATCTTTTCAAATTTTTGAATAGGTCTGCTTAGCAATTTTGTAATTTGATAAGCTTGAAAAGATTAAGTGGGGTTGTTTTACTCTTTCCAAGTGTTCCGAATTTGTGATATTTTGCACTTATACAGAAGGTTTTTAATGATGAATTAATAGCGAAGTATGAGGGAATAGTTCAGCCGCTGTTGCTTTGGACTTTCTATTTTTTTAACGGTGTCTTTTCAAATGCGTAAATATGGCTTTTCAGACTCTTTTGTTTATGACTGGCAGAATATTAGTGCAATGTGAGCTTGACAATTTACCAATTGTTGCTTCAGACTTGTGAGTGTTTTATGGGTGTCCTTGATAACTTTATTGTAGTGTCACACTAACTTTGGACATTTATTTATGTTAGAGCTTTGCTATATTATTATTGCTTCAGCCTTTCCTTAAAGATGTGTGGACACCTAATGGAGTCGTATTAGTCGGCACTTTGCCTATAATTTTAATTCAGTTGTTGTTGCTTGAAAAAAAAATTGTTTGAGTTGATAAATTAACAGCGCTATGTGAGTGGATTAGTTCAGCTACTGTTGCTTTATTTTTTATTTATTAACATTTTGCACTTAATTGGAAGTTTGTGAAAATAGATTAATAGCGCTCTGTGGATGCATCAGTTCAGCCATTGTTGCTTCAGTTTTTTTTGCTTTTTTTTTCTAGCAACACTCAACCATAACGTTAAATATATGTGATGTGGCTTTTTGGATTTTTTTATTTGTGACTGGCAAATTAATAGTGCTCTGTGAGCCTAATAATTTAGCAATTGTTGCTTCAGACTTTGTTTTTGTCGGATCATCTTATGATGTCACTTTGCAATAAAGTTGTCGCAAGCCATGAAAAAAGACATCTTAAGATTTTACACTTAATTGGAAGAGTTTAAGACGGACGTTATTGCTTCAGCCTTTTCATTAAAGATGTGTGGACACTTAATGGAGTCGTAATAGTTGGCACTTTGTCTACAATTCCAATTCAGTCGTTGTTGCTAGTTGCTACTAGCCTACAAAAATGTATGTAATTATGAAATTTACAAATGTACAAGTAAATAAAATAATGCATAGAATAAAACCACTTTTGTTTTACCTTTTCAAATGCGTAATTATCTCTTTTTTGGCTTTCTCATTTATGACTGGCAGATTAGTAATGCTCTTTGAGCCTGACAGTTTAGCCATTATTGCTTCAGACTTTTTGTTTTTGAGGGAGTTCTAGAGTACTTTATTGTAGCGTCACACTAACTTTGGTTATCTATGATGTCACTTTGTAATAAAGTTGCATGCCTACTGCTCTTCTAGCAACACTGAACAAATTTATTTCATACAATTATATTATATATTTGGAAGCTGTTTGGTAGCTTTTTATTATAATTAAGAAATTTTGCACTTAATAGCTCTTGTTGCTTCAGACTTGGTTTTCGTCGGAGTTTTTGTGAATTCTCTTGAGTACTAACTTTATTGATATGTCAAACTAACTTTTGATATATAATGATGTCGGCACTTTGCTATAAAGTTGTAATTAACCATAAAAAAATTAATATAATTATAATATATATAATAAAATAATGTCCCACAGAACTTATGAACAGAAAAAAAACTTATTAATTTTTTGCACTTATTTAGAAGATTTATGATGATAGTTTGATAGCGCTGTATGAGTGGATTTCTTTGTTCAGCCACTGTTGCTTTGGACTTGTTGCTGTGGATGTACCATCTACAAAAATTTATTAATATAATTATGAAATTTATATTATAGTTATAAAATTTATAAATGAGTAAATGAATATAATAATGTCTCAGAGAACTTAACTAAAAAAAATTGTTTAAGATGGTAGATTAACAGTGCTCTGTGAACAAACCAGTTCAGCCACTGTTGCATCAAACTTGATTGTTCAATAATGCATATAATTAAATACTGGTGAGTATGCATTGATAAATATATTAATTTAATTATGAATTTTAAATTAAATGTTTTGGAGAACTTAATGGAGAAAAAAATTGTTTGTTATGATAGATCAATAACTTTCCATGAGGCGATCCGTTTGGTTGTTGTAGCTATAGACTCGAAGCTTCTACGAATTTATGCATTACAACGATTAAATATTATAAAATTAACTTATATATAATTGGAAGGTGCGTGGTAGCTTTTCAAATTTTAGAATAGGTCTGCTTAGCAATTTTGTAATTTGATAAGCTTGAAAAGATTAAGTGGGGTTGTTTTACTCTTTCCAAGTGTTCCGAATTTGTGATATTTTGCACTTATTCAGAAGGTTTTTAATGATGAATTAATAGCGAAGTATGAGGGGATAGTTCAGCCGCTGTTGCTTTGGATTTTCTATTTTGTTAACGGTGTCTTTTCAAATGCGTAAATATGGCTTTTCAGACTTTTTTGTTTATGACTGGCAGAATATTAGTGCAATGTGAGCTTGACAATTTACCAATTGTTGCTTCAGACTTGTGAGTGTTTTATGGGTGTCCTTGATAACTTTATTGTAGTGTCACACTAACTTTGGACATTTATTTATGTTAGAGCTTTGCTATATTATTATTGCTTCAGCCTTTTCCTTAAAGATGTGTGGACACCTAATGGAGTCGTTTTAGTCGGCACTTTGCCTATAATTTTAATTCAGTTGTTGTTGCTTTTTTTCATTTGTGACTGGCAAATTAATAGTGCTCTGTGAGCATAATAATTTAGCAATTGTTGCTTCAGACTTTGTTTTTGTCGGATCATCTTATGATGTCACTTTGCAATAAAGTTGTCGCAAGCCATGAAAAAAGACATCTTAAGATTTTACACTTAATTGGAAGAGTTTAAGACGGACGTTATTGCTTCAGCCTTTTCATTAAAGATGTGTGGACACCTAATGGAGTCGTAATAGTTGGCACTTTGTCTACAATTCCAATTCAGTCGTTGTTGCTAGTTGCTACTAGCCTACAAAAATGTATGTAATTATGAAATTTACAAATGTACAAGTAAATAAAATAATGCATAGAATAAAACCACTTTTGTTTTACCTTTTCAAATGCGTAATTATCTCTTTTTTGGCTTTCTCATTTGTGACTGGCAGATTAGTAATGCTCTTTGAGCCTGACAGTTTAGCCATTATTGCTTCAGACTTTTTGTTTTTGAGGGAGTTCTAGAGTACTTTATTGTAGCGTCACACTAACTTTGGTTATCTATGATATCACTTTGCAATAAAGTTGCATGCCTACTGCTCTTCTAGCAACACTGAACAAATTTATTTTATAAAATTATATTATATATTTGAAAGCTGTTTGGTAGCTTTTTATTATAATTAAGAAATTTTGCACTTAATAGCTCTTGTTGCTTCAGACTTGGTTTTCGTCGGAGTTTTTGTGAATTCTCTTGAGTACTTACTTTATTGAAATGTCAAACTAACTTTTGATATATAATGATGTCGGCACTTTGCTATAAAGTTGTAATTAGCCATAAAAAAAATTAATATAATTATAATATATATAATAAAATAATGTCCCACAGAACTTATGAACAGAAAAATAAAACTTATTAATTTTTTGCACTTATTTAGAAGATTTATGATGATAGTTTGATAGCGCTGTATGAGTGGATTTCTTTGTTCAGCCACTGTTGCTTTGGACTTGTTGCTGTGGATGTACCATCTACTAAAATTTATTAATATAATTATGAAATTTATATTATAGTTATAAAATTTATAAATGAGTAAATGAATATAATAATGTCTCAGAGAACTTAACTAAAAAAAATTGTTTAAGATGGTAGATTAACAGTGCTCTGTGAACAAACCAGTTCAGCCACTGTTGCATCAAACTTGATTGTTCAATAATGCATATAATTAAATACTGGTGAGTATGCATTGATAAATATATTAATTTAATTATGAATTTTAAATTAAATGTTTTGGAGAACTTAATGGAGAAAAAAATTGTTTGTTATGATAGATCAATAACTTTCCATGAGGGGATCCGTTTGGTTGTTGTAGCTATAGACTCGAAGCTTCTAGGAATTTATGCATTACAACGATTAAATATTATAAAATTAACTTATATATAATTGGAAGGTGCGTGGTAGCTTTTCAAATTTTAGAATAGGTCTGCTTAGCAATTTTGTAATTTGATAAGCTTGAAAAGATTAAGTGGGGTTGTTTTACTCTTTCCAAGTGTTCCGAATTTGTGATATTTTGCACTTATACAGAAGGTTTTTAATGATGAATTAATAGCGAAGTATGAGGGGATAGTTCAGCCGCTGTTGCTTTGGACTTTCTATTTTCTTAACCGTTTTTTTTTCAAATGCGTAAATATGGCTTTTCAGACTCTTTCGTTTATGACTGGCAGATTATTAGTTCACTGTGAGCTTGACAATTTACCCATTGTTGTTTCAGACTTGTGAGTGTTTTCTGTGTGTTCTTGATAATTTTGGACATCTAATTATGTTATGCTTTGCTATAAAGTTGTTACTAGCCATGAAAAAAAAAATTATAAAATTATGAAATTTAAAGTGAATAAATAATGGCTCAGAGAACTTTTCTAAAAAAAAAATTTAAGGTGGTAAGTTAATAGCGCTCTTTGAGCAGATCAGTTCAGCCGCTGTTGCATTAGGCTTGAAGTTTGGCATTTGCATATAATTAAAAGCTGGTGTGCATGCATTCATAAAAATATTAACATAATTATGAAATTCACAATAAAATTAAATAACAGAGAAAAAAATTGTTTAGTTGTTGCTATAGACTTGAAGCTTTTAGGATCTACAATTTATGCATTTAAACGATTAAATATTGCAGAGCATCTTTAAGAGATTGTAGTATTTATTATTTTAGGACATTAGTGTCCATATAAACCATAATTACATTTAATATGAGTGTGGATGGACCAGATACTAAGCTTTCTACAACACCTCCATACTCTTAATTAAGAAATTTTGGTAGTACATATATATTATGTAATTAATTTACAAGTACATATTAAAAAGGCAACTGTGAAAAAAAGTCAGCTTATCAGATTAGCCCTGTTGCATCAGGCTTGGTTTTTGTCAGAGTTTTTGTGGGGTTTCTTGAGTACTTTATTGTAGTGTCACATTTTTGGAGATCTAATGATGTCGCTTCTTTACTATAAAGTTGTCACTAGTCATGAAAATAAAGTTAATATAATTATAAAATTTATAAACGAATAAAATAATGTCTCGGAGAACTTAACGGAGAAAGAAAATTGTTTGTGATAGATTTATAGCAGTTCAGCAGCTGTTGTTTCAGATTTGAACTTTTGTGTTTGGTATTTGCATATATGCAATTAAAAGTTGGTGTGTATGCATTAAAAAAAATATTTATCTAATTATGAAATTTACAATTATAAATACAAATAAATTAAATAATATCTCAGAGAACTTAACTGAGAAAAAAATATTGTTTGAGATAGATTAATAGCACTCTATGAGTAGATTAGTTCAGCTGCTGTTGCTTCAGATTTGTTGGCATAGGCATTTTCTTATAATTAAAAGCTGGTGTGTATGCATTTAAAAAATATTTATCTAATTATGAAATTTACAATTATAAATACAAATAAATTAAATAATATCTCAGAGAACTTAACTGAGAAAAAAATATTGTTTGAGATAGATTAATAGCACTCTATGAGTAGATTAGTTCAGCCGCTGTTGCTTCAGATTTGTTGGCATAGGCATTTTCTTATAATTAAAAGCTGGTGTGTATGCATTTAAAAAAATATTTATCTAATTATGAAATTTACATTTATAAATTCAAATAAATAAAATAATATGTTGAAAATCAACAAAAAACATAACTTCTATATTTGGTTTTGGATAAAAATATTACAATTAGCATTGATTGATAGACGACATTTTAAATTATATTTATTTGTGCTATTCATGACATTTTCTCTTAATTTAAAGATGCATTGTGCTTTTTGGACTTTTGGTTTTAAAAAAGGAACAAAATACTACAATTTGTTTTGATTATATTAAATTATAAAATTATATTTCTTTGTGCGTGACGTTTGTCGCAATTTTAACTTTGTTGGCATTTGTAATGATTTTTTTACATGAACACTAGTGTTTCAGTTGAATACTGAATATTATTAATGTTATTAACTGTTTTTATTATAAGTTACAGTAACCCAAGAACAGATTGGCCGGTATAATAAACAACTTTATATACAGAAAAGTTATGTTTGCTTTCTTGTACTCATGCCCTTGACTGTTTACATTTCACACATTCCATGGGCCACGCTGTTCTGGGATTACTGTATACTTCTTTTTACTTGTATTATATAATGTGCTACTAATTTAAATTTGGATTAAGAGGTTTTGTGTTTTTTGTTTACAATGAAATAGTATTGTAATATTTTAGGTTTATATAATTTTTATATTTAATTTTATGTAGTTATTATTATAACATTAATACATGTTATTATATTATTTATTTATAAATGATTATATTATTATGAATAAATAGTATATTTAAAACCTTGATTGAATTGTTAACGTATTGTTTTGATCTATGTTCTTACTATTTCAGGGATAAATTATCAATCTATATTTTTAGTAATTTACTAGAGTGTGTACAATAAGATGAGATGATTTTTAAAGAATGACAGCTTTAAGAAGAACTGTGATGATTTAGTCTTGCTACAAGAAAACAGTTGAATCACATGATTATCCCTGTTTTTTTTTTAATTTAAAATATATGTTGCTTTAAAGGTAAGTTCATTATTTTGGCTTTTTATCACTTTACGTGGTCAACGGCATAGGATCAGACAGGCAAGGGAAAACCATCTGATTATTTTCCCAAGAACACATCAACATGTCAGGAAATAGAAACTAATGTTGATTTGCCTTGCAATCCGGCGCTCCGGCCAGTGTGAAATTGGCTACCGGGCACGTGAACGTATTAAGCAATCAGGCGACACGTGCGAAAAGTACTACTGATTCAAAAATTGACTCGATACAACTGAGAGACGAAATCGACCTTGCGACATGAAACGTCCGCGGACTACTACAAATCGGAGATTTCAACGCAAAAATTGGCGACACGAGATATGAAACCTTCCGCAATGTAGGCAAGTAGACAGAAATGAGAGAGGTGCGCGACTTCTACAATTTGCAATCGACAACGACTTGGCAATCACAAACACTATCTACGACGGTTCTCAACATGGACCAGTCCAGGAGTGGCATATAAGAACCAAATAGACTACATCTGGACCAGAAACATATGGGCATTATCATTTAAAAACGTAAAAGTAAGACCTGGCGTTATATGCGGCTCTGACTACAACCTACTATGGGGTAGATTTAGGTTAAAGCTGAATACAGTGAGAATAATTACAAACAAGAAAAGATTAGAAGTCTATGATACCAGGAACCTAGAAGAACTGCAACCCCTGAGATTAACCACGAGAACGTTAACGAGACCTAGAAAAATACAAAAAACTGGATAAGGAGCTCAATAACAAAATGCAACACAGTCAAAAGAAAAAAACTAAACACTGGATGACAAATCACATACTGAGTTTTATAGAAGGGAAATCAAAGACCAGTGTGACTCAGAAGACAAGAAAAAGAAACTCACCTTACTCAATAAAAACATCAAACACTCCTGTCGCCACGATAAAAACAAACATAAACAGAAATATGTCGAGAACTAGAACACGCCAATTGCAACGAATCACGAGAACTCTTCGACAAGGTTTGCTATCTGTCAAGAGAATTTAAACTACGTACACAGGCAATAAAAGATCGAACTGGGAACATAATAAATAACGCGGAAGGAATTGCAGATGTTTTAAGAGAATTGCTTAGAATTTTATAAAGATAATTTACAGACACGACATCAACCCACTCCAGACACAGAAACGGAACCGACTATTATGCGATTAGAAGTGGAAAACGCAATAAACTTCCTCAAAAATAGAAAAGCTCCTGGCGCAGACGAAATAATTAAACAAATGGGTGAGATTGGAATAACAATCATGCACAAACTCTGCAACCATTATCCACAAAAGATTAAAACCACTCCTTATGCCAAACATTGCAGAAGAACAAGCAGGTTTTGTTCCGGGAAAAGGGACAAGGGAACAAATTCTAAACGCAAGACAGCTTATTGAAAATGCCAGAGAATATAACGTTTCTATGTGCCTCTGTTTCGTAGACTACTCAAAAGCGCTTGACACCGTCCAATGGAACTTGCTATAGAACATACTTATTGTAATGGGTGTACCAGGACATCTGGTTAACTTAATTGACAATCTTTACACGAGAAACACAGCAAAAGTATAAATAAACAACACATACTCTCGCCTATACTGTTCAACATATACACCGAGTTGATAATGAGAAAGATTTTAGACGGTTGGAATGGAATTAACTGGAAAGCCGTTGTTGACTCTATTTAATCTGATCAATTGATGTCAGCAACCACCCAAGGGGGGTAAATAGACAGAGGAGGAGTCTCCGATTTCATATGTTGAAAGTGATAAAATTGCAAAGCGTTTTGTTAGCATTTAATCAGAAGATTTGGTGTTTTTAATAGGATGGGGTGTGGAAGAGCCAAAACAAAAAATGTCCTACATGTTGTATACAATTTGGTTTGCAAACCGGTACAATAATATGCCAATATGTACAACCAATTTCTGCCGCATAACATGGCTCACCTTTTGCTATAAGACACTCTCCACTTTTGCTCTCTTAGCTTAATACCAGCAAAGTCAGTGCCAAAGTAATCTATTCTTTGATAGTGAAAAAAAAAGCTTTTTATATCTATAACCAATTTTCTGTTTAGCGGTTCTTCTTGTTATTTCTTGGAGCTCATCTTGGTTGCTTTTTTGCCCTTATCATTCTTTAGAGTTTATCTAAAACATATTACATTGCCGTTTTTCCTATGGGTTAGATTTATTAGGTCGACAGAATATGATAAACAAACGGATAAAAAGTTATTTGCAAGACAAAACAATACTTTACCCGAGACTTTACCTTTATTTTTTAAAGATTATTTCTTTCAAATGTTGGCCGAAACTGCGGTTCATTCTGAAGTTTCAATTTTTTATTATCCGTTTAAGCATTTTAAGTGGTATTTAGAAAATGACGCTAGTGATGTTGGTTTTCAATTTTTCAATCGTAGCCGGATTATCCATTTCACTGGTCCAAAGCGTTAAATAAACTGTACACCGAATTGTTCTCACAATAAAGCTATAATTTTGCGAGCTGTGTGGCCAGTAAAGTCTTGTTAGAACCAAATGTCGTTGAGATTACGGGCTTTAATTTCAAGCATCAAATAGTCCGTTATCATGTTGCAATAACGGGCGCTATTTACGGTTTTGTTCCGGCCGGTTTTTGAAGAAATATGAATCGATGCCTATAAACTAAACCAAACCGTTGTTTTGTCTTGATGTAATAGCAGATCTTGAGCCTCTTTTGGTTGCTTTTTAGCCCATATACGGCAATTTTGCCTATTGACGGAGCCATTATGCCAGAAATAGGCCTTATTGCTGAACAAAATTCTGGTCGAAAACAGTAATGGTTTTCTTCAAGCCCAAAAACTAAAACGGTGACGGTTCGGAAAGTTGGCCGTTTAATTGTTGCACGAATTGAATTTTGTATGCTTTTAAACCAAGATCCTTACGTAAAATATGTCAAGTTGTTTTATACGACAAGCCAAACTGTTGAGAACGGCGCTAAATTGATCATCATGGTCATTGCGTACACTCTTAGCTACCGCTGCTATATTCTCTTTACTACATGCTGGGTGTAGTCTATTTGGTTGCATATTGTCCAATAATGAAAAATGGGTTTCACATTTTTTGATGAAACACCGAATTGTGCTTGGTAGGCAGATTATCGTAATAGCTAAATTAAAGCTGAATAATTTGTAGACGCTATTTTCCATAATAAAATATCAAACAATACTGTGCAAAATTACTATGGCTGTTTGACTCTGCGCACGCTTGATCTGTCATAAAATTTGTATTGAAAAATGTACCTCTAAATTTACTCATTATCTAGACAAAAATCTTTAATACTTTGATCTGAGAAAACTCAAGCTTTGTTTACACAAATAATAATTTTTAAAGCTAGATTAGAATTCAAAATTTGTCCAGCAGTATAATCTCTAATTTTGTTAGAAATGACATCTACCGTATTGATATTAGTGATAATATTATCAATGCATGTGCTAGATCTAGCTGTGATGCGAGTTGGTTGATGCACCGTTAGTTTTGCATTGTATGATTCTAAAACATTATAGAAAACTTGACAATTTCTTGTTCTAGTTAAAATATTAGTTTTAAAATTATCTACGATAAAAAAGTTTTATTACATTGCAAGAGTCTATCTAAAACGGTTTCTAATTTATTAAAAAATGCAACCATACGGTAGGCTCTAAATGCATACAATAGATATATTATGCACATTCAAATATGTTACTCTCTTAAAACATTTAATTTGTTTAACATTTAGCTTGTCTGCACAATATATTGAAACCCCACCGCATTGTTTTAGTAGGCGACAGAAGCTGGCTGTTAAATTATCTATCCGTTTGCCAATGTTCAGTAATACAAATTAAACTACATTCTTAAGTTTTTTTAATAAATGCATAAATTATATTAATTTTACTAATAGATTGTACATTCTGATGTACAAGCTTAAACGTATGTTGTTTGTGTTACGCCCAGCAATATAATTTAAGTTTTTTATATAACTGGCACAACGCACGTTAAACCTTCCAACCACCACACCCTCAACATTAACTTATCACTATCTTTTTTTTTGACCCGTAGACGACTCCCTCTTCAGTTGCTTTTGTCCCGCTGCGATCTACTTCTGCCGGTCCGGTCGGCCTTGTCTTCTTGCATTAACGCGCTATTGCTACGGCTTGCTATCGTTTGCGCGTCTTTTTTTATAAATTGAACCTGCACAAAACTATTAATATATTTTGTGCAGTTAACATATATATTTTTCTCTAGCATATGACCAACTGGTCTTAATGCCAGAATTATTAACTATATCAATGCATGTATAATATATTACTAAATTAACACATTTCCAAGGTATACTCTAATACCAGTGAGTTCCTGCTTCTTACTAATGTAACGTGCCTTGCATACAACCTTAAAGCCAGCCGGCTAGTGTAACCTTGACAATTTTTTGCAATTGTTGAGCAATCTTAGTGCTCAAAAGCATGCCATCAACGGCTACTACGTATATGTTCTCAGTGCTAAATACGGTGGTAACATACAACCCCAAGGCCTTCTGCCAGTGTATGAATAACAATCTTTTACAACCTACTACAGACAAAAGTCTGGCATTGTACCTGGCGTGCTACAGTTTTACATTCTTCAAAGACCTTCCTTGGCCTATGTGTGAATAAACTCAGACAGTTGTACCTCAATGACCTTTTGCCAATGTACTTTTTTATACGCAAACACGGATTTGATCTATGGTAATTTTAGCTTCTTCAAATCATTCATTTAAACTAATTTTAAATGATGAATATTTATTTGAAAATTTAAATGTTACTTTTTCACAGCGTACATGTTTTTAATCTTTTCCATGTAAAATAATTTAATAATTTCTTTGCCATTACGTTGGGTTCAAATTGGGATACGTGTATATAGCCCAATATGTTATCAATATTTTCTACGATGTCATCTGTTAGATATTATTACTAATAGTTGCATTTATTGTATATGACTGCAATTTATTAGAGTAACTGTTTTTTTAATTTGTTTTGTTACATTTTATAATTATGATTTCTTCCTGCATCTTTGTAATTATTACAAGTATATTATTGAATCTCTGAGTTAGAAATTGCTTGGCTGTTTGATTTATGTACAAGGTAACCGCTATAAATTTACGGCCTAACCAAGAAGTTGTGCACTTAAAAATAATATAGTTGATGGAGTTGACCGTTACTACGTGATAATTCATAACACAAGATTAAATATAACAATTACTATGTTTTTATATCACCATTTATTTCGTCACACTGTGACTGCAGTTTTGGCTGAACCTCGGCTTTCTTCAGACAATATTTATTAATGTATTTATGTATTGTCTGAAGAAGGCTAAGGTTCAGCCAAAACTGCAGTCACAGTGTGACAAAATAAATGGTGATATAAAAACATAGTAATTGTTTTATTTAATCTTGACTTAAGAATAAGACATTTTATTATGTTTTAATATAATCCCCTTTAATTTCAACACACTTATTACATTGTTTAATTAGTAATTCTATCTTTTCATAAAAATATTTTAAAGAATTGTTGTCAACATTTTCCAAAACAGCAGTTTTTACTTCTTCATTGTCAAGCATTCTCTTGAGGCAAGTTGAGCAATCTTAGGGGTGTGCACAGGTGCGTTGTCGTACCTGACTCTTTTTGTTAATTTTCTTTGCCTCAATATTTTTTCTCAAATATATATGTAATAAATTAACTTAATAAACGCCATGCATCGTGGTATTTTTTTAAATCAATTGTCAAAATGCCCCAACAATCCCAGAAGATTGTGACTATAAAATTTTTGGTTGACTTGGCTTTTCTTGGTGGTAATTCACCAGCACGCCGCTTATAGATTTTCTTTTGGACAGAAGGTTATGATACAAGACCATAGTTTTATTCCTCGTAACAATTGCAAAACTTCTTCTTGTTCCCCTTCACATAGCTTTGAGAAAGATCAGCGACAATTAACTCGATGCTGTTTTTGAACAGCAGACAGAAGTTTTGGGACCCATCTTGTACTCACTTTATTTATACCTAAATGATGATAGAGTATTTGGCAAATTGATGTATCTGAGAGCCCTGACATTGCTGATAATTCCTTTATTTTTAGTTGGCAGTCACTTTGGACCAGTTCTTCAATAAAAGCGATTGAGTCTTCTGTGATCACATCAACTGGTCGACCAGAACATGAGTTATCTTTTAAAAACTTATAGCTCATCTTAAACCTTTTGGTCTATTTTTTTGCAAATCTGGCGTAGTCGAAACCTAACGGTGTCTGTCTAGATATCACTACAAGACATACACAATAATTAAGCAAAATAAAAATACAGAATGTGGTGGAGTTGAGTAGTAACTTAGAAATAAAACAAATGTGGATTAAACTAAAATTAAATTGTGATTATACAAGTATTGATATGATTTATAAACTACCTATTATGCAATATGTCAATTTTATAGAAAACTTTAAATTAACTCTTACAGATTTTATTTTATCTTCACCTAACTTGATTGTCATGAGTGATTTCAATATTTATGTTAGTGATACTAACAGTAGAACGACTAAAGATTTTGAGTTGGTATGCGTGTCGTTGGGTTTAAATCAAAGTGTTGATTTTCTAACAAAAATTACAACTACCACAATCGATCTTGTTGATGAGATCATCAAAGTCTATCAAAGTTATTGACTGCCATCATGTATCAATGCATGGCGTATCAGATCATGGTCTAATCAAATTTTTAATTAATTTTAATAATGTTTAGTTTAATAATGACCTGCAAAGCATTCTATGGGATAACATATATGACTGCAATAAACTTGCATACGCCTCTTAAGGCAGCTAGAATGAACAGACAATATAAACGGTAGATTACTGCTAACGTTTAATTATTAATCAAGCTAAAGAACTCCAAGGCCTCATGCAAGTGTATTGTTAGAATAACAAAAGATTTTATTTAACTGATTACAAATATGATGGACGTACAGAACATTTAAAAATAAGTATATAATTATAATTATTGTAGTATGAATCATTTTTTTTTTATTATGTTTTGTTTGTGGTAATTGTTCTTACAGTTCCGATCATTTAAATTTATATACAAATTGCACTGTACTGCGTTAGGGTGTATGTGAGCGACTTGACGTACACTAAAATAAATTCATGAAATTTTTCCTTGAAATTATGATTTATGACTTACAACTGAACTATACAAAGAAGAACTAAATATAAATAAGTGATTATAGCTTTGAATAGCATACTAATGCTATATAAAGTAAATCACAAAATAGCAATATAACAACACATCAAACATAAAAATACACAACCACCAACCAAACAAGAAGAAAAATGCACATAAGTACAACAAGATATGCAACAGTAAAATGCAGACAGACACTAACAACAGAAACCATAAAACAATACAATAACCTACTATAATATATAATAACTTTTAACTACGTACCATTTAAGTTAATAAACCAACAAAGAAATAACAACTTAAACAAGCCCGCAATAGCAATAGCCTTAGATGAGAATAAACAATGTCAAGAAAGGCACAAAACTAGCTTTTTTAAATTTTGTATATAATATTAAAAATACAAATATTATTTTTTTTTAGTTATTATTGTTAGATAGTCTTACTTTTAATTTAATGTATGCGGTGCCGTAACTAGCTTCTGATGCGACCGGTGCGAGAGTGTATTTTGCGGCCTTTCCTTTTGTTTTTAATTCTTTTTACGTTTTCAAACTCCAAAGTTATGAAGTTAAGGTGGTTATCTGCGCCCTTGCCAAGCTGCGCCCGGTTAGTGGGCACGGACGGCACCACCCTAGTTACGGCACTAAATGTATGTATAATAATATTAACAATAAAATTTCTTACTTACTAATTGAACTACATGAGTTTTATTGTAGATTCTTGCAGAACACTAGATATTAGAAAATAAGAATCGGATTTTAAACGGTTGAAAGTGAGATATAACTCGCGTTTTTTAAATAAAATGACATCGGTGTAATGGGCGAGCTGCAAATCCTAAATTCTTTAAGTTTAGTTAAGAACATATTATTTTCAACTCTATCAAAAGCTTTACATATCAGTATAGATAACGTCAATTTGCTCACCATTGTTAAGCGTTTCAGCTGATTTATGTGCAATTGATGTGATGATAGAACATATAGAGTTTTACGATTGGACGTCCAGGAACAAAACCATATTGATTAATAGATAATAATAATGTTTAACTAAATTTTGATTAAATGAGCGTATACCATTGTACTAATCTTTAATCTGCAATGGGGCGGTAGTTATCAATGTTATATAGAATTATTAAAAATAGTACAAGTTGTAATGTATTAATTGAATGAGATTTGTTTTAATTGTTTATAATTACAGAACAAAATCATTTTTGTTACGCCTATGGTGAAGCGTTGGGGATATTTTTGTTAGCACATTTGGTTGCCTACATCTCGAGTCTATTGTTAATTAAAATATTATTTCAAGTAATACAAGCAAATGAAACTAATATAAAACATTTTTTTATTACATAGATGTTTAATACTATCAATATTATTTTTTAATATATTCAAAATTTAACAATAATTTAATTATGTTTTAAATGCAACAATTATATTTGTTTACTTTACTTAAAATTTTATTTCTCAATCAATTTTTAAATTGCGTTTATAAGAAAATAAACGGTTAAGATACCAATCATGTTCTATCAAGACGCATGAGTAATACCAAAACCATCCCGTTTCAATGAAAGAGAATGCTACTGCATTGTTAAAATAAACTTGCTTTCATGCCTGTTCAAACTTGTTCGATCGTTGAGTAATAGGAGAAGCAATAGATAGTCAATCCGTCTTGCAGCATACTTAGTTGCATACACTCGATTGAATTATTTAAATATATTGATTTAAAATTTCTTTTTATCACGTTCTATATAAAAAAATGCGTAACTATAAAAGCAGGTCGATTACCTTTAGATATTTATATACAAATAAAAATTGATTTTAAATGTTTACAAAACTTTTTGATATGTTTAATAGTAAGTTTTATAATTTTTTATATGATCGTGTTTGATATTTATATGTTACTACATTTTTTGGCTGATTTTCAATCAGTTTTTCTGATCGTATTTTAGATCAGAAAGTGATGTTTTGCGTCTCAGGGCGGGAAAATCATATGGAGAGCCGTAGTGCGCTAAAATCCATTGCTAAAAACTGTAATTTTTATTTTTAATTTGTTTGATTTAAGTAAACTTTTGTTTTGTTTGATTAATTTTTATTTTACTTTTTTGATTATTTTAAACTTATTTACGATAAGCAAGCAAAAAGTGGTAAGCATTTGCAGCACTCTGACGTCTGCCGGACTCGCTCCGCTACAAACGTTGCTTTCCTGCCCTTGATAATTAATATGTACTACAATAAAAAAAAGAAATTCTTGAAAATATTTAATAATTACTAAATTGTCACAAAACTCCATATAATTTCTTCAATAATTAAATGAATGAGATGCAATTCAAATCTCGCGTTATATCAAACTTACTTCCACATGGCGTAACTTAAATGCAGTGTTTGCAGTAATAAGGCAATGACGATCAAGCGTCATCAGTGACAAGAAGTCACTTTTTTCAATTATGTTTTAATAGTATCTAAGCAGAATAGATTGAACAGTATTTATTGAAAGGACGTTAAAGTTTTGGCTCAGAAAGATCTTACAAACATACGAAAGTACCTTAAATCACTGTGAAGACTCAAAAAGTGTCAAAACAAGAATGTCAAAATCGTGCGAACGTGAGAAGTTTTTAATTTTTTGTTTTTTGCTAAAACCGTTTTGAAGTTTTTTATGCTTAAAATAAAAATTTAATACATTGAATAACTAGTTTTGCTAAATTTAAATTACTTTACTTAAAAAACAAGACAATCAGTGTCAAATAACAATTTGGCACTAAGCACAAAGTTGTTTTGCAATCAAAGCACCTCAAACTTACAAAGAGAAGTTGAAAACTTTTATAGAAATCAAGTTAGACTTCCAAACAGATTTTGAAAAACTTTTTAAACAAACTTTTACCACAAATTAAACCATCGGCAATCAAGAGTTTAACATTATCGACTCAGACTCAACTTATGTTCTCAAGCTGCAGCACTTTTACACCAGAAATGTCATTTTTGTTTATCTTTTGCTTGCTAAAACTGATAGAAGATCAAGGATTTTTCTAAAATTATCAAAAAAACGCGCGCGTTATGTTTAAACAAAATAAAATGATATATTTTTGATTATAAAAGAATTTGTCTTGGATAGTTTAGTTGTAGTTGTTAAAATTTGTTTGAGCCATAAAATATTTTGTTTGGTATTCTGTGGTTATTTTTTGAACTGACTGTTGTGGATAGTGCTTTTAAATTGACTATAAATTACTATCTTGCCACCGCAAACAATATATAAACCAAAAAACGCACATAATTAATTAGAACTACAGTAAATGTCAGCTACGGAACAATCATTACAACTTCCTCGTGGCCGCTTCAGAACATTGCCGTCGATTCTGAGCTACTTCTCAAATCCGCAACTATTACAATTTGATCTACTAGCGACCAAAAGTTTATCATTGCGGGCTCAAATCTAATACCCGGTCTCCAACAATCATTCACGTCAATTAAATAATTATTAACAGATATCAAAACTTGACCTAATTTTTGACGTTACCACAAACATTACCAACTTTGTCCAGTTTTTTTATGAAAGCGGTCTACAACTTAGATTGTAGACCTAAGAATTGTCAAATCTATAGAGCAACACCAGAATGACCACTACTTAGAGTCTGACTTTAGCCAAGCTCCATAAATGATCTAAAATACTTTGCTTCTGGGCCGCAGCAATTTGAGATTAATACTGCTGGACATGATCAATACAATCAAACAATGTCATAAGCTGAGCGCTACCTTAATTGTAGTATTTTAACGAAAACGGCAGCTTTGACTTTATTGCTGTTTTTACATATAATTTGATAACAAACAATTAATTTTTTATCAGTACGTTCAGAAAAGATTAAACTATGACATGTCGGAGTGTTTTTTGGCAAAATACACTGGCGAGCAAAAAATAAAGGTCACTTTAAAATTATGACTTAGTTTTGGAATTTTTTGTTTTAACCTTAATTATTTATTTATTTATTAATTTATTATCCCAACAGAACTAATAGTTCCAACATGGAAATAATATACAGACATAGGTAGATATATACAAGGAAAGAAAATAATTATGATACAATAAAATTAAATAGTGAAGTTGTGAGATAGGAATAAACAAAAAAATATGAATGAACAAAAAATAAACAAAAGTTTTACAAAAATATACAAAACTGATATAAAATGGTTAATAAAATGCTTGATTGGGCGCTACGGAGTTTACAGCATTTATTGCTCTGTTCATCGGTGCATTTACTCCTAAACTACTGTGCGACCTAAAACAAGTAAATGTTGGTTAGTTTCTAGCTGCTAGTCTTGGTATATGGAAGTTCAAACTGCTTAATAGGATTGGACAATCCACATCCCCGCAAACCAGCTTAGTGGCCAGCAATATATCAGCGCTTCTACGACGATCTTGAAGACAGTCAAAATCAAAACGGTTTAATAGGACGTCATAATCTGTACGACCACGAGGCGGATAGTGGCCATCTTCTCGGTAACACATATACTTTAAATAACGTCTTTAAACTTTTTCCAGAGCATAGGAATAAGTTGCGTAGTAAGGAGACCACACCGTACTACAATATTCTAATTTACTTCTGACAAAAACAAAATAAAGTTTGTGCAAAGATTCTTTATTAGAGAATGGTTTTGCTGACTTAATAATAAATCCTAGCGATTTTAATGCTAAGTTGGCAATATTGTCTATGTGACTATTAAATGTTAATTGGCTGTCGAACAGCACACCAAGGTCTTTGTAAGTTGTAATTGTTGAAAGGTTGGTTGTCAATGGTATAATCAAAAACTATATTTGATTTTTTGCGAGAGTATGTCATCGTACAGCATTTTGATATATTTAGTTGCAAGTTTTTCAAGCAATTAATGTATGACCAAAATTGATTTGCATTGTTTTTCTATTTTGCTTTAGCTGCAGTAGTAAACATTTTTCTGTCCAATGAAATACGGCGTTTGTTTCTGCTTGAAGGTTGAAATACTTTTGCTGATAATAATTGATTTTATGTTGACTATATAATTTGTGGTAACGCTTTTTTTTGCCAAGAAGTTTGCATAAATCAGTGCTGAACCACAGAGGATATCTAGACGACGATTTACGTGGAATTGACTTTGGAACATGTCTGTCTAATATTTTTGATATTGTTTGGTAAATTTTATCATAGCATACACTAATGACCAATCAGTGTCAAGAAAAGCAGTGCACAAGTTGGATAAGTTAGCTTTTTTAAAACAGTATTTGTATGTCTGTTGTGGACAAAACGGCAAATTAGTAGTTGTAGAAACTTTAATGTCAAAAGGAAGAGCTGGATGGTGTGTATTCTCAACTACAAATGGGGAATAACAACGTGAAAATGAACATTTAATATCAGAGGACGTTTAAACAAAGTCAAGTGTTCTATTATTAGTATTTAGAAAATTATTATAATGCAAAAGATTGTTATAGTTTAAGAAATTTAAAAAGTTACTGCTTAACTGATCAGGATGATGACTAGACAGTTCTTCAATAAATTTAAAAAAATGCTTTATGTACAGTTGTTGATTGAGAGGGTGGTATATAACAAACAATTTTTAAAAGAGAGCTTGTATTTATAAAAATAAATGGTAGCTGCGGAGAAATCTATTTTAACAATTGGACAGTGCGCATTAGTAATTGGTATGCATTGTGCAGTAGCATCATTAACAGCAATTAAAACACCACCAGCTTTACATAGTGTACGATCAACTCTATGCACAAAATAAGTTTCTGGAAACAGTTCTTTTAATCAGGTTTCACTTATTGCTATAATATTAAAATTAGAAGAACATACGCTATCAAAAAGAGTTTGTGTTTTTGTGTTTAATCCTTGTGTGTTTTGATAGTAAAAGTGAGCTACTAATTCATTCTGTTGGGACAATGTTAGTTTTTTTGTACAAGTATTGTAAGAGTACTGTTTATATAGTTAATATAAAAGTTTTTTTTTGCCGTTATCAATGCAAGACTTTAAAGAAGCACGAATAACTTTTTCGTACTCTTGTTGTTGGGAAGTTTTGTTGGAATTAATAAAAGAATTGTTATATGTAGCAGAAATACGCAACTTCTTTGCTTATGTTAGCAAATTGTAAACAATTGTACTGTATTTTGCTCACTAAATTAAAAATTCAATATTGAATCGTAAAGCATATTTTTATTTTTATTGCGTATTTTGGAAATATCACAAATTTACAGTTCAGACAAAGTTCGAATTTTTGTTCCTAAGACTAATATGAAATAAAAAATATGAAAAAAAAAACTTATTACTAATAACGAGTGTTACCCATTCTTGCATTAATGACTGCTGAAAGTCGACGAGGAACACATTAAATTAAAAGGATCACATTTTAGTCGATATTATTCCATTCCTGCAATAGCAACTGACTTAGCTTCTGAGCAGTTCTTAGAGCAAGTGTATGCTTTCGGATACGTCGTCTCAACTCATCTCAGATATGTTTTATCTATGAGATTCAGCTGAGAGCTGACCAATGGAACCGCAAAATTTCTACTTCATCCAGATAATTTCTGACAACTCTGGCTACGTGAGGTCTATCTTGCATAAATATGCCGAGTTTGCCTATAGTTGTTATAAAGAGCATAAAATGTTCTTCAAAAACCTCTCTAATGTATCTGTGAGCTGTCAGAGAGCGATTCTCTATAAAGACCAACTCTGGGCGTGTTTCGGTAGAAATTCCTGCCCAAACCATCACCGACCCACCTCCAAATAGAAGTCGCTCATCAATACAAACTGAAGCGTATCTTTCTTTGCGTCTTCACACTTCACACTTTCCGACGTCTGTCTGATCCATTAAGGCAAAAGCGCGACTCATCCAAAAACAGTGTTTTGCTCTAGTTCTCATTATTCCATGCCAGGCGATTTTAAGCAAAAGCCAATATTGCAACACGATGTTGGCGTTGTAAAGGTGGACCTGTAGCTATCTTTCTACAAAACAATCTAGCAGCCCAAAGCTTTTCCTTAACGGTCCATTTACTAACATTTACATATCTAACTTCATGGAGTTGATTTTGTAGATAAACTGCAGAAGCTGTTCTATTCCGCAAACTTGTGGTGACTTTTTTTTGCCCAAATCTTGATTTTCTGGTTATCAGGCCAGTATCCAAGTAAAGTTGATTTACCTTTTGTACAGCACAAAAGCTTTTACCAATAATCCTTGCAGTTTCACGGTTTCCTCGCCCATCTTCAATCTACGCTATAATTATTGCCACAACAATAGGAATTAAAGGCATTATGACCTGTTAAGTACAATACACCGTGTGAATGACAAGTTTTGCAAAGAAAAATCAACTCTAAGTAAAAAACCACAACAAAATGTAGGTTTTTAATTCTAGCAAAATTGATGATGTTTTATAAAAGTCTGTAACACTGTAGTAATAACTGACAGATAGATAACATTTGTCAGAAAATGAATAATTATACGCTTACTTTGGTTTACAATTTGCAAACATAAAGTTAAAACAGCAACATAAAGTTAAAACAAAAAACTCCAAAAACAAGTCAAATAGCAACAAAATGTATTCAAAATACATAAAACGCATTTATTTTTATATTTGATTAGTTTTTTTGGTTATTTCCTAACTATTATTTGACTAAAATACTCCGACATATTACACTTTAATTATTTCTGAAACTGGTGAAAAAATAAATTGATTATCAAATTATATGTAGAAACAGCAATGAAACCAAAGTTACTGTTTTTGTTCAAATACACAAATCTTGCGGTCGGAATGGTTTTAAGTAGGCAATAATATCTAAAGGATAGCGCTACAAGAAGTGAGAGCTTTATCACTAACAAGGCAATTTTTTTGAAAGATGTATGAGCTAGTACAAAAATTGAGCAGCCCTTTGTTTGAAGAGCAGTAAATAGCTTAATGAGTGCTTAAAAATTAATGATAAAAAGTCCAAGAGTAACTATTGCTTTAAAAATCACACAATATCCTAAAAGCACATGTCTAAAAGATGGTAGAACAACACATAAATATATACTTACGGTAAAAGAACTTAGAACGTAAAAGTCTATCATAGAAAAAGTTAAGAAATAAACTAAACATGATATGAGTTAAAGAAACAAGGTAAGATGAACAAAGAGAAGAAAATTGTAAGCTAGAAAAAGAAATACTAATGACAAAAAAAGCTTTTAGAAAAAAGAAAAAAAAAACTGTGCAGCATGTTATAAATAAAACTATGGAAAATATTTGGAAATTGTTTAGTTTTTAATGTGTTTCTTTGACAATCCGGAACATGGATAAATGGAAATAAAGATCAAAACAATATTGAAGTTTTTGAAATGTAGATTTGGAAAAGATTATTGAGTATTCAGTGGACAAAGTATGAAACAAATAAAAATTAAAAAAATTGAAAAGAACAATTGTTTTGCTAATGATTTATTGTGTAGTCAATAAATATTAAAGTTTTTCAAATAGCGTGTGCAAAAATTCTAGTAATTTTGGTGCTTTTAAGTTTTTTCAGAAAAAAACTTTAACAAAATGTTATTAGTACAAACTTAAAACAGTTTTTAGATTTGTCAATTTATTGTTCAATTTTTATAACTTTTTATCTCATTAATTGCTGTCAATTTTACGGCAATTTATTGCGGATTTGTTTCACTTTACACACACCAACTCATTGTTCAATGTTCAATACTGCCAACTGTAATAATTGTTTAATCAGTTGATTTTGAATAATAGCCTTTTTTTTTCTTTCTATATGTATGTATGTATGTGAGTACTTATCAACACAAAACACAGATTATACTACACTGAATCAACAAAATACATTTAAAATTACTGTAAAGGTTAGCAACACTTAACTTCGTCAATAAATTGAAGCAAAATACAAACTGACTAGAAATTAGTCAATAAATTGACAGATGTAAAGAAACAATTTAATCTAATTGTAGCTTCAAGGTCAGTAAGTCTTTGAAAAAGTTTTTGTCACTGTTTAGATAAGGTTAATGTTTATTAAAAATATTGAAACGTCAATATTTCACATAATTGTGAATTGCGTCATGTTAATCAAAAAGGGACAAAGGGTCAAGCTAGAAAATCATGTTTATACCTTAAAATTTTAATTGTTTATAATTATAGAAAAAAAGTGTTACGCCTATGGTGAACATGTGATAAAGCGTCTAGAATTTTTATACTAATAGTGTACATTTGGTTGCCTATATACAGAAAATCTGTTGCAAGGTTGTTTTTCTCGCTCGCGCTGTACAATTATAATTAAGAAAAGAGGGTGGATGGATGGAGGTCATGCGATAAAAAATATTGTTTTTTGAATAACGGTATTAAAAATATGGTGACCAAAAAGAGAAAAAGAAGATCCAAAAGGCCAAGAATATAATGAGATAAGAAGACAAGTACAGAATATCGTAAGGAATGGAAAAGAAGCACTTACAATCTTCAACTTTTTAAGCTAAACGATTACAAGCTACTTAAATTCTGTTTGATAGTTTTAACGTATTTTTAATTATTGAAATTTAGTTATTATGTTTTATATAAGTAGGTATTTCATAAATACCATAGTTTGAAAGTATGAAACATTTTTTGTTTAAATTATTAGACTAGCACTAGTCGATATATTTTATTATTTAAACAATTACTTTTAGGGAGGTTTATTTTTTTTTTAAATATGCTGATAATAGTTTTGTATATGTACGTGTAAAAAAATGTTTTTATTATAAATTAAAACTTTATGCAAGTTTTAGATATCTAATCGTAATTAATAATTGTTGCTAGGTAGTTTCTGATAAGATTTGCAATAATTTTTGTGTGTTTAACATGCGTTCGCGGTTTAATTTATAACGTAAACAAGAACGAGTTACTATAGCAACGGACCATATGATTCACCACGCCTTCGAGTATAGTTTTTATAGAAAAAAGTGTGAATGAAGCGATTCGAAATGTGAGAAATCAAGTAAGTATGGGAAATAATATAGACAAAATAGATAAAATGTGATAGTTTTAGGCAGATTGGTAAATTTAGAAGTTATTTTTCTATGCAAATGAGATGTATCGGAAACAGGAAATGCGCACGCGCGGCACTGAAATGACCCCCAAAGTTAATCGTGTTAGAGTGAGTCTGTGTAGTTTTGTCGCAAGTTATTAAAAATGGAGTATCGGTAGAATATAATTCGCATTTTAGTGGTAATTTTATTAGTCGGGTATGTTTTAAGGTTTAATTAAAGATCGGTATCTAGTATAAATTGCGGTGTATTTGTTAAAATGTACGAAAATGACGTTGACCCGGCAGTATATAATGGCGTTCGATCTTGATCTGCCAACCGTAGTTGATAGGAACTGAAGTATGACATTTTGCAGAAAATTTTGAAACCAACTTAACCACACTCAAACGGACGACCCTTGTGAACATACAATATTGTGGGTTTCTATTTGTTTCTTTTAATTTTCAAGCAAAGGTGTAGCCAAGTTTTAACAAGAGTGCAAGATATTATAAAAACTATATATACATACAAATACTGTGATACTAAAAAATGTGATATTTAACTTTAAAGTGGTGTCCTGTTCAGTGTTTAACCACTATTTAACTGTTTCATTTTTATGTGCATCAACACCTAGATCAATCCACTTCGGTCTAGAAGAAACTCTTGCATAAACCTACAGGTAATAATCATCATTTGACAATTCCATCTGACAGTTAACTTTCTATATTACACATAATCCCTCATGTATTTCACCCCTTTTAATAGTTTATATATACAAGCAACAATAAACCTTTCATTTCCATACATTATTTTATGCAATATTATGCAATTTAATTCATAACCGCAACAATGAACGACAGATTAATCTCAAGGTGTACTTTCGACTTATCATATTTTAAGATTTAACAATGCTGTTTATAATAAACTTGACATTTTGAATTAAATATATTTAATTATTAATTAGATACATGTGTTTGGCCTATATTTAATCAGAAATTTGATAATAAATCACAAATTGTAATTGTTGTAATGAGTCATCTTATATTATCTACTAACACAATAGTCTAGGGTTAAAAATTTCTTAAACATTGATTATTGTTATGAGCACCCTACTAAATCAATATTTGTTTATACTAATCTATAAATATTGATGATATTATTATCATAAAAATATTTATTTTACTAATGTCAATAACTATTGACCCTGTAAGTAGGGGGTATATATTTTAAAATTGTAAACTAGAACAACTGTTCTTTTGGTTTATTTTGTATTATTTTAGCAATTTTTAAATCGGGGGCGAATACATCCCTTAAATATAAAAATGTATACAGTGAAAACTATATAAGGAATACTAAAAATTATGAGTAGTATGCAATACAGTCATACAATAGTGGCGAAACTCTTATTTCTAATTTTGTATATAAAATAGGCCACTTTATATTGGTTGCATTGCAGTACTATGATTCAAAAGACCTAATCTTTATGTTTTATTATTTTTTAATTAATTATTCTATTTCAAGATAGAGCATGGGAAAACAAAGATTAGGGCACGATCTGTTGCTTATACTTATACTACTATTATACAATCGTGTTTACTGTAGTTATTTAATGAAAATTCCATGTATTTATCTTTCTGTTTCTATATTTGAACAATATATTATAGCATAGATTGTATATATGTACTTTTGGATTCTATAGCAATCTTCTAAAGCACATGTTCTTTTGGAGTCTATGCTTTTCTTGTAAAGACTATTTATTGTGTTTGGACTTGATGGTCTATAAAGACGTTTAAAATATTGTTAATAGATTATATTTTTCTTTTTA
The DNA here is from genome assembly GCA_963932245.1 of Tachinus rufipes. Lineage (NCBI taxonomy): Eukaryota > Metazoa > Arthropoda > Insecta > Coleoptera > Staphylinidae > Tachinus > Tachinus rufipes. Next base: position 14,907,085 of record OZ010750.1, read on the forward strand.
ACTTTATGGATAGTCTTTTTTTAAATTTCCATTTTTTTTAATAAAAAGATAAAAGCATATTTGGGGTACATTATTTATTGCTTGTAGCTTTTAAAGAGTTTAATAATCATTACTAATGTTTTTCCTAGAACAACTTAGCCAAAGTTGTTGATTCAAATTTGTCCAAGAGTCTTCAAAGTTTCAATATTCTTTTAAACTTTTGCAGTCTTTTTAGTCTAAGAGTTAGTTCTCTAAGGTTATTTTTAAAACTCCTCGTTGCATAATGTAGCTCTGAAAGTTTATTATTGCTGCCATAACCTTTAAGACTTCTCATAACCTTTTAAAGTTGTATAGCTTATTCTATAAAGTTATTTAGAGTATTGTTTATAGTTCTTTTTAACTTTATGGGTAGTCTATAGCTTTCTTATGGAATCTATAGTGGCTTTTTGGCATTTTTGTGGAGTATATAAACTCTATTCAACTGTAATCGTGTTAAAAATATTTACTACTTCTTTATTTTTTCCTGTTACTTGTTTCTGTTCAGTTTCTGATTCTTTTTTTTCTCATGTCTTCCTACACTTCATCTTCTATTTCCTCTCTGATTCTATTGGAAAGTAGTTCTAATTGTTGATTTAGGTCTCGCTTTCCAGACATGTCCCAGCCATCAAATTCTCTGCTGTTTTATGTGTTTAATTATGTTTTCACCTTTTATTTCTTGAATCTCCTGATTTGATCTAATTCAGAATTTGTTTTTGTTGATTTTTATAGGTCTTTGTATTGTTCTTATTACTTTTCTTTTCATTATTTGCAGCATGCATTATCATTGTTTCTGCAGCATATGTCAAATTATCTTTATCATAGTTTTTTAAATATTTATTTAACCATTTCAAATTTGTGTATTTCTAGTTTTATTTGTGGTTCTCTACTTTCTCTTCCACACATTGTTAGATTAGTTTTATTTACGTTGATTTTCAGACTCATATCTCTTTTTTTTCTATTTCTTTTAGCATTGCTGTCAATTTATCTTTGCTTAGTTAATATAGCTTGTTGTTCATGTTTGCTATTAGTTGTGCTTTTTTCTTACCTATTTTCTTTAGTATTTAATTTAATGTTAAATTAAACAGCAAAGCCGATAGTGAATCTTTTTGTTTACTAAGAAATCATTATTAAAGTTTTGTAAAATCAAAGTTCCCTTAAATCTGTTAAGGTGCTTTAAGGACTCTCTAGACAACTAGGTCTCAAAGTTGTGAGTAGCGCTTTTTGATTTTTGTAAAATCATTTAGTCAAGTTTGTACATCTCAGTCTTCTTGATCTTTGAAAAGGAATTAAAACTTTTCAGTTTCTCTTCAGGCTTCTTTACATTTAATAAGAAGTTAATCTTTATAAGCCTAAGAAGCGATAATTTAATTCTGAAAGTTTTTTATGGTTGCTTCTATAACATATAAGACTTTTCATAGTCTTTTAAAGTTGTGCAGCGTGTTCTATGGTTTATAAAGTTATTTAGAATGTTTTTTGTAGTTCTTTTCAACTTTTGGATAGTCTATAGCTTTATTCTAAAATCTATAGTGAGAAACTAAATATTAACGTAGCAAACTGCTTCAAGATTGATTGAGTATTGCACAATATTGTTTGGTTGGTGCACGATGTACGATTGTCAAACCTTGTTTATTGTAGCTATTTATGTCAAAATTGCTTGGATTTGTCTTTTTCTGCTTTATCTTGGAGTTGAACTATATAATTGTGATTCTTTTTTTGTAAAAAAGGAAAAAACAAATTTTCATCTCAAATATTTAATTTTGAGATTTAAAACGGGCTCTAAGTCACTTCTTCTAGCTTACAAAGGCTTCTATAATCATTACAGTTTTGTAAGAGTTTAAAAGTGATTCTTTTCAGTTTTTTAAAACTTTTTTAGGCAGCTAAGGCTCTAAGTTGTGGTTGAGTGTTTCTATCAGTAGGTTGGAAAATTCTTTTTGATTTTTGTTTAGTAATTTTTTTTTAACTTTTTATTTTTTTTTATTTTTCAAGTCTTCTAGGAGCCTGTTTTTATGATGTCTAGAAGCTCTCAATGTCTTCTATGATGAAAACAAAATGAAACTTTTTGCAGTCTTTTTCATATTTTAGTCTTCTAAGAGTGGTTAAGTGTCTCTAATAAACCTCTTTTTATTGCATATTGTAGCTCAAAAAGTTTTTTGTAGTCTTAGCTATAACCTTTAAGACTTTTCATAGTCTTTTAAAGTTTTCTATCTATATTGCTTTCTTAGTTATCTCTTAAATTCTTCTCTTTATTCTTAGACTTCTTTAAGACTTCTCATAATTTTTATTTTTCTCAGAGCTGTTTTATATTTTATTATATTTTAAAGCTATCAAATTTTTTAGTCTTTTTCTGTACTAAATTTTATGACAAAGGTAGTAACACATATTTTCATACATAAAAAGTATAATAGTTATTGCTATTTTATGTAAATTGTTTCTCTGAGCAATGAGATGCTAGGCACACTGATGCAGGATGCATAACTTGAAACACTAGTGTGCCTCACATGGGTGAAGAGACTGGAGAGGCAATTTACATAAAATATATTTTTTGTTTTAGTTTTTGGTTGTTATTTTATGATTCTTAAAGACTTTTCATGCAATGTAGTTTAATAACTGTTTGCTGAGACTATTTTAACTAGAATAATGTTACTTAAAATTCTTACTTTTTAGGCCTTTCATATTTTTCCAAAACAAATTTTTATATTATTTTTGTAATATTCAATAGTTTAGACTTTTCATAGTCTTTTAGAGTTTGCTCAGTTGTTTTCTAAAAGCTATCAAAGTCTTCTCTTAAATTATTCTATGATCTTTGCTTTAAATATTGTTAGACTTTAAGACTTATTATTATAATTTTATAATATTGGATTTATTTTCTCTTCAGTCTCCTAAAACCCTTTAAAGCTTTCAAAGTTTTTAAGATGTATTATAGCCTTATTGCATGCATCTCAACGTTTTCCAAAATGGGTCTTAAGACTGTAGTAGCATAAAATTTTGAAATTTGAAAAAAAAAGTTAAGCTTGTATTTATTTTTTTAATATTCTGTCTGCAAACTGAAACTTTTGGCCACACTTTTTAGACACTATAGATTTCAAATCAATATCATAAACTTTTAGAAGGATTCTTTATAGTTTTATACTTAAAAGCTTATGGGGTTTATAATTCAAAGGTTTTGGAGTTTGTAGTATGTTTCTGAAGTTTGTTCTAGATTATGAGTTTTAGATATTTACCTGGACTGCATAGCGTCGTTTTAGAGTCTACATCATTTTTTTGGAGTTAAACTAAGGAGCTGTTATTATAATTCTATGATGTTGTATATGATTTCTAACACACTTCACTCTTTTGAAGACTTTTAAGACTGTGTTGTAGTCTTTAGTTCTCTTTGTTTTTAAGGCAGTTTTAGTACCATACATTACTAGGATACCAGAGTATTGAAACCAGTAGTATAGGCCTTAAGTTTTAAAATTTGAAAATGAATTTTAAATTAAAAAAAAATTAAGTTATATATATAATAATTTTTTAAGTATTCTTTCTGAGAATTGAAACTTTTGGTCATAATTTTTCTAGAAAGACATCATAGACTAGGTAAAATCATAATTTTTTGATGATATAGAATACAAAGGTTTTGGCCATGCCTAAGACTATATAAATACTAAAAACTTTAGAACTTTAGATAAATATCATAAACTCTATAGACTATAGGTTTTTAAGTTTAGAGTATGATTCTGGGGTCTATAGCTTCTTTCTGGAGTTTATGATATTTATCTGAAATCTATAGCATTGTTTAAGATTATCGCGTTCTAGAGTGTTTGATATTTCAGAGTACAGAGTTTATGATATTTATCTGAAGTCTATAGCGTTTTTGTAGAGTCTACTTCTATGGCTGTTTGATATTTTAGAGTCTACAGCTTTTGAATTAAATAGAACTCTCATAGCTGCAGCTACTTTTGGAGTTCGTGCTATTTTTTGAAGTCTAGCATTTTTGTAGAGTCTAGGAATTCTTCTGTTTAGTTTATCAATTATTACATTTTATTGTGGTTTGGATTACATTGTGGTATTTTCTATAGTTTTTTTCTGGAGTTTATAATGTTTACTATAGGAGTATTCAGCATTTCTATCTTTTTTTTTTCTACTTTTTTTACATTTTTTGTTTGTTTTCTTTTTTCACTTCCAATCTTAGAGTTGATAGTTTCTTTGCAATTGGAGCGTGTTTTTCGACCATCCGGTTTATTGTTAGTATTGACAGGACTCTCAGCGATTGGCAGTGTGTTGTTGTGTTTGCATTGAGGTTTTGACCACATGGGTAAAACATTGGTACTGGAGATGTTTTCTAGGTCAACTATTGGTGGGTATTCAGCTGGGTCACTGCTGTCATTTTCTCATCAGAACTCTTTTCACGTCATTTGTTAAAATTTTTAAAGTAATGTACATTTTAAAGTTTACCTTTCAGTACTTTTCTAAGCTCTGTTCTTTCTACATTTTATATAAAGTAGAATCTAAATATTTCAAGCTTTTTTTTGGACTATAGCAAACGCTTAAAAGTAGTTTATGTTTTTGTGCGTTATTGCAGAATTTTTGCTTATGGAGTTTAAAGTATTTATCTGGAATCTTTACTATATAGCTTTTCTTTTGGATTATGTATTATTATTTTGGCTACGGCTTTGTTCTGGAGTTTATAAGAGTTTTGCATTCTTCTGGAGTTTATAGAGTTTTGCATTCTTTTGGAGTTTATAGTATTTATTTAGAGTTTTTTTTGTCGCACTGTATTCTATAGCGTTTTTCTGTCTACAGTTTCTTTTTTTGGAGTTTGTGATATTAGTCTGGAATCTGTAACATTCTTCTGAAGTTTAAAGTATTTGTTTGGAATATTTTATATCTTTTTCAGGAGTCTATAGCGTTCTTCTGAAGTTTATGATATTTATTTGGAATGTAGAGGTTTTTTAAAGTTCTTATGAAGTTGATAGGATTCATAATGATTTTTTATAGTCTTTAGAGTTTATTCTAATCATACGGTATTCAATAGCTTTTTTGAGTTTATCCTTTCGCCTACAGTTTTCTTCTGGATTTTTGTCTGAAATCTGTAACATTTTTTTTGAGTTTAAAGTATCCGTCTGGGTTTTTTACATCTTACTGTACTCTATAGCTTCCTTCTGAAGTCTATAGTGTTCTTCTGAAGTTTATGATGTTTATCTGGTGTCTATGACGGTTTTATAAAGTTCTTCTGGAGTTCATAGAATTCATAAGGTATTTTTATAAAGTCTTTTGAGTCTATGGAATTTTTCTGGAGTTTATAGTATCTGTTCGAAATTCAAACATCTTACTTACTACATTTCATAGCTTTTTTTGGAGTTTATCATGTTTATCTGGAACTTATAGTAGTTTTGTAAAGTTCTTCTGGAGTTTTCAGGACCCATAAGGAGTCTTTTTTTTGTAGCTTGTACCATTTTTCTAAAGTCTTTCTTGTTTTTTTTGTGTATACCGTATTTTAGGAGCTTACTGCATCATTCTGTTTGGTCTACTTTGAAGTTTATAGATCTACAGATTATTGATATTATTTATAGTCTTATAACTTCTCTATAGCGCTTTTCTGTAGTTGATACAGCTGATCTATAATCTATATAGAGCTTTTGTAGTTTACAGTAGTTTAAAGTACGAACTCTATAAGTGAGCGCTAGCTAATAATGCTATTCAGAAGTGACCTAATACGCTTTGATCTCATCAACATCTTTTAAATAAGTTATTGACTATTGTAGAGAGCTTCTTATACTTACTTTTAGCAGAATTCTTGCTAGTTTCAGCTACTCTACAGTAGTGGACATTTATTTTGTAGTCTACAGAGTAGGCTCTTGAATGTGTACTTATTTGAGAGACCATGATGTTTTGGAATAAAACGGGGTAGTTGCCCGCCTTGGGAAACTTACGTCGAGTCTTATTATGTTGAGTTTTATATAGAATTTTTATAAAAATTGCTTTTAGAGAGAATACTAGTCTATAGTAAACTTTTTATGGTTACTCTAGAGCTGAACGTGTAAGGTATGTTCATAGTCTATAGTTATTCTTATGAGTCTCAGATACAGCTTTTATGAAAAGTCTTTATAGAGTCTATACTAGATATTGGGACTGTATAGTAGCTTTTCTGTTTTGTTTTTTTCTCTTGGGGTGGTTTGTACAGCGTCCTTGCACTTAGTCTAAGTTAGCAGATCTGGTTGTTACTCTTCTAGTAGTTCCGTTTCTTTGGTAAAGCTATAAACTTTTGCCAGGTGATTGTCTTGAGTTCTTTTTTTAGATAGCTTGTGTTTTCCAAAAAAGATCTTGCGTTTCTCATTGTAAGCCTAGCATTTGCTTAAAATATGTAGTAGAGTTTCTTTATTCTCCAGATATCCGCAGCATAGGGGATTTTTTTGGATTTACAGTGTCTAGCCTTTCTGGTTACTCTAGAGAGCTTATAGCATTCTTTTGAGGTCATTAGTATTTTTTGCAAGTTATACAATTGACTATAGTCATAGAAACTATATTTGATTTGTTTTATGTTGTTCTGAAAATGAGTCTTTATGGAATATAGTTAGTCAGTCTACAGCGCTTTTTATGTAATCTAAGCTGAAGCTTTATAGTGATTCCAAGATTTCTGCCCTACGTTTGGTTTTTGTCAGTGCTATTGCGTATGTGCACTGGTAGGAGAATTTGAAATCATAAATTGGTATCTGAGCTATTTTTGACGATTTTTATTTAGAAAATGTGTTTTTTGCACGATTTTTGATAGAATTTTATGTAGCATTTTTTTGAAGATTATACCGTTATAGTCTATAGACTTTGCTAAAGTTTATATTATTTATCTGGAGGCTGTAGGATGTCACTCTAGCATATAACGTCATTCTGAAGTTAAAAGTGTCAATTTGCAGGTTGTAGCATTTTTTAGAACTTTTTAACTTTAAATGGATTGTCTGCGCATTTGCGCATGCGCTAAATTGATGCTTGAGCTATTTTTGATAATTTTTATGCAGGTAATAGTTTTTTGCATGCTACTCTAGCATATAACGTCATTCTGAAGTCTAATGTTCCAATTTGCAGGTTATGGCATTTTTTAGAACTGGATGCGCGTGGGCTAAGTTAGTGTTCCATGAGTTTTTGATTATTTTATGCAGACAATGTTTTTTTTGCACGAATTTTGGTAGAATTGTAAGCAGTAAATTGGTTTACATTTTCTGTAAGTTTTATGCAACATGTGGGTGATTTTTTAAAGATTTTGATGTTATGAACATGATATCTGCACGACGTTTAAACAATTAGATTTTTGGGAGAGAGTTGCTTTAACATTTTTCTGAGCAACTTCTGATAGGATTGAGATCTTTTTTACTAAACTTTTTTTAGCATTTGTGGATTTGTTGTCATCTCAATTTTTAGGGTATATTACAATACAATACAATACAATATTATCAATAGCATGGCAGAAGAGTGTTTTTGGTACGCTAAACGCTGCTCTTGGAGATCTTCACTACATCCACCACTGATTGTACTTCCGCTGGTTTTTATTGACTGTTGACCGTCGTTCAGGGTGTTGACCACGAGGTTGTACTTTTGCTGGGTTTTGCTGTGACTGTTGGGCGTCGTTCAGGGTGCAGACTTGAGTTTTTGACCAATCCTGCGGAAATCATAAGCCGGTTGTAGTTTTTTTGCAGTTTTTTTCTTTTTTGACTTCTGAGTAGGCTTGAATTTGCTTGAGGTTTTTCTTCTTTACGCTGGTTCTGTTAATTTGTTACTAGTTTTGTAGTTAAGAGAAGGTGTTGTGTTGTAAGTAACGACCCAGTGATAGTGTGGAGCAGTTATATTTGACAGTTTATATTCTATTTAGGGAACCTTTTTAAGAAGAATGTTCAGTAAATTACATTCTTCCAAGGTCAATAGACGTATAGTATATCGTAGTTTTTTTTTTATTCATTTATTTAACGTTGGTTTATTTCTGCTGCGAGGCTAATCACCGACGCCAGAGGTTACGACTACCACATCTGGGGTACAAATTCAGGGTTTTTTTATCGTGCACACAACATCGAGACAGTACACGCGACCTACTAAAGTTTCTTTTCCTAACCAAAAAGCTCGTACTTATCACAACACATTTGTTCTTAACCAGAAAACTGATCATCTAAACAGGGGGTTTGACCCCAGACCCCTGGTGTAGCAGTTGAGTAGCTAACCACTACACCACTTGGGCGGTTATACCATAGGATCTGAGAAAGCTTAAAAAAAAAACTTTTTTTGGGCAAATTTAGAGAATCTTTTCTAAGTCTATAGAGTATTGATACAATATAATACGTTTTATTCAACATAAGATAATCTTTTTAAATTGTTATCGTTTTCAATATTATCTAGAACATTATCAATAGAACGCATGACATTTTCATATCATATCATTAAATCATCTCTATTTTTAACTTATTTAAATTACTGTTGTGGATTTACAAGCTTCTGAAATTATTATAAGGGCCAGATGATTGTTGATTACAATTGATTTGCTATATTTTTATTATATAGCAAGCAAGATAGTTTAACTTTAGATAATAAAATTTTAAACCGGGATTTTAGAAATTATTTGACTTGCAAAATATTATTATAAGTTAAAATTTATTGCACAATTTAAAATAACAGCTTTGTGGAAAGTGATTAATATAAATTGATTGCAATGATGGATTTTATGATACCCAGAATTGATTTTTTTGTTGCGTGATGAATTACTTTGTTGTAATAATGTATTTCTCCTTGATAATTACAAAGTTGTATATGTAATATGTATTGCATGTAGGGTTATAAGCACAATAGTGGCACAATAAATGTTTGTAAACAGTATTTACTGATGATTAATTGAAGAAACTAGTTTGTTGTCAATTATATAAAAATACACATTTTTATGAGCTCATTGTGAAACGAAATTTGTTTTGAAATATTGGTTAAATCTAAATAAATGTTGGGCTTAACTGTGAGTGAGTGAGTGTTGCGCATTTTGATATTTGTGATATTTAGGAATTATTTTATGTCAATCAGTTTACCACTAGGTCATGGGCTAGCTGGCTCCCAAGTTGTCAGTGGTTTGGTTTAGGTTCAAACTTACTATTATGAGAAGTTTCTTTGTTTTTACCCGCAAAGGAACTTCTCATGGCTTTTCTTTGTAGATTTGGTGTCAATAGAGTGATAAGACCACTACGAAGTTTAGGTTAGGACAGTGTCTAATGATTTAGCCAGGTTTAGCTGTCTTCAGTTTGATTTTCAAAGAATTGAACAGTTAGTTTAAGTATTTATATAATGCATGTTGACTGTGCCAGGAGTTAATTGTTAGTAATCTGTATTCTGAACTGTGCGTTTTTTTTTTTTTTTTTTGTTGAACGAGATTTTGCACGAATCTCAATCTTCAAAATTGCAGAGAATTTTTGAAGCAATTGCTTGAATCATACAAAACCGAAGGCGACGTCCGATTGTCACACTTGTTTTGTGCGGCAAATCTAAACTTTAAAATTTGTTTAGAACAGTTTTGAGCAAAACTCCACATTGAACAATTTTTGTAACTTTTATTCTTTGGCGCGAAAAAAACTTTTTGCCTAAAACTGCGTTTTCTTAGATCTTCGACGAACCGACACTGGTTCATGCGGACACAGATATCCAAAAATTATAAAATTTGTTTTGAGCAAAAGCACATCGAACAATCCTTGAATCTTTTATGTTATAACTTTTTGTCTAAAACTGCGTTTCTTTAGATCTTTGACGAATGCTGCACTTTTGGCATCGGTCCGCTTGTCTCCTCCGCGAAAAACTTTTGCACGTTGCACAGACCTATGGCGTTAAACGATCGCCTGGGGTTTCACTGTTATTATCCGTTTTAGCACTTGCAAAAACACAGTTTTTTACTTTGATTAATCAGACGGTGTTTTAACGAAGATATTCAAAAATTATAGGAACACTAATTTTTAAATAGAAGATGGTTTTTTTTTTTATCCTAAGCCTATTTTTTGCGTGTTTGGATTAACCCTTGGCGCACTCGCTTTTAAATGCCGTTTTAAGAACACTAATTCGTAGATCGAAGATGGACTATTTGTTTGACAGTAAGCCTAATTTATTACGTGTTTAGGTTAATCAGTGGGGATTTTTAAAAAGTGCTTTTAAATTCCGTGTTTGAAACGCCACTGGTTGAAAACGAGTTGGTACTTAAAAATTGCTTCAGCTTAAAATACATAGGGTTTTTTTTGTTTTGAAAAGTTTGTAATTTTGAATCAAAAGATTGCTGGAGGGTGTCAGCCGTATTAGCACGGTTTTTGACTTTGATTGACTATTCGGGGCAAAACCGAGCGTTGAGCGGGGGTGAGAAACCGAACGCTGTAAACCGCTCACTTGCCGCGAATTTTTAACACTGACGGTATAAGCAGACTAATGTCGGCGAAAATTACTCCGGAAATTAAATCTTGCTCTCGGATTTCCGCAAAAACGAATGATGCATTTTTGGTGTCGGTCCGCTTGTCTTCTCCTCCGCGAAAAACATTTGCGCGCTGCAAAGCTCTATGATGTCAAACGATCGCCAGGGGTTTCACGGTTATCATCTGTTTTAGCGCTTTGATTAGTTGAATGGTTTTTTAACAAGGCAACATCAAAATTATGGGCGTTGGGTTGAAACAAATACAAAATGCGCAGTCGCCTAGGACGTTGCTTTGAGACGAGCAGATTCATACACCCGCTTTCGATCCTTTCAGTTATGGCTCTCTGAACCGGCGAATGTCTTTTCCTGACGACTCGAAATTGAAACTGGGCTTAGAATTTTTACGCTGGAGGGAGGCGCGGCCATGAGAAGGCGAACTCCGCAAACCACGAATGAATTTTACCTCCCGTTTACCCCGCGATTTTTTTAGTATTTTTTTCGGATAAACATCTCTGTACGGGCGAACAGATATCGTGTTAACACTGTTCCTGTCGTATTTTTGCGTGCTTTTGCACGCCCTGAAGAAAAAAGCGCGCGGTGCACAAAGAAGCTTCTAGACGTGCAGATACCGAAAGTCTAAACGCCCGTTTTTGATCTTATCAGACAAAAAATATGGTTCTTCAAACCGGCGCTCGCTTTTTCCTTTTTCCACAATGGTGCCGACTGGGTTGAAACTGAGTTAAATTATAATACATAATAAATTTTATCGCGGAAGAAAGCGAACGCCACAAACCGCGAATCGATCCGACCTCTTTGCGATTTGTTGAGTTTTCTTTCGGAATAAATGACGCCGGTACTGGCGGATCGATATAGGCTAAAGTTACATATGCGAAAACTTTTAATTTTGATTAGCAACGGTTTTAGTCTGGCATAAAGCTGGAGAAACAAAGTTACGGCAGTTTTTTTTTGGCGATGTTAAAGCTAAGGCTGCGAATCAGATTATCTTTTATCGATTTTTGAGTCTCTTTTTCGGGCAAACGCCGGGCGAGCCGATATTGGTGAAATGACCTGCACTTTGCGTACACTCGGAAATTGATTCTCGCGGTCAGATTTCCGCAAAAACGAAAGTTGCGTTGTTGTCACCGTTGGTACTCTCGTCGCCCTTCCGCGAAAAACGTCTTATGTTGCTGAGAGCTGTCTCGGATTGTTGGTTTGAGACTTGATTTGCGTTTTGCCGTTTTCCTGATGCCTTTGTCACCGGTATGACGACGGAACGCAAATTGCTTGTATTGTCGAAAAAAAAAATAGAACGAGTGAATTATGATAGTGCGACAGGGGTAACTTAGTATGTACTTCTCTGCAAATCGAATCCAGCAATTGGTTTTTCGCAAAAACGAAAGTTGTCTTTGGCGAAAAACGACATTTGTGTAATTGTCGTTTTTTGCAGCGCGTTTGATTGGATTGTCATGTCTCGTCATATGAGTCCGAGTTTTTGTTCTGCCGTCGTTCCCGGTGACGAAAGTCTCGGTCTTGTCTCAATCTGACGGATAGCGACCGAACGGCGGACTTTGAAAGAGGTGGCGGATCAGTGCTTGGATTGCATGGTCAGGAAACCGGAAAAACGGAAAGTTCTACGTCAAAAGTGCGCAAGCGGTGTTTTTTTCAACCTCGGCATCCAAAAGTTGCGGATGTCGGGTCTACATTTAGACCCGATCGGCCCGCGAAGAAAGAAGTTATCCCCGAAAAATGCGAGTTTGGAGTTTACCGAAAATTTGATGGGAACCTACCAGGGAGCTTTTTTAATTTTTTGGGATCACGAAACCGCCTTTTTGTCCGCAACGCCGTTTTCTTCCTAACAAATGTTTATAACGCATTTAGTAAATAGTTTAGTTTGCAAGCAGGTAGGGCGAATCGGTGTGCTTACGCTGTTTTTGCAGGTGATTATAGTATAGTTCTCCACAATATATGTATTAAATCCCGCGGTCGGATTTCCGAAAAAACGTAAACCGCACTTTCCGCTCGTTGCTTTTTCCACAAAAAACCACATTTGTGGCGTGCAAACGTCGTTTTTTTGCGGCGCGCTGGTTTGTTTTGAGTCCTGTTTTGCGTTTTGTTGTCTTTCCTAGTGACGAAAGCGTCGGTTCCGTCTCGATCTGAGGGTGCGCGACCATACAACGACTATTTATAGCGAAAAATTAGTGCTCGAATCGCTGGATTAGAAAATTAAGCGGTGTTTGCCTTAAACCTTGGCACCAGAAATGTTTTGTTGGGTCGAAATTTTTATCCGATCGGATTACGGTTTTTTTTACGGGAACCTAGCCCGGCACGTTTTTAGCGTCTTTTGATTCTTTTTTTAAATCTTTTGGACGTTGCTTTGAGTGGATTTTGTTGATTCTATTCTAGATTTTCCCGTTAAGCATATAGATGATTTACAGTGACCTAGCTTACTTACGTTAGCCAGTTTTTAATGAACCCAAATTTCAATTACTGGAAGTTTTGTTACATAGTCTGCTTTTATGGTTAGTGGTACTGACAGCGTTGATTGACCGTTTCGATTAGCGATAATACTTTAGGTTGCCAGAGTTGTTTGAAGTTGTGGCGACTTTGTGTTTTCTTCTGTTTACGGAATTAAACGCCATGCTGTGCGGTAGGGAATATCAATGCGGATAAAATTATGTTTTTTCTTGATTGGCTGAAGTATGTTTGGTTATTGAGACTTAATTCTCCAGGTGTTTCGAGAATGTTGTCGAGGCTTGTTAGATCTTGATCGAATTTCTGTGGGATGTTCTCCAGGTGCAGTCGACCAGTAAGTGGAATTGGGTGTTAATACTCCAGAGTAACGGTGTTTTGTTTCCTGTAGATTTGTTCTTGGTAGCGTTGCGCCTCTTTCTATTTTTTTTTACTCAACGTTGGTGGTCTGCCTAGGGTGCAAGCTGCAAACAGTATCAGTTGCCGGACTTTAGCGAATTCAGGGTTGAAGGTAGAGTGGGCAGCAGTAGCGAGGTTATTGTAGCTAGTTGCTTACATGACGTCTGGTGAAATGTAAAAGAAAGTTGATCCAATTGTGGCTTTATAGTGGTATTGCGGATCAACACTTCTTCCTAGATGATGTCGATGTGGTGATTGACTAATACACAGTTTAGACTTAAGTTAAAGCTAGCGTTGCAACGTTATAAGTTGGAAAATAGATCATATTTAACTTTTTAATAGTTGTTGATAGGGGTCTAGGCTGGATGTAACATATGTTCTTAACCATTGACGGCAAATCTTTTATGAAACCAGAAGAGAGGAGCGCATTAGTTTTTTTGGCTTCTTTAGAAGTTGTTTTGTGAAAAAAAATTTGGTTTTGAAAAGCCGATACTGATTGAGGTTTTAGAAAGGTACTGTTCAAGATTTTCTATACTTTTCTGGTTGTTCTTTAGAACAGATTTTGAGCACGTTGTATATAACCTCGTTGGTTGTTTTGTTGGTTTTGAGTGTTAACTACGATAGGGTGAGATCTTTTGGAGCTGGAGGGGTATTTGGTGCAGTATTCGAAAGTTGAACGGATTTGATTTCTTGACCTTACTTTGTGAGCCAAAATAGCGCAGTCTGCTTCTGCCAATTTAGTGAAGATCCTGAGATATTAATTTCTTAGAGGAGGTTACAGATGGCAACGTTGACTCTGAAGTTGGCATTTGGAGATTGTCAAAACTCTTTGATTATGATTACGTGTAATTAAGTAGTTAGTTTTTGGCTACAACATGATAATTTACTACTCTTACGTCTGAACCATGGGTATTCCTACATTTATGATATGCAAATAATAAAATAATAATAAAACGCTTTCATAAGTAGTTAAAAAGATAATAATAAAATAACATATTATAAACGTTTTAAATCTTATCGTATGATAATAATTACATTTACTGCTAACAAATGTAATAAAATATCAAAGGCATTTGAATATAAATATTTTAACTATTTAATGTATATGAATGTTTGTAATACATAAATCTGGCTTCACTAATTTACCATTGTGCATTTCAAATAAAATAAAGTTGTAAAACACAAGTTTATTGTTTACTGTTTCTATTTTAAAATTCCATTCAATGTAAAGTACAATACAGATATGTGACAGTTTAGTGTTAAGCCAAATTATGACTTCATTCGACGTAAGCTGCATGCAGTGATTTCTCAAATATGTCAGATGATTTAAAACGTCTTGTTATATTATTTGCAACGTGGATAATCTTGAAAAATTGGCACTAGTTTTGCTATGTAAGTTTATTGATCTTGGGAAATTGTTATTGTCGCGGGTTCCGTATTATTACGTAACTTATTATGAATGAATTATGATTGCGATTGTTTATCAAAATTTTTATAGTAAATTTATATTACTCATACATTCCATAGTTTTTTAAATGAAAACATATTTACAATACGCGTAATATATAAGGTGCGAAATAAAAACGCACATTATTTTTAACCGATTTGATTAATTTAAAATTTATAGAATAGTTTATGTATACTATAAATATTATTTATTGTTTTTAGTTTGAGCGACCGCGACCGAAATAAAGTACATGAATAATAAGTTCGGGGCCGCGCTCATCTAAATAAGCATCGTTAAAATTCCTAAAACACGCGACCAAAATAAAGTGATTGAAATTTTTTTTGCGGCGCATCGGAATAGCATCTTAATGTACTTTAATTCGGTTGCGTGTTTTGGAAATATTAACATGTAAACAGTATATGTATAACAAGTAGTGTTGTGGCATTAATAATCTTTTTAGGCTGATATGCCAACAATCTAAATTAACTAACCAGTAGTGTTGCGGTTCCGCACATTGGAATAGCACTTTAACTTTCTAAGAAGGGCTTATTCACTTAACTTTTCTTTTTATTTTCTTAGATGGGACAATGTTTTTTTTATTCTTCTTCTTAGTTAGGTTGGATTCCTACATTATAAATTAGTTTGACCCTGATTTTATTTTCATTTTGGTGAGACGCATCGGAACCGTCATAAGGCATTGGAGCATCACGCGCACGTTTACTTTCTATGACTCGTTTTAGCTTTTTTTGGCTTTATTATAGCTGTTATATTTTTTCATACCCCTAACGGTGCTTTTTGGGATTAGGTACATCTGTACTGCTAAACTGTCTCTTAGAGTAGGTGTTCTAAGTAGGATGCTAAGATTGGTCAGAGTTCAAAGTGTTTTAACGGACTTTTTCTTCCTTATTTTTTCTGCAACTTTCTTCAATTTATTATTTACTTTATTTTCTGCCAAAACCTTCTGGACTAGGTGGGCTGTACTTTTATCATTTTTTTTTGTTATATCTAGTACAGTTTTTCCGCTAGGTGAATGTTCCAGAAACCTATCGGCGTCCCAGCAGCGTTTGGCTTCAATGTTGTTGGAGACTTTAAGACTGTTGGCTATTTTCAAAGAACGGAGCGATTTTCTATAAATGTATTATTGTTCTAATGGTAATTGCTTGTAACAAGAGATTGGTACATTGGAAATCAACCCAACTTTGTTTGAAGCGGAGGAAGATGAGGTTGCATTAGATTTCCAGAAAACTATGGAAAATTTGGGATTTGTTCTGGAGGACAAAAACAGTTTTTCTGGTTGTATTTTGGAGTGAAAATGATGTTCTAAGGCGGGAAGATCTTTTTTTGCTTGCCTTTACCAAAATCATCTGTTTTGGCCATAAAATGCGGACCAACACGATGATTTAGAAGCCCAAGAGCCGAAAAGCCATTTGCGGTATTTGATTGGCTGTAAATCACGATTTCAGATGACGTCATACCTTAAGATTTTAGGGTGACATGTAAAATAAAATTGTGGTTTACAGTCAATCAAATACCTCAAAAAGGGCCAAAAAGACTTGGGCTTCTAAATTGTCATTTTGGCTTGCATTTTTGGGCCAAAACTGATGGTTTTGGTAGAGACAGCACTTCATTGATGCAGCCAAGCATTGGCATGCTCTAAGCAATGCTTTTCTTTGGAACTTGGTAAAACGTCTGCATAGAGATGTTATGCTTTAACCTAAAGGTTATTTTGAGTTGCACACAATTTTTATAAATAACCTTAATTTCGTCTTTCGATTACGTAATTCTAGATTTTTTAGAAGATTTATCTCTACATGTTTTCTACAAAACTTCTCTTTGCTTACCCTTTTTAATAGCTTTCTTTCTTTAGCGTAATTTTAAGTTCTGCCAAATTTGTGGTTTTTTCTATTGTAATTTTGAGGGTTTCTTGAGACTAAGGTAGATCACGAGCACAAGCGCTCATCTGTTGATGCACGGTAATGTGTGTCTTGGTTCACCATCTACTTTGGAGTTGAATAGCCTCTTACTTTTTGTAATCTCGCACCTTCTAAAATAAATGCACAGCTTTTTATGTCGTAGTGGTCGTTTAACACGCACCTTTGTAGTTTTTCTTCTAATTTAGCTAAGTATTGTTTTGTTTCATTTTGACGTGCAGTTATTGTCTGGATCCACAGTCTTGTGATGCCAGGAATCTGCACTCCACCAAATGCATGGAACACTGCCACTACTAGGATCTTATTAATCGACAACATCCGATGTACCTACAGACGAACGTTTTATAAACCTCATTCTAATTTTATGACCAACTGGATTATAGCATATTTTTCTCTTTTGGAAGGCAAAGATAATTCTACATGGCAACGTCAAAAACACCAACATCTACGTAAGTAATTACGCTAGTACCGAATGATGACTGTTTAAGGTTAGCTATTTTTTTTAATTTTGCGTTTATATATATAATGGAGCTTATTAAAACACGGAAATTTGTTATGTATTGTAATAATGAGCTTATTATGAAACGCGTATTGTAATGCGGTCATTATGAAACGCATATTGTAATGGGGTCATTATGATACAGTTTTTTATTTATTTATAAAAGGTTGTTAACAATAAAACAAATGAATTAAGTAATTATGAGCTTATTATGAAACGCGTATTGTAATGGGGTCATTATGAAACGCATATCGTTTTTTTGTTTGTTTATAATAGGTTGGTAACAATAAAACAAACAAATAATTAAGTGGATGTTTCTAAACGCTATTGAGCATCGTAATATAGCTTATTAAAACACAGAAATTTGTTGTATATAATATTGTAATGATGAGCTTATTATGAAACACGTATTTTAATGAGGTCATTATAAAACGCATATTGTAATGGGGTCATTATGATACGTTTTTTTTTTTAAATTTTATAACACGTTTGTAACAATAAAACAAACTAATTCAGTGGATGTTTCTAAACGCCATTGAGTATCGTAATAGAACTTATTAGAATACAGAAATTTGTTGCATCGAGTATTGTAATGATAAGCTTATTATGAAACGCGTATTGTAATGGGGTCATTATATAACACGTTTTGTAATGGGGTCATTATAAAACACGTTTTGTAAGGGGGTCATACGGTTTTTTTGTTTATTTATAAAAGGTTGGTAACAATAAAACAAATAATTAGGTGGATGTTTCTAAACGTTATTTTAGGTAGGCATTGTAATAGAGCTTATTAAAACACAGAAATTTGTGAAGCATTGCATATTGTAATGGTGAGCTCATTATGAAACACGTAATGGAATCATTACAAAACGCATAGAGACAATTTTATTTGTTATTTAAGTGGTTCTTGTTTAAAGTAGATAGAGATGATGAGCTTCATCTGTTTTACTAGTTTTATGGTGTCATTACTAGTATGATGTATTGTTGGTGGCATAACTACATCAAAGATTGACAGAAAAGAGTGATATAATACAATAAAATTGAAACATGTTTCTGTTAATCTTTATTTTCAAACCAAATTTACGTGTAAGCATTAATAATACAATTGGGTCTAAAATCAGTTTTTATACTACTTAATTGACAGTTTTACACAATCAATAAACTATGTTATCTATAAGCAAGTAATTTTGTTTTTACGTCTTTCTACTAAAATCAGTTTACAAATGTTTACTACTTAACTGCTAGTTTTACACAATACATTTTTTTCTACAACTATGTTATCCATCAGCAGTACTTTTGTTCAAATTTGATCTTTTAAACATCATCGGATGAAGAGCAAGTAGATTTTTTTCAACTTACTTATTTTTACTAAAATCATTTTACAAATGTTATACTACTTAACTGACAGTTTTACACAATAAACTATGTTATCTATTAGCAAAGTTTTTTTTTTTAACTTTATAAGGTGTTAGAGAAGCAGACAAAAACTTATGAACTTACATTTTTCTACTAATATCAGTTTACATACGTTATACTACTTAACTGACAGTTTTACACAATAAACTATGTTATCTATAAACAAGAAGTTTTTAAAATTTATTTTTTAAACTTTTTTGGATGATGGAGAAGTAGACAAATTCTTTTGAACTAAAATCTCTTTACGTCTTTCTACTAAAATTGGTTTACATATGTTATACTACTTAACTGACAGTTTTACACAATACAATATTTTATTCAACTATGTTATCTATAAGCAAGTAGTTTAGTTCAAAGTTTATCTTTTAAACTTTTATCAGGTTAAGGAGAAGTAGACAAATACTTATGAACTTACGTTCTTCTACTAAAATTAGTTTACATACGTTATACTACTTAACTGACAGTTTTACACAAAAAAACTATGTTATCTATAAGCAAGTAGTGTTGTTCAAAGTTTATCTTTCAATTTTATTTGGATGATGGAGAAGTAGATAAATTGTTTTGAACTAAAATCACTTTACGTCTTTCTACTAAAATCAGTTTACAAATGTTACACTACTTAACTGCTAGTTTTACACAATATAATACAATACATTACTTTATGCAACTACGTTATCTATACACAGTAGTTTTGATCAAATTAGTTTACATATCTTATACTACTTAACTTACAGATTTACACAATACAATATTTTATGCAACTATGTTATCTATAAACAAGTAGTTTAGTTCAAAGTTTATCTTTTAAACTTTATCAGGTTATGAAGAAGTAGGCAAATACTTATGAATTGAGATCCTTCTATTGAGATCAGTTTACACACATTATACTACTCATAAAAAAATGTAGTGTGTAAAACTGTCATTTACACACTACATTTTTTATGCAACTATGTTATCTATAAACAAGAAGTTTTGTTCATAGTTTATCTTTCAAAACTTCATTAGGGGCTTGAGAAGTAGACAAATTTCTATGAACTTATGTCATACTAAAATTAGTTTACATATATTACACTTTTTTTTAGCATAAATTTTTAAAGCGAGGCAAATTATTATGGCGGCCATTTTGTTTATAGTTAGTAAAAGATGTTATATTTTAACTTTTACATCACTTTTTGCATGTTATCACATGTACATTATTAAAACTGATTTAATAAAGCAGTGAATTTAATTTTTGCAATAATGTGTACGCCACTGGTTTTTTTAATTACCGATTTTGTTTAAGTTTGTTTAGCACTTGTATATTACAGTCATAATCATAATGTACTTTGAAATTTAATTTGCTGATTTACTGCTACTTCACTGGTAGAAGGATTTTATAATTAAAAGTCTAATTCTATTATATGAATTATTACTTATTATGTGAATTTTGTAATAAATTTTTAAAAGAATGTACTTTGAAAACCACTGCTATCTACAATGATGCATATTCAAACAAACAAAACAAAGGTCTCTACTCTTTCTCTTACTCTACTAACTATAAAATGTATATTTTAAAATTTCAAATTTATTAAACAAAATGGCCGCCATAATACTTTATGAACAGAAGTCACTACATCCATGGGCTACTATAATACTTTAGTATGAGTTCTAAAACTATTAATAAATAGAATAACTTAATAATACATAATCACTCAATAAATTTATATACTAAAGTCAAGTCTTCTATACGTGGTATTACATTTGTTAATTGCAACCTTAAATCTCCAGTAGTTGCAATTTCTGAAAGATTCTTACTATTCAATAGCCTTAGTACCGTAATAAAACCACGATCAGCTAAAGTAGACGAAGGAAATGGAACCATAAGTCTTGATACTACATTCCATAATCCGGGGTAAAGTACAGAAATTTGTTTCTGTAGCCAAAAATTTGCAAATCCATGTTTGTGTTTATATTTAAGCTCTTCATTCGCTGATAATTGAATTAACTCGTCCTGTAGTCGTAAGTTTGTTTGTAAATTTTTGTCATATTTGAATGGGTCCAAAATCCAACTAGGAATTTTCATTTTGAGTACATCTTCAAATCGAATGTTAATATCTTCATACAACAGTTCTAAATGTTGGCAATAAAATAGAATATCGTCATCATTTGGTTTTGCGGTAGCAAGAGTTGGAAACTGGTAAAATTCTCTACGTAGTAAATTACATTTATACGACAATAATCTCAAAACAAATGCGGAAATTATAGTTTTAGTTTCTATTAGGTTTAAATGAGTTGCTTGTAGCAACACATTTATGTCATTAAATTTATTATAGAGATCTACCAAATATGCAATATCACTTTTGAACAAAATCAAATTTTCTTCTAAAGAATTATCTGTGTTTTCGAACAAATCCACAACTGCATCAAAATGTGTATAAAATTTGTTCAGGCATGAATCAATGGACAACCACCTTAATTCTGTTTGGAGCAGCAAACTATTTTTATCTTTTTCAAAAAGTTTCCCCAATAATTTATCATCAAATCCATAGCTTTTAATGTTGTTGATCGCATTTATTACATATTGTAATGAGCGGTTGAGGCGATCACTTAGATTTTCTTCAACCAAATGTTGTTTATAAATGATGCCATGTACAGCTACTACATTGGAGACCTTCTGTTTTAAAAAAGCAATAAAACCACAATAGTGGCTTTCCATAGCTTGAGCACCGTCAATTGCAACCGATGCAATATTATTCAGGGGAATTTCCTTATTGTTTAGAAACTCATCCACAACATGAAATATTAATTCTCCTCCGGCTTCAATTGCCAATTTAGATGAAAATAGTAATTCTTCAAAGGTTTTTCCGTATCTCATAAATCGAACATATACCAAAACCAAAATCTCATTTCCAAGTAAAATGCACTCATCGATTAGTAAAGAGAATGGGTTTATTTTTAAATATTCACATAAAGATTCTTCCACACTCTGGCTCATTTTATCAATTCGTCGTTGCACTGTTTTACTAGACAAATTAATTTTGTTGAGAATATCAGTTTCTGTTTGGTGCAATACAGTACGCATGACTTCTTTAACAGCTGGTAGGATCATATCTCCCCCAACAGCATACGGCATTCCTGCTTTTGCAATAAGCAAGGAAATCTTGTAAGACGCTATGCGTGTATCTTGTCTGGTTGATATATTTTTATAAAGTTGATCTTCGAGCTCTTGAAAGTAAGGTAAATTTTTATCTTTTACTTCAGGATGTTTTTTATTCAAGTGTTCTATAAAGGTTGATGGTTGATTCATACATTCATTAGAAAACAGCTTTTCGCATATTAGACATAATGCTAATGATTTGTCTGTTGGGTATCGAATAACTCCATATTTTAAATAATTGATGTTGTGTTGTGTATTTAACGCCGACATCATTGCACCTGACATGGTTTTACCTAAAAAAAAAATTTGTTAAAAAATTACATTTTTTTGAAACATTTTTAGATATTTCTACGTTCTGCGGTTGCCTAGAATTTTCTGCCGGTTGAGATGTTTAGGTCGAAATTTTAACTATCGTTTACTTAAGCACGCACGAATAAACCGTTGCCGGTTCTCAAATGTCCGGAAAGACGCTAATTTTGCAGTAAAGTTATGCGCCAAAGAATAAAAGTTATCAGGCATTGAACGTACCAAAAGAAAAAAAAAAATGTTCATTTTTGCCACAGATTTGTTGAAGGTTTTGAAAGAATTTGACTCTTACTTTTTTGTGGATTTTCTATTGAAAATTAAGACGTCTCGTGGGTTTTGATTCATTTGCTTTGTCACCATTATTGATTAAAAGAAAATTAGAAGCGGTTACAGGATTATTTCACGATAAAATTTCTGAAACTTGTTAAAATATTTCTTTTGAACAGTTCTTTCTTATATGCGAACTTGGTAAAATTTGTTAAGTGGCTTTATTATAAAATTTTTGCTTAAAGTTATTAATTTTGTTTTTCTTAGCTCAATTTTTGTTGTTTACAACCAATGACGAACGTCTGAGGCAAAAGTGATATTAGATTTTTTGAAAGGGAAAAGATTTTAATTTCTTGTACTTTGTGCTTTGGTCGTTCCGGCACGTTTTTTTCCCGGTGGCGTCCCAAAAACGTTATTTAAATTTCTACTGGTAAACCAAGCGCGGTAACGTCTTTGGTCTTGAACGATTTTTCAGCTTGGCCTAAGAAAATTGTGAGTGGTCTCTTTCCAAATAGTGCCTGAACTGTTTTTTAAACAAAGTTTTGATTTTTTGTAATTTTTTTGGCACATGTTAAAGTTGGGCAACATTTAATGCATTAAATTCTCTTCTTTCCGTCCTTTGATATATTCTAATTTGGGATAGATTAATTTTTCTTTTTTGATTATAAAGAAAAAACGGCTTCGACTTTATGTAATTTCGTAAATAAATAAGCTAGTCCTAGAAGCCGTTTTTTCTTTATAATCAAAAAAGAAAAATTTAATCTATCCCAAATTGGGCAACATTTTTGGGTTTAAATTGGTGCCGTATTCGGATTTGCTTTTTTTGAGAACTTTTGACGTTTTTGTTTCTTTTTGTTATTGGGAAAAGTTGGGACTTGCGTATATCAGCGACAATATAAATTAAGTAAATACGATTGAATTGAATAAGGTAGGGGTACAAAAGTCTGTGGGAAAATTTGTATAGAGACTGCAAAATGAGTTGATATTGAATGGTTGTAGTTGAGAACTAACTCCGCTTGGGCAATATGAACAAAGTGATTTGCATTGGTTTGGACATGTAGAGAGAATGAGTAAAAAAAAAAAGTGACAAGCAAATTTACAATGGTAGAGTTTTTGAATCGAAAAGAGGGGATTATAACTTTAGTGGTCAAAATTTAGTAATTGAAGAAATTTTGCTTTGTGTCCCTTTTAATCCAAACTAAATTTTTAGCTAAAACGAATAATGACTGTGTTAAATCTGATGTACAACAGTTTGCCTAGCTTAAATTTGATGGCAGTGAAGTGCCTTCCGGTGAAATGGTAAAAAAATCTTAAATTTTGTTTTTAATATATTGTCTGCAATGCAATTCAGGACATCTTTTGATCAATTTTACGCAATGTATTAAACCATTTTTAGGCAGCAAATGGTTTTTTTTTTTAGTTTTTGCCAATTTACTTATTTATTAAGTTTTTTGTTAAATTTTGATAAATTTTAGTTAATAAATCGGTGTTTTGAGCGAATTTTAATGATTTTTTGTGTGACAAAATGGCGTTTTAAATCTTAATTGGATTATTTGCTGATTTTTTTTTTCTGAGCGATTTTTGATTCGAATGAAAGATACTAATCAAAAATAAGTTGTTCTTATTATTTTTGTATCATTTTTGATTAATGTTGTTCAACAACTGTTTTTTTTTTTTTGTTTTTGATGATAATTTTTGACGAAAACCTGTAAAGGTGTTTTTTGTGGAATTTTGTTTGAGTGAGCGATTTTGACGTATTTCTTGCTATAAGTTATTTTTATGCAATTTTCACTTATTTAAGTGCGATTTTTGTAAGTAATACCAACTTTAAACGATTTTTTTACAGAATTTTACGTTTTAATAAGTTTTATGTTTTTTTTGGGCGATTTTTGATTAGTATCTTATAATGATGATTTTTGATAACTTTTTTTTGTGTGATAAGTGGGTTTTGTGTGCGATTTTGAAGTGTTTCTTGCTATAAGTTAATTTTCTATGCAATTTTTACTTATTCAATGCAATGAGCGGGTTTTTGTCTAAATTTTATGCAGTGATTGAAGTTTCTGCACGATTTTTGACAAATTTGTTATAACTTATTTATGTGCGAATTTGTAAAATTTCATAAATAAGTAATACTAACTTTAAATTGGTTTTTGCAGAATTTTACGTTTTAATAAATTTTATGTTTTTTCTGAGCGATTTTTGATTAGTATTGTGCAGCGGTGATTTTTGATGAGTTTATAGGCGTTTTTTTGCAAATTTTGTGTAATAAGTAGGTTATTTGAGCGATTTTGACGCAGTTTTTGTCATAAGTAATAAATTTTATGTTTTTTTTTGAGCGATTTTAATTAGTATTGTGTATTTTTGATGAATTTTATAGGCGATTTTTTGTGCAAATTTTGTGTAATAAGTGGATTTGCTGAGCGATTTTTGATGACTATCTTTTATTGATAATTTTTATAGGTTTTTTTTGTGCGAATTTCAGGTAATAAGTAGTCTTTATTATCATATTCTGTTTTTTTTGTGTGTTTAATTATTTTGTTTAACAGTTGGTTTGTTTTCTGAGCGATTCTTGATTAGTATCTTGTAATGATGATTTGCACAAAAAACCTATTGTAGACTGTTTTTTGTGTAATTTTTGAATCATTTTTTCTAAGCGATTTTTGATTAGTACCTTGTAATGTAGTTTTTTCACAAGTAGATTTAACGTATCAGTATTCTGTACGCAAATTTCTATACGCGAGAAGTTTGTGCCGGATACTATTGCTAGGATAATTTCTTTATGACTAAATACGGCTTTAACATAATTAATGCTGGCATCTTAGGACTAAATCTGGCTACAACATTACTAAATCCTGCCATAAAAGTCTAAATCTAGTCATAGAATTAATTGATAGCTGAAAATTGTTTGAAATTAAAATAATTCGGCTTTAAAATGACCAATCTCGGCTATTTTAGACTACCAGACCACAATATTATTGCCATATCAAAATTTTAAAAATGACTATTAAGATAATTTTGTCCACAAAATTAAACAATAAATCCGACTTTGAAAGTCCAAATATATCTACAAAATTAATCAAAAATGCAGAAAAAATGTAATTTAGAGATCAGAAAACTGCTTTAAAATTACTCATTCTACCAATAAAGGCAATAATACTAACTAAGCTAGCCATAAAATCAATAAAATAGCAAAAAATTATCTTGCATATCATTTAATCCGGCTTTAAAATAATAAATCTGCAATGTAGGACTAAATCAGGCTACAACAATACTAAATCCGGTCATAAAAGTATAAATCTGTTCTCAAAATTACTAAATCCGGCCATGAAAACAATAAATCCGGCTATAAAAGTCTAAAGCTAGCAATAAAATCAGTTAAAATTTTAAAAAAGCAATATGACTAAATTCGGTCATAAGATGAATACTGCTACAAAGTTATTAAATCCGCTCATAAAAACAATACATCCGTTCATAAAAGTCTACAGCTAGTTATAAAATAAATAGCAGAAAATAATTCTGTTTTAAAATTACCAATGCCGGAATTTAGGATTAAATCAAGGTACAATAATACTAAAGCCGATTATATAAAGCTAACTGCGTACACAAAATGACTAAATCCGGTCATAAAATAACAAATTTGGCTATAAATGTCTAAAGCTAGCAATAAAATAAAAATAGCAGAAAATAAATTATAGATCAGGTTTTTTTTATAATGACTAATTCTGGCTACAGTATTATTAAATCCGATTATGTAAAGTTAAATCAGGCTACAAAATTAGTAAATTCGGTCATAAATAGAAATAAATTTAGGTATAAAAGTCCAAAGCTAGAAATAAATCATTAAAATAGCAGAAGATAATTTGTAAATCATATAATTCTGCTTTAAAATGACTAAATCCGTCATTTATTACCAAGTTTGGTCATATATAGATAAATTTGTTAAAAAATTACTAAACCCGGCTATAAAAATTAAAATTAAAAAAAGAATCAATAAATTAGCAGAAAATAATTTGTAGTTAAAATAATCCGGTATTAAAACAAATTCGGCTTTTTAAAATTAATTCAGATTACAATATTACTAACTTTTGTCATAAAAAATATTAATTCTTTAGCTTTTAAAATCTAAATCTAACCATAAAATCTATAAAAAACAAACAATAGTTTCTGAATGATCAAATCAAGCCACAAAATTAATAAATCCGGCAATAAAAGTCTAATGCCCGTACTAATAGTTGGAGACTAAATCTCGGATTGATTCAATTCACGGATATCATTAGTCGCGATCGACCAATGCATTCCTCGCTTAATTTGATCGAGTTGAAAACTATGCAACTGTCAATATAATCTTAGATTCAAATAATCTTGGGTCCAACTAAGGTTGTTTATTAGTGTGTCATATATTAATTCTGACGTTTGGTAATAAAATACATTGGCCGATTGCAACTATATTCACTATTACGATATCCGTGAATTGGCTTAGAGCTAATCAACGATTAGCAAAATGAATCTTGGATTCATGAATCCGAGATTTAATCTCCGACACCCAATTTTACGAGAACATCCGAATGACGCGCGCTGTTGCCAAACTTCCGGACAATAATAAATCACGAATTAACTTAACACTACAAAGCCCAGCACCCCGTTTCATACAAATAACAATTAAATTACCCATTTATATAATATTATTCATTAATTAAAAATATTGAATAAAATACAACAACTCAATAAACATTTTATAAACGGCTACCATCTTTATACAATCACATTTCTGGGTGATACAAAAATATATCTTTTATTTTTTTATTTAAATGCAACAGTTGGCACAAGTTTTTGTATAATTTGTATTTCACTCTATTAATATATGTACTTTTTGCAAATTTTGTATGTGCTCACCCCTTTCAATTTTTCTCAAATATTGTATTTAAGCAATTTAAGTATTATACTTTTTGGGTGCTGACATAAACTTTGATTTTTTTATGTGATCACCCCTTTCAATTTTTTTCAAAATTCATATATAAGCAATTTATAACAGCACAAATCATCAGTGAAAACGGCATGTGGCACAAATGCCGGAAAATGGCATTTTCCTCTTATCAAATTATACTTTTTTCTAATTTTTTATGTGATCACCTTTTTTAATTTTTCTCAAATATCATATATAAGCAATCTATAACAGCACTAATCATCTGTGAAAATGGCATGTGGCACAAATGCTGGAAAATGGCATTTTCTCTTATCTAAGTATTATACTTTTTGGGTGCTGACATAAACTTTGATTTTTTTATGTGACTACCCCTTTAAATTTTTTTCAAATTTCATATATAAGCAATTTATAACAGCACAAATCATCTGTGAAAATGGCATGTGGCACAAATGCCGGAAAATGGCATTTTCTCTTATCAAATTATAGCACCCAAAAAGTATAATACTTAAATTGCTTAAATACAATATTTGAGAAAAATTGAAAGGGGTGAGCACATACAAAATTTGCAAAAAGTACATATATTAATAGAGTGAAATACAAATTATACAAAAACTTGTGCCAACTGTTTAGCATTTAAATAAAAAAATAAAAGATATGTTTTTGTATCACCCAGAAATGTGATTGTATAAAGATGGTAGCCGTTTATAAAATGTTTATTGAGTTGTTGTATTTTATTCAATATTTTTAATTAATGAATAATATTATATAAATGGGTAATTTAATTGTTATTTGTATGAAACGGGGTGCTGGGCTTTGTAGTGTTAAGTTAATTCGTGATTTATTATTGTCCGGAAGTTTGGCAACAGCGCGCGTCATTAGGATGTTCTTGTGAAATTGGGTGCTGGAGTTTGGGTGCTAACTTAACGTCGGTGACTATTAGTACGGGCATGAATTACAAAATCCGATCGTAAAAATAAAAACTTTAGTCCAAAGTAAATCACTTAATCCGTTTACTAGTTTTATCAATGTAAGTATAAATCAGGCTAGAATATAATAATATAATAAATCTGGCCACCAAATTGCTAAATTCTGCCATAAAACAATAAATCTGGCTTTAATTGGCGGGTTTGATAGTATATATTTGTGTTTAATTCCAGGTACATATTCAAAGGCAGCTGTAAGGTCTAAAATTGCAGCCCAGAAAAGTTTAAGGCTAGTCATAAAATAGCAGAAAGAAATGTGTAGATCAGATAATTCTGTTATAAAATAATTAATTCTGACAATTTAGGACTAAATTAGGCTACAATAATACTAAATCCGACCTAAATAAAGCTATAAAATTAAAAAAAAAAAATGCAGAAAATAGTTTGTAAATCACATAGTTCTGCTTTAAAATTACGAGTTTCTGCAATGTAGAACTAAATCAAGCTTTAATATTACTAAATTTGGTCATATCAATATAAATTTGGTTACAAAATTTTTGAATCCAGTCATAAAAACAATAAATCTGACCATAAAAGTTTAAAGCTAGCAATAAAGTAATTTGGCTTTAAAATGACCAATTTCCTCAAAGTAGGACTAAATCAAGCCTAAATCAGGTCTAAAGCCAACCACAAAATCAATAAAAAAGCAGGAAATAATTTGTAAATTACATAATCCGCTTTTAAAATGACTAATTTTGGCAAAGTAGGACCAAATCAGGCTTATCAGTATTACTAAATCCGTCCAAAGTTAGCCATAAAATAAAAAAGAAACAATAGCAAAAAATAATTTGTAGGTCAGATCCTGTTATAAAATGACTAATTCTGGCACTTTACAACAAAATCAGGCTGCAATATACTAAATCCGATCATATAAAGCTAAATTATTAAATCCGGCTATAAAATCAATAAATTTGGCTATACAAGTAAAAATTTAGTGAGAAAATCAATAAAATAGCAGAAATAATTTGTAAATTAAATAATTCGGTTTAAAATGACTAATTTCAGCAATGGAGGGTTACTTCTAAATCTGGCCTAATTACTACAAATATGCCCATAAAAGTCTAAATCTAGTCATAAAATCAATAAAAGAGCAACAAAATAATTTGTAAATAACCAAATCCGGTTTTAAAATGACCAAATTCGGCAATTTAGTACTAAATTTAGTCATATATCAACAAATCCGGCTACAAAATTACTAAAACGTTCATAAAAATTTAAATCTAGCCAAGAAATCAATAAAATAGCAGAAAAGAATTTGTAAATTATAATATTACTCAATCCAGTTACAAAATTAATAATTTTGGCCATAAAATCAAGTCTAAAGCTAGCAATAAAATAGGAGAAAATAATTTGTAAATTACATAGTCCGGCAATAAAAGCAAAACAAAAATTTGTAAATGACCAATTGTGGTTTTAAAATTGCTAAAGCCGTCTATAAAACTTGAAATGTATCTAAGAAATCAATAAAATAACAGAAAATAATTTGTAAATAAGATAGTCCTGCTTTAAAATTACTAATTCCGGCAATGTAAGATTCAGGCTACCAAATACGGTCATATAAACATAAATCCCGCCACAAAATTACTAATCCGGAAATAAAAATAATAAACTTGGCTATAAATTTAATATGACTAATTTTGGCAATATAGGACTAAATCTGATTTATATTTATATGACAAATTTGGTCACTAACCAATTCAGTCATATAAATATAAATTCGGCTATAAAAACAATAATTATGACTGTAGAAGTCTAAAGCTAGCAATAAAATAACAGAAAATAAATTACATTATCCGATCATATAAGTATTAATCCGGCCATACAAATATAAATCCGACTATAAAAACAATAAATCTTGCCATAAAAGTTTAAAGTAAGCCATAAAATCAATAAAATTACCAATTTCTGCAATTTATTATTAAATCCGGTCATATAAATATAAATCCTGTCATAAAAGTATAAAGATAACAATAAATCAATAAAAGAGCAAATAAATAATTTGTAAATTGCATAATCCGGCCACAGAATTGTTAAATCATAATAACGATAAATCCGCTCAAAAAAGTCTTAATTTAGACATAAAATTAATAAAAGAGCAACAAATAATTTGTAGTCTGTTCATTTAAAAATAAATCCGGCCACAAAATTACTTATTCAGGCCATAAAAACATTAAATCTAGGCTTAAAAACAATAAATTTGGGCTTAATAATACTAAATTTGGTCATAAAAGGTCAAAGCTAGTTATAAAATAAAATAAATAGCAGAATAGAATTTGAAGATCCTGTTATAAAATGACTATTTCTGGCATTTTAGAACTAAATTAGACTACAATAATACTAAAACCGTTCATATAAAGCTAAATCTGGATACAAAATTACTAATTCCAGTAAATACAATAAGTTTGGCTGTAGAAGTCTAAAATAAAATAACAAAAATTGCAATTTTTTTTTATAAAACAATAAATCCAGTCATAAAAGTCTAAAGCTAGCCATAAAATTAAAAAAACTAGCAGAAAATAATGTGTAGGTCAGATCGTGTTATAAAATTACTAATTCTGGCACTTTACAACTATATCAGGCTACAATATATTAAATCCGATTATCTAAAGCTAAATTTGTACAAAAAAATATTAAATCCGGTCATAAAATCAATAAATTTGGTCATACAAGTATAAAGTTAGCCAGAAAATCAATAAAATAGCAGACATTAATTCGGTGTAAAATCAGCAATGTAGGATTAATTCTGGTCACAAATGTACTAAATCCTGCCTAATTACTAGAAATATGCTCATAAAAGTCTAAATCTTGTAATAAAATTAATAAAAGAGCAACAAAATAATTTGTAAATTACCAAATTTGGCAATTTATTACTAAATTTGATCATATATAAATAAGTCCGGCTACAAAATTACTAAAACGGTCATAAACATTTAAATCTATTTAAGAAATTAATAAAATAGCAGAAAATAATTTGTAAATTACAAAATTACTCAATCCTGTCATATAAATATAAATCCGGTTATAAAAACAATAAAATATGTTCATAAAAGTGCAAAAAAAACTAGCACAAAATAATTTGTAGATCAGATAAGGCTGCTTTAAAATCACTTATTCTTTATATAAAGCTAATCATACATATAATAAAATAACAGAAAATAATTTGTAAATTACATAATCCAATCCGGATTTAAAATGTCCAATTTTCAATGTAAATCCGGCTATAAAAACTAATAAATCCGGATATAAAAGTTTAAAGCTCGTCATAAAATTGAAAAAAAATAATTTGTAAATCTCTCAATCCGTCTTACATTTTAAGACTAATTTAGACCACAATCTTCTCTTGTGTAATTCTTGCCATAAAAACAATTAATCTAGTCATCAAATTCTAAATTTAACCATAAAATCAAAATATATATAACTGTAATTGACTAAATCTGTCATTTGTGGACTAAACCAGGCTAAATTATTAATTCCGGTTTGGTCATAAAAGGAATAAATCCAGCTAAAGTTTAAAGCAAGCAATAAAATAAAAAATAGCGGAAGATAATTTGTAATTAGCTAAATCTGGATACAAAATTACTAATTCCAGACTTAAAAACAATAAATTTGCCATAGAAGTCTAAAGTTAGCCATAAGTCAATAAAATAGCAGAAAATAATTTGTAAGTTACATAATCCGGTTTTAAAATGACTAATTTTGGCAAAGTAGGACTAAATCAGTTTACAGTATTACTAAATCCTGTTACAAAATTGCAAATTATTTCATAAAACAATAAATCCGCTCATACTAGTCTAAAGCGGGCCATAAAATAATAAAAAATAGCAGAAAACAATTTGTAGGTCAGATCCTGTTATAATAAAATGACTAATTCTGGGACTTTACAATTAAATCGGGCTACAATATACTAAATCCGATTATATATAGTCAAATTCGGACAAAAAATTATTAAATTCGGCCATACAATCAATAAATTTGGCTATACAAGTAAAAAGTTAGTCAGAAAATTAATAAAATAGCAGAAAATAATTTGTAAATTACATAATCCGGTTTTAAAATTA
The DNA here is from genome assembly GCA_963932245.1 of Tachinus rufipes. Taxonomy (NCBI): domain Eukaryota; kingdom Metazoa; phylum Arthropoda; class Insecta; order Coleoptera; family Staphylinidae; genus Tachinus; species Tachinus rufipes. The sequence continues at coordinate 14,939,325 of OZ010750.1, forward strand.
CTAATTTCGGCAAAGTAGGACTAAATCAGTATACAGTATTACTAAATTCTGTCACAAAATTGCAAATTATTTTATAAAACAATAAATCCAGTCATACTAGTCTAAAGCTGGCCATAAAATAATAAAAAATAGCAGAAAATAATTTGTAGGTCAGATCCTCTTATAAAATGACTAATTCTGGAACTTTACAATTAAATCGGGCTACAATATACTAAATCCGATTATATAAAGCTAAATTCGGACAAAAAATGATTAAATCAGGCCATACAATTAATAAATTTGGCCATACAAGTAAAAAGTTAGCCAGAAAATCAATAAAATATCAGAAAATAATTTGTAAGTAAAATAATTTGGTTTAAAATGACTAATTTCAGCAATGTAGGATTATTACTGGCCACAAATATACTTATAATTATTATAAATATGCTCATAAAAGTCTAAAATCAACAAAAGAGTAACAAAATGTTTACCAAATCCGGTTTTAGTTCTAAATTCGGTCATATATAAATAAAATAAAATTACTAAAACGTTCATAAAAATTTAAATCTAGCCAAGAAATCAATAAAATAGCAGAAAATATTTTGTAAATTACAATATTACTCAACCCAGTCATATAAATATAAATTCGTGTATAAAAACAATAAAATCCGTCTATAAAAGTCCAAAGCTAGCCATAAAATAAAATATATTAAAAAATACGTTGTAGATTAGATAAGGCTGCTTTAAAATGGTTAATTTCTACAATGTATAACTACACACGCTACAAAATTCATAAAAACAATAAATTTGATAATAAAAGCAATAAATCCGGCTATACAAGTCTAAGGCTAGAAATAAAATAGCAAACAAAATTTGTAAATTACATAGTCGGGCTTTAAGATCACAAGTTTTTGCAATGTAGCATCAAATTTGACTTCAAAATGAGATCATAATCTGCCATAAAAACAATAAATCCGGCCATAACAGTGTAAAGCTAGCCTTACAGTTAATAAAATAGCAGACAATTTGTAAATCATTCAATCCTGCGGCTTTAAAGTTATTCATTTCTGCAATGTAGGACTAAATCAGGTTACAGAGATCAACGATAGATAGATAGACGATCAATATTATTATCAATAATATTTAACAATTTATTGCACAATATATTGCTCGAACCACCTACACGTTGCAATATAATTGCACAAACTCTTTGTTAGCTACTAACACTTCTGCAGTCAACATGTAGAATAAAATAAAGCAACTTGTGTGACAATTGAAAGAAAGAGAAAAAAAGCGCAGATGGATGAAGGAAATGGTTAAAAAAAGATTTTTTTTTTATCAGGTTGTACAATAAAAATCAAACTTTTTCTGATTGGCTCAATATATTGTGCAATCTTTTAATATGATCTACAGACGGTCAATATTATTGTATAATATCAATTATTGTGCAATATATTGGCTATAATATTGAACGTCTAAAATTATTTAGATAAAAATTCTTAGAAGGCACAAGTAGATTAAAAAAAAACTTTAATAAAAGAAGATTCATAAGACCTAAAAAAAAAATCAATAAATCTCAGAAAAAAATATACAAACAAACAAAATACTGAAGTATTATAATAGCTAATAAAATTTTCATATGGCACAAGAAGATTCTCAGAAAACCCAAAAAGCTTTAAAAGGTCTAAAAAACTTCCTAAAAGCTCAACAAAACATTAAAAAATTTCAAATAATTCAAAAATGCCTCAGAAAATCTGAAAAGATTTCCCATAGAAGGTCCAATAAAACACGAAAAAATCTAAATTTATTTAGATAAAGATTCTTAGAAAGCACAAGAATATTTATTAGACCTTTAAATAATTAAAGAAAAAAAAACTTTTGGAAAGTCACAAAAAATTCACAAAAAATCAATAGAAGGCTTAAAAAAAAGACTTACTAAACCCAAAAACTTCAGAAAACTTAAAAAAAAAACAAGCAAAACATTGAGAAATCTTAAATAATATTTCTAGGCTCAAAAAGTCTCCCAAAAAATTTGACAATAGTCAGTAGACCACAAAAATAAATTAACCCAAATATCTTTAGAAAACTTAAAACAACTTCCAGATAACCAAACAAAATAGTAAAAAGTTTTAAATAAGACTCTAAAGGGCCAAGATGACTTGCAGAAGATCCATAAAAAGTCAGAAAAACTAAAAAATGGAAGATCCATAAAAAGTCAGAAAAACTAAAAAATGGCTTAGAAAATCCAAAAAACTTGAAAACACTTAACAAAACTTTCAAATGGTCTAAAATATAATAAATAATATAAAGTCCAAGAAAAATCCCAGAAAATAAAAAAAAGTCAGAATACTTAAAAAATTCAATATGCCTCAGAAGACCTAACAAAACTTTTAATTTGTTTTATTAAAACTTGTGGTCAGAGCTTACAAGTAATTTGTAAATCACATAATTTGGTTTTAAAATTACTAAATCCGCTTATATAAAAATAAATCCGGTCACAAAATTACTAAATCTGGTCATAAACACAATAAATCCTACCATAAAAGTGTAAAGGTAGCAATAAAATTGTTAAAAGAGCAAATAATTAATTTGTAAATTGCATAATCTGGCTTTAAAATGGCTAATTTCGTAAAATTAAAAAGTCCGGCTATAAAAACAATAAATTTGGGCATAAAAGTTTAAAGCTAGCCATAAAATTGGAAAAAATAATTTGTAGGCCAGATAATTCTGTTATAAATTGACTAGTTCTGGCAGTTTAGGACTAAATTAGGTTACAAGAATACTAAATCCAGTTACATAAATAAATCCGGACACAAAATTACTTAATCTGAACACAAAATTTGACTATAAATCCAAAGTTAGCCACAAAATTAATAAAACAGCATAAAATTATTTGTAAATTACATAATCCGGCAATAAAAAAACAAATAAAAAAAATATTTGTAAATGACCAATTGTGGTTTTAAAATGACTAAATCCGGCAATTTAGTACTAAATCTAATCATACATAGATAAATCCGGCCAATTACTAAAGCCGTTCATAAAACTTAAAATGTAGCCAAGAAATCAATAAAATAACAGAAAATTATTTGTATATAAGATAATTCTGATTTAAAATGACTAATTCCGGCATTGGAAGATTCAGGTTATAGTATTACTAAATACGGTCATATAAACATAAATTCCGCCACAAAACTACTAATTCGGAAATAAAAATAATAATTGGCAATATAGGACTAAATCTGATTTATATTTATATGACTGAATTGGTTATTTAGTGGCCGGATTTGTGTTTATATGATCTATATAAATACAAATCCGGTCACTAAACAAGCAATTCAGTCTTATAATTATAAATCCGGCAATAAAAACAATAATTATGACTGTAGAAGTCTAAAGCTAGCAATAAAATCAATAAAATAGCTGAAAATAATTTGTAAATTACATTATCCGGTCATAAATATAAATCTACTATAAAAACAATAAATCCGGCCACAAAAGTTTAAAGTAAGCCATAAAATCAATAAAATATCAAAAAATTATTTGTAAATCACATTATCTGGCTTTAAAATGACCAATTTCTGAAATATAAGAGTAAATCCAGCCATAAAAACAATAAATCTAGTCATATAAATATAAATCCAGTTATAAAAACAATAATTTTTGTTATAAAATAAATAAATTCAGTCATAAAAGTTTAAAGTTAGCTATAAAATCAATAAAATAGAAAATAATTTGTACAACACATTATCCGAGTTTAAAATGACCAATTTCTGCAATGTAGGATTAAATCCGGTCATATAAATATAAATCCTGCTACAAAATTACTATTATGGCCGTAGTAGTCTAAAGCAAGATTATGTAAATATAAATCCTGCTATATAAATATAAATTTGGCCATAAAAAACAATAAATCCTGCTATGAATACAAAAAATCCGGTCATAGTCTAAAGCTCAAAACTAACCATAAAATCAATAAAATAGCAGAAAATAATTTGTAAAGCATATTATCCGACTTTAAAAGGACCAATTGTCAATGTAGAAGTAAATCCGGCAATAAAAGTTTAAAGCTCCTCATAAAATAGAAACAATTAATTTGTAAATCTCTTAATCCGTCTTTAAAATGACATAGTTTGACAATTTAGGACTAATTTAGACCACAATCTTCTCTTGTGTAATTCTTGCCATAAAAACAATTAATCTAGTCATCAAATTCTAAATTTAACCATAAAATCAAAAAATAAATAACTGTAATCTGTCATTTGAGGACTAAACCAGGCTAAATTATTAAATCCGGTTTGGTCATAAAAGGAATAAATCTAGCTAAAGTTTAAAGCAAACAATAAAATAAAAAAATAGCGGAAAATAATTTGTAATTCATTTAATCTAATGTACGACTAAATCAGGCTACAATATTATCCGGTTATATAAATATAAATCCGACCACAAAATTACTGAATGTGGGAATTACAAAAGTTCCAGTCATACAAGTCTAAAGCTCAAAACAGTAATTTGTAAATTTCACAATTCCGTTTTAAAATTACTGATTCCGGTTGTTTTTACTTCCGACCACAAAATCACTAATTCCGGGCTGATAACGATAATTTATCAAATTTCTCACTAGCTCTGTAGCCCAACACTACTAATACCAAGCCGAAGACTTTCCGATAAAGTACTTAAGTTTAATAATTACTTCCGTGCTATTTACGCAAAAATACCATACAATAAAATATGATCATTTAAATTATAATCAAAATACTAACGTGAAATTGGAAAAAACAAAATCTTCTAAATGCAATTCGTAGACACACTATTTCTTAAGTATTCAAGTGCACTGCATCAAACTGACTGCACGTCACAATTGGACAGAGCATACAAATAATTTGTAAATTACATAATTTGGCTTTAAAATTACTAAATCCACTTATATAAAAATAAATCCAGTCACAAAATTACTAAATCTGCCCATAAAGGTAGCAATAAAATCAATAATAGAGCAAATAAATAATTTGTAAATTGCATAATCCGGCTTTAAAATGGCAAATTTTGTAAAATTAGAAAATAAAAACAATACATTTGGGCATCATATAAATATAAATCCTGTCATAAAAGTATAAAGATAACAATAAAATCAATAAAAGAGCAACAAAATAATTTGTAAATTGCATAATCCGGCCAGAAAATTGTTAAATCGTAATAACGATAAATCCGCTCATAAAAGTCTTAATTTAGACATAACATTTATAAAAGAGCAACAAATAGTTTGTAGTCTTGTTATTTAAAAATAAATCCGGCCACAAAATTACTTATTCAGGCCATAAAAACATCAAATCTAGGCTTAAAAACAATAAATTTGGGCTTAATAATACTAAATTTGGTCATAAAAGTTCAAAGCTAGTCATAAAATAAAATAAATAGCAGAATATAATTTGAAGATCAGATCTTGTTATAAAATGACTAATTCTGTCAATTTAGACCTAAATTAGACTACAATAATACTAAAACCGGTCATATAAAGCTAAATCTGGACACAAAATTACTTATTCCAGTCTTAAAAATAATAAGTTTTGCCATAGAAGTCCAAAGTTAGCCATAAAGTCAATAAAATAGCAGAAAATAATTTGTAAATTACATAATCCAGTTTTAAAATTATTAATTTCGGCAAAGTAGGACTAAATCAGGATACAGTATTACTAAATCCTGTCACAAAATTGTAAATTATTTCATAAAACAATAAATTCAGTCATACTAGTCTAAAGCTGGCCATAAAATAATAAAAAATAGCAGAAAACAATTTGTAGGTCAGATCCTGTTATAAAATGACAAATTTTGGGACTTTACAATTAAATCGGGCTACAATATACTAAATCCGATTATATAAAGCCAAATTCGGACAAAAAATGATTAAATCAGGCCATACAATCAATAAATTTGGCGATGCAAGTAAAAAGTTAGCCAGAAAATCAATAAAATATCAGAAAATAATTTGTAAATAAAATAATTTGGTTTAAAATTACTAATTTCAGCAATGTAGGATTAATACTGGCCACAAATATACTTATAATTATTATAAATATGCTCATAAAAGTCTAAAATCAATAAAAGAGCAACAAATCCGGTTTTAGTACTAAATTCGGTCATATATAAATAAATCCGGTTACAAAATTACTAAAACGTTCATAAAAATTTAAATCTAGCCAAGAAATCAATAAAATAGCAGAAAATATTTTGTAAATTTCAATATTACTCAATCCAGTCATATAAATATAAATTCGGTTATAAAAACAATAAAATCCGTCCATAAAAGTCCAAAGCTAGCCATAAAATAAAAAATATTAAAAAATACGTTGTAGATTAGATAAGGCTGCTTTAAAATGGTTAATTTCTACAATGTATGACTACACACGCTACAATATTACAAAATTTATAAAAACAATAAGTTTGATAATAAAAGCAATAAATCCGGCTATACAAGTCTAAGGCTAGCAATAAAATAGCAAACAAAATTTGTAAATTACATAGTCGGGCTTTAAGATCACTAGTTTTTGCAATGTAGCATCAAATTTGACTTCAAAATGAAATTATAATCTGCCATAAAAACAATAAATCCGGCCATAACAGTGTAAAGCTAGCCAATAAATAAAATAGCAGACAATTTGTAAATCATTCAATCCTGCGGCTTTAAAGTTATTCATTTCTGCAATGTAGGACTAAATCAGGTTACAGAGATCAACGATAGATAGATAGACGATCAATATTATTATCAATAATATTTAAGAATTTATTGCACAATTTTATTGCTAGAACCACCTACACGTTGCAATATAATTGCACAAACATTTGTTAGCTACTAACACTTCTGCAATCAACATGTAGAATAAAACAAAGCAACTTGTATGACAATTGAAAGAAAGAGAAAAAAAGCGCAGATGGATGAAGGAAATGGTTAAAAAAAGATTTTTTTTTTATCAGGATGTACAATAAAAATCAAACTTTTTCTGATTGGCTCAATATATTGTGCAATCTTTTAATATGATCTACAGACGGTCAATATTATTGTATAATATCAATTATTGTGCAATATATTGGCTATAATATTGAACGTCTAAAATTATTTAGATAAAAATTCTTAGAAGGCACAAGAAGATTAAAAAAAACTTTAATAAAAGAAGATTTATAAGACTAAAAAAATATCAATAAATCTCAGAAGACCTAAAAAAAACAAACAAACAAACAAAATACTGAAGTTTTATAATAGCTAATAAAATTTTTATATGGCACAAGAAGATTCTCAGAAAATCCAAAATGCTTTAAAAAGTCTAAAAAACTTCCAAAAAGCTAACAAAACATTAAAAAAATTCTCTCAGTAAATTTAGAAAATGCCTCAGAAAATCTAAAAAGATTTCCTATAAAAGGTCCAATAAAACACGAATAAATCTAAATTTATTTAGATAAAGATTCTTAGAAAGCACAAGAATATTCATAAGACCTTTGAATAATTAAAGAAAAAAAAAACTCTTGGAAGTCACAAAAAATTCACAAAAAATCAATAGAAGACTCAAAAAAAAGACTTACAAATCCCAAAAACTTCAGAAAACTTAAAAAAAAAAACTAACCAAACATTGAGAAATCTTAAATAATATTTCTAGGCTCAAAAAGTCTTCTAAAAAATTTGACAATAGTCAGTAGACCACAAACATAAACTTAAAAAACCGAAAACTTAAAAAAACTTCCAGATAACCAAGCAAAATAGTAAAAAGTTTTAAATAAGACTCTAAAGGGCCAAGATGACATGCAGAAGATCCAAAAAAAGTCAGAAAATCTAAAAAAAGGCATAGAAAATCCAAAAAAATTTAAATACTTTCAAATGGTCTAAAATATAATAAATAATATTAAGCTCAAGAAAAATCCCAGAAAATCAAAACAAGTCAGAGTACTTAAAAAAGTCAATGTGCCTCAGAAGACCTAACAAAACTTTTAATTTGTTTTATTAAAACTCGTGGACAAAGCATACAAATAATTTGTAAATTACATAATTTGGCTTTAAAATGACTAAATCAGCGTATATAAAAATAAATCCGGTCACAAAATTACTAAAATCTGGCCATAAAAATCAATAATCGAGCAAATAAATAATTTATAAAGACATAATCCGGCTTTAAAAGGACTAAATTAAGTCATATAAATATAAATCTTGTCACAAATAACTAAATCCGGTCACAAAATTTTTAAATCCGGTCATAAAAACAATAAATCCTACCATAAAAATGTAAAGGTAGCAATAAAATCGTTAATAGAGCAAATAAATAATTTGTAAATTGCATAATCCGGCTTTAAAATGGATAGTTTTGTAAAATTAGAAAATCTGGCCATAAAAACAATCAATTTGGGCATAAAAGTCCAAAGCTAGCCATACTATTGCAGAAAATAATTTGAAGGTCAGATAATCCTGTTCTAAATTGACCAGTTCTGGCAGTTTAGGACTAAATTAGGTTACAATAATACTAAATCCAGTTACATAAAGCTAAATCCGGACAGAAAATTACTTAATCCGAACACAAAATTTGATTATAAATCTAAAGTTAGCAACAAAATTAATAAAACAGCATAAAATTATTTGTAAATTACATAATCCGGCAATAAAAATGCAAAAAAAAAAATTGTTGTGATTGTGGTTTTAAAATGACTAAATCCGGCATTTTATTACTAAACCCAATCATACAGAGATAAATCCGGCCACAAAATTACTAAAGCCGTTTATAAAACTTTAAATGTAGCCAAGAAATCAATAAAATAACAGAAAATAATTTGTAAATAAGATAATTCTGCTTTAAAATTACTAATTCCGGCAATGTAACTACTAAATACGGTCATATAAACATAAATCCCGCCACAAAACTACTAATCCGGAAATAAAAATAATAAACCCGGCTATAAATTTAATATGGCTAATTTTGGCAATATAGGACTAAATCTGATTTATATTTATATGACTGAATTGGTTATTTAGTGGCCGAATTTGTGTTTATATGATCTATATAAATACAAATCTAGTCACTAAACAAGCAATTCAGTCTTATAAATATAAATCTGGCAATAAAAACAATAATTATGACTGTAGAAGTCTAAAGCTAGCAATACAATAAGAGAAAAAATTTGTAAATTACATTATCCGATCATATAAGTATTAATCCGGCCATACAAATATAAATCCGACTATAAAAACAATAAATCTTGCCATAAAAGTTTAAAGTAAGCCATAAAATCAATAAAATTACCAATTTCTGCAATTTAAAAGTATAAAGATAACAATAAAATCAATAAAAGAGCAACAAAATAATTTGTAAATTGCATAATCCGGCCACAAAATTGTTAAATCATAATAACGATAAATCCACTCATAAAAGTCTTAATTTATACATAAAATTAATAAAAGAGCAACAATTAATTTGTAGTCTGGTCATTTAAAAATAAATCCGACCACAAAATTACTTATTCAGGCCATAAAAACATTAAATCTAGGCTTAATAACAATAAATTTGGGCTTGATAATACTAAATTTGGTCATATAAGTTCAAAGCTAGTTATAAAATAAAATAAATAGCAGAATAGAATTTGAAGATCCTGTTATAAAATGACTAATTCTGGCATTTTAGAATCAAATTAGACTACAATAATACTAAAACCGGTCATATAAAGCTAAATCTGGATACAAAATTACTAATTTCAGTAAATACAATAAGTTTGGCTATAGAAGTCTAAAGTTTGTCATAAAATCAAACAAAAATTGCAATTTTTTTTTATAAAACAATAAATCCAGTCATAAAAGTCTAAATCTAGCCATAAAATTTAAAAAAACTAGGAGAAAGTAATGTGTAATTACTAATTCTGGCACTTTATAACTATATCAGGCTACAATATATTAAATCCGATTATATAAAGCTAAATTTGTACAAAAAATTATTAAATCCGGTCATAAAATCAATAAATTTGGTCATACAAGTATAAAGTTAGCCAGAAAATCAATAAAATAGCAGACATTAATTCGGTGTAAAATCAGCAATGTAGGATTAATTCTGGTCACAAATATACTAAAGCCTGGCTAATTACTATAAATATGCTGCTCATAAAAGTCTAAATCTTGTAATAAAATCAATAAAAGAGCAACAAAATAATTTGTAAATGACCAAATTTGGCAATTTATTACTAAATTTGATCATATATAAATAAGTCCGGCTACAAAATTACTAAAACGGTTATAAACATTTAAATCTATTTAAGAAATGAATAAAATAGCAGAAAATAATTTGTAAATTACAAAATTACTCAATCCAGTCATATAAATATAAATCCGGTTATAAAAACAATAAAATATGTTCATAAAAGTGCAAAAAAAAACTAGCACAAAATAATTTGTAGATCAGATAAGGCTGCTTTAAAATCACTTATTCTTTATATAAAGCTAATCATACATATAATAAAATAACAGAAAATAATTTGTAAATTACATCATCCAATCCGGATTTAAAATGTCCAATTTTCAATGTATCCGGCTATAAAAACTAATAAATCTTGATATAAAAGTTTAAAGCTTGTCATAAAATAGTAAAAAATAATTTGTAAATCTCTTAATCCGTCTTACAATTTAAGACTAATTTAGACCACAATCTTCTCTTGTGTAATTCTTGCCATAAAAACAATTAATCTAGTCATCAAATTCTAAATTTAACCATAAAATAAAAAAACAAATAACTGTAATCGACTAAATCTGTCATTTGAGGACTAAACCAGGCTAAATTATTAAATCCGGTTTGGTCATAAAAGGAATAAATCCAGCTAAAGTTTAAAGCAAGCAATAAAATAAAAAAATAGCGGAAAATAATTTGTAAATCATTTAATCTAATGTACGACTAAATCAGGCTTCAATATTATCCGGTTATATAAATATAAATCTGACCACAAAATTACTGAATCTGGGCATTACAAAAATTCCGGCCATACAAGTCTAAAGCTCAAAACAGTAGTTTGTAAATTACACAATACCGTTTTAAAATTACTGATTCCGGTTGTTGTTACTTCCGACCACAAAATTACTAATTCCGGGCTGATAACGATAATTTATTAAATTTCTCACTAGCTCTGTAGCCCAACACTACTAATACCAAGCCGAAGACTTTCTGATGAAGTATTTAAGTTTTATAATTACTTCCGTGCGATTTGCGCAAAAAAACCATACAATAAAATTTGATCATTTAAATTATAATCAAAATACTAACGTGAAATTGGAAAAAACAAAATCTTCTAAATGCAATTCATAGACACACTATTTCTTAAGTATTCAAGTGCACTGCATCAAACTGACTGCACGTCACAATTGGGCAGAGCATACAAATAATTTGTAAATTACATAATTTGGCTTTAAAATGACTAAATTCACTTATATAAAAATAAATCCGGTCACAAAATTACTTATTCAGGCCATAAAAACATTAAATCTAGGCTTAAAAACAATAAATTTGGGCTTAATAATACTAAATTAGGTCTTAAAAGTCCGAAGCTAGTCATAAAATAAAATAAATAGCAGAATTTAATTTGAAGGTCAGATCTTGTTATAAAATGACTAATTCTGTCAATTTAGACCTAAATTAGACTACAATAATACTAAAGCTAAATCTAGACACAAAATTACTAATTCCAGTCTTAAAAATAATAAGTTTTGCCATAGAAGTCCAAAGTTAGCCATAAAGTCAATAAAATAGGAGAAAATAATTTGTAAATTACATAATCCGGTTTTAAAATGACTAATTTCGGCAAAGTAGGACTAAATCAGGATACAGTATTACTAAATATTGTCACACTAAATCCTGGCCATAAAATAATAAAAAATAGCAGAAAACAATTTGTAGGTCAGATCCTGTTATAAAATGACTAATTCTGGCACTTAACAATTAAATCGGGCTACAATATACTAAATCCGATTATATAAAGCTAAATTCGTACAAAAAATTATTAAATCTGGCCATACAATCAATAAATTCGGCTATACAAGTAAAAAGTTAGTTTGGAAATTAATAAAATAGCAGAAAATAATTTGAAAATTACATAATCCGGTTTTAAAATGACTAATTTCGGCAAAATAGGACTAAATCAGGATACAGTATTACTAAATCCTGTCACAAAATTGTAAATTATTTCATAAAACAATAAATTCAGTCATACTAGTCTAAAGCTGGCCATAAAATAATAAAAAATAGCAGAAAATAATTTGTAGGCAGATCCTCTTATAAAATGACTAATTCTGGAACTTTACAATTAAATCGGGCTACAATATACTAAATCCGATTATATAAAGCTAAATTCGGACAAAAAATGATTAAATCAGGCCATACAATTAATAAATTTGGCCATACAAGTAAAAAGTTAGCCAGAAAATCAATAAAATATCAGAAAATAATTTGTAAGTAAAATAATTTGGTTTAAAATGACTAATTTCAGCAATGTAGGATTAATACTGGCCACAAATATACGTATAATTATTATAAATATGCTCATAAAAGTCTAAAATCAACAAAAGAGTAACAAAATATTTACCAAATCCGGTTTTAGTTCTAAATTCGGTCATATATAAATAAAATAAAATTACTAAAACGTTCATAAAAATTTAAATCTAGCCAAGAAATCAATAAAATAGCAGAAAATATTTTGTAAATTACAAGATTACTCAACCCAGTCATATAAATATAAATTCGTGTATAAAAACAATAAAATCCGTCTATAAAAGTCCAAAGCTAGCCATAAAATAAAATATATTAAAAAATACGTTGTAGATTAGATAAGGCTGCTTTAAAATGGTTAATTTCTACAATGTATAACTACACACGCTACAAAATACATAAAAACAATAAATTTGATAATAAAAGCAATAAATCCGGCTATACAAGTCTAAGGCTAGAAATAAAATAGCAAACAAAATTTGTAAATTACATAGTCGGGCTTTAAGATCACTAGTTTTTGCAATGTATCATCAAATTTGACTTCAAAATGAGATCATAATCTGCCATAAAAACAATAAATTCGGCCATAACAGTGTAAAGCTAGCCTTACAGTTAATAAAATAGCAGACAATTTGTAAATCATTCAATCCTGCGGCTTTAAAGTTATTCATTTCTGCAATGTAGGACTAAATCAAGTTACAGAGATCAACGATAGATAGATAGACGATCAATATTATTATCAATAATATTTAACAATTTATTGCACAATATATTGCTAGAACCACCTACACGTTGCAATATAATTGCACAAACTCTTTGTTAGCTACTAACACTTCTGCAATCAACATGTAGAATAAAATAAAGCAACTTGTGTGGCAATTGAAAGAAAGAGAAAAAAAGCGCAGATGGATGAAGGAAATGGTTAAAAAAAGATTATTTTTTTATCAGGTTGTACAATAAAAATCAAACTTTTTCTGATTGGCTCAATATATTGTGCAATCTTTTAATATGATCTACAGACGGTCAATATTATTGTATAATATCAATTATTGTGCAATATATTGGCTATAATATTGAACGTCTAAAATTATTTAGATAAAAATTCTTAGAAGGCACAAGTAGATTAAAAAAAAACTTTAATAAAAGAAGATTCATAAGACCTAAAAAAAAATCAATAAATCTCAGAAAAAAATATACAAACAAACAAAATACTGAAGTTTTATAATAGCTAATAAAATTTTCATATGGCACAAGAAGATTCTCAGAAAACCCAAAAAGCTTTAAAAGGTCTAAAAAACTTCCTAAAAGCTCAACAAATACATTAAAAAATTTCAAATAATTCAAAAAAGGCTTTTACTCTCAAAAAGACTCTAAAATTGACAATAGTTAGTAGACCACAAAAATAAACTTAAAAAACCCAAAAATCTTTAGAAAACTTAAAAAAACTTCCAGATAACCAAACAAAATAGTAAAAAGTTTTAAATAAGACTCTAAAGGGTCAAGATGACTTGCAGAAGATCCAAAAATAGTCAGAAAACCTAAGAAATGGCTTAGAAAATCTAAAAAACTTGAAAACACTTAACAAAACTTTCAAATGGTCTAAAATATAATAAATAATATAAAGCCCAAGAAAAATCTCAGAAAATCAAAAAAAGTCAGAGTACTTAAAAAAGTCAATGTGCCTCAGAAGACCTAACAAAACTTTTAATTTGTTTTATTAAAACTCGTGGACAAAGCATACAAATAATTTGTAAATTACATAATTTGGCTTTAAAATGACTAAATCAGCGTATATAAAAATAAATCCGGTCACAAAATTACTAAAATCTGGCCATAAAAATCAATAATCGAGCAAATAAATAATTTATAAAGACATAATCCGGCTTTAAAAGGACTAAATTAAGTCATATAAATATAAATCTTGTCACAAATAACTAAATCCGGTCACAAAATTACTAAATCCGGACACAATTTTACTAAACCCGGTCATAAAAACTATAAATCCTACCATAAAAATGTAAAGGTAGCAATAAAATCAATAAAAGTGCAAATAAATAATTTTTATATTGCATAATCCGGCTTTAAAATGGCTAATTCCGTAAAATTAGAAAATCCGGTTATAAAAACAATAAATTCGGGCATAAAAGTCCAAAGCTAGCCATAAAATTGCAGACAATAATTTGAAGGTTAGATAATTCTGTTATAAATTGACTAGTTTTGGCAGTTTAGGACTATATTAGGTTACAATAATACTAAATCCAGTTACATAAAGCTAAAACCGGACACAAAATTACTTAATCCGAACACAAAATTTGACTATAAATCCAAAGTTAGCCACAAAATTAATAAAACAGCATAAAATTATTTGTAAATTACATAATCCGGCAATAAAACAGCAAAATAAAAATTTGTAAATGACCAATTGCGGTTTTAAAATGACTAAATCCGTCAATTTAGTACTACATCAAATCATACATATAAATCCGGCCACAAAATTAATAAAGCCGTTCATAAAACTTTAAATGTAGCCAAGAAATTAATAAAATAACAGAAAATAATTTGTAAATAAGATAGTCCTGCTTTAAAATGACTAATTCCGGCAATGGAAGATTCAGGTTATAGTATTACTAAATACTGTCATATAAACATAAATTCCGCCACAAAACTACCAATTCGGAAATAAAAATAATAAACCCGGCTGTAAATTTAATATGGCTAATTTTGGCAATATAGGACTAAATCTGATTTATATTTATATGACTGAATTGGTTATTTAGTGGCCGGATTTGTGTTTATATGATCTATATAAATACAAATCCGGTCACTAAACAAGCAATTCAGTCTTATAATTATAAATCCGGAAATAAAAACAATAATTATGACTGTAGAAGTCTAAAGCTAGCAATAAAATCAATAAAATAGCTGAAAATAATTTCTAAATTACATTATCCGGTCATAAATATAAATCTACTATAAAAACAATAAATCCGGCCACAAAAGTTTAAAGTAAGCCATAAAATCAATAAAATATCAAAAAATTATTTGTAAATCACATTATCTGGCTTTAAAATGACCAATTTCTGAAATATAAGAGTAAATCCAGCCATAAAAACAATAAATCTAGTCATATAAATATAAATCCAGTTATAAAAACAATAATTTTTGTTATAAAATAAATAAATTCAGTCATAAAAGTTTAAAGTTAGCTATAAAATCAATAAAATAGAAAATAATTTGTACAACACATTATCCGAGTTTAAAATGACCAATTTCTGCAATGTAGGATTAAATCCGGTCATATAAATATAAATCCTGCTACAAAATTACTATTATGGCCGTAGTAGTCTAAAGCAAGATTATGTAAATATAAATCCGGCTATATAAATATAAATTTGGCCATAAAAAACAATAAATCCTGCTATGAATACAAAAAATTCGGTCATAGTCTAAAGCTCAAAACTAACCATAAAATCAATAAAATAGCAGAAAATAATTTGTAAAGCATATTATCCGACTTTAAAAGGACTAATTGTCAATGTAGAAATAAATCCGGCAATAAAAGTTTAAAGCTCGTCATAAAATAGAAACAAATAATTTGTAAATCTTTTAATCCGTCTTTAAAATGACATAGTTTGACAATTTAAGACTAATTTAGACCACAATCTTCTCTTGTGTAATTCTTGCCATAAAAACAATTAATCTAGTCATCAAATTCTAAATTTAACCATAAAATAAAAAAACAAATAACTGTAATCGACTAAATCTGTCATTTGAGGACTAAACCAGGCTAAATTATTAAATCCGGTTTGGTCATAAAAGGAATAAATCCAGCTAAAGTTTAAAGCAAGCAATAAAATAAAAAAATAGCGGAAAATAATTTGTACATCATTTAATCTAATGTACGACTAAATCAGGCTACAATATTATCCGGTTATATAAATATAAATCTGACCACAAAATTACTGAATCTGGGCATTACAAAAATTCCGGCCATCAAGTCTAAAGCTCAAAACAGTAGTTTGTAAATTACACAATACCGTTTTAAAATTACTGATTCCGGTTGTTGTTACTTCCGACCACAAAATTACTAATTCCGGACTGATAACGATAATTTCTCTAATTTCTCACTAGCTCTGTAGCCCAACACTACTAATACCAAGCCGAAAACTTTTTGATGAAGTACTTAAGTTTTATAATTACTTCCGTGCGATTTGCGCAAAAAAACCATACAATAAAATATGAACATTTAAATTATAACCAAAATACTAACGTGAAATTGGAAAAACAAAATCTTCTGAATGCAATTCGTAGACACACTATTTCTTAAGTACTCAAGTGCAATGCATCAAACTGACTGCACGTCATAATTGGACAGAGCATACAAATAATTTGTAAATTACATAATTTGGCTTTAAAATTACTAAATCCACTTATATAAAAATAAACCCGGTCACAAAATTACTTATTCAGGCCATAAAAACATTAAATCTAGGCTTAAAAATAATAAATTTGGGCTTAATAATACTAAATTAGGTCTTAAAAGTCCGAAGCTAGTCATAAAATAAAATAAATAGCAGAATATAATTTGAAGGTCAGATCTTGTTATAAAATGACTAATTCTGTCAATTTAGACCTAAATTAGACTACAATACCGGTCATATAAAGCTAAATCTAGACACAAAATTACTAATTCCAGTCTTAAAAGTAATAAGTTTTGCCATAGAAGTCCAAAGTTAGCCATAAAGTCAATAAAATAGTAGAAAATAATTTGTAAATTACATAATCCGGTTTTAAAATGACTAATTTCGGCAAAGTAGGACTAAATCAGGATACAGTATTACTAAATATTGTCACACTAAATCCTGGCCATAAAATAATAAAAAATAGCAGAAAACAATTTGTAGGTCAGATTCTGTTATAAAATGACTAATTCTGGCACTTAACAATTAAATCGGGCTACAATATACTAAATCCGATTATATAAAGCTAAATTCGTACAAAAAATTATTAAATCTGGCCATACTATCAATAAATTCGGCTATACAAGTAAAAAGTTAGTTTGGAAATTAATAAAATAGCAGAAAATAATTTGAAAATTACATAATCCGGTTTTAAAATGACTAATTTCGGCAAAATAGGACTAAATCAGGATACAGTATTACTAAATTCTGTCACAAAATTGTAAATTATTTCATAAAACAATAAATTCAGTCATACTAGTCTAAAGCTGGCCATAAAATAATAAAAAATAGCAGAAAACAATTTGTAGGTCAGATCCTGTTAAAAAATGACAAATTTTGAAACTTTACAATTAAATCGGGCTACAATATACTAAATCCGATTATATAAAGGCAAATTCGGACAAAAAATGATTAAATCAGGCCATACAATTAATAAATTTGGCCATACAAGTAAAAAGTTAGCCAGAAAATCAATAAAATATCAGAAAATAATTTGTAAGTAAAATAATTTGGTTTAAAATGACTAATTTCAGCAATGTAGGATTATTACTGGCCACAAATATACTTATAATTATTATAAATATGCTCATAAAAGTCTAAAATCAACAAAAGAGTAACAAAATGTTTACCAAATCCGGTTTTAGTTCTAAATTCGGTCATATATAAATAAAATAAAATTACTAAAACGTTCATAAAAATTTAAATCTAGCCAAGAAATCAATAAAATAGCAGAAAATATTTTGTAAATTACAATATTACTCAACCCAGTCATATAAATATGAATTCGTGTATAAAAACAATAAAATCCGTCTATAAAAGTCCAAAGCTAGCCATAAAATAAAATATATTAAAAAATACGTTGTAGATTAGATAAGGCTGCTTCAAAATGGTTAATTTCTACAATGTATAACTACACACGCTACAAAATTCATAAAAACAATAAATTTGATAATAAAAGCAATAAATCCGGCTATACAAGTCTAAGGCTAGAAATAAAATAGCAAACAAAATTTAGATCACTAGTTTTTGCAATGTAGCATCAAATTTGACTTCAAAATGAGATCATAATCTGCCATAAAAACAATAAATCCGGCCGTAACAGTGTAAAGCTAGCCTTACAGTTAATAAAATAGCAGACAATTTGTAAATCATTCAATCCTGCGGCTTTAAAGTTATTCATTTCTGCAATGTAGGACTAAATCAGGTTACAGAGATCAACGATAGATAGATAGACGATCAATATTATTATCAATAATATTTAACAATTTATTGCACAATATATTGCTCGAACCACCTACACGTTGCAATATAATTGCACAAACTCTTTGTTAGCTACTAACACTTCTGCAGTCAACATGTAGAATAAAATAAAGCAACTTGTGTGACAATTGAAAGAAAGAGAAAAAAAAGCGCAGATGGATGAAGTAAATGGTTAAAAAAAGATTATTTTTTTTATCAGGTTGTACAATAAAAATCAAACTTTTTCTGATTGGCTCAATATATTGTGCAATCTTTTAATATGATCTACAGACGGTCAATATTATTGTATAATATCAATTATTGTGCAATATATTGGCTATAATATTGAACGTCTAAAATTATTTAGATAAAAATTCTTAGAAGGCACAAGTAGATTAAAAAAAAACTTTAATAAAAGAAGATTCATAAGACCTAAAAAAAAATCAATAAATCTCAGAAAAAAATATACAAACAAACAAAATACTGAAGTTTTATAATAGCTAATAAAATTTTCATATGGCACAAGAAGATTCTCAGAAAACCCAAAAAGCTTTAAAAAGTCTAAAAAACTTCCAAAAAGCCCAACAAAACATTAAAAAATTTCAAATAATTTAAAAAGGGCTTTTACTCTCAAAAGGACTCGCAGTAAATTTAGAAAATGTCTCAGAAAATCTAAAAAGATTTTCTATAGAAGGTCCAATAAAACACGAAAAAATCTAAATTTATTTAGATAAAGATTCTTAGAAAGCACAAGAATATTCATAAGACCTTTAAATAATTAAAGAAAAAAAAAACTTTTGGAAGTCACATATAATTCACAAAAAATCAATAGAAGGCTTAAAAAAAAGACTTACAAAACCCAAAAACTTCAGAAAACTTAAAAAAAAATGCAAACAAAACATTGAAAAATCTTAAATAATATTTCTAGGCTCAAAAAGTCTCCCAAAAAATTTGACAATAGTCAGTAGACCACAAAAATAAACTTAAAAAACCCAAATATCTTTAGAAAACTTAAAACAACTTCCAGATAACCAAACAAAATAGTAAAAAGTTTTAAATAAGACTCTAAAGGGCCAAGATGATTTGCAGAAGATCCATAAAAATTCAGAAAAACTAAAAAATGGCTTAGAAAATCCAAAAAATTTGAAAACAACAACAAAAAAACTTTCAAATGGTCTAAAATATAATAAATAATATAAAGCCCAAGAAAAATTCCAGAAAATAAAAAAAGGTCAGAATACTTAAAATAGACAATATGCCTCAGAAGACCTAACAAAACTTTTAATTCGTTTTATTAAAACTTGTGGGCAGAGCATAAAATTACTAAATCCGCTTATATAAAAATAAATCCGGTCACAAAATTACTAAATCTGGCCATAAAAATCAATAATCGAGCAAATCAATAATTTATAAAGACATAATCCGGCTTTAAAAGGACTAAATTAAGTTATATAAATATAAATCTTGTCACAAATAACTAAATCCGGTCACAAAATTATTAAATCTGGTCATAAAAACAATAAATCCTACCATAAAAGTGTAAAGGTAGCAATAAAATTGTTAAAAGAGCAAATAAATAATTTGTAAATTGCATAATCCGGCTTTAAAATGGCTAGTTTTTTAAAATTAGAAAATCTGGCTATAAAAACAATAAATTTGGGCATAAAAGTCCAAAGCTAGCCATACTATTGCAGAAAATAATTTGAAGGTCAGATAATCCTGTTCTAAATTGACCAGTTCTGGCAGTTTAGGACTAAATTAGGTTACAATAATACTAAATCCAGTTACATAAAGCTAAATCCGGGCACAAAATTACTTAATCCGAACACAAAATTTGATTATAAATCTAATGTTAGCAACAAAATTAATAAAACAGCATAAAATTATTTGTAAATTACATAATCCGGCAATAAAAATGCAAACAAAAATTTGTTGTGATTGCGGTTTTAAAATGACTAAATCCGGCATTTTATTACTAAATCCAATCATACAGAGATAAATCCGGCCACAAAATTACTAAAGACATTTATAAAACTTTAAATGTAGCCAAGAAATCAATAAAATAACAGAAAATAATTTGTAAATAAGATAATTCTGCTTTAAAATTACTAATTCCGGCAATGTAACTACTAAATACGGTCATATAAACATAAATCCCGCCACAAAACTACTAATCCGGAAATAAAAATAATAAACCCGGCTATAAATTTAATATGGCTAATTTTGACTATAGGACTAAATCTGATTTATATTTATATGACTGAATTGGTTATTTAGTGGCCGAATTTGTGTTTATATGATCTATATAAATACAAATCTAGTCACTAAACAAGCAATTCAGTCTTATAAATATAAGTCTGGCAATAAAAACAATAATTATGACTGTAGAAGTCTAAAGCTAGCAATAAAATAGCAGAAAATAATTTGTAAATTACATTATCCGATCATATAAGTATTAATCCGGCCATACAAATATACATAAATCCGATTATAAAAACAATAAATCTTAAAGTTTAAAGTAAGTCATAAAATCAATAAAATTACCAATTTCTGCAATTTAGGATTAAATCCGGTCATATAAATATAAATCCTGTCATAAAAGTATAAAGATAACAATAAAATCAATAAAAGTTGCTCTTTATAAATAATTTGTAAATTGCATAATCCGGTTACAAAATTGTTAAATCATAATAACGATAAATCCGCTCATAAAAGTCTTAATTTATACATAAAATTAATAAAAGAGCAACAATTAATTTGTAGTCTGGTCATTTAAAAATAAATCCGACCACAAAATTACTTATTCGGGCTATAAAAACATTAAATCTAGGCTTAAAAACAATAAATTTGGGCTTAATAATACTAAATTTGGTCATATAAGTTCAAAGCTAGTTATAAAATAAAATAAATAGCAGAATAGAATTTGAAGATCCTGTTATAAAATGACTAATTCTGGCATTTTAGAATTAAATTAGACTACAATAATACTAAAACCGGTCATATAAAGTTAAATCTGGATACAAAATTACTAATTCCAGTAAATACAATAAGTTTGGCTATAGAAGTCTAAAGTTTGTCATAAAATCAATAACAAAAATGGCAATTTTTTTTTATAAAACAATTAATCCAGTCATGAAAGTCTAAATCTAGCCATAAAATTTAAAAAACTAGGAGAAAGTAATGTGTAGGTCAGATCGTGTTATAAAATTACTAATTCTGGCACTTTATAACTATATCAGACTACAATATATTAAATCCGATTATATAAAGCTAAATTTGTACAAAAAATTAATAAATCCGGTCATAAAATCAATAAATTTGGTCATACAAGTATAAAGTTAGCCAGAAAATCAATAAAATAGCAGACATTAATTCGGTGTAAAATCAGCAATGTAGGATTAATTCTGGTCACAAATATACTAAAGCCTGCCTAATTACTATAAATATGCTGCTCATAAAAGTCTAAATCTTGTAATAAAATCAATAAAAGAGCAACAAAATAATTTGTAAATGACCAAATTTGGCAATTTATTACTAAATTTGAACATATATAAATAAGTCCGGCTACAAAATTACTAAAACGGTCATAAACATTTAAATCTATTTAAGAAATTAATAAAATAGCAGAAAATAATTTGTAAATTACAAAATTACTCAATCCAGTCATATAAATATAAATCCGGTTATAAAAACAATAAAATAAGTTCATAAAAGTGCAAAAAAAAACTAGCACAAAATAATTTGTAGATCAGATAAGGCTGCTTTAAAATCACTTATTCTTTATATAAAGCTAATCATACATATAATAAAATAACAGAAAATAATTTGTAAATTACATCATCCAATCCGGATTTAAAATGTCCAATTTTCAATGTATCCGGCTATAAAAACTAATAAATCTTGATATAAAAGTTTAATGCTTGTCATAAAATAGTAAAAAATAATTTGTAAATTTCTTAATCCGTCTTACAATTTAAGACTAATTTAGACCACAATCTTCTCTTGTGTAATTCTTGTCATAAAAATAATTAATCTTGTCATCAGATTCTAAATTTAACCATAAAATCAAAAAATAAATAACTGTAATCGACTAAATCTGTCATTTGAGGACTAAACTAGGCTAAATTATTAAATCAGGTTTGGTCATAAAAGGAATAAATCTAGCTAAAGTTTAAAGCAAGCAATAAAACAAAAAAATAGCGGAAAATAATTTATAAATCATTTAATCTAATTTACGACTAAATCAGGCTACAATATTATCCGGTTATATAAATATAAATCCGACCACAAAATTACTGAATCTGGGCATTACAAAAATTCCGGCCATACAAGTCTAAAGCTCAAAACAATAATTTGTAAATTACACAATCCCGTTTTAAAATTACTGATTCCGGTTGTTTTTACTTCCGACCACAAAATCACTAATCCCGGGCTGATAACGATAATTTATCAAATTTTTCACTAGCCCAACACCACTAACTTTCCGATGAAGTACTTACGTTTTATAGTTACTTTCGTGCGATTTGCGCAAAAAACCATATAATAAAATATCAACATTTAAATTATAATCAAAATACTAACGTGAAATTGGAAAAACAAAATCTTCTGAATACAATTCGTAGACACACTATTTCTTAAGTATTCAAGAGCACTGCATCAAACTGACTGAATGTCAGAATTGGTATCCGCCGAATACTTATAGCATGGAATTGACATATAGCTTGTTCTGCGCAGGTGGTGGATATGAAAGAATACCTTGTGTTTGTTGTTGTTTATTACGTCATATAGGATGCAAATATTAAATATTATGCTATTATGTTGATAACAGAACAATTGCATTTATTTTATTTATTAAATTGTATTATTTATATCGTTGAATTTACAGCGTGAAGACGTTCTGCGCATCGTACTTAAGAACCGGCGCAGGACGAAATGCGCGCAAAATTTTAATATGGTAATAAAAGAAATTTAATGGTGCATATTTTTAACTAATGATTCATATTGAATTGATTTTTCTTGACATTCAAAAAGTAATTAGCAATTGGTCACTAATTGAATTACATATTTTTAATTCATTTTAACGGTCAAGCACGCACCTTTTATATTTTTAATTTGTCATGGAAACAATTCACCACCGCTTTTCTTCTAATTTTAATTTTAAATTAATTGATATGCTTTAATTCTATTTATTTATCATTTCAATGTATCACATAATCAAGGTTTTTATCATTTTATTTGCAGGTTGAAATAATCGCACCTGCTATATTATTATTAATATAAACTATAATTATGATTTTTTATCTTGTTTTGAGTCATTTGTTTACCTAATCTAGAATTGTATTATAAATATTAATTCCAGAAGTGCGGGA
Source organism: Tachinus rufipes (assembly GCA_963932245.1). Lineage (NCBI taxonomy): Eukaryota > Metazoa > Arthropoda > Insecta > Coleoptera > Staphylinidae > Tachinus > Tachinus rufipes. The sequence goes on from OZ010750.1 coordinate 14,963,367, forward strand.
CTAGTAAAGAGCTTGCTTGCTATAAATGTTATTATTATAATACGGCCTCGTTTGCTTAATTGAAATTTTTAACTGCAAATGCATTTAGAGACGTGCTTCCGGAAAGGAATGCAGATTGATTTTTGGTTATTTCGGTTTTTCTGAATTAATTGGTTCGTTTTATTTTACAAGCGCATTTTTTTTTGTTGGGATTATCAATTATATTTAGGGTATGCACCCAGGGTGATTCTGTCGGGAAAAGTTTATGGATTGTTTATGTTGTAATAAACAATAATAATAATATTAGGACAAAATCTGATGGATAAAAATTAAAATAATTTAATTAAACTTACTATCTAAACTTAACACATGCTAGATTTAGTAATCATGTAAATATTTGACTTTATTGTTGAAAAAATAATCAATAATACAATTAAAAATAATCATATTGAAATTGAGTAGTTAATTGCATCTCTTACTTTAACTCAAAGATTGAGTGATAAGCAAACCTACATTCAACTGTTTGAGACTCTAAATATCACAAGAGGGTCAAAAGTCGGCCAAATCGGCGAGTTTGAATTGATAGATCGGAACTCTTCGTTATTTAATCACTTAAAAATCACTTAAAAATTGACTGATTTGATTTCTGACTAACCTAACCTAATCTAACCTTCTTTTTTTTAATTTTGTTTTTATTATTGTGGTTTAGGGGAAGCTCTTTCAGCCACCTACTAAACTCTCTTCCACTTGATGTGGTGGAATTATTATTTCATATATCCGGAGAAGATCCCCCCAAGGGCTTTTTTTTAACATCTTTTTCTTCTGTTTCCAGCGTTGTTATGTTATGTTGCTAATAAATTTCTGTATGGGAACCCATTCATCTTCACTTTCTAGCATTGTTTCAAAACTGTATTTTTTATTGTTAGATATCTTACTTTTTTGTATAATTGGATTTTTTCCAAGCTTTATTTTGTGCATCTGAAGAATAAGTGCCCTCTTCTACCTTGCAGTGAGTGCAAACGTCATGGTTTACAATATTAAAACGCTTGAGGTATGCTTTAAAGCACTCTTGCCCGTTTAGAAATTGTGTCTACTTTGTAATCGACGTTGCCGTGCTTTCTGTTGGTTTATTTCCTGTTCTTTGATTAGTTTTTTTGGCTTAAGCTGCTTTTCCGTTTTGTGTCTATCTCATTTGCCATTTTTTTGTTATGTCAGTTTTGATAGCTTCTTTTTTCTGTTATGTTTGATGGGTGCTATCGAGGCAATTGCCATTATAGCCTCTGTTTATATTGTTTGGTTGCTGCTTGCTATTCTCATTCTACTGTGCTTCTGACATGCTTCATCAACCTCATGTTTTGGTCAAACCATACCTCTAAGTATTTTAAACCTGCTTTTGTTTTAATGCACGCGTTTCTAGCTTTCATCGTTTGCCCATACTACTATGGCAGTGTTGTCTGCAAAGCAGATTTAACGCTTTAAGGCATCTTTAACTCTTTAAGGAATCTTTAGCTGTTGGATTGTATTGTAATATAAGATTCACAAGAGTGGTGCAGGTATTAAGCTTTGCAGTACCCCACAATACAGCATGATTTCTTCTTATGAAAATCTTTGTTTTTGTAGATTGTTAGCTACAATTTTAAGAGCTTTTATCAGCTTGTGCCATGGGGCCGAGTTTAATGTATTTTGGATGTCAAGTGTGCAGAATTATCTGTTTTTAGCAGCTTTGGCTGCTTTTATCACTTTTTCTATAGCTTTGATCGTGGATCTTCTTTTTTCTGAAGCCGAATTGATTTTCTTCTAGTTTAGTCTCAATCTCTGTTAGCCTAGCGGCGATGAGCTGCTCATAAATCTTGTCCAGACTGTTACGGAGGCAAATTGATATGTATTTTGTTTTTTTTCTTGTTTTTGGGGATTTTTCTTTTAGAAGTTTTGCTTTCTTCTATATTTTTGGAAAATTACCTTTCATGTACTCCTTATTTAGTATTTGCAGCGTTTTATCAGGTGCAGTTTTAATCTTTGTTATCTTTTGACTTCTCCAGTGCTTCTTGAAGCTTCTAATTTGTAAATACTTCTCCAGCTCCAAAGGTCTTCCATCGTTTAAGATTGTGCCTAGAAAATAATTTTAGTGCAATTTCCTTCTGTTTTATATCTGTTAGTGTAGCTCTTTCTACTGAGTTTAATTTTTTTGACACGATTTTATACCCTAGGCCTCATGTATCTTTCTCCACTTCTTTGCACACTTTCTTCCATGTCTTTTCTTTTTTACTTTACTTAACCTAACCTACGCTTTTTTTTAATGTGGAATGAGGAAAATCTACACCTGTAACTATGTGCTACAGGTAGTGCCGGGGTTCTATCTGCTAAAAACCTTTTTCTATTGCTTCTTTCCACAATGAAGTCGGTATCGCCGTGGGCATTCTTCAACTTTACTGCTACATTTTTACTTGTTCATATTTTTTTCTCTTTTTTGTTTTTGTCAGTTAGTACTACCTTAACAAAGTGGTTTATGTGGTTTTATTCTCCAGCATTTTTTGTATTATGTTCGGACGTGACTGCTTCCGTGACATCCTCTTTGAATCTGATACCTGAACGTGTGTTCTACTGTATCGATTTTGTCTCAGTATGTCCGATTTTTTTTGCTCAATCTGGTTAAGTAAGAGTTAAAGCATCCGTGCCCTGTAAGTGTTTGTTTTAATGGTAGTTAGCTTTTTTGTGTTTTCTAAAATACCATCAATATCTGGTATCAGTATGTGTGTCCATGCCTTTTCTGGATCTACTGTCTATTAGTCTTGCTATTTATCCAACGTATATTTTCTTAGTGTTTTTTTTTCTACAGTTACTTTGGTCTTGAGCTTGTTTTTTTCTTCAATTATGGTTTGTAGGAAATGTTTTGGCAATCAAGTTGTTTTCCGTTGTTCCTCGTAATCTTTTGGGATTTTTTCAGTCTTAAGTTTTTCTGGAATTTTAGGCCTTCTTTCCACACTGACGAGGCGTGTAGGATTATTGATTCGGCTACGGTAGCCGAATCAAGTCATGATTTTTTTCTCCTGGATCATTTATTCTGGGTGGGATTTTTCTAAATTGTGGTCTGCTCTTGAGCACATTTTTGGAGTCCAATATCTCATCATACTTATATGATAATGTTCTACATGAGTGGATCCATGTGGAACACCCGCCGTGATTTTTATTTTTTTCTTGTCTTTGTCGATGCTTCTCTTTTGGAGGTAACTTTTATCGATTTTCTTTCTGTTTAGTTTTTTTATTAATTATTCTATTAAACACTTTCTAAATATCAAACGTGATAAGAGCACAGAATTTTCTTTTTTTTTCCATTTCCTCCAGATCTTCTTTTGCTTCCATCTCTTCTTGTATTCTATTGGCTGTTAGGTGTTGGCCATTGTATTCAAAAGACACATGGGTCGCCTATGTTTTTTTTTACTTCTACATTTTTGTATATTTTCTCTTTCTTAGTGCTCTGTTCACAATCTAACCTAACCTAACTTCGCCCAACCTAACCTAATTTTGCCCAACCTCAAAGTAGTGAATTTGTTTATTTGTGGTAATGGATTCATCAAGTTCACGTTTGTCAGAGGATTTAGGTGATATTAATTAACGTTTGTATATCATTTTCATTCTAATGTGCTTATCACATTCGCATAACACTTGGAGGTTCACACTTTGATCTAGGGCAAAACCAACTTTTTCAAAAATTTATGTTTTTTTTTTTTTTTTATTTACCTTGACAATTAAATTTGAAACTAATTAGGGCGGCATTATTTAATTGCTTTGCGAAACACCGGGCACATCGTAGAACATTGCTTTGGTGCAACTAAAAAACACCCGACCGCGAAGGACCGTTAAAATCAATTGATCCAAACCGACCGTTTTGACCATCGGATTGGTGAAACTCAGCATTAGTGTTTGAACCTACAATTAAACATAATCTAATATCTCATAACTTTGAACATGCAACTAAATTAATCTAATATCACAGATGAAACAAAAACTGTAAACAAATTTGGTTCTAGAACCTATAACTAAACCTAATCTAATATCATAATTGGAACTAAAGTTGTTAAACATTGAGCTAAAATAAAGTTCTAATATCACATATAAAATAAAGTTGCTCAGGACTGACAAACAACCGCAAATAAGTACAATCGGTTAACATAAAAAGTAAATTAGGATACAGCAAATTTTTTTTTAATAGTTCTGCATCTTATAAAATAACCGTTGAACTGTTTGGCATCGTTTAGAAGGTATGAGGAGGTCAAGTATGCTCTATGCGTAGTTTTCTTTCTTGCTTAAATTTTTGGCGACTTCTATGCCTTTACAGAATGCGTTGTAGGACAACTTGCTCCCAAAACAATTTTACTCGTTCTGCTATTCTTCAATGATCTTATTAACAAACGTATTACTTTAGATCATTTGGTTTTACGGAAATGTTATTTGTGTGGTGCGTATTAAGCTTAGACCAACACCTGGACCAGTCTCGCGATACTAACATGGGATATTGCCTAGGTGAGCAAGGAGAGCTGTTGCGCACTTTTTTCTGGTGAGAACTTCTATTTGTGCTCCCAAACGTTCGACAAGAAGTGCTTGCTTATTATCATGATACCGACGGAAGGATACGTTAACGGATATCTTGCGCTCTTACTACTAACCGGGAGTGCGAGCTGACGTGGAGACTCATATATGACGTTGCTTCACCTACTTTCGCACAAATGTGGGCTCACAGGAACTTAAGGCTCTTTTTCAGTCGCACTTTTTGGGCAAACATTGGGAACGAGTGGTCATAGATGCTATCTACAACTAGTAAAGCCATTATTTAAGCGCTGAAAACACCTAACGCATTGATGAGGGTACTACAATGTACTACTGTTTGATAATAGGCCTCAATTTGTTAGCCAGGTCATGCAGAAATGGAAACATATATCATACCACCGCAATTTACTACCCACAGGCAAACCCGGTGCAAAACTGAAAATCAACCAGCTTGCTACTCGAAGAACATTCTTAAAAGCAGTAGACAACAACATGAGGGCCAACGCCTCCACGGGAAGATTTCTTTGGCCAATTTTTGTTGGAACCCGGAAACTGGGATGCCCTAACTGAGGAATTGCCCGACCTAGACCAGAGGTTGCAGCAAGCAGCAACAACGACAGGCCACTTAGAGAGAGATAAAGATTTGAACTTATGTCTCGGGCGACCAAGTCATACTGTGCAGAAAGGCAAAGGATTTTGTCAACAAGTGCATTACTACCGCATACCACGACTGTTATGTCTTTCACCGAGTCAAAATTTACTTGGACGACCTCTGGTTGGCACCAATTGCCGGACCCCAGGTGAATGCTGCTTTTGCCGAGGAAGTTGTGGAAAATTGATACCAACGTGAGCTAATCATATTAGGCCAAATTGTGAACAGATGTTTGAACAAACTGGACTAGTAGATTGACTTTGTACAAAACTTTGATGTTTTAAATGGAACTCAACGAGTCAGAACATATGAGGATTATTTTGTGCGTTGATATGGCTTGTGAAGAAACCTGAAGTGAGCAGAACTACTGCTAGTGATCCCACAGTCCGTTCTTGAACCATTGGTGTACAGCTGCAAAGTGTCACTGCTATTCTGGGACGATGCAGTAAAATTTTCCACTGTATACGTTGGGTCAAGTTTTGCTTCATCGGTTCTAGAGGGTTTTTTACTCCGGTTGGACACTAAGAACTTGCCAAAACGAACCGTATTGGGATTTTTAAATTGGGACGCACGGACACACATCGACTGAGCCTGATGTACGCTGTTGCTTGTGTTTGGAAAAAAATATTGGTTGGGTTATGTACATAAAACGACCAATATTTTTTGGCTAGCATTGCCGTTTTGTATGTGAGGATGCGGCGGTTGAGCTAAGTGCAGTAGCCTAAATTTGTGCTCGGAGGAGTAGGCTTAGCCCTAGCTTTATGCATCTAATCTAATTGATACTGGCGAAGCACTTTATCACGTTGATAGACTTTTTGCACCATTTAACTAGGTTTTCTAGGGTTTAGTAGCCGATCAAAAACTAGTCGCAAAAAGCGGAGTGCTTTAACGCAAAAATGAAAGCGTAAGGTGTTTGCTGTAAACATGCGAAAACATCTTGCTTGCGCATTTCTGGGTACCACGAGGTCAAAAGACGGAAGTCGTTGGAGTGCTTTATAGGTTGTCATGCCGAGGTAGATGCAGCTCTGTAGTGTGGGTTCTTTTCTTTGGGGAATAGAATGTCCTGGATCAGGTGCATTGGCCTATCACCGCAGTAGTGTTTCCGGTGGAAGCAGAGATGTTGGGGCCTTGAATGTTTAGGTAGATCTGGCTATTGAGTTGAGTCGTGGCGGAGTCTTGTTGATTCTGAGGCCACTCTCTTTGCGGAACCAAGTTTGGCAACAACAGGTAGAGTGTCTAAGAGTGTGTTAAGATTATTTACATATAGACCACAATTAGGTCTTAGGTATATGATGAACATTAAGATTGTCACACAAATAGTTTTTGAGGTTTACAAAACAAATTGACATAGAAGTGATTGAAGTGCTAGAGTTTGGATTGTACTAGGCTGTAGAAGGTTATTCATATATTGACACTTAAGGTCATGAGGCTATGTGTTAACTTTGGCTTTGTACGTAACAGCTATTGAGAGCATGCTGTGCACTGGCATTTGATGCCTTGGGGTTGCACAACTACTGCAATAAAATGTTAAGCATAGTACAATAGTAATGAGCAGTTAAATACACTCTGAAGAGTATTTGGGAGATAGTGCCATAAAACTAACGAGGTGATGGGAGAAGAGATGGACCGAATTGAACGGAGAGCAGTTTTGCAGTGAAATAATGCGATTGAATAAATGACTGGAAAAGAAGTACATTAATTCTGATTATTATTTCTTTCTGATGACATGAAAAAGGCTGTGTTGGAATTTAGCAGAATTATTAAAAGTTTTTTTTTTTAAATCAACAATTGGAATAAGTTTGTAATCGATCTAGTTTGAAAAATAAAATTTTCTAACTCGTTTTCTTTATAGTTACTACCATTGCCGAGAGCAAAGTTTTCTTGGCGAAATTATTTGAACGTCCATTATGTTTATGTACTAGAATCGCTACGCCGGAAGTCTGAGTTCGATTCCCGACCGCTGTAATATTTAATTGCTGAATATTTGATTTTGATATGATTGTTTTTTTGCTAGCTAGCGAAGTATCTGATTAGTTCACTAGTAAAACTCTTGCAGTGTTGTTTGGATTTTTTTTTATAAACTCTGGGTCTCGTATGTTGTAGTGTAGAACACCGCACACCAAAATATATATACGAATTAAAATATTGATTCTAATTCTTGATAAACACATACTGATGATGTTATCTACAGCTTAGTAAGTCGTGAAAATGAATTATTGAGAATATTATTTAACTATTAAAAAGGTCCCAAAAGCACGTACAGCAATTAGATATTCCCAAACGGTAATGAAAGCCTATGGGGGATATTAAGCAGTCACACTGTATAAGTTATTTTAAGTTAAAATCGATACAGGAATTGCATTACATTACATCATACAAAGTGATAAATTTGTAAATTTATATAATATTTATATGTATAAATATTTTTAATTAATTATAATGAACTTAATTTATTCAGATGAGTTTTAATAATTTATTTTTCTTTGTTTCAGGTAAGATATTGCTGATAATTAAGATAGAAGTTAAGAAATAGGTAAGGTTTTATTTAATAAGTTGCTACTCGTCTTTTTAACGGCCGCAAACGCCAAAAACTGTTTTTAGTTTTTTAACCTTAAATGCAACCCACTCAGAGTGCTGCAAATGCGTGTGATTTCATGAATTTTTGCAATAATCGTATATTAAGTATCAAGTGTAGAAAAGCATTGTTTGCAGCACGCTGATGTTTGGGCAAACAATAAAAGAATAGATTTTTGCCGACTGCACAAGTTTTTTTTTTTTAATTTATGGCCTCTTCAAAGGTTTTTTCTTGCTTTAAATCATTCTTTACGATCCGAATTATGTAAAAAATGTATTTTCTGAGATGTTTTAGACAAGTTTTTGACATTCAACCACTATGTGGCTGATGTATGCAAGTACAACGCTTGGAGGGATCATTCTTATATTGGCTATGTCATGTCAGAGTTGATTTTGTTGACAATAACTGGATATCAAACACATGGGCGGTTTGCAAAATTAGTTGAGGTTTAAACTACATTTTTTTCTTTCTTACCCAAGTGTTGATGATCAAATTATTGGGTAATCTTTTTTTGTTGTCTGTTAATTATTACCAATTTTGTCTTTGACGAATATTATCTTAGCAGGAACGTCACTGGAGGAGTTGACATCCAATAATTGAATAATAAACAACTGAGCGGGTTGGCTGGCTAAAGTTGTTGATATGTTGAAGGTTTGTGGTTTAAATGTTATGGTAGAAGAAATGTTGCAAGAGGAGTTGACATCCAATAATTGGCTTAAGTGTGGACAAGTAGTTTGGGTATTGGATGTTGAAGGGTTAAACTACAGTTCTCGTTCACTCACTAAAGTGTTTGTGATCTAATTATTGAATTAATGTTATCTTAGGAACGTCGCAGGAGTTTGACATGTAATAATTGGATAACAAATACTTTGGTGAGCTAACGTTAATGATATATTGAAGGATTGTGGTTTAATCTTCGGTTACTGTCTACCCTCTAAAATGTTGGTGATCCAATTATTGGATATTTGTTTTTTACTTGTCAGTTATTACAGATGTTGTCTTGAACGTTATGGTAGTAGGAACGTTGCAGTAGGAGTTGACATCCAATAATTGCGTTAGGTGGGCAAAAGTAGTTTAGGTATTGGATGTTCATGGTTCAAACTACAGTTTTCCGCTCGCTCACTCAAGTGTTGGTGATCCAATTATTGAATAATCCTCTTCTTGTCTGTCAATGTTATCTTTATTGAATGTTATGGTAGCAGGAACATCGCAGAAAGAGTTGATATCTAATAATTGGATATCAAACAGTTTGGCGGGTTGGTGGGCTAAAAAGAGTTAATATATTGATGGCCGGTGGTTTAAACTCCGGTTACCGCCCACTAGCCAAAATGTTGGTGATCCAACTATAAATTTTTTTTATCGGTGATTGCTAATGTTATCTTAAATGTTATGGTAGTAGGAACATTGCAGGAGGAGTTGACATACATCAATAATTGTGGTAGGTGGCCAAAAGTAGTTTAGGTATTGGATTAGCGATCCACCAACGTGATGGTGATTCAATTATTGATTATTTTTTGTGATCACTAAAGTTGTCTTTGTCGAATGTTGAGTGGACAACTAATAATTGGGTAACAAATATTTGGGCGGATGGGTGTGCAAAAGTAGTTTTTGTTTTAGAGGTTAAAGGTTTAAAACATCTTATCCAAGTTTTGGTGATACAATTATTGGATATTCTTTTTATCTTGTTTGTCAGTGATCACCAATGTTGGTTTTCTTGAATGCTGTGGTAGTAAGATGCAAGGCTCTGGGTAGCGGCCTGTAGGGGAGTCTCAAAATAAGATTCAAGGCAGATAATGCAAAATTTTATGCACCGACTGCAATGTCAACAACTCAAATCCAACAGACCTGTTCTCGTAGGCACAGATTTTGAAGTGCTAAAGTCAGAAGACGGAAGTTTGAATAACTATAACTTGAGTGGGTGGGCAGGGCACTTTTTTTCCCAACTTGGGTGGTTGGTCGAAACACTTCAGTTAAGCTTACTTGCCCGTAATTACTGTATTGTATGGTCCGCTTACCCACTTGCCGCTAAAAAAGTTTTAGTTCAATATAAATACGAGGCTTGAGCGGTGAACAAATTTTTGTGTCCGCACCTTTAGAGTCGTTCCGGTTTGATGTTGTCTGGTTGGATCTTGGCTTTTGACTACCTGTGAACTTGAAAGTTTAATATGTATAGTAGTAGATGAAACCATAATGCAACTATCTATCAAAATAAAAGATACCACTTTGAACATCATAAGCGTGTATTCGCCGGATATGGGTAAACTAATGGCAGAGAGAGAACAATTTTTCGAAAAACTAGAAGACACAATAAGCCGAATATCAAAAAGTGAGAAGCTTCTAATGATAGGTGACTTTAACTCTAGAATTGGCAATACAGCAATCCCGGGCGTAATGCAGCGGTTCAACGAAAATGACTTGAACTACTAACAACATGCACCCAACACGAGCTTACCATTAACAACACCTGCTTTGATCACAAACCCCAGTATAAATACACATTTATCAACTCTAGAGTTCAAAAATCGATGATAGACCTCATTATAACCAATAGGAATATACAACTTAAGAAGATACTAGACGTAAGAGTATTAACATCAGCCAACCCAACAACAGAACATGGTTTGGTATTATGCAAATACCGTCAGAAAATTGACCTACGCAGAAAAAAGATTCCAGTACACATATCAAAATATAACGTTGAATCATTTGGAAATAAAAGCACCAAAACACTATACCAAGAACGTTTAAAACAGAAAATACTCAACAACCCAATCACAGCACAGTGCAACGTAAATTAAGCCTGAAAAAAAATCAAATCCAACATTACATCAAGTGCAAACGAAGCGATAGGAGTAAGAACAATTAATGTAAATGGCACAAGAGCCAACAAGCCATGGTTCACAAAAGAAGTAAAAGATTTACCCAAGCAGAAGCGGAAAGCATACATAACATATAGAAACAATAAACATAACGAAGAATACCAGAAATACAAAGAAGTACGAAACCGAGTAAATCAAGCAATTAAAAAACTTAAAGAGTTATACTGGGAAAACTTTTCTAACGAAATGCAGGACGACTTATATGGAGGTCAAAAGAAGATCTGGAAAACACTCAGAAACAGAAAGAAACCAATAACAGAGGACATCCAAGTGACTAACATCAGCCACGATCAGTGGATACAATATTTTAAAGAGATATATAAAGACCAAACAGAAGCAGAAACTGAAGAAGCAGAATACATATCACAGGCATCCACCGGCACAACCGATGAACAATTAATTACAACAGATGATATACTCAAGACAGTGAAAAATCTAAAAATCGAAAAGCACCAGGCATTGACAATATCAGCAATGAAATGATCAAAAATGGGAGAAATACCATCATTAAAGAAATAACCCAGCTCTTTCGAATAATCCTCTAAGAAGAACGAATTCCAGAAGAATGGAGGACCAGCATAACAGTACCAATTTTTAAGAAAGGTACAAAAAAGAACCTAAGAATTACCGTGGCATCACACTGCTTAATGCTCAAAATTTTCACAAAAATATTAGTCGAGAAAATCGAAGCTGCCGTGGGAAGCTGTGAAGAACAGCAGGGATTCCGCAAAAATAGATCAACAATAGACGCTATCTTCATAGTACGACAACTAGCGGAGAAAGGAATTGGATTTTGACAAACCAGTCTACTTATGTATGGTGGACTTCAAACAAGCATTTGACCGAATACAATTGAACGACATTACAAATATTTTACGTCAACATCGAGTGGATGCCAGATACATTAACGTAATAAAATACTTAAACAAAAACAATAGCACACATATTAAAAATTTACATCAAGGCTGGAATTAGACAGGGGAACAGCTTAAGTCCAACCCTCTTTAACATCATGATGAATGAAATAATCAAAGAGGTTAAAAACACAGGAATAAAATATGGAATGACTAACAATTGCCTCAAGATAATATGTTATGCAGATGATGCCACACTAATATCAGAGAACGAAGACGACCTACAAAGATTACTATTTGCACTCAATAAACTCGCCAAAAAATTCAACATGATCGTATCAACAGAAAAAACTAAATCAATGGTTATATCCAAAGAGCCTGTCTGGTGCAAACTTATGGTGGACAATAAAACGATAGAACAGGTCATGAAATTCAACTACCTAGGGTCGCAAATATCGAGCAGCAGAAACCTGATTGAGGAAGTAAGAGCGAACTGCATCAAAGCATCATTTATTTCCGGTAGCCTAAGATACCTAATATGGAAAAACAAATATATGTCGGCAGAAGGCAAGATAAGGATATATAAAACCTGTGTAAGACCCACCCTAACATACGCTGCCGAGACCCGAGCCGAAACAACAAAAACTAAGCAACTCTTGAGAAGCACCGAAATGAAAACGCTGAGAGCAATAAAAGGCGTAACACTACGGGATCAAATAAGAAGCAGCGCCATAAGAGATGAACTGCAAACAGAAGATGTTGTCAGATGGGTCAGATCCCGAAGAAGATACTGGAGAGACTATGTAGACAGGATGGACCAGGATATAATTGCCAAGTGGGCAAAAGACGAAAGGCCACAAAGTAGAAGACCCCCCAGGCCGCCCGCCCAAGAGATGGCAGGAGTCCTGGACGTCCGAATTGCAAGAGAGGTAGACAGCAGTACAATACAGGACAAAGTCCTAAATTAAGAAGAAGAACTAGAAGTAGGGGTTGACGAAGTGAGACGCTAATAGTGGAACTTGGCCCCGCTCACTCGCGGCATCAATTCTCCCCACTTTCTGAGGCTAAGTTTCTGTTTCTATCTCGATGTTTGGTGATGGGATTTAGGTGAGTCCTCTATGGTAAAAGTAGTGTCCACAGAGGCTTTACTAAGGGTGTTGCGGTGGTTTGGAAAGTTTAACACTTGCGACACGCGTTGTCCTAAATCCGTCCGCGGATGTTCATCAGTTCATCAATGTTTGTTGCTGGGATCGGGCTTTTGTTTTGGCGGTTCTTGCTTGACATTGTTTCCTGTCAGCTGGAGTGACGGTTGTGGTGTAGTCTGTGACATCTTCGAGTAGCCGGGGTTTGGTCGGTGACGTGATCTGTTGGTTGGTAGTCGGGGGTGAGTTCCTCGATTTGGCCGATCGGCTTGCTTGGTCTTGATATTGTAGGGCTCGAAGTTGGCAAGGTATTTTTTCGAGCGACTGTTCCTCATTTTCTTTAGTACTTATCTTGCGAGGTTTCTGTCGCCGAGTCTTCTTTTTGGGTCTCTTTTTAGGTTTAGCTTTACGGAGTCGTGAAGGAACTGCATTTCGGTGGGCGGCTAGTTCGGGAGCGGTTTGGCTGTTTTTGGCAAAGGTTTTTTGGTGGTCGAAAGGCATTTTGTAGAAGTAATTAAAGTTTTGACACACGCGTTTACTAAGAACGGTGGGTGGGGCACTTCAATTAAAACTACTCATCCAGAATGAATGAACTGAGTGCCGCGCTCACCCACCCAACTATTTGTTATCAAAAAGTTGAATTTATCAACATTCTCTCATAATTTAATGAAAAATTACATTTGCAGAGAAGAGAACTATATAATTTATGGATTACTAACACTTCGGTGGCCAGGGTACTCCAATTGAAACTACTCACGCACAATGAATAGATGCGAGTTTCCCGCCCACTCACCTAACTGTTTGTTATCAAAAAGTTGGATTTATCAACTTTTTCTTTTAATTTAATGACAAATTACATTTGCAAAGAAGAGAAATATCCAATTCTGGATCACTAACACTTAGGTGGGTGGGCGGGGCACTTGAGTTGAAACTACTGGCTCACAATCAATGAACTGAGTGCCCCGCTCACCAACCTTTGACGTTTTATTATCAAGAAGGTTGATATGTCATCTTCTTTTCTCAATTTAAAGACAAATGACTTTTGCATACAAATTTCTAGATCACTAAGATTGGGTGGGTGAGTGCAATCAATAAGTACCCCGCCTACTACTTAAAATGTTTCAAAAAAGTCATCTTAAATTATGTTATTCTTAATAGTAGTTAATAATAAAAATTATAAAATTCATCTAAAAATTAAAGAAATTCGGCTGAAAAGTCTATAAACCTGTTTTAAATTAATAAGTCCGGCCAAGTGTGTATTATACAAAGATTTTATGGCCTAATTTTAACTATAAAATACCAGAATTAAAAAAAAAAACTAAAGCCGGATTTTACTTATTGAACGAAGGAACGAAACATACAGACAAAAACCTACAGATAGAACCAATAAATAAAAATAAACTGAGTATTTGAAACGAGAGAAACGGGAAAAACTACCGAGAAAAACCTAGAATGACAATACAATTTTTAATTAGTTAATGCAATAAATGGATTTTTTTATGTGTGCGATTTTTGAAGAATTTTATTAAATTATTGAATTTATTATATTTGAATGAAGGAAATGGGTTTATTGTGAGGTTTTTAATTAGCAATTATTAGTTTTTTTTTGCTCTAGTTTATGTTTTTAATTAATTATAAATTTAAATTACTAAATTTCTTTCTTCCCTGAAATGCTATTTGCTATTATTAGTTTTATCTGTCTCGCACATCTCGGCTTTTGAATAATTGCAGACATAAGTGACTCATCGACAAAGCCCCATATTGCTTACAGTTTAATTTCCGTGGAGTGGAGTAACCCTTTTCAATTCTCAGGTAGCAATTGTAGTACATATTTGCGCGATGTTCTAGTTTTTACATGCCATTGTTGACATTGACATTATTCTGCTCGCATTACGAAATTGTTCTTGGAATTCGTGGAGGTAAAAAATCATTCAATATAGCGACCACCCTAAAATCAAAGCAACTTGAGTTATCAAACAATACAGTTATAGCGTGAACAGTTTAATAACTCGATTCTCAGAAGTATTGCGGTTTTATTGCATGTTTATTATAAACAAATGATAAGAAACGCTGTATAGTCTACAACTGGTGATTTATCGGTGCATATGTTATCGAGTTATTGAATTTCTCGTGTTGAAAGGTAACCGAACTTTGTTTCCGTTTTATTACGATAATAATTCAATTTGAATTAAGTTTTCTGTGTGCGAATTGAACAGCTGTAGTTACATAATCTAATCATTGCAATTAGCGCGTGCAGATATTTTAAAATCACTAATATGATTTAATATTTCATTTGACTAATGATTTTATAACATATCAAAGTTTTACAGTAATAATCGATTCAGAAATAAACAATATTGGCCAATCAACATCAATTAAATTGTCAATTATAAATCTCTAAAAATAGATATATTATGAAGCAAGCATTCGCTGTTGAAACTAAGGGCGAGTTGTTAATAAACACGATTCGATCAAGCATTATTTTTTTTGGGAGGGCAACGCTATATTGACATTTAATAAACTTCGTTAACGCCAACGTGAAGAAAATAACAGAAATAGAATTATTTGCTAATTTGTAATTATTCTGAGCTAAAAATATCTTGTTGTGAAGGATTTATAAAACAGACATTGTTAGATAACAAAAGTATTGGATATTTAATAAACTTTGACGTACAGAAAATAACAGAAATACTATTAATTATTAATTATTTAAAAATATCTGCTACTTATTAGGACGAATTTATAGAATAGACGATATCGTTAGATTACAAAATTGAATTATTAACAATATTGCAACGTTGTCACGGCACGTGTAGTGACATACGAATTTAGACGTACTGCAACATTTATTAAACAGTCGCAAACTATGCAACATCTAAATGTGCTCGCAACAAATAATAAACTAATTTATTTGTTTTATCTATTTTACATAACATTTTACTCACTTTCTCAATAATGCAATAAAATGTGGAAAAGGCTTTTATAAAAAAATGCGACTTATACTCTGGGCGTAATCCAAGTTATGCGACCCGCGATTTATCGTTCGTTTTTCTTAAAACTTGCAATAATTAGAGTAAACAATTAAGTTTTTAAATTTAGTAAATGATTATGAAGACCTGTTCATTTTGTTTTCTTAAGCGGTACCTCATGTCCGTGTTTTAGGGGTAATCTGGGTATCTGATGCCATAGATCTGAGGACATTCCTGCTTGCACCGTCGTATCATTTTTGCCGAGGTCTTATTTTTATAGATTTGCTTAATGGATGGGAGCTGGCGAGTTGTCTGATAAACCAGCTGAACGTCGGTTGGTCGTTGGTTTCCACTGCAGAGTTTGATAGTACATTGGGTAGGATGTCTGAGCTTCTTTGGGGTTGTTCCACGGTGAACGTCAATTTTTGCAGGATTAGTGACCACGGAGTTAATTTGGCTTTGACATTTATGAAATTGTTCAGCCAAACCAAGGCACTGTTGTCCGTTTTTAATTTAAAGGGTTCATCTTCTAGACAGGCTAGGAATTTTTTTACAGTTTACACAAGAGAACAACCTGTGTTCCTCGTCGGAGTCTAGCTAGTTGGAAGGGTTGGGCTAGTGCGGCTAAGAAAGCTTGTTGTTTGGCGTCTGTCTACTTACACGGTTTTTTTGCTCCGTGCAGTTCTATGATGGGGCTGGCTATGATGGAGAATTTTAGTAGATTCCCATGAATGTTGTAGTGGTTGGTTAGTTTTGGCCACTAACTTGATATTCCAGGTGTTCCACGCCGTTATTCCAAACTTGCATTTGGATATTTTGCATTTTAAGCCATACTTTTGCAATCGTTTTAGGACTCGGCGAAGATGGCCCATTGCTGTTTATGGTTTTAGACCATGATATTATTCAGATAAACCTGGAGCATGGTACTCAGGAGACTATATACTTCTGGAAAGTGGCTGGTCCGTTTTTGAGTCCTAATGGTCTCACTGTGAATTAGTAAATGCCTCCATCCGGAGCTGCGATAAAGGTGTAAGATTTGTGGTTCTCTTCCATCGGTATCTGCCAGTAGCCGGTGGTTAGGTTAAGTTGGGTGAAGACTTGAGCATTTCCAAAATTCTTTGAAGTTTTTTGGATTTTTGGGACGGGTGCTGTTTTAGTCTTGATGATGCTATTAAGCTTGTAGTTTATACAAAAGCGTGACTTGCCATTTTTTTTGTTAATCAGTACTACCGGGGTGCAGTATCTACTGCTGATATTATCCAGATAGATCTGGACCATGATGCTCAGGAGACGATATACTTCTGGAAAGTGGTTGGTTTGTGTTCGAGTTTGAATGGCATTACTGTGAATTGGTAAATGCCTCCATCCGGAGCTGCGAAAGTGGTGTAAGGTTTGTTGCTCTCATCCATCGGTATCTGCCAGTAGCCGGTGGTTAGGTTGAGTTTGGTGAAGACTTGAACATTCCCAAAATTCTTTAAAGTCTCTTGGATTTTTGGGAAGGGTGCTGTTTCAGTCTTGACGACGCCATTCAGCTTCACGTAGTTTATACCAAAGCGTGACTTGCCATTCTTTTTGTTAATCAGTACCAACGGGGCGCAGTATCTGCTGCTGATATTGTCTCGATAGACCTGGAGCATGGTACCCAGGAGACGATATACTTCTGGAAAGTGGCTGGTCCGTTTTTGAGTCCGAATGGCATTACTGTGAATTGGTAAGTGCTTCCATACGAAGCTGCGAAAGTGGTGTAAGGTTTGTGGCTTTCTTTCATTGGTATCTGCCAGTAGCTGGTGGTTAGGTTGAGTTTGGTGAAGGGTTGAGCATTTCCAAATTTTTTTAAAGTTTCTTAGATTTTTGGTAAGGGAGCTGTTTCAGTCTTGATGACGCCATTCAGCTTTCTGTAGTTTATACAAAAGCGTGACTTGCCATTTTTTTTTGTTAATCAGTACCACCGGGTTGCAATATCTGCTGCTGATATTGTCTAGATAGACCTGGAGCATGGTACCCAGGAGACGATATAATTCTGGAAAGTGGCTGGTCCGTTTTTGAGTCCGAATGGCATTACTGTGAATTTTTAAATGCTTCCATCCGGAGCTGCGAAAGTGGTGTAAGGTTTGTGGCTTTGTTCCATCGGTATTTGCCAGTAGCCGGTGGTTAGGTTGAGTTGGGTGAAGGCTTGAGCATTTTCAAATTTTTTTAGTCTTTTGGATTTTTGGGAAGGGTGCTGTTTCAGTCTTGATGACGCCATTCAACTTTCTGTAGTTTATACAAAAGCGTGACTTGCCATGCTTTTTGTTAATCAGTACCACCGGGGCGCAGTATTTGCTGCTGATATTGTCTAGATAGACCTGGTGCATGGTACCCAGGAGACGATATACTTCTGGAATGTGGCTGGTCCGTTTTTCAGTCCGAATGGCATTACTGTGAATTGGTTAATGCCTCTATCCGGAGCTGCGAAAGTGGTGTAAGGTTTGTGGCTCTCTTCCATCGGTATCTGCCAGTAGTCGGTGGTTAGGTTGAGTTTGGTGAAGGGTTGCGCATTTCCAATTTTTTTTTAAGTTTTTTGAATTTTAGGGAGGGGTGTTGTTTTAGTCTTGATGACGCCATTCAGCTTCCTGTAGCTTATGTAAAAGCGTGACTTGCCATCTTTTTTGTTAATCAGTATCACTAGGGCGCAGTATCTGCTGCTGATATTGTCCAGATAGACCTGGAGCATGGTACACAGGAGACGATATACTTCTGGCAAATGACCGTCCGTTTTTGAGTTCAAATGGCATTCCTGTGAATTGGTAAGTGTTTCCATCCATAGTTGCGAACGTGGTGTAAGGTTTGTGGCTCTTTTCTATTGGTATATACCAATAGCCGGTGGTTAGGTTGAATTTGGTGAAGACTTGATCATTTCCAAAAATTTTTAAAGTCTTTTGGATTTTTGGGAAGGATGCAGTTTTAGTCTTAATGACGTCATTTAGCTCCCTGTAGTTTATGCAAAAGCGTGAAGTGCCATCCTTTTTATTAACCAGTACCATCCGGGCGCAGTATCTGTTGCTGCTCTTTTTGATTATTCTGTTGGTGAGTAATTCGTGAATGTGAGTGAGCTCGTACCGTAGTTTTGTCCACTAAATCGAATTGGTGGGTGATGGTTTTATTGGCCGTTGGAACGATGCTGTCATTGAATACTGTGTGGAACTCTTGGAGTAGGGATGTTAATCGGGCTTGATTTGGGAACGAGTTGGTGGAAATTTAAATTTTCTTCTTGGTCAGAAGTGTGCAAACATTGACGGGAATAGTTGATACTGATTTCCTGATCTCGGCCAGTGGTAGCCTAGTATCACGTTGTTCCCCAGACTGGGTGTGACGATGAATGGAATGACTTGGCATTGGTCGCTAATCTTTACGATTGCTTTCATCTTGACTGTAATTTGCTTTGAGGTTGTTTGGTCGGCCTGCTTAGCTCGTAAACTTGATGGTTGTGTTTTGGGTACGCAGAGCTTTGTGAAGTTCTGGCTTGCTCCCGATCTATCAAGGCTTGATCTGGGTTCTATTAATTGATGACGGTAATACGGGGAAAGATTTTTTCTCCCACCATTCCTGCTCTGTTTTTATGTGCTGGGTGATATTTGGGGGTTTGTCATGGGAAGCTGATTTTCTTTTGACGTTTTGTTTTGATTTTTTGAATTCTTTTTTGGCGATGTTTGGTCGAATTGGGCGATTTGCGTTTTTTGGGTTGAGAGGGTCGTTTCTCGGCTGGGCTGAGTTAGCGAGAGTGTTTGCCGCCGTTGTTGGTTTTGGACTTGGTTTTGGGCTAGGCCGAAAGAGTTTGCGGCGGGCCAAATTGGTTTCTACTCGGATGGCCAATTGTTCAAAGGTTTTGAAAGTGATGATGTTCAGCGACTGCTGGATTTGAAGTTTTACTAAAGTTGCAAACATTCGGTCTGCCGTCTTAGATAATTATCTACTGGTTCTTTTGGCCCATGGTTGGAAGTCGTTGATTAGCTGGCCATTTTGACAAGCTCTACTAGGTCCGCGTACTGCCGAAGAATTTTTTGCTTTGAGTTTCTTTAGTTTGGGGGTTTTGACTGTTCCTTCAAGTTGTGTCAGCACTTTGTAATAGGCTGTTTCTTGGATTTTTTTATCTTGAAAATATTGTTTAATAATAGCCTTGAAGAATGATTCTGGATTTTTAGAGCGATTTCTATTTTCTTCTCTTTGTCCATCTTCTCTACTTTGTCAATCTTCTCCTCTTTGTTCACCAAGAATTTTTTTTCTTGTTATTTTGGTTAACATAGTGAATTTTTTTTTGCCGGTATTCTTTTTTCTCTAGGGGTACTGTTTGATGTCGTCTAGGCTTCTGTTGGCCCTACGTTGTGCGTCCTTTGTCACCGTCTTCTCGGTCAGGATTAACAATTTGGATATGATGCAGTGGTTGCATTAGCTCCGGCCGATAGGTGTTTGCTCGAATGCGAAACACTTTCTTGAAGTTTCTGTGTTTTTGTTTGTTGTCTGGTGTAGGTGTGCACTGGGTCTTGGGCATCGAGTGCTAAGACAACGGGAAAAAATCCCCTGTATGATTTATGGTATAGACTTGCTGGACGAGTCCCCTAGGGTTTGGGGACTCGCAGTTGCAACCAGGGGTTGCGCGGTCAAACGACGTTGAGATGGCACTATTTCCTCTCAAGTGGTCATTTTAAAATGCGTCCCTTCGATTGCTTGTAATGTGGTTATGGTTGTGGGCCGCTTCCCCGGCATGATGAAGCGATGCGGCCGTCGGTGCGTAGCTGGAAATCTATCTTGTCAACCAAGGGAAGAAATTCTCGGCTTCTAATAGATATAAGAGGAACGGATTATGATGATATCTTGTTAATTATGGAGATCAAGAGTTACAAGGCATAGCTAATGTTATTGTCACTTTTTGAAGCGAAAATGAGGTAATCTGCGATTAGTTCTGGTTTACGTTGCGGGTCATATTTTGTTGTCATCTACGAGTATATACTTCCAGATTTTGGTGAGCTACTTGTGAATTTCCAGATGGACTATTGTCAGTTCAACATGGCCAAAGTTCCGTTACGCTAGGTTTTGTCGTAAAAAAATTGAACCTTTTTCTGAACCAGTTAATTTCAGATTGATTAAGTCAGTTTACATTATTTGAGTTCTTTTTGGCGTGGTGTAAGGTTTATGGCTCTCTTCTATCGGTATCTGCCAGTAGCCGGTGGTTAGGTTGAGTTTGGTGAAGACTTGATCATTTCCAAAATTCTTTAGTTTCTTGGATTTTTGGGAAGGGTGCTGTTTCAGTCTTAATGACGCCATTCAGCTTCCTGTAGTTTATACAAAAGCGTGACTTGCCATTTTTCTTGTTAATCAGTACCACCGGGGCGCAGTATCTGCAGCTGATATTGTCTAGATAAACCTGGAGCATGGTACTCAGGAGACGATATACTTCTGGAAAGTGCTGGTTCGTTTTTGAGTTCGAATGGCATTACTGTGAATTGGTAAGTGCCTCCATCCGGAGCTGCGAAAGTGGTGCAAGGATTGTGGTTCTCTTTTATCGGTAGCTGCCAGTAGCCAGTGGTTATGTTGAGTTTGGTGAAGACTTGAGCATTTCCAAAATTCTTTAGTTTCTTGGATTTTTGAGAAGGGTGCTGTTTCAGTGTTGATGACGCCATTCAACTTCTTGTAGTTTATACAAAAGCGTGGCTTGCCATTCTTTTTGTTAATCAGTATCACCGGGGCGCATTATCTGCTGCTGATATTGTCCAGATAGACCTGGAGCATGGTACCCAGGAGACGATATACTTCTGGAAAGTGGCTGGTTTGTTTTTGAGTTTGAATGGTATTACTGTGAATTGGTAAGTGCTGCGATAGAGGTGTAAGATTTGTGGTTTTCTTCCATCGGTATCTGCCAGTAGCCGGTGGTTAGATTAAGTTGGGTGAAGACTTAAGCATTTCCAAAATTCTTTAAAGTTTCTTGGATTTTTGGGAGGGGTGCTGTTTTAGTCTTGATGACGCCATTCAGCTTTCTGTAATTTATACAAAAGCGTGACTTGCCACCATTTTTGTTAATCAGCACTACCGGGGCGCGGTATCTGCTGCTGATATTGTCCAGATAGACCTGGACCCATGGTACCCAAGCGACGATATACTTCTGGGAAGTGGCTGGTTCGTATTTGAGTCCGAATAGCATTACTGTGAATTGGTAAGTGCCTCCAACCGGAGCTGCGAATGTGGTGTAAGGTTTGTTGCTCTCTTCCATCGGTATCTGCTAGTAGGTAAGTTTTTTGGATTTTTGGGATGGGTGCTGTTTTAGTCTTGATGACGCCATTCAGCTTCCTGTAGTTTATGCGAAAGCGTGACTTGTTATTCTTTTTGTTAATCAGTACCACCGTGGCTCAGTATCTGCTGCTGATATTGTCCAGATAGACCTGGAGCATGGTACCCAGGAGACGATATACTTCTGGAAAGTGGCTGGTCCTTTTTTGAGTCCGAATGGCATTACTGTGAATTGGTAAGTGCCTCCATCCGGAGCTGCGAAAGTGGTGTAAGGTTTGTGGCTCTCTTCTATTGGTATCTGCCAGTAGCCGGTGGTTAGGTTGAGTTTGGTGAAGACTTGAGCATTTTCAAAATTCTTTAGTCTCTTGGATTTGTGACTGGTCCGTTTTTGAGTCCGAATGATATTCCTGTGAATTAGTAAGTGCTTCTATACGGAGCTTCGAAAGTGGTGTAAGGTTTGTGGCTTTCTTTCATTGGTATCTGCCAGTAGCCGGTGGTTAGGTTGAATTTGTTGAAGATTTGAACATTCCCAAAATTCTTTAAAGTTTCTTGGATTTTTGGGAAGGGTGCTGTTTTAGTCTTGATGACGCTATTCAGCTTCCTGTAGTTTATATAAAAGCGTGACTTGCCATTCTTTTTGTTAATCAGTACCTCCCGGACGCAGTATCTGCTGCTGATATTGTCTAGATAGACCTGGGGCATGGTACCCAGAAGACGATATACTTCTGGAAAGTGACTGGTCTGTTTTTGAGTCCGAATGACATGACTGTGAATTGGTAAGTGCTTCCATACGGAGCCGCGAAAGTGGTGTAAGGTTTGTGGCTTTGTTTCATTGGTATCTTCCAGTAGCCGGTGGTTAGGTGGAGTTTGGTGAAGACTAAAGAATTTTGGAAATGCTTAAGTCTTAAGCATTTCCAAAATTTTTAGTCTTTTGGATTTTTGGGAGGGGTGCTGTTTCAGTCTTGATGTCATTCAGCTTCTTGTAGTTTATGCATAAGCGTGACTTGCTATCCTTTTTGTTAATCAGTACCACCGGGGCGCAGTATCTGCTGCTAATATTGTCCAACTAGACCTGGAGCATGGTACTCAGGAGACGAAATGCTTCTGGAAAGTGGCTGGTTTGTTTTTGAGTACGAATGGTATTACAGTGAATTGGTAAGTGCTTCCAACCGGAGCTGCGAAAGTGGTGTAAGGTTTGTGGTTCTCTTCCATCGGTATCTGCCAGTAGTCGGTGGTTAGGCTGAGTTTGGTGAAGATTTGAGAATTTCCAAAATTCTTTAGTCTCTTAGATTTTTGGGAAGGGTGCTGTTTCAGTCTTGATGACGCCTTTCAGCTTTTTGTAGTTTATACAAAAGCGTGACTTGTCATTTTTTTTGTTAATCAGTACCTCCCGGACGCAGTATCTGCTGCTGATATTGTCTAGATAGACCTGGAGCATGGTACCCTGGAGACGATATACTTCTGGAAAGTGGCTGGTCCGTTTTTGAGTCCGAATGGCATTACTGAAAATTGATAAGTGCTTCCATACGAGCTGCGAAAGTAGTGTAAAGTTTGTGGCTTTCTTTCATTGGTATCTGCCAGTAGCTGGTGGTTAGGTTGAGTTTGGTGAAGGGTTGAGCATTTTTAAAGTTTTTTAGATTTTTGGGAGGCTTACTATTTCAGTCTTGATGACGCCGTTCAGCTTCTTGTAGTTTATGCGAAAGCGTGACTTGCTTTTTGTTAATCAGTACCACTGGGGCGCAGTGTCTGCTGGTGTTCCTTTTGATTATTCCGTTGGTGAGTAATTTGTGAATTTGTTTTAAAATGTACGAGCTCACTCGGAGTTTTGTCCACCAATTCGAATTTGTGGGTGATGGTCTTGTGTTGTTGGACGTTGGAACGATGCTGTCATTGAATACTGTATGGAACTTCTGGAATAGGTCTATTAATCGGGCTTGATTTGTGTACGAGTTGGGAATTTCAGTTTTGTTTTTGGCCAGAAACTGGTTTGGTTGTTGTTGTGACCAGTATATGGTGGACTGGTGTTTTTTTTTTGTGCAAACATTGAAGCGGAGTAGTTGATACTGACTTCTTTGGGTGTGATGAGGAAGGGAATGACGCTAATCTTTACGGTCGCGTTTACCTCGCTCGTAAGTTGCACTAAGGTTGCTGGTGGGAGTTTCAATTTTCTACTTGGTCAGAAGTGTTTAAACATTGACGGGAATAGTTGATAATGACTTTCTGCTTAGTCCTCCTAAGCGCTGTGAAATGTCTCTATATTCTCAGTTTTAAAGATTTTGTTACTACTTTTTTTATGCCTAAACCTCCTAAGCGCTGTGAAAAATCTCTTAAGACTATTCGAGTAGTTATTCTATCTATCAAAGAGAAAAGAGTTCTTAGAGATGTAGACTTGTACAAATAGTTAAGACTTTTTAAAATTTTAAATTTAAGAAATGATTATGATGACCTGTTTATAGCCGGCGGAGGTGCGGAGCGATACTACATGTCCGTGTCGTAGGGGTCTGGGTCTTCTAATCGTTCCTTGTGGCACCGTTGTATCATTTTTGCCGAGGTTTTACCTTCAAGTAGATTTGCTAGTTGTTGTTTTCGGGTTGTAATAGCCCGTCATTGGTTTTGATTGAAGAGTACAGAGTTGGATAGTACATTGGGTAGGATGTCTGAGCTTCTGTGGGCTTGTTCCACGGTGAACGTCAATTTTTGCAGGATTAGTGACTACCGAGCTAATTTGGCTTTGGAATCTATGGAATTGTTTAGCTAGACCAAGGTTTCTGTTGTTCGATCTTAATTTTAAGGGTTTATTTCCTAGATAGACTAGGATTTTTTTACAGTCCACACGATTGCCATACATTCTAATTTATTAGAATGGAACTTCTTTTGAGACTCTTGAGTTTGGCACACTGGCATACGACACGGCATGTTTTTGGTTGTTTTTTATACAATGCGTTTGTTTGGAGAATAAACGGTATTACTGATCGGGGTCTGGCCAATTGGAGGGGCCGGGTTAGTGCGGTTTCACACAAACGGGTTTTTTGCTTCTTGCAGTTTCATGATGTGGCCGACTGGGACAGAGATTTTGGGTATGTATTCCCGGAGCCAGGTACAGATATTCAAAAAGCGGCGGAGTTGCTTTTGGTTATTTGATGTCGGGTAGTCTTAAAATGCTGACAGATGATGTGGTAGTGGTTGGTTACCTTTGGCACTAACTTGGTGCCACAGGTAATTTAAACTTGCATTTTGACATTTTGCATTTTAAGCTATATTTTTGCAATCGTTCTGGGACTTGATGGAGATGGTCAATGTTCTGTTTATGGTTTTGAGAATAGACCATGATATTGTCCAGATTAGGATCAGGGTTATGGTATCTATATACTTCTGTAAAGTGGCTGGTCCGTTCTTGAGTCCGAATGGTCTTACTGTGAATTGGTAAAATAGGTGTACGATTTGTGACTCTCTTATATTGGTATCTGCCGGTAGCAGTGGTTAGGTTGAGTTTGTAGAAGACCTGAGCATTTCTAAAATTCTTAAAAATCTTTTGAATTTTAGGGAGAGGTGTTGTTTCAGTTTTGATGTCATTTGATGATGATGTTTGCTACCCTTTTAGATGATCAGTAGCAGCTGCTTCTTTTTTCGATTATTTTGTTGCTGATTAGTTTGTGGATTTGTTCAAAAATCTGGGCTTTGTGGCGAGCATTGTAGATGTATTGAGGAGTTTGTACTAGTGTTTTATTCACTAGATTGATTTGGTGGGTGATGGTCTTATTGGCCGTTGGAACGATGCTGTTATTGAATACTGTGTAGAATTCTTAGGTTTATTTATCGGGTCTGATTTGGAACGAGTTGGTAGTAATTTCAATTTTTTTTTTGGTCTGAACATGTTTTGTTATTGTTGTGACCGGTATATGGAATAGTCGATTCTTGACTTCCTTGGGTGTGACGAGGAAGGGAATGAAGCTAATATTTACGGTTGTTTTTATTTTGCCCGTAATTTGCTTTGAGGTTGTTGGGTCGGCCTGCTTGGCTTGTAAGTTTAATGGTTGTGTTTTGGGTACGCAGAGCCTTGTGAAGTTCTGGCTTGCTCTCGATCTATCAAGGCTTTGATCTGTGTTCTATTAATTGATTACGGTAATACGGGGAAAGATTTTTTCTCCCACCATTCCTGCTCTGTCTTTATGTGCTGGGTGATATTTTGGGGTTTGTCATGGGAAGCTGATTTTCTTTTGACGTTTTGTTTTGATTTTTTTAATTCTTTTTTGGCGATGTGTGTTGTTGTTGGGTCGAATTGGGCGATTTGCGTTTTTTGGTTTCTCGGCTGGGCTGAGTTAGCGAGAGTGTTCGCCGCCGTTGTTGGTTTTGGGCTAGGCCGAAAGGGTTTTTGGCGGGCCAAATTGGTTTCTACTCGGATGGCCAATTGTTCAAAGGTTTTGAAAGGGATGATGTTCAGCGACTGCTGGAATTGAAGTTTTACCAAAGTTGCAAAGGTGTTAAAGACTCGGCGATATAAAGTGGTCTGCCGTCTTAGGTAATTATCTACTGGTTCTTTTGGCCCATGGTTGGAAGTCGTTAATTAGCTGGCCATTTTGACAAGCTCTACTAGGTCCTCGTACTGCTAAAGAATTCTTTGCTTTGAGTTTCTTTAGTTTGGGGGTTTTGACTGTTCCTCCAAGCTGAGTCAGCACTTTGTGATAGGCCGTTTCTTGGATTTTCTGATCTTGAAAATATTGTTTGATAATAGCCTTGAAGAATGATTCTGGATTTTTAGAGCGATCTCCGTCAAAGCTTAGTGGTTTTTCTGGTGTGTTGATAAGGATTGCAAAGAATTTGCAACCTTTACCAGTACGCATGTTTTGGGACAATATTTTCTTCATTTTGTCCATCTTCTCTACTTAGGTCAATCTTCTCCTCTGTGTTCACCAAGAATTTTTTTTTCTTGTTAGTTTGGTTAACATAGTGAATTTTTTTTGCCGGTATCCTTTTTTCTCTAGGGGTACTGTTTGAGGTCGTCTAGGCTTCTGTTGGTTCTACGTTGTGCGTCATTTGTCACCGTCTTCTCGGTCAGGATTAACGATTTGGATATGATGCAGTGGTTGCATTAGCTTCGGCCGATAGGTGTCTGCCCGAAAGCGGAACACTTTCTCGAAGTTTCTGTGTTTTTGTCTGGTGTAGGTGTGCACTGGGTCTTGGACTACTTCTTGGAGAAGCTTTCTAGATATGGAGTGGCTTCTTGGGGTATGATTGTTTAGTTTCCCGGCATTGACTGCTAAGACACCGGGAAAAAATTTCTTGTTTGATTTATGGTATAGACTTGCTGGACGAGTTCTCTAGGGTTTGGGGACTCGCAGTTGCAACCAAGAGTTGCGCGGTCAAACGACGTTGAGATGGCACTATTTCCTCTCAAGTGGTCATTTTAAAATGCGTCAACGAGGGCGGTTGGTGCAATCCCTTCGATCGCTTGTAATGTGGTTATGGTTGTGGGCCGCTTCCCCGGCATGATGAAGCGATGCGGCCGTCGGTGCGTAGATGGAAATCTATCTTGTCAACCAAGGGAAGAAATTCTTGTCTCCTAATAGATATAAGAGGAACGGATTATGATGATGGTGATGATGATGATATCTTATTAATTATGGAGATCAAGAGTTACAAGGCATTGCTAATGTTATTGTCACTTTTTGAAGCGAAAAAGAGGTAATTTGCGAGTAGTTTTGGTTTACGTTGTTGGTCATATTTTGTTGTCATCTACGAGTGTATACTTTTTGATTTTGGTGAGTTACTTGTGAATTTCCAGATGGACTATTGTGAGTTCAACATGGCCAAAGTTGCGTTACGCTAGGTTTTGTCGTAAAAAATTTGAACCTTTCTCTAAACCAGTTAATTTCAGATTGATTAAGCTGGGGAAAAATATATTTCTAGCCGTTGTGGGGAATATAAGTTTTGCAAATATTGCTGCAGTTGTCGTTTGTGCTGTATGTTTTATGGACGAGGAGTTTAGGATGTTTAGGTTTTGAAATCAAAGTCTCTGGATTTGTGCCAAGCCACTGATTGTTTCATTGTAGACAGTTTACATTATTTGAGTTCTTTTTGGCGTGGTGTAAGGTTTATGGCTCTCTTCCATCGGTATCTGCCAGTAGTCGGTGGTTAGGTTGAGTTATGTGAAGGGTTGAGGATTTCTAATTTTTTTTTAAATTTCTTGGATTTTTGGGAAGGTTGCTGTTTCAGTCTTGATGACGTCATTCAGTTTTCTGTAGTTTATGCAAAAGCGTGACTTGCTATTCTTTTTGTTAATCAGTACCACCGGGGTCCAGTATCTGCTGCTGATATTGTCCAGATAGACCTGGATCATGGTATCCAAGAGACGATATACTTCAGGAAAGTGGCTGGTCCGTTTTTGAGTCCGAATGGCATTACTGTGAATTGGTAAGTGCCTTTATCCGGAGCTGCGAAAATGGTGTAAGGTTTGTGGTTCTCTTCCATCGGTATCTGCCAGTAGCCAGTGGTTAGGTAGAGTTTGGTAAAGACTTGACCATTTCCAAAATTTTTTAGTTTCTTGGATTTTTGGGAAGGGTGCTGTTTCAGTCTTGATGACGCCATTCAGCTTCCTGTAGTTTATACAAAAGCGTGACTTGCCATTCTTTTTGTTAATCAGTACCACTGGGGCGCAGTATCTCCTGCTGATATTGTCTAGATAGACCTGGAGCATGGTACTTATGAGACGATATACTTCTGGAAAGTGCTGGTCCGTTTTTGAGTCCGAATGGCATTACTGTGAATTGGTAAGTGCTTCCATACGGAGCTGCGAAAGTGATTGTAAGGTTTGTGGCTCTCTTTTATTGGTAGCCGGTGGTTAGGTTGAGTTTGGTGAAGACTAGAGCATTTCCAAATTTTTTTTAAAGTCTTTTGGATTTTTGGGAAGGGTGCTGTTTCAGTCTTGATGACGTCATTCAGTTTTCTGTAGTTTATGCGAAAGCGTGACTTGCTGTCCTTTTTGTTAATCAGTACCACCGGGGCCCAGTATCTGCTGCTGATATTGTCCAGATAGACCTGGAGCATGGTACCCAGGAGACTATATACTTCTGGAAAGTGGCTGGTCTACTTATGAGTCCTAATGGTCTCACTGTGAAATGGTAAATGCTTCCATCCGGGGCTGCGAAAGTGGTGTAAGGTTTATGGCTCTCTTCCATCGGTATCTGCCAGTAGCCGGTGGTTAGGTTGAGTTTGGTGAAGACTTGAGCATTTCCAAAGTCTCTTGGATTTTTGGGAAGGGTGCTGTTTCAGTCTTAATGACGTCATTCAGTTTTCTGTAGTTTATGCGAAAGCGTAACTTGCTATCTTTTTTGTTAATTAGTACCAGTATCTGTTGCTGCTCCTTTTGATTATTCTGTTGGTGAGTAATTCGTGAATGTGAGTGAGCTCGTACCGGAGTTTTGTCCACTAAATTGAATTGGTGGGTGATGGTTTTATTGGCCGTTGGAACGATGCTGTCATTGAATACTGTGTGGAACTCTTGGAGTAGGGATGTTAATCGGGCTTGATTTGGGAACGAGTTGGTGGAAATTTTAATTTTCTTCTTGGTCAGAAGTGTGCAAACATTGACGGGAATAGTTGATACTGATTTCCTGATCTCGGCCAGTGGTAGCCTAGTATCACGTCGTTCCCCAGACTGGGTGTGACGATGAATGGAATGACTTGGCATTGGTTGCTAATCTTTACGATTGCTTTCATCTTGACTGTAATTTGCTTTGAGGTTGTTGGGTCGGCCTGCTTAGCTCGTAAACTTGATGGTTGTGCTTTGGGTACGCAGAGCTTTGCGAAGTTCTGGCTTGCTCCCGATCTATCAAGGCTTGATCTGGGTTCTATTAATTGATGACGGTAATACGGGGAAAGATTTTTTCTCCCACCATTCCTGCTCTGTTTTTATGTGCTGGGTGATATTTGGGGGTTTGTCATGGGAAGCTGATTTTCTTTTGACGTTTTGTTTTGATTTTTTGAATTCTTTTTTGGCGATGTTTGGTCGAATTGGGCGATTTGCGTTTTTTGGTTTGAGAGGGTCGTTTCTCGGCTGGGCTGAGTTAGCGAGAGTGTTTGCCGCCGTTGTTGGTTTTGGACTTGGTTTTGGGCTAGGCCGAAAGAGTTTGCGGCGGGCCAAATTGGTTTCTACTCGGATGGCCAATTGTTCAAAGGTTTTGAAAGGGATGATGTTCAGCGACTGCTGGAATTGAAGTTTTACCAAAGTTGCAAAGGTGTTAAAGACTCGGCGATATAAAGTGGTCTGCCGTCTTAGGTAATTATCTACTGGTTCTTTTGGCCCATGGTTGGAAGTCGTTAATTAGCTGGCCATTTTGACAAGCTCTACTAGGTCCTCGTACTGCTAAAGAATTCTTTGCTTTTAGTTTCTTTAGTTTGGGGGTTTTGACTGTTCCTCCAAGCTGAGTCAGCACTTTGTGATAGGCCGTTTCTTGGATTTTCTGATCTTGAAAATATTGTTTGATAATAGCCTTGAAGAATGATTCTGGATTTTTAGAGCGATCTCCGTCAAAGCTTAGTGGTTTTTCTGGTGTGTTGATAAGGATTGCAAAGAATTTGCAACCTTTACCAGTACGCATATTTTGGGACAATATTTTCTTCATTTTGTTCATCTTCTCTACTTAGGTCAATATTCTTCTCTTTGTTCACCAAGAATTTTTTTTTCTTGTTAGTTTGGTTAACATAGTGAATTTTTTTTTGCCGGTATCCTTTTTTCTCTAGGGGTACTGTTTGAGGTCGTCTAGGCTTCTGTTGGTTCTACGTTGTGCGTCATTTGTCACCGTTCTCGGTCAGGATTAACGATTTGGATATGATGCAGTGGTTGCATTAGCTTCGGCCGATAGGTGTTTGCCCGAAAGCGGAACACTTTCTCGAAGTTTCTGTGTTTTTGTC
Organism: Tachinus rufipes; assembly: GCA_963932245.1. Classification (NCBI taxonomy): domain Eukaryota; kingdom Metazoa; phylum Arthropoda; class Insecta; order Coleoptera; family Staphylinidae; genus Tachinus; species Tachinus rufipes. The sequence continues at coordinate 14,994,133 of OZ010750.1, forward strand.
TGGTGTAGGTGTGCACTGGGTCTTGGACTACTTCTTGGAGAAGCTATCTAGATGTGGAGTGGTTTCTTGGGGTATGATTGTTTGGTTTCCCGGCATTGACTGCTAAGACACCGGAAAACAATTTCTTGTTTGATTTATGGTATAGACTTGCTGGACGAGTCCTCTAGGGTTTGGGGACTCGCAGTTGCAACCAAGAGTTGAGATGGCACTATTTCCTCTCAAGTGGTCATTTTAAAATGCGTCAACGAGGGCGGTTGGTGCAATCCCTTCGATCGCTTGTAATGTGGTTATGGTTGTGGGCCGCTTCCCCGGCATGATGAAGCGATGCGGCCGTCGGTGCGTAGATGGAAATCTATCTTGTCAACCAAGGGAAGAAATTCTTGTCTCCTAATAGATATAAGAGGAACGGATTATGATGATGGTGATGATGATGATATCTTATTAATTATGGAGATCAAGAGTTACAAGGCATTGCTAATGTTATTGTCACTTTTTGAAGCGAAAATGAGGTAATCTGCGATTAGTTCTGGTTTACGTTGCTGGTCATATTTTGTTGTCATTTACGAGTATATACTTCCAGATTTTGGTGAGCTAAAATGGCCAAAGTTGCGCTATGCTAGGTTTTGTCTTAAAAATTTTGAACCTTTCTCTAAACCAGTTAATTTCAGATTGATTAAGCTGGGGAAAAATATATTTCTAGCCTTGTGGGGAATTTAAGTTTTGCAAATATTGCTGCAGTAGTCGTTTGTGCTGTATGTTTTATGGACGAGGAGTTTAGGATTTTTAGGTTTTGAAATCAAAGTCTCTGGATTTGTGCCACGCCACTGATTGTTTCATTGTAGACAGTTTACATTATTTGAGTTCTTTTTGGCATGGTACTCAATTAATTCAATCTCGTTTGAGTCTCGGAAAACCGTGGCTGAATTTTTTTTTTTTATAGATTTTTGCTTTGTTACCACTGGAAGGTGCACTCAGGTTTCCTCAGTTACAATTGTTATCTTAGTACAAAACCGTGAAATTTTTCTCGCATATTATTTACACAATTTTTGCTCATTCTCAAATTTTGGTCTAGAAATAGTCGATTTTTTTGTTGAAAATTGCGTTTTTGGGGAAATTTTTGATACAATTTGGTTTTGGAAATGGATCTCGTTGGTGTACTCAGGTCTCCCCAGTTATAGTTTTAGAGAAGAAGTTTCCATCTCGGTATGAAGTCGTTAAATTTTCTTTGCATAGTAGTTGTTTACACAGTTTTGGTTTTCGACTAACGATTCTGAGAATCCACCGAGCACACACTTTGCTTATTTTTAAATTTTGATCCAGAATCGGTCAATTTTCTTGCTGAAAGTGGCGTTTTTCGTGAGTTTTTTTATGGAAAAATCTTCTTTGGTTGATGGGTCTATGTGGTGTAGTCGTATCTCTAGACATTTTAATCTCGATTTTGTTAAGTTTTCTTTTTATATTAGTTATCCACACAATTTTTGTTTTGAACTGAGGAGTCTGAGCAGACACTTTGCTGTCAATTTTTTTGCTGAAAATTGTGACTTTAGAGATTTTTTATGATAGCTTAGTCCATGGGTCTCAGTGGTGTACTCAGCTATCTTCAGTTACAAGTTTAAAGATGAAGTCTTCATTTTGAGATAAAGGCATTAAATATTCTTTTCAATAACTGAAATGTTTACTCGGCGATCAGTGAGCACCTAACTTTAGTACGATATTTTGTGTTTGTGCTTCTAGAGGTCTTTTGTACATTGGGTAATTGCAAATGGGTTTCCTGACCGATTTGAGCTGCTTCAAAATTTAACAAATTTCAACTTGAAAATGCGGTATTGTTGATTTTATACGTTTTAAATTTTAGGCCACTATGTCACGTAAACTAGCCTAGTGCGAAGTCTGTTACGCCGGCAGTCTGATTTCGATCCCAAGCAGCTGTATCAGGCAACCTTGGAAAATGACCTAGTGCGAGGACTTACGCCGGTAGTCTTGGGTCGTTATCCAGCAGCTGCAATATGTAATTGTCGATTTTATAGAGATTTTATACGTTTTAGGCAAACGTTCTAATGCGATGGGGCTGTCTGGGATCGATTTCCAGCAACTTTAATATTTATTTTGATGCGGTTAGAAATTTTAAATCACTTATTTAAATGGCAAATATTAAGCGATTTGAACTAAACTTTAAAAACTTTACATAATAAAACTGTCATCATAACACACTTTGTTTTTATCGCTAGGTAGATAACAAAAAATAGTTAACACGAGCTACAATATATTGTCCTGAAATTGACGTCAAATTTTCAGATAAAATCAGCTAGTTGTGAATAGAATAATTTGTAACATAATTTACATTTCTTTTTAAACTGAACATAATGCTCAAGGACTTATCTTTACAAATATATACTTTAGGGCCGATGAATAATCTGTAAAGTTTGTTTTTAATTTAATTTTTGTCCATTGCAGTGTTCAATATAGACGCAATTTGCAATATGTTGAAATATTTCTGCTTAGAATAGAACTAAATGATCGACTTTAACTGCTCATTGTTTTATGGTGATAATAAAAAGGTTATTCGATTAGTCACGTATGCAAAATTTTGATGTAAGCAAATAGTGCACGGAAGTTATAGAAACCATAAATTATAGATTTTATTTCTTGTTTGACAGAACTTCTGATTTGATTATTTTAGTCGGCGTGATTGAAATAGTTAGATATTCAATTCTGTGGATAATTAATGCTTAATCAGTCATAAAAATTGATTATACATCTATGATTATTATGCGATGATTCGTTATTTATAAAGAAAGTGTTTGTTGAAATTATGTAGGCGCATCTGTATGACAATATTTTCATATTGATAATTGGTATAGGCATCCGGATTATTAAGATTATATTTTAATTTGGTAACAATAGTAAACCAGTTCATATAAAATCGTCTTTTTACCTTTTGGCGTTTACTATTAATTTGTATAATAATATTTACGCCATTTCTTTCTATCCTTGGCTATCTCTTTTATTTCTTTTTTCTTGTAGCTTCTTCTTTTATTGTGCTGTTTTATGATTTTCTGGGACTTCCTTTTTTTTGTTTTTCTGTTACTCTTGTTTTGTTTGTTTTCATGCTATCTCATTTGGCCTTCCGTAATTTTTTCTTGTAATGGTTTTATTTGTAAATTCATTCTGTATGTCTTGTTAATTATTTTATCTTTTCTTGTTCTTCCTAAGGAATCTCTTCTCTATTGCATTTGTTCTTTCTATTTGTTTTTCTGTCATCCTTTATGTTTTGCTACTATACAGGGTGTTCAAAAATAATGTAAAATATTTAAGGGGGTGGTAGTACGAACCACAACAAACAAATAAACATGGGTTGTCATATCAACTGTTTCGGAGATATGAAACATTATTTATTTTCATATATATATATTTACAAAGAACAGAGTTATAGAAGATGTTTGAAGTGCCCTCGGTTCGGTACAGGGCCTAAAAACCTGTTGCCTACAATACTCATCCAAATGTTAAATGAAAAACGTGTCTGATGTTCACATTCAATCACAGCTTGGGGATTTTCTTCGGCTCAACGATGTGCATTATAAAAATTATTAATTTATTTATTTATTTAAACATATGCCATTCTACCTTTCGGTGTATGGCTTTTTACATTATTTCGTTTCATATAGTTCTCTTCATTTTTTCCTGTCCAGAGTTGTTTGTTTGATTCCTTCCCATGGTATTCCCATTCTTTCCGCTTCTTCTTTTACATTGTCGTTCCAGGTTTTTCTCTGTCTTCCTCGGGGGTTTTTTCCCATTTCTCTTGTTTCATATATTCTTTTCGTTATTCCAATCCAATATTCATGTCTAAACCATCTTAGTTGTTCCTCCATTATTTTTTCATTTATGGGTTCTATTTGTAAGTTTTGTCTGTGTACATTGTTTCTTATTCTGTCTCTTCTTGTTTTATTTTCTATCTTTCTTAGGAATCTCATTAATGTTGCATTTATTCTCATTTTGTGTTTTTCTGACAATGTCCATGTTTTGCTGGAATACATTATTGTTGGTCTTATTACCTTCTTTACTATATCTGTTTTTATGTTCTTTGGTATTTCTTTTCTTCCAAAAAATGTATTTTTTATCATGTTGAATATTTTCCCGGTTTTTCCCATTCTTACATTTATTTCGTTGTCTATCTTTTCTTTATTGTTAATTATCGTTCCTAAGTACTTAAAGTTTTCAACTTGTTCAATCTTTTTTCCCTGTAGTGTTATTCTATGGGTTTTGTTTTTTCTTGATATTATCATTGTTTTGGATTTGTCTATGTTGATCTTCATATTTATTTTTGTTAATTCCATGTCTATTATTTTGATGTTGTGTTGTAAATCTTCCTCCGTTTCCGCCATTATTGCCATATCGTCTGCAAATAGTAATTCCATAATCTTTGTTGCTTCTATCTTCCGATATCCTACTTTTAGAGTCTTCATACTTTTCTTTGCTTTTTTTATGGCTTCATCTAACACTATTGTAAATAGTATTGGATTTAGTACACACCCTTGTTTTAGCCCGATCTTGGTTTCAAATTCTTGAGATTCTTCATTGTCGGTTGTAACAATATTCTTATTTTCTTTGTATAAAGCTTTTAATAGATTTATAGTTTTTCCGTCTATGCCTCTCTTTTGAAGTACTTTCCATATATATTCTTTTCTTATCCGGTCAAATGCCTTCTCTAGATCGATGATGCAGATATGGATGTCCCTTTTCTTATTTAGAAATTTCTCGCTTAGTTGTCTTATTATGAATATAAGATCTTGAGTGCTTCTCTCTCTTCTGAATTCGCATTGTGTGTCTTCTATGGTATCTTCAATCTTGTCTCTTATTCTTTTTTCTATGATTCTTGCTAGAATTTTTCTTGGTACTCTACTCTGTAGTTATTGCAGTTTGTTTGATCTCCTTTCTTGTATATAGGTAGTATTATTCCCTTGTTCCATTCTGCTGTTATTTTTGTGCTCTTAGCTATGTCATTGAGTACTTCTGTTAATTGTTCTATTCCTTCCTTACCCATGTATTTGATCATTTCCGGTGTTATGTTGTCTATGCTTGGTGCTTTTCCTATTTTTAGTTTCTTTATGGCGTCTATAACTTCTTCTTCCTTTATTTCTTCAATTTCTGGCATGTCAGTATCATCTTCTTCATGTTCCTTTGGGCTTAGGTTTTCTGCTTCTGTCAGTTCTCTCCACCTTTCCATTATTTTATCCTCTTCTGTGATTATATTTCCTTTTTTGTCTTTTATGTTCATCTTTCTTCCTTTTCATCTGTTTTAGTGTTCCATAGAATAGTTTTTGGTTGTCTCTATAGTTTCCCGCCATCTTTTTACCGAATTGATTCCATGATTCTTTTTTAGCTTTTTAGACCTAATTATTTACTTACTTTCTTTTAATTTTGTATTCTTTATAGTCTTCTTCTTTTTTTGTTCTAATGTATTTTTTTCATTTTTTTTTTCTCTTTAATTTTCAATTTTATTTCATTTGTCCACCATTCAGTTTTTTTATTATGTTTGTTCTCTATTTTTGTTGTTCCACAGCTTTCTTTTGCTGTTTTTAGTATGGTGTTCTTGAATGTTTCCCATTTTTCTTCTACTTCTTTTGTTTCTCTAATTTTACTACATTTCTTTTTTCTTATCTCCTGGAATCTATCTCTGTGTTCTTTTTCTTTAAGTTTGTAACTTTTTATATTCTCTTTTACCTTCTTTCTTCTCTTATCTGTTTTTTATTTCATTTTTTTCAAGTCTATTTTTATTATTTAATGGTCGCTTCCGATTTCTTCCTCTCTTGATACTTTTGCATTTAAAACATTTTTCTATTTTTGTTTGCTTATTATAAAGTAGTCTATTATTGATTTTTCGTTTCTAGTCGGTTCTTCTCTCGTAAATTTATGTATCCTCTTGTGTTCAAATTTTGTGTTTGTTATAATAAGGTTGTTTTCCACGCTCAGTTCTATAATTTTTTCCCCATTATTGTTTCTGGTTTCTTCTTCCCATTTTCCCATGTATTCTTCTATTCTTGCGTTTTGGTTTCCAACTTGTCCGTTTAAGTCTCCCATGATTATTACATTTTCCAGTCCTTCATCTACTTCATTCTGTAACTTTTCAAAGAATTCATCTTTATCTTCCTTTTTAGCATCTTTGTTTTCTCCATAGGCTGTTATTATAGTCCATATTTCCTTTCCATATAGCTTTATTTCTACTGACAAGATTCTTTTGCTTATGTATCTTTCTTTTGTAGTGTCTTTTATTTTGTTTGGTGCTATTATTATACCAACTCCCCCTTTTGCTCTTTCTTTTTCATCTAATCCTGACCAGAACATCCAGTATCCTTTGTGTATTTTTCTTAGTCCTTTTTCTTTCTTTTTTGTAATTCCTAAAATTTCTATTTTATGTTTTATCATTTCTTCTACCAACTCTTCCTCTTTGTCCTTTGTGCTTTGTATATTCCATGAACCTAGTCTAATTTTTTTGATTTTTTCTCTTTTTGTACTCATTTTCCCTTTCATTGCTTTTCCGTTATCCTAGTATTTGTTTCGGTTTGTTTTGTTTGTTAATAGTTTTTTGACGCCGCTTGTTCTTCTTTGTCTTCTCTTTTTGTGACCCCCTTTTCTAGTTCATTCCATTCATAAAGTTCCTCATTGATTATTAATTTTCTGTATCCAATTTTAACTTTTTTTCCCTTTTCCTTCTCCTCTCTTGCAATGCTTCTAATATCTCTCTGCATTTTTCTTTCTTTTCATGTGAGATCATTGTCTATGTATGCATTTGTATTTTTTAGTTTACTTTTGGCTATCATGATCCTTTTTTTTCTGTTCTCAGTTTGATATTTCCAATTTGATGATTTTGTTCTCTGTATTTTTGTTTAGCCATGTTATCTTCTTAATGTCTATTTTTACTTGTAGCTTTTCTTTCAACCATTATGAAAATTAACAACTCCATTTCGTGAGAACCCGGCTTCATCTGTAAAAAGAATTTTGGCAAGAAACTGCGGGTCTTCAGCATCCTTGCGTGGAAACCAGCGACAAAAAACCAAACGTGCCTGATGATCAGTTAAATTTAAGGCCTGTACTCGTTGTACATGGTATAGATAGAGCAGCTGCTTGTGGAGGGTTTTCCAAACAAGAGTAGCACCAATTCCTACCTTGGCTGATATTCTTCGCATACTCGTCTCTGGATTATGCTCTATCCGTGCTATAATTTCTTGTTCTGCTCTAGGAGTAGATACCGACCTTGGTCTGCCGGAAAGATAGCACTGTTTTCGAAGTGAACCGGTATCGCTCAATCTCTGGTGAATTTTTCCAAACATACGATGTGAAGGAATCTGGCGATTTGGATAAGCTTCTACATAAAGACGTCGCGCTTTGGTGGCAATTCCATTAGCATGAAATGCATGTTGGCTAGTTTTGCATTAGAGTAATCAGCCATAGCAATGAAAACTTCTGCACTAACAACAATTATTTCACAAAACATCTACCAACTATGATTGATTGCAAAATAAAAAATGGAATGAATTAAGTTTGTAGGTATTTTTTTAATTTTTTTTTAAATATTTTTGACTTTTTCTGTTCACTAACTGTTTTTTATATCTTTATTTACAATTTTTTTTGTTCCACAGCTTTCTTTTGCATCCGTTTGAAAGTTTCTCATTTTCTTTCTATGCACATTTCTTTTTCTTTTTTTTTTTAATTTTTTTGTAGTTTTTTTTTTGGTATGCCGCTTGTATTTGTTCTTCTTTTAGTTTGTATGTTTTTATCTTTATCTTAACCTTTTTCTTCTTTTGTCTGTTTAACTTTTGCTTTCCATTTCATGTCCAAATGATGGTTGCTTTCTGTTTTTGCCTGATTTGATACTCTTACATTTTTTACCTTGTTCCAGTTGTTTTTGTTAAGTAGGTAGTAGTTTGTGTTCTTGTGTATTTGTGAATTTCTTTGTTTGAATTTGGTGTTTGGTACTACTAGATTGTTTTCGATGCATAGTTGAATAGTTTTTTCTTCGTTGTTGGTTTTCATTTCTTCTTTTCCAATTGCTTCTTTTATTTCGTAGTTTTTGTTTTCTACTCTTTCATTTTGGTCTCCAAGTCCTGTATACATTAACCAGTATCCTCTATGTATTCTTACTATTTTTTGTTTTATTATTTCTTTATCCAGTTCTGCTTCTTTTTTCATGTATCTTCTTATATTCTATGTTCTTATTCCTTTTTCTGTATTTTTCTTATTCATGTTTTTTTTCTTTTTATTGTTTGCTTTTGTGTATATCTTTTTTTTTGTACAATTTTCTCACCGTGTCTTGTTGGGTATCTTTTTTTTTTTTCTTTTATTTGATTTCTTGTTAGTTTTTTGGATCTTCCACTTTCTTTAGACCTTCTTTTTATTTTATCTATATTCCTTTTCGTTAATTGTTAACTTTCGGTAACCTATTCTTGCTCTCTTCCCATTTGTTTTTTCTTCTTTTGTATCTCTCTAATTTTTTTACTCATCTTTTTTTATGTGGTACGTCATTGTAAATGTATATCCTGGTTCTTTTCAGATTTCTTTTAGCTTTCATTATTTGTTTTTTAGGTTTTTGACTGTTTATATCAACTGTATTTTTTTTGCTTTTACTTCACTTTTTTAACTCTCTAATCTCTTTTTTTAGTTTTTCTGTTTTTTTTTTTGTCATCTTCTTTATTAATTCTTTGAACATGCTTTTTAGTTCTTCCATTTCCGCCATTTCTTTCTACTGACTGTAGTGTTTATCTGGTTTTCTTCTTTATTTTCTATATTTCCTGTTGTTCCACTGCTGTATTGCTTTTCTACTGTCGTTTTTCTTTTTTTTTTCTATTTTACTTTGTTCTGGAGGTGTTATATTTGTTTACTTTTTGAAATCTTTTGAATTCTTTTTCTGGGCTATCTATAGCGACTTCTTCTCTCTCGTTTTTCTTTCTTGTTTTGTATTTATTTGTTTTTGGATCGTTTTATGTCATAATATTTATTTTAACTTATGTCTTAACTTTAAAATTTTACTAACCAGAATTTAGGCTTCAAATGCCAGAATTCTGGCCTCGATCCAGTTTTCTTGCTGTAGTATGATTTTATAATATCTTCCTCAAGTGTCTTATTTAACGACTGTGACTAAAAAATATATTTACAAAACTAAATAATATTTCTTTCTACAAATAATACAAAATGTGCTTTTATTAAATTTTAATTTATTTTTTGTTTGTTTCAGGTAAGCTATTTTTGAAGACCATCAAAGTGTTTTATGCTGTGGGTAAGTTGTACGTATTGTCTATTTTTAATATACATAATAACTAAGTATACACAAACTAAAGTTGCGCTACCGGATTGTCAAAAAATTTGAATATTGAAATTGCTTTAAATTCTTTAGAATTTTGAACACTCCAAATGAGACCATATTAACGAATCTGATATAGCGTCTTGAAATTTCTAGATTAAATTCTGTAGAATTGGTCAATTTTAACTCAAGAAACTCAACTTTCAAATATTAAACTAAACCACAAATTCACATCTAAATCTTCTTCAATTAATCTTCTAGTGGTTAAAATCTCAAATAATTTACTTCAAAAGTATCTAGAAAAAATAGGAATAGGATAAAATAAGATTTGGATATGTTGTTGTGACATATTAAGTAATTCCTAAATGAGCAATTCTATTTCAAACGGATCAGAGCTGGGGGGGGGGGGGGGGGGGGGGAGGTGCATTGAGAAACTTGCTTGGGTATTTTTTTAGTTTCTATAACTTATTAGTATTCTTTGGATCGGTATATGAGGGTATGAAACCTTAAAAAAAATTCTACGATTTTAGTTTTTTTGATGTGTTTTTAACTTAATCGCATTTTTTGTTTAAAAACCGCAATTTTAACTAAAAAAAAAATTACTAATGAAATCAATCAGAAATTTTCCGTAGAATCCAAATCTGGCGTCATTTCAAGTCTATACCCTGTCTATAAGCCGCAAAAGACTATAAATCCATGTCCAGGGTTTTCTAATAAGTTTCATTTTGAATAGCAGGCTATTTGGGCAGCTGTCAATTTTGAAGCTATTATCTTTAACATTTGACAGATAAAAACTACGCCATTAATAAAAATGGAACGATACACACTTCAACAACGCATTGAAGTTATTAAAATTCACTGCAAAAATGGTGAAAATTTTTCAGTCACAGTTTGCAAAACTAAAGCACTTTTTGGTCGTCGTAAAGAACCTTCTCGACCGGCTATAGTAAACCTGGTGGAAAAATTTGAGCTGTTGGGACAAGTTTGTGATGTGAAGAATCGAAACCGTGTGCATCGCTCAAGAACACATGAGAATATTGCTGATATAGCCCGTAGTGTTAAGGAAAACTTTGGTTTGTCGATTTCTCGTCGATCTTTGGAATTAGACATTCCACAAACGACATTACACCGTATTTTGCATAAAGACTTAAGTCTTAAGGCTTTTAAAGTTCAGTTAACACAAGAACTCAAACCGGTCGATCACCATAAACTTTGTATCTTTGCTGATTGGGTCTTTCAAATGCATCAAAATGATCCGGAATTTCATAAAAATATCATCTTCAGTGATGAGGCCTATTTTCACCTTGGAGGCTACGTTAATAAGTAGAATTGTCGCATTTTGGGCTCGGAAAATCTAAGAATGATTATTGAAAAGTCTTTCCATCCTCAATGTGTCACTGTTTGGTGCGGTTTTTGGGCTGGCGGTGTGATAGGACCCTACTTTTTTGAAAATGAGGCTGGTGCAACTGTTACGGTGAATGGATGGCGCTACCGAGCTATGATTAATATAATTTTTTATCCGGAAGATATTGATGTGGACGACGTTTATTTTCAGCAAAACGAAACAATCGCAATTTTGCAAGAAAAGTTTCCTGACCGTGTTATTTCTCAAAGAGGTGATTACAATTGGCCACCGAGGTCTTGTGATTTAACACCTTTAGACTTTTTTTATTTGGGGCCACGTGAAAGATAAGGTCTATGCCAATGCTCTACAATCGATTCAAGACCTTAAAGATGGAATTCGTGAAGTTATCGAGGACATACAACCGCAAATGTGCGAATTCGTCATGGAAAATTTCATGAAAAGAATGTGGTACTGCAATCGTAACCGTGGCGGCCATTTGACTGATATCGTTTTCAAATGTTAATGGCATACCTTCCTCTTTACAATGAAATAAACATTTATTGATTTTTCTTAAAAAACCCGTTTTTTATTATTTTCAAAATGAAACCTCTTATTAGAAAACCTTATACAATTTAATTTTGTGGACTTTAGAGTAGAGCAGCTTTGAAGGAATTTTCAAACATACATTTTTAACGTAAATTAAATTACTATCTAAAACGGTCGATGGCGACGACAATTTATACGTACGACAGCCTGAAACGATATTTTTATCAAACGGACTCTGACACATCCGATATACAGGGTTATAAAATAATCGGATAAAGTAGGTGACTTTTTTTGGACGGATGCTCACTTGCTAAAATGGATGGTGAGGTCAATTTCTACATACGATAGCCCAAAACGTTTTTTTAAAGTTCAGTTAACACAAGAACTCAAGCTGGTCAATCATCATAAACGTCGTATCTTCTATTTTTTTTTAATGGACTAGAGCTTTGAAAAGATTCTTTGAAAAAAAATTGACGGACGCGTACGACTGTCTACGACCGTTCAAACGGCTACTGGCTAAAACTGGCGATGATGAGGTCAATTTCTACGTACAAGAGCCTGAAACGACATTTTTATCGGACGGACTCTCATTTGGCATTTATTATGCGATTTTTAGTTTTTAACTTTAAAATGGGTTCTTAGCGTAACTGTTTATATACATTGAGCTTTGTTTTACACGGGTATTGCACGATTTATGATATTTTTTACAATAAATTGATTTATTGATGAATTTTATACGCGATTTTTTTCTCATAAACAGGTATGAAATATATTACAATTTTTTGAGCGATTTCATGCAACAAACGGGATTTTGAGCGATTTTAATTAATTTTGTGTAAGTTTTTGCAACTGCTGGTGTGTTAGAAGTCTCTTTCTGATAAAGTTTGAGAAAACACTTAGTGGGTGTAGTTGGATTTGAGTTTTGTATTTGAAGGGTCAGTTTTTTTTGGTTAAGAATAAATGTGTTGTGATGAGAACGCCTCTTTTTGGTTAAGATGTGAAACTTATTTTTATTGGAAGGACGTGCAAATTGGCCTGATGAATTGGTCTATTTTAAATTTTTGTGACGACTAAATTTATTGAGCGATTTTTTTGTGCTTTTGCACGATTTTTTTTATGAATTGATTTATTATACACTTTTTGTTGAATTTTTGTTTAATTTTAAGTTACACAAAACAATTTTCATTTTAAAATTAATAAATGATATATTTAATGTAAATTACATCTTCATCCAGTAAGAGACACATACACGAGTTTCAGGGTATGCACCCATTATCAGTATGCCTAGCATCTTACTCGTCGAAGAGACAATTTACATAAAATCACAGTAACTATCAAACTATTTATGTTTACTAATGTGTCTCTTACTGGATGAAGATGCAATTTACATAAAATACATCATTTATTAATTTTAAAATGAGAATTGTGGTGTGTAACTTAAAACTATGTTTTCTCAATACTATACTATGGAGTAGAGGCATGGGCGACCCTGACAGAGAATACTGTAAAGCGACTTAGACGATTTGAGTTTTGGTGCTACCACCGTATGCCCAGAATTTCCTGGACACTTCATGTAACCAATGAAAATGAGCTGGAGCAGCTTAAAAAAAAGAGAAGTAATTGCCACTATAAAAAATTAAAAAAATTACTACTAGGAAAGTAGAGGACCTGATCGAAGAAGGATATTATGACTGATGAACTTGGGCAATGGACAGAAATGACATCAACCGAGTTAATTAGATCAGCGGAATAGGATTAGATGAGTAATTGCCAAATGGTACTCAAGTTGCGAGATGCATGGACATTAGTAGTCCAATATGAAACCGTGTGCGTTGATTGCTTTGGGGCGCTGTTTTGATGGCGTTATAAAACAGATATTTCTATCTACGTACGCGTACGACATTCTACGATCGTTCTAACTCAAATTAAATCACATGCTAAAACGGACGATGGTAAGGTAGAAGTTGTACGACAGCCTGAAACGATATTTTTATCGGACGAACTTGACTGATTTGTTATAAAATTATTTGATAAAGTAGGCGATCTATGGAAAGTTGGCTACTGAGCTCAAATCTAACTGCCGCGGAACGTTGCGTCTTTTTTGTGAAATTGATAAACTTTAATTTGTATTTACTAAGCGATTTTTTATTTTTCAACTTTAAATAATGGGTCGTCCGCGTAACTAAATGTTTATATGCAATGGTTTTTTTTGTTGATATGTTTCAACAACAAATTGGCATTATTAAGTGCTGTTTTTGTGCAGGAAATTTATTGAGCGATTTTTGCTAATTGTTTGTTTTTTTTGTGATCAATTTTTGCGCGAATTTTTAGCCATAAACATATATTAAGTATATTATGATTTTTTGAGCGAATTTTAAACAAAAACAGGGGTTTTGAGCGATTTTTAATGAAATTTGTTAAACACTCCGCAACTGCTGATATGCTAGAAGCCTCCCACAAATTGTAGAAGTTTTTTGTGATAGTAGTAAAGGGTTAGTGTACTTTACTGTAATACTAGGGGCTTTGGTCAGTTTTTTTCGGTTTTTGATTTAAGAAGTGAAGTAGGTTTTGCGTACTGTCTTGATTTTAAATTTTCTGATGTAAGCTGAGAAGCTTATTTCTTACTGTGCTCAAATTTGAAAGCCGTTTAGAGCTGCGACGCTTTGTATTGGTAAAATTGCTTATACATTATGTATTCTATTGGAAGGACGAGTTATTTTAATTGTTTTGCGACTGATAAGTTTATTGGGCTATTTTTTGGGTTTTTGCACGATTGTTTTTATTAATTGGATTATTGTGCACTTTTTGGCGAAGCTATGCAACAACATGATATTATGCGATTTATTAGGAATTTTTTGCCACAAATAAACATGAAGAATTTGTTGCAGTATATTATTTTTTATTTAAATTTTGTACATCAAGGGCAGAAAGACCTCGGCCGATAGCTCTTTTCATATTCAAACCAGTCATTGTCACAAAGTAAGATATAATAATTTGTCTGTATATTTAATATGAAATAAATATATTTACTACTACAGTGCCCCAAAATGGGGGTTGAGCGATTTTTATTTATTTTTGTGTAATAATTTTTATGAATTTTATATGGCAAATAGATTTTAGGGGAGATTTTTTTATAAATTTTGTAGATATCTGAGCGATTTTTGACATTTTATGCCAAAAATGGTTTTTTAGGTTTTCTGAACGATTTTGGATTAATTTTATGCCACAAATATTTTTTATGAATTTTTTTTTTATTTGTGAGGTAAAATGTTTTTTGCTTGTTAAGGTTTTCAAAATAAATTGGATTTTAGTGAAAAAAAAATGTATGTATCATATTCAGCTATTTTTGCACTTCTTTCTAATAAAGATATTGTATTGACGATTTTACTAAAACGAAACGTTGCAGGGCTCAACAGCTTTTAATGTCTTTGCGACCGGTTGAGCGATTTTGTTGGGCTTCTGTGCGATTTTTGGCATATATTAATTTATTGGGCGTTTGATCAATTTTATGCAACTAAAGATCTATCTATTTGCTGTAATCAGTTTTTTTGACAATATTTTGCAATTGCAGAACGGTTTTCAATTTTTTTTGCAACCGGTTGAGCGATTTTTTGGGGTTTCTGTACGATTATTTTTTATGAATTGGTTTATAGTTCACTTTTTTGGTGAACTTTACACAACATAATGATTTTTTGTCATAAACATAATTTCTAAAGATGTTTTTTATCCAAATTGTGTGGGGTTTTAAGCGATTTTTACTTGATTTTGTGTATTAATTAAGTTTACAATTTTTCATGAATTTTGTAATTATTTAAATAGTTTTCTAGATCTGTGCAATGTTTAAAGAATTAAATAGATAAATGAGATATCTAAGCGATTTTTGACATCTTATGTTAATTAAATTATTAGTTGTTGATGCAATTTTTGCTGAGTTTTAAATTTAATTTGGCGACCAGCCGAGCTGAGCGATTTTGTTGGAGTGGTTTCTTATGCGTTTTTTGATCAATTTTATGCAATAAAAGGATCTTAAGCGATTTTTTTGCTGTAGCCAGGAATTTTGAGATCATTTTGCAATATATTATGGATTTTGGTGCAAATGTTGTACAACAAAATGGGGTTTTAAGCGATTTTTAATTAATTTTGTGCAATGAATTAGATCTTATTAATTTGTTCCTGGGTATGACACTAAACTGCATCCAACAACCGAAAGACTGTCGGTATAAGCAGTCCCCCTCTTGCCAACCAACAGCTTCGGGTGGAGGAGTTGGCATGAGTTAGGGCAACTTCTTGTCCTGGGGAGGAGAAAAATGTCCCCAAAGGCGAATGAACCAATATAAGTATGGTCAACGGCATAGGATGTAGAAGGCAACGGGAGACCACTACATTAAAGATACACATGTATATCCCTAGTATAATCAATCAATATGGCCAAATTCAGAGCAAATTATAATACCGGAGTAAAAAGTCCCTTACTCGGATCTCCGGGAGGGACTGTTTTGAACAATACCACGAAGACAAAAATAACATTACCAAACTCAACCAAAGCAACAACATACAAAATAAAGACCCGGCGAATAGGAACATGGAACGTTAGAAGCATGTTTCAGGCAGGTAAAACAACAAATATAACAAAAGAAATGCGAAGGATGAAAATAGACATCCTCGGCTGCAGCGAGACAAGATGGCCGAATACGGGCCAATCACAAACAGATGACTACCATATTTATTATTCAGGCGATGTACAGCCGCAGAACAAAAACGGCATTGCAATCATAGTTACAAAAGAAGTAAATAAATCAATTCTAGGATTTCTACCGATATCAGACAGAGTAGCAATAATGAAGCTGAATTCAAGTCCATGCAAAATTAACATCATTCAGGTCTATGCGCCCACGGGAGATGCAAATGAAGAGGACATCGAAAAGTTCTATGAGGACATAAGATTAGCACGGAAGCAAACAAAGAAAGAAGAAATCACAGTGCTACTAGGAGACTTCAATGCGAAAGTTGGAAAGGGAGCAGAAGAAGATACTGTGGGCATGTATGGGCTAGGAAGCAGAAACGAGAGAGGAGAAACGCTAATCCAATTCTGCAAAGAAATCGGACACGCTATAATGAACACCTTTTATAAGCTGCCTCCTAGGAGGCTATTGACGTGGAAATCGCCGGCCGACACTCAAGAGAACCATGTAAGGAATCAAATCGATTTTATTACAATTAATAAGAGGTTCAGAAACGCCATCACATCGGTTAAAACGTACCCCGGAGCAGATGTATATACCGACCATAACCTATTATTATCAACACTCAAATTGCGCCTAAAGAGGACGGAAAATAGGACACAAACTAAATCACTTGACATGCAGAAGATAAAAGACCCAAACGTTATAGGGCATATGAAACAACAGATAGCAGAGAAAATGTCCAACATTGTAAGACCTGAAAACCCCGGAGTTCAAACCATAGAACAACAATTAGAATCAATCACTAACATCATGACAACAGTTGCGAATGACAACCTACTCACTACGCAAAGAATCAGGAAGAGTAAATGGATCACAGATGAGATCCTAGATCTAATGGAAAAGCGTAGAAAAGCTAAAAACAAGAACAAAACGGAATATGAGCAGATACACCGTCACATTAAAAGGAAAATTAAAGACGCCAAGGAAAGCTGGTGGAGAGAGCAATGTGCCGAGATAGAGGAATCGGACAGAAAACATGAAAAGATAAGAGAGACCACAGGAGCACGTAAGTCTCGACAAAACAACATCATCACCGATAAACATGGCAAAGCATTGCTAAGTATGGATGATAAAGTAACAAGATGGCAAGAATACATACAATCTCTTTATACTGATGACAACAGAAGATTAAATACCAGTAATAACCCACCATCAACTGGACCTCTCATAACACGTTGCGAAGTGATCAAGGCAATACGAAGACTAAAAAATAACAAGACACCGGGACCCGATGAGATTCGAGGAGACATCCTAAAACTAATAGAGGAAGAACACCTAAACACCATCATAGAACTATTCAACCATATATATGTAACTGGACACATTCCTGAGAAATGGCTAACATCAACATTTATACCAATACCCAAAAAAACCACCGCTAAAAACTGCGAAGACTACAGAACAATATGCCTAACAAGTCACTTCATGAAGGTTTTCCTTAAGATTATCTACGACCGTATATATAACAGGCTGGAAGAAGACATAGATGATACGCAATTCGGGTTTAGAAACGGCCTTGGTACCAGAGATGCACTCTTCGGTCTAAATGTACTTATCCAAAGAGCAAGAGATGTGAACTGCAACGTCTTTGCATGTTTTGTCGACTTTGAAAAGGCGTTCGACAGAGTCAACCACGACAAGCTAATGCAAATTATACATCAATCAGGAATAGACGAAAGAGATGCACGAATCATATCAAACTTGTATAGCCAACAGATCGCACGCATCCGCGTAGAGACAAGATTGTCGGAACAATTCCCAGTACAGCAAGGGGTCAGGCAAGGCTGCGTGCTATCTACGCAACTGTTTAACCGATACGCAGAGAAACTTTTCAAAGATGCACTGGAAGAAGAACAGGAAGGAATAATTATAAATGAGCAGGTCATCAACAATCTGCGATATACAGATGACTCTGTATTAATCGCCGACAGCGCTAACGGACTACAAAAGATAATAGATAGAGTAGTCGACGCCTGCCAAGAACTTAATATGAGACTGAATATATCCAAAACAAAAACTATGATTATAAGCAAAAACAACGAGAACGCACAATTCTACGTGAACGGAATGCCCCTACAGACAGTATTATCAATAACGTACTTAGGAACAAACCTGAACGACAAATGGGACCATAGTCAAGAGGTAAAAATAAGGATTGAAAAAGCACGATCAGCTTTCAACCAAATGAGGAGTCTATTATGCAACATGAACCTCTGCCTCCAACTTCGTACACGCGTTCTAAGATGTTGCGTCTTCTCAACCCTCTTATATGGAGTAGAAGGATGGACACCGTCTGACGCGGTCAGCAAGCGATTAGAAAGTTTTGAGATGTGGTGCTATCGCCGCATGCTTAGGGTCTCATGGACATACCGAGTAACTAATGAAACTATACTTATGCGCATGCAAAAGGACAGAGAAATTCTAAAAACGATAAAGCAGAGAAAACTGTCATATTTCGGCCATATTATGCGCAACAGTGAAAGGTACAAAATCCTGCAGTTAATTATGCAAGGCAAAATTGAAGGGAAAAGATCACCAGGAAGACGACGAACCTCCTGGTTGAAGAACTTGCGTCAATGGAATGGCAAGACATCAATTGAATTATTTAGAACCGCGGTAGATAGAATTAGATGGGCCAGATTGATCGCCAACGTCCACTGAGGATACGGCACATCAAGAAGAAGATTAATTTTTTTGATCAATAAATGAGATATTTGCGCGATTTTTTACATGTTTTAAGAAAAAAAATTGCTCATAAATAGTTTGTGCGCAAGTTTGGGGTTTTTTGGGCGATTTTGGATCAATTTTATACATTTTTGTTGTGTGTATTTATTTATTAGGCTGTGCTGTTGATTTTCTGTGCAGTTTTGTTTGTTTCAAACGGTAAATAGATTTTCTGTATAAATTTCAGGTTAAAATTGATTAGTTTTTGTTTATAAAGTTTTTTCTAAGCGAGTTTTGAATAATTTCAAACAACTCTGTTTGATCGTTTTTTTATAAATGGATTTACTGTGTGATTTTTAACAAACTTATTTTCCATAAATTAGTTTTTGATGCATTTTTAATTAATTTCAAATTATTAATCGGTTTTCTATGCAAATCAAAACCAATCAAAGCAATTTTTGAAATAAATACATTTTAAGCAACATTCTGTATGCATTTGTCCTAGCTCGATGAACTTGAAAATCCTGATTTATTGGAGTAAGGTTGAAATCTAAATAGAATTATTTGTATGAATTAATTAGTGTAATACGTAGAAATAATGCGATTCTTAAGTAATATCTTACAACTTTGCCCTAGTTTTGTTATGATTGGTAGCGTGATTTTTATTAATTACAACCCGCTATGTTTAGAACGTAGTACAACCAATTTAGTCGATGCATTTGAATAATTTAGGAAATATTTCCTGTTTTTCTATCATTTTGTAAAGTTATAATAATATAAGGAATAATTACTAATTAGTTAAGTTACTGTTTACAAATATTGTCCATTTAAAAAATTCATTGCTGTTGAAAAACTGAGTCGCATTATTGTACATTCGTGGATCAGGTAATTAAACAAGAATCAATACAGTCTCAATAATTTACATGACCTCTAAAGGCCCTATGCAGTGAAAAATACAATAAAACTAGGAATCTTTATGCGTATATATGATTTATAGAATTCATAATATTCCCAGGAAATGGCTATAATATAATTACAAATCTATATCTGGAAACTAAAGATGTTGATTTAAGACGCTTATTGCGTTATTAAAACCTCAAAATATTTTAGTATTGAAAATTGGCGTGTGTATTAGAGCCCTATATGTATATAAGACCCAGTTATCGATTTTTATACATCAGCCTACTTTATACATATAGGAAACTAATGAAAACTCCTATTTTATATCACGGTCGGATTTCATTTCGTCTGCGAATCCTTAGATGTTACTACATTATAACACACCAGTGAAGATTAGATTTACAAGATTTACATTGCATATAGATTATAAAATAAAATAAATGAAAATTGCAGTTTTGTAGTTTTTAAATAATCTTTAGGGCGACTTTTCCGTAAAGTTTTATTTTGCCGTAGGCGGCGGTACTTCCAGGCTCCACTTCCATGCGTTTAATGTATTCCCCTCATTTAGACGAAGACGAAACATCCAATGAGTGGGTAAGCTAGATGAGCGGGGAGCACGTGCATTGTGTTATAGTCGAAGAGCATGGATATTATAAAAATAGGATGAGAAGGCGGAGTGGGGAAAATATATTGTTGTTCATCTAGGGGCATGTTCATCTCCATTATTAATGCGAATTAAAAAAAAAACAAAAAATATATTCGTTTTCTTGATGTTTTTCTCTATATAGTGACAAATTTAAAATCGGTAAAAAAATAATTTCTATTTATTTCGTAAAATATTGCGTAAAAAAATAAACAAAATATGTCAAATTACAATTTCGCATTTCTGCGTTCAGTAGTTTTCCTAATGAACATGCCTCCAGTTTATGGCTGAAATTTGCCAGCCTTAAGAGAATAAATGGGTTTTTAGAGAAATGTTTAATCAATGCAATATTTATATTTTTGGCGTTAACGTTTTTTCTATTTGCGTTTCTGCCATTCTTTTTTTTTGTTGCATTGGGGACTATGAACTTCTCATGTCAGTAAGCAAAGGTTAGCCTTGTCTTTATTTTAAATCTATAGAGGTACGCTTTAAAACATCTATACCGGGTCAGCATCTGTATTATGAAATAGTTGGTTTCTCCCATTGATCTATATCTGGGATCACTCTCTTTGTTTTGTGGTGTCCATTACCTCTCACCTATTTTGCTATTTTTGAATTGTGTTATCACTTAGAACTGGTTGGCTGCTTGGTCTTTACTATAGTACCTCTTCTATTCCACCAAATTTATTTTTGATAGTTTAGGTCTTATGCTTGTGTTACTACGTCAGCATCTGTCTTTGAATATGTATCTGCATACTCAAATTTGTTAATGATAGAATGAAGACGCAGTATTTGGTCTACCCACACTCTCATATTAAATGTAGTTATAAGTCACTTTCTAGGTCTATGGGTGGCATATGTACAAGTATCGTTGGAGTACTCTACTTATCCGCTCAAGTATTGATTATTAAGGGATTGGATTTTACACTCTCCGTTTTACTTTAGTTTCTACTGGCATTTGTAGAGAGGAGGATCATTTAATCTTTTGATGACAAACATTTGGGCGGGGAACAATTTATGTTTGCAACCAAATGGTTTTTTTTTTTGGAATACTAATCCAATCTCTTGATGAAAAAACTTTGCAGCTAAATAGTTTTTATAGAAGTGCTCTAGTCACCCGCCGAAGTTTTAGGCATCAAGGGATCGGGTGTTACAATCTTCTCTTTAACTTAGTTTCTACTGGCGTCTGTAGAGAGCAGGAACGTCCAAAATTTTGTTGACATACACTTAGGCGGATGAGCGAGAAACTTCAATTAATGTTTGCGACCAAAAGGTTTTTGTTGGAGTACTCTACTTGTTTGCTTAAGTGTTAGTCACCAAGGGACTGGATGTTAAACTCTCTTCTTCAACTTAGTTTCTACATACGTTTGTATAGCAAAAAAAACATGTAATCTTTTGATGATAAATACTTGGGCGGGCGGGGAATTCTATTTTATGTTTACGGCTAAATGGTTTTGGTTGGAGTACTCCACCCAACCGCCTAAGTGTTAGTCTTTAAGGGATTGGATGCCACATTCTCGTTTTTCACTTAGTTTCTACTGACGTTTGTAGAAAGAAGGAATGACCAATCGCTTGATAACAATTCCAATTTATGTTTGCAACCAAATGGTTTTTGTTGGAGTGTTCTACCCACCCGCCTAAGTCTTTATCAAGTGATTGGATGTCATACTCTTTTCTTTAACTTTGTTTTTACTGATGTTTGAAGAGATCAGGAACATTCAATCTTTTGATGACAAATTCTTGAGCTGGACATTTTTTTTTATATGGCGGGCTTCATGTTTGCTTGATGTTAGCTGCTAATCGCCTTATGTGCGTTTACAATGAGAAGTCCGAAGCTGTACAGGTTATAACAATTACTTTCCAAGACTCTTTAAATCCCTAATCAGGCGAGATGTAGTTAGCTTTATTAGTCAGCAGATGCCTTTCAACCAACGTCAACCTTATGCTGTAAGCGAGAAAGCAGGTTATCAAACTTTTGCTGAATTATGGGATACTGGACGTACTGTTGCACGTATTTCTCGCGTTTGTGGTGGTAGTACTTACTGTTTCGGTCAGGGTGCATTTGATGTCGTGCAGGACGTATTTTTGCTCCTACTACGCATTAATGTGAACCATTATGCCATGGTTTTGCTGTTGCAACTAGCAGAATATCAGTTCTTGTAATGAGCAAGGGACATGTTACCACCATTGGTTGTCTGAGATAAAATTTAAGAATATACCAAGACCCAAGCTAGCTGTTATCTTTTTGCGTCTAAGGCCTGTGCGGATATCCAAAAAGTACCTATAACGTAAATGACCTTTGATTGTATATCATCAAGATCAAGGTTTACGTCGTGCATTTTGTAACATCTTAGGTATTAACTTTAAGTTGGCTTCTGGTGGTCATGTTGGACGTTTCATTATCTGGACTCAATTAGCATTTGCAAAGTTAGAAGAAATTTTTGGAAGTTGGAAGAAAGCTTTCAAAGTTAAGAAGGGCTGTCATCTCTTGTACCTTAAGATGGGTACTTTTGATTTGACCAGACTTTTAAAGTCGATGAAATCTAGAATGTTCATTGTGCACCTTTGCACTATGTTGAAATTGAATTCATATGCTGCTTTATAGGGACCACAATTGTTAAGGCTAAGGAACAGGGAGTTACACTTTTTGAGTCTGTTTTCTTTCTAGTTTTTTTTTTTATAAAATTGGTTTTGGCCTTTTAGAACACCAGATGAAGGAGGCACAAAGAGTTATGGAGTAAGTGAGAGCATAGCAAACTCTTTTTGCCCGTTGGACTATTCAGATTTTGCTTAGTACCTCCAATGTTACTTTCCTGGCTACCTTAGTGTTGCTTAGGAGTACTGCCTTCGTTTTGTGTTTTTATTTCTAGGTTTTTTTCCCATTCAACTGGTTTTGGTCTGTTAGGACACTAGCTCAAATGAGTTGGAAGGAAGCTACTTTGGTTTAAATGTTTTTTTAGTTTGTTAATTCTTCTGTAATTCAAGTAAATGAAAGTTTTGGATGGATTGAAAAAATATTTATGACAAATTTGGTAGAAGTTTCAACGTTTTTGTGCTGGTAAAGTTAAGATACGTAACAGACGTCGCATTCAACGTAAATTACCTTTGATTGTATACCATCAAGATCAAGGTTTACGTCGTGCATTACGTAACATCTTAGGTATTAACCTTATCAGTGTTGATAAGCAATGCTTGTTTAAATTGGTTAAGAAGGCCTATCATCTTTCGTACCCTAAGATGGCTAACACTGATTTGACCAGATTTCTTAAAGACGATGAAATCAAGGTTCTTTGTGCAGCAGTTAAGAAACTTGTAGGCTACAATCTACTCACAAATGCCTAGCTATATTGAAATTGAATTCATATGCTGCTATTTCTAAGAGGGAGTCAATTTTGTCTTTGAGAAATAGGGACCACAATTGTTAAGGCTAAGGAACAGGAAGTTACACAGTCTCATCCAGCAGTGAGGAAATGAAAATTGTTAGCCAGAAGGAAAACAATGGTTATCAAACCCAACCACCTGTCCAAGTGTTAGTCTTCATCGAATTGGATGTCACACTCTCGTCCTAAACTTAAATTTAACAGGTGTTTGTAGATAAGAGGAACATCTAATCTCTTGATGACAAATATTTGGGCGGAATTTATGTTTTTGGTTGATTTTTTAGTTTGGTGATACCGTACGGTATGCGCCGCTCTCCATTTTTAGTTTTTGGTTCTTAAGGATACTAGTCTAGTTTATCTTGTACTTTTAAATTGTTTAGAGTTTTCTTAGTACAACTAAGCTGCTCTAGAATTGTTCTAAAGCTTTTTGAAACCTTCTTTGAAGATAGAAGTAGTTTCCATACTTTTTGGGCCAAATTTTTTTATTTTATTTAAGACCTTCAAGGCTTTTCTGCTCTGTTTTAGATTTGTTTAGGGGTTTTATCTGGTACTTTTGAATTACAGCAAAGATGCTTTAAAATCGTTCTTTGAAATCTTCAAAGCAGATAGAAGTAGTTTCTAAGGCTTTTCTAAATACTCGTTTGCTCTGTGTGCATGTTTAGAATTGTTAATTTTGTCCTTCCAAATTGTTTAGTTTTTCTTGGACATTTTCTTTGCAGATCGATGCAGTTTTTGCGCTGAGAAACTTTATTTAAGACCTTCGAGGCTTTTCTAAGTACTTTACTGCTCTGTGTGGATTTTTAGAATTGTTTAGGGCTTTTTATCTTGAACTTCCAAATTATTAATATTTTTACAACTAAGATGCTCTAAAACCGTGCCAAAATTTGATATTTTTTTTGCAGATAGAAGCAGTTTTCAAACTTTTTGCACTGAAAAACTTTATTAATTAAGACTTTTAAGGCTTTTCTAAAAACTATTCTGCTGCGTGTGCAGTTTATGAATTGTTTAGGGGTTTTTATCTTGTACTTCCAAATTGTTAAGAGTTTTTTTAAGTAAGGCCAAGATTCTCTAAAATTTTCCTACATTTTTAAAAACCTTTTTTGTAGATAAAAGCAGTTTCCGTACGTCGGAAAAACTTAATTCAAGACCTTTAAGGCTTCTCTAAGTACTCTTTTGCTTTGTGTGCATTTTTAGTTTTTAGGTGTTTTAGTTTTGACCTTCTAATTTGCTGAGATTTTTTTTGCTCTAGAATTGTATAAAAAAAAAATGAAATTTTTTTTGCAGTAAATATAGTTTCCGTATTGTTTGCGCTGAAATACTTTGTTTAAGACTTTTAAGATTTTTTTAAGTACTCCTCTGCTCTGTATGTGTTTTTCAAAGTACAGCCAAGATGTTCTAGAGCTGTTCCAATGTTTTTGAAATCTTCTTTGAAGATATAAGCAGTTTCTGTACTTTTGCGAGTTTTTAAGGTTTTTTAGTACTTTTTTGCTGTGTATATTTTTAGAATTATCTAGTGGTCTATATCTTGTACTTCCAAATTATTGAAAGTATTCTTAGTACGACCAAGATGCTTTAAAGTTGTTCTTTTTTGAAAACTTTTTTGGCAGATAAAAGCAGCTTTTGTACTTTTTGTAAATTCTTCTGCTCTGTGTGCATTTTTAGGATTGTTTATGGGTTTTTATCGTAAAGTTGTTAAGAGTTTTTCTTAGTACAGCCAACATGCTGAAGAATCGTTCCAAAATTTGTTGAAACTTTCTTTGCAGATAGATATAGTTTTCAAACTTTTTGCGCTAAAAACTTGCATTTTGGTGCAAACTTTGTTTTATTATTGGCCGAAAAATTTTCCAGATTTTTTTATGTTGAAACTTTTGTGTGTTTTGAGTGATTCATTTGATCATCTCAATCTTGTTTTGTGTAAAAAAATTAAAGTTGTTAAATATAAAAAGAAAGTTTGGATCATTTCATTCCTAAAAAATTATGTTTTGTTACTAGTAACATAATGTTATTTGTATTTAAGGTAATGTAGTCATAGATATAGTGTCTTTACGACGAATTAAATTATCTCGGATAATAACGGATTATTTTATTACCAACCTCCTAGCTATTTAACACCTAGGTATTCAAGGGTGAACATTTTATATAAATATACATATTGAATGCTACCTTGGGTTAAATAGCTTCCCGGTATATAATACGAACATAATTGCCTTTCTGAAGTGGTTGATAATGAAATAATCTTCTGAGATAATTTAAGCTCATGTCGTATGGCTACACTATATACTATGTACATAAACTTTCTGCCTTGAAGTTGGGTCAGATACTTAATTAACACGCACAGAATTAGATTAAAATTAATTTGTCACTTTTAAATAGGTTATTATTAATTGGCACAAAAATTGTTCCAAAAAAACCACTTCTCTTAGTTAGGCTAAAATGATATTGTTAGACTTCTAGCTAATACCAAATTACATTATTTGTTTTAATTTATTCCATTTGGTTTGCAAACAAACTGCGTTTTAAACCATTAGATGTCTACTACGTGTCTACATATTTATTTTTCATACCTATTTGGATTGTAGCCAAGGATGTTACACTGAAAAGTACACGAGAATACAAATTTTCATTCAATAAAAACATTATGAAAGAAAATTTTCTTTTATGAAATACTATTATAATAATGTCAAACACCTGTTGATGACGTATTTACAATTGAACGTGCACTTTATATAAAAATATTTGCAATTTCAGCGGATTGTTTTGTTGTTATCTTTTGAGACCATAATAAAGATTAGAGAGCGGATTTTTATGATAATCTGAAACAGTGTTTTAGAATTTTTTATGATAATTATTTATAGAATTTGTAAACAGGATTAATAGACAAAATTTTACTATAGATTTTTTGAATAAAAAAACGTGCGTTTTGATACATTTTGACGCAAAGATTGCGGCTAGTATTTTGTTTTTTTTTATTGGGTTTTGTGTGTTCCAATATACCTTAAACTGGGTTTATTTTATTTTTATCAACCTTCTAAGATGTTTCTATATTTACCGTTTTTGAACTTTATTCATATTTGCGCTTTTCTAACACATCTCTATTTAAGAGCTGATTTTTCAAGAAATCTGGGGCAATTTGGGGGACATTCTACAAAAAAACGTAAGTTGGTAATAATCTACTATTTTTTATTGCTACGGGTGGGAGACCATAAAATTTTTCTTCTAGAAGATCTTTCTTTTATACCAAAAAGTGACAAATTGTATCAAAAACGACTGACAATGAATGGAACCATGCTATCGTCCCGAGACAAAATTTCCAGAAAACTTTTCAACAGTAGAAGAAGGGTTCTTTTTTAGGGAGGTTGCGTTTTTATTGATGATTTTGTTTTCAAGCGGTGGCGTACAAAGTTGACTATTAAAAGCATTTTGTTTTGTTATATTTCTAGAATAACAAAGTTTTGAATATGTTTTTGTTTATCACCGAAAAAATGTCAAGTTTTGTCTATTCATAACTGTTATAGTATAGTTATGTATAGAAATAGTGCCTTTACTACATGGATTTAAATGATATTAGCGGATTATTTTATTAGGCAATTATTTTTGTATTATACAGGGAGTTTATAAATGAATGGGATTATGTAATCACTTTAAATATGCCGCCTTTTTAAAATAGTTTACTATACTACATATGTTTTCATATGTTTGCTTGACAGCTGTCAAAGTTGATCTGTCAAAACAAATAATATAGTGGACAATTTAAAAAAAGCGGCACATTTAAAGTGATTACATAATCCCATTCATTTATAAACTCCCTGTACATATACCTGGAAGCTATTTAACACCTTGACGTTTAAGGGTGGAAATATTATATAATTATACATTATTTTTACCCTTGAATACTACCACGAGTTGAATATCTTTTAGGTATATAATACAAACATAATTGCCCTCTCTCTCCTCCTTTCCTCCGAAGCTGTTGGTAATGATATAACCGCTTGAGAAAATTTACAGAAAGAAAAAAGTTTTAAAGCTACTATCGGCGATTAAGGAAGTATGGATCATTGATTTAAACCGTTCTCAGATCACACCTAAAAAGTTTTTTAGGATATTACAAACAAATATTAAGAGCTACTAGAAAGGAATGACGAAATTTTAGAAACTATTAATGCCTCTTTTTTTATATTATAATATTCATTAACAATTTTAAGAAATTTCAAATTAGATTTTAGAGCTAGCTTAGCTTTAATGCCTCTTATGGGACTTTAGAATGTCTGAGAAAACTCTAGAAGGCGCTGAGAAATATATTTTTAAGATTATAGAATAATAATAATAATGAATGGGTGAAGGTTGTGGGAAACAAAATCGGGGAGCATTAAACTTACAGGTGGGGGGGGGGGGGGACCTTCTTAACGCCTTCAGAAAATCCGTCAACAAGGGACAAGAGTTACTGGTAACGGTGAAACCCCTGAGAAGGACGGAAAAGGTCCTGGTGTGAGGTATTGATGGGGCGATGAAGGCGGAAGAGGTCAAGGAGGCTATTGATAAATTGGTTGGGAAGGAAGGGGGGAGGGGCTGCGAGGTAGACAGCTTAAAGAGGTAAGAAAGTAGACATTATCAATACTGTTCAGAAGAGTTTGAGAAGACACTCGAAGTTTTTTTGATTATACAATGGCTTTGTGTCTACACTCCTGTCGCACTGGAAGAAAACATGTCAGTGACATAGCGTCTTAAAAATTACCTTAAAGTATTTTATTTTGGTTGACAGCGGTAGTGGGGTATTTAGGAGTTTTGATGAGTTTTTCAATTTTCTTTTTTTATGTAGGAGAACCAGTACAGTTTTCAGAGGGATAACCGTAAGAGCTTTGAAGGTGTTAACGCAATGCCCTCTATCAAGAGAAACGTTGAACTGTTTGTGTGTGAAGGAGACTGTAATACAGTTAAATCCTACACGGACAGGCAACGGCATTTTTGGCGTGTTTTATTTGAATTAGATGACCGAAACAAACTTTCACACACAAAAACAGTTCAACGTTTCTTCTAATAGGGGGCATTGCTTTAACACCTTTTCTTCTTCTTCTTCTTGGTGCCGTATCCGCTAGCGAATGTTGGCGATTCATCTGGCTATAATGGTTTTATTGACGGCGGCGCGGAACAATTCCACGGAAGTCTTCCCGTACCACTGTCGTAGATTTTTTAACCAGGAGGTACGTCTTCTTCCCGGTCCCCTATTTCCGGCGATTTTCCCTTGCATAATCAGCTGTAGTAGTTGATATTTTGAGTTGCGCATGATGTGTCCTAGATAAGAAAGTTTTCTTTTCTTGATGTTTGACATTACTTCTTTATTTTTGTGTATTCTTATCAGGACTTCCTCGTTAGTTACTCGATCTACCCAGCTGATCTGTAGTATTCTACGGTAAACCCACATCTCAAACGCCTCTATTTTTCTCGATGATGTTCTGTAAGAGTCCACGCCTCCATTCCGTAAAGTAACACCGAAAAAACGTAACATCTAACCATGCGTATTCTGAGCTTTAAGCTGAGACTGTGACTACATAGCAAGGATCTCATCTTCCGGAAGGCTTCCCGAGCAAGTGCAATTCTGATTTTAATTTCGGCCGAGTGATCCCAGTTCTCATTCATATTGCAGCCCAGATAAGTAATGCGTTGCACTCTTTCAATAGCCGTGTTGTTTGCGTGGAGACCAGTATCATTTGGATTTGTGTCTTTGCTTACGATCATGTATTTTGTTTTGGCTGCATTTAGTTTAAGTCCGTAGTCCTCTCCAGCATCAGCTACTCTGCACCTTTTACACATTAGTAAACATAAATTTAATAGTTACTTTGATTTTATGTAAATTGTCTCTTCGACCAGTGAGACTGATGATGGGTGCATACTCTGAAACACGACTGTATGTGTCTCTTACTGGATGAAAAGGCTATTTACATAAAATACATTATTTATTAATTTTAAACTTAAGAGCCGATTATGTCCTTGAATGTTCTGCTTAGCAAGATTTTTATATTGTTTGCATAACCAGTTGTATAGAAACTACGATCAATGAGTAGCTGTATAAGGCTGTCAACTACTATATTTCTTAGTAGTGGAGATAATACACCTTCCTGGGGACAACTTTTAGCAACGACTTTTCTGACCGTCAAATTTTCTACTGTAGCTTTCTCCTACATGTATTTTTAAGGTGGTTTTATCGAAAGCGCCTTCAATGTTTATAAATACGCTCAAGGTGAACATTTTGTTCGGTGGATCTTCTTTTGGTGTATGCATGTTGGTTCGGGTGTATTGGCTTAGTGATGAGGGTCTCTCGAAATTTTCTTTTGCAAAATCGCTCTAATGTGTTCAGGAGAAATGACGTGAGGCTGATTGGCCGATAGGATTTTATAATGGTGTAATTTGGTTTTGGTATAAATACTTTTCTTCATGCTATAGGTATGTATCGAAAAGCAATGCATGCCCTAAAGATTCTTGCCAGGGGAGTCACGATGATATCTTTGACTCATTGTAGAAGGGCAGGAAAGACCTTATCGAATCCTGGCGCTTTGTATGGAGAGAAGTTTTTAATTGCCTTTGCTATACCCAGTCATCTTCTGATGGCGTTGGGGTTGCAGTGTCAGACCAGACTTGTTCCGGAACGGTATAGCCTGGGAAGTAGGTTTCTAGAAGTATCTTTATTGTATCCGATAGATTGGCTGTGTATGAGCCGTTGATTTGTTTCAGGCCGCCCAGTTTGGGGGTCTTTGGATAAGATTTTGTTTTAGGTTTGCAGCAGTTAAGGTGTTTTCAACATCCTTTTATAATCTTTCTGGTCATTTTTTTGCCGGATGTTGGCCTTACACCAAATTGATCTTCTTGGTAGGCATTTTCTTCTTTTAGAAACCGCGTCCTGACATTTTGGCGACTTTCGATCTGGCGCCAATTATTAGTTTATTTTTTTCTTTTTGGATTTTGCGCTTGCTTTGGTTTGATAGATATAGAGAAGACAATTTTTGACTGAAATATTTTAAAGAAGTACCAAAAACGGTCAATTTTTGTCTGTTTTGACTTTAGATTTGGATTTATTTTCGGGGTTCAAGTTTTGTCTAAACTGTTCTATACTCTGGAGTATCGGGCTTCTTAACTTTTTTTAAAAGTTTGTGGTAACTATAAAATTTTATGAACGATAACAATTAGAAGACTTTAAGGTACCTAAGAAGACCGAAAAGGTTTTTTTATAAAAATTAAGACAAAGTTGATTAATTGAGGATTTTAGAAAACCTTATCAGATCTAGGGAGAATTTTAGAAATTATAGAAGGCTTGTTTCTTAATAGAAGTTTTGAGAGCTACGATTTGTGGTTTAGAGTCAATTTTAGACAATGAAGATTTTTGCGTTTTGTTTATATTTGAGAAATAAATTTTATTTTTTACTCTAGTTTTTATAGATACATTTTTTGTTTGCAATTTTTGTTTATACAAAATCTACACACACTTCTATTTTAAATAGTACAATGTGATTGCTCTATGGTAGAGTTTTATCCACCGGGTGATTAGGAAGTCACTTAATAAGCTGTTAGTCCTATCAACTTCTTCAAACAAGTCGTATATTGATATAAAATAGTCGTAAAAAAGCACAATAGTAATAACATTGTTATAATAATATTTGTTTGTATCACCGTCCGATGATGACCTGGTAAAGGTTGAAACTAGATACGGTTTTTAAAGATATTTGTAATATAGTAAATATATTTTATTTATAATAATTTCCATAAATGAAATACAAAACATTTTGTCATATAAACAAATTTTTACACGTACTACAAGATTTTCTAGGAATTCTAATAATTATTGTTTAAGGGCCGATTTATTCACCTTTCTATAAAGTGCTCTGTAGCATTACTGATAAGATTGCCATGAATAAATGTTTATTCATCTGTCAATAGTGACAACCTGTCATCAAATTAAATTTACAAGACAGATAAATTATATAAATCACTTTGGCCCGTTAGTAAAAAAATTACTAAATGAACATAACCTTATGCCGTTTTGTTTCACATGAATGTAACCACAAACAAATAACAACAAGCAGTAGTATCACAATCGTTTTCTTTTTAGTAAGTCTATATCTGTCTTTCTTACAGATATGTATATAGATATCTTTTTTCTATTAAGTTGTACTAGCCGTATAAAAACATTATAAGCGTTCAGTAATTATTTGTCATATAAAATGGGATGAATACACCCAAATTTTATATAAGTGACTTATAAGTTTACACGTAAAAATGTATGTGATAAATATGTCACCATAGTTTATCAGTTTATCAAATAAATTTTTAAAACCCAAAACAACCTTTGTTTTAATTATTAATCTTATATGGAGTTTCAAGATGTATTTCCATTTTATGTTATTTTTATATACAAAGTAAATCTTTAGTTTTTGAAATTTTTAATGTTTTGATTGAAATATTATTTAATTTAGTATTATTCAATGTAATTTAAAAAAATTAATATAATTTATTTGAAATATTAGAAAACAATATAAAAGTTGCTAACTGAAACTTTGCGGTTTTTAGAGACACTTCCAAGTACGTAGTTTCCATTCTCGCATATCGAATCGATAAATTATGAATCAAATAATAGGAAAATAGAATGATATTGAATGACATTTTAATACTTGGATTTAGTCACTAATGTAAGCAATATTTGTTTGCAATATTGGATGTTTTATTATTCTAATTTGATTATAATCATTTAGATATAGACATAACTTCTATGTTGAATAACAGATTAATTAAATATTATACAATTTACATATGTCTCTTTTTGTGACATTTCAATATAATCATTTACACACGTTTTTAATTGATACATCATAAACAAAACAAATATTTTCATTTTATGACAGGCGATTTAATTAAATGTACAATTTGCTCATGTGCATTAATGTGATCAATCCCGTGTTAGCATCAATTAGTATCTTCCTTTTACGACAATTTGCTACATTTTGTTTCTTGTTTTCTTAGAGGTCCAACCGCCGCATTATGGTTCCTCTTGCTACTTCTTAAGGAGTTCAGTAACACCAATCCTGCCAAGAGGATGTCTTCAAACTTGACGTCCCAAAATCCCTCTTCATTAAGGTGAGTGATTATAAGTTTATAGAAATTTAGTACAAATAACAATAGGCCGATAAACTCAACTGCCGAGATTGCGCACCAAACGGTGATAATTGATAATTGCGAAGGCTGATGGAGCTTTTGGCGGTTTGGACAGCCTAGTAGCGCATATTTTGCATATTGTCATATCCAGTCAAGTTAAAATAAGTCTCGTCACTTTTTGTTTCTGAACAAAATCAGTTTTCCTGAATCTTGTGACCTACAAAAGAATTGATTTCCGGTCCGGGACAGGACTTAATGTTGCAATATTTGGAAGGGTGGAAACCACTGAACGGCCGTTGGAATCATAAGAAAACGCACGCTGCTTGTTACTCCAATTGGTTGCTTACCGGCTAAAACCTTACTTACTTAACCCAAAACGCAACTTTACCACTTTCAGGCATTGTTTTGTTACGTTTGTAGACCATATGCACTTATACGACATGCTTTTGCCGACGCGGTGAAGCTAACATAATTGGTGCGTGTGACGTCACTTGTGGGCAAGGTGTTTACTATCTGTTAACAAATAAAGTTTTTTAATATTTTGACAAGTTAAGTTATTAAAATTCAGAAAACATAGTTTTAGAGCTAATTTATTCAAATACCTCAAAAGTTTAAAATGTAAAAATTAGACATAATTTACTGAACTGAAGTTTTTTTAAATAATGTCATAATTAAGCTGTCATAATTTCTTCAAATATTTTGAATTTTATAAAAGTTTAAAACAAAGTTGTAGCATAAAAGTTGCAAGAAATTAATTTTGTTACAACATTTATTAAAGGCGTTTTTAGATATTTAATTGTCAAATTTCAAATAGTTTTTGATGACATTTTAACAGTTAAGCTTTAAAATGCAGAAAATATAGCTTTCTTTAAATATTTCAAAAACTGGATTAAAGTTAAGAAGATGTTAAATTATCTCCCAAATTCATTAAAGATGTTTTGCAATATGTTGGCGTTAGCCCTGTCAAAAATGCAGAAAGTTATGTTTTGGAACCAATTTCTACAAATATTTTGTAAGGAATTTACTACAAGTTTTTTTTTATGTTTTAAATTTAAAGCTGTCAACAATGCTAAAAACCCGGTTTTGAAGCTAATTTCTTTAAACATTTTAAAAGTTATGAAGGTTGATTTTAACTAATTTCAATTTTTATTTTTAAAACGTGTGCGACGTCAATTGTGGGCATAGAACGTTGTTATGTTGGTTTCACCAGAAAACTATCGAAAAATATCACAAGGTGCGTCTATAAAAGTATATTGTCTAAGGTTACGCCCTCTTCTGGTCTTACGTTCTCTTTTCTTCTAGCTTCTTGTAGCGTATGATATTTATAGTAATAACTACTAACTAAGAGTTTCTATAATTCTACATATCTTTTTGTCTTTTCTGTACATCACTATATTTTTGATTGTCAAGTTTTTGGTCTATTTAAACAATCTCTTTGCTTATGTCTTTTTTGTTACAATACACACATTCATTAGAGTTTCTGCGAACCAGCTGCCAAAACATCCAGGTCCATCCATAAATTAGGAGATAAATTAATTTTCACTTCTCCTTGTTCTAGGTAAAGTCGAATTTTGCATTTCAGTTCAGTTAAGAGTAGTATAATATTTAGGTCACTTTTGTGTGAATAAGAGGAAATCCTTTCGTGTTTTTTAGATTTTTTGGAAAGAAGTGTCATCAGATTACGCTTCTGGGGCTTTTGTCTTATTTTGAAACATTTTTAGGTTAACAGATTAAGGTGGCCATTTGGGTTGAATTTAGTTCTTTTGTCGTGCATTGTTACATACTTTGCGTTTTATTGATTGTATTACGTTTTGTTTTTAATATATACTTACACTAAAATCTCTCATTATGGACACCTTTCATAGGCAAAATTTAGTCTTATTTTGATACATTTTTAGATTTATAGGTTGAAAATCTAACGCACCACCACCATTTGCATTAGATTTTGGTCTATTGTTTTGCATTATTACATATGTTGCGTTTTGATTAATTTTTCTACGACCTCTGTTTTTACTATTACTTACAATAAAATGTATCATTGCGGACACTTTTCTTAGCACCGTCTGAAGTTTATATCGCTATAAGAAATTGGCGCAAATTCAAACTGCATTGCTTGCTAGGACCACCAAATCTGAACATAAATCACACAATTTGACAGTTTTTTGCACTTTCCAGATTTGGAAATTGTCTATTGTCCTACATTGGTTTTTTTAAGAAAATAATTACTCGCTCAGTCAATTTGGTGTTAGCTTCTTTTTAACTTTGGGGTTGTGTTTTTTGGTTAGATTATGATATTGGGTAGGCTAGACGCTTTGTTAAGATTTTTTAGGCTGCGGACACAACGTGGAACATTGTTTTGTTTCTTCAGATTGGTGGTTTGTGCAGGAGTACCTACGATCAGTGACGTAAGCAGTCTAGGCGTTTAGTATGCCAGTTCTGGGTGATACAAGCATTTCTACAGTTTAGGAGCGACCCCGGTAGAAGCTTTATCAAAGTATTTTTTGATCGACTTTGTGGGTAGCGGGCAGAAAGTTTAGATATGGTACTTCTGGATGAGGTAAAGAAATATCGTTGTTCTTGCCGAAAGCCAAATATTTCAGTAGCGGAAGTCCAAGGCACAAGTGTTTTTTGCTTTGACCACTAAAGAAAAAATTTATTTGAAATTTTATTTAATCATAAAGTAGAAACGTATTGAACAACACATCTGATAATTGTCTTCCTTGGCTTTGATGGAAGATTTGATGATTGTGATACAGCTAATTGCTAATTGGTCATGGGTTTGTTGACATAAATTTTTGACATCACTCAATAACCGGTAGTGGTTAGCGGACTCCACTGCTACACTATGGGTCTCGAATTTGAGTCCTCTATTTGGAGTGTTAGTTTTTCTGGTTAAGAAAAAATGTGTTGTGATAAGTACGCTTTCTTTCGGATAAGAAGATAAACTTTAATAGGTTCTGAGTTTGTCCCAAAATTCTTAGATGTGGTAGTCTTAACCTCTGGCGTCGGTGATTAGCTCTGGCAGCAGAAATAGACCGACGTTAAATAAATGAATTAACCTAACCTAAAATCTGGTTTCTCAAACGAGAGATTATACGACCAGGGAATGTCTTGTGCAATAATGTCATTGTTTTACGTGATATGTGGCAAGTGGTACCGTCCTGTTTAAACAAAATATCTTTGAGATCTATGCCATTCATATGAGGCACAGAAAACTGGGTTTGCTATTGCCTCTTTGTGTATTATCTAGCCCAAAATCTACACCAAATCGTAACACGTTTGGGACACATTTCTTTTTTATGAAACAGATGCTGGTTGACGAAGCGATCAGCATGAAAATGGTTTGAAAACACGTTCACTTGTTGTTTATGATCTGCAGGCTTGAGTTATTGAGTATGTTGGATTTTGTAGGCATGAAGACTAAACCTTTTTTGAGAATGCGCCGCATAGTGCTTCTTAAAAAGTTTAATTCTTAATCACGATGCCGAAAGAATGTTTCTGGTCTCAAGGCCATATTTTGACAAACAGCCGTGATGTTTTTTGCAGAATGCCTGAACAAACAGCTTTTCTTAAAGCATTTTGATTACCAAAAATTGGACGCTTATTTTAAAAATACTAATGGCTACAATTTGGCAAACAGCTGACATGTTTTCTGCTGGAAAACTTGGACGAACACGTCTGGCCTCAGTAATCGACCTAGTATCCTCGAATTTGTTGATCATTATTTACAGTTAATGCACTTTAAATATTTTGATTACCAAAAATTGACAGTTAATCTTTTACCATTTTTGAAATACTCACGGTCACATTGTGCATATTTTTTTTTCTGAAAGACCTGGACGAACAACTGCCAATGGTCTGACAACAGAACTCTGCACAGTTTTTTATCAATTTTTTGTTTATTCATTTTGACTACTAAAAATTGAGCGCAAATTCGAATTGTGGCCATCAAACTTTTACTGTTTTTTGAAATAGTGTTTAACAAAAAGAATGCGATGATGTGTCGATTAACCATTTATTTTTAATAATAGCGGACTGTTAAAGCATAACGCCAAATTTTCCGCAGATAATTGTATGGAAAAAGGCCTTGTGGCGGCCAGGCTGCAATTTTTTTACTTTTAACCGAGGCACAGGGACACAGTCTTTGCTGCAGCAAACCACTAAACCCAGTAGATTCTATGTCTAAGCGGAAGTCTAAAGGTTACGTGGTTTTATGACGGCAGTCAAAAGAAAGTTCAATTTTAGGAAATTTGGGCATTGGTTTACTTTTTGGAGAAAAAATGCGTGAAAAAAGTCTTTTTGTACTAGCTTGTGTACTGCTGTTTGTTAGGTTTGGAAGCAGAAATTTGGGGTATACGTGTTTTTCATTCCGTGATTAAAAAAAAAAAGTTCAATTTTATGAAATTATAGGTTCATTTTTCGAAAAAGATTAAATGGATTTTATAGAAAAATTGACTCTTGATTTTGATTTTGTGTGATTGAGCCTATTAAACGTAGTTTGTTGGTTATGTATGGAGAGACAAGAAGGAAAGTGGTGCGCAATTGTTCAGCAACCCGATGCTTGGCAACATGGTTTAAAGTCTAAAAGTTGAAAGGTTTTTGAGTTTGCGGATTTTGCTTCAAAGTACACCAATTGTTTTTAATTGATTTTTTGGAGATTGGCCTACTAAATACAGAGGCGTAAGAAATATTGAAACAATGTATTTGTACAGGTTGGCCACATGCTTCTGTTTTTAGGTGCTAGGCTTTGTCAGCATTCATTTATCTATTTTCTTTTATAACCTGTGGTAAAACTCGCTATATTATTTGCAAACGCTGTCATATCAGTGTTTTCCATACGTTTTGTGTTTAAAAAGCCGTAACGAGTTTCAACCTTTACAAGGTCATCATCGGACGGTTACGGTTTTTTAAATATATTTGTTACATAGTGCATAGAAAAGTTGTTTTATTTATTTTAAGCAGGAAAGTTTGTGGGAAAACGCTCCCGATGCTTCTATTACGATTGTTGAACGCTTTTTTAATTTCTTAAAAAAATTCAAACAATCAATAGCTTGAAGACGTTTTAATATTTGTCATTAGAATTTAATAGAATTAGCCATGTGTGGCATATTTTTTTAATTTTTTTTTTCTGTCCGTTAAGCAGTAGCATTCATAACTTGGATGACGCGGTTTATTGGCTTCAATTCGATGTTGTAAGTATTCACACATCAATGGTCAAAATTGCGTAATCTAATTTTTGAGGAAGCCCGCCCAGATACTGTCGAGATGGTATTGATTAGATGTTTTTACCTATATTTTGTAGCGCTGAATTTTGTATTATTATTATTAATATTCAGGCTTGCTTATATTATTTAATCACGTGAAAACATTAAGTTTAGTTTTTTGGAATTACCATATATATCGAGTTTATGGCATGTGTATAAATACTACTTGAGAATTTGCATTTTTAATATATTATTTTGTTTAATAAGAAATTGTAGCACTTGAAAGCATATCAAAATGTGTTGACGTATTAAATACTTATTTTTAAGGATTAAGAATCGCAAGTCACGAAATATTTTAAATTATCAAGTAATTAATTTTGCTTAAACAAATATTATTTAATAAATTTTATTTATTTACTTCACACGATATCAAAGATTTTATTTTTAAAACTCAAATCAGCGATATTTTTTAATGATTCAGTTTGTATAAACAAAAAAATGATAAATTATCAAAACATTATTACAATAGATAATTTGAATTAATCATAAATTATTCATCATTACGCATTCAACATTATTTAAATTGGATTCTATTGTAGTTATGTACTATTATTTTTATTTTGCTGCATATGTAATTAATTGTTTACAAATTTATAAGAAGTTTTATGAACAAATTAGTTTATAGTTTAAAACTGCGTTTACATAATGTGAATCAAAGGTGCTTTTGTGAACCACGCCCATGTAAACTAGTCATTTGTAAGTATATCAAAATAATATTAATAAAAAGTTAGAAAATGTGAAACCTGTATGGGTCCAAGAACTTAATTATTTTATGTTTATATAATATATTTCATTTAGCACGTATCGAACTATTATTTTGCTAAGCTAAATATTGCTGCACCCGGTGACCGGTTATTTTTGCCCTATGTTACATTTTAGAGCTGAAATTATCTGGAAAAAAATGTACAAACTTTTTATATTTGACCAACCACCTATGTACTTAGAATTATTATGCAGTCAATTTATTCACATGCTTTTACTGTTGTTGGCGTTACTGCGTAATTACGACTTAGTTTGAATTGGGTTGATAGGATCAACATCTTAATTTCCGCATAAAGAGCAAGTTCATATTTAGTCATGTTGGGGTTTGAACTCTATGATATGCAACCATTAAGCTATTACAACGGGATGTGTAGCTTTTTGATAACAATGTGGAATTAAGTAACATCTGCTTCTAGTGGTATGCCAAAATGGCTAGGTTTCCAGCAGTATATATTTTTCATGTGTTTGTACAGTGGCGCGTTATTCTATGGACAAAAGGGGTTCTCACCAACAAAACTTTAAAAATTTATTTTTATAGTAAGTTTATCAAATATTGGATTTACGAGGAGGCTGGGGATTTTTTCCAAAATTTTCTACCAATGAAGAAGATTTGAATTCAAAACTGTCATATCTTACTGCTGGACTCAACCTTAAAATTTAACTCGAGCAATGCTTTGATTGCTATCAACGGATGTTTGTTTTTGTTTTGTTGTAGGGCGTAGTTCGCAGAGTAACGCTGTTCTGTTTATCCATCAGGATTAATAGGTCTATACAAATAATCAGCAATAGTGTATCAAGGATCGAAAATTGGCTTTAGCAGCTTGCTTAGCTTCTTGGTGCTGCTAAAAGCATTTTGGCACGAGTTACTCCCGATATTTTTTTGCTTCTGCTAAATTGTTGTTTTTAGGACTGAAAGAGATGGTTTTGATACAAGCATACATTTACGACTAATTGGTCTTTTTGTGCTCTTAACTAACTTACATCGTTTTGCTTATTGCTCTTACAAACTCTTACTCAAAAATATGGTATGATAACTTATTTTGTAAATACGAACATTTGATCTAAGTTACCGTTACTTACTATGATTGTTACGCAAACAGTTAATTCTGCAAGTTTGAGCGGTTCGTTTAGGGCAAAATAGCGCTTGAACGTAATTGGATTCTGTGCGTATGTTTGGCTGGTCAAAAATGTGTTGGAGCACTTAACTGGCAAATTTTGGAATCTTGCTACTTTTTTTGGGCACGCATTGCGCTAATATTAAATCTTTATACTTTTTGATTACGTTTTGTGCTTGATGTTCTCTACGTTTTTTGTTGTATGATATGTTTTTGATGGATATTATAACCTAAGGACGTATGCTGTGGCTAAAGGCATATTGGTTCTTCTGCAACGTAGAGAAAGAATTTAAACTAATTGTTATGCTATGGTTATGGAGGTATTATTATTGTTTGATCTATAGTAGAGGTTTTATTTATAACGTTTATTACTAATAGACACATGGTACTAGTTTGGGAACTTATTTCTTAGCAGAAAGTTCTATGCCACCAGTTGGTTTTCAGAAATTGATTTTACTTTAGTATTGTATTATTAACACTTTCAATGCGGTTGGCTGAATTGCTTTGCCGTAATTTCTAAAAGTTACATTCTTTTCTAATTATTTGGCATCGCTTTCTCATCATCATCATCTGGTGTGCCTATGATTTTTGCTTATCCAGTTCTAGTTGACAGTAAAGCTTTACTATGCGTCATTTGGATTGCTGAGTTTGAGCGTCAATTTAACAAATTTTTGGAAAGTTTGTTTTTTTAGAATTTTGCTGTTGCATGGTCGAAGGGATGCAGACGTTTTGCCGTTTTCTTCATTATGCACGTCTACAGGAAAGGCCAGGACAGGATAGTATTCTTCAAATTAATATGTTGAGGATAAATTGGAACGTTTTGTTTTGGCCTTAATCACGGTGCAACTTTCTGTTTTTAAGCAGCTTTTGAGTGTTCTCTATTGGCAACTTTACTATATTGTCTCAACATGTTTTAATACTTAACATAGCGGCGCCAGCAGCTTTTGCTTTTGATGGTTGCGGTTGTCTTGACCTAAAAGTACTGTTTGAGCTCATCGTTCCACCTCTAAGTCTGCAACGCCATCAAAAACATGAAATGCTGGAGATCAAGAGGTACGTTGCCGTCAATAACAAGGTTGGCGTCAAAAAGGTTTTGCCCTTCACAAAGAAGTACTTAAAGTTGGCCGTCACTAGCAGCGGTATCCCGAGCGTAAGGGACGTAATAGATGAGTCATCGCTCGGCGCAAAATGTGTTGTGCGAAACTCGATGCGCGTTCGGTTACGCTCGGACGCTATCTTCGTTAGGGATGGTCCTAGAGCCGTTCTGACCAGAGATTTGATTTTTTGAGCCCCACGTTTGTCGTAGTGCCGTTTTGGCTTCCCCACCCTGTCGTAGTGCCCTTTTGGCTTTCCCACCCTTATTGCTTTACCCTATGGCTCCCCTTCACACCACATCCGACAGCAGTATTTTCTTATCACATGACGAGTTGACCATAGCGGGCCGGGCTGCGCGACCAAAATGGAGGAGGAGTGGGGATAAAAAGCGATTTTAGACCCCTGTGTAAATTCTTATGGGATTTTGGCGCAGAACTCTTATAGCCTATCTACTACATACATCGTATTATTGCACAGAATTGATCAAAAAGAGTACAATAAATCAATTTATACAAAAGAAATTTTTTTGTTGCATGAAGAAAGCTCAGAAAGAAATATATTACTTGAAATTTGTTGTTGTTTTGACCAGAGGCGTACTTGGAACAAAATGAGGAGGGGGGGAGGGGTAAAATTTGAAAGATTATGAATGGATTTGTGGTTGCCGAGATTTTTTTGCCGAAACGTTGTGTAAATGAAGAACGCTTAGTTTTAGAGATTTTTGCGTTTTTTTGGTTCCCAGTTTTTGGCCAATCTGAATCCGTTGTTTTTCGCGCACAGATCGACCTTTGGGACGTTGTTCTTATTTTATCATCCGATGTTTTTTTTTTTGGATGTATGGAGCGAGTCTCACATTTTTTGTTTTCGAGTGCTCGGAGTGGACAGTTTTTTGCCGAGATTGGTTGATAAATATAGGCTTTGTTAGTCAAAAGTTTGCCGGGTTTAAACGGGAAGTTTGCGTTATTAATTTGAGGTTTGCGGAGTTTTCTTTTCCTTTAACGCTTCGATTCCGATTTGACGCTGTGTGTGATTAGAAGTCGGTGTCACCGGTTTGGTTCCTTGTAACTTTTTTGTTATGGCAGATCATCGAAACGTAATTTGATACATTTTCTGTTTGTCTCGGCTCTATGAGTTGACTTTGGATTTGCTGCATGAAAAGAAAATATCAAAAATAGCTTAGAACTCAAATTATTGTTTTGACCAGATTTGGGGGATTG
The DNA here is from genome assembly GCA_963932245.1 of Tachinus rufipes. Classification (NCBI taxonomy): domain Eukaryota; kingdom Metazoa; phylum Arthropoda; class Insecta; order Coleoptera; family Staphylinidae; genus Tachinus; species Tachinus rufipes. The sequence continues at coordinate 15,036,239 of OZ010750.1, forward strand.
AAATTTGGGAGTTTACTAAGGGTAATATCTGCGTTTTATTTTTTGATTTTTTGTTTGCGGCCGATTTGTTGCTGTCGCTGCTATCAGTGGCGTCGTTTATCAAAAATTTGCCGGTTTTAAAGGGCGATAGTTGATTTGTGGTTTATTGCGGCGTTCCCTTTCCTATTGTCATCTCAATCTCGCTTTGCTTGATTTATGATGTGACCGTGTGCGACTATTTTTGATGAAAAACTCAGTACTTAATACTTAAAATGGGCTAAGACGAAAAATTGCATTTGACCATATTTAGAACAAAATGTGGGAGGGTGAAATTTAAGAGATAGATTACGAAGTTTGTGGAAATGTTTTGGAAAAAGTTTGACTGCAATACTACAATACAAGTTTTTGAGATATTTGCGTTTTTTCGGTTCTTAGTTTGCGTGAGTATGCAAATTCGTTGTTATCTAGAGAGGGGCACACGCGCTCATTGAGCTTTGCTATATGATTCTTGTTTTATCGCTAATGTGGAACACCACATTTTGGATTCTTGGAGGAGACTCTACTTTATTTGCTGGGTTATTCTAGAAAATTTTGACGTTTTTTTGAGTTTGAACGGCATTATCGATTTGAGGCTTTTTCATTGTCTCACTGCAATACTTGTACTGTTTTACCGTATCGCTTACTTTTCGAGATATCTGGGTTTGTCTGGTTTTCAGTTTGCGGCCTATCCGCCACTTATTTGAAAGAAAATAGCGTCGGAATGCGAATTTGTAAAACAACGTAACGTTTAGTTTCTTTTAAATCTGCGTTTTTTTACTTTTTAGATTGCGGCCGAAAGGGCGTGGGAATACGAATTTGTTGTTTTTGGAGAGGTGGCGCGGATTAATTTTTGGCACTCTATTCTCGTTTTATCGCCAATCCGGAACACCACATTTTGGTTTTCTAGATTTTTGGAGCAAATTATTAATTATAAATAACGGCGTTGTTTGTCAAAAATTTGCCGAGATACAAATGATTTTTACATCATCGATTGAGGATCTGTATCGCCGGTTTGGTTCTCTGTAAGATTTTTGCTATGGCAGATCAAAACGCATTTTGTTACGCTTCTATTGATTTTCCGTTTTTCCCGGCTGAACTTGACCTTGCGCGCCGAACAGTTTGTATTACAGGATACTTGATATTAATGGGTTAAAGCAAAAATAGCAACAATGAGCGTGACATTTAGATAAAATTGTTGTTTTATATTGCGAGATATCTACGTTGTTTTTCGATTTGTCATTTGAGAGAGCATGTGAATGCAAAGCCGTTGTTTTCTGGAGATGGGGTCAAGTGGTCATTGATGATTTGGGGTTTGCGGTTTTTTTTTCTGTTGCTGAGTCGACCCCGTTATCAGGAGCCGGTGTTGCTGGTTTCCGTTGTATGCAACGCAATTCAATACGCGTTTATTGATTTTCTGTTTCTCCCGGCCTGCATCTATTATTTAACCTTGTGCAACTATTTTTGAAGAAAAAACGCCGATTTACAACAACTCGAAACAGTTTTTACTACAGGATACTTCAAAATGTAAAAAGCGTCCAGTGGCGTTACCAAAAAATGTTTGCTCACAGTTTTGAGAGGTTATCTTAGGCACTCGCTTAAGCTTGCAAAAAGTTTCAATACAAGTGGTAACTACACTTTTTTCATAATTCAGAAATGTTAGAATGATTTTGAATAAACCTCCTAAAGTTTCCAAAAATATTTAAAATTTGGTTAGAAAACTAGCTAGTAAGCAGTTTTCTAAAGGTTAAATAACTTTTTGATTTCTCAGATGTTTCTGAAAGCTTTCAGAAGTTCTTGAACATTTTAAAACAAGGTAAAAAGTTTTAGGCAGACTTTTAATGCTAAGAAAAATATATTGAATTTTTAAAAAGAATTGTCAGGAGTAGTGTAATCACACTTCTTATATCTGTTAGAAATAAAAAAAAAATCAGATCAGAATCAGAAATTATACTTCTAAAAATATTGAAAATTTGTTTAGAAAACTAGCTAATAAGCATAATTTTTTGAATCCTCAGATATTTCTAAAAACAAAGAATACATTGGAATTACTAAAAAAATGGCAGGAACATTGTAATTTCGCTTTTTTTATCTTTTCAAGATGCTAGTAAGCTCTTTTCCAGAGATTTTATTTTAATTCTCATTTCTGAAAACTTCAAGAGTTTCAAAAAAATATCAAAAATTTTGGGCAGACTTTTAATGAAAAAACATCAAAATTTGCAAACAAAATTGCCAAGAACAATGTCTTTCATTTTTCTCATCTTTAAGGAGTATTAGAAAAATTTCCAAAATTTGCAGAAATTATTATTCCAAAAATATTGAAAATTGATATTGAAAACTCGCTAATTAGAACAGGTTAAATTAATTTTAAATTCCGAAATGTTTCTGAAAACTTTCAGAAGTTTTTGAACATTTCAAAAAAAGGTTAATAGTTTTGGGCAGACTTTTAATAGTTTGAAAAATTATTGAATTTCTAAAAAGAATTGTCAGAAACAGTGTCACATTCATCCAATTTTTCAAAATGTTATTGATACATTCTGAAATATTGTATAAATTCCAGAAATTCCAAGAAAGGTTTTGGAAGGTATAAGATGAAATAGAGAAAAAGTTCTCGTTTAAAAAAATAGATTGCAAACATCTTTTGTTTACCGAAATTTTGATTTTTTGTTCTTAAATTGGTTGGGGCTCATGGAAAAACGTTTTTGAGTGGTTTTGTACCGATTTTCATTCGATACTTTTTTTGTGGTTATCTGTAATTTTGTTAAAAGTTTTTTTTAATCTATTTCTATTTTACCATAAACCTCACAGCGTTCAAATTTGAGCTTTGCGGTTTTAAACGGAAGTCACTTTTACAATTTCTGTGAATTTAAGTTTTTTCTAGAGCAGATTCTATTGAATGTCGTGTTTCAACTGTTATCATTCGTAGAAAACTATTAGTTTCAACTCTATTTGTATATAAAAGCTTGTAATAAAAATTAAATTGTTATTTTATTCATAATAATGAATTAATTATCACATAGTAACGGTCACTTGTATTAATTATATGGAAACATATTGTCATGAATATATTTTCACGATACAAATCTAATAAGTACGATTGTTCGCGCGTAATTCGTATTATATTGTTTGTTTCATTCGCAGGCTTCATTTTATTTAATTATGTTCGGTCGATCGAAATAATAATAAATTAATTATATTAGGTAATATAAACTGAACTGAACGCCAACAAAATCCAATTTTACTCCCATGAAATATCATCATGATTCGCTTGTTATCGATTGATAATACTTGATAATATCAATGACAACTGATTGACACTTTTTTAAATCTAATCTAAATCTATAGGGACAAAAGTTTCATATTGTTTTTAATACCGTCGTGTGTGTATACTGTGTATGTATTAATTCGTGTTTTGATTTAACTAAAATGTAATATCGAGTTAGATTATTGTCGCTAATTAAGTTAGTGGTTCTGTGCATTTCGTGATAATGATAACGTGCGAAAACTTACCAAGGTGAGTAATATTTTACAAAAATATTAATGCAGGCCCGATAAAATTAGATTAAACTTGGCATGGGGTTTGCCGGGATCTATTTTACCGACCACACGCTATATTTCTATAATTCTATTTAAAAAAATTCAAAATCAATGAATTTTTATTTAAATAAATATTACGTTATAATTGTTAAGATTTTGCTTGTTGCTAGGCGGTATTTATAGATATTAATCAAGTGTTTGCTATATTAATTGGGTTTGATTTTAGGAATTAGTTATGTTATAGTATAGACTTTTAATATTTGCTAACTAACTAACGGCTGGCCGATTAGAATAAATTTAATATTATTGAATATATATTATAGATAAAAATTATAGAATACATATTAAAATTAACGAACAATTTATAAAGATTTTAAACATTTTTAATTTTATTTGTCAAGGTTGGTATCTCAGTTTTTTTAAGTTTTCAAGGATTTTTTCAAGGTGCTATTTCATTTGTGACTAATATATGTCAGAAAATCTGTTTTGATCGAAATCTATACGATAAAATTATTATTTTTTAAGAATTTGACAATATTAAATTTGGTTTTTATCAAAATGTTTTTGGAAAGAAGAGGCTATTGCTTACTAGACACACATTGTTTTTATGAAGCAACTCCCACTACGAAAAAAACCGCACGCCAGATGTATTTTTGATTGGTTTCTAGTTTTTTTTTATATGTTAAAGAAAATATTCAACTGATATGGCCCAACTGATTTTATTTGAGTTTCCCGAAAATTTTTTTCTTGTATTGTTCTATACTTCTGCATACTTGTTTTATGTAGTTGTGTATTGTTCCTCAGTTCTTTTTGTTTTCCAAAGTATGATTGAAGTGTTGGTTGAAGTGGGTATTCAACTGTTCTTGTTGTTCCAAACGTATTTGATGAGTTTTTTTGCCCACCTGGCTTTTTCTGAAATGTGAAGTTTTTATTTTTATTTTTTGCCGTTTTTGTGCAGCTTACACTGTTCATCAATTACCTAGATTGCATTTGAGGTAATTGTGTTATTTGCACTGCATACTCTTACTCTCTGCAAACTTGGCATCGTTTGTCTTTTTTTGTTGCTTCTTTTGCCGCATTTCTGCCTTTCAAATCTGCTATTGATCTAGTTTTTCTGCACTTACCTGTAATTGCTTTTTGTACGTTTGGCATCAGATTGAATCATGAGCTTATTGTGGGTTTTGCTGACCTGTTGCAGCATACAAGTGTTTTTTTGCAAAGTACACATCAAGACTTTTGCGTTTTTGTTGGAGATTTGCTTATCTCCAATTTAATATTTGGTGGCTTGTTTTCTTCGTTTAGTATCACCACTTTTGTTTTTTTGTGAGCAAGTTCTTTTTTGTGTATTGCTTGTTCTTTTCTGTAAATGGTTCGATTTGGGTTGATTGTCAACAGTTTCTCAGTTTTGGCTTTCACTGTAATTGCCGTGTTATCAGCGAATTTGACTGCTTCTACTCCGTTTTACAGTTTTTTTTTTTTTAATTTTGTTATAGTTTTACGATATTTGGCACAGAACTGATTCTTGAACTTGTTATCTTTATGTAGTGTTTGCTAGATACTTGTTGACACCTATTTTAACGTTTCTATTGTTTTCTTTTATGATGGAGTTGAACGCATTTTTGTTCAGCGTGATTGATGCTCTAATTTTTTTCTGAGGTAATGGTCATCTTGTTTGGTAAGGTTTGTTTATTTCCATGTGATTCAAACTAAGCCCAAATCTGCACTGATTGGAAGTTTTGAGAAGGGAGCACGAACATATTTGTTGATTGTGATAGTAGCGTGGACGTTGTTATGAAGTATTTATTTTCTAAAACCTGTTACTTTGCATATCTACTAGGTGTTAGGGGTGTGGCCGTGTATGCCTTTGGTTATTTTCCAAGGTTGAAGTTGTTCGACGAAGGAGGATTTTTGACTCGGTATTAGGTTGGTTTTCCATTTTTCAGATCGGTTCTTATTTGTTGTTGTGTACTCTGGTGGAGGTGAAGCGCAGAATACGGTATTCCATTAACCTCGGACTATTTTGAGTAAGTCTATTGCTTGGTGGTTGACGACACCGTGGAGGTTGTTGTAATGGAAGCTGCAGTTAGGCTATGGTGGGTGATCATCTGGTGATCTAGACGGAGGAGTTGTTTGTTTTTTTCCATGTGTTTTGCTTGGCTATAGGAATCGACTGATTTGCGAATGTGAAAGTCGAGTATTTATAAGAGTGAGAGACAAAGAATTATGATGCCATTAGTGGAGTGTGGCTTACCCTACAAAGCGGCATCAATTCTTCCCACTCTCTCAGACTGAGCTTTCGACTCTTCTGTATGGTGATTGTGTTTAGGTGTTGTTGAATGTTTGGTTATTGCACTATGGTTGGGACGGGAGTAGTTCATATTATATAAAGTGTTTACTAGGGTTCTGCTAGAGTTCGAATGTCGCGGGTTTGAAATATTTGCACTGTGGTGGCACATACTGTTCAATCTCTTAAGCGCTGGTTTTAGAGCACTACGCGGTAGCTCAATGTAGCACGATCTCCACCTAGGGCGGTGATTTGCATAGGTTGTCGACTTTTTCTGGGTATGTTTGTTCACTAAGTGCACAGTGCCACGTTCTCTCTTACGAGACTGGTGTGTTGTTTCCAGATTGTCATGCGTGCCGATGACGGCGATGACGGGGTTGGGGACATGGGCTATGCATGTTGCGTTGAGGGCTGTGTCAGGCTCAACTGCTGGTTCTTCCAGTTCGACGTCTTCGGTATCCTCTGGGAGGTCGGATAGTGCGGATAACTAGTCTGTATTTAGTCTGATACCTTTGGGGTGCAGAGAGTCGCGATTAGCGTTTTGTTTTATCTTGTTAGTGACAGTCTTTGCGACACTTGCCTCTTGACTTGTTCTACGTTGGCTGTTGTCTGGAGCGACGTTTACTTGTGGAGTTGTCCGATCGGTTTCGATATGAGTTCTTGGATTTTTTCGGTTTCCTCTTTAAGCACATTGAGGTTAGCTTGTCTTAGTTGACTTTGCACAGTCAGCCATCTTTCTCGGTCGTTCATGTAGTTGGCTATTTCCAACAAGAACGTGTGCACTTTGTGCGCTATCTGCGGGTTGCAAATGTACTAGGGATTTGTAATCATTGTCAGCAGGTCTGTTATTCTTCGTAGCAGCCAATGTATAACGTTGCAACTGGAGGTGTTTTGGTGTAATGTACCTATCTACATGGAAGGCGTTCACTAGGTGTGCCGTTATGTCGGAGGGATTGTCGGGGTGGGTCACAGTAATCAGCTCATTCTTGTATGCTACAGTGCAGCTGTACTTTAGTGTGGTGACGGACGGATATAGCGCCAGGTATTTGTTCATGTCTTCTACCGGTTTATGGTTGTCCGGAATTGGTGCCTGGAGATGTTCTATGACGGTATTACGTGTGCTGACTGGAGTCACAGCGTTTTGGTTGAGAGGTTGTTATAGTGATCCAGATGGCTTGTTGGTGTGTCATCATCAGAGATGGTTTGTTCAAGAACGTCTCTGTTGCCTGGTCTTCTTTTATATTTCTCTTCTCGGGTTGCTAACTTTAGCTTAATTGGATTAACTAAGCTGACTAATGATCAGTTCAAAAATATTGTTTCTAAAACTTTTTAGAAGTATAATGCGGTCACTTTAGCTTGGCAGCCATAATAGGCAACTTAATATACAGAAAAATATTGTTTGCTCCTTGTTATTGGTGTGTGTTTTAGCATATCTTTCTACACTGACTCGTCTCTACAATTAAAGACTTTGTAAGAATACTGAAGACGAATTCTCTAGTTCATGAAAAGTTATAATAAAACATGTCAGAAAGATTTAAAATTAGAGACGAGCAAGCCTGAGGTTTTTATTACACTTGTAGTTTTTAGATTAACACAACGGGGGGAGTCCCAAAAAAGTTTAAGAAATATATTCGATTTCTTAACTTTTTTGGGACTCCCAAAATTTTACCGAAGCCTGTCAAAAGTTTTTAGAACTTCTTAAAGGCTGCTAGAATTTGTTGACAGATAACAGATATTTTAGAACAACTATAAATTGCATTGCTTGCTTAACCAAAGATATCGTTCATCTTTTTGCTTGCGATTCTAATGAACGCGGCGCAAAGTTTAACGTAATCTGTTTAAATATATATTAAGCCGGCTACGCTATTTGCAAAGTAGTTTTTGGTAATTTTGTTAAAACGTGTATAATATACGCCCATCTGGTGGAATTTTTATTTTTTACTGTAGTTTGTCCAATGTGCTACTTAAAATCATGCGATTTTATACGGTTTATTACGCACGCATATTCATTTTGCAGTAGTATAAATTGAGCACTTGCCAAAGGCTTGTGCAACAACGTTATACTCGTGGGAAATGGGTGTCATTACGTGCTAGTTGTACAATATACTATTATACACATACATTGCCTAACGAAATACATGGTTATTCGTTTTGCTTATGGTTTCAATAAACGCTTCAAATTGAAGAAATTTGCTTGCTTTAAATGTTTTTTTATAGATTTATTGTTTTATAAGGTTTTTTAGTAATAAAATTGCATTTCACAAGTTTCTAGCTTTAGCTGCTTAACTGAACTTTTGCAAATTAATAGCTTTTTTACCATTTGAACATGCATTAATTAAATCTAAACATTGGACAGCAAAATTATTGATTTGAACAGACTTAATAAAGTATACATGCACAGTTTAATATACACATACTTCAGCCGCTGTTTGTTAAGTAGGATTTGATAAATCCGAACCGAACTTAACAAAAATGATATATTTTATCTACTTTTTTTCTAAACGATTAGGTTATTTATTATTAGGCTGGGAGCGGTCCTAGGCATCCAACTGCTGCACCAAAGATTGTGTGTTTGAGTTTTGCAAACTGAAAATCATTTTAAATGTTTTTGCGTTTTCCCACTATCTAACCTGCCTTGGCAACGCAGCGGCTTTTTGTCAAAGAACCTTCTTTGGTCCGGAGTAGATTAATAATCTCTCCAGTGATTTGGAGAGGAGAATATGCTACACGCCAGCAGTGAAATACAATAGCTGAAAGAGAAACGCAGAGAAAAGAGAATGCGGTTGTGGCAGATGAAGTATTGTAGGCGAGATTTGGATAGGTGATCTTTTGACTTGAAAAAGAAGTTGGTGTTTCATTAAAATTTGTTGGTGTTGAAGCTAAAAAACAAGTTGTTTGACTTTTGAAAATTTAACATGAGATTAAAATCTGGCATGGGTCAGGTTGCACTATTTCCGTAGTATTACTCTAATGACGGGGTAAATTTTGGAGCAGCTTTTGAAGTGGGCAGCCCAAGTATTATTTACATTTGGAGTATACTTTGACTAAGTTGTTGTTTTTTTTTGTCCGTTTGCAACAATAGTCCAGCAAATACGTTGTAGAACTTTTGATGCATTCTAGGCAACAGCTTTGCTTATTGTTTTGATTTAACTCTTGGAGATTTTGCGGCGAAAGTGATAAATGTCTAATAAGTTACGTCGATTAAGTTGTAAGTTATGTAACCATTATAGTGTTGCGAGTGCTTCTTTTTGTTGAATTTGGAAAAGTTAAAATCATTGCGGGACTATTTACATATTTAGTTTTCTCGATTTTGGTACAAAGTTTCTTTTTCTTGTTCACATAATAAGAGGTCTTGAAACCAAGCACGCATTATGCATTATATACAGTAGCGTAGCTAGGATTTTTAGGCTCCACCGCAAAATATTCAGAAGGGTTTCTCAAAAACAGTTTTGGAAAAAAGGAACAAGTTTGTCATTTTTTAATCCATTTCTCTAGATATTGGGGTGAGATTGTTACTACTTGAAAGATTTTGCTTGTACGGGTTTGTTTTTAAAAGAGCATTAAATAAGGAATTCATCATTTATCTTTTTGCGAAATTGTTTTTGATTTTGTGTGTGGTTGATGCTTCTTCATATCATAATCAGGAAATGTGTTCTGATGAGTACGCCTTTTTTTTGAATGAGATACTGTAAAAAACTCAATAATTTATGTTGGAACCCCTGAGGTTGTGGCAACATTTTTAGATGTGGTAGTATTATGCTATAGTCCATTAAATGTAAAGGTAGAGTTTGTAAAAACAATTACTTGCACAACTGCAGTAAATTGGATAGCATTTTGCATTGTTTATCTACTTACTTATACTATACAATATACGCTCAGACTTAGAGCATCGGCGATCTACCATAAAAAGTATTAGGCGGCTAGCGATCGACTATGTCATTAGATCCTAATAAAACCTAGTCACTAGAAAATAATTGTTAAAAAATTAATATTTAGAGTGTTTTTATACAATACATATCAAAAATTTCAAAAATATTTGATAAAAGGCGATCGACTAGTCGATCGCGATCGACTGTTTGAGCGCTCCTTCTATACAACGATGAAAGTGCGCATGATGAGCATACTATGTACCTGATTAGGCGTCAATATTTTTTAGGTAGAGTACCTTGTAACTGAATGGAGTATTGTGTATCTAAATATATTGAACATCTTGCGCTCGGCTCACTTGAATTGTTTTTCTTTCAAAATCTTTGTACAAGCTGGTTGCGGTGGCTTTTTAAGGAAATTGAATTTTAATCCGAACCATGATATATGTATTTAAAGCTTAGTGAACTGAATTAGATACATCCTCAGTGGGAATTGAGCATGATTGCCCACAAATCATCCTCGGAAAGGTTAGTCTTTGGCAGATCCGCGAAATGTAGTTTCTTGTTGTGAGATACATGCTCTACTACAGTGGTTAAGACTACGCAGGCTAAAATAAGGCGAGTCTAGCACAATTTTTGCTAGTACTGTCCATAAAAAACAATAAGGCTTGTTTTTGTGCAACTATGAATTGGCAATTAGACAGGACGCTACTTTGATGATTTTTGTTTTTTTTGGTAAAAAATTATCAAAGAAGTTACGCTTAACTTTTTCAAATTGATGCTAACTGAAAACATTGATAACGTGTGATGATGATGAAATGTGATTTTTTAATGGAAGTATTTGTTTTAGTGTAGATAATTAGAATTGCATTCTGGGCTTGGCTGCTATACAACGAAAATACTCAATTGTATGAACACACCAATTCGGATTTTTACTATTTGTTGAAAAGACTCATACGAATCAGATTTAATATTTAGGGTTGTATTGTATGAATGTATACATTGCAAATACATATGCTATTGGAGAATATGTACTCATCTTACAACGAATCGAATATTTATTTGAATCGATTCCTGGGCATGTCTACTATGATGAAAATATTAATATCTGAGCACAGTCATATACTATAAACGCACAATTAGCGACCGATTCGGATTGTTTACTATTTACTTATTTGGAATTTTGTATCATAAGTGAGGTGGCGTACTAGACTATGATCAATATGGTCACAATTGTTCCATTATTATCTATAGCAAAATATATCAGTTTTGGGTGAGATAGAAGGGTGTGGTTTACTAAGCTTGGTACTTGCCCTGGAAGATATAATCTCCGAAGATCGAAGAAAAATGCAAAATATTCCACTTCCGGCTGGTGTATTTACTAAATACAGGGAGTTTATAAATGAATGGGATTATGTAATCACTTTAAATATGCCGCCTTTTTAAAATCGTTCACTATACTACATATGTTTTCATATGTTTGCTTGACAGCTGTCAAAGTTGATCTGTCAAAACAAATAGTTTAGTGAACAATTTAAAAAAAGCGGCACATTTAAAGTGATTACATAATCCCATTCATTTATAAACTCCCTGTATAATTCACTTTTGAAAATGCAGCTCTTTCAAGGATATCAGAATATAATGTTTTATTTATGTTATTTAGGCAGCATCAACACGCCTGTTATGTGTTTATGTTTCAACGGTGCATTCATATTTCGAGTTATTTTTCTTTTACGATATTATATCATGCATTTTATATTAAGGGACGTAATATCCATTACCTAATAAAGTACCTAATTGTTAAAACAGCTAATTAAATATATGGTTAATATAGACATTTATAACAAATAAAAACATTAATTTATTAGCTGTTCAGTGGTGTTAATTAAATTAAATTAAGTGAGCTTGTAATAGTTTATTAGGTACCTTATTAGGAGCTGGATATTACGGCCCTGAGTACAATACAATCAAATATTTAAAATAATTCGCGGCGATGAACTATTGCAACTTTAATATGCTTACATCACAAGCAGTGCTTTTTAGGGTACCTACATTTCTTAAAAAACAAACTTCAATAAATCATTTTACTGTATTGTGTGCGAAGTAAGAAAAAAATTGTATATACAATGACAAGATTTATTATCTGCAAACATGAACCATTCAATAATAAGTTAGACTTTTAATTATGATTCATTCGCGTATCAGTGACATGGAGAAAATAATGAATATTTTAAGCCGCGCTAGAAATAAAATTCGTTTAAAGTATAAGTGGCAAATAAATTTAATAAACCAGTCAAATTGTAAAAAAATTAAATAAACGTTTTGTGTCATATTAGTTTACTAATTTTCATTTATAAACACAACTTGCACGTTACAATCATACATAGTTTAGTTTTAATTCGGTTGATAATTACTCATAAAGGAATTATTATCATTTCGCAGCTATTAAATATTCTCACACCTGTGCCAAGCAATAGCATTACACATAAAGAATTTATTGATGTTTGAAATATTGTAAACGTTATGACGTGTTAGGTGTACTTCTAGCATCAACTCTCGCGGTCGCTCAGTGGTTCACGCAATTATTCTTTAGCTTTCAAACAAAAGTTCGATTTTATTGCTTTTGCACATACACACACACACACACACGTATACTTAATACAAGTAAATTGGTTCTTGATTACTAATTGGTGTTACCCACTTCAATATTTTTAACGTTTCTCTATCGAAAATCACAGATATAGTCGTTTTTATTTATTTATTAGTCAATGGAGGTCATTAAAAAATAGGTGTACATATACAGCTTGTAAAATATAATAATTATTGTTTATAATTAATAATTAACATTTAAAAATAACAAACAATATACTAAAAAGATCACGATTGTGTGACATGAGCATTAAGAGAATTAATTTATTTTAATCTAATTAACCACAAAATACTTGTACAGAGTGCTGTGCATAATCTGCACGTTTATACGGTATATGAAATAAATAATCATTGCGTAAAACACGAGAGCAAGGATATGAATGCCAATTGAACTAAGTAAGTCAATATTATCGACAATTTAACGAAGCACTTTAAAAACTAGTGTTTTGTCAAAGTTAAAACGTTTTCTCATATTAAAAATAGATAGCACTTTCGAACTAACGATGTTGCAATAATGTGCTAAGAAACGAACAAAATGTTGTTAGGTTTAACATGAATGACAATTTAGCTTTTTTCTTAATAGTGTCACAAACTAAATTTACAGGTAACAACAAAGTTTTTGGTGCCAAACTCTTAAACATAAATTTAATCTATGGCACATATAATAGCACAAAATTTGACTACTGTGCTTTAAACTACTCAACAGTACGGTCTAACAAATAAATTAACCTGAAAATCAAAAATCAACGACAATACACATAGACTTTATTTTTGTTTGACAGAATGGACGATACAGGAAAACATAAAGCTTGACGTTTCTTCAAAAAGGGTGCTTTACAGTCGAAGAGTCGTGACATGTTTGGCATGTGGACGGGGCTATTTGTTGCATGTGATGAGGAGACATCAGGAAGTTGAGTTAGTATGTTATATTCTCAAGCTACTTCTTCTTTTCTACTGAGATTTACATGCTGATGTTGAAGTCATGAATAGCTTAATTTCTTTTAATTTACTCTTCCATATGTGTTACCAATTTTTTTTTTTTTAATTACGTATCTTTTGAAGTCATTGGGCCTCACGGGGATGTTTTCCATGAGAGTCTGCTGCCAAACGGACGGATTTAACAATTTGAGGCATCTCTTTGCATAGGCTTTTTTTTGTTTGACAGAACGGATTATACATTGTCAGAGATTGCCGATAACGGTACGAAGGTAGACTCTGTTTTTTCCAAAATTTGCTTTATTGTCATAGAGTTGTGCCATGTTTTGTATGTTGGCTAGGCTGTTGTTTATCAGGAAATACTATGAAGTTAAGTTAATATGTTTTATGCACAAACGACCTTTTCTTTTCTGCTGAGATCTACTGGCAGCTTTTATACTGCCACCTCCGTGTGTTTTAGAAGAGTTAAAGCAAAATCTAGAAAAGGTGTAAAGTCCGAAAGGGGTGATATTGGTTCACTTTTGGGCTCAAAGGAGATACAGTTTTATAGAGAGATAAAAAGGTGATCTAGGAATAGATAGAATACTAGGAACGAAAGGCGATCAAGGTCCAAGAAGTTGTAACTGTATGCAAGGGGAGAAAAACGATGCTGGTTCTAAAACTAAACAATTACCAGTACTCATTCCAGGTTCGAGAGGTTTTAATAGTATACAAGGACAAAAAGGTTACCTAGATATGGATAGATCATCAGGAATTCCTGAGCTCAAAGCAGAAGTTTATCCACAAATGAACCAAGGGAATATTAGAATACCAGGTACAGATACACTAAAAGGAGAAGTTGGTACGAAAGTTGATAAAGCAGCCAATGGATAGAATGCCTTGGTCTAGTAGGTCTAAAAGGTGATACAGCTGCACAAGGGCAGAAAGGAAATACTGGTTCAGTAGGTCTAAAAGGTGATACAGGTGATGGAGCTTAATTTCTTGTAATTTACTTGAAAAAAATTTACGTATTTTTTAAGGTTTTTTTGTGGAATCTGCTTAACGGACTTTGAGACAAAAATAGTTTTTTGTTTAAGCTCAGCTACAAGAAAATGGCAAAGCTTATGCAAATTGGGCTAGCGAATCCGTCCAGTACATGATACTTAAGAGTTTGAATATAGGAAATACACTGTGGGATAACGTCTCGCAGTATAGCAAGGTTTTATGGTTTCTTTAAAAAAATACTATGAATTTTTTGTGCAATCAATGACAAAAATACTTTTTCTAAGGTGTCAGGGCAAGTTTCTCGTTTATTTGGCATCAGCGCTAGGACATTGAATACCATTGGATATATATTAGGTTTATGCATAATAATTATCCGCCGTTTTTAGGTTTTGTTTATTTCTCTGAAACAATTCGGTAAAAATTTGGGCTCTGATGGCATTGTGGTTGTCTGAAAACTCATAAGGCACATATTTGGACAATTTCCACATCTTGCTGTTTTCTGAGATTTTGTAGACTGATCGCCACCAAAAAGTCCTGATCATCAAAATCCGAAAATCAACCCTTTTCTGGCTTGTCGTCTAGGCTGGTGTCACCAGTTTTGAAGCCAACTACTCTTGGCATGACCTTTTGCTAATCGTTTTTTTACCAAAAGGATCGTTGAGATTGCGAAATGACTTTCCATTTTTTCTTGAAGTAGTACAGCATAATGTGGACTATGTGTGTATTAAAGAATTATATTGTGAAAAAACTCCAAATTCAGAACAGAGCGATGCACGAAAAAGGGCGGGTAATTATGCATCAACCTAATAATATTAAGATTATTACTTTTTTATATATGGAGGTGTACGGAGACCAAACATTTGAGCAATACTCGAGGTTGTAAGCGTTGTACTGAATTATTATGGTTTTAGAGTCACAAATATTCTTAGAATTGCGTTTGACAAAGTCTGCTGATAACAGTTGATATGCTTTAACCACAACGATATTGATATGTGAAATAAATGATAATAATCGATATTTGTGGTCATGGGATGGCATATAAAACTGTTTACTTCGAAAAAGATTTTTCACTAGTTCATGTGAAATGGTGCGGCAGATGATGATTTTGCTTCAATATGCACAAAGAAAATATTTATTTGGAGGTTCCTAACAAAATACAGTAAGTGTAAGTAGCCTTGCTGCACAATAACGCAAGAAGTTTTTGTTGGCTGACCACAGGCGCTTTAATTGCCAATGTACAGATTAGATTAGATCAGATGTGTCCACTAACAATTAAAACGCCTGTATACGGATTGTGATCGAATTGTGCGAATCAATATATTGCAATTACATACACAAATCGAAAAACAGTTTGTTTACACGCAGTGACGGATTTATCATATGAAGGGCTCAAGGCGATACCAGAAATGTTATAATATTTCATGCGGGGCTCGAGGCTTTATTTATTTAGCTTGCGTATATTTTTTGTTTTTGGAGGAATTGTGCACTATAATTTGTCTACGACAATGTACCTACAATGTTTATAAAAGAATTATAATTTTTTTGAGTAAACATTGCGCATGAGTCTTAGCAAGTACTGACTGCAATTCATAAAAGTGGAAAATGGGTGCACACTGTTCCAACGAAAATAAACTAACTCGGTGCGTAATAAAAGAAATGAAATCGCAACGTATCTTTAGTTATAATAGCTACATAAATGACACATTACAGATAGGAGTAGATAAATTTTAACCATGATTACTGGCTAAATTATCGATATAATATCGTAATTATGATATATTTGGCAACATAGCACTGAGTTAATGATTGATACAATAGTTACTAATAGTTTACTAATAAATAAATTGATTTATCAACATTGATGACTCGAGTTAAAATCGATTATGCATTAACCTTACAATTTTACTGATATGAATCATTATTTTGTTTGAAGATACAATATCTGTAAAACTATTCATAGGTATGATTAATCAGCAATACTTCGTCCTGTTTGTAGTTTGATTAAAATGTTTAGTTTAATATAAAATATTTTATATTATTATTTCTTATTCTTAAAAATGCAAACGGATGCTGCGTAACTTGAAGCGAGTTTTTATTGTTGCTAACTTGTATTTTTTTGTATATGCATAGCGATTAGTTTATGCATTTTAAAACAGACGTCTTTAAAAGAAAACATTGATGTATATAATCAGATATTTTTTTGTGATTGTGAATAAAAACATACAATAGTTTTGCCTATTGTGCAATGCATTTACATAAACTTGGTATATATTACAAAACAATATTTTAAATGCGTAAATATGAATCTACTCTTTATGCTAATTATCAATATGGACGGACGGACGGTTTCTTTAGAAATGTATCTAAATTATGTTTATTAGACAAAGTTCAGATATATTTGTCTCGAGTGTTTTCAAAACGAATAAATAATATTACAACTATAAACACGGGCAAAACAAATTTTATCAGAAAAACTTCCTGGATTCTTATTCAAAACATCTCTAATGGAAAGATTATACACATTCTCAAAATTGATAATTACAAAATATCTCTATTCTATATTAATTGAAGGGATAACAGTTTTAATTGGAATATTTTGCTTATTATATTTCACTGTTTTTCTATGAGTATTTATCCCTTTAATTACCACCTTATATGATTTATCTGCTTTAAAAATAGACTTTGGTGGGGAAGTCCCTTTGCCCCTTCTAATATCTGGTTCTTCATCATTGCCCCCCTCTAAAGCCGCTTAAGCTTATGCGCAGGCGCGATGCGTGGTTGCACCAATCCGTCTAGAACGTTTCATTACCACCGCGTGTTTAGTGGAAGCAACATCGCTAACGATTATTAAAAGTGTTGTAAAGTTATATTGCATTCTAAATCAAGTACTGACATGTAATAAATGTTTATTATTATTTTTGATTGAATCAAATTAATTAGTTTTGTTATTAAATTTCAGATAACTGAAATACGCCCAAAATGGATCAAAAAAAGAACTCTAAGCGTCACGGTAAGCAAATCATTTTTTTTAAATTATAATTGATTGTAATATTAATGTTATTTATAGGACACGGTGCCGGGAGTGACACTCACTCTTCACGCCATTCAATGAATTCCAGTTCGGGAGTTTTGATGGTGGGTCCCAACTTTCGGGTTGGGAAAAAAATTGGCTGTGGTAACTTCGGCGAACTACGATTAGGCAAAAACTTGTATAATAATGAGCACGTTGCTATTAAAATGGAATTAATGAAATCAAAAGCACCTCAGCTACACCTAGAATATCGATTTTATAAGTTACTCGGTTGCCATGGTAAATTACTTGGTAAGTACTAATTTAATTTAATTTGAAGCGGAATATTAAGTTTGTGTTCGTGTTTGTAGAAGGCATACCGGATGTTTACTATTTTGGTCCATGTGGCAAGTTTAATGCGCTTGTTATGGAACTACTAGGTCCAAGTTTAGAGGATTTATTCGATCTGTGCGATCGTAGATTCACACTTAAAACTGTGCTTATGATTGCAACGCAGCTATTGCATAGAATAGAATATGTTCATGGTAGGCATCTTATCTACCGTGATGTTAAACCTGAGAATTTTCTAATAGGACGAAGTACGACTAAGCGAGAAAAAATTATTCACATCATAGGTAATATTGATTTTTAATTGTTAATTATGTTTGTAATTGTTTTTTTTTTGTTTATAGATTTTGGTTTAGCTAAAGAGTACATAGAGTTGGAGACGAATAAGCACATTCCATATAGAGAACATAAATCGTTGACTGGTACAGCTCGCTATATGTCCATTAATACCCATTTAGGCAAAGAACAATCTCGCCGTGATGATCTTGAAGCGTTAGGCCATATGTTTATGTATTTCCTCAGAGGATCGTTGCCTTGGCAAGGACTTAAGGTAATACTTTTATATTTAGTCATCAATATTTTAGTCATTATTTGTTGTTTTTTAATTTTATTAAATAATATTTACTTGAATCAATGGATTTAAATCAAACGATTTGTATGTTATTTTGATTTTTTGAGATCTTTAGAGGTTGTAATTAATATAAATATTTAGTTGTGTAGATTGTCATATTTAAACAAATTTTTAAATATTTTTATTTTATGCAAACAATAATTTACTTTTTATATATCTGTTGTTGGCATATTTAAAAAGATGAAACATCGTTTGAATATGCCAAGATTGTTGTTAATTTTGCATTTTTTTGATTGATTGTTTTAATGAATACGTAAAATATTCTACGATTTATGTATATAGGGTCATCATACGTGTTTTTAAGAGTACAAGTACTTGTTTTTGGGTCATAAGTTAGCTCATTCTTATTTTTTTTTTATAAAAGTTAAAGGTAATATTCAATTACTAAAGAAAAATCCGGATTTGCAGTTTTAAACGCATTTTGCACAAAAGTTCAAGCTTTGTCATTTAAAGATAGGATTTGTACCAATAGAGGGTTGGAATTATGTACTAAAAGTTAAATAGATTTATTCACAAAAAACCACATCTTATGTATAAATTTTAAAATAAATTCAGCCAAAATTGTGCAATTATCAGTAAAATTAATAAATGTCCAATCAATCCACGAGAAAAACAGAGAAAGTCAACTAAACTGAAGAAGAGTAGGTAAGAACGTGCAAGAGATTTGGTGTTAGTTTCATAGTTAATTTGTCAAAATGCAGAACACCTTGTTTTATAGCTAATTTCCTCAAATATTTCACAAAAGTTACAACAAAGTTTGATTATGCAGAGTTTACTTATCTTAATAAAGTTCAAAAAAGTTTTTTAATATTTTGACAATTAAGCTGTCATAATGCAGAAAACACTGTCAAAATTATTAAAAACCAACTTTGACAACTGTTTTCTTTAGTTACTTTAAAAGTTGTAAAGTTAGAAAAAAGAGTTGTTGGTCGCATTAAAAAATAAACGGGATTGATTGACTTTCACACCTTATTTTATGTTATTTATGTTTAAAGGCATTTTTTGTTTGTCATTCTTAACTCTTTATAAATTTTTTTATTTTTGTTAATTTTATTAAAATAGACAAAATAAAGGGGCGATTATGATTATTTTTACTCTCTTTGTTTTGCTATTTATTTTTCAATCTAATCAAAGTGACTTGAAATTTCTGATAAATTCTCACCGAAGATTAAATTTTAATTGGAGATAAACATAGTCATAGATCAGTGGTTTCATGGATTTTAACAAAAAGTTCAGCTTTAAAGACGGAACTATACTTAATATTAAACAAATTGATTGTACTCATTTCTTAAGATGATCATGTATGTTGGTCTTCTCATCGAACACTCTGTACAGTGTAATCATTTTATACTTTTATATACAGGGTGTTTCATTAGTAAAGCTTACAAATCATATTTATGTTACCACTTGTACAATACTGTACTAGACTCTCTATGGCTGTTGTTAAAGGAGGTGTATTGTGGTCTAGATATATGGACAGACTCGACAATAATTTAGTCTTACAGGCGATCTGATCTTCATCTAAAATGTTATGCGATGAACATGTAGTTTGTTGGTCTTCTCATGGAACACCCTGTACAGTGTAATCATTATATAATTTTATATACAGGGTGTTTCATTAGTAAAGATTACGTATCATATTTATGTTACCACTTGTACAATATTGTACTAGACCTTATATAGCTGTTGTTGGAGGTAGTGTATTGTGGTCTAGATATACGGCCAGACTCCACAATGATAGACTTACAGGCGATTTGATCTTCATTTCTAAAATGATATGATTGTTGGTCTTCTCATTGAACACTCTGTACAGTGTAATCATCATATACTTTTATATACAGGGTGTTTCATTAGTAACGCTTATATATCATATTTATGTTACCACTTGTACAATATTGTACTAGACCCTCTATAGCTTTTGTTGGGGGTGGTGTATTGTGGTCTAGATGTACTGAGGGACTTTACAATGATTTAGTTGTACAGGTGATCTGATTTTCATATCTAAAATGTTATGAGATGAACATGTAGTTTGTTGGTCTTCTCATGGAACACCCTGTACAGTATAATCATTATATAATTTTATATACAGGGTGTTTCATTAGTAACGCTTATATATCATATTTATGTTACCACTTGTACAATATTGTACTAGACCCTCTATAGCTTTTGTTGGGGGTGGTATATTGTGGTCTAGATGTACTGAGGGACTTTACAATGATTTAGTCGTACAGGTGATCTGATTTTCATATCTAAAATGTTATGAGATGAACATGCAGTTTTTTGATCTTCTCATTGAACACTCTGTACAGTGTAATCATCATATACTTTTATATACAGGGTGTTTCATTAGTATAGCTTACTTATCATATTTATGTTACCACTTGTACAATGTTGTACTAGACCTTATATAGTGTTGTTGGAGGTAGTGTATTGTGGTCTAGTTATACGGCCAGACTCCACAATAATTAAGACTTACAGGCGATCTGATTCTTATTTCTAAAATGATATGATTGTTGGTCTTCTCATTGAACACTCTGTACAGTGTAATTATCATATACTTTTATATACAGGGTGTTTCATTAGTAAAGCTTACATATCATATTTATGTTACCACTTGTACAATATTGTACTAGACCCTCTATAGCTTTTGTTGGAGGTGGTGTATTGTGGTCTAGATGTACTGAGGGACTTAACAATGATTCAGTCGTACAGGTGATCTGATTCTCATATGCATCACTTCTACTTTGGGACATAGTGCTTTTCATGACTGATTGACAGTGATGCAGGTTGCGCTACATTACATCTGGTTAGATCTTCTCTCTGGTTTTGAACGATTTTCTTGACTTATTCTTCTACTTTCATGATTGCTCTTGAAGATGGCTGCAATGTCGACTTTGTTATTATAATGTTGCTGGAGGATCACTGGGGCACTACTAATTTGTCTCACTCTGCAATAGTTTGCAAATTTTGTTTTTCCTTCATCTGCGTTTGCTTTCTTCTCTTTTCTTTGGCTAACATCTTTTCCAGGAGTCTATAGTGCAAGTTTGCTTACTGGGTGCCTGTCATTGTTTGACTGCGATCTAGTGTTTTGGCTTCTAACAACTGAATCTGCACTTGTGGCTGCCCGGATTTTGCTGCTACGTGATAGCCGATGTTATAACTTTGTCACGGCGATGGGTTGAATCGCTTGAACGTCTTCGGGGCTTGGTGAGCGTGATAAAGCGTTAGCCAATTGGTTGTCTTTGTGCTGTGCGGTGAAGGGTAATTTCTGTAATAGCATTTTACCTTGCCATTGGATAAAATTCTGTAGCCACACAAGTATCTTGTTATCAGTGTGGCCCTCTAACGTGGTAGCGACGTTTACTGGCAGGACTGGCTGCACGTTTGAGGCTCATTTTATTGGTACAATACTGCGCTCATACTTCAATAGCCGTCGTTCTGTAGGACAAATCGTAATGGTCGCTCAACATTTGAATTATGGCTACATGGACACATAAATTAGACTAATGTTCTGAACTAATAAATGCCACAGTTTCTTAAAATGCTCTGCCGGAGCTGGGGCTCGAACTTGCGACAATTTATGCTCCGAGATTTGAGCGCTTTACCCAACTGAGCCACTCCCTTTTTGATTGATTTTTGATTTGGTATAAATGAAAAAGCTTTTTTTTGTTTTTGTGTTTTTCTAGTTTGAAACGTATTTATTGTAAAATATACGCATAAAAAATAACATTTATTCGATTTTCTTTAAATTTCTGAACCTGTATATCGAAATTTTGACTTTTATATTGTCAATTGCATTTTTTAGACAAATTTTGGTTTAAAAATGTAAAACACAATATAGTTATTTATTATGCTCGGCTACCTGATAAACACCTCATTAACTTCATTAATATTGATTTAAATTTCAATTGCGTTTTAACTATTATCAATTGAATTATAATCCATCTACTGTTGTTTGCTGCAAATTTCTAAGAACGACAATCAATTATTAATCGAATCCGAATGATATTTATTTTGTGCGTAATTGTCAGATAATGAATGCATAAACAAGGCCGTACTGATTGTTGTATCATCAAAATGCCAGGAAGTTTTAAATAATATTATTGTACAGAACTTATCGAACATGTGTCTGCTTGTAGTGGTTATCAACTTTGTTGGGTTCATCTACTTAACTTTTGCACTTCGATTTGGTAGATTATAGCATCACCATTGAGAACTCAAAGCGGGAGAACAACTGTTGCTCCAATATTTGTGGTGCTGGTCTCGATGGCGGAGAGTTTATATAAACCTGTTTCCGGTCGGGGTTGTTTTATCTACGGACACACGTTCTTACGGTGATCATGTAAAGCGCGAACGCGGGCGCACGTACCGCAGCGATGGACGTGTGTCTTAACGCCTTGTCTAACTTCGGGCCAGTTGTTGTTCTTGATGATTGGTTTTTTTCCCCGAGATGTACGGTGACTTTGCTATTGGTATTGCTGGATGACTTTCCGGGGGATTACTGGCTAATTTGTCTCATTTTGTAATAGTTTGCAATCTTTTTTTTGCGTTTGCTCTTCTCGGCATTGTTGTCTAACATCTTTTTTATGCGAGTTTTCATACAGGATACCTGTTACCGGCTGACTGCGGTTTAGTGTCTCGGCTTCCAACAATGGTGTCTGTGTGGACTTTACTGCGGCGTCATAGCTGATGGTATTACCTCGTCACGCCGATGGGTTGAATTGCTTGGTTTGTCGATTAGAGTGATACCAGCCAGTTGCTGTTTTCCGCTACTTTCCTCATGTTTTTGGGTCTCGGTGAACGTGACAAAGACTAGCCAGTTGGTTGTTTTTGCCAGGGTTGTGTTGTACGGTGAAGCGTAATGTCTGTAATAGCATTTTGCTTTAGCTTGATACAATTCTGTAGCCATGCAAGCATCTTGTTATTACAGAGGAGGAGAATTTATTTGTTTTTAAAGTAGGCTCGGTACTTTTTCACCGTATCACTATTGCTTTAACTTGTTTACTTTGGCAGCGTTAACAATAGTTCAGCCGTTTACTGGCCAATGAAGCACTTATGAGGCTTATCTTCTTGGTACAAGACCGCGCCCATACTGATATTGCGTCGATTTGCAGGACAAAATACAAATATGCTGTCTAACGATACCAACATCAGTTTTACGTGAATTCTGCAGTCTTCTTCCACTTAAAGGTTTGCTTTACTTTTAAAAGGTCCGTTGACAGCGTCATTAAATTGTAACCATCTAAGACCTATAGCTTCAAAATGCTGCTTTCCGTGGATAGTCGCGCACTCTTCGGAGATGGTGTTTTAGAGGTTGCTTGCCTTTGGACGTACTTCAGGTACCTAATGTGTTTTTGTCTAAGTTGCAATTATCTGGGCTGCACTTTACTCCTAAGGTGATCGTCGTGGTTTTGCTAGAGTATATTATTGAGGTTGACTGAAGCGAAGTTTCTTAGCCGTCCTGCTAGCACTTTAATTACTAAGTTTTACTACTAATTTCTGCTTGGGGTTGCTAAAGCAAATAAGTACTGCCTAGCGAGGGTCAGCGTAAACTTGTAGTAGACTTGTTCCAGCTAGTCTTACTTGTTTAATTTGCGATAATTGTGAACGTAACATTTTAACTTCCTGTCGTCTTTCTTCCCGGTGATGACCAAGGTTTGGGTTCACCAACTCTGCAGTAGGGCTTGACCGCTCATCAAATTTCCAACCGTTTGTTCTTGGCGTTCATTGGCTTTCTCTAGTAGGTAGTAGGCTCCGATTGAGGATTCTGTTGTGATGCTGGACTGGAATACTAAACAGGAAAAGTTTTTTTAGAGATAAGAAGGCTATGGGGTCCGTAAAACTTGGGCATATTCTTTATGCTTGACCACTAGCGGGGCTATGGCGGGCTTATGCTATACCGTCTGCCAGAGCTTGCCGATTGCCGACAGTCTGTTGATGGTAAGTTCACAGTTGCACAGGTTAGTTGGGCCTGTTGTTGGTTTCTGGAATCGAATACTTTCTAACCCGACAACATGGACGTCTGTTGGTTTATTGGATCTTAGAGTCTCTTTATTGAGGCACCAACGATGATTTGGACGGATTTGGGTCATTGATTATGCTTGGCCGGTAGTTGTCTCTGACCAAGCGTTCTGAAGGGTTTTTTCTGATGTTCGGTTACTATTCCCGGGTACGTTTGGCAGGTAGCCGAAGCGTTGGGTTGTTATTCGGGAGCTAGCTGAGATCTCCGAGGTCTAGTGGCCGTATTATATTAAGAAATGATACTTTTTAACTTTTTTATTTGTTGGGACAAAAAAGATTGGGGGCATTAACAACATTCTTCTGTTGTTTGAATCTATCTTTATCAGGTTTCTTGTATTAAATAAACTATGCTAATAATTTTTGTTGTTGTTATAGGCCGACACCCTGAAAGAACGTTACCAAAAAATCGGTGATACAAAACGAGCCACGCCTATCGATTTATTATGTGAAGGCCACCCCGAAGAAATGGCCACATATTTAAGGTACGTGCGCCGATTAGATTTCTTCGAAACACCTGATTACGAATACCTGCG
Organism: Tachinus rufipes; assembly: GCA_963932245.1. NCBI lineage: Eukaryota > Metazoa > Arthropoda > Insecta > Coleoptera > Staphylinidae > Tachinus > Tachinus rufipes. The sequence continues at coordinate 15,061,053 of OZ010750.1, forward strand.
AAAACTATTTACGGACCTATTTCAAAGAAGAGGCTATGTCGACGATGGCGAATTTGATTGGACCGGAAAGACGATGGTAAGATTACTAATTATTAATCATACAATCAATTCATTCATATATATATATATATATTTCTTTTTGCATGCTCATTTTCTTAACAATTTATATTGCACATATACGTGGATTTAGCCTCCCAGTATTTATCTATTGCAACAAGTGCGTAATGCACCTCCTTCTAATGTTGTTAAAACCAAGTCCGATAAGGTTTGTACGTATTTGCTCGGAGCTTTTATTATAATTATGTTTAAATGCATTGTATAATTTTTATCGTTGTATCTGCAGAGTACCCCTGTAGGATCGCTACAAACTACAGGACACGAAGTTATTGTCTCTCCAAATATGGAACGTCATAATGCAAATAAGGTAAGTCTTTATTAATTCAGTCAGTATTATTGTAAAGCACAGTCATTATTATAGATTCATATACTTCTGTAACTTACAAACATTGTTTTTTATGATTTCTTGCAAATTTCTAAAAATGAGGTTATGTCAGTATATTTATTTACAATGAAAAATCTTATTATTCTGCCATCCTGAAAATGGCATCGACGCCATTTTGAAAATAGTTGGTTTAACGACGCCATTTTGGAAATGGAAATTGTCAAACTTGTTATTTTGGTTTTTCAAGCCAAAAACGATTCACAGTTCACAGATTTAATTAAATTGGGTTTCTGAATTAAGAAGTTCTATACTTTTTTACATGTATTTTCCGATTATCATTATAATTTTATGCATTTCAAATATATTAAACTTATGTCAAAAAGCAAGAAATGATCATAAACAATATTTGACTTTTGCGCATGCAATTTTGTTAGCTTTGCTTAAATTTACAAGAAAGTATATGAATTCAGTTTGAAAACCATTAATGTACATATTTATTTCTCTAAAATTATACAGGGTGGTGATTATAGTATATCAGAGGACACAATATATCAGCAAATTCTTAATAGTATTCAACAAGAGGTAGTAGCACAAGTAGGCTCGGTTAGATTTGCTTGCTTAATATTTAAATTCAAGTTTTTGTGCGTAGGTTGTAATGATGGAATAAATTACTAATTACAAATTGCGCAATACTCGAGCGTGATGAATATATATATTAGTATTAATTAGAACCATAACAATAATCTATTCTTACATGGAGTACTCAAGTTAGGACATGTTAGATCATGTAAATACAGGGTTTAATTTGTTTATATTGGGTTTAATTGACGGGGAAAGTTAGGTCTGGTTGAGTGGATTGAGACAAGTTTAGTTTAGCGTTCGTACCATTTTTTTTAGTGGGTTGTGTAGATACTTCACAGGTGCTTTCTTCATCGGCATTGTCCCTCCCGCCTTTTGGTTGTTGGGTCTAAGTCCTCTGTTGGGACAAATGGGTTTTTGTATGAGGATCACAGCGATTATGAGTTTCTCTTGGCGGACTAAGTTCACTCGGTATTGTTTTCTAGTCCGACGATATTGTACACAGACTACGTCTGTCCACCAAACTTTATATTTTTCTTGATCGTTGCCATAATACGTATTGCTAAAATCCTCATCAGTGTTTTTAATGCTCAAATTAAGGTTAGTCTAGTGTAGACGCTTTACAGGTGCTTTCTTCAGTTATTGTCTTGGTCCTGAGAACGTCAACTTTGTTGGGACGCCTCGGGTCGCAGCGCGTGAGTTCTTCATGAAGGTTAGCGTGGGACTAAGTTTTTTCTTTTTTCTTGATGGTTGGCATAAGTGTTTTAAATGCTGAAATCAGGGTTAGTCTAGTTGGCCAATTGTTACGGCCTTTCTAAGTAAGGTGGCTGATTAATAGCCGCTATTTTTTTTTGGGAGGAGTTGACTGGACGACCAAAGTGGTGAGGTTATGCTGTGTTGTTTCTTGGGGTTGGGTAGGAAGGTCTGGTTTCGGGACTTGCCCGTTATGAAGCATCTAGAGTGAGCTGAAGCTTTATGAGTTGACCTGGTTGAGGGGTTATGGCGATTATGGAGCGATACAGGTAGCAGAGACCAGTTGGGAACTATGACATAGATGTCGGCGAATGTCAGCAGCGGAGGTGTGTGACTTTGGTTCTAGTAGTCTTTTAAGGATTGGTCACAGTCGTATGTAAACTTGTCAGGACTTGCGTTAAGCTTCAAGTGACTGTGGTGGATGTTGCTTGTTGGTATGAAGTGTTAACGGTACGTGTCTGGTTGGTGATGGAAGAGGCGATGTTGGTATTCTGGATCTAGGCGGTCTTTGCTATAATTACGTTGACATTTATTAACGAAAGTTGTTGAAGACAGACTTACAGTGACGTAGAATTTCAGTTGCGGATATGTTGACTAATCTGGATCCTACCGCGCTCCATTTTGCTATACTTCTGGCGTTCTTTCAGCAGGATTGAAGGGGCGGTTGATTTAAGATCTGTGATAGAATTAAGAAACCAACACTGTAAAAGTCAAGCCTGGGGGGTGATAGCGTGGTTATGCACAGTCAAAACTACCTTGTGAAAGGTGTCTAGGCAGTGGCGTGGCTACCGGGGCCTTGCGACGTTTACTTCAAAACCTGCGGTTATTAAGTAAAGTAAAAAGATTTTTAACCACTTTAATGGTTGTGCACGGTCTGTACTATACTTCGGCAAAGACATCCGACTACAACTGTACTATCCGATGCGTACGTTGCGTTCATGTTAAACAAGGCCGCGGGTTACGCACCCAAGTCACTTTATATCGCTCCAATCATGGAGTCGTTTTGAGTAAAGTCGTCTTTCGATGCGTCTCTTTCTTGCCTTGGTTTTGCAGATCTTGTTGTGAAGATTGTTTGGAGGACAGGGATCTTCTTTGTTTGCTGCGGTTTTCTCAAGACTGCTCGATGGGTGATACGGTTTTGGACTGTTCGGCAATGTAATTTTGGGTTAGATGCTCAAGTTGGAGTTGAACCTAGTGGTCTTTTTGGATGAGATGAGTGCCAGTTAACACCAGAGTCGGTGGCAGTTGTCATGTTTGTCCTTATGTTTGGTAAGACGATGCAGGTTTGTCTTTGGACGATTTGGGTTTTGATTCCTGGTAGGTTATGTATAACACCTCGGGCTGTAGTAATTTTGTGCTGCGGATTGTGGATAAGTATTACTCCTGCTGAGGCGCCAGATCTCGTGATTTTTTTTTAAGTTGATCATATCCCGACACCTTATTTCTGATGAGTGTTGTGGCTGTGGGTGTATTATGTATGGTTTACGCTTTACGCCCATTGCAGATTGTCGTGCACCTGCTTTTTTGACGTTGAAGGATATTTTCCTGGAGTGTGCCGGATAATCTTTAGAGGGATAGGCCGGTATTGGTTTACATGATTAGTGTCCATGTAACCATAATTACATTTAATATGAGAGTATGGTTGGACCAGATAATAGGTAGTATATATTATGTAATTAATTTTCATGTACATGTTTAAAGGCAGCTGTGTAGTTGTAACACAAGCGTAAACATTACAATATTGGCTTTAGTACCCGAAAAAAAAAAATATTGGTAGCATCAATTTTTGTTTTTTGTTCTGTGAAAACCGGCGAGGTTTCCGATAAACTTTCTTGCACGTTGTGGAAGGTTCCAGTCTAGGAGGTCAGTGTCTGGAGTTGGAAGTCACGCATTAAAGTCTCAGCACACTTGATTTCAGTTAAATGCATTTAATGTAAAGTTAAACCAGGCCGCGCACAGTCTGTCAAGGTCACGCAAAGCTAAGGCATTGGAACCTATAGCCTAGTCTGTGGGGTTAATTGGGCGATAACGATATTTGTGTTTCTACATAAACTCGATGTTTGAAGATCCTGTCGACTCCGTCGAGCATAGCAATGAGTATGGGCTATTGCTTAACGAATATGGCACTGGTGAAACTGTGCTTCGTCACTCATGAACACAAGCGTGACGTGAGGCAAGTTTTCAAGCACATGATGTTTTGAAACATTTTTGATTTTTTTTTCCGGTTGAGCTCGAATTTATTGGTTTACCAACATTTGTCTCAAATTCTCTAGAAGGTTCTTTTCAGGTGTAAAACTGGTAACAGAAAGCTCAAGTTTTGTTCGGTGTGCACGGACCGCATACGAAACGATGGACGAGATGGTCTCTTGGTGGTGGAGGAGTTGTGCTTTTTGGATAATTAATAATTATTTTGGACGCCTTCTCCTTACTTGTAACCGTATCGCTGTAATAACAAATGACGTCATGAAAATATATTGCTGGATATAACAGCAATTGTTGTTATAACAAAGATTAAAAACTTAGTTTTGTTTGTGTAGATTTAGTTTGACTTTTGGTTTAGTTAACTTAGGTTTTGTTATATTGGGTTAAGTTAGAACAAGTATTAAGTTTGATTAGATGTGTGAGATCATATTAGGTTCAACCTGTGATTGGGCTTTGCTATTTGGATTCCAGCATTGTTATCATTGCATTCGTAAACAATGTGTAATTTCTTATTCTAGGAATAGCAACAACTGAAACAATTTAATATGATCTCTCATCTTATTTACATAACACTTGTTCTGCTCATTATGACTCACTCTGTATAAACTAATACAAAAGTATCTAATAGGTGTTTATAAAATTGGTATTAATAATTAAAGGAAAATAATTTATAATTAAAAAAGATTTTTTTTTTTAGATACCATCATGCTAGTTTTAATTATGCTTCTGAGTTGAAGTGTATAAATATTTGAATACTAGTATTATTAGATTTGTTGAGATTATGTGGTATAGTTACTATTTATATTTTTAATGTGATGATGACCAATGAATATTATAAATAAATAAACATTTAATTATAGAAAATTTAATTTAATTAATTAATTTCAACTATACCCCATCATTTCTATTTATTTATATGTATATGCAAATTAATCTACAAAAACAATATTACAGTCTATTCAATTTCAAGATAGAGTGTGGAGAAACAAATACACATATTTTCATAAAAAACATTAGTTTTCTGTAAGGGAGTTTATAAATGAATGGGATTATGTAATCACTTTAAGTATGCCGCATTTTTAAAATTGCCCACTATACTATTTGTTTTGACAGTTCAACTTTGACTGCTGTCAAGCAAGCAAGGTTATAAGAATGTATACAAATGAAGAGAATATTTTTATCATTGAATCCTATTTTAGGAATGTACAGTTTGATAATGGGGAATGGCTCTATTCTATTCCGGATTGTGTTTTGTTGTGTTATTATTTTGTTTACAACTGATAATTATAAACATGTAAACATATGAAAATATTTTTATTATTGAATCCTAAGATAGGCAACTTTATTTACTTATTTTCACTAGAGCGGCACAAACGTACATTAGATGGTTACATAATCCCAAACATTTATAATCACCCTGTACTATTGACCTATAAATATATAGTGCAACCGTAGTTGTGTACCTGATTGATCTCTAGCTTGGAATTGAATAAACTATGGTGTTATTATTATATAATTATATGTACTAATTTATTATTTTTTTAGAATGCTGGTAAAACTAACGCATGGCCAGAAACCTCCAAACAGAGCACTTTAGGAAATTTAACGCCAGCAGATCGTCACGGATCGGTGCAAGTGGTTAGTTCCACAAATGGTGAACTAAACACTGACGATCCGACTGCAGGCCATAGTAATACGCCCATCACTCAACCCCAAGAAATTGAACTTCTTGATGAAACAAAGTATGTAGAGATAGATAATGTAATCATTATTGATTGAATGCATTTTGTTTGTGTTTGTTTTTAAAAAAATTGCATATTTGCTTTTAATATTTATATTAGTTGTGAAAATTATGTTCCATTATTAATAATTTCTTGTGTAACTAATCTGTTTTTTAAGTAACATAATTAACTGTTTTAGTGGAAACTTGCTAATCCAAACAATGAGATTTTGTATTAATTGGATTATTGAGTCTTCACTGTATTTTTTTGTCTATATTGGGCACTAATTTGACTAATTTTTGTATCACTAAGTAGGTGTTTGGTTATTTTGTTTTTGTTCATTTATTTTTTTATTTGTGCACTAGAATCTCTTGAAATAATTGGTGGTGGAAATGGACTAATTAACAAAAAGCCCATTTGCTTCATGGCCTCCTTGATGCACAGAGTATAAGTAGTAATATTTATTGGATAGAGTAGTCGGCATGATTTTATTTAATTGTTTGTTGAGACGTATTATCAAATATTAGTAAATTAATGTCCAACAATTTGGCAGCTTCATTTGTAAAGTACTAACCAATTTAAGTTAATGTAAATATAAATAGGTTTTATTTCTTTTAATTAGGTGCAAGTTTGTAAGTAGAATTACCTATTTATTTATTTATTATATTATAATTTGCACTAATAGTGTTTACATTTGAATTGGTAACAAATGTATGTTATGCCAAAGAAAATGTTGCTTTAAAGCTGCTTGCGTTTGTGGTTTTGTGGTTTTATGTACAGTTTACTGATTTTAGTTTATAAGAGATTACATTTTTATTCATAATACGTGTTCCAATAACAGGCATTGTTGGTATGTTGATGTTATGCTATTGCAAAATGGAGTGCTACAGGATTCAACAAAGCGAGCTTACTATAAAATAGTTATTATTTAATTGTTATTACTAGAAGAAAATGCTCATCATTTTTTTGTTCCTTATTACAAAATACATTACGACAAGCACTGACAAACAATGTGATTGATAAAAGTTGCTTCACTTTGCTCTAGTGGGCTACAATCTTAAATCGGTTTTTATGAGAATAATTTAAAAATAAAGTATTTTTGTGTCATATTAGTGTCAATTTATTTTTTTACTAAGTTATTTTATTTCTAACAGATTAGTTGATATGAATTGATAATGAGAGAGTGGATAAGACACTACACATTAAATCAAAGCGATTAAAATAATCGAAAGTAAATTTTTATCAAAGGGAATTACATAATGAAATTCAACTTTCTGTTTCACATGTCCCGCGTTTTTTACACAATATGTCAATTAACAATTCTAATATTTCAACAAAATTTAATTATATTGTTTGTTGCCCTTTGTTTTAGTTTTGGTTCAAGTTTTTTTAGTTATTTGTTTGCTATTGTTAATATATTATTTCTGAGATAGGAGGGACTCTGTATAAAGGCAATTCAATGTTGTTGAACAGTGGCATAGCACTATTTGTTAGAGTAACATTAACTTTTGGCATGCGCTTTATGGCTGTTTTGCATTGTGCTCTAAAGCTAGGCACGAATAGTGTGGCCTGTATAATAGGCAACTTAATATACACAAAAATTAGGTTGACTGTAGTTTTACTTATGTCTTTGACCGTTTTAGCATTTTTTATTTGAGCTTACATTTTACACATTACATAGGCGACGATGTTCTAGGATTGAAAGATGATAAAATGGGCAAAGACATGAGTTTAACCATAGCCAACATAATTTTGGTGTATATTAAGTTGCCTATTATACAGGCCACACTATTCACGTCTAGCTGGCTATTGCTGTTAAGGAATACGCTATCTGGCGATTTGTGACATTTTGCTATATTCACATAAGTCTTGTCTGCACAGTGTTCATAAATATCAACTTTATTGACATATGAATGTCATATGTTTTGTTTACTTGCAAATTGCAACATAATTGTTATAATTAATATCTAAATTTACTAACTTCACATGTCAGTCACAACAAATAGGACGATATTTTAATATTAAAAACACAAGTTTAGTTTAATGTAAATTGTAATTCACATGAACACTAAACATATCAATCATATGATAAACAATTGGGTGACCTTGGTCAACATGGAGTAGTTCACCTATCAACCACCATGGCGCTAACTTCTAACAAATCCCAATAGAGTGCGCTTGAAACCTGCGCCAGAGCGATAATTTAGCGCGCGCGCGTGCGCCAGGAGCGTTGGAAAAAGTGCCTGTGTAAATGCACATATTGACTTCATTTTGTAATACATCTTGCTTACTCATTATTGATTCATGCAGATTAAATGTTGCTCCACCATTTGATTTATGTTAAATGGTGAATCAACTTGATTTTGATGAAACTTGAAGATTATTTTTATATTGATAAATGGTGAGCGGATTGAATAGTTATGTTGGTATCCCTCTAAATCACGTGTCATTTGTTTTTGAAGCAAAACTAAAGGGTTGACGTTTTTTTTTTTTAGAAAGTAAGATTTGAAATGTAAAGTTTTATTTTGGTTTTAAAGCATGGATGGTTTGAACCCCAAAACATCCCCTTAGATACGGCCTTGGTGGGCATCTAGAACATAATTTTGTTCAAAAGTTGTGGAATTGTAGGTTAAAACTAAAACTGTTCTTTTGTTTCTAACTAAAACAGTTTGAAAACAATGTTTTATCAAATGTTTATGAAATTGGTGAAATTTAATTTGCTTGCTTACCCAGTATCTATTAGAATGGTTAAAACGGTGGTGCAATTGAAAGTAATTATATTATATAAATTATAAATAGCTTTGACAGTTGTTAATAGTTTTAGTTCAATTAAGAAATCTCGCAGAAATAGTTGCCGATTGCATAAGTCTTAATAGGCGTTTTCGAGTGGGACTTTTGGTAGATTGTATCATGTCAACAGATACGGTGCAAAATTAAAAAATTATGGCAGGTGTCAAGATTCTAACCTTGAAATTTGTACATTTTCACGCCTCGAATAGGATTAGTACCGGGACGACTCGAAATCGCCGAAAGTTACCGACAATTTGCACTTTTGATTTACAATAGATGGAGCATCAACCATTTGTTTTATTATTTAAATGTTTATTTACAAACTTTTGTATGGGGTTTTCTTACTTAAACTTGCCTAGTCAGCTCTCATGAATGCAAAGTATCATGTTGATGTTGTAAAAAAAAGTTTATAGTGTTCAGTTTGTGAATGCAGGGTGCACTTGGCGACTTTGCGTTTGTTGATTTAAGGTGCTCGTTCGTAGATAGCGAACGGAATCCGACGACAGACAATCTTGGAACAAAAGAAAGTACTTCAACTTGGTGCTTGTCGTTGTTGCACGCTTCCAGCAAAGATGTATTGCTTATTATTGTACTGGTGCTGTCGTCCGTATCCAACGCAACCTGAGCACGTCGCTGTCGTCAGCCTGAGTCGTCTGTCGATGTCTCGACAATGACACTACTGTTCCAAAGGCGTAGCTATATTTAATTTTTATTGTACCATCGGCTACTATGATTAAATGGACTAACGTCTTGAATTAATAAATGCCAACAAGTTATTAAGATTCGAGTTAGGCGCTTATGGTACGTGAGTCAGAATAAACTCGTTGGTGGTCAGCTAGGGGAGTGAAGGTGCCTGAGAAAAAAATTTTTGGTCTAATTCTCCATTTAGTATTCAATTATGGCAGCTTTTAATTTCAGATTGACTAAATTTATTATTAGTGGGCCGGTAACAAAGCCCTTTTCTACTTGATTTGGTTTTCCATTTTAAGCGCAGATGGTAGCTTGTTAAGTTGGACTATTCGCTATCTCCAAACTCAGAAAAGGTTCCCGAGATTCAAAGATAGCGGTTAGATAGATACATCTATAGAAGCGGCATACACGAGTTCGCAGAAATGTATTAGCCTTGCGACGATAGTTGTTAATTGAATTTGTTTCTTGCACACTCGGCGGTATTTTATATATTAGAGAAAAAATGTTTAAAACAGAGATTCAGTTGAAATGTTACCTCACTATTTGAGTTCTTTAGTTGTAAAGGCACTGTGTGTTTTTGGGCATCTTTCCCTATAAAATAAGTTAGCCTATACAGGACTTTCTTTATTAAATTTTGTTCACCATTTACTTACTTTTAGTCCAAAAGCGTATTGTATCTGTCTAGTGAACTGCATTTTCTCCCTAACAAGTTAAAACTTAGTAATAGTTTTACACTTGCATTTAAGTTTAAGCAAAATCTTTTTAGTTATTTTTTTTTTAAGCAAAACCTTAATCGATTTTTTGGATTACTTCAATTTGATATATTTATATATGTAGTCCGTAGTCCATAGATAATAATGTAGTCCGCTCACTCACAAGTGTATTATCAATCAATTATAAATATAGCGGTATAATTTAACACGTTAATTTTGGGGTGGCATCTAACTTTTATTGCTCATTCGGATGGCGTGTACCTGCATTGTCTCGCTAGTTTAGTATATTCGGATGGCGTGTTTGTTGCTGGAGTCCTTTATGCTTTTAGCCAGGCATTTTCTTTGCTGGTTTAGTTTTTATAATGCATAGAATGAAATTTTTCAAAATATTTAATGAATTCTTGTGCCGTAGGGTAGGCGCCTCTCTCGTATGTTTGTCGTGTGCGGTAATAGTTCTACACAAACATGTGGGACCTACAGTTTAACGTGGAATCCGAACCACACCACTAGAGATACTTTGTTGGTTTGCCATTGCCTTGCGAAGGAGACGAACGCATCGAAATATATTCGACAAACTATATATTGATGCTGCTGGGAATCGAACCTAAGCTCATGTTCACCATTTATTTTTCTGATACTGTATAGTAGAAAAGCAACTTATACAGTAGTATTTTTTAGAAGTGCAACACTGAGATTTAGAACGAGAACCCTTTTTTGCATAAAAAAGAACACAAAGGTTTTTCTTAAATTTTTGTAAGATGTGTATGGAACACATCTATGTTGAGTCATTACAGTGTCACATCGTCCGAGAGAACAAAAATGCTTATCCAGATGGGGAGACTTAACTGAAACAAAATCTTACTTGAGCTTAACTTGTTAAGATCTCTATGCCATAGGAAAATCACTAAACTATTAATGATGGGTACTATAATTTAATGGATTAATGATGTATAAGTGAGCAGGACCAAAATCTTACAAAAAACTTCAATAGCAAATTCAATAATTTATTAATAATGAATCCTGCACTTTCATAGATAAACAATTTTGAGTGGGTGGGACATCTTATTAGAACCATTGACACTCATTATTGTTTTAATTATTTAAGACTTTTGTAGCATCTATTTGCTTAGATAATAGTAGTTACCGAGTTTTCTTATTGCATTATTACACAGTAGTGTAGAATGAATTAAATGTAACTAAAAATCAACCTTTGCAATACAAAAACTGACAAGCGTCAATGTTTATTTGAACATAATAAATTAGTCTAATCTAGTGGCGTCTAGAGAAGAAGGGTAGTTGTAATCCTTTGTTTGTCTTTTTTACCACAAATCATTTTGCGATTTTTACAATTTTGGAGATACATCTAAGTTTCATATTTCACTAAAATGATGTATGTTTTATCTCTCCTTCAAATTTATGATACTGTACATTTCTCTATTATTTATGTTCACCCAACATAAACTAAAACATTTATTTAAAAAAATAAGAATACTTCATTGTTGAACTGTATATATAGTACTACAATTGTTGTCACCTACATGCATGCTTTTAAAACCATAACCTAATTCTGCATTTCCTCACATAGGTATTGGGTGAAGGTAATCCAAAATGTATTTTTTTAAATTGAAATTGATATAATTGTTGTTTCTAGGTGTTGTTGTTTCTTCAAGAGGAAGAAGAAGAAAGGAGTGCGTACTAAATGACTACAGTATAATGAAACAGACCAGCATCTAACACTGTTACCGTGTGGTCACAGTAGCGCTGCTACTCTCAACTGACTCTAGTTTTAAATAAAGACCAACGTACAGTTGTTATTATGTTATGTACTATTTAAGTAGCTAAATGTAGGTTAGCCTTAATTTAAAATTTAAGATATTTTAAGTCGTTATCATATCTATGAATGTCGAATGAACCTTACTCGTAATGCTATCGATGAAAGAATTTTAACAGAAAAGAAAATCTATATCGATCCTTCAAACCTTATTATATTTTTATTGTTTCTTTAATGTGTATAAGAAATGTGTATATTACTAATTTAATTAATTATTGACATAAAGTTCTTACCAAATATTAATATAGATAAGATTTTTTTTTTTTTTGATGTTCATATACATGTACGTATGTTTAAATGTGGAGCAAGACGAAAACAGCAAGAGGAGCAGTTTGAAATAAAACTTTTCAATCTCATAATAGTCATCCAATTTAATTGAGTTCCTTTTATAGATTGCGTTTATTATTAATCTTTGTTTGTTTTTTTTTTCATGTTATTCCTCTTTTTAGGTTTGCGAGTAAGGTGCAAGTTTCAAATGATTGTAATTTACTCCCGAGTTGTAAATATTAACAGCCTTCACAATGTTTACTCTTATAATAAAATTTAGAGGCACTGCATTATTTCAAATGCCAAACTTTATTACCAATTTTTTTATAGGTATCAGACAAAAAAATAATGCTTACACATTTTCAATAACAATTTGTACATAACGATTGCATTTTCATATTGAATGTTTGTCGATAACTTAAATCTTTTCATTATCATTCTTCTTGTTTACTTCAAGTCGTTTTATTATTTTTTTTAATATTTAAATTTATTATTATTATATTATTTGTTTTCTTTCATTTTATGAGCATGATCGTTGTATCTGTTTTAATTTATTATATTTTCTCTGCTCGATCTGCTCTTAAAAAAATACCCTCTATGTGTTTCATTTCATACATTCAATATAACGAGCTATATTTAAATAAAAAAAAAACAAAAACTTGTAAACGTTGTATGTTAAATTGCTTTGTTGTTGATCTCAATTAAAAAATGATCGACCGACTGCTTTATTATTATTTTTGTTTCAAACTGTATGGAGTATGTGAGTTCTACATTTTAGTACAATGCACATACTGCATACTTATTGTATGCCCATTTGATTTGTATTTTTGTTTGTGGCTACTTTAATTATAGAAAGTTAGAAATCTACTTTATTTCTTTCATTTCACCTAATACAAAATTTCAAAACAATCCAAAACTATAATTGTAGTCATTGACAAAACATTACCTTTAACCAACAATACATGTATATACATAAAACTCTAAATTTTAGTTATAATACAATCGTGGCAAAATATACTAAGTAACAAATTATTATACAGAGTGACCAACTCTGAGGTTTAAGACTAGGTTAATAATGTTGTGTCCAATTCCTTTTCCTTACCAAGTGCTTAAGTAAAATGATTTTTATGTAAAAACCACATTAGTTTTTATTTAAAATAAGTAATAACAAAGAAAGTATTAAAAGAATCCAGTTTTCATAATTGCCACCAAGATCAATATTGAGCCAAATTTCGGAATGGGATTTCTACTTTGCGGTCGCCGTAAAAATAAAAACGAGCTTTAGCAAGTTTTGGCACAACTTCCGGTAAACTCTTGTAATTTTGAATTGAAGCCTTGCGTACACCGAAATGTTTTGAAAATAAAGTTTGGATGCATTGTTTTGTCGAAAATCTAACGACTGGATCGGGTTTCTGGATACACGGAGCGGATTTCAGCTTTTTGACTGCGTCGTTCTTCAAAATAGAAAAATTGCAAAATTTTGCCTGGTGCTTGAAGATTACATCGTACCTTTTCCTATTACCCTTCTCTCATATAATAATTTGGAACACCGATTTTGATCTCGAGCCGGCCTCTGTCATTGTCACGTTACCTATTCTCACGGGCCGGATTTTGCGCGACGATTAAAAAAACGGCACCAAGAATTGTTGAATAAAAAATGCATATCGGCAATAACTCGAACAGTTTTTGTTGCAAGAGACTCGAAGACACCACAATGTTTCTTTTGGTAAGTTTTTTAATATGTGAACCCAGAAAAAATCAATCCACCTACATTTTAAGTCAAAAGTTTTGGTTTAGCGGGTATTTGGCGAAAATGTCTCCAAATGCATGACTCCAATTCTAGTAGAAGTCATTTGACTGGCTTGCAGTACATATAAACCACAATTGTTTTAGCGATAAACTTGTTTGGGGTACTGTTCTATTATAATTTAGGACTTGTTGACACTTGGCCGTTTGTTTGTAAGACAAAATAAAACGACAAATGCAAAGTTGTGACGAGAATGTATTTATGGTAATCATGGAAAACCTGGTTAAGAAATTAAATTTATTATTAGTCATTTTTTGTATTATTTTGACTAACATTTTAGTCAATTTTGAAGTAAAAACATCAGACTGTCAACTAACTGGAACTTGGAAATGATTTTGACAGTTGCGTCAATTAAGTTCTTTTACAATTTCATTTTTTTTTTTTTAGATTTTGTTATTTTGGTGATCACTTTCCGTCTGTTGTCATATTATGTGTGAACCTAACCTAAGTAAACAACTGACACGGACATAATTTTGACATAACTTTGACAACACAACTATATGTCTTTAATTATTAAATTTTTTTGATATCTTTGTCAATAAAATTCTTTCAAACAATCGATATGTTTTTAACAATTTGATTTTTTTAAATATTTTATCCGATTTTGTTGTTTTGACAATCTTTTTGGCATTTTTCGTCATGTTAGTATTGAAATTGTAAGCAAAGAAAACAATATAATTGAGTGAGATAATATAAATTATATTTTTTTGACAATATAATGAAAATGTGTATCATTCATTTCCTATTACCTCTTTCTGAAATAATAATTTGGAGCACCGATTATGATCTCGAGACGGCCTCTATTATTGTATTTTAATTTTTAACAGATCGGAACAGGGCGTATCTATTTACCGATTCTACTAAGCCGGATTTTGTACGATTTAAATCAGAGGCGGCACTAAGACTTTTTGAATAAAAAAAGCCAGATTAGCAATAACGCGAACAGTTTTTTGTTGTAAGAGGTTTGAAGACACTGTAATGTTTCTTTTTGTAAGTCTTTTTATATATGTGAACCTAGAAAAAAAACGAAAAGTGGTTTCTTCTTCTTGGGAACACAATTTAAGTTTAAGTTTTATATTAGAAAATGGTGTGAGGGGGTAGTGGTACATATAAGTACCATTAGTTTTTTTGCGAAACATTTAGAGCACAGCGGAACGTCACACTTATGACAAATTGTATTTGTGCGTTTTTGTTTTCCGCACACTTTTTGCATCTTCTTCTAGTTGTTCTTTCCACTAGAAGGTTATTCATTTTTGACAAACGTCACACGTGTTTTGTTTTTCTTGTCTATCATTTCTTCTAGTGGCAGTAGAAATTGGAGTAAAGAATTTTTTCTCTTTTTTTATAGATTATTTATGTGTTTACAACAGCTTCATAATCAGGCTATAGAAAACCTTTTTCCACCATTTGTTTGATCCAAATTAATTTCCTCCATAATCTCTCTGTATTTTGCAACCATTTCTGGACAAGGAACACTAATTTTGGAGCCATCTTTCTAAGTTAGAATTACTGATTTTGGAGCCATCTTTGTGAATTTTATTGACTGACACGACATTAACATTATGAAAGACTTCTTTTATGTCCTGCCATTTTACAAACAAAAGTCTCTGCTACATTGAAACACATTTTCTTCTCTTTTCAGTTTATCTTTGATTACGACGTACCCACAAAACGTGTTTGTTTGACTAAAGTAAATAAATATAATGATGCAACAAAAATCAGCTGGCTGCTAACAAAAACACTATTTTTGCCTGCCTCTACCGAAAGCATCTGTTTTGTCTTTTTGACCCTTGGACCTCTAAACTGTTTCCTGACCAACAAGGCTGCTTTTTGAGGCATCCTATTGCAGCGTTTGTGCTTATACAGTTTTATGTAAACCTGAAAGTGTTGAAAAAACTGAAAACTGCATAAGTAATTTGGAAAACTCTTTTGTCCACTGAAGTCAATCCTTGGTTCTATACACTAGTGGTACGACAATAACAGAACAAAAAATCTCAAAACGCCAACCAGACTAAATAAAGACGTTCAAAAAGATTACAAAAAACTATTTGTCAACGTCTAAAGAAAACACCTCTACAGTCGTAAGGCTAAATGATTGAAACACTGCACACTACCTTGTAGAAGATACTCGTATAACCTGGGCAATCGGAAACTTCTCGCTATACAAGGGACCAAGACTGAACAAAACTTTACAGGCTCTTTGACAATAAGACAAGGATATTATTCTAGCCCACCAGGTGAGAACCTACATTCCCATAACGTGGTAAAAATTGAATTTGTACCAAAACCAGGCCTAGCGAAATCTTATCGCCAGGTAAGTCTTTTTTTTTTCTTCTTAAAATCTGACAGTAGTGACAGATTATTATTGAAAACAATGTTTTTAATTGGGACAGGCAAAATAATATTGAGTGTAACTCGTGCCAAAAGGCTTTTAACGGCGGGCTGCTAAAGCCTATTTTTGGCCTTTGATACTCTATATACTATGCGACGCGCCGGGATTACTTAAGCCACGTGCAGCGGCTAGCTTCTTCAGGGGGTGGTTCTCAATGGCCCGTCTGGGATGGGATCTGAATTATTTCCTTGGACGCCACTTCATTTATTTTATAGGGGCAAATAAAGAAAACTCCCTTCTAAATCATTTACAATTTATTCACTTTCTATCCCACACATGTGGTTCACTATAACTTTTGTACAAATCTGCCAAAGCGCTCTCTATTCAGTCACCCGCTTAACAGAGCCAATTTAAATTAACAACAATTGAGTTGTTACAAATCTCCCACTTACCAAAAAAAAAAAAAATGTTGAGTAATTTGGTTACAACAAAAGAAAAACTCGCAATGATTCATCTCTAGAATTTAAAAACGCTAACTTCCCTAGACTACAATATTTCTCGCTTAACTGAATCAAACTTATCTAACATTTATTGAATGATTCCATCCCGTATTCAAAACTATTCTAGTACATTATCATATATTTTCAATACACTAACTTAGATTAAACTTACTAACCTTACTAAAACTACTTTATTCTAATCAACCTCACCTAACCTAAAACTATTAAATATTGGGCTCAGGAAAATAAGGTTTTAGGTCCTTAACATGATAGGCGCCCAAGACCTTACTTCCATCACCAGTTAACACTTTATATACATTGTAACCCACCTTATTTCCTATTAACCCTTGGGTAAATTTTGGAGCTAATTTACTACTAAAGTATTTTCCTGCATCAGAATGCGGATGTGCTCGACACCATACCTTATTACCAGATTGAAATTCTACTACCCGACGACGTAAATTATAATACTTGGCGTTTCGTTCGCTAGCACGTTTCAAGTTTTTGCGCACGTGATCAAAATATACCGGCAATTCACCTAACTTTTCTACCAACGCTTTGCGATCATATTGATCAAAGGGTTTATGATTTGCAAGTGGCACGTATTGGTCACCGGATATCATAAGTTCTCGTCCAAATGTCAAAAATGCCGGGGTGAACCCCGTAGCTTCATGTACGCTCGTTCTCATCGCAAATTCGTACTTTGGCAAATTAATATCCCACAACCGATGATTTTGCTGAATACAAGAAGCCATCATAGTCTTCAGCACTCGGTTGTACCTTTCTGTAGGGTTTGCCTGTGGATGATAGTTGGCAGTGTACTGAATGTGAACCTTATACGTATCACAAAGTTCTCGGAAGGAGGCACCTGTAAACTGTCGACCATTATCAGAGATTATCTGAGCTGGGACTCCATATTTTAAAAATATTTGATTTTCAACAATGTCAGCAATAGGTGAAGCTTCAGCGCGTCGTAGAGGAAAAAAGAATGAATTTTTGGTAAACAAATCGCATACCACTAGTATAAAGCGATTTTGTTTCATTGATAAGGGAAATGGTCCCATTAAATCCAAAGAAAGGGTCTGATAAGGTCTGTGCGGTTGATGTGACGCCATCAATCCACCGGGTTTGCACTGTTCTACTTTATTCGCGGAACAAACTTCACAACCACGACAATATCTTGCTATATCTGCCAGCATTCGTGGCCAATAATATTGCTGAGCTATGCGTTTATATGTCTTAAAAGTGCTTAGATGTCCGGAAGTTTCAACATTGTGATTGTCGAAAAGTATGGCTTTTCGGCACGATCGTGGAACTACGATTTTCCATGGTTCATTCGATTCCTGGTAATTTCCCGTCTTAATAAATTTTCGCAAATGATCACCATCAATTCGCCAGGTAGGAAATTTATCGGGATCTTCCTGTATTCGGACAAACATAGATTTAAACCAACGATCTGACTCGGATGGAACAATAGCTGTGGTACTTATAGTTTCTACTTTAATTGGGTCATTAAACGCACGGGAGAGTGCATCTGGAGCTTGATGTTTTGCCCCAGCCCGATGTTCAACCATAAAAGTGTATTGCTGCAGTTTCATTGCCCAACGACATAGACGTCCTGGAGGATTCTTTAATCCCCAGAGCCACTTTAATGAAAAGTGATCGGTCACTACTACAAAATGTGTAGCTTCTATGTAACCTCTGAATTTTTCAATGCC
Organism: Tachinus rufipes; assembly: GCA_963932245.1. NCBI lineage: Eukaryota > Metazoa > Arthropoda > Insecta > Coleoptera > Staphylinidae > Tachinus > Tachinus rufipes. Next base: position 15,079,398 of record OZ010750.1, read on the forward strand.
AAAGATTACACCAAGACATTCTAATTCAGAGGATCCAAAATTTCGCTCAAACCGCGTAGTTGCTCGGCTCGCATAAGCGACTACCTTTTCACCTTCGGGGTAACGCTGAGTGAGGATGCAGCCAAGGCCGACCTTGCTACTATCACAGTTCAGATAGAATGTTCTTTCCCAATCGGGGACCGATAATACTGGAGCTTCAACTAAACATTGCTGCAAGTCACGAAAGGCTTCTACTTGCGGTTCCTTCCATTGCCATCGTACAGTCTTTTTTAGTAAGACCGACAAGTTCGCGGATTTGGTTGCAAAATTGGGGATGAATCGACGGTACCAACCGGCTAACCCAAGAAACCTGCGAACATCGCGGGGACAGTGGGGTACCGGAAAGTTTAGTATTGCCGACACTTTTTCGGGATCAACCAGGAGTCCACTTTGGTTAATAACGTAACCCAAATATTTTAATTCTGGCCTTGCAAACTGATATTTCTCACGATTTAACGTTAATCCAGCCCGAAGTAGTCGTGACAAGACTTCATTTAAAACTTTTAAATGGGTTTCAAAGTCTGCTGATATAATAACAATGTCATCTAGATACTTGAAAACATAAGGTTCAAGTTCGGGACCAAGTACCGTATCCATGAGGCGTTGGAAGGTACTCGGGCTGTTATGCAATCCAAATGGTAAGCGTTTAAAATGAAATAACCCTCTGCCGGGTACGGGGAATGCGGTGATTTCTTTCGATTCTTCGGTCAGGGGAACTTGCCAGTAGGCGCTTTTTATGCGCAAAGATGATAGATATCTTGCGGATCGTAGTCGATCTAAAATGGCGGAAACATACGGTAACGCGTATGCATCGCGTTTTGTGACACGTCGGTAGTCAATGCAAAATTGATATTCCCCGCATATTTTCTTGATCATTACGATTGGCGACGACCAAGGCGACTTGCTATTCTCAATTACACCCGCATCTAACATTTTATCTACTTCTAAGTTTATTAAGCGCAACATATTAGGCGACACCGGGTAGTACCGTTGTTTGAGAGGAACCGCGTCACCTACGTCAATATGATGCTTTACCAACTTAGTGCACCCTTGCCTATCTCCCATCTTTTGAAAATATGATTCCGTTAGCCGTTCAATCTTAGCCTTTTCTGTGCTGGTTAGTATTGAAGCTTGCTCTATGGAGCATGTTTGCATGTTTCCTTTATTCAATATGAATACATTCTTATTAATATTGGGTATTATTCCTGTTAATTTCCAAAAATCTATCCCTAAAATTATATCCGAAGCTAATTTATCTATAATTAAGCAGTTTATTATATACAATTTATCCTCGCACACTAAGGGCAAGCTGACGGTACCTGTTACTGACACCGAACTACCGTCTGCTATCCTAACACTACGGACTAACGAACATTTAGATTTTAATCCTAATTTATTTAATTGACTAAATACTAATTTACTAACGCAGCTCTGCGAACAACCGCTATCTAACAAGGCATTAAATCTTTGATTAAAAATACTAATATTTACAAAAGGGCGGTCATCACCAGCTAATTTGTATTGGCAAATCGCCCTGTTTTATATCTCGAGGTTCTAGAGGGCGCTTCAAGACCTCGAATAGTCGTTTCCCTTGCGCTTATTGCAATATTGACAATCTCTTTTTGTCCCACACCCAGTGCAGAACACATTTTTAGTCTTGGAGCATGTTGAAAAGCGGTGGCCTACACCTTTGCAATTCCAACATTTCAAAGAGAAATTTGAATTATTTCGATCCGGCGTTGGTTGATTCGAACTTGAAGAGTTTCTGGATAAGCTAACCTCGTCAATGATTGTTTTAGTAGACTTTATCCTCTTACATGTTTCACGCAGATGTTCAACAGAATTAATTTCAGCAAAACTTATTCTGTCTAAAAAATACGGTTGCAAATTTCGCCGAATTACATAAAGTTTCTCGTCATCTGAGACAGGAGTGAGTAGACGTGCGTATAAAATCATCATCGATGCAAAGTACTCGCCCACGGACTCACTAACTAATTGACGTCTAGAATTAATTTGCTGTTTGAGTTTGTATTCAAAATCCACTGAAAGATACTCTTCCCGGAGGGCTTTTACAAAACTCTTCCAATCATACCAGTGGTGCTTGTACGCGCGATACCAAGTCAAAGCCCGACCCGTTAACATCTGCGGAACGGCGATGAACATTTCATCCTGGTTGACGTGGGACCTCGCGCGTAATTCTTCAATGCTTTCCAGGAATGCATTGAGGCTATCATTAGGTTGCCCTGAAAATTTTATGTGCCAATCCTTAAGGGATAAGAAACGCGTTTGACATATAATTTGTTTTGGGTTTGGTTCGTTTAAGCTCGAATTTGCGGTAGGAGGTTCAGACTCTGCACCCACGCATTTTAATTCCATTGATTCTTCCAACTCCACTAACCTGCGTTGAAAATTTGCTACCGTTTCTTCACAGCCTTCTAAAGGTGTTGGACATCTAGCGAGGCGACCAGTGAGGTGAATTAATTTGGTTTCCACAGTTTTAGCTGTGTTAGAGTCTCTATCCCCGTTAAAACTATTTACAAAATCCCCCAATAAATATAACTTATGTTTACATACGCTAAGCTCTTTATTCCAATCATAATCAGTCGTAATTGCGTCATACGATTGGTAATTTTCTTGTTTAAGGTATGGTGCGAGTTTATTCCTAAGTTGATTTAATGTTAAATAACCTAATTTAAGTTCACCCCTCACCTTAAGCTCATAAGAGAGTTCGTCTTTTGTCAAACGATTAACGTCCATTTTTCAACGTATAAATAAGCTAAATTATTTATGAAAGTTCAATAAAATTAACGGAGATAACACCCGCATTAAATAGTATGTGCCGACCAAACGAGGTTTTTATCCCAATTAACAAATTTAAAATTGCCTATAACACTACAATTCTATATTATAAAAACCCATACTTAGATACAAAACCATTAATACCTAAAATATTTTAAATTTATAATATTGCTATTTTGCTAAACAAATAAATAAATTTGCCGATAAAACAAAAAAAATTGTTTTTATGTTGTTTCCAATAATAGAAATAAATAAATCAATTCGCAAAAGGAAAAAAACGCATTCATTTAACCACCAACAAAATATATATGTTATTGATTAAACTATACTACTACACTTACTATTATTTTAAGTTATTCTTATTATAATTAAAAGTAATTAAATGATGAAAGAACCCTTAATTAATCGCAAAGCCAATTCATAATACATAATTAATTAGAATAGGTGATTAACATTTATATACTAAATCAACTGCTTTGTAGCACATTATAATTCTAGTTTAATTTATACTTAATTATTAACTGCCTAAAAATTATTTAAAGTTAAAAAAAAATTAACCAAAAAAAATGATTAATTTCTGAAGAATAGTTCTTAATATTCCTATCTCGTTTTGGAAGATTTTGATATTTTAAATTGTTCGATACCTGTAATCCATTTATCACGTGATACTCCGCGTTGTTTCTACTTCTGCTGCTGCTGGTACTGCTCCTATGGCTGCTACCGTTTAGATTGCTGAAGTTGCTGCTTGCTGTTGCGGCTGCTTTGGTCTGCGCTGCATTCGTGCTGCTTACTGCTTTGCTGCTGTTGCGGATGCTACCATATGCGCTGCAAGCGTTGCTGCTTACTGCTTCTGTTACGGCTGCTACTGTCTCCGCTGCATGCATTGTTGCTTACTGCGTATGCTGCTGTTACTGCTGCTACCGTCTGCGTTGCTGGAATTATTTTCCACGTGTTTCTGCTAGTTATTTTCCACGTGTTTCTGCTGGTGTCCCACACTTATTTCGACAATTATTTAATTTTCCATCATCTTCCTACCAGTCCCAGTTGTTAGTAATCCGTTTCCAGAATAAAACGGGCCCACGTTGGTACGCCAATTCTGCGACGCGCCGGGATTACTTAAGCCACGTGCAGCGGCTAGCTTCTTCAGGGGGTGGTTCTCAATGGCCCGTCTGGGATGGGATCTGAATTATTTCCTTGGACGCCACTTCATTTATTTTATAGGGGCAAATAAAGAAAACTCCCTTCTAAATCATTTACAATTTATTCACTTTCTATCCCACACATGTGGTTCACTATAACTTTTGTACAAATCCGCCGAAGCGCTCTCTATTCAGTCACCCGCTTAACAGAGCCAATTCCTACAAGCGTCCCCGCAGGAAAGCCGCTCTGAGGTGGGGATTGTTCTTACCAAACCAAGTTTGGCGGCCAATTTAAATGAACAACAATTGAGTTGTTACAACTATACAAATTAGAAAACTAAATGGTACACATAAAAACCAAATATAAACTGATAAAATACCGTTAATCTTGACATATGTGTACCAAGAGTTGCGAAAAGGTTTAGTCAAAAGTTGTGCACAAAATTTGCTAAAGTACAAAAAATTCATTGAAAATAAAATGGACTAAAGGTGTTTTCAGCTGAAGCGATTTTTGGTTTAGACTTGTTTTCCACCAGTGGCGTCTCAAAAATGGGAAACACATAGACTTTTTGAGAATACGCAACCGTTTAATCCGTTAAAGGGCACTGTTCACGCGTTTACGTATGTCATCAATTGATTGAATATTACTATGTTTTCTTTTAATATATTAACTACTGGCGATAAATATCAAATTCACAAACCCTTGGACGCGGCAGTACAGTTCAACCACTGCCATCATAAACAGGAGTGCTTCGCTCAAGTGTTAGTCATTAATGGATTGGATATTAGCATCTCTTTCTCTAATTTAGTGATCACTGCAAGGACAAACATTCTATTTTTTGATGACAAACAAACTAGTGTCTGGAAAGAGCATTTCATTTCAAACTCGATTTTGCCGCAAATTCAGAAATTCCAATCTAAATTATTGGGTTCTTAAACGTCCACGCAACATTGAGGCAGTACACGGGGCCTACTACTCATCACAAACATTTTTTATTTACCAGAAAAACTGACATTATAGATAGGGGACTCGAACTCGAGACCTAACCTAACCACTACACTACCTGGGCCGTTCTCTGAGCTAAAAGTGGCGTAAAACAGTTTAACTACTTGAACATGCTATACTCGTTGCGATGTGGCTTTTTTGGCAGTGGGGTTGTAAAATCGCCATTTAAAGAAACTTTTTGAGAGGGCGCTACGGGTATGCCCAAACTCGTGTATTTTGGTAAGCTTGGTGATAGTGCACTAACTATTTTTGTTTTGTTTTTGAGGTAGCGTGTCTGCACTGCGGTTTTTTGGCTCAATTGTGCGCCTCTGGTTGTTACTTCTTTTTTTGTTTCTTTAATGAAGTCTATAAACTATTGCTAAAAGTTTTTCTTACAACTACTACAATAATCTTACATAAAGTTTGACTTAATCTTTAGTGTAGCACTCTTGTCTTTGTCTTGTGGTAGCATTTGTTTTCTCATTAATCTGGAATACGGCAAACTGGAGTAGTTTGTCTTACATGGGGATGTTAGGTGGCCGTAGTGTGGTATCCGCATTTCTAACGTCGGAGTGCGTTTTGGAAATATTTGCTTGATAACTATGATCTTCTTTCATCCACATGGTGCACATATCTATAATTGTAAGGGCTACTTTGATTCTCGCTCGGATTGTGTCGAATGTATAAATGATGTATTCGATGAACACTTGTGCGTGTGCTTTTCTTTTTATTTAAGTACGTCTATGTCATACACTCTTAGACAAAGGTTAATGTATTTTTTGCGACTTTAGTATTTGCGGTGAACAAGTTTTTTCTTGGGCGTCCGGCGATTGCAAGGGAATGTTGCCTTAGCACTTCTTTTTGTGCAGCGAGGAAAACTACTAGAATCTACCCGGCGTTAATTTGGAGTAGCTCGTTGTCTATTGTTTTTTGTACAGAATGATAGTTTTTTTAGTTTGCGGGCGTTTGTTTTATAATCGGCGAACCATGGCTGCCAATGTCTTGGTTTTTAGTATAAGTAGTTTGAAAGTATTGCTTCTCAAATTTTGTTTACAGTTGCTGCATGGTCAGCGATTTTGGTGGTTCTAGGAAATTAATGAACGGTTTTACTTTTTGTCTATGATTTCTTTGCTTGAGTATTGAGATAAAGCATCGGGCAACAAGAAGATCGCACTTGGTGTGTGCTTGATTTTGTACGCAAACTTTTGTTCTGATATAAGACCGTGCCTATGCTATGTTAGATGCGTCTGTTCGTACGTCAAGTTTTGGTGTAAGTTGTAGCGTACGCGTCATGCACTAAATAATTAAGTTTGAAATTTCAGTTTTGGTTTGGCTTGTTGGCGCGACGCATCAGAACCGTCGGAAAAAGTATTTGAGTAAATGCATCTATTATCTATGTGTTTGTTGTTTTCTTGAGCATTTATATCTTTCCGCATCTCTCTGTTTTTGGTTTTTGTTCCTTTTATGGAAACTCAAATAGGGTTTGTCAGACTGAGATACTAACGATTTTTTATGTTTTATGTACATGGATTTTCTTGTAGCTAATCTAACATGGTAGCAAGGGTTTGTTCTATTTCAAAGGTTTCTAAGTAATATATTTATATATCTAGAACACAGTAATTTACGCACAGTTGTGGCGTCTAGTTTTCTATACTTTTTGGCACGTTTCTTTGTACTTTTGGCTAACATTTCTTTTACTTGTTTGGAGACTTTTATTGTTTACATTGTATGAATACCAAAGACATGATCTGCAAGTTTAAAATTTTGGTTTACTATTTAGGTACTGAAATCTTGCAACACCGAATTTATTATGCGGTTGACATTGGTACTTTATGTGCAATAAGTTATCCTTGTAACCTGAAATTATATGTGGTTACTTATATTAAAAGTTTGGCCAGTTGAGAAAGTTTTGGTAGACTGTTGACTAATGTTCTTGGCGTTGTTTGATGACTATTGTGGATTTGTTTAGGTTTTGAACTATTGAAACGATATTATTTTGAATGCTTGTTGAGAGAATTTAATCGTTTTTATTGTTCTGATCACAAGTGTTGTACGTTTTTTTGACGAAAAAGTTATTTGGTTCACTGGTTTTGGAGATTGTTGTATGTAATTGGGTTTACGTGCTTTTTCTTAGCGTTATAATAACATTCTATAGTTCAAATGAGCTTTTTTTAAATCCTTGCGTGTTTTTTGCCAATTGTTATTTTTTATATACGCCATATTATTTAGTTTTTATGCCTGGAACCATTGTGATGGAAATTAATGCAGAGAGCGTGGCAAGGCGGCGTGGGGTTTTACGGCTAAAACCTTCTCTGATGGAATGATGAATTCTCTCCAGTGGTTCGGAATCCACTTAAAACTGTAGGTCTCTTGTAATGTAAGTTACCAGTATTACAAGCAGAGAAGAGGCTAAGACGCCAAGAGTGGCATATGAATGGCTGACGAAGAATGCAATTTTGGGATATCGAACAGATGGAAACTCAGGCTGCAGTGTAATTCTTGTACTGACATATATTAAAGAAACATTGTTAGATATTTTAGGGAGGAATGGTTTCATAGAAGATGGAAGTATGATGGTTGTAACATCTACTACGTGATAATTCATGTTTATGAAATAATGAAACAATGTTTTTTATCACATTTTTTTTCTTACGAATACATTACCAGTTTTGGTTCTACTAGAGCTTTCTACAGATGTAATAATTTAAGTTAACTTAACTGAAGGGTTCTCTAGTAAAGCCGAAACCATTAATGTGTTTGTAGAAATAAACTTTGTGATAAAAAACATAGTAAATTGTTATGTTGTTTCATGCAGATAGAAGTTACTATGAAAGTGGGTAAGTTTTACAGATAAGAAGTTTGTCAATAGTTTGTAGCTTGTGTTGTCAAAAGTAGTCGTAGCTATGCCACTGAAGAATTGAAGGCGTGTTAGTATAAATTGTTTGCGATTTTTTTAGTTGTATTATGAGAATTGTGAAAAAGAAATAGAAAAAGTTAAATGTAGCCAATCTGTCGACCTACAGATGGAAGAAAATAGATTTTTGTTTGTTTTCGAATTGACCTGACATTTTTAAAATAGACTTGTTTTATTAAAGCAGTGATCGTCTTTAAGTGGAATATAAGGTTTAGTGGTCATTTGGCCATCTCTGATAAGTAGAAGACTTTTGATTAACTTGTAGTACATCTAAGGCACAATTGTTTTGACGATAAAGTTGTTTGAAATACAGGTTTAGTTATGATTTGGGGCTTGTTGACACTTGCTTTCTGACTAGTCAGTCAAGAGTTAGAATTAAACTATGACGTCTTTATATAAGACGCAATAAATTGACCAATTTTTTTTTATAACATACTTTGCAATTGATTTGCCCTGTTTTGCAAGCTAGATTCTTTTTAAAAATATCAACCACTTACTAACTGTTGCGTTTGAGACGCCAAATTGAGGCAATAAAGCCAAATTTGTACTACTTAACCGTCGTTTATTTTAACCAGAACTGATGTATGTAGAGAGTTGCAGTGCTATAGAGACGACTAGGTCTTATAATTGTTGGAGACCATGTCGGTTCTATCACTTTACATACTCTGCTGTTTTAAGTGTGGCATGGAAAGTTTTGTTATTTCAAATGCTTTAAATACGACGTTGGAAAACAACCCTGGTTTCAAGAACTATAAAAATGCGGATAATAAATCAATATGTTGCGAAAACTATTAAAAATTGTGCAGAATTTTTATTTAAACAAAAAAGTATGCAATAAATTAAGAAATACATTTGCTATATGAAAATTTATGCAGAAACACACACTTGACTAACGTTTTCTTAATAATTGTAATTTTAAAAATGGATTTTTCAAAAAAGTTTGTCGATTTCTGCTGTGGTATCATTTATAAGGTAAATGATGTAGTTAATTAATTTTAATGAATCAAATCATTTCAACTAGACGCTGCCACTGTGTAGTATTTATTTCATTTCATATGAAATAATAGAAACTAAAATTGATTTTAAGAACTAGAAACTTTTTGTAATAACACAAAATTGAATTTGGAGTTGTTATTAGGTAATTCAAAACTATTTATTTATTTAAAGCATTAAAATCAAGTAGAAATAAAATTAAAATAAATCATAAATAAAATGAATACGGCCCTGATTGACTGGGTTGGCTATGCCGGCTATGCTGTGAGGAGTGGGGATGGAGGGACTGCTTCACTCACAGAATATCCAATTCACTTGTTTAAAAACGTGGGTGCCGCAGTAAAACTCACCGGCTAAAGTTTCAGCAGTAAGTAACACGTGGAGGAAAACGTTTTTATGCCATCCCCACTACTGCCAAAGCGTGGGTTTTCTTATTTTGTTTCGCGCTATTTTATTATTCTCCTGGAAGACGCCGACGAGACAGACAAGTAGTGCTTCCACAAGTTATTACCTTTGGTGTCCTTTTGCACAGTTTTGTATTAAGATGGGGGACCAAGGAGGCCGTATTGTTCACTTACCACCTGATTCCAATCGTTTGAAGGTAATGTTACTTTTTAATTAATACAATTATTATATTTTAGCGTTATTTGTAACCTCACTTAACTGGCTATAAATAAATTTTTACTTTCATATGTTTAGCACAATAATTTGCAATATTTAATGAATGTTTTGGGTAGAATTATTGTTACTATATTTAATGATAACATAATTATTAACTGCCACTTTCTAACCAATCTTCAATTTGTATTAAACCAAATGACTTGATATTTTGATTTGCCTTATTGATTTTGCTGTAATATAACTCATTGATTGTCTGTTCCTGTGTACTTTTAGGTGAAAATTGGTTTGATCTGTGTGCTAAAAACGTTTGTTAAGCCGACAAACATGTTAAAAACGTTAAAAATGATTAAAAGTTAGTCGTCGAAAAGTTCATGTAGCTGATTACAATCAATGACAGTATTATTTTATATATTTCATTATGTTAGTATGAAACCTTGTATATATTTAGTTCTTATGTGAAAAACACGTAATTTGCAATATTAGAAATTGAAAAATGTTTGTAGCGAACATTTTGCTTGCAGTTTATTTCTTGTTTCAGCATTTGTTTTAAAAGCATATAATTATATTTTTAACTATTTTATTAATTTTAATTACAGTTTTTATGTTACTTTTGACTTATTATAATGAAGTGACGCTTAGTGTTGGTCGTTGGATTGCTTGTTGGATTCACACTGGCTTAGTTAGTTTTATGCTAGGTTTAAAGTATACTTGCTTGTCGGATGGCAAAAAGGGGTGCGTGCAACAAGAAATAAATATAAACTATTGAATTTAAAACACAAGATTAATATTATCATTATTATTATAATGAATTATTGAATACATATTCAATGATTCACATAATTATTGACATGAAGAATGGCCAAATACAATAACAATTAATTCAACACAGATAACAATTTATACACAATATAATTAATATGTGACATCGAACATTGTCCATGTACGAAACAAAATTTATATAAATATTTTTTAAGATGTTGTCAATAACACGCTGAAACACTTGCTAGGAGCATTTTTGAGACCAAAGGGCATTCTGACTCAAAATGTTTGTCAACTGAAAAAGCAGATTTTTCAATTGAGGAAGGATCTATTTCAAGTTGATGAAATCCTTGAGCTAAATTAAGCGTTGAGAAGTAGGGACATTTACTAAGGTTGTCATTTTTTTATTCTTGAGATATCTGACTTCATAGGGACAATCTACACAGGAGAGCTGTGTGGTGATATTGATGGTCTAATGATCTTGTTTTCTAACAATTTCTGAATTTGATTTTGAGTTTCTTATTTCAAAGAGTATGGGTATCGATATGACTTACTATATACTGGATCTTCTCCAGTTGTACAAATTTTATGTTTAACAGCATTATTAAAACTTAGATTGATATTTCTATCATAATAAATGTCTAAATGATTTACATAGTTTTAAAAGTTTATTTACTTCTTCTTGATTTAAATGTTGAGTTCTTATTGTTTTGTCAACATTAATTTTGTTATTTTGATTGCTAATGTCATGATAGATTGTAACTCATATTTGTAAGCGTCACTAACTGTAGTTTCTGGAATTTACACTTGTCTTTTGTCAAAGTTAACTGGTATTTTTATACAAGTTCTTGATGTTTGTTGAAACGGTTTAAAATTATTTAGATTTATATCAAAGAAAAATGGTATCTTAATATCACCAATTACTAAACATTCAGTTTTATAATTAATGCAAGCTTTTAATGCTTTATAATTGTCATTTCAAATCGAAGCATCAAATCTATCGTGTCCTTCTATTACTGTAAACTCAATGTCATGATCAATGCCAAATTCTTGAAGTAAAGGGTATTGCATGTTTTTGTAGCTTTTACAACTCTTTTTAAACTTTTAACTATAAATGGTTTGTGAAATAAGTAATTTAAAAAAAAGGTTTGAGCAGGGATCATTTTTTTGTTTTTGATAAACATTGTTGTTTTCGTTTTCTATGTGACCTGGATTAAACTGTGTATTTGCGTGAAAATTATAAATTATTTTCTCGGTGTCAGTTGCTTCTTCATATTTCAATGTATCGGAGGAAAATAAACCATCAAAGATAAAATTTGCAGGTTTTGCGTTTTTAAATTAATGTGGCCTGTGTTAAAAAGTGTTGTTTGTTACTACAGATATAGGGGTAGGTCTATTTACTGTTGCTTTACCAAACACTTGAGAATTGGTTGGAAAATTTGTTTTGTTTCTTAGCGCTTGAGGCATGTTTATGGGACCTCTGGGAAAGGACCATGTTCTTTGCGAGTTGAACTTCTATATTTGTCGGTTCAGCCATCGTGTTATTGCTCAAAGTATTATTTTCTGAATTATTAATATTATGTTTGTTATTGTTTTTTATATCACTTTCTTTCAATATTGTTTAAAATATTATTTTCAATATTGTTAAATTTATTTGAACTAGGGAGATTTATTGGACTTTTATCTCTTGACATAAAAAAAATAATTGTATATTTCTTAAAAAAATAGGGATGAAAATTAATGGGATTGACTTTTAATGTTATTGGTGCAAATAGCATTTCTGATGTGGTGATGAGTAAGCGGCGGCAGTCTCGGATGTCGGTCTTCAGAAAATACTTTGAGAAGATGGGCTCCTTGGTAGATTAGCGGTGTCTTCAAGTATTCTAGTGGATTAAACAATGAACGTCACGCACAAATCCGTTTTTATTATTACAGTTAAAAATTTAATAATTTTATATATTTAATTTAAGATGGGTCAACTTTTTTTAATCATTTGGGATTGTTAATGCACAGGCGCTCTTTAATTATTTTAGATATCTTGACTTCTTGATACGTTTATGTCTTTTTATATCCAAATTTTATATATTGTAGTGAATTTTAAATAAATTTACACATTAAATTATTTTAGCACTAAAAGGTATTTATTATTTATTAACTGTTCAACTTATTGAGTTAACTGAATAACAAAAGAACTAAAATAAGAGTAAAGTAACGTATCAACTAGTAACTAAATATTGTATCTTGAGATACTTGTTTTAAAAGGTGTGTAGTGGCTTATTGGACAAAAGTTTTAATATATAAAAATCACTTTAATGATAATTTAAATTTGTATCAGCATTTTATAATTAATAGATTTACCATACGTTTCTTCCAGTCCACAACTGATGTAAGCAGAACTGATATAACACTTATTAGTCTAAATGTAAAGCAAATAGTCTTGTAGACACGTTCTCGATAGGTATAAAGAGTGTGTCACTCACAATTGTCTACTGTCATGTTACATTGTAGTGGTTATAATGTAATGATATTACTACAATACTTATTTTTAGTTGGACTTCTTTAATAATAACGTTTATATGGAAACAATGTTACTTAACTGTCAAAACAAGTAAATGCCAGATAAGTCAATATTAGCTGATCATATGTTAATATTAACTATCAAACAAATGTTTATACTTTACTATAGTCTATGCAAAACCGTTCTGGACTTGAAGTAAACAAATGCACACGTTTTTTACGTGCACATCTCGAACACGGCTATAGGGACCGGGTTGCAAGGCAATAAAAGAGGATTTACGAAGATAAGTAAGACACGAATTAAAAAGATATTTATGGGGTATAGGTCCAGGTATATTAATGAATATTAGGAAAGTACAGAAATTACATTCATAATTAGGGTCCAAGTCTAATATTTTACTATGTATAAAATCTCACTTTAATGAGGTCTGGATTGAGCAGCCGATCCCCTTGCTAATGACCAATCGCATGCAGGTTTGCATGTGTTTACGTGCTGATCACGCGGTTTTGTTTACATACTTTTAGTGTAGCATAGCTTTAAATAGACCATAGACATTAAAATTATTGTTTTATTTGTCAAAAATGAAGTTTAACTGTTTTACAAAAAAGGTTGAGCTGTTAAAAAGTAACTGTACTTAAAATCTTTTTTAAATGATCAAAATATTGTTTAATTATGCAAAAAGTATCTGTCAAGTTTAAGCTGTCAAATACATTATGTAATTGTTTATAGAAATATTTAAAAAATATGAGTCAACTGTCCAAAATATAGATTAACGGGTTAGCTGTTAAAACTGACATTTAACTGTGTTTCAGCAATTTTGGTTTTGATAAATTATTGTCAAAATTAATGTTTAATTGTCTGTACAAATATTTTTAATCCAAAATAATTTCAATTTTTAATTTTCTTTATAACTGATGCAGTATTTGATATTAACCGAAGGTATGCATTGTATCTATATTAAATAAATATTTGCTAAAATATTAAAATTATTTAATGTTTTATTTAGGAGATGCAGATGATGCAATTTTTAATATTAGTTTGGGGCAACATTAAAAAATTTCAGGTTTAATTGTACTTATATTGAATAAATATTATCCAAACTGTGAAAATTATGCAATGTTCCATTCGGGAGATATAGATAAATTATCTATTAAATAAAAATTTCAAAAATAACAAAATCTGGTCTTAAAACATCAAAGAGCACCCAAATTTAGTCTTAAACTATTAAAGATACAAATTTCTATTCATAAAATAGTCAAAATGAACTAAATCCAGAAATAAGACATTAACATATTTTTAGATAAAATCAAAATCTGGCCAAAAACGGTTTAAAGCACATTCATAAAATGTCAAAAATAGTACCAAATTTCGGTCATAAACTGATACAAAATGTAAAATATTTGATGAAATCTCTAAACTACCAAATCTCTTCATATTAAAAAATTCTATTTATAAAAAGTCAAGAATGGCAATATCTAATTATAAAATATTACAATATTCTCAGAAAGAAACAAAATCTAGCCATAAAATGTTAAAAAGTACAAAATCCTGTCATAATCTGTCAAAAAGTGCAAAATTATATTTAAACAAATGGCAAATTCTGGGCAAAAAGTTAAAAAAATATAAGAAAGCATATAAATTTAGTCAAAAATCCGGCTATAAATTGTCAAAAAATGCCAAATTCTATTTACAGTACGTCAAATATACCAAAATTTGGCTACCAGAATCTAAAATAAATTTTGAGAAAGCTTGTAGGCTCTTTTGCAATGCAGACTCTTTCTTACAGATAGCTATGCCACTGTTCGTGATTCTAGAAAATCGTTGTTGTGTTACTTTATACATTTTGGGTATTTTTTTTTGTAATCTTTTGGAATCATTTGCTACCCCTATCACATCTACTTCAAATGAATTTTTAAACCAAGTATATTTCTCAATATGGACATTTTGTGGAATTTTTTCATTTTTAAAGTTTTTAAAATATTCTATAAAATAGGTACGGTCCCCTTGAAAATATTGTCATTAAGATCTTCCAAAAATAAGTTCAATATTGAAAATGCTGCCAATTGATGTCTTGCAATTTGCTTATGTCTACGGTTTTGATCTTTCATTTTATCTATTCAATATTTGTTTTATAATGGCAATTTTTAATCAACCTGTACTTTGTACTTAAATTGGACAAAAATTAAATTTCAAAATTATCTAATGTTTTATTCAGGAGATATTGATGTTGATATTAAATATGTTCAATAACTTATTTTTCAATGCTGCAATTTTTGACATTAATTGGGGGTAAAATTGATTGTACTAAATTTATAGGT
This sequence comes from Tachinus rufipes, assembly GCA_963932245.1. Taxonomy (NCBI): domain Eukaryota; kingdom Metazoa; phylum Arthropoda; class Insecta; order Coleoptera; family Staphylinidae; genus Tachinus; species Tachinus rufipes. Next base: position 15,094,483 of record OZ010750.1, read on the forward strand.
TTAATTGTAACCTATATTATGTAAATATTAACCAAAATATGAAAATTATCCAATATTTTGTTCAGGAGATATAGATGTTAATATTTAATATGTTTGATAACTTTTTTTCTAATTGATGCAATTGCTGATTATAACTCGGTAAAATTGAATGTATCAAATTAATTAAAATTTTCAGGTTTAATTCTACCCATACTGGATAAATATTATCCAAAGTATCAGAATCATCTCGTATTTTGTTAAGAAGATATTGATGCTAATATTCAATATGTTCAATAACTATTTTAAAACTAATGATCTTTTTAATATTAACTTGAGGAGATTAAATGTATTAATTTTGTTTACGCAATTATTATTACCAAACGAAAGAAGACAATAAAATATGTAAATATAAATCTATAATTAACTACATAGTATAATTAAAAGTTTGATTAGAACCCTCGAATTACATACAAATCTTGGAACTCTCTGATATGACTTATGACTTCTGAAAATTATTATTAAGTTTAACATTTGCGAACAAAAGGAAGTTGAGGGATCTTTATTTAAATAATCTACTGTGAAACTTCTTGAACTCAAATTTCTTTTCCAGACATTATATCTGCACTGTATATGTATTTATTCCATAAAAATACAATAAAACTAAATGTAGTATAATAAATTTCAAGGTTTATATTTGGCATAATTTTTCTATAATTCAAATTTTCCTTTAGTCGAATTTCATTTGGTGTCTCTTGGAGATCACTTTAACCTTTAGTTAGTATGGGCAAGCTTTCTATCGTTTTCCGGATCATGGCTGCCAATTTCTTTGTTTCTAGTATGAGTATTTGGGGAATGAGTGTATTTCAGCGTCTTTTTGTAGCATAAACGGTAATTCTGAGTGTAGACGCGCGAGGCTTAAAAGTGGGTTTATGTTTTGTTGAATGTCTTGGAAAGCTTGTTTGCAGGGTTTGGCTCAGATAAATTGTTTCATTCTGCCCTGCATGACTATCGGCGGGGTATACTTTTACAGCTTGCTCTGCTACGCACTTTCTCAACCTGGGGCTAGTGCATCTGCAATAGTTCCTTATTTTTTTGGTGAAGGAATCTTAATGTTTGTTGTCTTCTAAAGCATCTACATTTTCCCACATCTGTCTTGTGTTGTTTGTTTTCGGCGAATCAAGTTGGTTTTGTCTGACTGAGTTAGTAACGATTTCTCATGTCTCTGTAAGATTTTGTTGTAGCTGGTCTAATATGATCTAAAGCGTCCATTAACGACTGAGCCTGTATTGGCATCCAAACGCCATCTTTGTTCCGATAGACAACAGCTTTTGGAGTTGGTTCTATTTGATTGCCACTTTCATGGTCATTAGCATATTTTCATCTCAGAACGTCCGTAGAATTGGTATTCTTAGTTTATTTCTTCTAAATACGTTTTGGCAAAGTTTCCGACGTCTGATCATTGTTTAGACAAGCTCTCGACGTTTGAGTATAGTTCAGACAAGTTTTATTCCTGCATTTACAGCCGTCTGATATGGTATTGCGCGCCTTTGGTCTTGTGCAATTAGACCTGGTGTATGTGGAGGTTAATGAATACTTATACTTCGAACCAGGTCGTTTTGCACGCTCGCTATTTTTAGACCATTCATTCCGACCGCACCGTGATTTCCAGTATTACAACTAAAACAGCAACTTTTGCGTTATTTCTAGTTCATAAATAATTTGATAACCAATTAATTTTTTACCGGTAAATTTGTTGGTTTGTCAGTCATTTAGTCAAATAGCATTAAAATGTATTTGAAGTACCAAAAATTGCATTTAAAAATTTGATTAAAATACTTTGACAAAACATTCTTTCTGAATGTACTGGTAAAAAAATTAATCGATTATCAAGGGTGCGTTCCAATTTAGAAAGTACGTCCTTTCTTTTTTAAAAGAGAACGCGTTTGTCAATTTCTACCTTTTGACGCAAGCAAGTATATAGTACATGAAGTTTATAAATGATGTAATCGCTTTAAATATGCCGCCTTTTTAAAATTGTCTACTATGCTACATATGTTTGCTTGACAGCTGTCAAAGTTGAATTGTCAAAATAAATAGTATAGTGGACAATTTTAAAAAAGCGGCATACTTAAAGTGATTACATAACTCCATTCATTTATAAACACCCTGTATTATAAAATTAAATTTATAATAACTACTAAAATAAATTTATTTTTTATTTTAGTTAATATAGAAAACTTATTTTTCATATGTTTACATAATGAAATTACTTTATAACACACTCTAAGAAAAACATATTTTAAATCTCCCGCCTCCTACTTGTCATGGCGGACTTTACCCATTTCTGATAGATGGGTAAACTATTTCTACTCGGGATTCTTTTTCCTGAGGTGTGTTCCGATTAGAGGAGTAACCTCAACGCGTTCATAAATGCAGGACGTTTGTCCAAGAATATACGTTCAAGTAAATACAGGAGAAAGGCGTAAAGGCGGATAGGTAGACGGAGGGAGATTTAAAATACGCGTTTCTTAGAGTGTGTTATGAAGTATAAACCTATAAAAATTAAGTTTTCTATATTAAATAAAATTATAAAGTACTAAAATATATTTATTTTAAAAATTCAATTTTATAAAGTTGAAACATCTTTAAATAGAAGGTTAAGTTGAGTCACTCTACGTATGTCAAAAGGTAGAAATTGACAAACGCATTCTTTTTTAAATTGTAACGTACTCCTGTATTTACGAACGGCTAGGACGTACATACTCGACAAACGTTTTGCATTTATGAACGTGTTGGGTTAAAAAAATAACGTCCGGGCGCGTTTTTCTTCTAAATCGGAACGCATCCCAAATTTAATGTAAAAATAGGAATAGGAAACTATTGTCTGTTTGTGTGCACTTTTAGGTGAACATTGCTTTGATTTATGTGCTAAAAAAGTTCAGAACTATTTATTTATTTAAAACATTAAAATTAAGTAGAAATATAATTAAAATAAATTATAAATAAAATGAATACGACCCTGATTGTCTGGGTTGACTATGCTGTGTGGAGTGGGGATGGAGGGACTGCCTCACTTGTTTAAATACGTGGGTGCCGCAGTGATGAAAATCACCGGCTAAAATTTCAACAGTAAGTAACACGTGGAGGGGAACGTTGTTATGCCATCCCCACCACTACCAAAGCGTAGGTTTCTCTATTTTGTTTCGCGCTGTTTCGTTATTCTCCTTCAAGACGCCGACGAGACTAGTAGTTCTTTCAAAAGTTTTTGCCTTTGGTGTCCTTTTACACAGCTTTGTATTAAGATGGGGGACCAAGGAGGCCTTATTGTTCACTTACCACCTGATTCCAATCGTTTGAAGGTAATGTTACATTTTAATTAATACACTTATTATATTTTAGCGTTATTTGTAACCTTATATATAAATTTTTACTTTCATATGTTTAGCACAATAATTTGCAATATTTAATGAATGTTTTGAGTAGATTTATTGTTACTATATACAATGATAATATAATTATTAACTGTCACTTTCTAACTAATCTTCAAACAAATTACTCGATATTTTGATCCATCTTAAAATTGCTGTAATATAACTATATTGTCATTGATTGAATGTTGCATTGTACTTTTAGGTGAAAATTGGTTTGATTTATGTGCTATAAACGTTTAATAAACCGACCAACATGTTGATGTTAAAAATCTTTAAAAGTTTGTCAAAAAGTTCATGTAGCTTAAGTTAATTGAACGTATATTTTATATATTTCATTATGTTAGTGTTATCGGTGCAAATAGCATTTCTGTGGTAGTCTTGATTTCGGTCTCTGGCAAATAGTTTGAGAAGATCGGCTGTGTTTTCAAGTATTCCAGTAGATTAAACAACGAACGATACACACAAATTCGTTTTTATTATTCCAGTTAAAAATTTTAACAATAATTTGTAACCATACTGGAATCCAGCTTCACAGCGCCAATTATGTTTTTAACTATTTTATTAATTTTAATTACAATTAAAATTTTATATTATGTTATACATTTGACTTATTATAATAAAGTGACGCTTACTGCGCCATTGCAAGTTAATATACTTTTTTGGTTTAGCTGATCATGCAAGATCATCATTGAAAACTAATAACATTAATCACACCTCTTCCAGGTGTGATGGAATGTGCATAAACATAATTATATGTTTTTATTATTGTTTAAATTTTGTCAACGATTGAATACTGCATAAACAAGCTTTTAATTAATGATAAATAGTGCAATATTATTTTTTGTTATAAATATAATTAAAATAAAATCAGTTTGATTTATATTTTTAATTTAAGATAGGTCAAGGTTTTTTAATCATTTGGGATTGTTAATGCATGGTTGCCCTTTATTATTTTAGTTATCTTGACTTATTGTAATACTTTTATATATTGTGGTGGATTTTAAATAAATTCACACATTAAATTGTTTTAGTACTAAAAGGTATTTATTATTCATTAACTGTTCAACGTATTGAACTAAAATAAGAGAGAAGTAACGAGTACTAAAGTAACGTATCATCTAGAACTAACTATTGTATCTTGAGATACTCATTTTAAAAGGTGTGTAGTGGCTCATTGGAAAAAAGTTTTAATATATAAAAATTACTTTAATAATTAAATTTACATCAGCATTTTATAATCAATAGATTTATCAAACGTTTCTTCCAGGGCACAACTGACGTATGCAGCACTGATATAACGCTTATTAGTCTAAATGTAAAGCAAATAGTCATGTGGACATGTTTTTGATAGGTATAAAGAGAGTGCTACTCATAATGTTCTACTGTCATGTTACATTGTAGTGGTTATAATGTAATGATATTACTACAATAATTATTTTTAATTGAACTTCTTTAATAATAACGTTTATATATGTTACTTAACTGTCAAAACAAGTAAATGCCAGATAAGTCAATATTAGCTGATCAAATGTTAATATTAACTATCACACAAATGTTTATAATTTACTATAGTTATAATATACTATGCAAAATTGTTCTGGACTTCAAGTAAACAAACAGGGTTGCAAGGCAATAAAAGAGGATTTATGAAGATAGGTAAAACACGAATTTAAAAGATAATTATGGGGTATAGGTTCAGGTATATTAATGAATGTTAGGAAAGTACAGAGATTACATTCATAATTAGGGTCCAATTCTAATATTTCACTATGTATAAAATCTCACTTTAATAGGGTCTGGATTGAGCAGCCGAGCCCTTTGCTATCGACCAATCGCATGCAGGCTGGCATTTGTTCACGTGCTAATCACACGATTTTGTTTACATACTTTTAAATTGACCATAGACATTAAAATTATTGTTTCTTTTGTCAAAAATGAAGTTTAACCGTTTTATAAAATAGGTTGAGCTGTTAAAAAGTAACTGTAATTTAAAACCGTTAACTGATCAAAATATTGTTTAATAATGCAAAAACTATCTGTCAAATTTAAGCTGTTAAATACATAAATACAAAAATTTAGATTAACTTGTTAGGTTACTGTTAAAACTGATGTTAACTGTGTTTCAGCAATTTTGATTTTGATAAATTATAGTCAAAATTAACGTTTAATTGTCTGTAAAAATATTTTTAATCTAAAATAATTTCAGGTTTAATTTTCTTTATAACTGATGCAATATTTGATATTAACCGAAGGTAAAACTGATGCATTGAACCTATATTAAATAAATATTTGCTAAAATATTGGAATTAGTTAATGTTTTGTTTAGGAGATGATGCAATTTTTAATAATAATTTGGGGCAACATTAAAAATTTTCAGGTCTACTTAATAAATATTATCCAAACTGTAAAAATTATGCAATGTTCCATTCGGGAGATATAGATAAATTATCTATTATATATTTTCTATTTTTATTTTATAAAATCCTTTTATATTATTCATATTAATGAAGTAATGATTTTATTTTATTTATTTATTTTATTTTATTTTTACATACATGTTTGAAATATTATATAATATAAATACATTGAAAATGATGATAACTCATCGAAACATGTATGTAAAAATAAAATAAAATAAATAAATAAAATAAAATCATTACTTCATTAATATGAATAATTATCTATTAATTAAAAATTTCAAAAATAGCAAAATCTGGTCTTAAAACATCAAAATATTGTCAAAGAGCACCCAACTTTAGTCTTAAACTATTAAAAATACAAATTTCTATTCATAAAATAGTCAAAATCAACTAAATCCGGAAATAAGACATTAACATATGTTTAGATAAAATCAAAATCTGGCCAAAAACGGTTTAAAGCACATTCATAAAATGTCAAAAATAGTACCAAATATCGGTCATAAACTGATGCAAAATGTAAAATATTTGATGAAATCTCTAAACTACCAAATCTCTTCATAGTAAAAAATTCTATTTATAAAAAGTCAAGAATGGCAATATCTAATTATAAAATATTACAATATTCTCAGAAAGAAACAAAATCTAGCCATAAAATGTTAAAAAGTACAAAATCCTGTCATAATCTGTCAAAAAGTGCTAAATTATATTTAAACAAACGGCAAATTCTGGGCAAAAAGTAAAAAAATATTATAAGAAAGCATATAAATTTAGTCAAAAATCCGGCTATAAATTGTCAAAAAATGCCAAATTCTATTTACAGTACGTCAAATATACCAAAATTTGGCTCCTAGAATCTAAAATAAGTTTTGAGAAAGCTTGTAGGCTCTTTTGCAATGCAGACTCTTTCTTACAGATAGCTATGCCACTGTTCGTGATTCTAGAAAATCATTGTTGTGTTACTTTATACATTTTGGGTATTTTTTTTTGTAATCTTTTGGAATCATTTGCAATCCCTATCACATCTACTTCAAATGAGTTTTTAAACCAACTATATTTCTCAATATGGACATTTTGTGGAATTTTTTCATTTTTAAAGTTTTTAAAATTCTAGAAAATAGGTATGGTCCCCTTGAGAATATTGTCATTAAGATCTTCCAAAAATAAGTTCAATATTGAAAATGCTGCCAATTGATGTCTTGCAATTTGCTTATGTCTACGGTTTTGATCTTTCATTTTATCTATTCGATATTTGTTTTATAATGGCAATTTTTAGTCAACCTGTACTTTGTACTTGAATGGACAAAAATTAAATATCAAAATTATCCAATGTTTCATGCAGGAGATATTGATGTTGATATTAAATATGTTCAATAACTTCTTTTTCAATGCTGCAATTTTTGACATTAATTGGGGGTAAAATTGATTGTACTAAATTTATAGGTTTAATTGTAACCTATATTATGTAAATATTAACCAAAATATGAAAATTATCCAATATTTTGTTCAGGAGATATAGATGTTAATATTTAATATGTTTGATAACTTTTTTCTAATTGATGCAATTGCTGATTATAACTCGGTAAAATTGAATGTATCAAATTAATTAAAATTTTCAGATTTAATTGTACCCATACTGGATAAATATTATCCAAAGTATCAGAATCATCTCGTGTTTTGTTAAGAAGATATTGATGCTAATATTCAATATGTTCAATAACTTTTTTAAAACTAATGAGTTTTTTAATATTAACTTGAGGAGATTAAATGTATTAATTTTGTTTACGCAATTATTATTACCAAACGAAAGAAGACAATAAAATATGTAAATATAAATCTATAATTAACTACATAGTATAATTAAAAGTTTGATTAGAACCCTCGAATTACATACAAATCTTGGAACTCTCTGATATGACTTATGACTTCTGAAAATTATTATTAAGTTTAACATTTGCGAACAAAAGGAAGTTGAGGGATCTTTATTTAAATAATCTACTGTGAAACTTCTTTAACTCAAATTTCTTTTCCAGACATTATATCTGCACTGTATATGTATTTATTCCATAAAAATACAATAAAACTAAATGTAGTATAATAAATTTCAAGGTTTATATTTGGCATAATTTTTCTATAATTCAAATTTTCCTTTAGTCGAATTTCATTTGGTGTCTCTTGGAGATCACTTTAACCTATAGTTAGTATGGGCAAGTTTTCTATAGTTTTCTGGATCATGGCTGCCAATGTCTTCGTTTCTAGTATGAGTATTTGAGGAAGGATGAGGTTGCAGTGTGAAGGGCTTTAAGATATTCTTTGTATTTTTTAATTGTACGAAAGATAACGGTGAACTCCAGTTTGTTGGAGTGGTACTATCGTTGACGGTAGGTTAATTTGAGATGATGTGGCGTCGTATATCTTTTTCCTGATTTAGGACCGTGTCTACGCCGGTATTTCAGCGTCTTTTTGTAGCATAAACGGTAATTCTGAGTGTAGACTCGCGAGGCTTAAAAGTGGGTTTATATTTTGTTGGATGTCTTGGAAAGCTTGTTTGCAGGGTTTGGCTTAGAGAAATTGTTTCATTCTGCCCTGCATGACTATCGGCGGGGTATACTTTTACAGCTTGCTTTGCTACGCACTTTTTCAACCTGAGGCTTATGCATCTGCAATAGTTTCTTATTTTTTTGGTGAAGGAATCTTAATGTTTGTTGTCTTCTGAAGCATCTACATTTTCCCACATCTGTCTTGTGTTGTTTGTTTTCGGCGAATCAAGTTGGTTTTGTCTGACTGAGTTAGTAACGATTTCTCATGTCTCATGTAAGATTTTGTTGTAGCTGGTCTAATATGGTCTAAATCGTTGTTCACCTCTTCCATTAACGACTGAGCCTGTAATGGCATCCAAACGCCATTTTTGTTCCGATAGACAACAGTCTTTGGAGTTGGTTCTATTTGATTGCCACTTTCATGGTCATTAGCATATTTTCATCTCAGAACGTCCGTAGGATTGGTATTCTTAGTTTATTTCTTCTAAATACGTTTTGGCAAAGTTTCCGACGTCTGATCATAGCTCTCGACGTTTGAGTATAGTTCAGACAAGTGCATTGCAGCCGTCTGATATGGTATTACGCGCCTTTGGTCTTGTCCAATTAGACCTGGTGTATGTGGAGGTTACTGAATACTAATAGTTGCGAACCAGGTCGTTTTGCACGCTCCGCTATTTTTAGACCATTCATTCCGACCGCACCGTGATTTCCAGTATTATAACTAAAACAGCAACTTTTGCGTTATTTCTAGTTAATAAATAATTTGATAATCAATTCATTTTTTACCGGTAAATTAAGAAAGGGTTTGTCAGTCATTTAGTCAAATAGCATTAAAATGTATTTAAAGTATCAACAATCACATTTAGGTATTTGACTAAAATACTTTGACAAAACATTCTTTCTGAATGTACTGGTAAAAAAATTAATCGATTAGAAAGTACGTCCTTTTTCTTTTAAAAAAGAACGCGTTTGTCAATTTCTACTTTTTGACATCTGACAACGGACTAATCCTCCTAATCAAACAAGTATATTATTATAAAATTAAATTTATAATAACTATTAAAATAAATTTATTTTTTATTTTAGTATTTTAGTTAATATAGAACGTATTTTTCATATGTTTACATAATGAAATTACATTATAACACACTCTAAGAAAAACATATTTTAAATCTCTCGCCTCCTACTTGTCATGGCGGACTACCCATTTCTGATAGATGGGTAAACTATTTCTACCCGGGCGTCTTTTTCTTGGGGTGTGTTCCGATTAGAGGAGTAACCTCAACGCGTTCATAAATGCAGAACGTTCGTCCAAGAATATAGGTTCAAGTTGTTCGTAAATACAGGAGAAAGGCGTAAAAAAAGTTTACCCGTCTCGGGTAAAGTCTACTCTGATAGGTAGACGGAGGGAGATTTAAAATACGCGTTTCTTAGAGTGTGTTATGAAGTATAAACCTATAAAAATTAAGTTTTCTATATTAAATAAAATTATAAAGTACTAAAATATATTTATTTTAAAAGTTGTTTATAAATTTAATTTTATAAAGTCGAAACATCTTTAAATAGAAGGATAAGTTGAGTCAATTTCTACCTTTTGACTTACGTATGTCAAAAGGTAGAAATTGACAAACGCATTCTTTTTTAAATTGGAACGCACTCCTGTATTTACGAACGGCTAGGACGTACATTCTCGACAAACGTTTTGCATTTATGAACGCGTTGGGTTAAAAAAATAACGCCGGGCGCGTTTTTCCTCTAAATCGGAACGCATCCCAAATTATATGTAAAAATAGGAATGCCGCCTTGCTGTTTGGTACATTTTATTGCATTTGTTGTATTAGGTCTGTTCCAACCTACGATTTGGACAGTTTGCAAACCGTTCAAACTGTGCACACAATCAAATATTTGTCATCTTTAGGCAATCTTTTATACACAGTAATTGTTTGTGTGCATAGTTCCTGACGGTCCCAAACCGCGTTTGGTGTCGGTTGGAACAAAACTAATATAACTATTGTCTGTTTGTGTGCACTTTTAGGTGAACATTGCTTTGATTTATGTGCTAAAAAAGTTCAGAACTATTTATTTATTTAAAACATTAAAATCAAGTAGAAATATAATTAAAATAATTCATAAATAAAATGAATACGGCCCTGATTGTCTGGGTTGACTATGCTGTGTGGAGTGGGGTTGGAGGGACTGCCTCACTTGTTTAAAAACGTGGGTGCCGCTGTGATGAAAATCACCGGCTAAAATTTCAGCAGTAAGTAACACGTGGAGGGGAACGTTGTTATGCCATCCCCACCACTACCAAAGCGTGGGTTTCTCTATTTTGTTTCGCGCTGTTTCGTTATTCTCCTTCAAGACGCCGACGAGACTAGTAGTTCTTTCAAAAGTTTTTGCCTTTAGTGTCCTTTTGCACAGCTTTGTATTAAGATGGGGGACCAAGGAGGCTATATTGTTCACTTACCACCTGATTCCAATCGTTTGAAGGTAATGTTACATTTTAATTAATACAATTATTATATTTTAGCATTATTTGTAACCTTATATATAAATTTTTACTTTCATATGTTTAGCACAATAATTTGCAATATTTAATGAATGTTTTGAGTAGATTTATTGTTATTATATTTAATGATAATATAATTATTAACTGCCACTTTCTAACCAATCTTCAATTCATATTAAACAAATTACTCGATATTTTGATCTATCTTATTGAATTTGCTGTTATATAACTATATTGTTTTTGATTGTCTGTTGCTGTGTACCTTTAGGTAAAAATTGGTTTGATTTGTGTGCTAAAAACGTTTGTTAATCCGACCAACATGTTGACGTTAAAAATGTTTATAAGTTTGTGAAAAGTTCATGTAGCTAACAATCAATGACAGTATTATTATTAAGTTTATTTTATATCTTTTATTATGTTGGTGTTATCTCTGCAAATAGCATTTCTGTGGCAGTCTTGATGTCGGTCTCCAGAATACTTGAAAACACAGCCGAAGATCGGCTGTGATTTCAAGTATTCTAGTAGATTAAACAACGAACAATACGCACAAATTTGTTTATTATTCCAGTTAAAAATTTAATAATTATTGGTACATTTTAAAATAGCCTTTTCTTTAAGTTTTAACAATCACTTGTGACCATACTGGAATCCAGCTTCACAGCGCCTATTATGTTTTTAACTATTTTATAAATTTTAATTACAGTTATAATTTTGATTTGATTTTGATTAGCTGATCATGCAAGATTATATCATTGAATACTTTTTGGCAAAGTTCCTGACGTCTGACTATAGTTTGAGTATAGTTCAGACAAGCACTTCTCTTCTGGTGCATAGCAGACGTCTGCTATAGTTTTGCGCGGTCTTGTATTTGTTAAACAAATGTTGGTTGCTGAAAGATGAACTACAGTTTAATAAGATGGTGGTTTGAGGTTTGCAGCCCAAATATACAGGCCTTTTGGAAGCAGAAATGATTTTGTCTAGAATATTCTTATATGGAAGCTATTCTTGTGGTTGAGTTACCTCTTTTTTTACCTGTTGCGATTGAGACACCAAATTAAAGCAAATAAACGAACTTTGTTAACCATCTTCCAACTAGACCTGGTGTATGTGGAGGCTACTGGACGTTGCAGTGCCGTAGAAACATTTACCTCTACTAATAGTTGGCAAACCAGTATTATAATGAAAATGGCAACTTTGGTGATATTTCTAGTTCTATAAATAATTGATAATCAATTATTCTTTTACCGGTAAAATTATTTGATTCAATGTTTTATTGTCATAAATATAATAAAAATTTCAAGCAAAGTTTTTTTCAAAAGATTATATCTTAAGAATCGTTTAGAATTGTTATTGATTAATTTTAATAGTAATAATAATAATATTTATTTAACCAATATTATGTACTCTTATTTTAATGCATCTAGAAAAAATAAATATTTTCTGTCAATGTTTTTTTAATTTTGGTCTTAAATTTAGCTAAAGGCATATCTTTTATATTTTGGTAGCTTGTTATATAAATTTTCGTATTTATTTTCTGTGACTTTTCAAGTCTATCTTTCATTTAGAATATGTTAAGCATGTCTTGTATCATATTAGTGACAGTTGACTGTTTGAAAGTTATTTTTATTTTTGGGGACATACAAGAGTGTATTCAGTACAAACATTGCAAATATGTGAGCTAAATAGAGAATGATATGCTATGCTATTGATTTAACTAAAATGCCATAACTTTTTTAATAGTTGTTTTAGAAAAACACTTTAGTTTTCTCACCTCTCCTACATGTGACATCACATCATTAAACTCTGTATAATTATGTAATTATAATTGATTAAGAAATTAACAATATTTGAATGAAAGTAAGTAAGTAAATTATTTTGTTTTTTTTTTTAGATTCTCAACTGCGTTGCGAAGAAAATACTCTTCAGTCGTTTGTTATTTGAGGAAGATGATAATTTCATGAAATTAGCATGGCCTTTACGCGATTATCCTGAACAGAAATCTAATTTTCAGTTGGTCTCTTACTTATGCACAATTACCGGAGGTATCGCAGCAGCATTCTGTTCTAAAAAATGGGAATGCTTCCCAATTGCAATTGCGATGCATGCTTATATATCCGGTGCAAAATATTTGTACATCAGAAATACTCATAGAAACATTGAAAAATGTATAAATAAGCTTATCTATTTGATTCAAGAACAGACTAGCTTGGATAAGAAAATTCAGGACTACTTACGACATCGCAATACTGCATTTTTTCAGCTAGGGTAAGGTTATTTTTGTGATTGTTAATATATCTAAATCAAAATGGCTACAAATTAAAGTATGAAAACTCATGGAATACAATGTTTTAAATTGCTGCCTTATTTTTTATAATTACGATTGCACTTTGAGATGAGCTTATTATTATTGATTTTTTTTATTTGGAATAACATCTGAGCAAAATCAGTGAACTATGGCAGTCATTTAACATTATTATGTTGTCTTATGTTTATTTTGCGAATGTTCTATATTTTCTGTTTAGAGAAACATTAAACTGTACTAAGTTGTATAACGCCATGAGGGAAAGTGAGAAGAAGTTTGGACTAGGATTTATAAATAATAACCGCATCATGTGCCAGGAGTTGTGCAGTGTAATTTCTTATTGGAAAGAGATGTTGACTATGACTCCGTATGATTTTATTTTTGAATTGTCATGGGAGTTATTAAACCCAGACGGTGATTGCAATGTTGATGATATTTACAAAATCTATCAGGTAAGTTTTCCATTAATTATTAAATTTTTGTAGATTTTGATACATTAAATTGATCAGTGCTTTTTATAAATGGTGCCTGGAGTGCAACTTTAAAATTAAGTTTTCTCATATTTTAATTATAAGTAAAAATCAATATAACAAAATTTAGTATAGCAAACTAATCCATGAGTGCACACCTGCAGCCATTTTTAAAATCGCATTAAATTGCCCACGTATTTGCAAACAACATGGTGTGTCTTTGGATCAGGCTTTTAAATTACTCTCACATTACTGTCTGTTGTAGTATGAACAAGTTCATGAAGCTAGTGCAGCTTTGGCAAATGCAAATCAGTGTTTGGGGAAATTTGATCTGTTTTTTTAATTTTTCAGGAAAAGTTTAATATAGGCTATAAATAAGGTGAGGGTGGGTTGGGTGAACAATTTGTCCTGTGTTTGCATTGTTGGCTGGCTGGTGGTTTGTCTTTAGGCCCGGCTCTCTGCTGTTGTTGCTGGTGATAAAACTAGTACAGCTGTGGCACTTTGATGAAGTTTTTGTTTTGGTATAATAGAGAGCACGCCTGAAAAAGGCTTACATGGTGAACAGTGCAAGCTTGTGGTTCTGCAAAGATTTTAGAATCTAGTGGGCTCACTGTAGGTCAGTTTCTTTCTTCTTTTTTTTGCTTTGGAAGGGCCGACATGCATGAGAAATGATGGTAATTTTAGTGCTTTATGCTAAATAAAACAGTTTTACTTGATAACTTTGCTACTGCGATTTTGTCACAAAAAGTGTCGATTGTCTTGAAGCACTAAAGTTGCATGAATTTTCAAGTTTTCACGAAACGAGAATTGAGATGGTATTGATTATATTATGCTTTTGATTGTTAATGTTATGTTGCTGATGACGTAGTCTTAGTGCCTAATTGGTTGTCTAGAAAATCATGATGTAATCTGAAAGCTTCAGCTTGGTTTTGGATGATTTTCTATTTGCGGTTGGTGATTTTCTTTATCTCCTTCCTTCAATAGTGGCCCGAGTGTGGTGGGATGGCAAGGGACTTCTGTTTTGTCTTTTCCAGGCTTTGCACTTGGTGTAGGGTGGTTGTGTTATCACTTCGTCTCGGGTAGTATCAGGAAATGGGTCGGTGTGGAGGCGTTTTTGACTACTCTCTTATGCCTTTGCTACCAGGCAATTTTTTGTTAATCAGTATCTGTTTTGTTAGGCACTTGGGGCTGGTAAGCGATCTGTTGTTTCCTAAAACGTTGATCGCGACAGTTTTGGGAAAGGAATGAAATCGGCGGAATTATCGTTTCGACGGAGGCCGCTGAAGCTCGCTCGGTTTTTGTGCCTGAAGGGGTACGATTTTTCCGTCGCGGCATTCCTATAATGTTGCTTGATTCACGGCGTAGGACTGAGTGAGTTGTTAGATAGTTACCGGCGCCGAGGATGGTTGTGGGGGCGGCGTTAGTGATTTGAGGGAGTGTGCGTCCCATTGTCGGGGCTATTGTTAATGTAGGCGTACTGTTCTCTGCACAAATTAGCTATCAACTATCCGCCATCTTGGGGTTGGTCTCTGAATCGGTCCGGAGACTGGATGATGGTGGATAGTCGATAGTTAGTATATGAGGACAGATACATACATCTAAAGGAGCGGTAGATACGAGTTTGCACAAATGTATGGTGGTGGGTAAGCGTGAGCGCTACCTCTCGCAAGCTTTGATGTGACTAGGCGAGTTGTGTGTGCATCGATGATGACCGTACACCGGTGATGAATTGTAAGTTGTCCCGGGCATAAGTAGTGTTAATTAGCACCGGTAACACGCCGTCTGGCGTCTCGGTTCGTTGCTGAAGATTGAATGTAGGCCGACCTGATTGTCTGCCAGCCAGGGATGCCTTAAGATTACAAGATTACATCTTCTTTGCCCAGCAATCATCTACATCTTGGTCGGGTTGCCGGGGTTTGTAGTTGTTACCGGGTCGATCGGTGGTTGGATTTTCCACTTGGGTGGCCAGTTCTTCGAACGACTCGAAATTAATTTTTTTGTATCGATTGACTGCTAGACTCGGAGCTCGACTCGAATTGCTAACGTACTGGCCATCGTTGCTGATTTGTAGGTAGGCCTTGTGGTAGGAATTCGAAAATAGTCCAGTGGTTGAACATTTATAAAGATTTGCTTTATATCTTATTGGCTCCGCCCACTGAGCGTCTCAGTGTGGCCACAATATGCTTGCTCCAGTTTTGTCTTTTTCACACGGACTTCATACTAAAGGATGTTCTTCTAGTTAGCTTGCTATAGGGACTGTTTCGGCGTTAATAGTCTTATTAGGCTGATACGCCAAAAATCTAAACTAACTAACTAAATTGCTATAGGGACTAGTAGATTATGAGTGGGGCTTCTAAGGTTTTAATACTTGCAAATTTGCTTCCTACTAAAGCTGTCGATCCAAAACACTTCTGAGAGTGTTTGCTTAATACTTTCATTTTCATTAATTTCAAAATAAAACATTTTAAAGACATATAAATGGCTCCTTTTCGCAATTCATGCGTTGTGTCGTGCTACATGTTCTCAACAATATTTTTTTTTTAGAAAGCAGTTGACTTAATGCTTCTAAGCACTAGTTCTGCATTATGCATGACAGTAGTGGGACTTAGCAGAACAATTATTGAGAATCCCAAAAAATTTGACAAAATGCTGAGACACATATTGCCAAAAACAGTAAAAAATATTGAATTCTTAGTTACGGAAAACAAATCCCAATATAATAAGGTTTGCAATCAACTTTTACCGGAACTAGAGAAGATTCCAGTACTTCTTCCCAAATTTAAAAGTCCATATTATGTCATATTAAATCAGTACATGAGAAGACTGCAATTATCTTTTGATATTGCAAAAGGAATATTAAACTATGTGGATAAGGTAAGTTTAAGAAAAAATCATAACAAAATATATTATTTTAAATTATTTAAGGAGGGAGAAGAAATTGACAAAACGGCTACAGTTTATTCATTGAACCAAATATCATCATTTCATTCTTCTGCTAAGAATGATTTGGATGTGCTAATGAAAATAGCAAATAAGACTAAAAAACTTGAAAAACCAAAGCATATTGTGGTAAAATTTACTTTGCCTATAGAAACAACACATCATCATGATGATCCCGCTGAAGAAACACAAGAAGAAGAATATAGTTTTGATATGAAGGGTAAGTTTTGTAATTACATTTATTTTTTCTAATTACATTTGTTTTAATTAGATCTAGACTATGATGATAGCGTGGAAGTTTTAAGAAGGTTTAGCAATTATGATGTTGATGGATCAACAGCCTCAAGCCACAGATCTGTTATGGTAGAGTTGCAGGCAGCGTTAGATGCTATGAATGTGAAAAAAGGAAAACGTTTTGTAAGTTTTAATAATAATAGTATATGAAAATAGTTTCTAATTTAATTTTGTTCAGGACACGTTAGCTGTTCCACCTTCAATTGGTGGAATTCTTACATATCCGGATGGTGCAGATGTTCCATCTTCAGATATTGCTGGTGGCAACGATGTTCCACCTTCTGATAATGCTGGTGGCAGCGATGTTCCACCTTTGGATAATGCTGGTGGCAGCGATGTTCCATCTTCGGATAATGCTGGTGGCAGCGATGTTCCATCTTTGAATATTGCTGGTGGCAGCAATGTTCCTGTTCCACCTTCAGATGATGCTCTTTCTGCAGTAAGTTTAGTATTTTAAATAAATTATATATATATTAAAATTCAGAATTCTTTGGGGACTGTTGTACAGAATTTGTTTGTTTTGTATGATTTATTTTCACATAAAATTGCCCAGTTTGTTGCTTTCCTAGAAGTGTTAAGCGATTTTTTTTTTTTTTTTTTGATATTGTAAGATTATGGATGTAGAGCAGACTTGGCGACTTTATGTGCACTTATATATAATATTTAGATTCAACGATCAATTGGAAATGACGAACAGTACTACCGAATAAGACTCCTTGAGCTGGATTGGCCCTGGAGGAAGAAAAAAGAAATGGAAAATATGATTCATTCTTTTTTCTTTTTTTGGGTTCTAGTCTAACTCTCAAACAGCTAGAGAGTGAATTGGTCACAATTAGTACTTAATTAAGAATCTTTATGAGGGTCGCCGCTAATATGCTGGAGCACAGTGCAGTTTTTAGACGAAACTTAAACCCTTAAATTAAAAATTGTCTGGGCTAAGAACATTTTTGGGTCATTTTACTTTCAAAAGTATAACGCGATTGCCAGAAGACCGGCCGTGGTCAGCCGTTTTTGTTTATTTGTCACTGGACGATTTTTACGGGGTTTTTGTAGGAGAATATTTTTTATCTTTGAATCTGAAGCTGTCCTCGCACGTTTTGGAAACTTGCCTCAAGACACGCAGATATAAAAAATCCGTTTTACCACTTTCGATTTTTTTATAAAAAATGTGAGCCCACCAAACACTAACTCCTGATTACGGCGCCGCCTCGGAATCGAAACTTTATATGTGTATGTAACCTGCTCGGTTACGGCGATTTCTGATATTGACGGACTACGCCAGTATTCAAACCTGTATCCCAACGTCGGAAGAAAAAGTTAAAACCGCGCTTTGAGCGTCGTCCCGCTTGTGGCCCCTTTTACCGGGAAACGAAGTTTGCACGCTCCTGGCACCTGGTCGCGTCCCTTGTTGTTTCCGGTGGTAAACGCGGAGAAATTTCAATTCGATCGGACTGATAAAATATCCCCAAAAAACGAAAATCGCACTTTTTACGAACCAGACGAAACAGTGGCCGGTTCTCGTTTTATTTTTACTGTTTTCTTGGTTCACGCTAACACCCGTTCCAAAACGTTGTATCAGAATTTGTCATCAAAACTGCAAAAGAACTCGCGCCCCGCCAAATTTTAATATAAAAATCACAAGAAGAACAAAGTGGAGCGAGCGAAACTGGGCGACCGAAAAAGTTACTTACGAGGAGAACCCTCGGGCAATTTTTTGTCGGACCTACGGCGTCGTTATTTACCGGTTGATCGTTGCAGAAAAATGACCGTTTCTGGCAATTCGTAACCCAACTACGCTGTTCTATACGATAATTATAATAATATATAATAATACTTTAAAGAACGAGGAATCGGACGTCCGGGCAAAATTTTGCGAAAAATATCACTCGTTAAAAGCGACAGTTTTGGTTTACATCTTCCTTCTCTTTGCGGCGGCCCAGATTCTTATTTTGTTGTAAAGTGCAGCCACTTTAGCTTGTTCTCTGTAATAGTTCTCAATAATAATAATAATAATTTATTTTTCCTTTAGGCCAATAATATGGACATTTTTAAAAGTTTTTAAGAATTTTATTTTTTATATATGCTGCTCATAGTTACTTTCTTGCATGTTTCATCTTTTTCTGACTATAAAATTTCAGCGGCCAAGCTAAAGTAGCTCTAAACTATGCCTTTATAATACTTAACATATAAATATCCTATTTTATTTAGTGTAGTTTTTTAGTTGTTAATTTTAAGCTAATATCCGATCATCACAAAAATTTAGGTTAAAATTCATTTCATAACGGAGCTCGCATGGACTATTGAACGCAAGACACCTTGGATGGATGATTTGAATAGAATAGATGGCAGTGCAAGCTTTTTAGCAAAATAAATAAAATTGTAAAAGAACAAGAACAATGCGTCATCTAATAGGCGGGTGCCGTTCAGTATCCAAATGCTTTTAACTACCTGGGTAATTGTTATTTGATTGGTTGTTGGTTTGGGGAGTCTGGCTACTAAGTACAGGGTCAGATGATGCCAGTCTAGACGATGCAATCTTTTTGTGATCGACGGAAGTTTTTTCCCGGGCTCGGATGCTCTCTGAAGATAGCTGCGGAGGCGGCTGGTCCAAGTCCGAGATTGGTTGGACGTCTCTTAATGAACATGTTTGGTGTCTCGAATGAGATGGATGGCAGTTTTTCATCTATTATACTCGCCCAAAGTGCGTTTTGCATACGCATACAGGGTGCAGTTCTAAATAAGAACTAGTTATGGTTGTATGTGGATGGACGTGAAAGTGATATAATACCAATCAATGCATGCAAGCCTATTTTTGTGATGTTTGCTTTGGTAATGCTCCCTATGATGGAACGTAGTGGAGTGTCGCCTGGAAGCTGCAGCGCTGAAGGGATGATAGCACTAGGTGGCTGCAGACGAATCTTCAGTTTATAGTTGCTGGGCTAGTTTGTCCTGTTCGATGTTGGAAGAATAGGGTCTCCTCCTCCAGCAGGATCAAAGAAGGTAGTATTTAAGTTTCGATCAGTTAGTAATATTGTAATAGCTCCTGCTAATACAGGTAATGATAAAAGGAGTAAAAGTGCTGTAATAGCTACAGATCAAACAAAAAGGGGGTTTTGTGACTCGGCTGATTGGCGCTGCGAAAATTTAATATTTATATAAGCGGGAAGGAACATTTCCTTTAACTACTGAGGCTGAGCTTCTAATTTTACCTGTTGTTCGGAGATGCTGTTCAGGTAGCTTTGATATTGGTACGGAACTATTTTACTGGAGGGGAATAATCTATAAGTGTCCACAGTGTCGTGGTGGTTTGAAATAGCTGTCCTAAACTTCTTATAGTCTTGCGGTGGCACGCGTCCAGAAGTCTACACAAGTGTTGCACTCACTGCACGGCATCACGGACTTGCAATGTCCACCTGAGTAGGTGGTTGACGTTGACATATCTTTCTCTTTCGGGGTTGCTTGCAAATTAGGTGTACTGTGGTTCACAAAGGTCCGTTGCTGTTGTCGGGCTTCCTTTCTAGTAGGTCCTGCTGGAGTTTGTCCCCGTCAGCGATAGTGATGGTGATGACAATGTGACGGGTGCTGAAGACTAGACCGGGCTCAGCTTCAGAAGGTTCCGGTTGGTTCATTTCCGGTTCATCTTGATTGCGGCGGCTGTGGTGGTGTTTGCGCTGAAGCTGAAGCTTCTTCGTGCAGAAAGTATATATTTTCTCTATCTCCGGGTCATGATTTAGTGACTACTGGCGATATAGTCCTTATCGTCTATGAGTTGCCTGTGATTTGGATCCGCGATGCTGCTCAGGTGGTAAGACATCCGGGAATAAGTGATTTCGGCTCATCGCAGCCGGTAGATGTTTTTCAGTGTACTCGGAGGTGTTGTCAAGGGAATGGCGTACTGGAACAGGTGATTGCAGCTTCTCAGTAGTGTGTGTCCTGGTGTTGGTGGGAACACGAGTTGATGTTGTGGCCTTGAAGATAGATAGATCTGTTAAGAGTACCAGGAGATGATCTCGCTTTTTACTAAGTCTCAGAGGATGGATTTTTTGTAGTAGGAAGTAGCGAGGTTAGTGGATCTAATGAAATGTTCTCTAGATCGTACAAAGCTAAAACTAGCAACACAAGCTAAAATACACTATTTTTCCTCACACGCTAGGTAGTCTCACGCTTATTCACACAGATCTTGCATCAATGATTTTTCAGTTCTGCTTTGTTTGGCCGATGTTCCGGGCCGTTTATCGCCGAGGTTTACTTTGATAACACCACATCACCACGACGCTTCACTGAGCTGAGACAATGTGTCTCGGTTATAGTGTATGAATGTTTGGCATCCTATACTTCAACTTAGATTCTGGAATATCTGTTGTGATTGGGTATTTTTATATAAAATATCTTGTATAATAGCTTGGTTTGTTACTGGTATATGTGGTTTTCCTCGCACGGACCTCCGCTCACGAGGCCTCTTCATGATGGATGATGGTGGTGTTGCGTTGTAATTAAAAATATAAATCGTTTTATTTAAAATCTGATGTAATGTTAAAATCTGGCTCAGATATACAAATATTTATACAAAAATGTCTCAAATAATAAATTTTAACCATAAAAATTTAGTCCTGTACTAATAAGGAATTCGAAAAAAATTACTTTGTTCTATCAAAATCGTCTTAACAACAAAATCCTTTGGAATGTCAAAATACAAAAATCCGACCATTAAATATTAAAATCTTGCAGTAATATGTTAAATGTTCCAAATATCAAAATTTGAACTTGAAATGTAAAAACCGGGTCTAATATGTCAAAATGACATTAAAATATATCAAAATCCGGTCTTTAATTGTTAAAATTTTGTCTGCATATGTTTTAAACTTTGGTTTAAATTATGCTTCAAATATTAAGATTTGATAAATATAAAAATGCAGTTTTGGAATATTAAATGACTTAAGAAAAACAAAATCCTGCCTGAAAGTGTGAAATTTGGTAAAAATCTGGTTATGAACTGTCATAGATTTAATAATGATAATATTTGGCCTTGGTGTTAAGATGAAATGTTACAATAATAAAATCCATCATTGAAGAGTCTCAAACCTTTGTTAAAAACCAGCTTGTGTCAAAATTCAACCAACAGACACTAGATCAAAATTGGATCGAATCTGTTGGAACAAATACAGGATACTTCGTTGGCAACTGACATGAAACCAGCCATTTTTTATTGCATATATGTATTAATAATAGACAGATTATGGAGTACTTATTATATTCAAATTTGTTGGAATTTATTACAATATTTTATTTTTAATTAAGAGACTGCGAGATCTAGGAATGATAATTCCTCAACCACCTCCTATGAATTTGATGAGCTATAGTTTGCCACCACTTCCACCACCTCCAGTATTCAACCCAGCGGTAAATGTTTCTTTTAATAATGTTATTTTTTATTATTACCTATTTTTTATTTTTATTCAGGGATACCCCTACAACATTACAGCTCCACCAGCTCCACCAACTTCACCAGCTTCACCAGCTCCACCAGCACAATTGGTTTGTATAAACTTTTCAACCAATTTTTTTTTTATAAATTTTATTTTATAATTAAATCTTCAATTATTTTTGTGTTTAAAACTTTTGTTATCAGTTTGTTTTAATTCATTAATTAAGAAAGTTTTTAACTTGGCATTTTTTGTTTTATATTTTAGGACAGAACTTCGTTTGTGGATTCTGTTATGGATATGTCCAAACGTTACAAACGTGAGGAAGAAACTTTTGGAGAAGACTGATTGTTGAATAAATAATATTTTGAATGCTGGGTATTAAAACTCGTCTAAATGTTGGCTGTTGATATTTTAATGTAATTTTCTTAATAAAGAACTGATTCTAATTTTAAATTTTGGTAAAATTAATTAACTCCCGATAAGTATTTTTTAAATTTCAAAATGAACAGTAATTACTAATTAAATCATAACTTTTTGAATTTTAATAAGTGATCATATTGAAAACAAGATTTAAGATGTTTAAAAATTGAAGATTATATTTTTAGGAAATAGCGAATGTGCGTTACAACTCTGAACAGTAAGTAAATAATTGTTTAGTTTATTAAATTTGTATAGGTTATGTACATACAGGGTTATCATGTTAGACACCAACCTAAAAAAAATCATTCAAATTTTATTCAAATATAGGAAACTTATTGTACAAACACAGGTTAAATTGAAGGTGCGAATTGATAATTAATTTTAATATTGTCGAATATATAACAAAGTTCATTTTTAACGTCGCCTGTTCTTTATTGAGTTCCTTTGTTTTTGATGAGAAAAGTAACGGTGCGTCGAAATTGTTGAAAGAATTTTCAAGACCTTTAAAGCAATTGCAAGTTAGTTAGAACATGATATTTTAGACTATGAGGTATCAAATTTTGGTTAGAGAATGATACCAGTTATTATGAAAAAATATTTATTTTGCACTGAAACTTCAAGATGGCGACATTGCTATACGCTCATTGGTTATTGATCAAGATGGCCGCGCTTTGGAAACCATTGGTGGTTTGTGAAATTAATGAAATATTAAAATAGTTATAGGGTTATTTAGGTTTGATTTGCAAAACACGTCGGAAATTATGTTTAGATCTAAGTCCCAAATTTGTTTTAATTGGTGTGGGCATCAGTAGCGTAGATAGGATTTTGCCCCATAGTAAAATATTGAAAAGGGCTCATAATTTTATAATTTTTTGTACTTTATTTCCTCAGATTTTGAAATAAACGTTTGCCTTCCTCCCCGGTGCTAAATGGTCTTTCTCTTGGTGGGCATTGAAAATAAGTTTGCTACATGCTAGATATACTGAAAACTAAAATAGTATAAAATAGAAATCAACATAAAGATCGGTAAAACTAAAAAAATATGGAAATTTATTTGTTTTATTTGGCATCTTCCTAAAAGTGGGAAAAATATACTTTTAGATTCTTTCTTAAAATTTCAGAATCCTAATCTTTAAAAACATGATTAATTTATGCTAAAGTTTAGCTGTCAGTTTATTATACACGTAAATATTGTTCGCACGTTTTCTAGTGTAGTGCTAAAGTGTACTCGGGCCTGCGTAATCTTTTGCAGGGCTGCATTCAAAAGTAGAGCGTTAAGTAACGTTTTTTGTTGTCAAGATTTGTTTGTAAATATTGATGTCGTTGTTTTTCAGCTCTTCTTTAGTTAGCTTGTGCTTGCTAAAGTGA
Organism: Tachinus rufipes; assembly: GCA_963932245.1. NCBI lineage: Eukaryota > Metazoa > Arthropoda > Insecta > Coleoptera > Staphylinidae > Tachinus > Tachinus rufipes. The sequence continues at coordinate 15,118,579 of OZ010750.1, forward strand.
GCTGTACATTGTATATCACATTCACTTGGTATTTCTAGTCTTTGTTCTCCAAACATCCGCGGCATATTGCTCATCTTTATTCCTATTCTATACATGCGTTTATTCATGCCACTTCTTCTCATTCTTTAAACGTTCACTGCTGAACATAGGCCTCTTTAATCTTTTTCTACATTGATCTGTTTTGAGCATTCAATTCTTCTCGGCTAGCAGCTGGAGGTCGTCCCGCCATTTTGCCAGCGGTCTACCCACACTTCTTTTTGTCTGTCTGGGTCTCTATCATTATTATTTTGGTCCATTTCACATTGCCATCTTAATCTAGCGATTTTATCTATAACATCTGTCACTTTAGTGCGATTCTGTATTACGGATTCTGTCTTTTAGACTGATTTCTAGTATTGATTTCTGCAGATTCTTAGCTGGTTGAGCTGTTAACCGTGACAGTGGCGATTTCTAAGCCATAAGTTGCGAAGAGGAGAATGCACGCATCGTATTATTTATTCTTGAGGCAGATCGAGACATTACGGTCTCTTTCAAAGATTGACCCAGTTATGCCTATTTGTTTTGTTTGAACTTTTGCTGTTTAGTTGTCCCTACTCAGTTTAATGTTATGTTTCAGCCTTATACACGCCACTGCTGGCGGAGCTTCTTCTCTGCTCGTAATACTGGCAATTTACAATACGGGTGGACTCACGAGTGGATTCCGAACCACTGGAGAGATTATTAATTTACTTCGGAACAGAGAATGATCTTAGTCATGAAACCCCATGCTGACAAGGGAGAGCGCATATACGTTTAAAATAATTTTATTACAGTTGTTAGGTTTGAACCCATGTTTTTTGGTGCGGCAGTCGGATGCTTAGACTACTGCTCCACGCTTCTCTTTAATGTTATGTCCCAGATACACGCATTCTTTTACTGTTTCTAAGGAGTTGCTGTCTAGTGTTATTTGGGCGTTATGGGGAGAGAGTATTTCGGTTTTCTGGCAGTTTCTCTTTAGAGTAACGTCTTGGGAAGCTTGTTTAAGTTTGTTCAGCATTTCTGTAAGTTTATTTGTATCTTGGCTTACAAGTACAACGTCGTCTGCGAAGCAGAGGTAAGTTAGTTTTTAAAGACGTCTTCTAGTGCCAGAGTGAATAGAGCTTTGGCAATCGTGTTCCCTTGAATTTTAACTTGGAGCGATGCATTTTTAATAAATATGCCATATTAAATCCGAGTATCTTGAGCTAATTCTTGCTTTGTTTATGGTTTTCAGTACTGTCCATATTTTTATGGAGTCAAATGTCTTCTGATAATCTACGAACTATTTGGTGCATTTCTCTATCACCGTACGGTACAATCAGTGTTTTATAGGTTGGTAGAAGACGAATTTCTTATTCAAGCAATTTGTAAGTATCTTTGTCAGCAGCTTGTATGGTGTAGTCGATAGTTTTTAACGTTTGTGGAGTCACCTTTCTTGAAGTATTATCCCAGTCATTTTTTCGGATTTTTTTTCTCTTCTAAACATTTGTTCTGTAATATAAGCATTGGTTTTTTTAGTGTCTTTAATCTAGCCTTTAGCATTTTGTTTATTATTCGGTTCTCTGCGTGTTTTGCAATTTTTTATTGCGTTTAGTTTTTTTTTTTTAACTCAGGGCTATCTACGTTGGAGATTTCTTTAGAGTTCACGTTCAAGACGGTTTGTTTCTGTTGCAATAGGTTTTATTGTTGTACTGACTGGTTGTACAGAGTCTGGTAGAAGTCTTCAATTACCGTAGAAATAAAACAAATAGGAAAATGGAAAACAAATAAAACAATTGAAAAGAAAAGCTTTAGGAGAGAATAGAAAAGGAGGATAAAAATAATAACATAAGACTAGTAGGAATAAAGATAGAAACAGAGAATGAAAAGACACTAAAAGAAGAGTTAGTGAACTAGAAAAAGAACTACAAGTAAAAATAAAGATAAGAAAGGTTAAGAAAACAGAAAAAAAGAACATGCGAACTCTACAGACAAAATAGAAATACTAAGTAATAAAAACAAACCTAGAAATTACAAAGCGCTCGTTTATATCGAAACAAGAAAAGAAGTAAAAGTGCAAGCCAAAATAAGAATAATATAAACAGAGGAAGAAAAAGGAAAAGAAGCAAAAGTAAGATATAAGACATTGACCATAAATGTGAAAGTCTGAAAATGGTATGAAAAACAAGGAAAACTAAGAGAAACGACGTTAGAGCCAAAAAAACTAAGAAGCTTAAAGACTTGGAACAAACATAAATGAATACAAACAAATAAGAATGAGTACATGAAATATACACAGTATAAAGCATAAAGAAGAAGAATTGGTGGAAGAAATGATAAAACATAAAAATGAAAAACTAGAAATCACAGAAACAAAAAAGAAAAAAAAGGAACTAAGAAAAATACATAAAGGTTGTTTTTGTCAGGAGTAGATGAAAAAGAAAGAGCGAAAGAAAGAGTAGGTTTAATAATAACACCTAGCAGAATAATAGACATTACGAAAGAAAGAATCATGTCAGTATAAATGAAGTTATATGAAAAAGAAACTACTGGACCATAATAGCGGAAAACATAAACAAAGAAAAGAAGATAAAAATGCATTTTTTTAAAACTTACAGAAAGAATTAGATGAAGGACTAGAAATGTAACAATCATAGGAGACCTGAACGGAAAAGTAGGAAATCAAAACGCAAGAGTAGAAAATATATGGGAAAGTAGGGGGAAGAAGCAATAAATAACAAAGGGGAAAGAATTATAAAACTTAGCATGGAAAACAATCTTATAATAACAAATACAAAATTTGAACAATGATACATAAATTCAAAAAAAAAAAAAAATAATGACTAGAAACAAAAAATCAGTAATAGACTACTTTATAGAAAGCAAGCAAAAATTTAAAAACATTTGAAATGTAAAAGTGTCGAGAGAGTCAGATATTGGAATTGATCATTATCTGGTAAAAATGGACATGAGGAAAACTGAATAAAAATGAAACAAAAAAAGAAAGAAGATAAAAGAAAAACCTACAAACTTAAAGAAAATCAAAACTGTGCAGATTCTAAGAGATAGTAAAGAAGAAATGTAATAAAATAAGAGAAACACTTAAAATTGAAAAAAATGGGAAACGTTTAAGAACAAAATACTAGAGGCAATAAAAGAAAGCTGTAGAACAACAAAAATAAAGAACAATGACAAGAAAAAATCTGAACGGTAGACAAATGAAATAAAATTAAAAATTAAAAAGAAAAAAGAGAAATGGCAAAGATACATAAACACAAAAAAAGAAGAAGATTATAAAAAGTACAAAACTAAACAAAGGGAATCAAATAAGAAAGTCCGAAAAGCTTAAGAAGAATCATGGATTCAAATCTGTAAAAAAGGCGGAAACTATAGAAATAAGCAAAAAGTATTTTATGGAATACTAAAACAGATGAACAGCAAGAAAGAATATAATATGATGAACATAAAAAAACAAAAATGAAAATATAATCACACAAGAGAATAAAACAATGGAAAGATAAAGATAATATTTTGAAAAACTGACACAAGCAAAAAAACCTAAGTCTGGAGGAACAAGAGGAGGAAGATATAAACATAGAAATAAAGAAAGAGGAAGTGATAGACGCTATAAAAAAGCTGAAAATAGAAAAAGCGTCTGCCACAGACGACATAACATCGGAAATGATAAAACATATGAGTAAAGAAAAAAGAGCAAATCACAAAACTACAAAGTGACGTAGCTAAAAGTACTAAAATACCAGCAGAATGTAACATAGGAATAATACTACCCATATTCAAAAAAGAAAACAAAATAAACTACAACCCTCCTGTGGGAGGGGGTGGTGCAAAAGAATACTTCCGCTAGCCCCATTGCTGGTCGTATAAGGCGACCAATAGGCGAGGAGAAAACCTCCTTAAAAAACCTTCAGTTCGTCAGGGACAAGTCAAACTTAGTTGTAAGTTTATTTTTGACAATTTTCACATAACACTTTGTGTAACTCACCTGCGTGTTTGCTGTGCGCGGTGACCCGAAAGTCAGGAAAAGGGGTTCCTGGTAGTTGAGGGGCTAATACTCAGGTTTAAAAGAGTATTAGTTCCAACACACTGCTTTGGCCCTAGCTTCTGGTAAAACGGGAGGTTAAACCTAACTCAATTTTAACCAATCGGTTCGTTATCTAACTTAAGGGTGAGGAATTATTTATGTGGTGATCGATAAAAGGTTCACAATGTGCTACGGTTGGAGCCCGATAGTATTCTTTGTGTTCGCGGAAATCTTTCATTTACATTTATGAAACCTATATTGCTCGATTAGCCCTGGCGACTGCATCAGTTTGTGATGTAGCGTCCCATATGTGGCTCCGTGGTGGGTGGGGAGATTGAGCGATGAAGTTGACGGAGTTTATTATGGTAGATTCTAAACCTCCAACCAAACGATCTCGTCCGTTTACGGACGAGAGAACTAATGAAGATCGAAATAGTATTATTTTTTTTATTCCTAACCCAATGAGGTGTTTTCAATGCCAACGTTTTGAACACACTGCAGTTAGGTGTCCAGGTGTTGCAACATGTGCAAAATGCAGTAAGGAGAAACATGACTCTGATCCATGCAACAGTTCACCTTTATGTGTGAATTGCAAAGGTAAGCATCCCGTTTATTTCCGAGATTGCCTAAAAATGAAAGAGGAAAGGAAGATAGCCGAGATCAAAGTAACAGACAAACTCTCTTACTTTGATGCCCAAAAAAAGTATAGAGCAATTACGGCTCCTACCATTTCTAGATCGTTTGTTTCAGTTGCTGAAACACTTATTGTTCAACAAACACCGATTATGACATTTACTGCTATTGCAGAAACTTCTTCAAGTAAGAACTATGACTCTAATGTGAAGGGTCAAAAACCGGTTGCGGGTCCATCAGGCTCAAAACCAATCGTGACTACGGTCCAATCCGGACCAAGGTCACAACGAGTGGGACTTCAACCAAAACCACTCAAGATGGGGGCTCATTTAAAGCCTAAACCATCTAAGGTATTGGCTCGTATCTGGTCAAAACCAACAAAGGTGGCGACTTCCAAGTCAAAGCCTGAACAGACTAAGACCCAGTCTGAGTCAAAGCCTGCAAAGACGGCAGCCCAATTCAGGCTACCGCCACCTGAGATGCAGGTTTCTAGCGATGCTGCGCCCACAGACTCTAATATTGGCAAGTCGTCAGAGTTGATGGATGTGGAAGGTATTCCCGCACAACCTACTCTGACAGATGAAATGATGTCAAATAGTGGGAGTTCTTCTACACTTGATGATAATTCAGAAGAAAAACCAAAAAACGCTAATAAGCAATGAGTTAAAATTACGTTTTCAACGTAGCTTTAAAAATGGCTTCCAACTATTATACAATAGAACTGCAATGGATATAATGCACATTACAACTCTTTTAAAATTTTACTAGCTGAAATTTCACCTATCTGCGTTTCCTTACAGGAAATTAATTTTAAGGTTGGAAGTTCAGTTAATCTTCGTGGTAATACTATTTATCGAAAAGATCGTATAAATGTTGATCGTGCTCAGGGTGGAGCGGCATTAGTGGTTTGTGATACGGTTTTCAGCAAAGAACTCCGTGTCAACACTTTATTAGAAGCAGTAGCCGTTCAATTACAACTCTCTTTCTCACTGACCGTGATCAATCTATATTTCGCCAAACGTCAGTTTGGACATTCGTTTGATTGATCAATTACTCCATTTCTTCTTATGGGTGATTTTAATGCTCATAACACTATGTGGGGCTCAAATCGAACCGATGTCAGGAGTCGTAACTTGGCCAATCTATTTTCAGAAACGGATTTAGTTATTTTAAATAAAGGTAACAATACCTACTTTTCCGTGGTCAATAGATCGTTCTTAGCTATTGAACTTGCTATTTGTTCTCCAAGTATCGCAGCATTGCTGGATTGGGAAGTCTCGGAACATCTTTATGATAGTGACCACTTTCCAATACTCATTTGCGTGCTTGGTCATAAAATCCATGAAAACCGTCATCGGAATTGGAGAATAAAAGATGCTGATTGGGATAGTTTTGTTCAAGTATTTGATTATGATGACAGTGTCCAGGCCACTATTGACAAAAATGTTGAAACTTTCACCGATTCCATCATACAAGCAGCTCATGTCAGTATTACTCTGTCTTCAGGCAAACCTCGCAGAGAGCCCGTTCCTTGGTGGAATTTTGATTGTGAACAAGCTAAATTAAACAAACGCCGTTTTTTTTACGGTTTAATCACTCTCCAACTGAAGAAAACCTGTTAGCTTATTTAAAGTATAAAGCTGTTGCGCGAAGAACTTGCAGAAAAGCTAAAAGAGAATCATGGTCAGAATACGTTACTTCTATAAATTCGAGAACCCCCATCGGGATGGTGTGGAAAAAAGTCAGAAAAATTTCTGGCCGAACCGCCTCTGAACCTGTTAGTGGGTTATTGTCAGGTGATCAAATTATTACCGATCCTCTCAATATCTCGAATATTCTGGCCGTTGTTTATTTTGACGCTTCCAGTAATGATAATTACAATGAAAATTTTCAAGAGATTAAAACTAACATAGAGAAAAAACATCTGTCATTTGTTTCCGACGATGATGAAATATATAATGCACCTTTTAGTGTTTGGGAATTTGACACGGCATTATTTGAAGTGCACAATACTGCTCCAGGTGCCGATTTGATACACAATGCTATGCTTAAGCATTTAAGTTGCTCTGCCAAACTTCAGCTTTTGGCAGTTTATAACCGTGCATGGTCAGCAGGGTACTGCCCTGAGTCATGGAAGCTGGCTATCATCGTACCAGTACTTAAACCTGGTAAAGATAAAAAGCTCTCGACAAGTTATAGGCCTATCTCTCTAACTAGCTGCTTATGCAAGTTATTAGAGAGAATGAATAATAAGCGTCTTACTTGGTTATTAGACTCAAGAGGTCTAATTGCTGATATACAATGTGGTTCCAAGCGTCATTGTTCTACGACTGATCACCTTGTTGGGCTGGATACAGCAATTAAAAATGCTTTTGTGCAAAATCAACATCTTGTCGCTGTATTCTTTGACATTGCAAAAGCCTATGACATGACGTGGAAATACAATATTCTACAAACATGGGGAATTTACGTTTGTTTAAGGTACGTGTAGGTGATAGCATCTCGGGCATACGTCAGCAACAAAATGGTATTCCGCAAGGGTCCATTTTAAGCGTGACGCTATTTATGATAGCTATTAACGGCATCAAGCATCCGGTGAACGGATGTATGTATTGCGCTTCGAGAAACATGCCAACATTGGAACGTCAACTCCAAATAACTATCAACCGCATTTTGAACTGGGCTAATAGCAATGGATTTACTTTTTCTACAAGCAAAACGTTGCTTATTCATTTTTGTAGAAGGCGAACCCCACACGGTGACTCTTTATTATATCTTAGGGAAGAACCCATTCTTGTACAGGAATGTGTTCGATTCCTCGAAGTCACATTTGACCGTGCGTTAACCTGACGTCCCCATTTAATAAATCTGAGATGAAGATGTGTTTCGGCACTAAACTTGCACAGGTCGTTAAGTGGAAAGTTATGGGAGCGGATTGGAAAACAATGCTACTTTTGCATCACGCTTTGGTGCGTTCAAAATTAGATTATGGTTCCATAATCTATGCCTCTGCAGCACCATCCACATCACGTATTGTTGATCTTGTCTACCATACAGGAATTTGTTTAGCAACTGGCGCTTTCCGCACTAGCCCTATTGCTAGTGTTTTGTGAGAGGCAGCTGAACCATCACTCTGTCTTCGGCGTAAAATCTTGACTGTTAGGTACGCCGGGAAATTAAAAGCTAAACGCTTGCATCCGACGTTTTCTGTCGTATACAATAATGTTCTCGACGATCTATACAACATCAGGATACGGTCTCAAAAACCGGTTGCTGTAAGAAATTGCAGTATACTTCGGAAACTGGATTTCTAACTCCTTGATGTATATCAACTGTCTTACTGTCGCGACCCTCTTTGGACTTTTCAACGTCCAAGGTTAAATATTGCATTATCAAGAATGAGCTTTAATTTTACCAGTTGAATATCGAACTGAATTTGCAAAAATTAAGCAGTGCACGTAAATTTCACTTGGATTTATACCGATGGCCCAAAAAGTAACGACGGTGTGGGTTGTGCTTTTCTCGTTGATGAGTTGCAGTTTACATTTGGCTTGCCAAGTGTTAGCAGTGTTTATACTGCAGATTTGTATGCTATATACCAGGCTCTTCTCTACATCCAACTAAGTGCAGGTACATTTTATGTTATATGTACAGACTCGTTGAGTGCATTAAATGCTATTGATTATCAATATCCTGATCATTATTTGCTGAGACAAATTTACTCGATTTTGCTTTAGGTGTCTGAATTAAACGTAGGTATCAGTGGCAATGAAAAGTTGATGAGCTTGCCAAATTGGCTATAATTAGCGCTGATGTTACAGACAAAGCTTTTGTAATGCTTAGTTCACACGAGGACAGTCAAGTAAATTTTAACTAAATTATAAGTTACTTGTCTGCGTGTAAACAGTCCAATAAGTGGTAAGTGGTAAGTTGCGGGGCATTCCAGGCAAGTAAAAATTTAGTAGCTGGAATAGAAAATATTCTATTTTTGCGAGCAAGTAGGCGCGCGCACACACCCCTTACCGGAGCCAAGCACTTAATACTTAACCGGTATCAGCGTGTGGACAAGCACAGTTTAGTAAAGAAGTATAGTTCACAAGTTCAACAAGTTTTGAAGTGTTCTTTGAATAACATTTCACTTGCACCGAAAATATTTCGACTGCCAATCCATTTTCGCTCCCAAAGTCGTTTAGGTTTTTTGACCTCTTCAGATATTTTATCCTTTATTTCCTCCTCAATTGCATTTAAAATATTGCGGAGCACCTTTCCACAAACGTGTTCATCTGTAAACTGAATTTGCCACTTGATACGTGCCAGCTGCGTTTGGACACAAAAGCAGTAACTAATAATTTAGTTACCACTTACCAACTGTCTCCGTGTGAACTAAGCATTAGGGATGTTTGTAATTTTATACAACAACTGATGTTGTCTATCTGGCAGACGGAGTGGCTTGCTATTCAAGACAACAAGCTACGATGCACTAAAAGCGTCATTACACCGTGGAGTTTGTCATGCAGGCCGAAGCGTAGGGAAAAGGTTATCCTCACGCGACTTCGCATCGGTCACTGTCGATGGATGTTGTTGTTGAATTCCGAAGTAACAGCTCCGTTGTGAGTGAGCTCTCATTTATCTCGGAATGGGACACTTCGGCGCCGCCGTTTCGGCGCGGCCGATTCGACGCGAGGACACCTCGGCGCTGGCCATTTTGGCGCCGGCCGTTTCGGCGCCAGAACTTTTCAAATTAAATAAAAATATATATACACATTATAATAAAAATTTATTTGTTTTGTGAAACATAACAAATAATGTATGATAAATAAAATATAAAATACATATAAATTACATAACATATCAAACAAAAATTATACATTAAAATCATAATATATGTATGTACATATTTAAATTGTCAAATATACAATATATATTATAATAAATAAACATAACTTTGGCCCGCAAACAATTTATAGGTAATTAATGATCACTTTTTAATGATAGGTAATAACCTAAAAAATATTAAGGATAATAGTCTATTAAAATAAATAAAATATAAAATAGTAAAAAATACCAAATAAATTTTTATGATTATAATATATTTGTATATACTATGTTTTATTTGAAAAGTTTTGGCGCCGAAACGGCCGGCGCCGATACGGCCAGCGCCCAAACGGCCGGCGCCGAAACGGCCGCGCCGAAATGGCGGCGCCGAAGTGTCGTAGACCCCACTTATCTTGGCTCGTACGTTTGCTTCACGCTTTCGTACACTGTTGCCAAAAACCGCCTTTACACATACACTAAAGAAATAACAAACACTGGTTACTGCCACATATACAATTAAGTAAATGTGCGAGCGCCAGTGAATACATTAATAACAAGGAAAGGAAAAACATAGGATGAGTACTCTTCTCGAGTAGGAGCTCTGGCGACTCTGTCACAACACAGGGGGGAGCCTCGGTCGGGATGAGTTAATAGTTATTGGGTTTTTGGGTGAGTGACAAGGATAAACGTAGAATATTACAGCACTATGTTATTGTGTTTAATGTACAGAAGTAGACAACTGTACATTTGGCGTTTTTAGAAGAAACGAGTAGAGCCATATTCGTCGGCAAATGGATATTCAATGAGATAAGGTTTTGCATTAAGATAGATTGAGTCATAGTGAATCGAGGGCATTTAAAAAACAGATGATCGGTAGTACCTACTTCACCACATACGCAGAGTGGGTTGTCTACAATATTAATTTTAAATAGATGCCAAGGGGATCGCAAATGTCCAGATCTAAGTCGACTCAGAAGACATACATCTATCTTAGAGTGAAAAGGAAACTTCTTAAACTATGGCTTTTGGTTTACCACTTGATTAATCTGGTAGGTAATTCCTTTGCTTTGGCTAATGCTACTGAAGTGTTGCTGCCAAGAATTTAAACTATCCTGCAGAAAACTGGCATAGAGGTCGGTGTAATTGATAGTGATATCATTACACCGCCTCCCATGTCCCAGTCCCGCCACATAATTTGCTTTTTCGTTGCCCAGTATGCCTTCGTGGCTTGGCACCCAACAAAATTGAGTGACCAGACCTTTACTTCGCAATTCGAAGATCATGTTCTTGATGTGCGAGATCCAAATGTTGCCTTTGATGCTAGATGCATAAGAACATATAGCATCAAGGGAACTTTGGGAGTCAGAAAAGATTACAGTTTTTGCCCAATTATTAACTGAGATCAAGAACAGAGCCCTATAAATGGCATATAGTTCAGCGGTAAAACAGATAAGAGATTAGGAAGTTGTCCTGTTTCTTCCAACTTTAATGATGGAATCCATACTCTAAACGCGGCCGATCGTGGGTTAAGTTGAACTGAACCGTCAGTAAAAATTTTGATGTAATTAGGCCAGCGTTGAGAAGAGAATTCCTCAAACACTGCATTGATTGCGGACGGAGATAAGGATTTATGAGGAAATTAATCGTATCTAACTTGTATGGATAGAGATTGGCTAGGAGATACAAACAATTTGGAAAATGAGCTCTTATTAATTACGCGGTCATATTGAGATATTTCATTAAAAGAAGAAAAAGAGGACAACCTTTTGCTGGCCAAAAAGGATGGTTGCCAAAAATGTTACATGTTTGTGACACGACATCATATGCCATGCCCCTACCCATGCCAAAAAGTTTGGCAACATATTTCTTGGTAAGTAGATTTCTTCTTATTTGCAGTGGCATAATACCGGCTTCTACTTCCATGACGTTAATAGGAGTGGAGTTCATGACTCCCATACAGATTCTTATTGCCCTGTTTTGAATTTTGTCCAAAATTTTTAAGTTAGATTTACTGCAAAACGAAAATAGGTGGGAGGCAAAGTCAAGGCGAGATCTAACAAAGGCTTTGTAAAATATAAGAAGGATTTCCGGGTCTCCTCCCCAGTAAGTGCCTGCAACACTTCTCATAATGTTAATGCCTTGAGCACAAGACTTTTGAAGTCTATTGACGTGGTTACTCCAAGACAATTTGTTGTCAAAAGTGACACCAAGAAATTTATAGAAAAGTACTCGTACAATAGGAGTGTTATTAACACTAGGACAAACATGATCAGGTATGACATTACGTGACCGGCCTGAAAAAAACATTGACCTGCATTTGTCAAGAGAGAGTTCTAAGTTTCTGCTAACAAGGCGACTGAAGGTCTGAGCTAGTACTAAATGGATATTTCGGATAACACTATCTGGAAAGTATCCTGATGAATACATAGCGAAATCATCTGCATATGAGATAATTTTTACCGAGGGAATGGAGGAGTGTACTAGGTCATGTATGTACATGTTGAAAAGCAGGGAACTGAGAGGGCTGCCTTGAGGGAGTTCGATGTAGGAAGTAACAAGCCCTTCTTCCGCGGATGTTCCTGCCAAGTACAACCGTTTTTCAGTCACCAGTTCGATGATGATGTTGATGAGCAAAGGGGGCAGATTCAAATTAATTAGAACAGATTTTAAGTAGGCTATGCACACATTATCATAAGCTTCTTTTATATCTAGAAAAGTAACACAGAGACATTTTTTTTGGGCCAAAACAGATATAACATCACAGTATAGAGTCGTGACGTTCTCATAAGTACTGTGGCCTTTTCTGAAACCTGTGATAGCACCTGTAAATATAGAGTTCATTTCACACCATCTTTCCAGTCTCACTTTGATGATATTTTCAAAGGTTTTACGAACACAGGAAGAAATGGCAATTGGTCTAAAACTAGACTCCATGTCCGGAGAAGGTTTTCCTTTTGGCATGGGTACAATCTTGATAGTTTTTCAATTATCAGGAATTGTTCCATATTTAAGGAATGAATTAAATATGTCCACCAGGTGAGTTTTAGTGAGCAAAGGGGCTTCTTGCAACATAGAATAGGAGATGTTATCATTTCCCATAGCTGAATCCTTTCTGTGAGCAAGGACAAAGTTGAGTTTGCTCATTTGTATAGATGCGGTTAGGGTATGAGAAGGACTCACAGGCATTTGTTGGCATCTGAGATGCCGCCAGTTTGTGATACTTGTAATGTTCCATTAACTGTTCGTCATATCTTATTGCATTGTCGGCAGTTTTCGGAACAAAGAGTTGCGTCTGAATTATCACCCAGTTTGTCGATTGTCTTGGGCGATCAGATTGTTGAAGTCGATCGTCTGCTTGAATTTATTCGACGGAGCAAAGTGGGTGTATGGATATAATTGTTAATTTATTGTGATTAATGTTTGTGTATTGTAAAATCCAGCAGTGTTTAGGACCTTTTACACCCTAGACACTGTTGGAATTAGCTAGTCATTTTTGCTAAAGTTTGTGAACATTTATTTCATCTTTGTTGTTTATTTATTTATTTAATTTAATTTTTTAATATGCCATTTTACAGCATATTATTTTACACATTATATAGTTAGAGAAAAGAATCGGCGTTAATAGTCTTCTTAGGCTGATACGCCAACTAACTAACTAAAATAAACTACAATAATTATAATGGAATAACGGTCAACAGCGTACCGAAAAAGATTTTAGCAAGAAATATAAGAGACATGATTGAAAATACAATAAAAGACACACAGCGCAGATAAGAAACCTGTAAACACTAAAATCACTAAAATTTTTGCCAGAAATATTTGAAAAACTTCATTCTTTCTTGCATACACTGTAAGTGTATGCTTAAACTGTGAATTAAACTAAATTTTGAATTTTTATTTAAATTATATGTATATTAGTGTTTACACAATGAGCACGGCACATGGTCGTACATTCTTCAGTCATATCTGAATCAATTTAATAAAGTCTTTTCTGATGCAGAAAATTTAATTATAAGTTACAATTTATTGAACAGTTTGAAGGAAGGAATTACATCTTCAAGAAGAAACCAATTGACATTTATTTGTTCAATCATTTGTGATTTATGATTATTAAAGTTATTTAAGCACGACTGAAAATAGTACGATTTGTGCCATTTTTATTAATTTTTTACTATGATAACAAGTCTTTACTATAAAAGCATTTTATTCTTGTGTAAACACTATTGTACATATAATTTAAACACCCAACATAGAAATCACACTATTTTACAATTTACAATTCATAATTTATTATTAAATTGATCTTAAAATGTTTTTAATAAACATTAGCCTTATCTAAACAATGACGCACATCTATATCCGTCTTATCGAAGAGAGCTTGTCTGCAATTTATTGTTGTGTACTTGATGAATGCATTTAAACGTGTAGTGTAATAATGAATGTACTATAAAAGTAATGTAGACATCATTGTACAAATAATTTAATCATTCAATTCTTAATCCTGTACAATTATCTAATATTTTTATTGTTATTATGTTAAATACTGAATAATTAATATTTGCAGTAATGATTAATTGTATAAAAACGTACATTTGCTATTTTTCATGTTGCCAGTTAAAAATTAGAAAATTAAATAATTTTATTTTATTCATATAATATTGTTGAAATTGTTGTTTTTCTTTAATAAAGTTTTAAAATATTTGTACTTTTTTAATTGATTATAACTACCACAAAATAAATTATGTTATGTCTACGGTGATGGTCTAAGGACTTCCTTTTCAATATTTACAAACTGTGCATACTTGGTTACCTACATAGTGAATCTGGGCTTTTCTCGTTCACGCTGTATAACCAGAAAATAGTTCTAATGTAAAATCAATAATGAACTATTACTGGATTGGCAATCAAGCTTATACGGCACAACGGCGGGTTGCATAAGAACAGTAGTTAATTTACAAATTAAAGTATAAAAATGCAATTGCAGAAATTAAATTAAATAGTAAATTTTAGGGATTTTTTTTATATTTTATAAAATTATCAGCTGTGCTCTTATGTTTTACTGAATAAACATTATGAATAATAAGATTAAAAGAGAATAAACTGATACATTTCATTTTATATAAACTGCATATTATTGTAAGGTGAAAATAAAAAAACAAAACGTACCTGTGAGCCTGTGTTTAATTTTTTTGTGACAGCCGAAGAAATACCTGGTTAATAAATCCTGAATTGATGTTGCTTTTATAATGCCAAGATTTTAACAAACAAATAAAATTCATTTTGTAAAAAAATTAGAATGACATTATCATCAATTAAATTTTTTTTGTAATAAAAAATCTTATGAATAATTTTTGATTCTTTTCTACATGTGTTTAATTGAAATCTACAACTTCAAAAAAATAGATTGAGTTTTTTCTGTTTTCAGTTATAATTTGTTTTATCATTATTTACTAATATTTATATAATTTAATAAAACAAAAACATTTAGTTTTTTATGCCAACCACACACGTAATAGAAGATTTTATATTTTGCATAAATTCAACTGTCTTCAGTCTCATATTGGTTAAGTACGTAGTTACGAGTGTAGCTGACATTGGTTTATTTTTAGTAAGAAACATGCAAACAGTATAATACAATATATTCCAATAAGAATCAATCTACATTTAAATGTTATTATAATTTGTATAATTATTAATAAATATTACATGTTTAAATTGATATAATCTAACATAAGCTAATCTAACCTACCATTATACCATTATAACCATTACTATTACTGTTACCATTATAATTATTTAATGTTTAAATATCTGCCAGATATGGGGCACTGTTTTTCATAGTATTATATCTGTTAATATCTTCATTGTTTTGCCAATTCATCCAATAGCTGCAAAAATTAACAAAGTGACACACTATGTACTGTAAACAAATACATATATACACAAATTAATTACTTTAGATTAATTTGGAAACTATAAGTTTTGAAAAATATAAAAAATACATAATATCTAATTCAACAGTTATTATTTTTCATTTGCATAATTTCTTATTAGAAACAAGTTAAAATTTACCATTTAATCTTATTTTACATATCATTATATCTTCTCAAATTTCAAATAACAATATCAAATATTTTCTAATTTGTTTGCACTATCTGCATTATTTTATAGAATTTACACAACACAAAGATTTATAAAAAACATTAAAATAGTAACATTTATGAATATTCTATTTGCTTACTCATTTAATCTTTTGAATTTTTTGGATCTTTTGATCCTTTATCACTTTCTGTGCTTCTACAAGAGAAAGATCTATCTCTTGCAGGTTGATGTTTCCAGCGTTCCCACCAATTGATCTAATTGTTGATTGTTTATTATTATTGGTTAAAATTTGTAGATTGCATATTATTTTCAGATTTTAATTGATAATCTGCAAATTGGTTAGCTCGATACTGTGGTTAGTAAAGATGCAGCCGTTGTCCAATTCTTTGCAATTGTTGGAAATAATATCTAATCATTGCATTTCCTTGAAGTAGTTTGGGTTTATTGTTGAGTTTTAACATTTGTTGTATCTCTTTCTACCTCCTTTGGTTTAAGAATTTGTATGTTTGATGCAATGATTTTTGGTTTATTGTTTTTTAATTTAATTACTTTTGGAGGCTGAAGCTGTATTAGACGTTGATTGTATCAACTGGGAGGAAGATGAAGCTTGTTGAGAAGTAGAAGAAGCTCTTTCCAAAGTAGATGGAACTTCTTGCAAAGTGTTGGTCAGTTTGGATGAAAATCTTTGCAATGTGGATAAAGTCCACGTGGGAGTATGTGAAGTCAAATTTGAAGTAGATGCAGTAGATGTTAACTTTAAAGATGAAACTTGTGCAGTTGATATAATTCTTTGCAAAATAGTTTTAAAAACTTTTTTTTTAGGTACAATAATTTTTTTAAATTTGCTGCATTTATTTGATTTTTTTTTTGTCAATTTAAATATTATTGGAAATTGATGCTGCATTAGACGTGGTTGTGCTGACTGTAAGGATGGAGCTTGTTGATAAGTGGCTTCAGCTCTTTGCAAAACAAACGGAATTCCTTTCAAAGAGGATAACTTCAAGAATTTTACAGTAGATGAAACTTGTTGTGAAGTTGATAGAGCTTTATGCAAAATAACTGGTTCATAAACTTCTATTTTAGGTACAATGATTTTTTTAATTTCACTCCGTTTATTTGATTTATTGTTTGTTAGTTTATTTGGAAGTTCATGCTGTGTTGGATGTGTTGACTGTGAGGAAGACGAAGACGTAGATGAAGCTTTTTGCAAAGTGGGTAAAAATCTTTGCAAGGTGGGTAAAGTTTGGATTGAAGTCAAACTTGAAGTAGGCAAAGTCTTTGGAATTTTTTGCAAGGTACAGGAGTTTTTTTTAGAGGAAAGTGGAAGACGTTGTGTGATTTTAGCTAATTGCATAGCAAGTAGATGTAATTGTAAATGGGTTGAAGGTATTTGGAACGTGGATGTAGCTTGTTGCAATCTGGATGGAGTTACTTGCATAATTGATGGAATTTGTTGCAAAGATAAATTTGATGTAGATATATATGGAGTTATTACCTTATTTTTATTTTTACATTGTTTGGTCATTTTTGTTGTACGTCTAAATTTGTTTAAAAACGAGTTCTGACGTAACCATTTATTTTCGTTTTCACATTGTTTTATCTTTTTGTCACTAGTAATCTCATTGATAACTAATTTATGTTTATAACCACTGTCTTTTGACGATGTATTATTATTTTTATTGTTGTCTTCTTTATTATCGTTGTTTATTTTATATTGTTGTATCATTTTTGCACTGATAGTTTTATTAACAATAAATTTATATCTATTATCACTCTCTTTTGATTTTTCAGCATTGATATTAGTCTTATCACTGTCTTTTGACAATGTATTATTTTTATTGTTTTTTTTATATTGTTTTATTTTTATGGGACTGATAGTTTTATTTATAATTAATTTATGTTCATCATCACTGTCTTCTTTATTGCTATTCATTTATTAATTCAATATTTATTAATTCACAGAAGAAATTATTGCGCTACTTCTTGTTCGCAAGTTAAGACTTATTTCTATATTATGGTAGTAGATTGAGCGCGACTATATGACTGAGACATTCGCTGTAAGTGAATGCGTCGCCGCTACTGTTTTGCGCTCTATACGCACAGATATACGCATCATGAAACTTGTAATAAGCTGCGACAAACGGGGCAAGTGGAAACAAACGTAGTCTGTGTAAACAACTCGGGGCTTGAAGATTTGCTTATTTATTTATTTACTAGTAAAGGAAAACTATTACAAAATAAATATATAAATTAAACATAAAACTAATACTAAAAATAAGAATAAAACTAAAATAATAATAAAATTACGTATGGGTGACAAGATTTAAGTAACATATTTAAATCTTGTCGGTGACAAGACTTAAGTGACGTACTTAAATCTTGTCACACATACGTGATTGTAGAAACAAACAAATCGGGGCTTGCAGACTTGCTTACGTCACAAGCTTTTTCTGTCGCTTGTAATAAGTCTGGCCTATACATATACATATACATACATATATATTTTTTACTCATTGCATAGTGAACACATATATAATGTTTTGTTTATTAAATAAATTAGCAACGCCAAGCATCAAGTCCTATACAAGATTTATTGATATTTTGGTTAATTAAGTGCGTAAACGTGTACTTTCATACATGCGTTTTTGTTCATAACTGACGCACCGATAGAGTTTCAAAATTGATCTGTAAACTAGAAAAAAAAGATTTTTAATTACTAAAATTGATTTATATTATTAAATATAAGTATTTCAAATAATATTTATAAATTGTTTTGATTAAAAAAATGCATGTAATAAACAGGAGAGAGAATGAGACGCGCGCGGCTATGCAAGGTCACCGGTGATTCCTTTTCGTAGTTTGGTAAATCCCCGAAATGATTTACTTTTTCTGATAACAGAGAGTAAATGTTTTGTTTTTATTACTTTAAAATAAAATATTAGGTAATTTATAAAAAATATTAGGTCTTTGCTTTACTTTTTAAGTTTCCTGTTTTGTTATAAATTTATACGCACCGATGACTTCACTTATTCTCTAAAAATATCAAAGTCCTTTATCAGGGGAATTTTATCAATCGGATTGGACATCGTTCCTGTTCCGGTCGAATGATAGGACCTCTACTCATATCACCAGCACCTCCTTTATTAATTATTGCATTAAAGAGTTTTATCTCGCACATTAATTAATTATTACATTTCTCGTGTTTTGTTTATTATTTATTAAAACGCAAGCCATTTTAAATGATTTTATTTATATTTTATTATTTTAAAAATACAGGATACATTACGCGAGTATCTTAGTTTGAATTTTAATTAAATGACGAGCTGATAACAGTTTACTTTGTATAATTATTAAAAATCACGAAGTATTCTAGAAAGGAATATTATTTTCATGTCTTATCTAGTGTAGATAGAATATCTATTATTGTTACATTAGACAATATATGTGACCACAGAAAGATTAGGAAAAGCGTCATGATATAATTATTTCCCCCTTAAGACAGAACGTCCTCAGTCGGTAAAACATAAAGGCGGATGGATTGGTTGATTACTTTCTGTTTCTTGGGGCACAGCATTTTTTTTTTAAATTTTTTATAAATACACATCATAATACATACAATGGTTATGAATACTAATATAATTGCAGTTATTGAAAAATTTGTTACATGCAATATGGGGTGCAAACTTATTTTGCTTTGAAGACTATAAACTTCTTCTTTTAAATTCTTAAAATCATGCAAACGTTTTTGTTGCATTTTTATTGCCATATAAGATTGATATTTTTGACTATTAGCAGTTGTCAATTTGTTAAATCTAAAGTTATTGAATGAGTTTTTAAAGATTTATTTGTTCAGTTTTGATTTTACCAATATTTTCTGATGAAATAAAAACATTATCTTTTGTAACATATTTGAATATTCTTCAATTACTTGAAGGTGTGCTTAATATTTTTCCGTTGTTTAGTTGCGTATATAATTTATAATCATTACATGCTACGGCATATAAACAATATTTGTTATTACTAAAAGTACACTTATTCACTTGTGGTGTTGTAATACAATCAGTCTGTTTATCAATCGTCTTGCATTTTTTATTAGTTAATAACTTTTTTTGTGCACTTTGGAGGTGGTATTAGAGCATTATTTTGTAAGTTGGGTATTGGGTAAATTCTTACATAAGAAAATATGGTAGGATTTAGGATGGGTACTTAAAGTATACATGTAATTACTTTTGAAATTTTGAAAATTTTAAAAATATGATATTTATTTAATTTCAGTTTTCTTATAAATTAATTTTAATTGAGCAATTATTTCAATTATTTTTCTATGAAAAATTATTTTCAAATTTACTATTTCTGAGAATGCTAGTGATAAGGTTCTCTCTATGCTTTGGAAAATGTTTAGTAACTTTAGACTCATATAGTTATTGTACTGAATCATTAGTTGAATACCAGCAGCATTGCTTATACTGTTAATGGCTCTTATTGATGAATGTATATTATTTTGTACAATTTTTAGATCTTTTGAATAACGTTTGGTTACATGATTAACAAAAGTTATATTTGTCTATTTGTTTGACAATATCTTGGTTTTCAAAAAGTGACTTTTAAGTTTCTATTAATTTCTATGTCATTATTATCTGGATTTTCAGTGACATTATTGATTACTGTACCTAATACATTCATTAATGCACACTTTGGACAATTATTAAATTTATGTAATTGTTCTTTAATTGACATAAAGTTTTCTTTTAAAACATTAAGCAGAATTTAAGATCTACTCCTTATCTTAAATTCTTACATTCTAAAAATTCTAGTTTAACTAAAAGTTTAAGGTAACTTTCTCTAAAGTTAGTTATATTAAAGTAAAAATAGAACTTATGGTATCGGTCAAGTAGCTTCACTGGACCTAAGTCTTCAAGGAAATAACCTGTGGTCTCAATTGTTTCTACACAAAGACCCTAGATCTGTGTCGACAGATTGAGTCTGTAATGAAAAAAACTTTCTTAAGACGTTTTATTTTTCTGGTGTTAATATTTGTAGTTCTTTTTGAGTTTTTTCTAATTTCTGTTATTTTATTTTTATCAATCAATGTTATATTGAATTTGTCGTAACAAAGATCTGTTTTTCAAATTTGTTATCTTTAAAATATTCAGTGGGTTAGTTTAATAATTACTTTATATTTATTTTGATTTTGTTTTTTAAGTATTTTTGTATTTTTATTAAGTTGCTTTTGATTGATCATAGAATGATAGTATTTCAAATTTTCTTTTTTTTCATAAAATTTATATATTATTTTATCTAAGTCTATCTCATATGCATGTAAATTTTTATACGGATCATAAAGTAATGTGAATGGAGTGTAACTTGTTGCTGAATGAAAATATTGATTATGTGTAAGAACAGCAGATATCACAATGTTTTGTAGTGTTTTGTTAACATTTTGCATTTTGAAAATTCTTATTTTTTTTTAAATAGTAGAATCTATTCTTTCTATAGAAGAGTTTGATTTACTATTTTAATCTGTAAAGTGTAAGTCAATTTTGAATATTTTACAAAATTGTTTACCTACTTGAATTTTTTTCTTTTATTACAAACAATTTTCTTTAGATAACCATAATGTGAGAAGTAATGCCTAATTTGTTTAAAACTGCAATTTCAGAAGCATCTGTTATAAAATAAACTTGAGTGTATTGTAAAAATAAATCAATAAAGGTTGAACATTTATTTTCTTAAAAACTAAACGTTTCTATGTGAATAATATGAAATAGTCGTTTTGAAATTAATGGTCTTAAAAATTGAATTTTGTATTAGTTTCTATCATATTTGTTTAAATTTATTAATAATTTTGTAAATTTTTGTTTTCATATCAGGCCAATAAAATAGTTGTTTTAGATGATTATAAGTCTGTGTTATACCATGGTGATTTTGTAAATGATATGCATTAATTGCCTTGGATTGTTCATCAGGTTTTTTTTAACAGACTTAACTTTATTATTAAGAAGCAATTTTTACAAAAATAAGTTCTAGTTCTTTATCTTTAAAATATATCTTATATACATTTTTTTGAGTAATTATTTTTTCAAATGCGTCAAAATTCATTTCCATGTCTCTGTAATTTTGTAATTTTGTTTTAAAATTGTTTATTGTGAGAATTTTTATAGTTATCACCTAGTTCGAGAATTAGTAAGTTTGTAAGATAATTTAAATTTTTTTTTAAAATTGGTATATAGAATACCCGATTGTTTTCTGCAGAATGTTGTGTATTCTCGGATTTATTGTTATGATTTTTGTCAACATTTAATTTTTGGTAAATTTTATCAGAGGTTATGTTAATTAATTTTTTTATCAACATTTGCATACAAAGACAAAATATCTAAATCTAAATCTATATCTTTATTTATTACTTCTTTCATATTAATTCTATTTGGGAGCATCAGCGACTACGTTTTCTTTACTTTTCTTATATTAAATTTGATTATCAAATCTTTTTAGTTGTAATTGCCATTTAGATAACCGTGAATTAGAGTTTATGAGAAAATAACCATACAAGTAATTTATGGTCAGCTTCTATTATAAATGATTTTTCATAGATGTAGGGTCGAACATGTTCAGTTGATTCAACTATAACCAACAATTTTTGCTCAATAGTCAAATAGTTATTATTTTGGCTGAGTACACTTCTAATAGCTACAGTAGATGCATCAGTTGTTAGATAAAATGTTTTATCAATTATATTATTGAGTTATTTACATTGGCCAAAAGCTTGTAAATACTCAGTATAATTAAAATCAATTTTGAGTTTTTTTTTTAGACATTTGGTAAAAGATTGAAGAATTTTTGCAAAATAATTTGATTTCCTTAGTAGTTTTAGTTATATGATTATTTTGTGTTGCCATTATTTTTGATAGGTTTAGTTTAATACTATTAGGAGTGATTATCAACAATCAACTCGTTAAACACGAGCATTATCGCCAAATTAAAAGCAAAAGAGAACAACTGTAAGGTGATATATATAGGGCAGTGGAATATAAATTTAAAAAAATAGTGATAACGTGATGGAAAGACGATTAAATAAGACAAAACAATATACAGGGTGTCCGGAAAATACGTGTACAACGTTTGACGACAGACTCCTGACGTCAAAATAGGTCGATCTAAGCCGACTTAGTTATATCCAAAATTGTCTCGTTTAGCCGGTAGAGGGCGTCAAAAATTTGTAAATATTAAAAAAAAATTACCTGTAACAATAATTTTTTAAGTGACCTTGTTGCTATGGCGTTTAATAATTTGACAATTATTGACAAATTGTCACCAGTTTATGAAATTTACTCAAGTATACGATCAACATTCTTGAATTACAAGTTCATTTTACCATTAAAAATGGAAAATTATACAAACTCTCAGAAAGTTGACATGCTCCTGGTTTTGTCAAGGAAATAGGCGTCAGAGTGTTAGGGTTTACATGGAGAGGTTTCCTAACCGTCGAATGCCAAACCACCAAACATTTGCCAATATTGAGCGTCATCTTCGGGAAACGGGCAGTTTTGAGAAAAAGTTTGAAGGCAGGGGTCGTATGCGAACAACTTGAACTGTGGAAACAGAAGAGATGATTCTGGAAAGAGTTGAAGAAGAACCAAGTACCAGTACCCGTCTCTTAGAACGTGAGTTAAATGTTCCTAAAACGATTGTCAATGAGGTTTTAAGAGAACAGTTGTTACATCCTTACCACATACAAAAAGTCCAGGAACTTTTACCGACTGATCCCCTTATGCGGCTTACATTTTGTCAATTTATTAGAAACAAAAGAATCCTTGTTCCAAATTTTTGTAGAAAAATTATGTTTACTGACGAGGCATGCTTTACAAGATCTGGGGTAACCAATCTGCACAACAAACATATTTATTCCGATGAAAATCCACATGCCATTAAAGTTGCACATCATCAGCATCAATTTAAAATTAATATTTGGGCAGGTATTATTGATCACTACCTTATTGGTCCCATTGTTATTCCAGACAGGTTAGATGGAAATATTTATTTAAATTTTTTGCAAGACACATTACCAATTCTTCTGGAGAATTTGCCCCTTTTACTTCGGAGGGAAATGTGGTATATGCATGATGGTGCCCCGCCCCATTTTTCCGTTGCCGTTCGGCAATACTTACATCATCAATATCCCAACCGATGGATTGGAACAGGCAATGATGCACCAGTAAAATGGCCACCACGTTCTCCTGAGTTAAATATGTGTGACTTCTTTTTGTGGGGCGCTATTAAAACAGAAGTTTACAAGACTCCGGTAAACACACGCGATGATTTATTGCAGCGGATTTTAAATGCAGGCAACCATTTTAATAATCCCGAGACATTAAATAGGGTCCAATATCATTTTTTAAAGAGTGTTAATAAGTGTATTCAGCAAGATGGCGGTCATTTTACACATTTGCTTAAGTAATGTTTTTGTTTTACTTAGTTTCTTACAATAGATACTTTCAACTTTGTTATACTTTTGTTTTTTTTGACGCCCTCTACCGGCTAAACGAGACAATTTTGGATAT
Source organism: Tachinus rufipes (assembly GCA_963932245.1). Lineage (NCBI taxonomy): Eukaryota > Metazoa > Arthropoda > Insecta > Coleoptera > Staphylinidae > Tachinus > Tachinus rufipes. The sequence goes on from OZ010750.1 coordinate 15,142,726, forward strand.
AACTAAGTCGGCTTAGATCGACCTATTTTGACGTCAGGAGTCTGTCGTCAAACGTTGTACACGTATTTTCCGGACACCCTGTATAAAGTGAAATATAGTGCGGAAGAGAGAAAGAAATAGAAGAAGCAAGTGCGCCAGAAAAAGACGGGTGTATCCCGCGGCAAGAACAGCGAGGCCCGGCCCTACACGAGAAGAGTGACAGATAAATTCAAGTGTCGAATGCTAGGAGAAAACAGGTGTAACAACAAAACATCTAATCTACAAGCTATGGTCCACAGTAGTAACAATCAATGAAGAAGAAAAATTCATACATTATTAAAAATAAAACACTATAAAATAAATAACAAGCTAAAAACCATACAGATCAGAAAGTATAAAAACATAGCAAAATAAATAAAATAAGAAAGTAAAAATATTATGAAGTAAAAGAAGTGAACCCACAAAAAAGAAAAGAACAGAATATACTCAATCACCTAACATAAAACAAAACAACGTAAATAATAAAAAACAACAAAATAAATTAAAATAATAAATAGAAATTAATAAAAATAATAATAGATAAATAACAAATAAATATAGAATTTAAGATAGACATTAAAGCAAAATACATCGATATTTGCGACGTTGCCAGAGTGTGAGGAATTACCTTAATAACCCGAAATAAGAAAATTAAGACAAAAAGTAATCTACAAAGTCAATACAAATACCAAAAAGGAAATGGCAGAAATGGAAGAAATAAAGAGCATGTTCAAAGAATTAATGAAGGAGATGGCAAAGAACACTAAGGAACTAAAAGAAGAGATTAGAGAGCTAAAGAAAGAAATGAATAATAAAAAAGTGAATTGGGTGCAAGAAAAAATACAGATGATACAAAAAATTGAAAATCTAGAAAACAAAGCTGGCATAAAAACAAATGAAAATAAAGAACAAATCAAAGTTGAAAACTTTTTAAAGGAAAAACTTCAGATACAAGTCCAAATAGGAAAAGCTCAGCTAATACATAAAGAAAAACAAATAATAAGAGTCGAAGCCGGAACATGGAAAACAAAAATACAACAAATAATGAAAGTCAAAAGAAATCAAAAAGGGACCAAAATTTACATTGACAATGACCTAACACATGAAGAAAGATACGTACAAAAAGAAATTAGAGACATAGTAAGAGAAGAAAAAGCAAATGGTAAGAGGGTAAGAATAAGTTACCGAAAGCTTATAATTAACGGAGAGGAATATAGATGGAATAAAAAAATAAATGGTTTAAAAGAAGTGAAAGATCCAAAAAACTAATAGGAAAACGGCTAGAAAAAGAAAGAAGATAAACACGACGGCGAACGATGTAAAAAAAAGAAACATATATAACAAAACTACAAAACAGAAAAATGAAAGAGAGAGAAAAAAGAAAAATAATGAAGAAAGAATAGGAACATGGAATATAAAAGTATACATGGGAAAAGAAGCTGAACTGGTGGAGGAAATGATAAACCAAAATATAGAAATACTAGGAATAACTGAAACAAAAAAGAAAAGGGAATAGTAAGTATACATAGAGGATACTGGTTAATGTGGACAGGACTGGAGGAAAAGGAAAGAGCAAAAGGAGGAGTAGGAATGATAATAACTCCGGAAAGGATAAAAGATACAATAAGAGAAAAACACATAAATGAAAGAATTATGACAGTAAAAATGAAGCTAGGAGAGAACGAAACATGGACCATGATAGTAGCATACGAACCAAATGAAGACGCAAAAAAAGAAGAGAAAGACAGCTTCTATACAAAATTACAAGAAGAAATAGACGAGGGAGCAGAAAACATAATGATACTAGGAGACCTAAATGGGAGAGTAGGAAATCAAAACAACGGAATAGAAGAGGCTATGGGAAAAGAAGGAAAAGAAATTAGAAACAACAACGGAGAAAGAATTATTCAACTATGCACTGAAAACAATCTAGTAATAACAAACACCAAATTCAAACACAGGGAAGTTTACAAATACACAAGAACATAAACAACCAGAAACAAGAAATTAATAATTGACTACTACCTAGTTAACAGAAATAACTGGAACAAGATAAAGAATGTAAAAGTAACAAGACAGGCGGAAATAAGAAGCGATCATCATTTACTACGAATGGATATGAAATGAAAATCAAAACTTAAACCAGACAAAAGAAGGGAAAAAGTTAAGATAAAAATAAAAACATACAAACTAAAAGAAGAACAAATACAAGTGGCATACCAAGAGATACTACAAAAAAAAATCAGAGAGAAAGAAAAAAGAACGTTCATAGAAGGAAAATGGGAAATTTTTAAACAAATTATCCTAGAAGCTGCAGAAGAAAGCTGTGGATCAGCAAAAATAGTGAACAAAGATACTAAAAAAACTAATTGGTGGACAGAAGAAGTCAAAAAAGAGATAAGGGACAAAAAAGAAAAATGGAAAAGATACTTACAAACCAAAGAAATAGAAGATTACGAAAAATACAAAGAAAAGAGAAATGAAACAAAGAAAATAATAAAAGAAACAAAGATAAAATCATGGACAAAATTTGGAAAAGAAATGAATGAAAATTTCAACCGAAACCAAAAACTATTCTACGGAACGTTATTAATAATAATAATAATAATAATAATAATAGGTTTTATTCCAGTTGATCCATAAGTTGGATATAAGAAAAGTCAATACAAGATAATAATATAAAATATACAAATAAACAATAAAATCAATAAAAAAAGTTTTTTTATAAAATTACAAAAAAAAACATAAGTAAATACAAAAAAAACATATTAAACACATTGTTTTAATTTTAACTAAATTGATTGATGTTGAAACAATAAAGTGAATAAAATTTAAAACAATACAAAAAAATATTTTTAAAACCTGTCACTCAGGTACTCATTTATGCTGTAGTATGATTTGCTTACCAGAAACTGTTTTATGGAATATTTAAATGTTGTTAATTGACAGTCTTTATAATTATTAGGTAGCTTATTGTAACATATTATAGCTAAGTAATTTGGATTTGATTTGTACAAGGTAAGGGTATGACAAGGTATTGCCAAATTGTTACCATGCCTAGTTTCGTACTCATGAGTTTCATTTAACGTTGTGAAATCTCTAATATTTTTTCTTGCATGTACTAACAAAGTGTATATAAATATACGCGGAAGTGTTAGTATATTTAAATCTTGGAATAAACTTTTGCAATGTGTTCTCATAGATTTATTTAGCATGTAGCGTATTGCTCTCTTTTGTAGTTTAAATAATCTTTCAATATCTCGAGCCATACCCCAAACCAAAATTCCATATGACAACACAACATGAATCTTTGTAAAATAAAATACTTTCATAATATCTACATCCACAACAATCTTTAATTGTCTAATCATATAGCAAAGGGATCTTATTTTATTACACACATTTTCAATGTGTACACTCCACTTACAAATTTCATCAATGTGCACACCCAAAAACTTTGTATCACTTTTCTTTTGAATGCTTTTTCTATTACAAAATATTAAATGGCTTCTATCATTTGTCTTAATATTTGAAAATTGAAAATTAATGTACACTGATTTTTTGTTAGTAATAACAAGTCAATTACTATTGTACCATACACAAATGTCCTCAATTGGTCTATTTGCCTGGATTACTGCTAATTCAGGATTTTTGTTTGATATTAAAAGGGAAGTATCATCAGCAAATAGAAAAGTACCATCAATATTTAAATCATTTATAAATATAATAAAAAGAATTGGTCCTAAAACGGACCCTTGAGGTACACCTCTTTGCATTAACATAGTGTTAGATTTTGATTGATTTATCTGAACATAATGATACCTTCCTTCTAAGTAGCTTTGAAACCAATTTAAAATGACTCCTCTTATTCCATATGAGTCCAGTTTGCTAAAAAGTAATTTATGATTAACTAAATCAAATGCTTTTGTCATGTCAAGGAATATACCAAGACATAATTCCTTTTTATCCGCTTGGGTGTACAGTTTGTCTAAAAAATTTAAAATGGCAGTAGATGTTGATCTACCATGGCGATACCCATATTGATTATTATTAAATAGTTTACAAGCTGTGAAAAAACTTATAATACGTTGTCCAACAATGTATTCAATTATTTTAGAAAAAGTGCTACAGATGTACAAAGGTTCAAAATTTTCAATTTCTTTTGAGTGTCCTAGTTTATGTATAGGAATAATTTTGCTAATTTTTAATTTAGCAGGAAAAACACCTTCAGTTATTGATTTATTGTAAACATTACATAGTGGTACAATAAAAGCATCTGCACATTTTTTTAAAAGATCAGCACTTATTTCGTCTATCCGCTAGAAGTGGTTGATTTTTATTTAGTTATTGCTCGTCTTATTTCATTAACACTGATCGGCTCAAAATAAAACGTTTTGTTGTTACTGGCAATTGTATTATTATTATTAATATTTATATTTTGAATTAAATCAGAAGTAACAGAATTGAAACGTAAATTTAAAATACTAACAATTTTATTTAAATCTGTTTCAATTCTACTTTGTATTTTCAGTTTCGTTATAAAATGTTGTTGTTTGTTTATGTTTTTATTAATAATATTCCAAGCTGCCTTAATTATATTTGATGTATTTTGCAATAACTCTCTGTTATGTATTTTTTTTTGCTAGTGAAATTAGTTGGTTATAAATCTTTTTGTATCTTTTATAATATATTTTGTCTTCTACTGAGCCGTTCAGTGTTAATGAAAATAGCTCCTTTAATTTTATAGAAGAAATTTTTAAACCTGTTGTTATCCACTTGTTTTTATTTTTATCAGATTTTGTGATTTCAATTTTAGGGAATGATACCTCAAAATTAAAGTTTATTATATTACTAAAACAATTAAAAATAGATTCTATGTTTTCATTGGTATCTATTTTATTCCATGTTTCATTTCCCATCATATCATTAAATCTATTAATATTATTAATTTTATTTATTTGCCTAATCACAATTTTGTTTGTTATTTTATCAGGAGTTGAAACTAATAATCTTATACATTGCGCATTATCATCAGATAATCCATTTTCAACAGTTCTACTAACATAGTCAGCAATATTTTGTGATATACATATACTGTCGATGCAGTTTTTGTATCTAGTAGGGGTAAATATTGTTGGCATTACATTAAAAGCAAGCAATATATTTAAAAGTGACTTTGCATCATTATCATTATTTATAAAGTTTACATTAAAATCCCCACAAACAATAAGTCTTTTGTTAGATTTACTTAAATACTCTAACACAGCCTGTAAACCATCTAAGAACACGTTAAAATCGCTGCGTGGGCTGCGATAGACCACGAGCACCCTTAGACTCATTCCCTGAAAACTTATTTCCATTGCAGCACATTCAAATTGTTTTTCAATACAAAAGGTTGATACGTTTATTTCTTTTGTTTTATATTTATGTCTAACTAAAATGAGAACCCCGCCACGTTTAAATACTTTTCTACAATATATACTTGAAATATAAAAATCATCTACAATAATGGTATCTGATATTCCTTTATCCAGTGTTCTGATAAACAAACCACATCACAATCCAATTTAGATAAAAAAAATTCTAATTGGCCAATTTTTTTAGACATACCGTTTATATTTTGATGGCATATTATAAATTGTTTATAATTAGACTTATTTTCATCCTTTAATTGCTATTCCTCTCCATAGTCGATTATTTTCTTTATATTATCTATTCCACACATAATTGATAACAAGCACAATTTATGTCCCATACCATATGCTGGGTACTTAACGTATTGTTAATTTTTACATATCTTTTTGTACAATTAACGCATTTGATATCTGATGAATTGCACTCCGCAGTTTCATGATTATTGCCGCACTTTCCACAGTTTACACTCGCCTTACATTCAGCAGCTTTATGACCATACGCGTTACACTTGAAGCACCGCATTATAAAAAAAGTTTCAAACACCCTGCATTTTAACAAACCAACATATATAAATCCAGTTTTAATAATATTTCGAAATGTTATTGAGTTACATTCAAGAATGATATTGAAATGATTATTGAATTCTTTCGATTTTGCTACAAGATCTATATAAACATTTTTTTGCTTTGTATCAATATCATTTTGATTTATTATTTGATTTAAAAGTTCGTTATCATTCCAATCTTCTTCATTTTGTAAACCTAGTATTTTAATACGTGGATTTAATTTCTTGGGAATAATTATGTTATAAGAATCACCTAACGTTTTAGCAATGTCTTCTTTTAGTTTATCTCTCTGCTCTTCATTATCACATTCCATTATAAGACTTCCTTTTCCATCACAGTTTTTTACATTTATATTATTAAATTGTTTTGAATCCATTGTTTTTACAATATTTTTTCTTGTTATTATATTGTTTTGTTGATTCACAGGTTTTACAATTAGCACTTGTTTTTTAAGAACTTTACTATAAGATGGACGCAGCACTTCTAAAACAAAAAAAAAGAATACAATATGATGAACATAAAAGATAAAAATGGTAAAATAATAACGGAAGAAAATAAGATAATGGAAAGATGAAGGCAATACTTCCAAGAACTAACAGAACAAGAAGCAGAAGAAAACAAAACAAAAGAAGTTGAAGAATTGCTACAGGACAGAAGAACGGAAGAAATAGAAGAAATTAAAAAAGACGAAGAATAGAAGCAATTAAGAAAATAAAAAACGGGAAGGCACCGGAAACAGATGAAATAACGCCGGAAATGATGAAATACATGGGAGATGAGCGAATTACACAAATAACGGAATTAATAAACGACATAATTAGGAATGGGAAAACCCCAAAGGAATGGAATAAAGAAATAATTCTACCCATACATAAAAAAGGCGATAAAAGGAAATGTGAAAACTACAACACACTAACGAGCATACCAAGCAAAATATTCACAAGAATTATTGAAAAAAGATTGAGAGACAAACTAGAAACGACAATAGAAGACAGCCAATGTGGATTTAGAAGAGGAAGAAGCACACAGGATCTAATATTTATAATAAGACAATTAAGTGAGAAAATGATTAAAAAAAATAGAGTAATGCACGTATGCTTTGTTGACCTTAAAAAGGCATTTGACAGGATCAAGAGAGAGGACATATGGAAAGAACTAGAAGAGAGAGGAATTGAGAAGAAAATAATAAACGTAATTAAAAACATGTACACAGAAAACAAAAACATAGTCAGAATGAATAACAAAGAATCAAAAGAATTCCAAACGAAAAAAGGTGTGAAGCAAGGATGTGTGTTAAGCGCATTGCTTTTCTCAATGCTAGACAGGGCAATAAAACAGGCAAAGCAAAAAATGAAAATGGTAAAAATAAGATATTGAAAAATTGAAGTAACAAAAATAGCGGAACTGCTATTTGCAGACGATATGGCAGTGATTGCTGAAACCGAAGAAGAGTTACAACACAACATGGAAATAATAGAGGAGCAACTAAAGAAAATAAACATGAAAATAAATTATGAAAAAACAAAGACCATGATAATTGCAAAAGAAAAACTGAATCACAAAATAAGAATAAAAGGAAGAATAATAGAACAGGTCGAACAATACAGATACTTAGGAACAATAATACAAAGCAACGGAAAACTAGACAAAGAGATAGAGAACAAATTAGGAAAAACAGCAAAAATATATATCATGTTAAAAAACACTTTCTTTAACAAAAAAGAAATATCAAAAACAACAAAAGCAGAAATTGTAAAAAAAGTAATCAGACCAACATTAACATATAGTAGCGAAACATGGACGATGACAGGAAAACAAATAGAAAGAATAAATGCTATGGAGATGAGATTTCTTAGGAAAATTGAGAACAAAACAAGAAAAGATAAAATAAGGAACGAGACATATAGGACGAATTTAAATATAAAACCAATACAAGAAAAAATTATTAAAGGTCAAATGAGATGGTATGGACATATCAGAAGAATGAGTGAAGAAAGAAATACTAAGAAAATTTATGAGACAAGAGTAACAGGAGAACAAAAAAGAGGAAGACCCAAAAAATAATGGAACAGCGCAATAAAGGAAGAAGCTACAAGAAAAGGAAACACGTGGGAAGAAATAAAAGAGATAGCCATGGATAGGAAGAAATGGAGTAAACAAACTAATAATGTATACGCTTGACACCGAAAGGTAAAAAGGCAATGGAATAAATAAAAATAAAATAGGAGTGATTATGTGTCTTAAAAAAGCCACTTCTTTACATAAAAATAAACTTTTCTTAAGTAGAATATAGAAATTTTTCGAAAATATTTTTAATCTGTATTATATGTTTTTAAATAGATTTGGAAAAGATGACTACTTCATTCATAAAAACAAAGCAAAATTTGTAAAGATAAATTTGTAACACATTGTTCATAACAAGTTGGAATGTGCTGGAGCATTTTTGAAGGCAAATGGCATTTGAACGTATTTGTAATGTCCATTCTGAACTGTAAAAACAGATTTTTAAAGTTTAATTTGATTGAAAACCAGGTCTAATGTAGAGAAGTATACACATTTTTCATGGTTATCTAAAATTTGGATAATGAATTTTCTATGGTTTTAGAATTGAGCTTTTGATAATCAATAACAAGTCTAAATTTTCTCTTGCCACTTGCATTGACTTTTTTTGGTACTATCCAAACAGGTAAGTTGTAAGGCTGTAATTATTTTGTTATCAAAAAGTTTTCTAATTTGGTTTTGTGTTTTAGTTTTTAAATGATGAAGATGTCCAAATGATTTGCAATATACAGGATTATTGTCAACAGTTTGTATACTGCGTTTTAATGCATTAGTGAAACTTAGATCAGACTTTTAAAATGTATCTTTATACTTTTATCACAAATACAAAATTTCAGTATATTTTTTTATATTCAAATGTTGTGATCTAATAATATTTGGAATGTCAAAGTTATTATATTAAATTTCAACTTTATCTATTTCCACGTACATTTGTAAATGGATCTACCTGAATTTGACATTTCTCGGCCTTCGAGATTTATGTTCCAGATTCCGTTAATCAAAGTAGCAATTGATTCTGGGATCTAAATACCATTTATTTCAGTTTCTGGTATAATTATTGTTACTTCATTGATACTTACAGGTTATTCTAATATGATTTTTAACAATTTGTTTAAATGGTATGAAAATTTTAGGATTGAATTTCATATAGAAAGGAATTTTAAGTTTTTCAATTTCCAAAATTAATTTGTCGTAATCAATCTTTACACCTATTTTCTTGAAAATAGTCACTTCTTAATAATGCATGGAACCTATCATACCATTTTAGTACGTAAAATTTGATTTTATTAGTTTTTATAAGTTGTGATAAACTTTTCACATTGTGATATGAAATATGATGAATTCTTACTTTCTTCTTTATATAGAGTTTTTCAATAAGAGGTTTTATTTTGATATTAAAAAAAAAACGGGTATTTTTTAAGAGAAATCAATAAATGTTTATTTCATCAAGGTATGCCATTAACATTTGAAAACGATCAGTCAAATGGCCGCCACGGTTACGGTTGCAGTACCACATTCTTTTTATGAAATTTTCCATGACCAATTCGCACATTTGTGGATGTACATATGTCCTCGATAACTTTACAAATTCCATCTTTAAGGTCTTGAATTGGTTGTGGAGCATTGGCATATATCTTATATTTCACGTGGCTCCATAAAAAAAAGTCTAAAGATGATAAGATGATAATATTGATCGTCTAGGGATACCTTAATAATAGCTATCAAAATTTAAAAATATTGCAAATACTTAAGAACAATAAAGAACTGATTTTAAAGTTTTTAAAAAGTTATACAACTTTAGGAATTACATTTAATTAAATTTTTTCAATTTTGAATATTATAAAAAATTATTTAGAACATTTTTATGAGAAAGATTTAAAGTTTATTAGATATACCAAAACTTTAAGGTAAAGAAGAACAAATTATGCTAACAAGTTTTCAATACAAAGGTCAATGTAACCATCGTGGAAATAATGAAACGCACGAACGAATGAAATTATTATAGGCGAAATACGAAAATCATTGTAATCGACTATATAAATAACTGTGTCGTAAACCTCTTTACGTGCCATTAGTCGTTATAGAAACATCATTAAAACCTTTTGAAATATTGCATATTGGTACGTTTAATTTAAATACAATTGAAACCATTTTTAACAATAATTGATACATTTTTTAAATTAGGACAAGCAATTCGAATCAGTGCAGTAACCAAAATCCAAAGAGTTAATTTGCCAGGATATCAACACTATTAAGTTAAATAAGGAGTCCTCTTGTGAAATCAATCCAAATGTTTACGTATTTACGAAATCTAACCAATTGTCAACCAGTGCCTACAAAAATCAATAAAATCAAAGTGGAAAGATAGAACATAACCAATGGATCATTATTACATCAGATAGTGCTGTGGCTAAACAAAAATTAGGTCAAACCAGTGAAAAGGTTCTTCTCAAAACTATATCATGACTCATTTTTTAATATCATTATACACTGTCTCTCTGTGCTCACGTATATAGTATAAAGTAACCATAATAGATATTCTAGGAAAACTAGATAAGGCTTGAAAATAATATTCCTTTCTAGTATACTTAGAATTTGTGCGTCCGCAAAGTATTTCAATAACATCAAAAATGATTTTTAATAATTATATAAAGTAAAGTGTTAGCAGAAAAAGCTCAGTTCAGCTCGTCATTTAATTAAAATTAAAACTAAGTTACTTGTTACAGGGTTACCTTAACGACATAATATTAATGGTCCGTGATTCTTAAATCTTAATTGGGTTATACCTCGGGTTATACTTACAAGTACCTTTTAAACATCGTTTTAAGTTACGGATAACATTCCACAAGGCCTATTGAGTGACGCCAATCGCTGACGGACCTCACCTACAAATTTACCTGCACAAGCCTGGTGAACCGTCCTGGAGAATAAACTACACTCCTGAGAACTTCAATCGCTGTCGTTCTCGAGAAGCGCATCTACATCTTTAAAGGAATTTTATCAGATATTTTGCTGAAACAAAAAGTTATTTACGATAACTACTGATATTATATATTAGCAATCAGTTTAATTAGTTTAAGAACTTTGACTAATTTAAGTAATTAATTATACCGAGATAAATATTGCTAAAGAAATGATTTTTTTGTATGAAAGAGGAAGTAAGAATTTAAAAAACTGTATATTATATAAATTATTGTAAGAAATTATCAAAATTAATTGGTGCTGCCGGAGATACTTTGGATGTCGCTAATTGTTCCACATGGAACAAAGTGAAAACTGCTTTAATAAATCGTTTCAGTAATTCTAGAAATGAAAATTGATTAGAAAATGATTTAATTACATGCTTTCAAACGTTTAATGAATCATACGATCAGCATTACAAAAAAATTGAAAGTAAAATACAACAACTGTTAGAACATGTACATATATAAAACGGACTTTCATGAATCAAGAGCTTTAACCTGCATTAAACGTGTCTAAAGCAGGTTTGTTAGAACCTTATTGTTCATTTATTTCTCATAAAAACGTAACTACACTTGAGGAAGTTTTATTAGAACTACGATAATTATAAACTAGTAAATTTTTAAAACTGTGTTTGTCATAAAGCTTCTATGAAACAATATAATAATGATAATAAATTTCAACAAATAAAAACATAAACCAATACTTTAAAAAGAACCAAAATTCCACAATCTAATTATAACAAACTTTTTAAAACACTATCAAATATAAATAATCAACGACAATAACAATATTTTTAAAGACCATTTGTGCATTGCATTATGTCTACACGGTTTACTATAAATCCCAACGCAAATTGTTACATGAACCCTTCATCCACTTGCGTCTTCAAATAACAAATAATAACCTGAATATCAACTTAATTGGCTGCAAAACCACTTGGTAATAATGCAAATACACCGTATAATTATTTCCAAAACACGAGTTCTATTTTATTTTTGAAGAATTTTTTAATATTGAAATATGTACGTCTGAAATTATTCGTAAAATAACATCTGATTATGAATTTAACAAATTCACGTATGACTTGTGATCAAAACAATGAAACTGACAATACTTGTAAAGACTATGTAAAAAAAATCAAGTGCCCGCCTTGGAAGAAACTTTGACCTAAATACAATAATAAACAAACTCAAATTACTATTTACAACTATACTAAAATTAAATTTAAAAAAATTAATTTATAGTGGTGTCTCTAACTCTATCATTAATCTAGGACCTGCATACAAATACTTTAAAATTATTTCTTTACAAAACCTTTTGATAAAAATATATCGTATCCCATATTAAAGGAATATGGCAAACATAATAAAATCAAATTTTACGTATTAAAATGGCATGATAGGTTTAATGCATTATTAGAAAATGACTATTTAAAAAAAATAGGTGTTAAGATTGATTACTACAATTTAATTTTAGAAATTGAATAAAATTAAAATTCCTTTTTATATGGAACTCAATCCTAAAAATTTCATACCATTTAAACAAATTGTTAAAAATCATATTAGAATACCTGTAAGTATCAATGAAGGAACAGTAATAATACCAGCAACTGAAATAAATGATATTTTGATCTCAGAATCAATTGCTAATTTAATTAACGGAATCTGAAACATAAATCTCGAAGAAGACCGAGAAATATCAAATACAGGTAGATTCAGTTACAAATGTGGAAATAGGTAAACTTGAAATTCAATACAATAACATTGATATTCCAAATATTATTAGAACATATTATTTGAATATAGAAAAAAAAAAACTAAACTTTTATTTTTGTGGAGAAAGTTCTAAGATCTAAGATTTACTAATGCAATAAAACACGATATACAAATTGTTGACGATGATCCTGTATATTGAAAATTATTTGAGGATCCTCATCATTTAAAAACTAAAATACAAAATCAAATTAGAATGCTCGATAGCAAAATAATTAGACCGAACATATCGCCTTATAGGTCACCTGTTTAGATATCACCGAAGAAAGTTGATGCAAATGGCAAGAAAAAATTTAGACTTAATATTGATTATCGAAAGCTCAATTCTAAAACCATAGAGAATCCATTATCTCAAATTGACAAAATTTTAGATAACTTTGCAAAATGTGTTTATTTCTCTACATTAGACCTCGCACTGGCTTAGTCCCGGTTTAATAAAAAAAATTGCTTTTACAGTTCAGAATAGACATTACAAATACGTTTGAATTCCATTTGGCATCAATGCTCCAAAGCACATTTCAACATGCTATGGACAATATAATACAAGATTATCTTTACAAATTTTGTATTGTTTTTATGGATGAAGTAGTATCTTTTTCAAATCTCTCTAAAAACGCATAATACACATTAAAAAACATTTTCTAAAAATTTTGTTCCTATATTCTACTTGACAAAAGTGAATTTTTATGTAAAGAAGTGGTTTTTTTTAGAACACGTGATTACCCCTTATAGTAATAAATTAAATCCATCAAATATAAAAGCAATACAAAATTATATCTACCTAAAACTACTAAAGAAATTAAATTATTTATTGATTTGATAAGATATAATCAAAAAATTATGCAGAATTTTGCAAAAATTGTTCAAACTTTTATCAAATGTCAAAAAAAAATCCAAAATTGATTTTAATAATACTGAGTATTTACAAGCTTTCGACCAATGTAAATAACTCAATATTATAACAACTGATTCATCTACTGTAGCTATTAGAAGTGTACTCAGCCAAAATAATAACTATTTGACTATTGAGCAAAAATTGTTGGCTATAGTTAAATCAACTAAACATTTTTGACCTTACTACTACTATCTACAAAAAAACCATTTATAATAGAGACCGACCATAAATCACTTCTATGGTTATTTCCTCAGACTCTAATTTACGGCTAACTAAATGGTAATTACAACTAGAAGAATTTGATTATCTAATTTAATATAAAAAAAGTAAGGAAAACGTAGTTACTGATGCTCTTTCCCAATTAATTAATTAACATGAAAGAAGTAGTAAATAAAAATATAGATTTAGATATTTTGTATTTGTATGCAAATGTTGATAAAAAAATTAATTAACATAACCTCTGATAAAATTGACCAAAAATTAAATGTTGACAAAAATCAAAACAATAAATCCAAGAATACACAACATTCTGCAGAAAACAATCTCGTATTCTATAAACCAATTTTAAAAAATCTTTTAAATTATTTTACAAACTAACTAATTCTCGAACTAGGTGATAACTATGAAATTTCTCACAATAAACAATTTTAAAACAACATGGAAATGACTTTTGACGCAAATGCTTGAAAAAATAATTACTCCAAAAAATGTATATAGGATATATTTTAAAGATAAAGAATTAGAAATAGTTTTTGTAAAAATTGCTCAACACCTTTTTAATAATAAAGTTAAGTCTGTTAAAAAAAACCTGATAAACAATTCAAGGCAATTAATGCATATCATTTACAAAATCACCACGGTATAACACAGGCATATAATCATCTAAAACAACTATTTTATTGGCCTGATATGAAAACAAAAATTAACAAAATTATTAATAAATTTAAACAAATATGATAGAAACTAATACAAATTTCAATTTTTAAAACCATTAATTTCAAAATAACTATTTGATATTATTCACATATAGACGCTTAGTTTAGAAAGAAATAAATGTTTAACCTTTATTGATTTATTTTTACAATACACTCAAGTTTATTTTATAACATATGCTTTTGAAATTACAGTTTTAAACGAATTAGGCATTACTTCTCACATTATGGTTATCCAAAAAATTTTTTTTGTAATAAAGGAAAAGAATTCAAGAACAAAGTTGTTCAAAAATTTTGTAGAGTATTCAAAATTGACTTACACTTTCCTACAAATTACAATAGTAAATCAAACTCTTCTATAGAAAGAATAGATTGTAATATTTTGAAAAAAATAAGAATTTTTAAAATGCAAAATGTTAACAAAACACTACAAAACATTATGATATTTGTTGTTCTTACATATAATCAGTTTTTCATTCAGCAACAAGTTACACTTCATTCACATTACTTTATGATCCGTATAAAAATTTAAATGCGTATGAGATAGACTTAGATAAAATAATATATGAAACTTATAACAAAAAAAGAAAATCTGAAATACTACCATTCTATGATCAATCAAAAGCAACTTAATAAAAATACAAAAATACTTGAAAAACGAAATCAAAATAAAGATAAAGAAATTGAAATAAACCAACCCACTGTATATTTTAAAAGACAACGAATTTGAAAAGCAGATCTTTGTTACGATAAAGTCAATATAACATCAATCGATAAAAATAAAAGAACAAAAATTAGAAAAAACTCTAAAAGAACTACAAATATTAAAACCAGAAAAATAAAACGTTTTAAGAAAGTTTTTCCATTAAGACTCAATCTGTCGACACAGATCAAGGGTCTTTGTATAGAAACAATTGAGATCACAGGTTATTTTACTGAAAACTTAGGTCCAGTGAAGCTACTTGACTATTACCATAAGTTCTATTTTTACTTTAATATAACTAATTTTAGAGAAAGTTACCTTAAACTTTTTGTTAAACTAGAATTTTTAGAATGTAAGAATTTAAGTTCTACTTCTTTACTGTTTAATGTTTAAAATAAACTGTATGTCAATCGAAGGACAATTGCATAAATTTAATAATCGTCCAAAGCGTGCAATAATGCATGTATAAGGTACAGTAATCAAATATGTCACTGGAAATCCAGATAATAATGACATAGAAATTAATATGAATTTACAGTATTTTTTTGAAAACCAAGATATTGTCAAACAAATAGACAAATATAACTTTTGCTAATCATATAACCAAACGTTATTCAAAAGATCTAAAAATTGTACAAAATAATTTACATCAATAAGAGCCATTAACAATGTAAGCAATGCTGCTGGTATTCAACTAATGATTCAGTACAATAACTATATGAGTCTAAAGTTACTAAACATTTTCCAAAGCAAAGAGAGAACCTTATCACTAGCATTCTCAGAAATAGTAAATTTAAAAATAATTTTTCATAGGAAAATAATTGAAATAATTGCTCAATTAAAATCAGTTTATAAAAAAACTGAAATTAAATAGATATCATATTTTTAAAATTTTCAAAATTTCAAAAGTATTTACATGTATACTTTAAGTACCCATCCTACCATATTTTCTTATGTAAGAATTTACCCAATACCCAACTT
The DNA here is from genome assembly GCA_963932245.1 of Tachinus rufipes. Lineage (NCBI taxonomy): Eukaryota > Metazoa > Arthropoda > Insecta > Coleoptera > Staphylinidae > Tachinus > Tachinus rufipes. The sequence goes on from OZ010750.1 coordinate 15,159,033, forward strand.
ACAAAATAATGCTCTAATACCATCTCCAAAGTGTACAAAAAAAGTTATGAACCAATGAAAAGTGCAAAACGATTGATAAACAGACTGATTGTATTACAACACCACAAGTGAATAAGTGTACTTTTAGTAATAACAAATATTGTTTATATGCCGTAGCATGTAATGATTATAAATTTTATACGCAACTAAACAACGGAAAAATATTAATCACACCTTGATGTAATTGAAGAATGTTTAAATAAAAAAAATAAAAAGTTACAAAAGATAATGTTTTTATTTCATCAGAAAATAATTGTAAAATCAAAACTAAACAAAAAATCTTTGAAAACTCATTCAATAACTTTACATTTAACAAATTGACAATTGCTAATAGTCAAAAATATCAATCTTATATGACAACAAATTTGCAACAAAAACGTTCGCATGATTTTAAAAATCTAAAAGAAAAAGCTTATAATATTCAAAGCAAAATAAGTTTGCACCCCATATTGCATGTAACCTATTTTTTAATAACTGCAATTATATTAGTATTCATAACCATTGTATGTATTATAATTTATATTTTTAAGAAATAAAAAAAAAATGTTGTGCCCCAAGAAACAAATAGTTAAAAAGGAACAAAAGCTCCAAAGTAATCAACCAATCCGCCTTCATGTTTTACCAACCGAGGACGTTCTGTCTTAAGGTGGAAAGAATTATATCATAACGCTTTTTCTAATAACATCATATTCTGTCTCTCTGTAGTCACATATATTGTCTAAAGTAACAATAATAGATATTCTAGCTAGACTAGATACGACATAAAAATAATATTCTTTTCTAGAATACTTTATGATTCTTAATAATTATACTAAGTACAGTGTTATCAGAAAGAGTTTAGTCCAGCTTGTTGTTTAGTTAAAACAAAAACTGTGTTTTTAAAATAAATAAATAATATCAAAAACTCGAATTAAATAAACAATGACAAGTGCAAATTAATGACATTTTAATAAAAACATCACAAAACTTTAATTAAAGCTTTAAAATAATCTGATGAAAAATATCTGATTTAAAAATTGACTAACGCAAATAATATTGTTAATATTGTAAAACCATTAGAATTAGACTCAATAAAATTAAACGGAATAACAAATATTGCATTAACATGAGAAAATTTATCAAATCATGTTGACAAAATAGTTATCTGACTTAGTCCGGAAGAGTTATATAATTCACAACAAGCTATTTAATACATACGAATGATATCTAATCATTGTATTTACTGCATTTTTAAATAAAGTTTTTAAAACTTAAAACCCCGCTCAAGTAAGTTAACTCTTGTGTATTTTTTTATCTAGTTTGGACGATCGTCCTCACATCGACATCTCCGATTTTGTACATGGAGTACCAAAATATAAAGATTCTTAAAATGTTAGATCTCTAGGTGCAATAGAGTGTAAATGGCGGTCATTTTAATTTTTTGTCTTTTTCAGTTTTTGCGGTGTAAATAAGCAAAAAATAGTCAAAAATCACATTCAAAAGGATGTATCTTATAGGAAATTTTCTGTAGAACACGATCCCGCCTTTGGTTTTTCGAAATTTTTTGTGGAAAATCGGAAAATACCATTTTATGTAAAATTTAATATCTTCGATTCCGCCACGTGGAATTACCTTTAAGCTTTTGAGAATATTTGTGGCTCAATGTAAACAATTTCTTTCAAAACAAATTTTAACAACATTTTGTATTTATATTTATCAATCACAAAAATAAATCAAAACTTTTATCTGATATTCAAACGCAAACTAAATATAATACGCAAGTTTCTTACAAATATTTATTGGTTTTAATAACATTACACAATATAAGGTTTTATAAAAACTGTTTACTTAATTCTATTACAACTTATTTATATAAGTTAAAACTTTAAAACTATTGTAAGTTGATTTTGCCAAATATGATTAGACCTTGGAAAAAATAATAAAATTTGTTGTATAGATTTAGGTAAAAACTCGAACAAAGTTTGAGCTCACATTTTGTTTAACATATTCATAACAGAGGGCGTTACATTGCACCATTTTATAAACTAATAATGTTATAAAGCCTATTATTACACTAATAACATTTCAAACATAGTTGTAAAATATTTTCTTTATTATATTACTTTTTTGTTGGCACTTGCATTATTCAAATTTGTATTTTTTGTAATCTTTTGTTAATATATACAACAAATAAAATAATATTAGAAACTTTAATAGCAGTGTAAACATAACCTTACTAATTTTTTTTTTTTTTAAATTCTACTTTAGGGCTTTTGGGTATAACATACTTCTTACTTGATAATTTGCTGAGTGTGTTAGTGGGTCACATGCAGTAACCAACTGTTGATCATATTCTTGAAATGGGATTGGGTCCCCACTCCTGTTTTTCAGCTGCTTCATTGATGATATAACGTAGGTCAATATTTACATTCTAAGCATCTGAAAGTTACCACCATAATATTAACTTTGATCGATCGATTCTCAGCGCTGAAAAAAAAGCAATAATTGCACTTATTAGTTCAGGATATTAGTTTAATACATGTTTACATTTAACTATAACTACTTTTAATAATAATAAATAAGTTTAATAAGTAAATAAAACAACTACTATGTTTTTACCACTAATTTATTGTTGTAAAATTACATATAAGGCATATACAATTTTACAAAATACATTTCAACGTTTTACGGTCATTATCATTATCAAGTGAGAAACAAATGAATGAAGCAATACATATATATATAGAGCAATTGGTGAATTGGCAGGAGAATACAAGAAATTTTACAGAATATTAAAAAGTGGATTATACTAAATTAGATCGGTTTGCTCGTTCAAAAGGTTAACGAGCGGATTATGGGAATGTTTATAAATTTCGGCGGCTTCTAAAAGATTAAGCTTAGTACCTTTTGTACAGGTATGTAAAATGATTAATGTTTGGGAATGTATGATTACAATCTAAAATATGATTTGAAAATGAACTAGAATTTTTATTTAAACAAAATGCACGATAATGTTCAGCGTATCTTTTTTCAACACTACGGCCCCGTTTGACCTATGTATAGGCTATTACATTCAGGACATGACATTTTATATACACCAGACTTTTTTAAAGAGTCAACTTTATCTTTAGCATTAAAAAGAATGTTTGATAATTTACAACTTGGTCTAAACGCGATTTGTTGATTTTGTTTGCGAAGAATTAAATGATTTTGTCTGTGGTTTTACCAAAATAAGTTAAAGTTGAAAATGAATTTTTATTTATATTTAAAGATCTTGGATAAATTTAAATCATTGTATTTTGATAACGTTTTTTGTTTATTAAATTTTGAATAAGATTGATTGGAAAACCATTTATTATTTCAATTGATAAAATAGTGTTTAATTCTATGGTAAGGTTATTAAGTGATAATGGTATTGAAAAAGCTCTATGTACTATAGAATGAAACGCAGCTAATTTGTGTGACATTGGATGATTTTAATTGAATGGAATAGTAGAATTTGTGCTTGTTGGTTTTCTATATATATTAAATTCTATTTTGTTATTTTTATGAATTAATGTAAGATCTAAAAAGTTAATTTGATTATGTTCTTCTGTTTCTAGAGTGAATTTGATTTTAGGGTGTATGCTATTAATAATATTTAAAAATTGATTAAGTTGACGTGCCGTACCATTAAAACACGCAGTTATGTTGTCCACATATTTATACCAAAATGATATGAGTTTTTTAATAAAATCTTTTTCAAAAATGTGTTCTTCAATTTGTGACATAAATATGTCTGCTAACAGGGAGCTTAATGGAGAACCCATTGCTAGACCAGTATCTTGTTTGTAGAATTTGTTATTAAATTGAAAATAATTTTGTTTCAAGCAAGTTTCAAAAGCATTAAAAATTTCTGATTTTATAATTATGTTTAAATTGTTTTTATCTAAAATAATTTGAATAATTTCAAGGCAATTATTTGTAGGTATATTAGAGAACTACTACTACTAGTGACGTCAAAAGATACAAGTTTTGAGTTTTTTGGAGTGGTTATTAAATTTAAGTGTAGAGATAAAATTAGAGAATTCTTTACTGAACAAATTTTATAGTTAAAAATCACATTTTTTTATACACCGATAACCATTACAGTGTGAACTAGCTACTAACCGATGCTTCTAAGTATACCAGATAATGGGTCTACTACGAATGATTAATACTCCACTAGTAGAATGTCCTGATTGCTTGTTTCATCCATAGTTAGAGCCGGTATAGACATGAAGACGATTATCGCTATAAAAAAAATCAAAATTTTGTTGTTTTACTCAAATAGCAAAAACTTGTTTAATTATTTTCCATAATTTTTTATTGGTTTATTGCAAAAACGGCTCAAGTAGTTTGGACAAAAAGTTGTTGAATACAGTAGACTACCAATTGTCTCACAGTAAAAAATAGATTTACCTAATGGCTCATTGTTCTAAAAGTTTTCTTTGTTGGTTATCATTTCTTTCTCAATAGGAGTTGAAATAGAGTAGTAGTTATTGAAATTATAACGTTGAACCATATTTTTGGTGTACTTGGGTTGACTGACAAAAATTACTTCTGGCTTAATGTCAATTTGCATTCTAAAATAATTTAAGTAATTTGAAGCAAAAATGATTTTAAATTTGGTTTTAATCAGTGTATCACAGGCTTTAAGTTGATCTACGTTTTTTATTTGATTAACGTATAGATTATAGTTGATCTGCTTTGTGTTTTGCCTCTTCAACTAAAATTACATTGTCTAAACATATGACATTGCATAGCAAACTCACGTCGTAGCTAACTAAAATAGTCTTCTCTATCTTTTTGTCCATTTTTCCTTGTTTGCGGTCATAGAGTTTATAACAGTCTTACACTAAACTATTGAATGTTTTTAGTTTTATTTTTTGTTCAAATCCAAGTTCTGTTGGACTCTGACCTTTGATTGAGTTGGTTTCTATTTGATACAATGTGGACACTGGATAATACACATCTTAAGCCTGTACATTTTCTTTCAAATTTTGCGCATGTATAATGATACGTTCTTACTCCAAAACCGTTTGCATTTTTTTTTTCATCTTACCATTTTGTTGAGGAATATATGCATTAGATTTGATTTAAAAAACTTTCAGTTTTTTTAGTAGATCTTGTGTTTGGACATTTTTGATTTTGGTGGCGTTGTCTGACATTAAACACTTAATCCTTCTATCAAATTGATTTTCCGTCATTTTCAAGAAGATGTTCAATTTTGTTACGGAATTGTTTTTGGTTTTTAAGAAATAAACGGTACAAAAGTGGTAATTTTTGAAGTAAGAAATACTTGGCTTTTCTTAGAGACTAAAGATTATCATGAATTAAATCTAAGACTTTTTTGATTGTTGGGATGTAATTTTGATGTTGCTTGCCATGTACACATCTTTCACATACATAGTTTTCCTAATTATTTGTGTACTTAATGTCATTCTTGTTAAGAATATTTCTGCCTTGACATTTTGATGTACAAACTTATTATCTCAAGTTTTAATTAAAATTGACAGTATACATCTTTTAGACTCGACTTGACAAAATGTTATTTCAACATCTTTCTGTTTTGCTTAGCCATGGTAACTACTTTCTTTTTATTAAAAGTTTTGAAAATTGATATTTGCTCATATTCTTTATCCAACATTGTGTCACTGAAAACAGGTTAAAAATCAGATCTATTACATATAAAACATTTCTCAATGTTACTGGGTCTCACTAAAGTATATTAAAAGCTTTTATGTCCACATTGCTCAAACCAATTCCATTAAGCTTGCTTGCATCTCCGATCATACCAGTTTAGCATACTTCAACAAAGTTGGACAGCCATTTTCTCCAAAACGTCATATGTAATTTGACTGCACAGTCCTGATACCAGAAGTTTTTTCTACTGTCTCCACATCTTAACGGTCAATGTCCAATAGTGATGAAAGATTGATTTGTGGTTTTTCTAATATTCTTTCAATTTGGTTTTTTAGTATTATCACGATTTGAATTGCCTTTCAAATATTAGAACGTTAGTTGTTTTTGGAATAAGTCACATATTTAGCAAGTTTTTGCAAAACTTCTTAACATGTTTTTTTATTCCATATTTAAAGCACTTAACTGACAAAGTTTCTTGAACATTTTGAGAATTTGACTTTGGGCTGTGGCTTTTTATGTTTGTTTTTAAATAAAAGAGTTAAATCGGTTTGTCGAGTTTGTCTTCCTTCCAATTGTAAGCGTTTGACAAATTTGGAAAAACTACTCTTGGTAGCAGCAATATTATTCTAGCCAGTACAAAAATGATACAGGATTCTAGACAGTAGCCAGCTTTCTTTGAGTTTTTGCTTTCAGCTTGAAGATATTTTATTTATTTAAGTTGTTGCAGCTGCATGCAATTCTTCACGGTTGTTTTTGTAGTTTTGTACTTGAAGCTAAAAAATTGTTGAGTTCTGACTTTTTTTTGTTATATCAGACAAAGTTTTTCTAACATTTGACTTGCAGAATTATTGACTTATTCTGGTTTGGGTCTACATTTTTACCTATGTCTTGACGATAGTACGGTTAAAGAAATTTCTCCTAAAAGTTTTGGTTTTACATTTCTGAACCGTCAGTGAATATTTGTTAGAATTCCTAGCATGCCTTGTACTACGAGTACATATATGTTTAAATGGCAAAATGTATTTTGTTTGAACAATGTTCATAAAAATATTTATAAAAAATGCAAAGATCTGCAACATTACGCCTGTGTTCTAAAGTATCTCAGTCATTAGTAAATTTTAGATTGGCAATAATCCGAATAGCTTGTTTCTGAATAGAGTAATTTCCGATGCTCTTCTCCATACTTTGAAACAATATGCAATACAAAGACAAATATAAGTTTTATATATATGCAAAAATTGAACAGAATTAAAACACTTTTTTTATTTATTATTAAGAAATTCTAGTTTTCTAGATACTTTTGAAACTATGTCAACAACATGATTGTTTTAGAAAAGATTATGTGAGATTGTAACATTTAGAAGACAAATTGAAAAAAAAATTAGATATGGATTTGTTGTTTAGTTTAATATTTGGTACTAATGATACCTTGGATGTGGATTTTGATTTGAGTTAAAATTGACTATGTTGGGAATGCCTTATTCAAATATTGTTTTGAGGTCTTTGTTTACAAATGCTACAGATTCTAACCTAAAAATTTCAAGACGCTTTGCCATATTTGTCAATATAGTCTTTGGAAAGTATGAAGAAGAAAAGGTGCTATCATCTGCAAAATTATGAACAAGATTTTTATCATCAAGATGGTTGCGACGGTTACTATGTGCTACTTCATATTTACAAGATTTTTAGTTATTTAAAGAAGTTCATTAATGTAAATCAAAAATAAAGTTGGGGAAAGAGCAGAACCTTGAAGAACACCAGCATTCATGATTTTGGGGTCAGAGTTAAAACCATCACTTTTAACTATAATTTTTCTATTATCAAGAAAACTATTAATAAGGTTTACAGTTTCTTTTTTATCAAGACCTATTACAATGGAGCTTGTTGACAATATTAGGATGCCATACCTTATCAAACGCTTTGGAAATGTTTAAAGTTTTTTTTTGTTTGTCTAAAGTAGAATTCCATTTGTGAGTAACTAACATATATCAGAAAATCTGTTGTCAAACGTTTTGATCAAAATATATATTGAGTATCTGAGATACAGTTATTTTGTTCTAAGCAGTTCTTAGTTTAATGTAAAAATTAATATATTTTTCAAAAATATTTGACAGATTGGACAATAATGCAATTAATTTATAATTTGAAGAAGCAGACTAGTCTCCTTTTTTAGGTACATGTTGAATACTTGCAATTTTCCAACAATTTGGGAATGTTTCATTTTTGTATGATAAAGTAAATATTTTAGTCAAAATGGGAGCTAATTTATTTGCAAATGTTTTATGAATAATAGATAGAATTTTATCTATATCTTGTGCCTTTCTGGTATTTAATTTAAGAAGATATCTTTTGACAACCTGTTGCCTAAATTGAATTGGACTCATTATTTTTCTACTAGCCGGCATTGTAGGTACAGCAATAGGAGGATTTATAATAATAGAGTTAGATTTGCATCTTTGGTTTGCAAAAATATTTGCATTTTTTTTGGATAAGTAACTAGATTGTTTTGATCATTTCGAAGAGGGGGTATTGAAGATTTTGTGCTACCTTAAATTTATTGTTTAATAATAGAGAACGGAACATATCATGATTTGCTTTTAAGTAGAATTTTACAAATCAAGCCATTTTTTATAGCAGGAGTGAGGAGGATTTTCTATAGTGACTTATAGAAAGCTAAGGACGTCAAAGCTTATAAGATATATTTTTGCTTATTAATATGCTGGACTACAAAGGTCTTAACTTAAAATTGCTTCAAACTTAAAGCTTTCTTTGCCGATGACGCTGTACAAAAAATATTGCAACTATGGTACAAGTTTTAAAAGAGAAACGCAATATTTTCAAGACAGTAACTGACATGTTTTTTTGTCAATTTAATTTCTCTTTATGCTCCACACTTTCATGAAATTTGAGAGGCTAAAGTAAAATTGTTAAAAAGACATCTTCATGATTATTTTGGGATCAAGCTTTGATTTTTGAAGAACTAGACAGTTTTGTGTCCATCTTAAATTGCGTTCTCTTTGATTACAGACTCCATTAATTTATTACCTCTTATTCTTGGTCATTTTCTTGTATGTATTTATCAAGATTTTTGGACGGTCGCACTTTTCAACAAAAACATACGTGGACACTTCTTATAAATCTTAATAAGATCGGAGCATTAGTTTTAATTTGTAATGATTTATTAAGCACATTGTTTGAAATTGCAGTTGGGAAGAGTGAAATCGATTCTCCCGGATCGCAACACTACCTGTTTCAAGTTTTATTGCATATTTAGCGCATTATTATTTTATTTGTTTAAGTTGAGTAGAATTTAATTTATTATTATTTTTGTGCGTTATTTAATTTGATTTAATTTTGGATTTTTTAAAATTATTTTATTATTGTGTTCTTTTGTACATAGAACAGAACAGACTCGTAATAACCGTGATGGAATACACATCGTTCCTCGCATCGGGTTAAGTTACTCACTCATATAATAATTAGTGTGTTAAAAAATAATAAAGGATACAACTCATACAAATTGTAAGTAAAATATTTGTTTTATTTTATATAAATTGTATTTTTGCTGCGTATGGAATTTTAAGGTGTAATACAGTTTTTATGTGTATAAATCTGTAATAAAATTATTTAACATTAATACTATGATTGTAGAAATCTAGTTTTTGTAACATAACTTTATTAAAATTTTAATAAAACTGATATAAATTATTGAAATAAGATTTATTTTTTTTGTTTTATGTAGGGAGAAAACAATTAGGTCAGGTAAACAATAATGATTGAGTATTTTATATTATTCTGACGTGTTTTTCTTATACGTAATCCTGTAATGCACTGACAAAACTAATTAAATTTATAAAAATAAATCGCAAAAATATAATTTAATTAAATTTCTTCTTACGTATTAACAATTGACATTTACAATATACGTCAGTTCTGTCAAATTAATTGATAAGTTAATTAAAGAATAATTGAATATATAACTCTCTAATTTGTTTCAAATCAGACATCCATATAATTGCATGTCATAAAAATGTCGTAAATCGATAAATATCGTGGGCGGGATATTGCCGAACGCGACCTAACAACGGCCACTCGACACCGTCGTTGGGGCACGTTGCTAAACACATGCTATTTTATTTTTGAAACGTATAAATCATTAAAATGCGATCACGTGTATTCGACAAACTGCACTCGGTCTATTCCATACCTACAGGTGTTTTAGAGGGAGATGAAATCAATGCCTAAACAAATACGAGTGAGTGGGAGATGGATGTAGTTCCCTAACGCAATATGTATTGCGGATTTAAAAGGATCTTATTGATTTTCAAATTACCTGCTGCCGGCTGCATCCCGTAACGCTCGTAGTCAACCAAAGAATTGTATTGTATATGAATTTAAAGACGTAAATATGTTGGACTGAAAATGATAAATGATCAAATAATTTATTCAAATTCATCTTTGAATTTCAACTACACTTATTGAGATTATCTCACTAAACATAAGATTTAATAATTAATTAATTGACTTTTACTTTAAGGAATAAATTTGGAAAGCTTTATTTTAAAGCATTCTTTAAATGTTTTGCCTCTGAATTATTATGAATAATTGATTATGGGATTTTAAGGTATATGAAATACAAGACAAAATACGGAGTTCGAGTCTAACCGGCATATAGATTACATTACAGTGTGCTTTGAGTAAAACGAGGAACATTTCAATTTAAATAGCTATTTAATTGACTAAGTGCAAATTTGTGTATCAGTGATTAGAATAAGTGTTTATTAGGGTGAGAGATAAGTTAGCGAAGGCGGATAACGTTTTCCCAAAGGAATATCAGATAAGTGTCTTTTATTTGTTATATTTAATCAAGATAATTATGTAGATCAAATTGAAATGATTAATTTAGACTTAAATAACACTTGTATATGCAAAAAACACAAATAATATCGATTTTTTATAAAGTTATAAATTCTATCTCAATAGTAAATACAAAACTATTGACTATCTGCAATCAAGTCTCGGAAACAATTAGGTTTAGAAATTACTCAGCGGTTTTATGTTTCTTATTTTTAGCCATCCAAGACTTTTGCTGTATGTCTATAATGATTTTACAAACAAATAGTTTTTTTAATTTCTTTAGTAAATACAAAAAAAATCAAAGTTGACGTAAGAAAAGCTCTGTTAAATATTTTCATTGCAAGAGATGAAAGGTTTGCTGTTGACTTCTTTAATCTTTAAATTTTAACCACTTTAGATTACGATTTTTTATAGCCGTTATTTATCCACTTTTGGACATAGGTCTCTCCGTTTCTCTTCCAACGTCTGTCGATTTTGTGTCTTCTGATACCACCGGCTTCTAGCGGCCGCTTTAATGTTGTCTAGCCAACTTTTTTGGAGTTGGCCTCTACTTCTGGTTGTTGTTTTTGGACGCCATTGTGTGGTTTTAAGCGTCTATTTGTCACTGCTCTGCTTTGCAACGTGCCTCACCCAGCTCCATTTTAACTTGGCTATACGATCTACTATGTCAGTTACTCTTGACCTCTTTTTCTTACTGTTTTGTTCCTAATTTTCTTCTTTAGTGATATTCCCAGCATTGCGCGTTATATTGCTCTTTGTGTTGTTTTAGAGGCTTAATGTTTTGAACCAATATGTAACTACAAGTTTGCCAAACGTTGCTCATGTAAGACCAATGACTTTTTTGGTCTGATTTTCCTTCCCTAACTTAATAGTGTGACCGAGGTAGATATATTGTTCAACGCACTCAATAATATTGTTGTCAATAGTAATGTAGGGGTTGCTAGGGCTCATAATCTTGGTTTTGCTTAGGTTTATTTTTAGCCCGATGTTTCTTGAAGCTTGATTGTAAGCATTTCCTAGTTCAGCGGAATTGTTTGAGATGAAGACAATATCGTCAGCACAACAAAGGTGGCTAAGGTATGTCCTATCGATCTTTACGCTTTTCTGTTTTAGTTGTTTAAAAGCGAATGACTAGAAGACATAAGGTGAACAGTTTGGTTGAGATAATATCTTTTTGACGCACTTCTTTCTTTATATTTATTTTGTTGGTGGTAAGTCCTTTCTTGATCTTAACGTGTAGTGTAGCTCTCTTATAGAGGTGTATCTTTAGTCCACTCTTGTATTTCTCATAGCTTTTAGGATTGACCAGGGGCATTATATTCAGTGGTTTTTTCAATTAGATTTCATATTGTTTGTAGGTGGTCGGTTGTGCTAAACCCGCTGCAAAATCTTACTTGCTGTACTGCTTGATAGTCAAGTTTTTCTGTAACTTGGTTGCATATGATTTTTGTAGACAATTTGTAGAGGTGTAATAATAAGCTAAATAAACGATAATTTTCTATATTGGTAGTGTCTCCCTTTTTGAACAGAATTATTACTTCCGCGTTACATCATTTGGTTAGGATTTTGCACTGCTTTTTTCATATCGATTCCACTCAGTTTTAGCATTTCAGTTGTGATTTGGTCTTCTCCCAAACACTTCTTATTTCTTGGATGGATGTTTCTGGTATGTCCTCTGATCTTATTTGTACTTTACATGGTGTTTTTTTGTATAGGTCAATGCAAAACTTTTGAATTACTTTTGGTAGTTGTTCTAAGTCTGAGATTTCTACTCCGTTTTTGTTCTTAAGTTTGGTTATTCTTGTTTTTCTAATTGAGAGCTTGGATCTAAGCATTTTTATATTAGCATTGTTTCCAATTATTGTTTGATCATCTTAGTGTTGTATGATCGTATGTCTCTGCGGATGTTTGTTTTTATTTTTTTGTTTAGTATTTTGTACTCTTTAGTTCTTTTTGCCATGTTTTTTTGTTGCTCTATTATTTTTTTGGTGATTGCATTTAGTTTTGGGTCTCCTACACGTTTTATTCTACCGCATATATTCTTTGTTACTACTTGGGTGGCGATTTTGATCTTCCTTGCAAGTTGATCTATATGCATGTTTGTCATTTCTGTGAGTTGCAAGTGTTGCTAATTCTTGCTAGTACTTTTTCTAGTTGGATTCTAACTTTTTGCGTGTAGGGAACTTTGTTCTTTTTATTAATTTGTTTTTTTTTTGCTTGAGGTTTATTCTTATCTCTGCTCGAACCATCGTGTGATTGCTTTCTGTATCGAACTTGTTCAAGATTCTGACATCTTTGCGCATTGATCTGCTATTTGCAAGAATAAAGTTTTTTACCAAATTGTCTGGGCTTGTTCATGTCCACCTGCGTTGAGGTGGTTTTTCTAAAACGTATTTAAGTAGTACAAATTCTTTTTTTCAAGAAAGTTTGCTAGCATTTTTTTTCTATTGTTTTTTTTTGCCGAGACCATGTTTTTCCGGTATACTAGGAGTCTTTGTTGTTGTTGGTCTTCTTACCAATTTGGGCGTTAAAATCATCACTAATATGAAGCGTGATTTTTCTAACTATTTTGCTTGTTATATCTTTATACATTTGCTCTACTTCTTTGTCGTCTGAGATACTTGTCAAACAGTAAATCTGTTATGTTTTTCTGGTATAACATATGTTTTTAGGTTAGTGTATTTTTTTAACTTTTTTACCTTTTTGACGTGTTTTTGATAGTCCCACGATATTCCACTTAATAGATTTTAACTCGTGAGTTAGTTTGTCCAAGTGTTCTATGGATCTTATTGTGCGTATGTTATATGTCGCTATATATGTGTTCTTGTCTGTAATTATTGGTGGTAAAATTTTTGTTTTTTCTAAAATCTTTATGGCAGATTGACGGGTCAGTTTGAGATTTAAAGTTAAACTTGCTACTCACTTGGAATCTATTTAAAATTGACGTTTTTATTTCTTACGGAGGTTTTGGCAAAATTAAAACACTGCGCTTGCCTTGCGTGATGGTGAGTTTGTTTAACAGCCAACTCTCTGAGTGCAGACGCTGGTTGCAGCCACCCATTCTAGGCCGTTGTAGATTAGTCTTAACTTCATTTCACATTGTTTACCTTAAGTGACCCTACTTGGAGCTTTTCTCCGGCTGGCATTGCTGGTTTATTGAAATTACTGAGCCTTCACACTACGTTAAAGTGTTAATCCCCGAGATTACGATTATTATTAAGTAGTTTGAACTAGTGTGTTTACCCATCTACCCAAAAATTTGTTATAAAAAAACTACAATCAAAGATCATAATTATCATTGAGTAGTTTAAACTGAAGTGCTCACCTACCTGAGCAACACGTGGGTGATTACTTCAAATTATTATTACTACAGAGTAGGTTGAACTAGAGTGTTTACCCACACACCCGGGAGTTTGTTATCAAGAAATTGTAAGTTTTTCTTTTTTGCAAGCAAAGTCAAAAGAAAAAATGATGAATCTAATCTTTTGATGCTCAACATTTTGGTGGTTGCTTGGGTCATTCCAGTTTATGATGATGACTGCCCAAGTGTTTGTTAACAAAAAGTAATTTTTTTTTTGCCAAAAGAAAAGATGATGAATCTAATTCTTTGCTGACCAACACTTTAGTGGATGTATAGGTTATTTTAGATCATAATTACTATTAAATGGTTTAAAGTGCCTGTCTACCCACCTGAGTGTTTGTTATCACGATATTAAATTTTTTTTTTGCAAGCGTTAGAAGTCAGAAGAGGAAACGATGAATCCCATTTTTTGATGACCAACATTTGGGTGATCATTTTAAACTATTATTATCATTGTGAAGTTTAAATTGGAATGTTTACTTGCCCGCCCAAATGTAATTATAATTACATAAACTCTACTTATGTATTAGAGCTAGTTAGTTTGGATTCACAATTGGATTAAATTATAGTCTATTTAAATCAAAATACAAGTAATTGTTTGCATTCTACTTTTGATTTGAATAGGTTCAATTAAGTGACCAATAAAAGCAGAATACTATTAAAACCTATACTGTTTTGGCCACCCTTGGGTTTTTCAGTTTAAAGCATTTTTAATGTGTTCCAGGCGTGCAAAATTTAATGCCAATGCACAGCGAGACGACCTATACAATTTCAAATGCCAAACAGGCTACGTTAATCTTGATCTAGATATTGATCTAAATCAACAACAAAGATAGTTTTTGTCTTGATCCACCACAAGAACAATTTGCCGTTCTTTTCGTTTGGGACATAAAGATCATCATATACACTTCATGGTGTTTTAAGTGTCTGAACTCATCTACCTAAGTTGCTTGATTAAAGCACTAAAAGATAAGGCAACGACCTGCAGAAGCAGGTAAAGAGTGACTTTAAGCCTAACTATGAGGAAACCAAATATTCCGCTAGTTATGATCATTATCTATTCTTCTAAAAGTAAAAAAAAAACACTTTACGGTATTTCAGAACTGAACACTGAATAATGACAAAGCAAATACCTTACAAGAGAAAATATACGGCAAAGTTAAGAATACCTATGAAGAGATCCAACAGACTTTGCTAATTGTGATCCAATTATTAATCAAGGACCATCTACCAATCTTCCATGGTTTGAGATACAAAGATAGAGACCGTATATTTTTTTAGAAGTTAAAAAAACACTTCACAGTGTTCCAAGTTCTTGAACTGAATAATAAGACAAAGACTTGGCAGGAGCAAACAGACGGCGACCTCAAGCCCAACCATGAGAAAACCAATCAGGTTGTATAAGAAAGTTTGATAATCCTGATCTAATAAATAGTCTAAGTTAGCAACTGTTGACCGAGCAACACAAACCAAACCAAAAAAACTGTTGCTCCAAAAGCGTCAAAACCAACTACGGTTAACCGTCTTATAAATTTAGCCAACAACCAGTAGAACCAACGGGTTTCTGATGTCTTGAAGTTTACTTCGAGATTCTAACCAATACTACTACTAAAATCAAAACAAAGCTGAAACGCTTCAAAGTCAAGCTTACTAACAAGCAAAAAATTTAAACCCAAAAAGACGCCGCCGTCAAGTCATCTAATCAGTCAGGAATCAAGCAGCCAGTTGCTTCTGTTAACGGAGTTTTAATTTGATGGAGAGCACAAAACTTAAAAAATAAATTACAAGCTTGCAATGAATAAAAATACATAGTTTTATGCACTACGTAATTTGGAGAAGAAAAAATTGTCAAAACAATTTTTTTATTAGACGGACAGAAAGGTTTATAGTTATTTTTTAAAATGTAGTTTTTGTACAAGTTATCATAATATCCAGCTGACAAATTAGTGTTTTGAGTGTTCCATATCTCCGAAACCGTTGCTATGACAATCCATGTGTATTAAAACTTTTTTACGTTCTTTTTTGAACACCCTGTATGTAGCAGATTTCTAGTAGAAGCGTTGCAATACAGCTTCTTACAATTCAATAGTATTAAAAAGCTTATTAATACACTAATAACATTCCAAAAATAGTTTTAATTGTATATGGCATGCGTCCAAGTTTAAAAATTGAAGTATTGTGTTTTATTATTATTCCTTCGATTTGAAATGGAATAAATAATTTTGCAAGTTACTCATTTTTCTTTATATATAGAATTTGGTCAATAAAGACGTATTTTTGCTTACAAATATATAAAATAATTGTTTGTTTGGTTATAGTAATGTGCTGTTTCATAGCAGGATACAGCGGCACTTGTTATTGGATGACTAAAATACGCAATGCGATGTTGGCTGTTATTGTACATCCCATTTTAATGGAACGCCTACACAAAAATTGGTAGTTTTTTATTCTTAATCTGTTAGATGCCACCGAAATTCACAAATAAACAATGCAAACTTTTTCTTAATCTGTTGAATGAGCAAAAGGACACTACTTTTTAATTTTTTTTAGACCGACCGTAATGCGATTTGTTTTTCTCTCACTTCAATTTCTATATTAATTTTTTTGTATACATTTATTTTTTTTAGTTTGTTCTTACTTAACAATGGCTTTTGTAATTATTGGTGGTGATTTTTTACGCTTTTTGCAATTTTATTTACATTTTTATTTTTGTGCTCTTCCATTTTATTTGTGATGGGAAAAACTAATAAGTTTTCAGTTAGATAGTAATTAAATCTACAAAAAAAAACGGCGTTTGTTGAGTTTAGCTTGTTTACAATCTCTGAACACAGCGGAATACTTGTATAATGAAATCGGTGAAAGTTTCAACATCTTTCTCAAAAGTGACTTGAACACTATCATCATAATCAAATACTTGCACAAACATATCTCAATCAGCATTTTTTATTCTCCAATTCAATGAAGGTTTTTATAAATTTTATGATCAAGCACGCAAATGAATACGGTCATTTTCATAAACATGTTTCAAGACTTTTTAATTTAACAATGCTGCAATACTTGGTGAACAAAAGGTTAATAGCCGAGAATAATCTATTGACCACGGAAAATGTGTATGTTTTTTGTTATCCGCGGTGCGTCATCTCCGGTGCTTGTCAGTTGCAGTAGTTCTGCAGGTAAGAAGCTTTATCACCGCTAATCGTAGGGAAGGTATTGTGATTCAATTTTTTTTTTTTTTTAATTTCCTTTCTTATCTTTGCCACCGTAGCTGTCACTAAATCTCTGAAACAAAGCTTTTATAATAGCATTAAATTAAGTACATGCTTTGCTAAGATGCATGTACAAGTCTTGCTTAAAGGGTTGTGCTGCTAGCAGCCACCTGTCTGTATACATAACCCCTCTATCTTTTTCTTATAGATTTAAGGTACTTGGATAAGAGTGTGATGCCAATATTGTGTTTGACAATATACGCACTAAGAACTGCAGAAGCTGCCCTGTGATGTGATGTAAATTGATTTGCACAAAGTTTAACATTGAACTTACCGTTATTGTTCTTTGGCGACCGTCGGTGGGTTTTGATCCACAACCTTCTCGACAATCTTTTCTTTTGTGGTTTGTCTTCGTTTTTGTTAAGGAAGCCAGAGCCCGAAGCGTTATCTTGGAGAAACCTAAAAAGAGTTTACCTTTAGGTTATCCACTTTTTTCAGAGCGCCTTTATCCATAAGCAGGATGAGTTGGGTCTTATTGGTTTTTTTTTTTAAGTTGACCACTTGCCAGATCTTGGCGGTTATGGTGTTTAGCAAAGTTGACCTTTTTAGAAAGTAGGTTTTAACTATGGACCCGGTATCCATATCATCACCCTTCTTGGTTCAGATAAGTCCTTCAGATTCATGATCATAATTTCTTTAAAGGAGCATTTTTGAAAATGAAGTGACTTGTTCTTTTTCTATTTTGTCAATTTTACATAGAATAGTTGACTTTACTGTCTCCGCTTCCTCAAAGTTGAAGTAACATTTGGGGAACCTATTTAGAGTTGTTATTAGTGCAATGCTCTTAAGAGATTTTTTAAAGTACTTAATAAGGTTTCTTCATCGTCTTTGCTTTTTTGTGCTGGTTGTTTACGCGATTCCGGCGTGCTGCTGCTGGATTAGTTTTGCTTTTGCGTTTCTGATGTATCCAGAGGGTTAGCTGAAAGTAGTGTGGAGTATTGCTGCTGTGTCTTTGTTGCATTATTGGATTTCTTAGTAGGTTTAGTTGCCTGAGCATTTCTTTGTCTTTGGAACTTAAACTCAGTTCTTCCCAAAAGCCTAGACTTTGCAGTTTTGATCTTGCCTTTGTTTGTCGAACTTGGGTTCTCTAAAGAGTCTCCAATTATTTTTGTTTTCTGTTGCTACATTTTTGTTTACAATTAACGGGTTGCTTTCCCCAGAATTCTAGGAGTAGACTTCTTTTTGAGTAGTGGAGGATTTCCCACTAGTGGAACTTCCTAGGGTATGTTATTATTCTTTGACATTTTCATAGTAGTATTCCATTAGTAGAGATAATGATGCATGGTTCATGGTTAAAGATGAAGAAATGATGGGAGAAATGAAACAAATTAGAAAATAACAGAAGAACAACGGAAAACAAATAGAAGACTTGAAAATAGAACACATAGAAATAAAAAAAAAACATGAAAAAGCTTTAGGAGTGACTAGAGAGAATGGAAAAGGAAGATAAAAAACTATTAGAATAGTAGGAATGAAGATAGAAACAGAGAATGAAAAGACAATAAAAGAAGAGTTGGAGAACTTTATAGAAAAGGAACTAAAAGTAAAAACAAAGATAAAAAAGGTTAAGAAAACAGGCAAGAAAAAATGCGTTATTGAAACAGAGAACTTTACAGAAAAAATATAAATATTAAGTAATAGGAACATCTTTAGAAACTGGAAAGAGCTTGTTTATATTGAATCAAAACTAACAAAAAAAAAGTAGAAGTGCAAGCCGAAATAAGAAAATGAGCAAAAGTAAAACAATGATAATATTAAGAGAAAACAAAACCCATAAAACAACACTACACGGAAGGAAGATTGAAATAATTTGAAAACATGCTTTTTGAAAGTAAAAAAAGTAATAAGACTAACAATAATGTACTCAGAAAAACATAAAACGAGAATAAATGCAACAGAAATGACATTTTTACGGAAGATTAAAAATAAAACAAGAAGAGACAGAATAAGGAACAAAACACAAAGACAAAACTTACAGATAGAACCCATAAATTAAAAAAATAATAGAGGAACAACTGGGACGGTTTGGACATGTGTGCCCAATGAAAGATAATTGAATAACAAAAAGAGTATTTAAAACAAGAGGAAAGGGAAATCACCACCAAGGAAGACTGAGAAAAATTTAGAGTGACAATGTAAAGAAGAGAAGAAGCAGCGAGAGAAAAGGAATAACATGGAAAGGAATCAAATAAGTAACATAGCACAGAAAACAATGGAAAGAGCTGTATCAAATAAAATAATATAAAAACAGAAGCCGTACGAAGAACACTGCTAAAGTTTGCGGAAAATGTAAAGCAAAACACAAATTACGTTATGTAAATTTAAATATTTTTCTTTAAAATCTATACACTTTTGCATCCGATGAAACCAATCTTTAAAACAATTTTGCTACTCTGAGCGAGGTACCTTCAAAACAAGTGATTTAAATGCTTCAATGGCCTCTACAGGCGATAAAAAACGCTTGCCACGCATTTTATTTTTGATATGTCAAAATAGAAAGAAGTCATTGGGCGATAAATCAGGCGAATACGGGCAATGAGTCATTATTGGATATTGTTTCTAGTCAAAAACTCTACAGTTTGTCGTGCTGTGTGAGCGCTTGCATTGTCATGATAAACAATGATTTACCGGTTTATGTTGTTCTTTCTGATTTCAACGATAACTTCTGGCAAACAAATTGAAGTACACCAGTTAGCATTAACTGTCCTTTGATCTTCTAATGCAACAGTTGCAACATGACTTGTTTTTCTGAAGAAACAAGCAATTGTTCTTTTAGAAACGCTTTGTGAACGCACTACTTTTGTGGGTTTTAAGTTTATTTTGAAACACCTATACTGTTGATTGCTGTTTAGTTTTAGGCTCATATGAATATATCTAAAATTCGTCACCTGTTACAATATTATATACCGAATTTAAACGATCCTTTTTTAATTTTTTTAGCATTTCCTTGCACCACTTGAAACGTGTCTGTTTTTGTTCTTCTTTTAAATTGTGTGGGATCCAACAACTGCAAAGCTTTTTGACATGCAAATGATTGTGCATGTGTTTGTTTCGCTGCAATGCCTAAGGATACCTCTATGTTATTATAGGTCACATGTTGATCTGACAAAATCATTTCACTCACAGCTTCAATATTTTTTGCGACAACAGAGGTGCATGGACGACCTTCGCGAAGATTGTTATCAAACGTTGGTCTTCCACGCTTGAATTCTGCGAAGCATTTGTAAACCATAGTTTTGGATGGTGCTTTATCCCCAAATAACGAATTAAGTTTTTCCACACATTACTGCGGTGTTAAACCGTATCGAAAATCATAAAAAAATATAACTAGGAAGTCACGATTCAAAATTTCCTTTTTTTACACAATTATTACTTTTGTTAAATTTTGTTGAAACAAAACCGAGCAGTTTGAAATCGAATTGTCAACTGAATTATAGGTGAAAAACGTCAAATTTTACGAATATGACAATCGCAGAACGCTGGCAATACAAGCAGTACTTGATTCCGCAAACTTTAGCAGTGCCCTTCGTACAACGAAAGATAGAATTGTTTATGATTAAATAAATAAAAAATAAAATAAAATAATTTTCTCCTATGGGTTGCCTTTTCCGACCAGCACTTCTTTATAAGCCAGCATATTTATTTTATATTATAATAATTGTTTCTGTTTACTCCATTTTTGTTTTATCTTTCAGACATTTTTGTATGATATTGCATATTTATCTGCTTTTTTCATGCTACCACTCTCTTTTTTTGCAAAAGTCAAATTGACAAATTATATATCAACATAAGGTGGGCCATCTAAGTAGATGTACTATGCGAGAACGGGCGCAATTTCTAATGGGCATTTTCATGGGGTCCAAAAAATCACTTTTTGTTCTACTTTACCGACATTATTTTTGGCGGGAAATTCAAATATTGCACTTTTGGTTCTACTTTACCGACATTTTTGCCGCCAACTTGGATTTTGAACATTCGGTCGGGGACGGCCATCTGGGCGTGTCAAAGGAAGTGGGCGCTGGGAGTGAACTTGGGATTTTGGAGATCCGGTCGGGGACGCCTATCTGGGCATGTCAAAAGAAGTGGGCGCCGCCTGTGGCGCCCTTCTGTGCGCAAAGTGTGCAGTACCGCCATAAGAGTGCGTGAGTGCGAGGGGTGTGCGAAAACTCTGAAAGAGTGGGATGGAGAATGAGTGCACGTCAGCGCTGGGGTGGCAAAAAAAGTAAGTTGGGATGGATGACGTAATTGAAATTTTGCGTGTCGAGACATGTCAAAAATTTTAATTGAGTTTGGGTGAGTCATCGATAAAAGATAAGAGTTGTGTACCGGAAGTAGCAAGCGCGATAAGGATTTATGTACCGGAAGCGCATCCGGTGAGATAATTGGTGTGTGATTAATGATGAAAGATAAGGATTTAAAATATTGAAAAGTGTTGTGCAGCGGAAGTGGATTTTGGAAAAGTTGAGCTTGTTGAGACTTGTCTAAAATGTTAATTGGAAAGACGTGATTAAAAGATAAGTGCATCCTGTTGAAAAGTGTGGGAAAATAACTAAAAATATTATTGAGATGACGTCATGCAGACAAGAGCGTAAGTAGCTCATTGAAATTGAGCATGTTGAGACTTGTCGAAAATTGTAATTGTGCCGAAATAATTAGAAAGTAAGGATTTAGGAGTATTTGATAGGATGAAACCACTGACGTTTTGCGGTTTATGATCTAGTATAAATACGAGAATCGGAGGGTTCAAAATCAGTCTAGTACAACCCTCGAGAGTACACTACTACTTTATCATCATGGCTACAATTTCAAACGTTGCTGACGGTATGGTCCGATTAATGGAACAATTTGTGGCGCAAAAAGAGACTGATATGGATGTGATAGAAGAATGGATGTTCTAAACAAATTCGTATTTTAAATACGGCGTTAAAGGCGGAGACGTCTATGGGAGTACAGCAAAAGATATTGGCGAGAATCAGTAAATTGATGACATACCGGAATTTGTTGAAAGTACCTGCAAGAGCCGGAGGCAGCATCTCTATTCACGGTCAGACTAACGCTAATTGGACTAGTAAGATGGTAAAATGGGAAGATTCAAAATCTGCGTTTGACGGAAGAATTAGAACAGGAGTTTTAACCAATCTAAAACACCGGGACCCAGCAGCATATTTAAAAGATTGTGAAATTTTGTTTGTAAAACGGATAAGACTAGCATTGAAAAAGGAGCCGTTTTTTAAATAAATAATACAGTGTTTTGTGGTAAATTTGTGAAAAACAGTCAAGACGGAAATGTGGAAGATTTTAAGTACATAAACACAAAAAATGCAGTGGTTGATCAAGACTGCAAATTAAATGAGTGGTTTGTAGAAAACATATCTGAACTGCTGTTGCGCAAGTTGGAAGAATTTCAAGAACGAGACAGCGGGTGGGCATTGTCAGCGATTATTAATTTGAGTATCAATATTAATAAATTTAATCCGCTGAGAGGTTCATAATACTTGGATTTACCGCAGAGGAAATCATCTTGTCAACACAGAAAATGATTGATATAGTCTAATTTATATATTTATTTTATTATTTTTATCAATATCCGTTTATTTTTTTTTATAATATATAAGTTTTAAACGAAAAATGTATGAATACGTTTCAATTATTTTTACCTACCTCCTTTTCAATATTTAGGTTCTGTAAAAGGAAAGGAAAAAAAGCATATAAATATGTATTAAAAAATATTTATCAAAGAATATATGGTATTAATACAACAGCATTTTCAAAGACGCATCATCACCTGAGTCACCCAAGCGCGTTCAGCCGAAGCCTCCTTATCAGTTCTTATCAGCTGTATGATCATTTGTAACGGAGATTCTCCGGGAGTGCGACTGCATGAAAGAGTGAGATGCAAAATATGAATAAAATTTGCTGACTCAAGGTATGAAACAAATCGAGAGAGAAGCAAGGACGCGTCTGTGCAAGAAAATATTGGAATGTGCAAAATTACACACTATCGGTATTCTTATCTATTACATGCGTTTACAAGATATACATTTAAAACATGGGGGTTTATTCTGGCATGTATCGCATATCGCTTATCGCAATTAATGACGTCATCATTAATTAAAAAAAATCTGCCGGGGATCTCTTTTTGTACAATAGGACCATCTAGTAATATAAACTCAACACCAAGCTTCATGTTATTTGTATTTTTTATTGTCAATATGTATTATTAATTACAAATTTATGGTTTAAATGTCACACTTGCCCTCCGGTAGGGGAAATCTATGACGTAGTACAAGATCGCAATGAGTGCCAAAATAGGGGTTATTACATCTTTAACAGAACACGCCGACCCGACTAAAATGACAAAGAACGGCCCATTTATTTTGATGGATGCATTGCACTCATGCTAGGGTTTATATGCATGATAAAAGCGTTACGTGAAGTAACAGGGGCAGGATATAAACCAATCCACCCAAACAGACAAAATTATGCAGGTTGTAGAGTCAAATGGATCAACAAAGCATTGGCTTTTACAACAAGAATGAGAACGGGGGTTATTGTCAACTTAACTCATAAAGATCCTAATGCTTTCTTGTCTGACGCCAAAAATCTATTCCAAAGGCGAACAAAAAATATGCTTAAAAAAAGCAAGCTTTGAAAGTGAACGCATCTTTCTGTGGAGAATTTATAGTGGTAAAAGGTGATGAAGAAATAATAATAATAATAATAATAATAATTAGTCTTTATTCATTACATTTTACATGTATATGAAAGAGCGAAGTTCAGCTTATTTGCTGCTCTTCCACTTAACCCTTAAATTTTACAAAAATTTTACACTAAATTAATTTCCGCCTGGCAGCAACTACAGCTTTTCCATGTTTTCCATACTATTATAAATCCAGGTGTTATTTCGATTTACATGATAATATTCACTATACTTTCCAATTCTTATAATTTTGTTGAATAAAATATTTTATGTCAATATGACATTTACAAACAATGATTGAGTTTGAATACTTAAAAACTAAAAATAGTCCAATTTATCGAGATACCGAGATTGCAGCCTGGTTCCAGGAGAACATTCAAACTTAACAAACATTACGCTTTCAATGACAATTAAACAAATTTCTCGATTTGAGAAGCAGAACAATCTCTCAATTGAGAAGGATTAATATTGTGACGAATTAATATATTTGTCTTTATTTATTATATTGTTTTTGTGCGCCGCGGTTTTTCCTTCGCGTATTTTTATATCCGCGATAGCGAATATTTTCCAATGTCGCGCAGAATGGATTTACGGTCCTTTTATATTGAACCGTTGTGACAAACGGGTTAAATTAAATTACTTACCTTTAAGGTTAATGGTGTGTGGCAAATACTTATTTGCACTCTGGGCCTGGTTGTTTTTAGGTAATTATTCTATTATTATGTTATTATAATTTGTTACTGGTTATATAATTATTAGGTTACGTTATTAAATTTATGTTTATTTTTCTTTAAGTTAATGTAATGTTTTTTATAATAATTAATTGTTTTTAGTTAACCTATTTGCTACAATAAATTGTATTATTATATTCCAATCCTGTGCCATTTTTTATTGTCCACCACACAATCAACGTAGATATTTTGATAATCTCAAAATGGAAAAAGTTTACCGTAGTGCTAACCTATCTTACAAAAGCAAAACAAGCAAAGCATGTAAACCTCCTCATAATTCAAGATAGATACGATATTGAAGATAGCCAAACAGACGATGCTTGCAAAACTCGTTATCACTACGTCTGGATAAAAAATTTGTCAAGACTGATGTCAAATCAATTGGACAAACACAAATACAAAAAGTACTTTTGTGATCGGTGTCTTCATTATTTCCACAACAAAGAGAAGTTAGAAAAACATTTAAAAGACTGCGAACAGATGAATGAATATAAGGTGACTTAAAAAGGAAGGAAAAATTAAATTTTAAAATTTTGGGAACAAAGAAAGACGTCCATTTATAGTATACGCAAATTTTGAAACCATATTAAATCCAATTAACATTAAAATGAGAGAATCAGCTGCACGAAGCACATAGCGTGGGCTATTATTTTAAATGTGCCTATGACGACACCCTATCCTTCTACCGTAGTTATAGAAGACCCAATTGCGCCGAATGGTTTGCAGAACAATTGAAGCAGCTAGCCGAAGATGTGGAGACGGTGTTCTTATGCAAAATACCGATGAAAATTAAGCCTAATGAAGAACAAAAATATTCACATATATGGAAAACTGCTAGATTCTGATTGTGTAAGGAACCACTGCCACTTGACTGGAAAGTATCGAGGGGCCGCTCATAAAAAATGTAACATAAAGTATCAAGATTGCAGAACCATTCCAGTGGTGTTCCATAACATAAGCGGATACGATTCACACTTACTAATAAAAGATGCTGCATTAAAAATTGAAGGGAACATACATTTGATTCCAAACAACAACAAAATTTAATAGCCATCACCAAATACATCACTGAAAACTTGGTTTAATTTAAATTTATAAACTCAATGCGTTTTATGGCCTCCTCTTTTGACAAACTAAGCTCAAACTTCATTGAGAAGCCCATATTAAAATCTCAGTTTACGCACATTAATGACGAGCAGTTTAAATTTTTAACTAGAAAAAGAGTATTCCCATATGATCACATACAATCGTGGGAAAATTTAAACGAGAGACACCTACCAACTCAAAAACAATTTTATTCAAAACTAGCAGAGAGCAATATTAGCAGTTCAGATTAGGAGCATGGTCAAGACGTATGACGCAAATTTCAAATTCAAACTCTTGGAGAGTATAGCAACCTTTACTTAAAAACAGATGTTTTGCTGCTGGCCGATATTTTTGAGAGATTTAGAGACGTCTGCTTGAAACACTATAAGTTAGATCCAGCTCATTATTATACTGCTCCGGGACTAAGTTGGGATGCCATGCTAAAGTGTACAAAGCATGAGCTGGATTATATTAACTATATAGATATTCTGATGTTTATCGAAAAAGGAATACGCGGAGAGCTTACTCAATGTTCAAAGAGACATACAAAGGCAAACAACAAATACATGCACAATTATGATAAAAACGTACCTCAAAAATATCTGATGTATTACGATATTAATGCAATGTACGCATAGGCAATGTCGCAATATCTCCCTCATTGCGATCTGAAATGGGTTGAGGGTTGATTGTAACTAAAATCCATCGAGTTCTCCAGTTTAGTAAGTCTCCCTGGCTTAAAAAATACATAGACTTAAACTCTGACCTCCGCAAAATAGCCCAGAATGTTTTTGAACAAGATTTTTTTAAGCTTATGAGCAATGCGGGGTTCGGAAAGACTATGGATAATGTGAGAAATTGCCGTAATATCAAACTAATTACAAAGTAAGAAGGACGCTTTGGAGCGGAAGCCCGCATATCCAGCCCTACTTTCCACAACTGCAAAATAATAGAAGAAAACCTAGTAATGATCGAGTTATTGAACTCTGAAGTGTTGTTTGACAAGCCTGTTTACATGGCTATTCTCGATATTTCCAAAACACTGCTGTACGAGTTCCACTACAGCTACATTAAAAACAAGTATGGAGACAATGCTCGACCCTGTTACACCAATACCGACTCCATTATTTATCAAATTGAAGTGGATGATGTATACGCCGACATCAAGCAGGACATTCACCGCTTTGATACATCGGAATACTCGTCAAACAATGTGTATAAGATCCCATTGGAAAATAAAAAAGTGCTGGGGTTAATAAAGGATGAAAACAAAGGAGTAATCATGGTAGGGTTTGTAGGGTTACGAGCGAAAATGTATGCGTGCAGGGTTCCCACATTAAGTACTTCCGTAACGAAGAAGGCGAAGGGAGTCAAGTCATACGTTGTAAAATCCACCATCAAGTCTGAAGATTACCTACAATGTTTGAATGATCAAATAGAAATGAGCCATTTTCAAAACAGCATAAGATCATTTAATCATACAGTGTACTCCGTAGCACAACAAAATGCTCTCAGCCCCCACGACAACAAGAGGTTTCTGATTCCAAAATCACACGACATCTTTCCATAAGGGCACTACTCCATTATGGATTAAAAATTATATTAACAATGTATCAGAAATATTACATATTTTAATAATGCATATTTTTAGTTTTATAACAATAGAAAATATATATAATATTTGAAAAATACAATCTTTTATTTGTTTTTCTAGTATATTATATAAAACAGGTAAATGATAATTTTACCAGATGTTGCTAACAAGAAAAGGAAATAAGATAAATAAACATGCAATAAAAATATTTATTGAATGTAATTAATTTAT
Organism: Tachinus rufipes; assembly: GCA_963932245.1. Classification (NCBI taxonomy): domain Eukaryota; kingdom Metazoa; phylum Arthropoda; class Insecta; order Coleoptera; family Staphylinidae; genus Tachinus; species Tachinus rufipes. The sequence goes on from OZ010750.1 coordinate 15,186,541, forward strand.
TAAAACATAGATGCTTTTAGTAATAAATAAAATGTAATAAATTAATTTTGCTTATTTATTATTATAATCATAATGGAGTTATTGAGAAAAAATATTAATAATATCAATTATAATAGTAATTTACTTTTCGCCGTGTTTGTTTATCACAACAACATCCGGAATTCCTTGATAGCGCAGTACTAACTTATCGTCTATCACTCCAAACTCTTATCAATACAATTTCATTTAATTTAAAAAATCAAACAAAACATTAAATACATTAAATTATTTACAAAAAACGATAAACAGGAAATCCTATATTATTCTTAAAAAGAAATAAGATAAATAAACATGTAATAATAATAATACTCATTCAATGCAATTAATTTATTAAAGCATAGATACATTTTAATAATAAATCAAATATAGCAAATTAGTTTTAGCTATTATCGCACAACGTATATAATTTATGGAAAAGTATAGATGAAAAAGTTATGTGTATTTATATTTAATTTAAGTTTATTACTACTTAAAAACTCTACATTTGTAAAATATTTATAAATAAAAATATTACACGAATTGTTTTTATCTACTGAAAATATTATTGGTACCTGTTGCCTCTACGATCCAGATCACCAAGCTGTCGACAATACCACTTATTTATCGCAGCGATTATTTAGATTTTAGGGTATGCAACTCTGAGATAGTTATCAGAGTATTAAGAAACAAAATATAATTAATAAAATATATTTTCTATTAATACAATTTTAATAATGTTATATATTAACAGCAGTACAATTTATTTTACGATAATGCCCCCAAGCCAATGAATTCTCATTGTTTATCCAGTAGTGTGAGTCATTCCAGTATACAGCTGATTTCGCGATTTCTTCAACAGATAAGCATCCTCGCTGCAATTCATAATTTTAAATGTTCAATTTTACGTTTTTATGATATCTTCTGCGGAAATTCTTGTTAGAGTGGTACTCTTCTAAATTTTCGTGTTGGCTAGAAAGTGAATGGATTTGACCAGCTGACCAGCTTACCAGCAGGCTGGCTGGCTGGCCGGGTATCGTCATACGAGCATTTAAAATAATATCCTCCGCTATAAACCTCGTGCTGCTGGTACTTGACGCTTTTGTCGCCCATGCGGATATTTACCGGATTTAATACACATTCAAAATCCGCATACACAATAAACGGGCATCGCTCCTTGTTCTTGTAGTTTAATTTTACCATCTTTTACAAAACTTATCGTAGACGCGACAGGTACCAATAATATTTTCAGTAGATAAAAACAATTCGTATAATATTTTTATTTATAAATATTTTACAAATGTAGAGTTTTTAAGTAGTAATAAACTTAAATTGAATATAAATACACATAACTTAAAATTCAACGTAAGTTAAAATTCATCTATACTTTTCCATAAATTATATACGTTGTGCGATAATAGCTAAAACTAATTTGCTATATTTGATTTATCATTAAAATGTATCTATGCTTTAATATATTAATTGCATTGAATGAGTATTATTATTATTACATGTTTATTTATCTTATTTCTTTTTAAGAATAATATAGGATTTCCGGTTTATCGTTTTTTGTAAATAATTTAATGTGTTTAATGTTTTGTTTGATTTTTTAAATTAAATGAAATTGTATTGATAAGAGTTTGGAGTGATAGACGATAAGTTAGTACTGCGCTATCAAGGAATTCCGGATGTTGTTGTGATAAACAAACACGGCGAAAAGTAAATTACTATTATAATTGATATTATTAATATTTTTTCTCAATAACTCCATTATGATTATAATAATAAATAAGCGAAATTAATTTGTTACATTTTATTTATTACTAAAAGCATCTATGTTTTAATAAATTAATTGCATTCAATAAATATTTTTATTGCATGTTTATTTATCTTATTTCCTTTTCTTGTTAGCAACATCTGGTAAAATTATCACTTACCTGTTTTATATAATATACTAGAAAGGCAAATAAAAGATTGTATTTTTCAAATATTATATATATTTTCTATTGTTATAAAACTAAAAATATGCATTATTAAATATTGATACATTGTTAATATAATTTTTAATCCATAATGGAGTAGTGCCCTCATGGAAGGATGTCGTGTGATTTTGGAATCAGAAACCTCTTGTTGTCGTGGGGGCTGAGAGCATTTTGTTGTGCTACGGAGTACACTGTATGATTAAATGATCTTATGCTGTTTTGAAAATGGCTCATTTTTATTTGATCATTCAAACATTGTAGGTAATCTTCAGACTTGATGGTGGATTTTACAACGTATGACTTGACTCCCTTCGCCTTCTTCGTTACGGAAGTACTTAATGTGGGTACCCAGCACGCACTACATTTTCGCTCGTAACCCTACAAACTCTACCATGATTACTCCTTTGTTTTCATCCTTTATTAACCCCAGCACTTTTTTATTTTTCAATGGGACCTTATACACATTGTTTGACGAGTATTCCGATGTATCAAAGCGGTGAATGTCCTGCTTGATGTCGGCGTATACATCATCCACTTCAATTTGATAAATAATGAAGTCGGTATTGGTGTAACAGGGTCGAGCATTGTCTCCATACTTGTTTTTAATGTAGCTGTAGTGGAACTCGTACAGCAGTGTTTTGGAAATATCGAGAATGGCCATGTAAACAGGCTTGTCAAACAACACTTCAGAGTTCAATAACTCGATCATTACTAGGTTTTCTTCTATTATTTTGCAATTGTGGAAAGTAGGGCTGGATATGCGGGCTTCCGCTCCAAAGCGTCCCTCTTACTTTGTAATTAGTTTGATGTTACGGCAAATTCTCACATTCTCCATAGTCTTTCCGAACCCCGCATTGCTCATAAGCTTAAAAAAATCTTGTTCAAAAACATTCTGGGCTTTTTTGCGGAGGTCAGAGTTTAAGTCTATGTATTTTTTAAGCTAGGGAGACTTACTAAACTGGAGAACTCGATGGATTTTAGTTACAATCAACCCTCAACCCATTTCAGATCGCCATGAGGGAGATATTGCGACATTGCCCATGCGAACATTGCATTAATATCGTAATACATCAGATATTTTTGAGGTACGTTTTTATCATAATTGTGCATGTATTTGTTGTTTGCCTTTGTATGTCTCTTTGAACATTGAGTAAGCTCTCCGCGTATTCCTTTTTTGATAAACATCAGAATATCTATATAGTTAATATAATCCAGCTCATGCTTTGTACATTTTAGCATGGCATCCCAACTTAGTCCCGGAGCAGTATAATAATGAGCTGGATCTAACTTATAGTGTTTCAAGCAGACGTCTCTAAATCTCTCAAAAATATCGGCCAGCAACAAAACATCTGTTTTTAAGTAAAGGTCGCTATACTCTCCAAGAGTTTGAATTTGAAATTTGCGTCATACGTCTTGACCATGCTCCTAATCTGAACTGCTAATATTGCTCTCTGCTAGTTTTGAATAAAATTGTTTTTGAGTTGGTAGGTGTCTCTCGTTTAAATTTTCCCACGATTGTATGTGATCATATGGGAATACTCCTTTTCTAGTTAATAATTTAAACTGCTCGTGATTAATGTGCGTAAACTGAGATTTTAATATGGGCTTCTCACTCAAGTTTGAGCTTAGTTTGTCAAAAGACGAGGCCATAAAACGCATTGAGTCTATAAATTTAAATTAAACCAAATTTTCAGTGATGTATTTGGTGATGGCTATTAAATTTTGTTGTTGTTTGGAATCAAATGTATGTTCCCTTCAATTTTTAATGCAGCATCTATTATTAGTAAGTGTGAATCGTATCCGCTTATGTTATGGAACACCACTGGAATGGTTCTGCAATCTTGATAATTTATGTTAAATTTTTTATGAGCGGCCTCTCGATACTTTCCAATCAAGTGGCAGTGGTCCCTTACACAATCAGAATCTAGCAGTTTTTCATATATGTGAATATTTTTGTTCTTCATTAGGCTTAATTTTCATCGGTATTTTGCATAAGAACACCGTCTCCACATCTTCGGCTAGCTGCGTCAATTGTTCTGCAAACCATTCGGCGCAATTGGGTCCTCTATAACTACGGTAGAAGGATAGGGTGTCGTCATAGGCACATTTAAAATAATAGCCCACGCTATGTGCTTCGTGCAGCTGATTCTCCCATTTTAATGTTAATTGGATTTAATATGGTTTTAAAATTTGCGTATGCTATAAATGGACGTCTTTCTTTGTTCCCAAAATTTTAAAATTTAATTTTTTCTTCTTTTTTAAAAGTCACCTTATATTCATTCATCTGTTCGCAGTTTTTTAAATGTTTTTCTAACTTCTCTTTGTTGTGGAAATAATGAAGACACCGATCACAAAAGTACTTTTTGTATTTGTGTTTGTCCAATTGATTTGACATCAGTCTTGACAAATTTTTTATCCAGACGTAATGATAACGAGTTTTGCAAGCATTGTCTGTTTGGCTATCTTCAATATCGATAGATAGGTTAGCACTACGGTAAACTTTTTCCATTTTGAGATTATCAATATATCTACGTTGATTGAGAGATTGTTCTGCTTCTCAAATCGAGAAATTTGTTTAATTGTCATTGAAAGCGTAATGTTTGTTAAGTTTGAATGTTCTCCTGGAACCAGGCTGCAATCTCGGTATCTCGATAAATTGGACTATTTTTAGTTTTTAAGTATTCAAACTCAATTATTTTTTCATCACCTTTTACCACTATAAATTCTCCACAGAAATCTGTTCACTTTCAAAGCTTGCTTTTTTTAAGCATATTTTTTGTTCGCCCTTGGAATAGATTTTTGGCGTCAGCCAAGAACGCATTAGGATCTTTATGAGTTAAGTTGACAATAACCCCCGTTCTTATTCTTGTTGTAAAAGCCGATGCTTTGTCGATCAATTTGACTCTAAAACCTGCGTAATTTTGTCTGTTTGGGTGGGTTGGTTTATATCCTGCCCCTGTTACTTCACGTAACGCTTTTATCATGCATATAAACCCTAGCATGAGTGCAATGCATCCATCAAAATAAATGGGCCGTTCTTTGTCATTTTAGTCGGGTTGGCGTGTTCTGTTAAAGATGTAATACACCATGACCCCTAGTTTGGCACTCATTGCGATATCGTACTACGTCATAGATTTTCCCTACCGGAGGGCAAGTGTGACATTTAACCATAAATTTGTAATTAATAATACATATTGACAATAAAAAATACAAATAACATGAAACTTGGTGTTGAGTTTAGATTACTAGATGGTCCTATTGTACGAAAAGAGATCCCCGGCAGATTTTTTTTAATTAATGATGACGTCATTAAATGCGATAAGCGATATGCGATACATGCCAGAATAACCCCATGTTTTAAATGTATATTTTGTAAACGCATGTAATAGATAAGAACACCGATAGTGTGTAATTTTGCACATTCCAATATTTTCTTGCACAGACGCGTCCTTGCTTCTCTTTCGATTCGTTTCATACCTTGAGTCAGCAAATTTTATTCATATTTTGCATCTCACTCTTTCATGCAGTTGCACTCCCGGAGAATCTATGTTACAAATGATCATACTGATAAGAACTGATAAGGAGGCTTTGGCTGAACGTGCTTGGGTGACTCAGGTGATGATGCGCCTTTGAAAATGCTGTTTTATTATTACCATATATTCTTTGATAAATATTTTTTAATACATATTTATATGATTTTTTTCCTTTTCTTTTACAGAACCTAAATATTGAAAAAGAGGTAGGTAAAAATAATTGAAACGTATACATACATTTTTCGTTTAAAACTTATATATTATAAAAAAAATAAACGGTTATTGATAAAAATATTAAAATAAATATATAAATTAGACTATATCGATCATTTTCTGTGTTGACAAGATGATTTCCTCTGCGGTAAATCCAAGTATTATGAACCTCTCAGCGGATTAAATTTATTAATATTGATACTCAAATTAATAATCGCTGACAATGCCCACCCGCTGTCTCGTTCTTGAAATTCTTCCAACTTGCGCAACAGCAGGTCAGATATATTTTCTACAAACCACTCATTTAATTTGCAGTCTCGATCAACCACTGCATTTTTTGTGTTTATGTACTTGAAATCTTCCACATTTCCGTCTTGACTGTTTTTCACAAATTTACCACAAAACACTATATTTATTTTAAAAAACGGCTCTTTTTTCAACGCCAGTCTTATCCGTTTCACAAACAAAATTTCACAATCTTTTAAATATGCTGCTGGGTCCCGGTGTTTTAGATTAGTTAAAACTTCTGTTCTAATTCTTCCGTCAAACGCAGATTTTGAATCTTCCCATTTTACCATCTTACTAGTCCAATTAGCGTTAGTCTGACCGTGAATAGAGATGCTGCCTCCGGCTCTTGCAAGTACTTTCAACAAATTCCGGTATGTCATCAATTTACTGATTGTCGCCAATATCTTTTGCTGTACTTCCATAGACGTCTCCGCCTTTAACGTCGTATTTAAAATACGAATTTGTTTAGAGCAGTGCTTGATCCATTTTTCTATCACATCCATATCAGTCTCTTTTTGCGTCATAAATTGTTCCATTAATCGGACCATACCGTCAGCAACGTTTGAAATTGTAGCCATGATGATAAAGTAGTAGTGTACTCTCGAGGGTTGTACTAGACTGATTTTGAACCCTCCGATTATCGTATTTATACAGTGGTTTCATCCAATTAAATACTCCTAAATCCTTACTTTCTAATTATTTCAGCACAATTACAATTTTCGACAAGTCTCAACATGCTCAATTTCAATTAAGTACTTACGCTCTTGTCTGCATGACGTCATTTCAATAATATTTTTAGTTATTTTCCCACACTTTTCAACAGGATGCACTTATCTTTTAATCACGTCTTTCTAATTAAAGTTTTAGACAAGTCTCAACAAGCTCAACTTTTCCAAAATCCACTTCCGCTGCACAACACTTTTCAACAAGATGCACTTCCGGTACATAAATCCTTGTCGCGCTTGCTACTTCCGGTTCACAACTCTTATCTTTCATCGATGACTCACCCCAATTAAAATTTTTGACATGCCTCGACACGCAAAATTTCAATTACGTCATCCATCCCAACTTACTTTTTTTGCCACCCCAGCGCTGACGTGCACTCATTCTCCATTCCTCTCTTTCCGAGTTTTTGCACACCCCTCGCACTCACGCACTTTTATGGCGGTACTGCACACTTTGCGCACAGAAGGGCGCCACAGGCGGCGCCCACTTCCTTTGACATGCTCAGATAGGCGTCCCCGACCGGATCTCCAAAATCCCAAGTTCACTCCCAGCGCCCACTTCCTTTGACACGCCGAGATGGCAGTCCCCGACCGGATGTTCAAAATCCAAGATGTCGGCAAAAATGTCGGTAAAGTAGAACCAAAAGTGCGATATTTGAATTTCTCGCCAAAAATAATGTCGGTAAAGTAGAACAAAAATTGATTTTTTGGACCCCATGTAAATGCCCATAAGAAATTGCGCCCGTTCTCTCATAGTACATCTACTCATCTAATTGTTGGAATTTGAATCAGTTATAAATAAAAAACTTATGAATATTTTTTCAAAATTATGAGTTTATTAGAAAAAATTTCATTTAAGAATGAATCACATCATTCAAATGACTGCCACGGCAGACTTGAGTAACCCATCCGATTAGCTCAACTTTGTAGTACATTTTTGATTGGTAAATTGACAAAATCAAAGTTGCCATTCATGCCATTGAAGCAATAGCATGAATGGCAACTTTGATTTTGTGTTTCAAGGCATCAATCATCTCTGGATGGTTAGCGTAACACTTATCCTTAAGGTCTCCTCACAAAAAAAATCCAACCGATTCAAATCACAGCTTTTAGGCGGCCAATTGACATCAGCATTTTGGCTGATTACTCGATTTCCAAAAACAGTGCGCAAAAGATTGATGGTTACGTTGGCTGTCAAGTAGCCCCATCCTGTTGAAACCAAATGTCATCCATTTTATAGTCTTTAGTTTTGCAAACAAAAATTTGCTTAGCATGGCACAGTAACGTTTACCGCCGGACCAAAAACCACACCAAACGGTTACTTGTTGTAGATGCATAGGCTGTTCAGTAGTCATGTGTGGATTCTCTGATTTATAAATGCGACAATTTTGCTTATTGACATAGCCTCCGAGATGAAAATGAGCCTTATCGAAAAACATAATTTTTTGATAAAAATTCTCATCTTCGGTCAACCGATCTTAGTGATGATCATAAGGTTTCATTTTTTGGACTAACTGAACTATGTAGGCCTTTAAACCGAGGATTTTATGCAAATTTCTTCTCAGAGAAGTGCGAGAAATATTCAAATCCTGAGAACGATGACGAGTTGATGTTGATGCGTGTTCACGCACACTCTGAGAAATAGCACTATTTTTTTTGGCTAAGCGCACTAGGCAAGAACGTGAACGTGTTGTTTTATCCATTAACGATTCAGTTTTGTGTATTCGCTTTACAAATTGGTCCATAAACTGCGATGATGATGCTATCAAAAGGTCCCCCCGGTTAACATTGGTGAAATGCCCCCCATCACGAATATTCAAATTACCTCAAATTACTTTTTATCAAAAAAACATGTTTGATAAAATTTTAAATACCCCCCTTTTTCTATAAGTGGCAAAAATTAGCGTTTTTTTGATTTTATTTTTTTTTTAAATTTCAGAAGGGTTGAAATTTACTTTTGGTTATCTAAACCTTTAATTGCATGGAATTTAATTTTAGCTTTATAAGTAATTGAAAAATTTACATCCATGATTTTTTTGAAATTTTTGCGGGTGGTGCGCCACTATTAAAAATAATTTTTTTTACTTTTTTGCCATTTATACTGTTTTTTTTCTGCTTTTGTGACTCTGCAAAGCATATAATAATATTTTCAAAATACTGAAATTCGGATTCTTCGGAAAATTTTACATCGAGTAGGTATACTGGGTATAATATTTTCATCAATTTGCAATGATTTGACAGCTCAAAACACAATTTATCGTATTTTTTACGAGACAAAAAATAAATGAAGTATATATTTTTTCAAATTTTTAAATATCAGATTTATATTCCTGACATAATCTATCAAATTAATCTGTTTAATTTTTTTTAATTTCAGCTTTTCTTTTTAGAAAGAAACATAAAATTCACATTATTGGCTGTCATTTTTAAATGGTTCAACTTTTTTAATTTTAATTTTTTTATTGGATAGGGTTTATCAAAAGTTTTTTAACAAAGTACAATAAAGCAGTTTTGGGAGTCATACTAACCCGAAAAAAATTTGGGTTTGGGTGGTCCAGAAAGGTTGAAATTGATTTTAGGTTATCTAAACCTTAGATTGCATCAAATTATATTTTTTTATTTAATGAACAATTGATAAATCTACATGTATGAATTTTTTGAGATTATTGCGAGTTGTGCGCCACTATAAAAAGTCGATTTTTTTAACTATTTTGCCATTTTTCACAGTCCAAACTTCTGATTGCATAGAATTTTATTTTTTTATTTAATGAGAAATTGATAAATCTACATTTATAAATTTTTTGAGGTTTTTGCGAGCGGTCCGCCACTATGAAAAATTGATTTTTCTACTATTTTGTAACTTTTTACAGTTTTGAGTGAACCAGAAGAGTTGAAATTGAATTTAGGTTATCTAAACCTCCGATTGCATAGAATATGCTGCTTTATTATACATCATTATAAAGCTTTTGATAAACCATATCCAATAAGAAAATAAAAACTGTAAAAGTTGAACCATTTAAAAATGACAGCAAATAATGTGCATTTCATGTTTTTTCTAAAAAGAAAAATTGAATAAAAAAAAAAATTAAACCGATTAATTTGATAGATTTTTATCCTTCTGAAGATGATGAAGTTTGTTCAGTGTCTCTATTACTAACTGTTTTTGAGCTTTGATTTTTTAGTACAAAAATTGTGAAATAAAATTGATAGTGGTAGTTTTTTTGACCTTTACCAATTTTGATGAAAATTAGACTACTCACTAATTTTGATGCTAGAAATACAAATTTGACATTTAAAAATTTGAAAAAAAAACTAGATTTGTTTTTTGTTTAGTAAAAAATACGATAAATCGTGTTTTGAGCAGTCAAATCATTGCAAATTGATAAAAATATTATACTCAGGATACCTACTCAATGTAAAATTTTCCGTAAAATCCGAATTTTGGTACTTTGAAAGCTATAAATGCATTGCAGAGTCACAAAAGCAGAAAAAAAAAACAGTATAAATGACAAAAAAGTAAAAAAATCGATTTTTAATAGTGGCGCACCACTCGCAAAAATTTCAAAAAAATCATGGATGTAGATTTTTCAATTAATTATGAAGTTAAAAAATAAAATTCCATGCAATCAAAGGTTTAGATAACAAAATTAAATTTCAATCATTCTGAAGTTTTTTAAGGGTTGTATACAAAATTGTGTTGGAAGACCACCCAAAACCCTTCTTCCATGATTTTTTTTTAGAATTTTTCATCAATAGGTGCGGAGAAAGTATCGAAATTTTAAAATTCTACCAAACATGTTTTTTGATGCTAGGAAAGTAATTTTTGGGGTAATTTGAATATTCGAGATGGGGGGCATTTTACCTATGTTAACGGGAAGCCCCTTTGTTTCGTAAATTTTTTACCGTTTGAGTAGAAAACTCACCATTTTGGAAGTAAGTTTTCATTATTTTCTAACTTTGTTTAAGTGTAAAGCGTCTTATTTCGTAAATGTCAAACATAAAACTAAATTTCTGTCAGCTCATAAATGTCATTATATCTTTGATAAACAACTTTACGTGTCAATTTTCCCTTAAGGTATAATTTGGCACGTATGATGTTGGTTGCCGTACATTCTTTGATATGGGAGTTATTGTATTTAATCAAAAAATTTCCAACCATTATACTCTAAAATTGTTCTACATGCCCTGGAATCGAGTAGACCTAAAAACTCTTTGTCAAATATCTTTACCTTTAAGTAAGTAAGTTTAAGGCCGTTCGTCACCTTCAGAATGAGCCAAGATAAAATCTAAAAGGTAGAATGTTGTATCGCTTACAGTCGATATGCAGAATGAGTCGGCTAGTCGACTACCTAACGACTCATTTGTTCGTTTCCCGAACAAGATGAACATGTGCTGACAGTGACGTCGGCTTTACCACACTTGTAGCAAAATTTCTTTCGAGGCTGTGAGCAATTGCTAAAGCGATGTCTGACCTGTTTGCAGTTATAGCAGGTAATATTTCCCAAAATTTTCATTTTGTCAAATTGTACAGTTGTGTCCACGTAGGCTAAATCTGGTTTAAGAAATTTTGAAGTTTTTGTTGATTTCGGCGGTTGGTAATTATCTATCGAATCTCGATTGGTCTCCAGAATTTTACCCAAAAAATATAGTTTGGTAATGGTTGTTATCTGAGTTAAATTTAATGATGTAAGGTAATAACAAGCTAGATTTCTTCTGATAATGGTTAACTGTTTTCCTTTTGGCAATTTATCGCTCAACCTATTAAATAAGGATGTCATAGTGGCAATGTACAGGCCTATAGGTTCATTCAACCCTTGAGTACGGGCTTTGATTTTATCATACAACCTTTCATCGTAATCGGATGGTTGAAATTGTTCGCGCAGTAACTTTACTAAGCTATTGGTCTTATTGTCTCCCGTAAATTTCAGGTCCCATTTAGAAACTGGTACTGATCTCGGTGAACTAAAAAATCTGGGGGTGGAATTTGCAATTGAAGTAGTTGCTTGTGGGTCAGGCAATGGTTGTGTCTCTTTGGGTGGATGTAGAGACGATAAGCTTAGGTCTAAAGTTGAAACTTCTGCAGATAATTTAGCATCTAACTTATCCATGCTTCCAAATACTTTCACCAGATATGCTGAACGCGTTTTAATATCATCGTCATCCTCGATAACGGCTCTTTGGACTCTTCCTAGAAGATGTGTAAGCAAAGAGTATATTTTTTGTAGTCATTGCTTTTTCGGTCACCGGTAAAGTCTTTTATCAACTTTTCTATGTCCTTCAATGTGATATCGCAGCTTTTCAGGTTGTCTTGAAAACAAAATGGGTGAGTTGGTTTGGTAAAGTTACCAGAGTTTTCTAATTTAAATATGTTTCTAAATGTTTTTTGCATCTCGACGACAGTGCTCTTATCTACTCCGCGTATAGCAAGTTCATACGTCAATTCGTGTGAGTTTAATCGGTTAATGTCCATGTTTATGTAGTGGCAATCAAATAATATTTAAACAAATCAAAAATGGCAATAAGTTGAATACATATAACGTAGGAAAGTTGGTCAGAGACAACAAAAAAATAAAATGTACACCTAAACTCGATTTACAAAAATATACATGCGCACCTACGCACAATACATATATTAAACCTAGATACCTAAACAAACAATCAATCACAAAATTAACTGGCCATACAAAAAAATGAAAAATTTCCCTAAAAAAAATTGTTTATTATAATTAATTATAATTAGCAAATGGTAATTAAGTGTGAGCCCCACGTTGGGCTCCAAATTGTTACGTGTCAATTTTCCCTTAAGGTATAATTTGGCACGTATAATGTTGGTTGCCGGCTAGTTACCAGTGGAGACGGGCGGGGTAAAATATGATCTTAAAACTGGTTGAATTTAAATATATATATTATAATAAGTAAAATGAAATTTTAATACAAAATACTGAAATTATTAGATTTACTGGATTCGAAGTAAATATTGTGGGCTCCACCATACCTCTAAGGGTATGGAGTAAAAAGAGCCGTTTCAACAACAGACTCCGCAATCATATTAAACAATACTTATTTAGGTTAAATAATAAACAGTGAGTATTAACAATTAAGATATAACCCTGATAAATAAAGTTATTCAAAAAATATGTAATGCAAACTAAACCGTTCTGTCGGCTGAGTGCCGGCCTAATTACTAGCAAAAACGTTGTAATAGAAAGATGGTAAAGTAATTAAAGTGATAAGTTAGAATTAAACAAAATAGTACGATACGCTTTTTGTGAGTGAGGAATACGTGTCTGGGAGTAGAGATGGTCCCCCTCGTGCCTTGCCGGTTCGGATTTTGGGCACCCTGGATCCGGTAGCAATTCCAATTAAGTCGCTCCAGTTCTATTATCACCGGTTCGGTTCGTTCTCCGCAATGACCGGTTTATCTCCAGGTTTTGGACACGTAACGCGATTAGTACGTATGTACGATAAAATAAAGGCCTACAATAGTTTAATTAAAATGTGCGTAAAATATAACGCAAGAGGTTTTAACAACTTATTTATGAATCACTTGAATATTGAATAAATTATTTACTATAAAAAAAAAACTTATTTCGATGATATTGGCCTTTTGTTTTAGAATTTTATTCTTTTTCTTTCATGTCCGGAATTATTAATCCCCTATTAGGTATTATTTAATTCAATTAAATAATTTTTGCACTGCCTCGTTCTAATCCATTCATATGTGGACTAAAGAATAACGTCGGCACACCGACAATATACAAATATATTATTAACGTTCTCTTCGAGAGCAGGCAGCCGGAGAAGAGATTCGCGGGCCGGGAGAGCGTTAGGATCAACAAAAAATTATTCACGTGGATTATTTCTTTACGAATCGCAAGGAAATATATTTATTTTATTTATTTTAAGTTTCTCAATGTCAAAAATATTGTATATTATCTTACGGATTAATATTAATATGCGACGTATTAAAAAAAAAGGTCAAAGCTACATTATAAATTAATTAATCACCATATAAATCATTTATTTACTCCAATCTAATAAATCTCAATTTAATTAACCAATAAAAACATAATTCCTAATTTGTTTTAATGGCACAAAAAAATGTATCAATAAACGATAGTTCAAATTTCAAACGTTACATGGCCCACTCATTATATAAAAAAAAACAATGATTATACTAATATATTATAATAATATAAGACAAATAACAAATATAAATAACAATATGGTTTAGTTAGTTTTATAGTTATAATTGTTTTATCAATTTTCATATTTAGTTTGTCAATTTGGCTTTTGTAAATAATCAATTTCAATTAATACAAATACTTAATATAATAATTAAACGTGCATAAAAAAATATCCAATAAATTGAAACTAATATAAACTATCAATTATTTGTCTAAATTTGCTCGCAACTTGACGTTACGTGAGAGGAAAATACAAATATTCGCGTGGGCACATCAAAAATCCACCTCCGATCGTCGAACAACGATGCCGCCCATAGCAAATCTTTCGTCTCTATACTTAGCTTGAGTTTCTCTCTACGTAAATCTAACCATGGCGCGTATGGAGCGCTGCTAAATAAAAATCAAATAATCCGGATCACTATGATTCTTTACAATATACATTAAATAATAAAAAAAAATTAACAAGCTTCAATACAATACCAAATAGAGTTAAATAAATGTAATATTAAAAACTTTAATGGCATTGTGAATTTAAATATATACTGAATTGTCTTTTTTTCAGAAAAAAATACTTTGAGACTTTTGAGTATAATATATTTTTCAGCTGTTGATTTGCTAAGTGTGTCATTAGGTCACAAAGGTAATAACCAACTGTTGGTCATATGCTGGAGTGGGAATTGGATCCCCACTACGGTTGCGGCTGTTTTCGGCTGTTCCTTTAATGTTACAACGCCATGTCACCGGTAATATTTACGTCAGCGAAATTGTGAGTGATTTATTAATGCGCAACATTAGTTTAATGCATATTTACGTTAAATCATAAATAATCACATTTAATAACAATAATGATACAAAAATCTTTTAATTTTGTAAAAAGCACATGATTAATATTTAATATAATTTGTGTGCTCAGTGAAATTTAAGCGTGATCCTGCGAAGCTATAAACTTGAGATTATTGCTTATTGGTAAATTAAAACAGATTATTTAAAATCATTAGTTTGATCACTTTTTGTATTTATAAAGATTGAATATTTAGTAAAAATACAAAATATTTACTGGCAACATTTTTATTTATGTTTGTTTATCTATTGCTAAAATTTATTCGGTACAGACAATTACAAATAACTACATTATTATTTGTTACAAGTTTGAGGCTTTTCTGTACTTGTTATTTGTTAGTCATTCCGATGGGCCTCGTTAGTGTGTCCCAGTTTTCTTTCTCATTGTTACTTGTTTTATTACCTTTATCATAGTATTTTATAATGCCTGTAACTGTAAATGTTCATGTAAGTGCAATAAACCTGTAAATGCAAATAATTTGCTATTTATGGAAACTTATTTAATCTTTCATCAGCGAACACAAGAGTTCTAAGATCTAAAGTTAATATTAAAAGGAGTTATGACGGCAGTATGAAATTTTAAGAAGATATTCATGATATTAATTTAACTTAACAACTGGATGCATTGCAATCTTTCATATCTAATTTAGATTAAATAAATAGAACTTGTGTTTGAAAACTGTAGTATGGGAAGAAATTATTTATGAATTATATGAACGTAATCGAAGGTCAAAAAATCATAATGTGACTTAAACGTAAATTTAATCTAAATGGAAACTACAAGATCAGTCCTGATCTTACTGATATGCAACGGTCAGAAAGAAATAAGTTTTTTACAGAATTAAATGACGGAAAATCCAAAGGAAAAAAAATCTTGTAATGAAGTGTATTAAAGGTGTTCTCAAGGTTATAGAACAACCTTCAAAAAACAAAATTTAAAGTTCATTAGATGCTATTTTTAAAAATTTCAACTTTAAAGCACGCAGGGAATATTTTATCATATGATATTATAATATTTATAGAAACTAAACTAAATACAAATATTGCAAATAATGAACTCAGTTTTTACAGTTTTAATATCTACAGAACAGACAGAAATAATGATACCAGTGAAAAAAATAAAAGCGGTGGTGTAATGATTGCTGCACGTAAAAATTTAAATATATTATAGAAACTACAGTTAATAGAGTTGAACATGTATTTATTAATATACAAGGAAAACAAAGTGTTATATTTTTAGCGCTGGGTATAATACAGGGAGTTTATAAATGAATGGGATTATGTAATCACTTTAAATATGCCGCCTTTTTAAAATTGTACTACATATGTTTTCATATGTTTGCTTGACAGCTGTCAAAGTTGATCTGTCAAAACAACTAATATAGTGGACAATTTAAAAAAAGCGGCATACCTAAAGTGATTACATAATCCCATTCATTTATAAACTCCTTGTATAACAATGCATATAGCTTTTGTGGATTACAAGGCTTTCGACTCCGTCTAATGGTAGACAATGCGAGAATTGACTCAACATACTCAAACCTTATCAAACAGATCTACAAAAACGCGATCATCCAAGTTAAAATTGACGAAGACTCAAAAACAGGTAATATCTTAATTAAAAGTGGAGTGCAGCAAGGAGATACAATTTCTCAAAAACTTTTCACATTAGCCTTGAAGGATATCTTCATAACCTTAAACTGGCATAAAAAAGGAATAAACAATGACGGAGCATGCCTCAATCATTTGCAATTTGCGCTGCAGAAAAGCTTAAGAGCATGCTTCAGGAACTCCATCAAGAGTCAGTAAAAATTGGACTTGAAATGAACCTGTCAAAAACCAAAGTCATAAGCCCAGGAAATATCTAGGTAACAATTAATAATCAATTCATTAAACAAGTATCTATGGCCATGTATGAGTGAAGTGGTGCAAAAAATATTTTTTTTATGTCGCAACTTTAGGAATCGGTTCTTTAACATAAACTCTGGTCTCTTGATTTTTTTTTAGATTTTTTGTGCTACCCAGTGCCGAGATATTTAGGGTAAAACTTTCAAAAATGTCAATTTTTACCTTTTTTCAAATTTTCAAACGCCTAGGGATTTTTTTTTGCAAATTATTGAAAATAACATTTATTGCTTAAAATTGATCAAAAATTCCTAAAAATGTGTTGAAGACATTTCCGTTAATTTTTAAAATGTTTTTATTCTATTAAAAACAGATAAAAAAAACAGATGTTGGGTATTTTTAATTTTTTGTTTAATAGGTCAAAAAAATTCTTTTATATGTTATTGATATACTCTGAAATTTTTAGGATGGGCGATAAAGAACTTTCTAAGAAATAAGCGTTTTTGTAATCAAGAAAAATATAGAAAAAAAAAAACAACAAAAATAATGACTGAATTATTTTAAGTATTGTAATTTTTTTATGCAATATTTAAATTATACGGAAAACTTTACATAAAATAAAACAGGTTTTTATATATTTTTAGAGATTGATCTGTAAAATAACTGCTGTACAAAAAAATCAACTTTATTCTTAGTATGTTGTTTTTTACTCACTGTCTATTTTATTTATTATTTTAGAATTAACAATAATTTCAGAAATGATATTGATAAATGATATATTTAAATAAAATTCAATTTAATGATTAGCTATTGTGCGTTTGTAAATAATACCTATAACCTCCTATTTTTTATTTTTATTATCAAATAAGCTTTTCATAATAAAAATAATACTTCTATGTAATTACACTTATTCGTTTATTTATTATACTGTACATTGTAAAAACTTCTATAGCATACTATTTTAGTTTTGTAAAAGAGAAATTATTAGTTGAAGAGTGAGTTTTTGAAAACATACCATCTTCTGTCGGAATTAGATGATGTTTTTGCTGAATATGATTAATTCGTTTTTTATTAACAAATCGTTGAAAAAGTTTCTTTTCATTGAAAGTATAATCAAAAGCCGGAGAAAAGAAAAACTTGATATTTTTCAACCGTTCAGATAACACAAAAAACCATGAAGTTGTTGGGGCGTTAAGATTTGCTTATCAGCAGGTTATTGTAAACTTGCAACTGCTGCAGTTCTCTTAGCGGTTCCACCTAGTTCGTCGCTTGGTTCTTTGTTATGCGCTGTTGGGAAAAAATGCCATTCTGCATCAATTTTGAAGTCTTTTTTTATGGTTAAATAAGTTAAAAACATTTTTATAATTTTTAAAGTGTTGCGGCGTTCCATCAGAAAAATAGTGAGTTTTTTTAATAATTTTAAATTTGTTTTTTAATTCTTAAATTATAATCTTCATAAATGTATAAACAGCAACATTGTCGTGAGTTAAATTGTTAGAGGTAATAATATAACTTTTATGTAAAAGGTTTCCTTCTCTAAACTTGTAATATACCACGACAGGAAAAATTGTAGCTTGATTGTTCTTCCAATGAAATCCTTGTGCAGCCTCTTGTACAACAAAACTATAATTTTTAGAAAAATCCATAATAACAATAAATTCTGTCTCAGATATTTTTGTTTTTAAATCTCTCAAAAATATTGATTGCTGTTTCGCGATGTAAGCATGTGTCAAAAGGACATGGACTTTTTCGGAAAAGTATTCAATAAATTCTGTTGAATCTTTTGTAATTGTTTTGAGTGTACAGTACGGCGTGTTGACCCATTGCTTAAAACTTACAGAATCAACCTCATTTAAATCAAACAGTTTCTCAATATATGTACGTAATTTTGTATATCCTGGACACAATTCACATTTTAAAAAATAACAACTCTCTGTTGGAATATTGCACGTAATTAAATTCAAACAGTCTTGATATGTAGCAATCTCATGTTTTTTGCCTTGAGTTAAAGCTTTTAGATTTGCACCTGTTATTGAAAAATTGATAATTAATTAATAACACGAGTGATTTGTTTTACCTAATATACATAATTTGACGTTTTGGTGTATAGTACACACGCAAACGGTATGAGTGCCAGCGCTCTTGACAAAAACACATTGAATCGGTCATAAGATGGTAATCAGGTTTTTCTTCTTTTAGCATAGCATAAATTTCTCTCAGTGGTCCCAAGAGTAATCGTTTTTGATTTTTTTCTATATCCCCAGCATCGTTTTTAGTGGTGACAAAATCTTTTTTACCAGGCATTTGTGAACTAACATCATCTTTTAAATAGAAGTTAATAACTTTCTCTTTTGTTTCATCGTCGAGTATTTTTCTTATGATTATAAGTACAAATTTAGTTTATCAAATAAATGACAAGTAGACTGATGGTCAAAATAATATACCTGGTTTTAGATTAGGTAAACCTAATATTCCATTCTCCTCTAAAACTTTTTGAGAAGCTTCTACAACTCTGTGTGAGACTTAAAAAATACTTGTTATTTTGTAAGTATTCCAGTGCGATGACATTAACGTCAAAAGTTGTATTTTTTGAATTCTTGTTGTAGTTGCATTTTTAAAAATTGTCTTAAGATTATTAAAAAACTCAACGTGATCTTGAACGTCTTTTAAATTAAATGATGAAGGACGTTCATCCGAATCTAACGTTTTAAAATTGTTGATTTCTAAAGTAGCACTCTCTTCTGTATACTCTGAATTTTTTGAAGTCGATATTTGAGAATTTGAGACTTCTCCTAAGTATTTATTGATAATTTGACAGTGTTAGCAGATTATAAAATTATGTACATATATGAAAACTAATGATTACCTGAAATATCATCAACTATAGTTTTAGTTCTTAATCTTGCATCTTTATAGCAAACAGAGCAAAGTTTCATGTCATCTCCTAGATTTAAATATTTAATCATATCCAATGTCAGTTTTCTTAAACTAGTTTTTGCACACTTTTTGTTTTCTAATTTAAATATATAAGAACAATGGTTGTTCCAAAGTCGTTCTTTCTTTATTTTAAACATTATAATAAAAAAATTATTTATTAACTGAAGAACCCAAAAAATGTCAAATGAATTTACAAACTAACATAAACTTTTACAATGAGATACAAAAGCGTCAAATTTGACGTTTCCTTTAATTTAAATGCCATTATTTGTACGAATTTCACTTCATTCTTCATCGATCCAGCGTTGTCATATGACGCGATTGAATTTATCGTGCATTAATGTTATCTTTACGGTAGATCGCATAATAATTTCAATTGCATATAGTAACGTATTTACAAATTAACATAAACTTTTACAATGAGGTATAAAAGCAAACTGTAATTTTTGACGTTTACTTTTATTTTGGTTAGGTTTTGTTATTTAAGCTCACTAATTTTTTTTTAAAGTGTTTTTATTATTATTACAATCTTGTAAAAATGTTTGAATATATTAGTTGCAATTGTTTATTATATTGTTTTTGAAAAAGCAGTAAAAAATTCAATTTAAGTGTAAATGCCATTATTTGTACGAATTTCACTTTATTTGACATCGATCCAGCGTTGCCAAATGACCCGATTGAATTAATGTTATATAATAATATAATAATATAATAATATATTTATTCATGTCAAATATACAATAAGTATTTACAATTGTCATTATACAAAACGTTAAGTCAATTACATACAATATTAAAATTACACAATTTAAACCGAGACAATACAGTTTTTAAAATGGTTAGCATTAATTGATTCAGTTAAAAATTTGTTTACAGAATAATATGCATTAGCTAATAAAAATAATTTAATTGCATGTTTAAAGCTATTTTCTTCAAGTTTGGTTATTATATTTGGAAGTTTATTAAACAATTTTACTCCAACGTAGTTAATAAATTTCAATGATTTAGTCAATCTCACTTGTGGTTGTCTTAAATTGTGGCGTTGTCTTGTGTTATGATTATGTTCAACGTTGGTTTTCATAAATAAAAGTTGGTTACGTTTCACAAATAAAATACATTCATACATAAAAAGAGATGGCACAGTTAAAATTTTTAATGACTTGAATTCTTCCCTACAATCAGCTTGATATGACAAACCCGCTATAATTCTAATTGCTTTTCTCTGCAACGAAAATATTCTTTTGGAGTCACTGGAATTTCCCCAAACAAGTATGGCGTAGTTTATATGGGAATGTACATTAGCGTAGTACGCTATTTTCAATATTGCTTGAGAAACTATTCCCCTTAAATTTCTCAATGCAAATATGTTTTTTTTCATTTTAATGGCTACTGAATCACAGTGAAGATTCCAATTCAATTTTGAATCTACATGTACGCCAAGAAATTTTGCTGAGTTGTTTCCAGTTATTTCCATAGGTAATGAACGCATTGAAAATTCCATTATAACAGTTTTATTGTTGTTAAGTGCTAAATCATTTAATGCACACCATTCCTTTGCTTTATCTATAGCATTGTCTGTAGCTAATGTGACTTTGTTTCTGCATTTATCACTTATCAAAAGTGTAGAATCATCAGCATATAAAATACTTTCAATCAAAGGTATAAATTCAAAAAAATCATTAATATATATAATAAATAAAATTGGTCCTAATATTGAACCTTGTGGTATTCCTACAGTAATATCTTTTACACTTGAAATGTCATCCTTGTAATACACGTGTAGTTTCCTGTTAGACAGATACGAATGAACTATAGTAATGATAGAATTGTCCATGCCATACCGTTTCATCTTGTTAAGTAATAAACTATGAGACACACAGTCAAATGCCTTTGTTAAGTCACAGTATACCACTTTCATATACTTGCCATTTTCAAAACATTTCATTATTTTTGATGTTAGATGGTATATGGCTTGTGTTGTTGATAAACCTTTCCTAAACCCAAATTGGTTTTTGTGGAAAAGATTGTGTTTTTCCATATGGTTGACAATTCTATTTTTTATTGCTGTCTCAAGTACTTTTGAAAATGTTGGAATAATTGAAATTGGTCTGTAGTTGTCTAAATTATTTACATCTCCTTTTTTAAAAATAGGAATAACTTTTGTAGTTTTGAGTATAGTCGGATAAGTACCTTGATTGAAACAAATGTTTATTAACTTTACTAATGGACTATTAATTGAATTGGTTGCCAGTTTAATCATTTTAGAGTTTATATCATATATATCTCTACTATTAGTATTACTTAAATTTTGAATTATATCTCTAATTTCAATATAAGTAACTGGTTCCAGTGTAAGAGTAAAACTTTATTCTAACGCGTTCATAATCGCTGGAACATCTACGTCGAAGCCGATTGTAAATACAAAACTGGCTATTTAAATTAACTAAAATAATTTAAAGCATTAGGTGTAAATCGCGACGATTGCATAATAAAGTTGTTTTTTTGGCTGTTTACAAAAATTAAATCGCTGATTTCTTGAAAACTTCTTTATTGCCCATCCTAAAAATTTCAGAGTATATCAATAACATATAAAAATATTGTTTTGATCTATTAAACAAAAAATTATAAATACCCAACATCTTTTTTTTTAAATCTGTTTTTAATATAATTTTAAAAATTAACGGAAATGTCTCTAACACATTTTTTTTTAGAATTTTTGATCAATTTTAAGCAATAAATATTATATTTGCAAAAAAAATCCGTAAAAAGTTACAGGCGTTTGAAAATTGCAAAAAAGGTAAAAAATTGACATTTTTGAAAGTTGTACCCTAAGTATATCGGCACTGGGTAGCACAAAAAATCTAAAAAAAATCAGGGGACTAGAGTTTATGTTAACGAACCGATTTCTAAAGTTGCGCCATAAAAAAAATATTTTTCGTACTACTTCACTCATACATGCCTTATATACATTTATCTTGGCCATAAAATTCAACTTGGTAAAAACAATCAGATTTCCGAAATTTTAAGAAGAATAGGTCTTTCTTGGGCAATTTTTGGTAAATTCAGTCATATTTACAAATCCAAGGAGTTCCCTATAAACCTCAAAAAGAAAGTATTCGAATCCTGCGTGATGCCAGTACTCACTTACGGTTTCAAGACAATGTATATGACCCGAAAAACATCTAGCAGACTGCAGACCACACAAAAAGCAATTGAGAAGTCTATGCTCGGAATTACTTTAAGGGACAGAGTTTGGAATGAAGAAATCCGAAAACAAACCGGTGTGACAGAGGTACTTATTAGGGTGGAGCAGTCGTAAGTGGCGATGGGCTGGCCACATAGCAAACCAGAGAAAGACCAAACAAAATTCTGGCAGACTCCATAGAAGACGATATCCAAAATATTGCAAAAAAAACTAGATTTAAACTGTAGCAAACAGGAAGAAGTGGAAATTTTTGAAAGAGGCTTATATCCAGGAGTGGATAAATGATGGTTCAGAAGAAGAAGAAAAGAAGAGATATTTTTGAAGTTATGTCAACAACATGGTTGTTCCAGAGAAGATTATGCAAAATTGTAACCCTTAGAAAACAAATTGAAGAAGATTTAGATATGGATTTGGTGTTTAGTTTAATATTTGGTACTAATGATGCCTTAGATTTTAATTTTGAAACAGTTAAAGATTGAGTTTTTTAGAGGTAAAATTGACCAGGTTGGGAATGCCCCATTCAGATATTGTTTTGGGTTTTTGTTTATGGATGCTACAGATTCTAATCTAGAAGATTTAAAAGGTTTAGCCATGTTTGTTGATATGGTCTTTGGAAAGTATGAAGCATGAAGGGTATTATCATCTGCAAAACTATGAATAGGATTTTTAGTTATTTGAAGAAATTCATTAATGTAAATTACAAATAAAGTTGGCGAAAGAGGTCAACCTTGAAGAATACCAGCATTTATGATTATTGAACCAGAGTTAAAACCATCAATTTTAACTATAATTTTTCTATTGTCAAGAAAACTATTGATAAGATTTACAGACTTATGATCAAGACCTATACAATGAAGCTTGTTGATAAGATTAGGATGCCATACCTTTTCAAAAGCTTTGGCAATATCTAGAGCTACTGCAAGATTTTCTTTGTTTGTCTAAAGTAGAACTTTATTTGTAGCTAACATAAGTCAGAAGATCTGTTGTCGAATGTTTTAATCAAAATCTATATTAAATATCTGAGATAAAAATATTATTTATTTTTTTAGTCTAGTCGTAAACTATTAAAAAGTGCAAAACTTGGTAATAAAAAAGTAAAAAATAACAAAATCGTGCAAAACTCTATAAATTGTCAAAAAATAACAAAATCTAGACTTGAAATATTACAACAATGCCAGAAAGCACCAAATTCTGTAAAAATGTTTATGAAATCTTAAAAATATCCAAATTCGCTGGTAAAAAATGTATATTTTATTTATAAAATGTCAAAAATAGCTAAATCCGGTTATTTAATATCAAAATATTGTTAGAACAAACTAAATTCTAGTTACAAACTTTAAAAGTTATAAAAAAATTTACAAAACATCTAGAATTTGACCACTAAAGCAACAAAATTGGGCTATAAACTAATCTCCCCAATACGTTGGCAGCACTTTATACAACAAACTGCCTACACAAATTAAGTTAATGACTTTTAATAAATTTAAAAACAAAATTAAGTTAACGTTGACTAATAATTGTTTTTATACTATAAACGAATTTGTACTGTTCATGCATGTCTAACTGTACATTGTTTTATTTTTTATATTTTATTTGTTTTTATAATGATTTTAACTGTATGTATTCTAACGCATTTCTACTTTTTATCGCATTATTTAAACCGTATTTTGTATTTTACAATTTTTATGACTTATGTATACCACAATAGTGATCTGAAACATTAAATAAATATTATTATTATTATTATTATTAAAAAATGCAAGAAAAATCATAAAATTTAAAATATTGCAACATCCGGTCAAAGCATATTAAAATATTGTAAAAATGTACCAAAATTTGGATGATGAAAAATGTATTTTTTTTTCATAAATTGTAAAAATTAGTAAAATCCGGTCAAAATTATTAAAATTTTGTCATTAAAAAACAAAACTTGACCAAAAATAGTTTAAAAGTGCAAAATTTTATTTATATAATTTTCAAAGTAGCAAAATCCAGTCTTGGAACATCAAGATATTGTCAAGAAGCACTAAAATTTAACCTTAAACTGCAAATTTTTATTCATAAACAGTCAAAAATAATTAAATCCGGTTATAAAGGAATCAAAAATATCTTATTGTTAAGAAGCAATTTTTTCTTACTTTTGTCTATTACAGTACTGTTTTTACCGTTTTTCTGTTTAACTGATTTAAGTGGTAGAAATTGTTATTCAAAAGTTATTTGAGGGTGTTTTGCGAGTCTTCTTTGATGGTGGAAGTAATGCCATTCAAGCATTCTTTATAGCAGTTGTGGCAAATGTTTGTGCACGTTATTCCTGTTTTTTGGCAACCACATTTGTTTCCACATCTAGTTATACATTTGCAAGAAATGAGATTGAAGACTGCCTCAAGTTTTGCTGCGTCTGTAGTTACTGGGATCAACCGGATGGCTCAAATTTCCAACCTCACTGTTCTGGAAGAAGTTCATATCCTAGTCAAACTTGGATTTGGTGGTATACACGAAGAGCATGCTGCTCCTTTTGTTAGCGACAGCGCATATAAGTCAGGTTTAGCATTCAAAACCGATTTGTTAAAAGCATTGTGACAATGCATGTTAAAGGAAGTTTGCTTGTGGGGTGCATTGTACCATGCCTGGAATATTTTGTTTCAGTTTCAGCTTTATTAGATCAGTAATACTTTGCAATGTAGCTCGTTTTTTGAACAAATTAAAACAGACAAGTTTTCTTTTTTAATATGCAACGGAAGTCGTATCACATTCGTTGAATGCATGCACAATAAGTATGCAGTTTTTTATTCCTATAGTTATTGCAATAGCTGACTTGAATATACCTTCCTTTCTACTCTGCCGTGGCTTGGTTTAACAAATAAGATCTGTCTTTCAGA
The DNA here is from genome assembly GCA_963932245.1 of Tachinus rufipes. Lineage (NCBI taxonomy): Eukaryota > Metazoa > Arthropoda > Insecta > Coleoptera > Staphylinidae > Tachinus > Tachinus rufipes. The sequence continues at coordinate 15,212,190 of OZ010750.1, forward strand.
TGGGGTTAAAGCCATGAAGATGATAATAAGATCAACGTCTTTGCCAACTATTGTTACTTTGTCATTAGTTAAGGATTTGATGACTCCTGTGCGATTGATCAATTTAATTCTTGTTTTGATTTAATTTTATTTTCGTGAAGAGCAGATAAGAGGAATGAAATAAGTCTGGATTTATTGTGTTCATTAGAAAGAAAATCATCCTGTTTGACTGTGATTTGTGTTTTGTGTTTAAAATTTATGTCAACTAATCTTTTTAGCTTGTACTTTGGTTTTATCAAACACAACGGTACAGCTCTTGCCGGCATAATGCTTGAGAGCATAGGCGACATAACATTGGCAAATTGTTGAGATTGAGGATTTTTGGGCCACACCACATTGGGTAACAGTAATCCTACATCCAAAACGTTGTCAAAATTGAAAAGATTGGCTTCTTCTTGTAGTACAAGAAATGTATCGTATAAGGCGGATTTGTTTGTTTTCAGCATTCCAGTTCTTTTAAATAAAGATAAAGGGTAAGGAACAAGCTTATGCTGTAAGTAGTTGTTTAAGTCCTCATCACTCTGTTTGTTGATAGCTATTTTTAGAAACATTGTTAAAGGGTTGATTATCACCTTTCTCCATGAACAAAGAAGATAAAAGAGAGACCGCAAACTACAATTTGGCGCGTATTGTAAACGATATGTGGAAACAAGGGCAGATAGTTGGGCGAGAGGAGGAAGACCGTTAAAATGAACGGAGGACCAAACAAAAGAGACCGGTTCTTTGGTTTGTAACAATACAAAAAACTTTTTTTCTATTCTTTAGTGCCCTATTAACCGCTTGGAATACAAAACAAAATGTGTATGATCATTTTTATTGCAAATATCAGCTTTCATTATGTATATAGCCAACTTTTACTTCCTACCTACAGTTCTTGAGATATTAACAAAAAACCAAAAAAAGTGCCTTGTTTTTGGTCATTACCGTTAAAGCTGGTGTCATATTTGTCAGGATTTTTAGTATTTTCTCCATTGGGTACCTATAAATCAGTGTACAAAGTTTCAAAATTTTTGGAGGTGAGATTAATATTTGAGCATATTTGACTAGACTACAACGTTTGTGGCAAGTTGTAATCGTCAATAATATAAACTAACTAATTAATTCTACACTTTCACAGTGACATTGGCGAGTAATCCAAACCAGATGGAATATAAACAGTACTTAAAACTATTTTAATACTGCCGATATCAACACAAACATACAATTCCTCATATACAGAGCAATGACTAAATATTTCACATGAATGGTACTTATTTGACACGGCAATAAGTAAGCTTCCACCACGTAATTTTGATGTTGCAATATGGTTACGGTCACACCTGTACACTTTATAATTAAAAAATCCTAGTTCTAAGCCTGTAATAGAGCTTATCAGCCACGTTTCACTAAAAATAAAATATTATGCTCCATTAATGGTATATTGGCATTTAAAGTAAACAATTTTTGCGCACATTTTGATAAAATATTCTCACATTTTTAAACTCAGTACAACTGGAGATCACATCTAAGGCACGTGCAGACGATGTCGATGAAGATAGACGTTGAGAAGACGCCGCTACATTGATGTCAAAGGTTTGAATGTTGTTGTTGATAAAAAATCAGTTTTTGGCAGTTTATGTTGGCAGCGGCGATTAATTAGTAACTAAACGTACAGATACTCCTTTAGGCCATTTTAATATACAATCAATATTTGCGTTGTTAACTTCAGCAACAGTTTTGTATTAACTGAATAAATAAGTTTTTAAGTTCTATCATAAAATTTGGATTCAAACAGTCAACAAAAGTTTCTTAAAATCTGTTAAAAGTACTTACATATTATTTTATACTGCTATTTATTGCTAATATTTTCTTTAACCAAGTCTACACTTTCCTTTCATTTAAACGTAATCTGCACACAACGGTTGATTTAATTTTTATTGTGCAGTTTCTCCATGGTTGCATAAATTATTTAACAAAGTATCAAATACGTAAATCAATATTGCCTTAAAAATTATACAGGGTGTTTCAAAACATGTGTCGGAAAATAAAAGGTGAGATTTTTTGGCTAATTATAAGAAAAAAAGTTCCTATTAACATGGTTTTGCAAACGCACCGTTTTCAAGATACAGGGTTTTTTGACGATATCTCAGGAACGGAAAGAAAAAGTAGCAACATGATCAAAACCTTTATTCTACTAAACTAAGCAATAACATAAAAAACAAGAAAAATCACAAATTGTTGAAAATGACATCCTCCTACGGTAAAGCAGGCTTCCAACCTACGTCTTAGTGACTGACGTACTTGTTTAAAAATGCCTGGAGTGTTTCGTATCGTATTGCAGGATGCAATAATGCGATTTCTTAGTTCTTTATCAGTATTAACTGATGTAGTGTATACTAAACCTTTTAAGTGACCCCACAAAAAAAAAATCCAAAACATTTGGATCTGGAGACCGAGGAGACCAATCCTGTGGGCCTCCTCGACCAATCCAACGGTTCCTATATTGTTCATTTAAGAATTGACGCGCAACTTAACTAAAATGTGCAAGAGCATCATTGTGCATGAACCACATTTTGTTTTTTAATTGAACTGGATATGATTGACCATTTAGCTTAAACGGCAAAAAATATGGACCTATTAAATGGTCTCCTACAGCACCTGCCCAAACATTAACGGAAAATGTTAGCTGATGATGGCCTTCCAATATGGCATGTGGATTTTTGTCGGCCCATACATGATTATTATGGAAGTTCATAATTGCATTGCGAGAAAAATTTGCTTTGTCCGTAAATAAAACTTGTTCTAAGAATCGAGGATATTGCGCAATTCTTTCTTGAAACCATTGACACATAGCCAATCTTTGCGGAAAATCCGCTGGTAAAAGGGCTTGTACTGCTGTATGTGATAAGGATATAACACCTGGCTTTTTATTATCCTCCACACTTTAACGTGACTAAGGTTTAAGTTTAAAGCTATTCTTCTAGTGCTAGTTGATGGATCGTTTTCGAGTTCTTGAAGAACATCTTCTTCACTTTGTGGAGGTAGCAGGCGACGTCTCCCATTTTCTGCAGTTCTTTTATGTACACTTCCAGTTTGTTGTAGAAGTTTGTGAATACAAATGAATGTTCTTTCATTTAGTGCCTGTCGGTTTGGAAACCTTTCTTGATAAATTTGACGAGCTTTGCTGCGTTTCCATTGGCAACGCCATAAACAAAATGCATATCGCACATCTCGCTTTCACTGTAATTATTCATTTTGCTATCACCACGCAAGCAAAATACTAAGAATGGGCAAATTAATTGGGTAATAAAGATAATAAGTACCCGCGATACTGACTCCTTTTGAAAAAAAGGTTATTTAATAACTAAACGACAATTGTCAAATGCATGAAACAAATGCGTGAATGCTGGTGAATAGATCAAAAACAAATGTTTTTATCAACAACAAAACATGTTGCTACTTTTTTTCATGTTTTCCATCATAAAATGCCGTATTTCTCTAAAACGGTTTACGTTAGAGCTTTTGACTAGGAGTACTTTTTTGTGTAGAAATTATTGGCTGAACCGCATTCTGAAAGCACATTGTGAACCCAATGTGCTTTCAGAATGCCAATTTCCTAAGTGTCATAGAAATTAGAGCCATAAAAACCTCACGCAAACCTAAAATCTCCGTCAATGGCACATGAAAAAAATTGAATAAGCGCTTAAAAAATAGCTAATATTAATGCTAAGATGTGTACAAAGGCTGAGTTTTGTATCTCAAAAGGTTTGTGAGATATTGACAAAAAAATAAAAAAAAAAAAAAAATTACACCCTGTATCTTGAATACAGTGCGTTTGCGGAACCATGTTAATGGGAACTTTTTTTCTTATAATTAGCCAACCAATTCCACCCTTTATTTTTCGTCACATGTTTTGAAACACCCTGTATTGTAACCTGAAAAGACCATAAATAAATTTAAAATAATATCATAAAGGTGGGGTGGAGATCAGTCATCGGTTGTCTCCAGGTTGTCTATAATAATGTTCACTTCTTATCAATCTTGTGTTGCAATGGAAAGCTACCGCTACACAGACAAGTCCCTGTGTGCATTACATGATCGCTTCAGTTCTCGAAAATGTGGTATGTCTCCAGCGTATCTCGCAATTTGCTAATCCTGTCTTTTAAAAAAATTAATTTTGAAGTGTTTATTCATTAAAATCTCATTATTATTGCACTGACACAAAGATAATACATCAAACTATCCTCTCATATAAATGTTTTATTATTTTTGTACATATGTGCTCTTAAATATAAACAATTAATTTTACTCGATGTAAAAGCTCTTACTACTAATATTTTTTAGGATCATTTCTTTCTATTGTTAAATTCTTTTGAAAAAAAATATTTGCAATATTATTTTTGCTTAATTTCACTGACTTTTGGATTAATTTTCTCGTATTTTTTGTCAACCTGTTACGGTTGAAAATAAATTAAATACTCAAAAATAGATTGAAAGAAAATAGGGTTGCACATGTTTTGACTATATAAATTAAATATTTAAAATAATTTAATATCAACACAAATAAATATAAATAAAACATTGAAACTTCCGCGAATTTCGTCTCTTCTGCTCGTGGTTTGATAGCGGTCCGTTCTTATGCGTAACGCATATTCACTTAACAGTGGAATTATTTCGGCCTGCATATCAAAGTACTAGAATACATTAATAAGTGTAAATATGCGGCAGTGTTAACCGGTGAATAAATTAATGTATTACAAATCGATAATAAATCGGAAAATAACCACGAGTAGATTAAAGAACATACAAAAAAATTAATATTCAATGTTATATTTTTAATAGCAGCTTCACAATAAAATCCTAATTAATATATAGTCAACCATCTCTTAATCTTTTATTATATCTATTTAGCTAAAAAAATTCCCGAGAGGTTTTTCGAGCATACCAGGATAGGGTCGTGGGTGGTAGAATTGCTACTGGAGGTACCACTAATAAATACAAAAACCCGACCACGCTTGGACCGCGGAGGACTCGCCGCAAAGATAAGCTATACAACCTTTCGCAAACCTTCAATTTTTAATAATCATATATATCCATAGTTATTGTTTTTCATGCTTCAATATTTTAATAATTATATATATTTAATTTCTATTATTTCGGCTATTGCATATGTAAAATCGGCGATCGCGATTTACGGTGGCGCTGCTGGCAATTCTTTTCTTGTAAATTATCGATGTATTTATAACGTTTTATTTAAATCTACATATAGATATATTATTTCTAACTTTACCAAATGCGATTGATTTCTTTTTATTTGTTTATTTCGTTTTAAATATAGATAATGTTTGCTTTTATTGTTAAATATAATAGTTTCATTATTTAACCTACCACTTTTCGTATTTTTTTAATAACCTTGTCGATCTGGTATATGCACCGAATTAAAACACGTGGCGCTTATTTTATGTAGAACCTCGCCTTCTCTGAAACAACTCGGGCTGATGCATAATACCACGGTAATAGTGGGACAAAAATTTATATTAAACTAATTTAGGTTTTGTTGAAAATAAAACGTCACAAACCTTACGTTAAAAAATTATATTTGATTTTTTAGCTACTTAATAAGTTCTTTACAAAATTTTAGTTTTTAAACACATTTATTTAACTATACACATATTTATTAATAATTACATAATTTATAATAAAGTTACGTCTAAAACAATCGGGTATAGAATGACCTACTGCTCTATTAATCTGAGCGTATTTATGAAGTGTCAAGTCAACTATTTAATTGTTGAATCATATTTAAATGACAATGAGATAATTAATATAAAAAGATTAATTGTTTAATATCTTATCTTATGAATAGTGTATTGATTTATTACTATAAACGCGTTTGTTATGATTCGAGATTATGGTATCATAACCAGATGAGAAGTTGTTTTCATCACATAGATATCTTAGGTTAATAACATTTTTAATTCTAATTTATGCTTGTAGTAAATATAAATAAACGCTAATGACTCATCCTGTAAAAACTATCAATTTTTTAAGTAGGCTGCGTACTTGTTGCTTCCCATAATTATTCGATTCTCTGTTGCGTTAGTATTGCGCTCGGGTCTTCATAATTTATTTGTTGATGTATCGAAAACATGACTGTAGAGAACTTAGACGAGAACAATGCAACATTTAAGTGCTTATTTCATCTTATCTAAAATAAAAATTATTGTTAAGATTTTTCGTTCTTTGATTTTATTATTTATTAAATCTAGTAGTTTTAATTTTATTTTGACATAGTCGGTTCACATTTAATATTTCTGGTTTATTTGTAATTAATTTAGTATTTGTTAGTAGTTATAATGATAGTTGCAAAGATAAATTTAATAAACTCACATTATTATCTTCAGTGTCTGTTGATTCCTTTATGTATCTTCTTTTATTTGCATTAGTTAACTTTGATCTTTATTGAATTATTGATTTTAAATAATAGTTATTATTGTTTTAATTGTTTTGATTTAAAATCAAAATATTATTAATAACTCATGCTCAGTTCGTGCAGCTAAATACGCTTAATTATTCGTTACATTTGCTTATATAATATCCACTTAGCTTACCGAGCGGTTATAACGTGTCATATTAACACATACAAGGGACCCATTGTATTAATATCGGGTGTCAATGCAGGTGGATATAACTCATTCATTTTTGTTTCGGTGGCCTTCCTTTTTAAATGTGTTTTGTATAGACTATTGGCGTCCGATAGCAGCGATTAAAATATTTATTTGGCTGTTGACTTCGTCTGTATTGCTGAAACCTGGTTCCGACTGCTCCATATGTTTTAAATACATACGAATTTTAACCCGATTGGAGCTTGAATTCTTTAATTTAATTATTTTAAATTACCAATTGCATGATATATGTAAATTAAAAAGTTGATTTGAAGGTATGGTTGGTAATAAATGTGTTATAACTGTTTACACTAAATACACAAAAATTGTTCTTTATATAACTATAATATTAGTGGTCGCCATCGCAGCCAAGCCGGGAGTTTACATACGCCCGTTCAATATTAATTTATGTACTTATACCCTCTACTATACTATATACCTCAGTCAAGGTAATAAATTTAACAGGATACGGTCGAGACATAACAAATCGTATATCTTGAAAAATTTTGTATTTATTTCTTCGTTGATATACGAGACTTTTCATGAACGATTTCATATTGAAGGGGAAAAGGCTTTCATGGAGGTTCTGTTATGTATTGTTCGTATGATATTTTCGTTTTGATATTTCCGAATATAAACATAAGAATAAATCATTTAAAAATGACTACAACTGGTAAACAGACTTTTTAATTTACATTTTATTTAGAGTTTTTTTATATTTGCACATTTTTTAAGCAACTGAAAATTTGATTTTCAAATTAAATACGTAAATTTTACATTTCAAGTTTAATAGGCATAGAGTGAACATCATTTCAGTGTGCTCACAAAAATAAAAATTATTTAATTGACAAATATGAGTGTTTGTGTATAAGTGTTCAGGATGTTACAAAGATGAGTTTACCCGTTACCAATACTAATTTTACCAGGTCGTTTCTTAATATTATATAGATTAATTATGTAGATAATTATTATTAATTTGGACTCAAATAATAGTAAAAAAATAACTAGTAAATTGCAATAATTCAGAAAAAAAACTAATATTGTTTTGAATATAGAAAATATAAATGAAATAAATCTTGTAGAAATAATAAAAAATATGCAAACAATAAATAAAAATTTAATGAATAGGATAAAGAGTTGTTTTTTATTTACTTTGAACATATTGATGGTCAAAATGTTCGGAGTTTTCACTTAATGCCAATTTTTAAGATATATTTCTTGTAAAATATTTCTGGTGCACAATTTAATCAATAAGCCATTCGTAAAAAAAATGATACCTACCAAAAGGACTGTTGAAAGTACTCGGCTTTGAACTTTTCTCATGTGATTGCATTAGCGGGTTGGGAGAAGTCGTCTACAATATTTTGCTTCGGTAATTTTACTTTGTCTAGAGTAGGCAATTGAAAAAAAAAAAAGGTTTTTGTACTATTACCAGTGGGTAAACCCATTCATTCAATCATCTTTATAATATCATCTTTTTACATTATTTTTATGTGAAAATTTTAATAATTCTTATAATAGAATTGCAGCTTTTCTTGCAGCATGTATAGCGGGTTCGCGCCTGTAGGGGACAAGAGCCCGGTGATGCTAACTCACCTGCGGGGCAGCCGTAAGAAGGGACGACGGACTTTTAAATTTCTAATTTATGAATTAACACAGTTAAATTGGAAGATCTTTGGCGGGTATTATAGTTATGATGATCCTTTATTATTATTATTATGTTATTATAGATATTTTTATTAATACATAAACTGTACAAAAATAAAATTGTATGTTTTTATCGCAATTCTTGGAGTGTTACTCGACTAAGAAATAAACAACACTAATACTCGCATAAGCTGACAATAATGTTTGACTAGGGTGATTACGGCTTATACACAGCATGAAAAAAATAATCAAAATAAATAAGTTTTTGTGGGTTTTGAACAAGCCATCTTTTACATATACTTTTAATATAGATGTTTATTTTATTAAATTTGATAAACTTATTTTTTTTAAATGGAAGACTGAATATTTTTATTTTTTTTAGTTCTAAGATTAATTCTCAGTATTTTTTGTAAAAATATTTTTTTTGTTTCAAAATTTCAAATTTTCATAATAAAATAAACACTTTATATTTTTTTAAAGTAATTTGTAGCATCAACACAAAAAAAGTAGACAACGCATGCAAGGACCAAGGACATGACTTAGATACAGAAAATAGAAAAAAAACAAAAAATAGTAAAAAATAAAGACAGTGCAAAAAAACAAACAAACCGAATTTTGTTTTGGAACGTAGCTGGAATAGACAACAAAGATCACGAGTTCTGGGAGTACATAAAAACTTTTGACATAATTGGAATGGTAGAGACGTGGATAGATGACAAGAAATGGGAAAAGTTGAAGCTCAACATGCCAGCCGAATACATCTGGAAATGCCAAACAGCTAAAAAAGAGAAAAAAAAAGGAAGAGCCAAAGAATGCATAATTACCGGCATAAAAAAAGAAATAAGTCAAGAAGAGAATGATGTTATTGAAATGGAGGGAATACAAGAACGAAAATTTTTGAGGAGAGGAGAAAAATATAAAGCAATAACAGAAGATAGTAGAGGCATGAAAATCACTAAACAAAAGTTAGATACGCTAATACCAGAAACTGAAGAAAGAAAATTGATTATAAGAAGGGACTTCAACGCAAGAATTGGAAAGAAGGGAGAAAAAATCAAACACAAGGACACAAGAAACAGAGAATCAAAAGATACCACAGAAAATATAGAAGGAAAAGAAATGATAGAAATGATAGAAAAGAGAGGACATTTTAAATGGAAACAGAAGATGAAGAGGGAGAATTTACTTATATAGTTACAAACGGGCAATCAGTAATAGACTACGTAGTTGTAAATGAGGAGGCGTGGGAAAAGATAGACAATCTTAAAGTAAGAATAAGAGTTGAATCAGACCACCAGCCATTAGAACTCTACTTAACTGGGGAAACTGTAAGAAGACAAGAAAATAAAAAAAAAAGTGAAGAAAGGATAACATGGACGGAAGAAAGTGTGATAAAAAACAAAAAAAATCTGAGAAAAATTAGAGAAAACGGAAGAAATGACGAAGAGATAATGAGGGAATTAGAAGAAACAATTTGAGATGCGGTCGTAAAAAAACCATATAGAAGAAAAGAAGAAAAAAAAAAAGAGCAAATGGTGGAACAGAAAATGTACTAAGAAAAAACAAGAAGCCAGAAAGGTGTTAAGGCACTGGAGAAACAACAAAAGAACAAAAGAAAAATATATGAAAAAACAAAAGGCTTACAAAAATCAATGTAAAAAAGCTAAAAGTGAACTTATAAAAAAAAAAGAAACAGAAATTTAAAAAATAAAGACAGATGCAGAAGCATGGAAATACATAAACAAAGAAATAAGAAGAAAACAAGGAGATATTGAGGAAATACCAATGGAAGCGTGGAAGGAACATTTTTCAAGTTTGTTTAGAGGAGAAAAGAAAAAAGAAAAAAGAAAAAAACTAGAGAGACAAGAGCCAATCCACCAAGCGAAAGAAATTTCAAAAGAGGCAATATGGGAGAAGATAAAAAACTAAAGAAAAAGAAAGCGCCAGGTATGGATGGGATACAGAATGAAGCGTGGTTGTATGGTACGGAAGAACTGATTGAGAGATTGAGTGAGTTAATAAACAGAGTATGGAAGGGAGAAGGGTTTCCGAGTCAATGGAGAGAAGGTCTTGTATGCCCTATACACAAAAGTGAATCCAAAAAGCTAGTAAATAACTACAGGGCAATAACACTACTGGGTACGGCATACAAGATCTACGCCATGATATTAGAAGAAAAGTTGAATGAGGAACTAAGTTTGAATGAGATAATTCCAGATGGGCAAGCCGGCTTCAGGAAGGGAAGAGGTACCATGGATAACGTATATATTTTACATCATATTGTGGAAAAGGAAATAGCAGAGAAAAGAGGGAAAGTATATGCGTTATTCCTGGATCTAAAGGCGGCATTTAATAGTGTGAATAGAGAGAAACTGTGGAAGTGTATGAGAGAGAAAGGAATTAGCGAGCACCTGGTAAGTTGAATGGAAGACGTGTATGAGGGGACAGCAAGTAAGGTATGTGTTAACGGAAAAATGAGTGAAAAATTTTGGACAACAAAAGGAGTAAGACAGGGCTGTCTATTGAGTCCTACTTTATTTGCAACCTACATAGCAGATGTAGAAAAAAAAATAAGATTGGCTCAAGCTGGAGGGGTAATAGTTGGTAGAGGAAAGGTGTGGTCGCTAGCATATGCAGACGACATGGTAATACTAGCAAAAGAAGCGAAGGAAATGAAAGAGATGATGAAAAGTTTAAAAAAATATTTAAAATAAAAAAGTTTAGAAGTTAATGTAACAAAAACAAAAATTATGGTGTTCAGAAAGGGGGGTGGGAGAAAAAAGTTGGAGGGCTGGAAATGGAATGGGCAAGGTATTACGGAAGTAATATCTTTTAAATATTTGGGATATGTTTTTTGTACGAGTAACACCGAGAGCGAGCACATTAAAGAACTGGCTCGAAAAGCAAATAAAGTAGTGGGTTTCGGGAATAAGTGAAAGAAAATTTGAATGTATGAGAATAAAAGAGCTCATGTTTGATAGTTTAGTTAGGAGTATGATATTGTATGGGTCAGAAATATGGGGATGGAAGGAACAAGGAAAAATTAGAAGCAATACATGTAAAATATTGGAGATGGGTGCTAGGTTTAAATAGAGAAACTCCAGCATATATTGTGCTGGAGGAAGTCAAAAAAGATAAGTTAAGAGTAGAAGCAGGAAAAAGAGCAATGAAGTATGAAGAAAGAATGAGACAGAGACACGAATGCAAAATATTACAAGAATGCATGAAAGAGAAAATGAGAGCAAGAAATGAAAAGCTAGGGGAGATCAGGGAAAATTATTACAATAGAAATGGATATGCGAGCCAAGAAATTGAAAGAATGAGAGAATCTGGGAGAGAGACATGGTACAAAATTATGGAAAGAGATAGAGATATACAAAGGCAAGAAAGAAGAATGCGAGTGAAAGAGTCTAGGTACAACGCAAATTATGAAAATAATATTGAAAGTGAATTGCCAATGTACTTAGAGAGCGATAGATATAATAAAGATGACAAAAAGATGATTGCAAGATTCAGATGTGGTAATGAAGAGCAAGTGACAAGAGTTTGGATGGAAAAGGATTTGAAAATGTGCAGAATATGCGGAGAGACGAAGGAAACTATAAAAATATGTTGAAAGAGTGTAACAAAATGAGAGAAGAACAGTTGGGGAAAAATGAGATATTGAAAGGGGACGGAAAAAGGGTAGAATGGATGAGGGCAGTTAAAAAACGAAAAAAAGAAATAGACGAACAGAGAAGAAAATATTCTTAATTGAGTTAATTTTATAAGGATTAAGTTTTATTATTTTGGGAAGTTGTAAATGTATTTGTAAATGTAATTTTCAAGGCCGAAAGGCAAGAAATAAACGTATTATTATTATTTTTTTTTTGAGATTTTAAGTGGAAAGATTGACAGTATTTATTTTTTTTGTAAATTTGTGCAAAAAATTGTTTGTTTTTTTTTTTTAATATTAAATAAGACCATATCATGGTTAATAATAAATCAAATTTTGAGAAATAAATTGGGTTTTCTTAATATCGTAATTTTCCAGTTTTGGCTATTTTGGTAGCACACATTTTGTTACAAATTTATTATATATATCAAAAAATAAATAAATAGTTGGAAAAAGTAACGCTTTCAGCTTAAACATAAAGTGGAAAACTATTTTCTAGACGATTGTGTTTTAGAATTTCTATTTTATTTTATTTATAGTTTTTTTTGTATACTTCTTTTTATTACAGAGAATTTTTGATTCAATATTATCAATTAAAAAAAAAGCAGATGTTTTTAGCCTTTGAATGGACTGCATTCAATTTAAAATATATAGTTAACCACTATCATTAATATTAAGAAGGGGGCACAGTTTTATAAAAGGGTAACGATCAGTTCTAAAGCTGGTACGTATGGTTGCACCACTAGGAATATTATCTGGTTCAGGATGAACCATCTCAACTCTCTCAGATTCATCATAGTCAGGAGACACAGTGGAGCTGTGATGGCATTGCCAATAAAGACGTTTCTCGGAGTTAATGCAGGGTAGTCGTTAGGGTCCTCTGATAATGGACACAGAGGGCGCGAGCTTAATACAGCTTTGATCTGTGTAATAAAAGTGTACAGTTTGGGATATGTGAGTAACGCGATTCCGGCGATACAATGCAGATGATGTTTTACAATTCAATTTAAGTGGTGGTATACATTTTTATTTTATATTCTGGGATGAAAAGGCAGTTTTGATATTGTCTTTGTTTTTTGCATCGTTGAGAAAAAGGCCCAAGTCATGCAGATAGTTTTTTGCTCTAACAAAATTTGTAGTATTACAAGGGACACTGCCAAAGTTCGCGGAAAACGTTAAGCAAAACACAAATTACGTTATGTAAATCGCTTTACTGTTTTTTAAAATATTTTTTTTTTTTAAATCTACACTTTTGCATCCGATGAAACCAATCTTTAAAACAATTTTGCCACTCTGAGCAAAGTACCTCCAAAACAAGTGATTTAAATGCTTCAACGTCTTCTTCAGGCAATGAAAAACGCTCGTCACGCATTTTATTTTTGATATGTCAAAATAGGAAGAAGTCATTGGGCAATAAATCAGACAAATATTTGCAATGAGTCATTAATTGGATGTTGTTACTGGTCAAAAACTGTACAGTTTGTCATGATAAACAATGATTTGCCGGTTAATGTTGTCCCTTCTGATTTCAGCTATAACATCCGGCAAACAAATTGAAGTATACCAGTCAGCATTAACTGTCCTTCGATCCGCTAATGCATCAGCTGCAACATGACCCGTTTTTCCAAAGAAACAAGCAACCATTCTTTTTGAAACGCTTTGTGAACGCATTACTTTTGTGGGTTTAGGTTCATTTTGAAACCCCCATACAGTCGATTGCTGTTTAGTTTTAGGCTCATATGAATATATTCAAGATTTGTCACCTGTTACGATGTTATATACCAAATTTGAACGACCCCCTTCGGATTTCTTTAGCATTTCTTTGCACCACTTGACACGTGTTTGTTTTTGTTCTTCTTTCAAATTGTGTGTTATCCAACGACTGCAAAGCTTCCTGACATGCAAATGATCGTGCAAAATTGTATGTATTTGTTTTGCTGCAATGCCTAAAGATGCCTCTATCTTACTATAGATCACATGCCGATCTGACAAAATCATTTCACGCACAACATTAATATTTGTTGCGACAACAGAGGTGCATGGACAACCTTTGGTCATCAAACGTGGTCTTCCACGTTTGAATTCTGCAAACCATTTGTAAACCATAGTTTTGGATGGTGCTTCATCCCCAAATAACAAACTAAGTTTTTCCGCACATTGCTGCGGTGTTAAATCGTATTGAAAATAATAAAAAATCACCACTCGGAAGTCACGATTCAAAATTTTTATTTTTTACACAATTATTACTCTCGCTAAACTTTGTTGAAACGAAACCAAGCAGTTTGAAATCAAACTGTTAACTGAATTATAGGTAAAAAACGCTAAATTTTACAAATATAACAATTGCAGAACGCTAGCAATACAGGCAGTATTTGATTACGCAAACTTTAGCAGTGCCCCTCGTATCTGAATAGATTTCGGATACACATCATGGTCAATACTTTATTTGGACAGCAACAAACGTCTCTTGGGCACCAGCATTTAATTGGGAATATTGAATACTGCTAATAATTAATTTGGTCAGTGGGTGATTATTTGGCAAAACAATTGGACATTTTTGGAACAATGGTAGAGAAGACTCCATTAGATAGCCTCACATGCAATTAAGATAGTCATAGATTAAGAAAGATCAGTCTGTTTGAGTTCTGAATAGGTTCATCTTTTTTCAGAAGTTGATATTTACGAGTAAACGATGTTATTTGTAGATTGCGGATTAATGATTCTTAGCTATCCTTTGGCTAATGATGTCTGTTGGGTTTTTTTGGTTGTGACATGTTGCGAGTCTGCGAGATTAGTAAGCTTGTGCATTTTTTCAATGCGATTAGCAACAAATGTTTTAAAATTTTGTGACTCTAGTTTTATCCACCAAATAGTAATTGCGGAATCTGAATAATACAGTTGTCAAATAATCAAAACATGATTTGCACAATTTGCTGTACTATTAAAAAATTTGAAACTCAATATTTATTATTAGATAACATGCAACCAAATAGACCACATTTAGTACGCAGTGAATAAAATATAGCGGCGGTGGCCGAGAACATGATGAATCGATTTGGCGCCATTCTCAACAGTTTGGCTTCTTGTATGGAACAATTTGGCGTATTTTACGTAAAAATCTTGGTTTAAAAGCATACAAAATTTAACCCACGCAAGAATTGAAGCCGGTTCTTAAAAACCTTCAAAAAGATTTTCTGTTTTCAACCAAAATTTTGTTTGGCAATGAAGCTTATTTCCGGATTAATAGCTATTTCAATAGGCAAAATTACAGTATTTGAGCTGAAGATCAACCAAAAGAGATTCAAAAGCTGCCATTACGTTTAAACAAAACAACGGTTTTTTTTAAATTTAACATTTCTTTAAAAATATAACCGGCCGGAACGTAACTGTGAATAGCCCGTAGCATTATTAAAAATTAAAAATTCTTTTGAAGTGAAAGATCTACCACCAACACGTCATTTAATGAAACTTCACTTGATGGTGCTGCAGAACTATTAAATACTACTCAAAGTTTGATTGTTAGACTTTCTTCTTGTAATACACAGTGATGCGGCAGGTAGTATCCGTCTGTTATGTTGCCCGTTGTCTGTTGCATGTCCTAATTCAATATATTCTAGCATAATTTTTTTGTAGGACTGATATAAAATAGGTTATTCTGCAGCTTGTCGCTCTAAAGCAAAAAAATTTTGGAGTGAAAAATACTTGAATCTCCTAACTGCTTTGGATCTTTTTTAAATTGAAAAGTTACCTCAAATTGACACTGTAGTTTTAAAGTGGTTTTTATATTTCTGGCCTTCTGGGTTTTTAGGTAATTTTGTTTGTTTGTAATTTTTAATTTTTTTAAACCAAGAAACTAACTTTTTGATTTCTATATATTCAACCATAATACTAAATGAGTGCGGATTTTTATCTATTTGTTGTAACTGGCTTGTCACGATCCATCCAAAATTAGCATCATTAGACCCATTGTTAGTCGTTCTTCTCTAATAATGTCTTAGTAGTGGCCTGCTCTAATTAACAACTCAATCTTGTTAGGTGTATGATAGTTTAGATTGGCTAATTTGACTTTTGCTAGAAAAGATAATCCTTGAAGATTGTAATGTTAATTGGGTATATAATTTTTTATCAATTTATGGGTAGAAATAACTTTTGACAGTCGTGATTGTGCGTCTATGAAATCATATGTTCTATGTTGCGGAGATTAGAAGCAAGATCAAAATCGCCCAGGCGGACAAACGAAAGAAACCCAAGAAAGGAAGAAAGTAAAGTATTTTTCAATTGTATACATTTTTCTGTATGTCAAAAGTTTAATAAGTGCAAAGTCTTGTACACCCACGATTGGTGCAATGATGGAATGTTTTTCTAATTCTTGTTTTTTTGCACATTTTGTTATTAGGTTTGGCTGAGAGCTGGTGTCTAGAAGGGTTTGCACTTCTTGTGGTTTTCCGGAGATGTTGTTAATGAGCAAATTACAGGTAGATAATAGCACGGTAGTTGAATGTAGGCCAATTTTTTGTTGTTGTCTAAGTTGTTTGTTGAGGTCAATTTCTGTGTAGTAATGAATTATACCTGATGGTATAAGAGGTTGTTGATTATACATTAGTAATATGATTAAGAACGCTAACGAAAGTTAAGCAACGGCTCGGGTGGCCACAACTTAGATGGCTGATAAACAAAGTGATGCAGAGCGTAGCGTTACCTCATATAGGCATCTAAACATACAAATGTCTTCTCTGTGGTTTGGTGGCCTAACACCTTGACACCTAACGGTATAAAAGGTTGTAAATTATGTATTAGTAATTTGATTAACAGCGCTTACAAAAATTAGACAACGGCCGGCGTGGTCACAACTTGAATGGGTGACCAACAAAGTGATCCCGAGCGTAGAGTTCTTCTCACATGTTTTTGTGGCTGGTGTGTCTGATACTTTGACACCTAACAGTATAAAAAGTTGTATATTATATATATATATATATATATATATATATATATATATATTAATAATATGCAATAAATTTAAAAAAAATATATTGTTTACTTAACCTATATCAATAATATTAATATTCTGTTAATGTAAATCAAATATTTTTAACCTTCTGTAATATTTATTCTACTATGTATTTGAGAAAAGAGGAATAAATGAACACCTAGTAAAAAGAATGGAAGAAGTATACGTGGAAACTGTTAGCAGAGTCTGTATGAATGGCAAAATGAGTGAAAAGTTTTGGACTACAAAAGGTGTGAGACAGGGATGTCCACTCAGTCCTAGTTTGTTTGCGGCATACATTGCAGATGTAGAAGAAATGCTATGTAAGGCGCAGACGGGTGGGGTGGTAGTGGGCAGAGAGAAAGTGTGGTCGCTGGCTTATGCAGACGACATAGTGGTTGTAGCAAAACAAGCAAATGAAATGAACGAAATGATTAGATGCCTGGATAAGTATTTTAGAAAAATAGATTTGGAAGTGAATGTAAATAAAACAAAAATGATGACTTTTAGAAAGGGGGGAGGAAGTAGTAGAGTAGAAAATTGGAAATGGGATGGGAAAGAAATTGAAGAAGTAAAAACATTTAAATACCTAGGATATGTTTTTTGTACAACTAATAGTGAAAATGAACACATAAAAAATATGACAAGAAAAGCAAATAAAGCGGTAGGACAAGTATGGGGAATTGGTGAAAGAAAATTTGAATGTATGAGAATAAAAGGAATGATGTTTGATAGTTTAGTAAAAAGTATGTTATTGTACGGAGCAGAAATTTGGGGATGGAAAGAGCAAGAAAAGTTAGAGGTTATTCAAACAAAATACTGGAGATGGGTATTAGGAGTAAACAAAGAGACCCCATCATACATTGTTATGGAAGAAGTTAAAATAGACAAATTAAGAGTAGAAGCAGGAAAGCGTGCAATGAGGTATGAAGAAAGAGTGAGAGAAAGGAATGAATGTAAAATATTACAAGAATGTCTGAAGGAGAAAATGAAGGGAAAATGCGGAAAAATGGGAACATTTAGAGAAAAATATTTTAACAGGAATGGGTATGCCAGTGAGGAAGTAGAAAGATTAAGAATAGATAGAAGTATGTGGAAAGAAATTATGATGAGAGATAGAGATATACAAGTGCAAGAGCAAAGAACACGGATAAATGAATCTAGGTACAATTCAAATTATGAACACATTAAACGGATGAACTACCAAAGTACCTAAAAAATGAAAATTATGGAAAAATGGAAAAACGTATGATTGCAAGATTTAGATGTGGAAATGAGGAGAAAGTGTGCAAATTTTGGTTGTAAGAGGAAGAGAAAATGTGTAGAATGTGTGGAGAAGTTAGGGAAAGCATAGAACACATGTTAAAATGCAATGAGATGAGAGAAGAACAAATAGGAAGAAATGAGGTACTGAAAGAAGATGGAAAAAGAATGAAATGGATGATGGCGGTAACAAAAAGAAGAAAGGAAATTGAAACAGAATTAATAAATAGTTAATTAAAAACCAGGGTTTAGGGTTGTTAAGATTATATTTATTATATTAGTAGTAAATTAAGTGGTAAATGGTAAATGTTATGTTATGTTAAGTTGTAGAATTTTCAAGGCCGACAGGCAAGAAATAAACGATTATATACTACAAAATATTAAATTAAAAGAAAACAAATATGAATTTATTTCTAATAAACATTTAAAAAATACGTGATTTGTAGACACACGAGTTGAGTTTTGCGGTATTGCCAAGTTTATAACAAATGCGTATCATGAGTAGTAAAATGCTGTATCATGAACCGAGCCAATAAATAAAACTGAATCTGGCAATGCTTTATGTTGGTCGGATCCAATCCGGACGGAACTGCAAGCGCACGTCTATTGGATGCACACCCACACTAAAAGTTCAACAGTAGGGCATCTCCGATTCTCCGTCGCATTCATAATTTTATTGTCAAACTAGTAACAAGCTACCAGATTTTACAATCAACCTATTTGAGATGGACCCATTTCAATTGAACTTTGAGCAGGATAATACAGAGGAAGAGCAGTTGCAGGTAACTCAAACATTTTTATTAAATTTACCGAAGATGATGTTATTTACTTTATACTTGTTGCGTGTTTGCAAACGCAACCGGTAATAACTGAATATATTGCGGCTCATGCCATTTTAAAATTTATTTTTATAATAAAATGGATACCGTTTCATATATTTGTGTTTTGTTAATTGTGGCGGCTGAATAATGCAATCTTTAATAATTATTAATGTTTTTCTAAATTGTATATTAAAAACAACTTGTTTTTAATCTATAAAACAATACTATTGTATTTATCTATCGTTTATTTTGTTGTGCAATTATATGTAATAGTGTAGCTTTATTGATTTTTTCTTAAATCTTGAACTATGTCATTGGATGTTGTAAGATTTTATCATAGTAACAATGAAATTATTGTTTAACAACTGTTGTTATGTAATATGCTTTTTGGATTTTTCTGTATTTCTGTATTTCTAACTGTCCGGCTGAAATTTTGATGAAATCAAAATTTCATACATTTTTACATAAAATAGTTTTATAATAAAATATATTCTCATGTACACAAATATGTACTAGTAAACCTTATCTAGGCTTGCTAAGAATTTTATTTACTGACAAAGATGTAAGATCAAAATGAAATAAAATAAGTTAATTATTTTACCAGACTTACTACTTAACAACACAAAGTAAACAACTTTCTTAATTAACTTTATTAAAAATTGCTTGTGAAAACTTAAATTGATTAAAATTTATTGTTGTATATTAGTTGTTTTACTTCTGTTGAGCCAGCAAACAATTATGTAAAAGTACCCGGCACCTCCACCATGTTTTTATCTTGTACATTTTTGGCAAAAGTTTTTAGGATCATTAATTTATTTGCAGTATTATAACAAAAGTAGCAACTTTAGCGAAAATGCCACTTATACAAACAATTTGATAACTAATTTTACCAGTGTATTTAGAAGGGATCAAACTATATTTTGTCATTTAGTCAAATTTTTGACAAAAAATAGTTTTTTAGTAAAATAATTTGACAAAATTTGGTTTAATTTTTTTTGAATGCACTAGTGAAAAAATCGATTATCAAACGATATGTAGAAATAGGAATGACATCAAAGTTGCTGTTTTTGTTAGAATACTGAAAATCAAGGTAGCGGGATGCTCTTAGAATTTATTGTAAATTTACCAAAAACTTAAAATTAAAGTTTTGGCAAGCACCTACACAAATTACACAAAACTTAAAATTTATAACAAAATATGATAATGTAGTAGACCACTTTCTAACAAAATATAAAGGAGCAACTGCTTTCATCTTCAATTTAAGTATTTCTTGCGTTTTTACTTCTTTTAGCTTGAAGACTTTTGAAAGCAGCAGTTTTTTTTAAAACATAAAATCAATTTCTAAAACGCATTATGGGTTTTGGTAAAAAATACATAAGCTTGAAATCATAAAGATGTCTTTTGATTTTACCTATTTTTTCTTAATCATAAAACCACTTTCTAAAATGCGTTATCGCGCTTGGTGAAGATTCTAAATTTAAACAAAATTTATCAAAATCTTAGAAAAGGCTTGAAATCATAAGGAGATTTTTTGACATTAGTTGGACGTCAAATCTTGGACAGTTTATCCAAAATTTAGGGCTTTTTAGCTTAAAGATCTTTGGAAGCAGCAGACTTATTCTTCTTTAGACATAAAATAAATTTCTAGAAAGCATTTAAAATTTTGGTAAGACTCTAAATTTATACAAAGTTTATCAATATCTTGAAGAAGAGGCTTAAAATCATAAAAAGGTTTTTTAACATTAATTGAAAGTCAAATTTTTTATCCAAACTATTTAGTGGATTTCCGGCCCCTTAATATTAAGCTTTTTTGGTTTAAAGATCTTTAGAAGCAGCCGAACTTTTCTTCTTTAATCATAAAACCAAATTCTAGAATGCATTATCAGTTTTGGTAAAGGTTCTAAATGTATACAAAATTTATCAAAATCTTGAAGAAGAAGCTTGAAATTATAAGAAGGTGTTTTGTCATTAGTTGGCCGATAAATCTTGGGTATGTTTAAACGCATCGGATGGTTTGTTCAAACTATAAATTTATTAAGTGGATTTGGCTTTTTTAATCTAGGTTCATTTGGCTTGAAGATCTTTAGAAGCAGCAGACTGTTTTTCTTAATTATAAAATCAATTTCTAGAATGCATGGGTCTTGGTAAAAACTATAACAAATTTTGAAGATGAAACTTGAAATTATAAAAAAGTCTTTTATGTTTAGACGAATTAGAGTATAAAACTATCAAGTGGATTTTTAGCTTTTTTAATTTAGGGGTTTTTGGTTTAAAAATTTTTGAAAGAAAATTTAGATATGGATTTGTTTTTTAGTTTAATATTTAGTACTTATGATACTTTGGATTTGGATTTTAAAACAGTAAGAAGTTGAGTAGTATAAAGTATGAAAAGCGCTATCATCTGCAAAACTATGAATAGAATTTTTAGTTATTTAAAGAAGTTTATTAATCTAAATCAAAAATAAAGTTGGGAAAAGAGCAGAACCTTGAGGAACACCAGCATTTATGATTTTGGGGTCAGAGTTACAACCATCAATTTTAACTATACTTTTTTTATTGTCAAGAAAACTGTTGATGAGATTTGTAGTTTTTTTTATCAAGGTCTATACAATGGAGCTTGTTGAAAAAATTAGGGTGCTATACCCTATCAAACGTTTTGGAAATGTCTAGAGCTACTGCAAGATTTTCTCCTTGTTTGTCTAAAGTAGAATTCCATTTGTGACTAACCTAAATCAGAAGTATTGAGTATCTGAGATAAAATTATTTTGTTCTAAAAACTTGACAATGTGAAAATTAATATATTTTTTAAATTTTTTTGACAGATTGGATAATAATGCTATAACTTGAAGAATCAGACTTGTCTCTTTTTTTAGAAATTGGTTAAACATTTGCAATTATAACAATTTGGGAATGTTTTATTTTTGTATGGCAAATATTATGGTCAAAATGGAAGTTAATTTATTTGCAAATGTTTTAAGTATGATAAGTGGAATTTCATCTATATCTGGGGTCTTTTTGGTATTTAATTTATAAGAAGATACTTTGTGACAACCCGTTGCCTAAAATGAATTGGACCCATTATTTTTTTACTAACCGGCATTGAAGATACAGCAATGGGAATATTTATAATAGTAGAGTTAGATGCAAATTGGTTTGCAAAAATATTTGTTTTTGTTTTGGGTTAGTAAGTAGGCCTCAGTCTGCACATTCACATAGTAATTATTGTTGGTAGTAGTAGTTGTAACAAGAACAAAATTGAATGGTTTCGGGGCTGGGTTTGGGTACACGAGGTCACCAGTTCTTGAAAACTAGATTTAGTTTTTGTTTTTGTTTGGAATAGGTAATAATAAAGTATTTTGGACTCTCGTATTGGAAGTTAGGGTACGCGATGACATCATTTCTTGAAAACTGGATATGTCTACTAAAAGCCAAAACTTTGGCTTTGAATGCCAGAATTCTTTCTTATGACAGGTCCAGCTTTCTTGTGGAATTTTAACTATAAATTAACGTTTTATTGGATTTTTAATGTATAGCATTTTTGTTTTTTTTTTTTTTTTTTTAATATTTAGTTTTTATTATAAAATGTTTACATATTTACAGTTTATATTATTTGTTTTTTTCTCCCCACTTGCTGCTCTACACCGTTTCCATGTGGATGGCTGCAGAGCTTCGTATTCGGGGCACCATTTTATGTTTCTATTTATCTGCTTCTGTCTTCTTCTAATTAGATCTTGTTAATATATAGTGTTTTTTAATTTTAATTTTGAATTCTTTATAATTCTTTATTTTCTTGATACTTTCAGGCAGTTGGTTGTAAATGACAAGTCAAGTTTTAAATTTAATACTACTAATTATTGAAACTATATTAATATAATTAATATTTTGTTAATATAAATCAAGTAATCCTAATATTTTGTAGTATTAATTATAATACACAATATTTATTTATAATAAAACAAATTAAAAGAAATATTGAAGCACGTTTATAGATTTTTTTCTAATAACTTGATTACTTACGTTTTTTATTTTTATGCGTTCAATTTTTACATTAATGCCAAGTTTATCATAAATGTATAAAGAATATTAATAAAATGTTTTATTAAGAAACGAGTCGATGAATAAAAATAAATCTGGCAATGCTTTCAATCCGGAAGGAACTGCAAGCGCACGTTTATTGGATGCACACTCACTCAAGGAGTATTACGGTCGCACCGATTCTCGAGCGCATTCATATTTTTATTGCCCAGCTACCAACAAGTTAAAACAGATTCTACAATACACCTAGTTAAGATGGACTCATTCCGTTTAGACTTCGTGCACGATAATACTAAAAAACTGCATACAAAGGTAAATCAATTTTTTTAATTAAATTTGCGGAATTGTTTCTATTTAATTATATTTGTTTTATTGCTAATTATAAATAATATAAATGTATAGATTTGGCTTATGCAATTTTAAAATTTATTTTATTATTATTATGTTTTTCCAGATTATACATTATTAAAAATAATTTGATTTTATATTTTAAAATATTACAATTATATATTTTGTTGTGCAATTTTATGTAATGCTGTTGTTATATTGATTTTATCTTAAATATTGAACTATGTCATTGGATGTTGTCAGGTTTCAACATAATTGCAATGAAATGACTGTTCAATTACTGTTGCTACGCAATATGCACCCTATTTGATACGACTGACCTCATTATTATTCTGATTGTTCGGCTAACATTTTGATTCACATAGTTACAATTTTCACTTAAATAATTTCAATAAAGAACATATTATTATTTACAGAAACATTTACTTTGGTACAAGGTTTGGTAGGAACTTTTAAAAAACATTTTTCTAATCGGCATCGACAAATTGAATAAATAAATGTTGCAATGTTGCGTATTAATTGTTTTACCTGTGCTGAGTCATTAACTAACTAATTATGTGTGTATACCCGGCACCTTTACCTGGTTATTTTTAGGGTGCAAAATTTTGCTGTTTTTGACAATTTATAGACGGATTTTATTTTTTTTTATAATACCTCTTATATTTTATAGCTGGAATTAACTGTTTTTAAAATTTTATAATTTTTTTTACATTTTTTAAAAGTTTATGGTACTATTTGACACAATTAAAATTTTATGGTCGGATTTTTTATTTTTAATCAGTTTATACTGGATTTTGATTTTTTTTAACATATTTTAAAGCCAGATTTTGTTGTTTTGAAAATTTGATAACAAAATTGTGTTTTGCTGTTTTGAGATTTTATTTTTAACAAAATTTTTGCTGTTTTTGTTTTTTTTTTAATATTTTTTGACCGGGTTTTACTATTTTTGACATTTATAAATAGAATTTTAAATTTTTAACAGTTTATGACCAAATTTTGATGATTACAATATTTTTATACTTTATGGCCAGATTTTGCTATTTCTAACAATAATTTGATGGCTACTTTTGGGATTTTATATTTTTATTTACATTTTGCAATAGTTTTTGGACGGGTTTTGGTTTTATAAAATTATGTTGATATTTTAAGGCCGGATTTTGCAATTTGCAAGTTTTGCACTGTTTTTGGCTGAATTTTAGTTCTTTTTGACATAATTTTAATTTTTTATTACAGGGTTTTGTTATTTTTGACTATTTATAAATAGAATTTTGCATTTATTAACAGTTTATAACTAATCTTTTTGAATTTTGTCATTTTTATAAATTATGACTGGATTTTGTTAATTTTGTTTTTTTTTTACATTTTATAGAATTTTACTTTTTTAACAATTTATAGCTTAATTTTGGTCTTTTTGACAATATTTTGATGTTTTTAAAGCTAGATTTTGTTAGTTTAGACATTTTATAAACAAAATGTTGCATTTTTTAACAGTTTATAGACGGATTAACTTCACATTTGCATTATATTATTGTAAAACAGTTTTTTTAAATTATTTTTTTGTGACTCATTGCAGAGTTAATAAGATCACAATTTATTTTGTTACCGTCTTTGGAACTTGAAAACAACCCGCTAAGGAAGAAACAACTCAGCAAATCCGACTGATAGGTCCTAGCTTTGACGCGTAGAGATTTTTTGAATTTTTTGTTGTCACTTGGTTTTGCGCAATTTCTTAGAAATGTCCTCTAGCTGTGTGAAAACCTTAGGGCTGCTGTGAAGGCTCCTTGTTTTAGGGACTTTCAGATGCAACCTGGGTTTGTTTAGTGAATCGGCGTTAAATCGGCGCTAGGTCCGTCCAAGGGCGGTGTCTGCAATGCCGTCAAGCGTGTGTGGCTTGGTGGTAGTGTTTTTTTTAGAGTGAGATTGAAACGTTTGTTAGTGTGCAGATAGTTTATATTGTAGCGACCGTAGCACAATGGTCTAGTACGAAGACTGTTGAGCAGGCAGCCCGGGTTTGACTCTCATCTAATTTGTCAAATATATTTTGATGCGGTCGTCTTTTTTGCAAAGCAATGGCAAACTAACCCTTTAATGGTGTGGTTTGGATTCCACGTTAAATAGTAGGTCCCGCATGTTTGTGTAGAACTATTATCGCACACTACCAGCATACGAGGTGGGAGCCTACGCTTGTAGCGAGCACGGCACTATAAGAAGAAGTTTCTATTACTCTTGCTAGCCAGCCCATTACCGAGATTGTTGTTATGATTTTGTTTTGCTGTGTTGCTGAGTTTGTCTTTTGCTTCACAATTTAGTCTTGATTATCAATTAAAACTTTACTTAAATTTTTTTTTACAGAAGACTGATTAGTGATCTTTGTTATTTTGTATTTGCCATATGCACTAGGCCATGCTCTTAGATCCATCTATGTGCAATGAAAGATAGTTGTGGCGTTTTGGTGTGATATTTCTGCAGGCACATCTTGATTTTATTGAGCTACAGGGCAGATGTTGTTTGGTCTTGTTGACACGCTGGCAGGCAAAAATGCTACTCTGAAGTTTACTTTTCTGAACCCGAATATTAGCTAGTCCTCACTCTGGTTTGTGTGTTTAGAGTTGTTGTTACCTTGGCTGGTAACCTGTCATGATTTTTGTTTGTGATTTGTAAAAAGAGTCTTTTAAAAGCTGTTTAATTTATCATCTTAAAAAGAGTGCTAAAAGAATCAACTCTTTCCGGACCATACTTGGAAATTTGAAACGGTAAGGCTCATATACCTTTTGTTTGTAGACTGTACTGAGATTATGACGCCCTATAAGCTGTAGAATAATATTTTGTGCAAAGCCACTTTAGAAAGTGATGATATTGGTTGGTTTTCTATAGAAGTGTTTTTGGAGTGACGTTTGCCTGTTTAGCTGGCCGACTTTTTGCCAACTTAGCTTTGTCTAGAACTGCAAGTTTAATTTGTACGTAAGCTTTTTATCAAAGGTGGTATTCAAATACATAGCAGCAGTGGACTATAGAATAAGAACAATGTACAGAAGTTTCACTACCAGAGTTTTGCGGTTTAGATATGAAGCTATCAGCTTTTTTTTTGATTTGAGATTAAATAGCGTTTAACGCCATTTAACGTTTTGTCGTCAGTGTTCTTTAAAAAACCATGGACTTCTTAGTGGATTCTTTTGCTTCAGATCAGAAGATTTTGGTTATTGAGAGAAAGCATTGGAGTTTGAAGCAAATGGTTGTAAAATAAATTTAAAAATGTAATAACTTTTTTAGTAATATTTAAAACTTTAAAAAACGAAAGCGTTTTATTTAAAGTTTGCAGGGGACGCCAAAGTAGGTAACGTCATTTTTGATTGTAAGTCTATGGCGTTTTTTTTAATAAGGAAGAATATAGAAATGGCAGAATAAACAAAGATAGGCAGCTACAATTAGTTATATTTAGATTTTGACTTTTCATTCAGTCATTTGTCATTTGCATTAGTAGCATTGGCAAAAGTTTAATTTTTTGCCGGTATGGTTATTCATAATAAAAAAATGTTAAAATGATAAGAAAAGACGATCAGACCTTTAGGAGTGGCACGTAGCTGTTTTGTGATGTAAACACTTCTAACGGGCATTTTTTTTTGCAACTGCTTGTTAATAAATTAAAATCCGTTATTGCTGTGGAAGACTTATCAAAAATCTGCTCTCTCACTAGTGCAATTGTGTTTTTACGGTTGGTGCTTTGCGTTCTTTGGGGTGTTTATTGCAGTGAGTTTGAATTAGTTTCTGGTTTGGGTTAGTTTCAGAAGATCCACGTTTCCACGGTTGTTTTGTGATGTTTGTTAGTTTTTTTTTGCACATTCAAATGCGTGTTTGTTTCTATGGGCAACCTTTTTTTGGTTAATAAAGATTTATAGTACCGGTCTGTTTGCGCAAAATCTAGCATTGTTTGATTGAGACGTGTCTCAGTCTATGACTGGATTAGTCCAAGTTTTTAGATGTTGTGACGCGGTATAATGGACTGTTCTACGTGATTTGTCAAATTGAACAAAACTAGCCTGTTAGTGCTGTTAATTATTTTTTTCTTGTTATTGAAATCTGACAAGAAACTTAATGCTTTAAGCCTGGAGATTGGGAAGAGGGTTCAGAGAGAAGGTTTTGTCTGGGAGCAAGTGAGTGGGAAGTTTTAAGTGTTCTGCTACGTTTTACCAAACAAGACACTGCAAAACCTTTTGGCGGTGTTAGAAGGCATAGATGAACAGTTGGGGTGCGCTTAGAGATACCGTAATGCAACATACAGGCACCAAGGTTTGACGAAATTCAAGTGGCAGTTGTCAAAGCCTTGGTAGAACGGTGTCCCGAGCTGTGGTAAGTCACAATAAGCAAGTGCATTAATAACAGAAACTTTCCGGAAATCAGGAAAAGGGCGCGGTTCGTTCTCTTATACAAGGAGAAGGATAGGGTGAGTACAAAGGTACTGTAAAATTTTGCTAACGAGGGGCATATTGCATTGTTTGAAGTTTTAGAAAAAGGTAATCAACGCAGAACTTTGTTTTTTTAACTAACATTGGTGCTAGTAATTTCTGTTTGAAATTTGAATTACTTTGTCAAATAACATTTTTTAAATTTGTTTTTATATGATGATCTGTAGGTGTAATGTTGTATTTGGGCCGGTACTCTCTCTACAAGTTTTATTTGGTGCATAATTGTTTTAATAGTAAATTTTTGCTAAACACGTTTGAAAATTTATGTACTGGGTTTTTATAACTGTTGTCGACAAAAATAGCGTTTTGTAATACTTTGGTGCTAGTTGTGTGTGCTGCAGTCAATAGACTTGGTTTTTTTCTGTTTATTGCTGTCTTAGTTGTTTCTGCCTTATTTTAATTCTGCCAATGACTGTTATGAAGTAGTACATGTCATAAAATTTTATTATTCTATATTGGCTATGACCTATTTGCCGGACCCCGGCATCACTTGCTTAGGTTGCTTGCAAAAGAAAACCGTGCTTGGGCTGCAGTCAATAGACTTGAGGACGGTTGTCTTGTCTAAACTGTAATCCGTTATATTACAGTTTAGACAATCCAAGATAACACATGTGTTCTGCAACTACTAGTGTTTAAGTATCAAGTCTTAGTATAGCTGTGCTGCGGGCAAAAAATGCACTTGCTGCTTTAAGACAGGTATTTGAACTTGTGCCTGGCAACTAAAAAGTGTTTGTTGTAATCGGGTTTCTATTCTACTTTGGCTGATACTGATAGGGTAGTTAGATGGTTGCTTTTGCAAGATAAATGATTGGTTAGGCATTGCTGAGCAAATTTGTTTTCTAAATTTTTGGTTGGTTTCTTTCTAAGTTGCAACTTTATTTCTTTTTTGCGTTGTTGATTTTGTTGTTTTGTTTCAATTTGGCCAGTGACGTTTATAAGATAATGCATATCACAAAATTTTGATACTTGATAAAAGTTTGTTGAATATTTTGGTTCTATAAATTTACTACGGTTGGCCATGAGTTGTTTGTTGGCATCACCTGCGTAAATTGTTTGCAAAAAAGCCGTACTTTTTGTGTTTGAATACTAACAGGTAGGCTTGTACACTAGTATCTATGCTGTTTGACTAAGTTTGCTTATTAAAGTTTTGGCCATCTTAGAAATAACCGCTGGTTGTATGGTAAATGGATGCTTGAACGTTTATGGAATCCTTTAAAGTTTAGGTAAATTTTTGCATCAATTGGGATAGCTCAATGGTAGAGCGCTTGCATTAATACGGGCAGTTTAAAGTTTGATCTCTGAATTGTTAACATTATTTTAAAGAGGAGGTATTAAAAATTTTAAATTACTTTAATGAATATTTTGTTTTATAGACATTTTTGTTGAAACAATACATTTATTGCAAAGTTTTTTTATATTAAAACAAGTGCATATTTTTTGTTTAAAGGAATGTTCTAATTAAAACAGTCTTTTGCTGTGATCTTAAGGTGTCCTTGAGGTATTTTTAAGTTGATATCAGCGGAAGATTTTGTTGACGATCTGGATCTTGTTGTTGAAGTTGCCCTGCTTTTGTGCGTCAAGTTAATATGGAGTAACTTTTGGGGTTTTCTAAAACCTGCTATATATGGTCAGTGTTGCGTTTGCATTTGTTGGAATTAAACTATTAAATCCCAACTTTGTTCAGCAGATGGAACGCGGTGGTTGTAAATGGCGGTTTTTTTTTTAAATTTTTATTTTTTGTTGTAAACTTTTGCTTGAAGATGCTTGTTGGAGCTCTTGATGTTGACTACCTTTAGCTCTGTTTGAGACGTGTTTGTTTATCCCCCGTTAGCCACGCCTTTACGCAGTTGCGTATGCTGGTGAATGCTGATACTGACTTGTTCATATTTGATTGCTTTTAGTATGTGTAAATAATTATTTATAAAAATTTAATGGTGGTGGTCGTTATTACGTGATAGTTTATTATAGGAAATAAATAAAACACATTTACTATGTACTATATTACAAATATATTTAAACCGTGACTAGTTGCAACTTTTTACAAGACCATCATCTAAAGGTGATACAAACAAGTATGAATATAAAAGAAAATTTACAAAGCATATATATAGGGTTTTCCAATAAGAGGTTTCATTTTGATATATAAAAAAAAAACTGGTATTTTTTAAGAGAAATCAATAAATGTTTATTTCATTGTAAAGAGAAAGGTATGCCATTAACATTTGAAAACGTTATCAGTCAAATGGCCGTCACGGTTACGGTTGCAGTACCACATTCTTTTCATAAAATTTTCCATGATCAGTTAGCACATTTGCAGCTGTATGTTCTCGATAACTTTACAAATTCTATCTTTAAGATCTTGAATCGGTTGTGGAGCATTGGCATAGACCTTATCTTTTACGTAGTTCTAAAGAAAAAAGTCTAAAGGTGTTAAATTACAAGATCTCGGTGGCCAATTGGGATTACCTCTTTGAAAAATAACTCAACCAGGAAATTTTTCTTGCAAAATTGCGATTGTTTTGTTGCTTGTGTGGCACGTAGCGCCGTTTTGCTAAAAATAAACGTCGTCCACATCAATATCTCCCAATTCCGGCCATAAAAAATCATTAATCATAGCTTGGTCATTCATTCACCGTAACAGTTGCATCAGCCTCATTTTTGAAAAAATAGAGTCCAATCACACCGCCAGCCCAAAAACCGCACCAAACAGTGAGTTGAGGATGCAAAGACTGTTCAACAATTATTCTTGGATTTTCTGAGCCCCAAATGCGACAATTCTGTTTATTAACGTAGCCTTCGAGATGAGAATGGGCCTCATCACTGAAGATGATTTTTCGATGAAATTTCGGATAATTTTGATGCATTTGAAGGACCCAATCACCAAAGATACGACGTTTCTTGTGTTAACTGAACTTTAAAAGCCTTAAGACTTAAGTCTTTATGCAAAATACGGGATAATGTTGTTTTTTGGAATGTCTAATTCCAAAGATCGATGAGGAATCGACAAACCTGGGTTTTCTTCAACACTACGGGCTACATCAGCAATATTCTCATGTGTTCTTGAGCGATGCACACGGTTTAGTTTTTTTACATCCCAAACTTGTCCCAACAGCTCAAATTTTTCTACCAGGTTTACTATTGCCGGCCGAGAAGGTGCTTTACGACAACCAAAAAGTGCTTTAGTTTTGCAAACTCTGACTAAAAAGTTTACGCCATTTTTGTAATGAATTTTAATCATTTCAATGCGTTGTTGAGCGTGTATCGTTCTATTTTTAATAATGACGTAATTTTTACTTGTCAAATGTTAAAAGATAATAGCTTCAAAATCGACAGCAGCCCAAATAGCCTACTATTCAAAATAAAACTTTTTATTGGAAAATTTTTACAACAGTAAAACATAAAGTATTATGATTATGATTAAAAATGACTATGAATTACATACAATAATTTAAATCTTAATTTTAATCTGTTTTGTCCGATTTGTATTATTGTATGAAATTCATAATAATTTTTAATCATAATAATTTTAATGTAATTTTTTACCTCTCCATATACTTTATGTTTTACTGTTGTATACGTGCTTTGTAAATTCACTTTTATATTCATACTTGTTTGTATCTCCGTCAGATAATGACTTTGTAAAAGGTTGAAATTAGTCACAGTTTAAATATATTCATGATACAGTACATAGTAAATGTGTTTTATTTACTTCTTATAATTATTTATGTAATTCTGCATATAGTTATTTCTACAGCAACAAAATTAATATTATAGTATTAAATTTTCTAATATTTTACCACAAAGAAATTTTTATTTTTTTAAATTAATGTTTATAAATTTGTTTGTTGCTAAAACCATGCTTTAAGGAAGTTTCAAAGCAAATAGACTAATAAATTTCTGCAGAGTAGAACTCGGGACTATCAACATGGATACAAAAAGTTGAATTTGTATTTGAATTAACAAAAACAAAAAACAATATAGTTAATGACTTAAATTTAATTTTTATCTAGTAATAATAAACGTTTATTTCTTGCCTTTTGGCCTTGAAAATTCTACAATTTAACATGACATTTGCCATATAAACTTAATTCACTTCTAATATTACATATAATCTTAATTACCCTAAGCCCTGTTTTTAATTAATTATTTATTACTTCCATTTCAATTTGTTTTCTTCTTTCCGTTACCGCTATCATCCATTTTATTCCTCTTCCATCTTCTTTCAGTACCTCATTTCTCCTCTTTTGCTCTTCTCTCATCTCATTGCATATTAGCATGTGTTCTATGTTTTCCCTCGCTTCTCCACACATCCTACACATTTTCTTTTCCTCATCCATCTAAAATTTACACACTTTCTTTTCATTTCCACATCTGAATCTTGCAATCATTTTTTTGTCCATTCTTTTATACTTTACACTTTCTAGGTACTTTGGTAGTGCATCCGTTATAATATGTACATAATTTGAATTGTACCTAGATTCATTTATCCGTATTCTACGCTCTTGCACTTGTATATCTTTATCTCTTATCATAATTTCATTTCACATACTTTTATCTATTCTCAATCTCTCCACTACCTCACTAGCATATCCATTCCAGTTAAAAAAAAATCTCTGTTTGTTTCCATTTTTCCGCATTTTCGTTTCATTTTCTCCTTCAAGCACTCTTGTAATATTTTACATTCATTTCTTTCTCTCACTCTTTCTTCATACCTCATTGCTCGCTTTCCTGCTTCTACTCTTAATTTGTCTATTTTAACTTATTCCATTACAATGTATGCTGGGGTCTCTTTGTTTACTCCTAATACTCATTTCCAGTATTTTGTTTGAATAGCCTCTAATTTTTCCTGCTCTTTCCATCCCCAGATTTCCGCTCCGTACAATAACATACTTTTTACTAAACATCATTCTTTTTATTCTCAAACATTCAAATTTTCTTTCACTAATTCCCTATACTTGTCCTACCGCTTTATTAGCCTTTCTTGTCATATTTTTTATGTGTTCTTTTTTATTATTGTTTGTACAAAAAACATATCCTAGATATTTAAATGACTTTACTTCTTCAATTTCTTTTCCATCCCATTTCCAGTTTTCTACTCTGCGTTTTCCTTCCCCCTTTCTAAACATCATTATTTTGGTTTTATTTACATTCACTTCTAACTTTTTTTTTCTGAAATATATATCCAGACATCTAATCATTTCATTCATTTCATTTGCTTGCTTTGCTACAATCACCATGTCGTCTGCATAAGCAAGCGACCACACTTTTTCTCTGCCCACCACCACCCCACCAGTCTGCGCCCTACATAGCATCTTTTCTACATCTGCAATGTATGCCGCAAACAAACTATGGCTGAGTGGGCATCCTTGTCTCACACCTTTTGTAGTCCAAAATTTATTACTCATTTTGCCATTCATACAGACCCTGCTAACTGTTTCCACGTATATTTCTTCTATTCTTTTTACTAAATGCTCATTTATTTCTCTTTTTCTCAAATACATCCACAATTTCTCTCTACTCACACTGTCAAATGCCGCTTTCAGGTCCAAGAATAATGCATACAACTTTCCTCCTTTTTCTGCTATTTTCTTTTCTACTATATGGTGTAGTATGTATACATTATCCATGGTCCCTCTTCCTTTTCTAAACCCGGCCTGTCTGTTTGGCAATATCCCTTTCGTCTCTAGTTTTTCACTCAATTTTTCTTCTAGTACCATGGCATAGATCTTGTATGCCGTACTTAGTAACGTTATACCTCTATAATTTTCTGCAAGCTCTTTATTTGATTTTTTGTGTATCGGACATACAAGCCCTACACTCCACTGACTAGGAAACCCTTTTCCCTTCCATACTTCATTTATTCTCTCACTCAGTCTCTCGATCAAATCTTCCGTACCATACATCCATGCTTCATTTTGTATTCCATCTACAACTGAAGCTTTTTGTTTTTTTAGTCGTTTTATTTGCTTCCATATAATTTCTTTTGTCATTTTATCTACATTTTGTTGCAGCTGTTGTGTTGTCATTGATTGTTTATCGGTGTTAGATCCGTCATACAATTTTAAAAAGTGCATTTCCAGTTTTCCATTGAAATTTGTTTGTTTTCTCTTCTTTTTATTTTTTTTTGTTTATGTATTTCTATGCATCTTCCTCAGAACGTATTTCTTTTATCTCTAATTCCTCTTTTTTTATGCATTTCTTTGGCTTCTTTGGCTTCTTTGCATTTTTCTTTTTATACCTTTTGGGCCTTCTGATATTGTTGTTTAGTTGCTTTATTATTTTTCCAATATCGTAGTACTTTTCTGGCTTCTCTTTTTTTCTGTGTGCATTCTGTGTTCCACCATTTACATTTTCAAAACGTTTCTTCTGTTTGTATAAACGTTTTCTTTATAGTTGCGTCTGCAATTGTGTTTTCTAATTCTGCCATTTGTTGTTCTACGTTTTTTTTTTTGAAATTTTTTTTATATAAATTTTGCTTGTACATTTTTAAGCTTTCTTGTGTCCATACTATTTTTGTTACTATATTTTTTTCTTTTTTAGGTTCTTTGTTGTTTCATTTATATACACTTCTAGTGGCTGATGATCCGACTCCACTCTTTCTCCAATCTTAAATTTGTCTATCTCTTGGCACGCTTCTTCATTAACCATTACGTAATCAATTACCGATTGTCCCTTTGCTCTTATATAGGTATATTCTCCCTCTTTGTCTCCTTCCATATTTCCGTTTAATATGTCCCAGCCATTCTCTTCAATCATTTCCATCATTTCTTTTCCTTTTTTATTCTCTAGTTTATCTTTTGACTCTCTAATTTTTATCTAGTAAGATTATATTAATAATTGAAATATTGTGAAATGAGACATTGTAAATTTGTCGCGACGGGGTTGTTATTGCTGCTTCCAATTAACCGTTTAATTTATGTGCATTTATCTACTTCAATTTTACTCTTGAATTCACACACATAACTAGTTAATTAATTTAATTGAATTATAATATTGAATATTAATTTAAAGTAATTTGAAGTAAACAAGAGGGTAAACATAATTACCTTTTGGTAAACGACTTAAAAATTTTAATTGCTTTTCTACAAAGTAAACATGTTAACTTTAATCTAACAACATTGTATGTAGTACAGTTATTATAAAGTAAATACGGAGAAATTAAATACCAACTACTGTTGGCATGATGAAATTAGTGCACACTGAAAGAATTTTCAATATTACATAAAAATAATTTGTTATAAAAAATCAAATAAGCACAAATAGAATTCAACTATAAAAATTTAAGCTGGGACATATTGGTCAAAGTTAACATTTTTCAATTATGTTTGTTAAAGTGGCGCAGCCGATAGGTAAAACGTTTTGTTTTTTTGGTTTGTTTAAGTTAATATTTCTTTTTGAACTGTTTGTTGAATTGAATCTTGTCTTGCATAGAAATCAAAATGGCGCAGTCGGTAGGTAAAATATTTTGTTTTTGGTGGATATTATGCCAAGTAACGCAATATTATTTGCTGAAACAAGTGTTTTTTTTTTGCTATGTTTGGCATATGCGCCAAAATAGCGCAGTCGGTAGAGAAATAGTTTTTTTTTGTTTGGGTTGCAAGGAGTATTTAAATCCATGTATAACCAGAGGTTAATTGTTGTGCCTTGGTTCTATAGTGAACAGAATGATTGTCAGCGGCAAGAACTCTTATTCATTATTGTAATTTAGTTATTAAACTTACGTTATATTAGGCAGATTGTTTTTGATCTTTGATAAAAATGTTGAAATTATTGTAAGACATCAATTTGGCGCAGTCGGTAGGTGGTATTGTCAATCAACTTTTGTTATAGCTTTCTGTTATTGGTGCTTAGTTCTTGTAACTAGAGGTTAGCGGCGTATGGAATACACATAATTTACACGTTACTAGATACGATAAACAGTATATAATAGCAGTATACCAGAGTTCAATTGCATTTAGGCGCAGTGCTGCTGATTACCACTTTTCCAACATAGATTAATACCGTTATAGCAAACTGGTAAAGAACATTGGTAACAACAAAGTTTAATTTATAAACCGTAATCTATTGTGCACAAAAATGAGAAAATTGTTTTTTGTTAGAAATGCTTGTCGTTTATTATACCAGCCAGGAGATATTTCTTGCAAATAATGCATTCTAATCAAAAGTTTTTAGGCAGTTTTAAGTGCCAATTTTGTATTAGGTTTGACTTGTAGTGTGGATGATAACTTTAATCATTTGTTGCAGATAGCGGCAGTACTGTTTGATGATTTTGATTTTATGATTAACCAGGATAATAATGCTCCTACCCCTACCCCTGATACGGTTGTTTTGGTAAGTGAAATAATGCCTGACGTTTGCATTAAGATTGCGTTCAAACAGAAAGAGTTTTAGTTTGCTTAACTAATTTGTGCTGCGTTTAAGAATTATAATCTATATTTATCTTACTTGCTAAAAATATTGCTTATCACTGACAAAATTTGATTAAGTAGAATAAAATGGTTAATAGTCGCAGTAAGTTAAATTGGAAAAAAAAATTATCAGTTTGTGGGAGAACACATATTACGCAAAACTGTTTGTAAGAATTGAACCTACAATTATTAGTGCAGCAGTAAAATGCCTAAAACAATTTTTAAGTAAATTAATAATTAAATTAAATAATTTATGGAAATGGTTTCCGTCTAGCAGCCGACAAGTGGTTTTAGGGAAAAACAATAGACTCAAAAGTAAACAGTAAAGATTATAAGAAGTTTGGTTAATTTTTAAGTTTTTGTTAAGGTTTAGTTGTGCCAGAACTGTTTAGGAAGTAAGTTGTTGATGCCCAAGTCTTTAAAACATTGGTTCTGCATTATTGTGTAGATCCTGGTTTTTTTTATTAGTGGCGCGGTTTTAAGTTATGCAGCATTTAAATCTTTAGTTACAGTTTATCAGTTTACGAGTTAACTTCAGAGCTTGATGTAATGGTCTAGTCTGGACAGTATCAAAACATTTAATGACTTAAGCTTTGACCACAATTTAGTAATACTAAAATTTTATGAGAAGGAAAAAAAATCGTTACTTATACGGACTGGATTTTTATAGAAACGTAACTGATCACTATAGACAAGATTTCTAAAATTCTTCTGATTTGAGTAGATAACTCTTTAGGATTATCATTTGTAACTAAAGTATTGATTTGCAAATGAAACGTCGGTAGACGTCTAAAGACTACAAAGTTATAATTAGACTCTACAATCAAGTCAGAACTTATACAAAAATTTGTACTGAAAAAGGAAAACTTTAAAATTTCTCAGTTATGATATCTTACGTTTTTATTTTTTAATTTTTTTTGCATAATAAGTTGTAAGAGAGCCTATTTGAGGCCTATAATAACATGGCCTAAATATTCTAATTTTATTTGTGAAGATTACGATTTCACATTTTTTGTTAATCAGTAAACGGTATTTGCCACATTTTGGGGTAACACTACATTTTGAATGCTTTTATCTTTTTTAATGAGAGTTTTTTAGGGACTAAGTTTCAACTTTATATAATAGAGTAGAAAACACATAACAGAGAAGCATTTTTATTTGAAGTTTTATAGGAATATTTCTGCTACACAGATTTTTTTTTTCATTTGTTTAAACGCTGATTTTGCTATTTCTACTTTTGGTTTAGTGTTTGAAATTTGGTTTCTTGTTTGTTTCATTCTGGATCTAATCTATTTGCAAACGCAATTCTTTGCACTTTACATTTTCCAATTTTCTGAACACTCATGTAATTAACAAAATTCAAAATGAACAAAAAGTGTCTTTAAAAATACCATTTAATTAGATTGCTATGCACACAAACATTTAACAACTTGTTACCTTCTACCAACATGGTTTTTGCCGCAATTACTACGACGTTGTTTTGAGAGAAGGTTTTGTTCCAGTTTGAACCTTTTCCGGTTTTGCTTTTGTTGTAAAGTTTGGTGTTTGGTGTTAGGCGTAAAGCAGCCTCCGTTAGGTTAGGATTTCTGCTTCTTTTTAGCACTTGGTACTGACAATTTTGGCAGTATAGTTATAAGTTTAACTGCGCCGACGCTGAATTAATCAAAAAGCGAATTTGATATTGATTGACTGCACCAGCAAGAGCCAGTTCTAAATCATGGTCTAGGACTACTTAAGATGAAGTCTGACGTTTTCGAGTTGCTGGGGGTTTTGGTTGGTGCCGGGACTTAAGTGACCTGTTGGTTGGTAGTTGAAGGTAAGGATTTGGCCAATTGACTTGCTTTGTAGTATTTGATATTGTAGTGCTTAAAAATGGTAAGGTATTTTTTGAGCAATTGTTACTTATTCTTTTCTTTGCTTGTCTCGTGACGTCTCTGTCACCAAGTTTTTTATTTTTGGGTTTCTTTTTAGGTATTGTTTTATGGGACCGTAAAGGTACATGCCATTCAATGCCTTACGTTGAGCTGCATTTTCCTAGGTGGTAAGGGTGTGGCCGTGTATGCCTTTAAAAACTTGGTTTTGTCTCCCAAGGACAAAGTTGCTTGGCAAAAGAGGCGTTTTGATTTTGTATGGGGTTGTTTTTTATATCGGTTCTATTTTGTGTGTGTGTGTGTACTCTGGTGGAAGTGCAAAAGCAGAGTACGAGGTTGCATTAACCTTGGACTATTTAAAGAAATTGGTCGATTTGCTTGTTTGGTGGTATCTCGGTATCGTAGCGCTTGACATTAGCAAGGTATTCTTTGAACAACTGTTTTGTATTTTCTTCTTTGCTTCTCTCGCAACATCTTTTGTTGCCGGGTCTTGTTTTTGAGTCTCTTTTTACGTTTTGTTTTATGGGATTTGTAAAGGCCATTTAATGTTTTACGTTGGGCACTATTTGTTACCAGTTACATACTCTTAGGTGGTAAGAATGTGGCCGTGAAAGTTTTGGGTTGTCTCTTAAGAACGAAGTTGCTCAACAACGGTTTTTTGATTTTGTATAGGCTTATTTTGTGTGTGTGCATGAGTATTCTAGTAGAAGTGCAAACGCAGAGTACGAGATTGCAATAGTTTTGAACTATCCGGAGGAGTCTATTGCCTGTTGATCAACGACCGTGAAGGTAGTTGTGTAGAAGCTGCAGATCAATTGTGGATGTGATCACCTGGTGATACCAGACGGAATTCCAGAGTGATGTTTGTTTCCATGTTGTTTTGCTTAGTTTTTAAACTAGACTGACTTGCGAGTGTGCAACAAAGAATGAGGGACAAAGAGTTATGATGCCATTGGTAGAGTAAAGCTTTGCTCACAAAACTAATGTTTCCTACTCTCTCAGCCTGAGCTTCTTACTCTCCTACGGCGTTAATAGTCATCTTAGGCTGATACGTCAAAAATCTAAACTAACTAATCTTACTCTCCTGTATGATGATGGTGTCTAAGCGTTGATGAATGTTTGGTTATGGCACTATAGTTGATTGTTTCACTACAGTTTGGGTGTCGCGGATTTGAAATATCTGAAACATTTGCGGCACGGGCTAGTCCGTACTTGTTTAAGTTTTGTGCTATGGCGGTGTTGTGTGGCACATAATGCTTAACTTCTTGCATCCCAAGTGTTAGGGTAGGTTGTTTCTTTTTTCTGAGTGTGTTTGTTTACTAAATGCACAGTTCTTTCTTGCGAGACCGGTGTGTTGTTTTCATTTGTTTCCATTGTGTCCAAGGATTTTAGACGGCACTGACGGGGTCGGTGGCTTGTACATAGGTTAGAGCTTTGCCCGGCTCAACTGCAGGTTGTTTTGGTTAGATGTTTTTGGTTTTTCCTGAGAGGCCGGAACGCGGATAGATAGAATATGGACAGTCTGTATTTTCTCTGATATTGGGCGCAGATAGTGGTTATGTTAGCCGTAAAACGGCTTTTATCCGTTTTGTTTTGTCCGGTTAGGTCACTGGTGGTGATAGTAGTTAGGACAAAGTCGACTTGTAAAACGATTTTGTGGCACTCTCTTTGACTGTTACCCGGAGTGTTGTGATCTAAATTGGCATTTGATGTTTGACTTCCATCATGTTTACTTGTCGGGTTCTTATCGGTTTCGGTATGAGTTCTTGGGCTCTTTTGGTCTTAAGCACATTGAGGTTAGCTTGCCGTAATTAATTTTGCTACGTCCAACAAGTACATGTAGGTTTTGTGTGCCACATGCAAATGGCATATGTACTAGGAATTTGTAACAATTGTTATCAGGTCATTTATTTCTTGTAAAAGCCAATGTATAACGTCGTAATTGGTGTTTATATGTAGTTTTGCATCTACCTGGTAGGTCAAGTGTCCTGTCATGATTGAAGGATTGTTAAGTTAATTTTTGTATGCTATAGTGCCGCCGTACTTTAGTGTGGTGACCGACTGATAAAGCGCCAGTTATCGGTTCATGTCTTCACAGTTCCAAAATTGGTGACGTCGCTGATCTTTAGTTGAATTTTTCGTACCTATGCGTGATGGCGGAATTGGGTGTGTTAACTGCGGTCACAGCAGCTTGGTTGATAAGGTTCTCAACCTGGTTGGAGACCGTGTTGTTATGGTTATCCAGATGACTTGTTTATCTGTCAACATCAAAAACGGTTTTTGAAATATGTTTTTTAAAACATCTCTGTCGCCTGGTCTTCTTTTGTTTTTTTTTGAGTTGTTGGTTGCGGGAACGCAGAAACACTATGCTTTTTGACGACAAACGCTGTGAGCCATTTTTTACCAGCAAATGGTTGCGGTTGGTTCAAGTCTGGAAGTGGCGCGGCTGCTCTCGGAGGTTGTTCTTCGGTGGTTGGACTGCATTTTAGTAAAAGAATTAAAATTTTGACACGCGTTCACTAAGAACATCGAAAACTCTCATACACATTCAACGCATTCACAAAAAATGCTTTTTTACACAGAACTAGTTGTTTTGGTTTGAAGGTTAAAAATGTACATAAACTAAATTTCTACTTTATAAAACTGTAGTTAATATACATGTAATTTTTTTACAGAGAGAAAAAGAAGCGGCTCGATGTTTGCTAAAAGCAGCGCCTTCGTGGCCAAGAGCAGGGGTTAGAATGGTAAGATTAATTTTTTTTTTTTAATTATTTAGTAACTTATTGGACAATTGCAATATTTTTCTATTGTACAATAAAATCAAAATTTAAATTTGATACAAAACAATATTATAATAAATTATCATTTTAATATATTTTATCAGCCATTTTGTTGTTCAATTAGTAAAATTTAAACTATTCATTAGTGACAACATATTTTTTTAATAAATTTTATTAATATTTATTAGGTTCCAGTAGCTAAGGAAGCAAAAGTAACAAAAGAGGTCAAAGTAGTCAAAGATGGCAATGCAGTTGAAGACAACATAATAGCCAAAGATGCCGAAGTTACTGCGGATGCCAAGGAAGGTGCTTCAAAACCTTACCATTTCCGCGTGCCAATAGGAAAAATCCCGAAAGCAAATCGTATAGTAAGATTTTATATTGTTGATTAACTAAGTTTTTTATTTGTTTTTTAAATGTTGACTATTAATTGAACCTCAGATTAGTGACACATTTTTTGGTTTTCCAAATCCGGAATTCCGGCATGAAAACAATTTTATTTATTTTGTACGGGTAAATTTTAAATAGGTTTTCCAGGTGCTTTTTAATGTGTGTATTTTATTGATGATGAGTTTATGTTGCCTTAAGTCAGTGTTGCGTCTTGATACGTTCAAGCTTCGGTTTGTTTGTTGATTGTGTTTGGCATAATAATTAAATTATCGCAGTGGTAGGTGAAATGTTTTACTTTTTTGGTTTGTTTAAGTTAATATTTATTTTTGAATTGAGTTTTGTCTGACATAGGAATCAAAATGGCGCAGTCGGTATGTAGACAGTTTTTTTTTTTGGTTTGGGTAGCAAAGAGTATCCTATAGTTGAGTTTATGTCTAGCCAAAGGTCAATTCTTGTGTCTCGGTTCTATAGTGAGCATCATGGACGACGCTAGGCTGTAATCAAGGTAAGCGCCACGTGAGGAGCGACGTGGCTTGCAATGATTCACATTTGCATTATATTATAACTTACTGCAATTATTGTTAATAGTATATATGATTACGATTTACATTCTTACCGTTCTTAAAACTTAAAAACAATCCTATAAAAGTTAATTGCCTCAGAGATGGTGTTATTGATACAGCAAACCCGGCCGATAAGTCCTGGCTTTGATGCGCAAAGATTTTTTGAGTTTTAGTGTTTTCTTACCCACCGGGTTTTGCGCAATTTCTTAGGGCTGTTGTGGTTGTTTAGAGGACTTTCAAATGCAAACAGATTGCAGATTGAATCGGCATTGAGGCGGCGCTAGGTCCGTCCCAATGACTGCTTAATTTACAACTTCAAAGGCAATGTGTGCAATGCTATCAACCAAAC
Source organism: Tachinus rufipes (assembly GCA_963932245.1). Lineage (NCBI taxonomy): Eukaryota > Metazoa > Arthropoda > Insecta > Coleoptera > Staphylinidae > Tachinus > Tachinus rufipes. Next base: position 15,254,453 of record OZ010750.1, read on the forward strand.
GCGTGCGTTACACGTGATAGTGGCAAACCGCTCTTTTAGCGTGAGTTTGGAGCGTTTGTTGGTCTGCAGATAGTTTCTATTATTCTTGTTAGCCAGTTCATTGTTGAGGTTGTTGTTATGATTCTGTTTAGTTGCTGTGTTGCTGTTGTTTCACAATTTAGTCTTGATTTTCAATTGGAACTTTGCTTAGATTTTTTTCTGCAGAGATTGATTGGTGATCTGTTGATTATCCCGTTTTTACCATCTGTACTAAGCTATTTCTTTGGATCCATCTCTATGCAATAAAAATTAGTTGTGGCGTTTCTGTGTGATGTTTTTGCAAGCTTATTTCAACTTTACTGGGTTGCAGGCCAAATGTGGTTTGGTCCTGTTGACACCTTGGCAGGCAAAAGGGCTACCCTGAAGTTTGCTTATTGGTGCCACCATTATATGCGTTGGTGATAGACTTTTCTGGATTTGGATATTAGCTAGTCCTCACTCTGGTTTGGTTGATGTGTGTTTGGTGTTGTTGTTACCTTGGCTGGTGACCTATCTTGACAACACCGACTTTTGTTTGTGATTTGGAAGGAGAATCTTTTAAAAACTGTTTGATTTATTTTTTCAAAAAGAGTACTTACAGACTAAACTTTCCTCGGATTATACTTAGAAGTTTGAAACGGTAAGGCTCATATACCTTTTGTTTGGAGATCGTATTTTAGGAAAAAGCTGTTTAGCACGCTTTATAGGCTGTGAAGTAAGATTGTGGGGTAAGCCATTTTAGAAAATGATGACATTGATTGGTTAGGTTAAGCCGTAAGCCTTTTATTAAAGGTGAAACCCAGATGTTTGACAGCGTTGGATTATGAAATAGGAACGTTGTTCAAAAGTTTAACTACCAGAGTTCTGTGGTTTAGATATAAAGCTATCGATTTTATAAGACGCAGCAGAGGAAATGTTAGTCTGCGCAGTTTTAAATGTAAACCTTTATGCTTGATCTTGTCAAAAGTTTTTTAACGTCAAAGAAGACTACCCTTGTAGTTTTTTTAGTTTATAGCTCTTGGCAATGTGATTAGTCACTTGGTTTATTTGGTTGACTACAAAGTAGTTTCAACAAAACTCATGTTGGTAAGCAAGAAATAGATTTTGTGTGGTCTTGGATTATGCTCAAAATCACCTTTTTATGACTTTATTTAAGGTGCTTAAAATACTGATTGGTAGTTAGAGTAAACTTATAGTCTTTTCCAGGTTTTGAATAATGTGAAAGCCTTTTGTTTTTGGAAAGTGTTTGGTGCAAAAAATTGCATAAACAAATATTAGTGAGGGCCATTATTGCTTTGTGCAAAAATGAATTGAGTGTTCTGTTTGGAATTCTGTTAGGGTCAGGAGAAAGTCAAGTTTTTAGTTTTGAGATTATTCTTCTGATTCGAAAAAGTTAAATGCTATTTAACGGTGTTTTGTCTTCAGTATCTTCTAAAAAGCTATGGACTTTCAGGTAAATTTTTTTGACGTGCTCCAGATTAGTGTTCAACATAAAATAAGTGATGACTGAAATCTTATCGTTTGGAAATTGAGTTGGTTGGCGTTTTGTCCCATAAGAACCAAAATATTTTTCAAGAGGAAAAGGTTTACCGATATTTTTGTAGATGTGATAGGATTTTAGTAAGTAACGTTTGTTATTAATATTTTTCCATAACAATACTACTTGCGGCATCTTATCAGGACGCAGCAACTAAACCCGGCAATTCTTAGCGTTAGTATAATTTAGTCGTTTTATTTTTTATTTATAATAATTTGTAAATTATAATGTTTATTATCATTAATAGCAAAAACAAAGAAAGCAACTTTATTTTGTTTATAGATTTTAATGAGATATAAATTTTGTTTTAGGATACCATAAGATCTGAATTCACTTCAACACCAAAAGTCTCAAAATTGGATAGACCTTTTGCTACAGTTTCTGTTACCAATACATCTACCGATGCCAATGATAATAGAATGGCCGCTACAGCTGCCGCTGCTGCTGCCGCTGCCGCAGCTGTTGCTGCTACCGCCGCTGCTGTTGCAACTTCTCCTCCCTTCCCCTGTTTTGATTCCGCTCCGTCGGTTAATCTCACTCCTAATCCTACTTCGATGCCCTTTAATAATTTTCAAAGACAAGTTGCACCATATATACCACTAATGTCGTCGCGGCCAACCGTTATAAGAGTAAGTTCAAATTTATACATTTAAATATTAAAAAAAAAATATATTGTTTAAAATAATATATAAATTTAGTTGCTTTATATATATATACTATAATAATTTTAAACAAAAAATAAGAAAAAAACTACATAACATAATAATTACTAAAACTAATATCACAGATGGCAGAAAATTAAAAAAGACGTTTGTGCAACTTAAAAATTTATTAAAAAAGAATAAATAATACTTATTATAAAAAAAAAATAATTTAATTATAAGATTAAGGTTAAATTGGCCATTGACCTTAATCTAAAATAACAGGTTATAAATGTTAAAAAATAACATTAAAGCATGAGATGGTTTAGTGTCAATTGCTGTCATTAATAAGTGAAAATGTGATTGTAAAATGGCAAAGCTAGTTCTATTAAATTTTGCAACGGAACAAGGTTGGTTTTTACATAAAATAACTTGTAAATTTAATAAATAATGTGTTGTATGTAAATTGCTTTTCTATCCAGTGTGAGACACAAACACTAGTGTTTCAAGGTATGCACCCATTGTCAGTGTGCCTAGCATCTCACTGGTCAAACAGACAATTTACATAAAATCACAGTAACTTACCAAAAATGTCGTTGCTTGTCTGTGTAGGATTTAACTGTACTACAGCTCTCCTTCACACACAAACAGTTCAACGTTGTTTCTAATAGGGGGCATTGCGTTACCACTTCTTATTAATTGTTGATGCTTTGTCTCTAAAGCAGCATTAGTTTCCCCGCTTACTGAACTGCAGTTTTTGGTGCTGAGGTTGGCGTTTTAGGTGGGGTAGGTCTCAGATTGTTGATGTGCAGTTTTACTGATAGTTTTTAGGAGCTGTCTTACACCCAGAAACAATGGGTTCCCAATATTGTTAAAATTTGTTTTGAGCTTAACCAGTTGTTAACCAGTTGTTACTCAGTTATTTTGGTTTTTTGCGTACCATTACCAGTTTTCTTGCTTCATATTTACTGGTGTTTGCCTGCTTTAGATACCGTTGTATTCTAAACCGCTTGCGCTGTTGGGCTTATTGCCGGCGGTGGTCTTAGTTTTCGGATTTTCTCTGAGGTGCGTCCCAACTGCCTGGATTGGCTAGGTTTTGTCCCAGTAGTAACTCGTTTGAAGTTTTTTAATTTGCGGTTACATTAGAACATTGCCAGCAATTTGTTCGATTGTTTGTTTGGTTGTTTTTTTTAAGGCTTGAATGTTTTTTTTTTTTATTTCCGCGTGCTTCTGTTGGCTTACGGATGGTGGTGTTTAACCTTTCACATTTGTACTGCGCTTTTAAAGTTTTGGCTTGTGAATTGGGTTTTGTTGTCCAATAGCAGAACCTTGTGGTAGCTCTACCGATAAAACAGATGTTGCTTCAAGATTTAGGTAGTTGCTGGTACGGCACCGCTTTGACTCTCCTTGTGCAAAGGTTCATTATGGTCAACGTGTATTAATCAAGGATGTTATACTATATACTGGATTGGCAACCAAGCCTCTTAAAGTGAGGAAAAATATCGAAAAAATATCGAAATATGCAACCCGCCGTTGGGCCGCTTTAGCATCTCTTTTTATCTCACAGTCGTATAGGAGGCAAAAGAGACAGAATTTTAGAAAAATTGATTTAATACAATAATTACAAACTGTATTTTAGTATTTTATATATCAAATTATTCTACCAAGTATTACTAATCTTTCTCATAAAAAAATGTAACATAATTTCAATTATTAATGACTTTAATAAGATTTATAAAAAAATAAAACAAACTTTCTTATTACAGACACTCAATATATTCAAGAATAACAATAAAAAAGTAAAACTAACTTGTACATTTGTTTAAAATATAAAATATATTGACAAATATACATAATATAGTACTCACATAATAATTCGTTAACCAAACTGTGAATAATGCGTGCTTTAAAGTTACGCATTCGTATGTCAGTTTTTACTTGTACCTGATACATCTTACGAAGAAATTTATTTATTAACTCTTAAGTTACTTAATAGAAACAGTAATAGATTTTTTACACGATTAAAAAATTAGAGTTAGTAATTTTTAAAAAAGTACTAATTTTATTATATTTTATTACAAATAATTTAAAAAAAATTGCATAAACTCGAAAGTAAAGTATTAATAATAAGCTACATTGAGTCTAAATGTATTAAACATAAAGATCTACTTTATAAAATTATTACAACTACAATGATATAAATATTAATAGAATAATCAAAAACAACAATTAATCACAATACAAAATGTTTGTTGTGAACTTTTGCATATATTTTATATATAAGATATTTAAGGGGAAGGTAATAATTATTCTAAATAAAATTAAAACACAAAACTAGCATATAAAAGTATAATTATTACCCAACAATATTGTTTACTTGCATTTAATATAATTTTTATATTAAACAGCATAACATATTTTAATTGAAAATGCTTACTAATGAAATTAAATTCCATTTCCTATTTGTTTCAAAGATTTACATCCAAATGCAACCCAGTATTTAACCATTATTTCGCTTGTTAATATTGCTCATTTAAACCGTATATGGCGTAGTGACTAGTGCGACAGAGTAAAACATACAAATTTATACGGCACAACGGCAAGTTGCCTACCCACGGATTTGGACACACTATTTCCCTATGTAAATATACGGTGGTTGCCAATCCAGTATACAGTATAACATCCTTGGTATTAATATGGTTCCATGGTATGCTTAGCGGGCACAAGTTTAAAGGAGGTTTTGGTTATGACGGTTCTGTTTTAACCTTTAGGAACCTTTATACATCTAACATCCTTTCTGACGTTTGGTCAATGGTAGGCTTGAAGGATGGTAGCCGTTTTATCTTTTCTTGAATGTCTAGCTTTGACTGTTGAGTGATGTTGCCTAATTATCTCTTGCTGCTTGTCAAGGGGTACTATTAGCTGGTCATGGGTGGCATTTGTCTTCATGAATCCACTATTTTTTCCTACCCTTTCGGGTACTCAATTATGGCTTAGTTTGTTGTGCATGTTGGAGAGCCGCTGCCAGAGTTTCTCTTTTAAATAAGCACAGTTTGGCTCTGTTTGGATATTTTTGCAGAATTAGTGACCATTTGGTAAACTTTGCTCCGATTGTAGTACAAACGGTAGTCCCGGTTTTGGTTGCGTAAGCATTAATGGTTGATCCAATACAGTCTTAATGTTGTCAAACGCTGTAGTTTTGACTTTAGTCTACACAAACGGTTTTTTAATTAAATCCTTCTAGTGACAAAAGGGGTTGCTAGTTTTGAGTAACTTAAGACATACTCCCGCAGCCACGTGCACTGTTTTAAGAAAGAAACAGTTCAAAGTGGTGCTTGTTTCTTTAACAACGTTAGGTAGTGTGTCAACGATTGATTTTCTTTGATGGCCTAGGTACTTGACTGAATTTTTGTAAAACTTGTATTTTTTAATATGGCAACGCAGTTGGTACTTTTGAAGTCTCTTTAGGACTAAATAGAGATCTAAATTAAGATGTCTAAGTACACCAGCACAATGTTTTCTAGCAAGCCTTCTAGCACATTGGTCATCGGTTTTTAAAAGATGGTTGGTGCGTTTTTAAGTCCAAAAAGATTCACCTTAAAGTGATATGTACCTCCGCCAGGGTCGGCAAAGACAATTAGGTGTTTGTGGATTTTGTCTATAGGGATTTGCTAGTAGCATGTCTTTAAATCAATTTTACTAATGAATGTGGCATCTCCAAAATCATTTAAGATGTCATGTATCTTGGGCAGAGGAGTCGGTCAGTTTGTTGAAGTGTTTGATGGTCGGTGTTGTCATGGGTTGTTTAAATCCCGCCGGTTCCAAAAAAACGTGTTATGGAAGCTTGACCGGTTTATGCGGAACATGTATCTCCTAATAGATGAGGAACGTCCGAATTTATCGTAGTTGATGCATTAGTAAAGGTAATCTATAATGGTTTGGTAGTCTATTAGCCAAAGGTTGCCTAGTATTACATTCTCACACAGAGTTGGCGTGACCAATAAGGAGATAAGTTTGATCTTTGATTTAGGTCGGTTTTTACTTTTTTCGTGATTAACAGTGAAGCCGTGGGGTCAGATAGTTATTGTCAGTATTTTTGTCTTAGATAGTTGTAGTTTAGTAAAGTTATAGCTGGTTTTCAAGTTAACTAGTGTTTTTATTTTCTTTGTATTAATAGTAATTGTGATTCAGGGCAGGAAGTGTTTGCCTACTGCGTTTACACAAGCTGGGTGTCACTTGTTCTTGAAGTGTTTTGTTAGTGAAGGGCCAGGTAGGTCTTGCGTTTGTTTTCTGACCGGTCCTTGGTCCGTTTGCAAAAATCTGCTCATAAACTTGGAAATTTATGACATTCAGTGATTGTTGTATTCTGGGTTTGACCAAAGTGGCCAAGACATTTGCTAGAGTTTTTGACGGGTGGTCTGGGCAGATCCTCTGATAAAGCGCGGCCTGACGTTGCATGAAACATTCTACTGGTTTACGCAGGTTGTGGTGTTGTAAGTGCTTATTAGCCTGGCTACTGCTGCCGGGTTGGCGTATTGTTGCTGTACTTGGTGCTTTGTGATTTTGTATGAATGAAAAGAAAAAGTTTTCGTTTGTATTGTTGCTCAAATTTATAAACTTTTTTTTCTGGCTTTATATCAGAAGGCGGTGGTAAGCTGTGTAGAAAATTCGGTGTTATTGGTAGTGTTGTTTCAATTTGGTAAAAAAATTGTGTTTTTGTGCGGGATTATCATTAAATTGTTGCATTAGACGCTTAGTTGACAACTTTGGAAATGTTTTATGTTCACAGGACCATAAATAAAGCGGCTAAAAATGTATTTGAATTAACTATTGAGTAAGAATTATTTATAAAAAAATTTGCAAAACTTATAAATTTCTAAATTTTGCAAATTATCTGTTTCTCAATGTTTTGCGGTAGTGCTTACAAGTCTTAACTACAGTTTCTACAAAATTTCACTTTATGTCATTTTAAAGAGTTTGGAAAGCTACCAGTTGAAGCCAGTGTTGCATCCTAGTGTTCCAATCTTTGATTTTTTTAAGCAAATTATGTCAAGGTTGTAAAGAGAAAGAGCTTTGTGATGACTCACATTTTTTGCATTGTTGTGGCTGTCCGGAAAAATGAAACTGTTTCTTGGTATTCTTAACTAACGCCGCCTATGATTTCAAGTGTCTGAAGGTGGTATATATATCTGTGACCATGTTTTGTTCGTCATTGTTCTTGCGGCATAGATATTTGCTTCATCGATATATTGCTTATAGCATTTTGGGCTTGCTTGTCGTAGATAGCACTCTTTCTCTTGGTTCTATAGTACCGGCATTAATAGTTTTTTTAGGCTAATATGTATAAAAAATAATTTTAATAGGTCCTAGACTTTGTTGTTGGTTTCTTGTTTGATGTTAAGAATTGTAGTTGAACATTAGGAGCACGTTTGGCCTAAGGGTGGTTTGATGGAGGCATGCGCATGGACATATTAACACTGTCGTAATAGATTTTTGCAGCTGTCGCTACTGTTTTTGTTTGACACGTTTTATTTGATACTTTAATTAGTTGCTGCACAGTCTTTGATAGACAATATTGGCTATTCTCTATGCATATTGTTAGAAATAAGCAAGGTATTTATTTAACAGTTAACAATATGAACTATTATTTTAACAAATCTTGTTTCCTAACAATATAAACGGTCGATTAGGAGGCGTGACAAATCTTTAGATAAAATAATAATATATATATATAAAAATTTATCTTGTTAAAATGGCGGTTTATATTATTAGCGATCAATATTTGTTAAAATAACAGCTTATATTAGCAAGCAAGATTTGTTAAAATGACAGTCCATATTGTTAGATTGGAATATATATCTTGTTTATTTTCTAGCAATGTGCATAGAGAATAGCTCCGATTATATTTGCTACAGCTTGGTTATGTATTTGATATATGTTAGCTGAAAACAATATTGCGCATAGGAATGTTTTATTTTGATTTGTTATAATATAGGAAATTTTCTTTTACAGCGCAGTCGGTAGATAGAAACTTAATTTAACTATAAAAATTATGACTGGTACTTATTGGTCAGAAATTATGTTGCTTTAAGTCAGTTTAGCATCTTGGTACGTTAAAACTGACATTTTTTTATTTCTTTGATAATTGTGTTTGGCATAAGAATCAAAATGGCGCAGTTGGTAGGTAACAAACTTACGCTTGCCTACTATCATACCTTGTTATTTGTCATCATTAAATTTAAACTTTAAAATAACTATACTTTTATTGTTTTGCTGTTATTTTTTCTAGGGCCCAACTTATGGATATGGTTACGTGCCAAACAACACAGTGCGCCCAAGAAGCTACGTAAGTTTATAAATTAACACAAACACAAATAATTAATATATTTCGGATATTTAGAATCCATCTGAATATGACCAAACGTTCATGAGAGTTGGTGGCAACTATTTCAGTCGTGACGGACGCAACTTAATGAGACGCGATTCCATGGAGCACTGGACATACAAGAAGGATTGATGGAATTGGTTTCTTTTAAGTTTGTTGTAAAACATTAATTTTTATTCTAATAATATTTATTTTCATTGTTTAGTTTAATTGAACTTATTATGTAGCCGCTAACTGAACATTCAATTTGGTTAAAATTTTAATTTTAACTTCTATGCTACCGATGTAAAGACCAACAAACTCTACTAACAAAACTAGATTGATTAAAAATGCATTTGCTGGCTTATTAATTATCAAAATAGCTCTTGAAATTTTGAATCCGGTGATATACAACACGTAAAGTTAAAAAACAAATATGATAGATTAATTAGCTAACTTAATTAGACCTAATTAGCAAACTGTCACTTTTAAATTGCTATTTTTTTGTAAAACTATACCTTACAACAAATTAAAACAGTCTACAAAAAAAAATTTGACCACCAGTTGTGTACCTACTACAGCTAATTGAAATTTGATTAAAAATGTTAATTAAAAATTAATTCATACATCAAAACACAGCAAATTAAAATCCACGTTTAGTGGTATATAACAAGTTTTTTTAAATTAAATTGTTAATTAGATAATTAAGAAAACTAATTAATTACAACTATTGTGTTAGCTCACTGAAAGAAAATTAACAAGATAAATTTGTTAGTGGGGGGAAAACGTTATCTTTAAAATGTGTCAAACTCTTCTGACCACCAACACTTTGTGGAACTTTTTGTTCTCTTCTCTTCTTCTTCTTCTTGTAGGACTAGGTTTGGTCTTTTTTCAATAGCGTTACTAAAGTCTAAGTTGGGATGCTGAGCTCCAACTTTTACCATCGCTTTGGTGGGTGTTTAAGAGGTCTGCTGCTATGTGATTTTCTAATCTTGGCAACTCTGGGTAGTCGGTTGTTGGGTTGGGTTGGTTTTTTTAACATGATCTCTAAGTTTTTTTTTGTTTTGTTTGTGCCCACCTCACCACATCTTGCACTTTGCAAATATCTTTAACTTCTTTCCTTCTCATCCGGTCTAGTAGGGAGTGACCAGTTATTGCTCTAAAGCTTTTTATCTTGTTCTGAGGAGCATTTTAGTTCGAGTTGTTTCATAGAGATTCTATGTTTAATTTGTTGTTTTTCTTTATAGTTTTTTTTTGCAGTTGAATAGTACTTCTTACTTTTGTCAATAGGTTATGGTCAGTTTTGGCATTTTCTGAGGATAATGTTGTTACGTCTAGTAGTTTAGTGCGGTGTATTTTTCTAACTGTTATGATAAAGTCTATCATTGATTTTTGTCTTCTCGTGTTTTTGAAAGTGTATTTGTGTTGTGGTTTATAAGGATAGAATGTATTGTTAATTTTTAGATTATTCTGGGCACACAATTGTATTAGCTGTTTTCTGTTCTAATTCAGGATTTTTTTATTGAATTTATTGCAGATTTTTGTATTTAGATCTTAGAGAATTATAATTTTTATTTGTTCTGGTATTTCATGTAGAACGACTTGCAGGTTGTAGTAAAAGGTGTCAATCTCTTCCTTGGTTTTGCTTGTGTCGGGTGTATATACGCTTATGAGATGTATTGCTTTAGTTCTTTGGAAATTGGTTGATACCTACAGAATTTTGTCGTTGATGCCCTTTGTTTTTTTTATTGTGTTTTTTAATGTTTTATATACCAGTGTGTTAACTCTGATCCTGCTCTTTTGTTTTCGTATTAGTTTAATCCTTCTTGCCGAGTCGTCATCAGTTAATTTTGTCCTTTCCAAGGCTGTGCTATTGGTTCTTGTTTTACCATAAGCAAGTCGCTGGTTTTACTTGGAATTCTTTTCTTTTATCTGGTCTTGGGACCGGCTATGGAGTCGCTAAGCTACTCAGTCTGCATCTTCCCTATAGGCAGAGTTGACTTTTTGTTGGTGGGAAGTAAAAGGCTATTAAAGTGTTTTGACGTAATAGAAAATAAGGGATTGATGTCTAAATCATCATCTTTAGTGATTGGAATGTCCTATATTACTTATGTAGGTTTTAGCCTGTCAATAGAGACGGTGACAATACGTCCCCTGATTTCTACAATGAAAGTTTCTTCTGTTTTAGAAATTACTTTAAATGGCCCTTCATATGGTAGGAGTTTTTTTGATCCATCATGTCTTTCAAAAACCTGTCTGGTGGTGGCAACGAACTTGGATTTTTCTCCATGCTTGGACCCGTTAGTCGGTTGAAGTTTCTGCATCTGTTGATGACGATGTCTATGTTAACATTTTTTCTGGCAGTCGGAGTGATTTTCCATACAATATTTTTGCGGCTATTGACTGAAGGTCGTTTTTTGATGCTGACCGGATGCCTAGCATAACGGTTGGTAGTACATTGGTTCATTAATTTCTTTTTTGAAATTTAATTGTCGATGAAATCTTTCTATCATGCTATTTGATGCAGGGTGATAAGTTGTGGTTTTAAAGTAAGACGTACCTGTTAGGTGGTTTAATTGTCTAAATAGGTGAGACTTGAATTGCTTTCTTTGGCCCGTAGTTAATTGTAATAGTACCCCAAACCTAGCAATCTTATGTGTGTAAAAGGCATTTGCAACTTTTACAGCTTCTTGATCTTCTATAGGAATCGGCCATTGGAAAAAACAATCCACGCTTTCGAGCTCGTAATAATCAAAATAGCAATATGCACATGCTCAAACTTCTTAGATGGCGCTATGAAGGTGCCTAGTGCTGTTGATACATGATGGTTAACTTTTGTTTGTTGACACTTGACACAGCTCCAAACTTTCTTTGGAAGCTTCAAACGTTGACGTTGCCCTGGAGTAACTCGTTGAGTAGCGCCTGTATGTGTGCTGTCATGGGAATAAATCTTCTCTAAAAATTTACCATCCTTAAAAACTGCCTAAGTTTTTTGACGTTGTCCGGTCGCGGATACGATTGTATAGTTTTAACTTTATTTGGTATTGGTTAAGTTTTATTTCCAGAAACGAGATAGCCAAAACATTTTACGGACGATTGGTCAAAAATACATTTGGATAGGTTGATGATCACTTTGTAGCTTGCAGGCAATTAAATAAGACTTCCAGATGATTCAAGTGTTCTTTTCATGAAGACAATGTTATAAGTATCTATATTATCTATATAAGCATAGCAAAACTTTAAATCTTTGAGTACTTCATCAATAAACCTCTGGAACGTTTGCGCAGCATTTTGGATTTTGGAGTTGTTATTGTTGTTTTGGCAATGACTTCATTTGCAACTGGTATTTGATTGAAAGCTTTGACAAGATCAATCGTTAAATTTTTTTTTGCCGGACTGGGTACCGGTTAGGTTTTGTTTATCGTCTTGTTTTGGCAACATGTGAAGCGGGAATGACAAACAGCATAAAATTATTTTTTGGCGGTTTTCAATTTATCTGAGGCCAATTGTCGTAGCTTGTGTGTTACAGGTGGATTTGCTGCCGTTCTGATGTAGGGTTTAGTTTGATTTTTTACCAAGTTTACTGCGCCGTCTGGTTTTAAGATTTCTGGAAATTTTGTCAAAAGTTGTGGAATTGTGTCACTTCGATAACTATATTGCACTTAAAAAATTTCTTCTCTGATTGATGATATTTTTTTGTTGCAGTGTGATTGTAAGTTGCTAGAGCTGTAATGCTAAGAAGTTACTAATTTGGACTAGAGCCACTGCTTTTATAACCGTGGGTCGATATGAGATTAAGTCCATGATTGAGTCAGCTAAATTTTGCAATATTTTTGTTGGATAGGTCTTTGTGAGCCGCAAGGATGGTTTGCATGAATTCCGAACCAAAGTGTACAAAGCATGATACTTGGAACAGCTGACTCGGCAAGCCCTTGAAGGTGTTATAAGAACTGTGAGGAGTTTTTTGTTACACGTTAGATATCACTGGATTAGACATTTTAAGAGCTATCCAATGGTGTATTTTTTTTTGTAATTATCAAGCGAGCAAATGCATTTTTAGTCAACCTAGTTTTGTTAGGTTTTTTTTGTTGTCTTCATGTTTAAATAAATGTGAGTGAAAATAGTTGTTTTTATTAAAATTAGAAAAAAAAATATTAAATTTTGTTTTTAAAAAGTTTAAATTTTTTTATAATTATTATAAAAAATATTTTGTATAAAAAAAAAATTTAAAAAAAATTACATTTTTTTTTAAACTTTATATAACAAATTACTTAAATATGTTGCGCTCAATCAAATGCAAAATAAGTTTATGAAACATTTCTGCGGTCTTAGTTTTAAGTAAACATTCTATATTTTTATCATTATATATCATATTTTTCTCTATCTAATTTAATCTAATTTAATATCTAACTTATTTTAAAACACTCTAGTTTTTATGTTTATGTTATCAAATGTAAAAACAAAAGTTTTTCTAAATTAAAATACAATTTTATTTATGTATACGTATAGTAAACTATGCATGGAAAAATCTTAAATTGATGTTGTAAATGTAAACTAGTTAGTTATTTCAACATCCATACCTTTAGTATTTATACCCCGCTTGAAGTTTTTATTGATTTTAAAATTTAGTATTATAAAACGAGGAATGAAGTATGACTTGTTTCTGCTTTCTCGTAAAATATTTTGTAAAGTAAAGTAAAATTAAAGTTAAATGAGAATTCTGTCCGTCTATTGACTGCAATGACTGATAAAATACAAATATTTATAATACTAAATAGCAACGTTATTCTATCCACAGTTTATGTATTAAAAGTTGTAATTTTTTATTTTAATAAATGGTTAATTAAATGTATATATTTGTATCAATTACTAAATGTTTATTGTAAATCAGGGACCTGGTAGACGCTAAGAACTTTGTGGTTTTGAAAAGCCCTGAAAGGTGAGAAAATAAAACTATTTTCTATTAAATATTATGTAGTTAAGTTAAAATCTTAAGGAGGCTTTGGAGTACAAAAGTACGAACACATAGAAAGCAAATTCATCAAGTTTTCAATTAGCCTTAAAAAAATAAGAAATAGCCTAATAAAAGAAAATATCTTAAAACATTTGTCTTTTGGTACAGGTAGTTTGGCGTTTGGCAAGCGAGACAGATTGTCAATAACCCTTGACCCAATAGAACATGGTTACAAACTGGATAACAAACTCATTAAAATAGTGTGCTACGCTGACGACGCCGTACTAACTGCAGAATTAAAAGACGGTTTACAATGGCTACTAAACACTTTCAGAAAAAAAGTGCAAGACAATAAACATGGCAATAGCCACAGCTAAAACCAAAGAAACCGCAAAAAATCCAATCAGGTGCAAGCTTGCCGTGAATGACATCATCATTGAGCAAGTCTCAATTTCAATATCAGGGAACCATAAAACTATAAACCCTAAAAACTTAAAAGCCAATGTCCTGAACCAGGAAAACAGAGCATCTAGGATATCAGGAGCACTGCAAAATCTTGTACGGTACTACAACACTGTGTATTACCATTACTCTAGCCGGGTTGAAAGGATTTCTTTTAAACTAACAATATAGCCTAAAAAGCTATTAAAAAAAACATTTTTTTAGTCTAAGCATAAGCCCAATTTTGTGCGGTTTGATTGGCCAGCTCGTAGCCGTTAATACTCTAATGACCCCGCATTCAAAAAAAGGTCATTTTTGTCCAAACTTAGCTAGGCGGAATTCCAAAGCTTGTACGAGCTGATCCAGCGGATCAACCGAGTACTTTATACTCAAGATGGCACTCAGCAAGTTGGAACAAAAAAAGAATAAGATGTGAGATAACGTTTTACAGTTTAGCAGCGTTTTGTCCAATACATATAATTCTGCGGTGTATACGGAGATTTTTTGGGATATACCATGCATTTGTTGTATCTTTTAAGACAAAGGCACTTCTCACACCCCGATCCGTTTTTAAATTAATTGTATAATACTGCAAAGAGGTTGGTATTTGGCTACGATTTCAAGAAACTTGCTGTTCAAAACGTGAAGGCAAGTTTTTTGTTTGTTCTGAGAGATTAGATCAAAACGAGCTTTTACCGCCATCTGAACACTCTTTTTTAGCTCTTGCACTTGATCGCACACCGGCCTACTGACGGCAGTTTTGACTTTTTGTTTACATCGCTGTGGTGTACGTAAACACAAAGCAACTTCAACTAGCGGTTAGCGGAGGTATACTCGACTTGTAGCATTACTTGTCCGAAATTTTCTAATTGAGTATCTAATGCCTACGTTGTAGACTACGTCTAGATCTTTCAACCAGGATGCGCAGCCGTAGTTGATTCTGAACAACACTATGGTCTTGTACAACCGCAACTGTACCTCTTTCTGCGTACTCCAGTTAATACTAGCTAAGCATTTTATCACGTTCAAGGTTTTTTCATTTTTGTAATCAATTTGTTAATATGTGGCTCGAAAAAAAACTTTCTATCAAGCGCAAGCTCTAACAAACGGACTCTTTTGACGCACGTGGTTTTGGAACCTCACAAAGCAACGCGAGGTCTCGGTGAGGTATTTTGAGGCAAAAAAATGCACGCACAAGATTTTTGTTGTAGAGAAGCAAAAACATCTTGCCTGAGCTTTTTTGTCCACTTTGTCTATGGTGATCTGAAGTTGACGTGTTATGATATCCCAAAATGTAGCCAAATTGTCTACATGCAGCCATTTATTCACAGGTGTAATTATTGAAACCGCAATGTTTGGGAAAAATTGTTTTTGACATAACGTTTAAGTTTCCTATTTTTACTTTAAACTTGCAACCGCAAATAAAAAATTTAAGAAAAAAAGACATATATTTTCTAGGTTTCCATGAGTGCAGTTTTTGCAAAATTCCATAACGCCAAGTCATATCATACGCATTATCCAGGTCAAAAATCACTACTACAAGGTGATTTCTTGCCAGGAAGGCGTCTTGGATGAAATTATGTAGATAGGTTAAACGATTAACCGTACTGTGGTTTTGTCTAAAACCCGACTGGTATTTAGCTAAAAAACTGCGACTTTTTAGCATCTATACCAGACAGTTGATAATCATTTTTTCTAAACATTGTAGCTGTTTGCGTGGTTTGGATTTTTGCTTGACTTTAGCAGCAGCAGGATTATGGTCTCTTTTCAACATTTTGCTACTTTTATATCAAATTGTAAATTTCTAACAACTTTAATCTATTATGCTAGAGGAAAGCTGTTGGATATCACAATAAGAGACGTTGCCTGGTCCTGGTGCGGAAGAAGTACCCACGCTTTTGATAACCGCTTCTAACTTTTTAGTCCAATTTTTTTTGGGTACGGCTTTTACTTTTTTTACCACTTTGTTGATCAAAATGGTTGACGTGATAGTCAACATGTAGCTGTCCCATGGTTGCTAGTTGCTCTCAAAAATGATGTGTTTTTTCTTAAAAGCGATAATGTTTTTCCGAGTTGGGGTTTTTTTAAAACAACTAAAAACTTTATTTTATTTCTTTCACAATTACACCGGCCAGTTGATCGCTGGAATTTAGTCAACACTTATTCTGCTTGGAAAACACAATTAGTAAAAACTTTGATGAAAGATCTTCTAATAAAGTCCACAATAAGACTAGACGTGGAGACAACAAAAACAGATCAATTGCCAAAAAAGTGTGTGTTTTTTTTTTAGAGAACCCCAAAACGGATTGTGACCACCGCAATTGTAAAGGACTGCAGTACCGATACAAAACAACACTTAATAATAAAGTTTATTCTATTAGGCACATTGATGGGAGCGTAATCTGCTTTTTTTAATCAGATTCCTTTCTTTGTCTGCTTTTGTTGCTGCCACTGTCAACAACAGAGAGAGTTCTGATACCAAACTAAATCCGTTGTCACCGTTACTGGAAGAAAGATTATTTAGCTTTTGTTTACCAGGATTAAGTCAATTTTATTGCTAACCCGGGTGTATGTGAGAGGTGTTTCTCTCACGTTTTTGGTTAAAGAAGCTGGAGATTTTTGTTAATGCTTTGGAAAATTTGGCGAGGGCATATTAGGATTTGATTGTTTTTTTAACGGCCTCTTGTTTTTTGTTGCTGTATTTTGATTAAAACCGATTAGAGCAGCAATTAGGAGCGGTAAAAGTTTGATAACTAAATTATTAATGTCCACTTGAATTTGAAATAAAAACGTAGTTTTACCATAAAATATTTGGGTTGTAAGGGTTCTTCTAATTAATCTAGGTTCAGGGACCAGTTGACATAAATAGTGGTAAATTTTGAGCGGAAGAACAAAGCTTTTTACGCCATTATGGACCTCAACTACCACCGCCAAAAAAAACATAGAATTGGCCAATTTAAAAAAAAGGTGACAAAAGCTACCTTAACCAGGAGCAAATTCAGAGCCCCACACTCCTTTTGGAGACCAAGGGTAAACCCGCCAGCCACTTTCAAATGCTCAAAAAAAATCACCACCGCTGCCGCTGCTCTTCCGGACTTTTCTAATCCGGTAAACGCAACCGTTACTATCAAACCCAGATTTTTTGCAATTTTAGAAAAAAAAATAAAGGAAACACTAAATGACAAGGAGTGATTTTTTTTCTAAGTTTATCGAATTGGCCATTAGCCAACCCTCAGCCGCTGCGTCACAATAACCATAAGCAGTTAATCTTGCCAATCTTTTTGCCAAAAAGTACAATTAAAAAAATGGGAAATTTGAAGTGGTACTTGGTGTGGCACATGTTGTTTTATCTAAACTAAAGAAAACGTTGGACAGGCTTTAGAAAAACTGGGTTTCTTACTTTTCAATGTCCATTGCATGGGAAACAAATTTGGTCGTTTCTAAATGTTTTTAGAGCAACACTCAAAAAAAACAAACAGCATGAAATAATAAAGCTTACAGTTAATCTGACAGTTAAAATAGAATTAAAAAAACGGGTAGAGGCATTGTTCATTTTAGAAACGCCAAACCTTTGGGCACACCTTTAAAATGCGCTCTCTGCTTTGGCCAATATCTTGCCAGTTATTAAAGATGCAAGGCACATACCAAAATAGTAACCGCTTAAGCCAATAATAAGAAAAGCGTTTGTGCAGGCTCCGGTTTAGACTTCCTAAAAGTTTCCGCAAACCTGAAGTTGCGGTCACGGCAAACATTCAAAACTCATTTTTGCGTTGATAACTCTAAAGTTTGTAAGATCTTAAACGCCTTTCCAAAGAAAGTCAGAACGACCTTACAGTTACACAAAAATCAGTGCTGGCAAAAAACTTTGGAATTAACCACAGAAGATGAAAATCTAATGTGAAAGATCTCCTAAGTTTTGTGCAATATATGAATGAATTTCTATTCTAATTATTTATAGCAAGAATGGGCTTCAGAATTTCTTTTAGAAACAGGCCAAAGCATTTTCTGGCAACTTCAAACTCTAATGCCTTTCACAAAAAAATCAATAATTTTTTGGAAGACTCCTACAACAATACACTGCTGAACAGCGTCAGTCTTTTTCAAATTAAAAATATTATATCAAAGCTCAAAACTCTATCTGCGCCGCGATTGGGCAAAATATAATCCGTCCGCAAAGATTTTTTTTTTTAATACAAATAAAAATTTAATAAAAATTTACAGGCTGGTTCTTTAACGTAGGCTCTCCATTAATATGTTATGAAATAAATTTGTATAATGCAAAAAAATAAAGATGTTATGTTGATAACAGTGAAAGTGTTGTACTTTGGAATAACATGTTATGTTGAATATGATTATCAAACGTCTGGTCGCCCACGCCGCTGTATGTACGTGAAATTATAAATTATGGCGGCACGGCGTCTTGTATAATTAGAATTATAACTTGCTAAATATCATAAACCGCATGTTAGAAAAAAAACTGCTGGTTTTAAGTGATAACTGTTAAAATAAATATTACGTAAAAGAAAAAGACAAAAATATATCCATAAAGTATGATCAACATTATCTCAATAAGATAACTAATTTGTTTAATCTAACTTAATGTTAAATTAATGGACATTATTAATTTAGAAACTAAATGTTAATAACATAAAATCTTTAATTGCAGAAGAAAACAATAAAAACCAATTTCAGCATCAAATGGAAACATTGTATCTATGTGCAATTAAAATTTCAGTAAATTCAAATGATAAATTAAAATCAGTCAAACCAATAACGACTACCAACACAAAACAAAGTATCCAAACAATTAATAAAAAAAAAGTTTTTATTGATTATAAGTGAAACAAAAATTGAGAACAAGCTTTGCAAAATTGCTCAAAAATTAAATAGTTTTTCTCAAAAAGACCAACTACAATAGCGTTTGTAACACACATGCATTTTTACAAGATTCTTGCTCACAGGTTTTACTATAAATATGGGTAGTTTGACAATAAACAGCAAACATTTTGAAAGAAAGTCGACATGCTTGCAAAAAATCTTTGTATCCTTAAGACTGTTGTGAAACATGCAATCTCAACAGTTAAGACGGTTTATTTGGCAACTCCTAAACGTTTTAAAAACTTAGTAAAACAGCATTGCAATTGCAAGAAGCACAGGCAAACTACATGCCATGGCAAAACTTCAAGTTTACTATGTTTATTATAATAAATATTCCAGAAAAGTGGACCAGTACACAGAACTTTCTATTTTGTCATGCACCTTCAAATGTCTTAGCTTTGTTTACCACTCTTTCCTCATCGTTGGTTGATTTGCTCTTTACAAAACTATACTGTGTGCTAGCCAGACCTCCGTTTTCTCTAATTCTTCTAGTATCCTTATTAAGCAGTTTATCAAGAGTTAGATAGTACAAAGAAAAAAAACAAGAAGAACTACAAGAGCAAGATTGTTATGGACCTACAAGACCTACAGAAGGCGCTAGAAGTAATCGCGGCAACACTACCCGTAGATTTGATAGTAGAAGAAAAATTAGACTGAAGGAAAAAAGTTAATAAAAAAAACTAGTAAAGAAGAAACAAAGAGACGGGCAAAAAAAATACGATGGCAAAAAAAGGAGAAAAAGAAGAATAAACAAGAAAATAATACCAAAAACAAAAAAATGAGTAGAGAATAAACCAGCGACGTGTTTTGGTTAGTATTTACAAAAAATAAATAAGATGAAGAAAGTAGAAAAATGTATAATCTGTCAAGTAGACACGCATGACGACGCAGAACATACGTAAGTAGAGTGCAAAGCGTGGAAAAAAGATAAGAAAAAGTTTGAAAAAGTATTGGAAAACAAAATCAACAAATTCACAATCATTAATATATGTCTAAGTGACAAAAACAAATAAAGAGCACTAAGAAGCTAAGCAACAACAGTACTAAGAAAAAAATAAAAGAATTTGAAGTTTTAAGATTTAGATAAACCAAAATAAATCACCAAAAAAGTCAAAGAAAAGAAGATCAAAAAGCTAAATGAAAGCAAAATAAACAAAGAAGGCCAAGACAACCATGCTTACTAAGGAATAGACGGTGAAAGGATAGACAAAAGAACATTTACTGAAACAATAATACCAACCAACATTGCAAAGATAAGGAAATGAACAAAAAAATTGCTCAATAAAAATTAACTGAATAAATTGACTAAGCAATTTCCATACGGCAACTTTCAAAATGGTCGAGTATATCTGGCAACTTGGAGACACAAAAAAACTTTCAAATAGAGATTCTAGAATTTTACTAAAAGTAAAACTTGCAAATCTAAGACTACCAAACAGGATTCACTCAATGGATCTACACAAAATATTTATAAAAAAAAAAGGATACGACGAGGAAGAAGTTAATGAAGGTATAAAAAACTAAAAAAATAGCTAAAAAAAAATCAAATATCTAAGCCAAATAACGCAAAAATGGGAAAAAGGAGAGATGGATGTCAGTGTAAGAAATAAGACAAAAAAAGAAGGTATAAAAAAAGATGAGCATGAGATGGGCATGTGTTGCCGCAGCAAACTGGGTAAATTCCGCGAAGCCAAAACCAGCTCATCTTATACTAGTACTGTATTAGTGACAAGGACAAATTAACAGCAGGACCTACGCAGAAAAGAAAACCGAAAAGTATTGCCATGTGCTAATCATTTTCAAAAGCCACTTCTTAAGGCCAACACTTCACTACGTTCTTAAAAAAAAGAAAAAATGTAAACATTAACACTATTAATAAGCAACAGAAAAATAAACTTTAAAGTGCTTTATTGTAAATGTTTTTAATATTTAATATTTAAATTTAACTAAAACAGGCTTACTTTAGAGAAAATTACCACATTTTTACTTCAATTGACTGGACTAATGTGATAGTTTTACGTCGTGGGACATCCTGTATAAACAATAGAAAAAACAAAAAAAAAAACAACTAAACGTTTATGAGGTTTTTAATTAAAATTGAATTACTATTAATATATTTGATCAACATTTGTTTTATATTAACGTATTTATTTAAAGAGTTTTTCAGATGGTGCGGGTAGATTTTGTTCGCCCGTGGCGGCCATTTTGTTTTTGTGACATCTATCAAATCTTTTGTTTATTATTTAGTTACTTATACCAAATTACCATGGCAAATTACACAATTGAACAACACTTTCAAATAATAAAACTTTATTATCAAAATTAGTGTTTGTTAGTGGAAACGTTGCACGCATTGCGACCATTTTACGGGTGGCCCTTTACAGTCGACTTTTCAACGTTTGGTGGCAAAATTTTAAACGACAGGTTTAGTAAACAATCAGCCAACACCTGTACGTTTAAGGAACGCAAATTGGCGAAGAACATTGCCGCGGTCCGTAAAAGTGTACAGAAAAACTCAAGGCAGTCAATTCCTCCTCGTGCACAAGAATTCGGGCTTTTGCAGACTTTAATTTAACAAATTTTACGTTGAGATTTAGGCCTAAACCTGTACAAGATCCAATTGACCCAGGAATTCAAAGTTTATGACTATTGACAAAGCTGTTTGTTTGCTGATTGGGCTTTGAATCGTTTGAAAAAAACCCTAATTTTGGCGGAAAATTATTTTTAGCAAAGAGGTTTTGGATTAATAGCTATGTTAACAAGCTAAATTGCTGTATATAGGACGACACCAACTCACACGAGGTTTATCAGGTAATAATGCATTCTCAAAAAGTTACCGTTTTGTGTGGATTTTGGGCCAGCGGCGTCATTGGTCCGTACTTTTTTAATAACGACGTGGGTGAGGCACTCACCGTCAACGGCAAGCGCTACAGATCAATGATAACAAATTTTTTATGGCCCAAATTAAACCATATAGACCTAGACGACATGTGGTTTTAGCAGGACGGCGCCACGAGCCACACAGTGGACGCCGTAACTGAAATTCTGCATAAACGTTTTGAAGGTAAGGTTATCTTTTGCAAGGGTGAAGAGATTTAGCCCCAAGGTCATGCAATTTGACCTCGCTAGATTTTTTCTTGTAGGGTTTCTTGAAGTCGCAGGTCTATGCAAATAAACCACAATCGACCCATGCTCTAAAGGTGAACATAACACAAGTCATTGCTCAAATTTAGCCGGTTCTATGCGGAAAAGTAATTGAAAATTGAATCACTCGGATCCGTGCCACTATAAGAAGCCCACTTAATGGCATACATAGGCCTTTCAATTAAAAAAAGATTTTTGTTAATACCTCACACACAACTTGTTTTATTCCATTTCAACATCTACCCGCCCTTATTAAAAAACCCTTTATTTGTTTTTATTTCTTATTAATTTAATAAGAAACTGGCAAAATTTGGCATATTCGCTGATCTACCACGTAATTATTACATTTGTACAATAAAATTTTATGTTAATTGTTTTTTCTGCAGTTTCATCAAATTTATCATATTATAAATCGTATTAATTTAAACTTTGCTTCAACAATCAATATAGGTAGATAGATATTTTTTTAGTATGTAGGTCATGTACAATAAAAAGTTTTAGCAACTATTTTAAAGCAATAAAATTTAGTTGTACATTCTATTCAACATATAAAGGCATTTAGTTTTGTGAAAACTATTTTAAACCCACATCTATTAAAATTAGGTTAGTTATATACATTTATACATTATTATTATATTCATAACAACTTATAACACTACAACTAGTAAGATATTATTACGTGCAAGTTTTGCATTAATTCTCTTACATACTTTGACGTACTGCGTCTTAATTTAATGAAGTAATGCGCAATACAAACCAAAACGCGTCTATTAAGCAGACAATAACATTTAACATAAGATTGATGATGCACCAAATACTAAGTCTGATTAGTATATACAGCACAGAGCACCTTAGTTTTTTTAATTAACTGCTTTGGTAGGATATTTTAGTGTAATTTACAAGTACATATTTAAAGGCAAATTTATAAAATGTTGTAACAAAACACCAAAGACAAGACCATTAAAAAATACTAAATCTTATGAACCAAATCAAACTAAAAGGCTTACAGAAATGATACGGGGGGCGGGCATTGTGGTCTGAAAAAATTCATGCATAAAATGAGAATAATAACGTACCCCACATGCCACAGATGCTTATAACATCTGCTGAGTAAACGTGAGGTATATAATATGCTACGTACAACCTTCGTTAGCAAACACAAGCTAATCAAGAAAGCTAAATATCAACATATTTTATACATAATATTATGCTACAGTAGTATTAATATATTATAAATTTAATTCTATAATAATTCAGTTTCAATTATTTTAAATCAATTAGATGTTTTTGCTTTAAAGTATTTAAATAAAAACTTTTCAAATATAAATGCAATAAATGAAACTAACAATCCTATGCCCGTATTCATAAAAGTCAATTACAGTAACGGATCGTTAAATTTGACAACCGCAAAATTATTTATACTTATTTTACCATAAAAACAAGTTTGGCATAATTAATAGTTATCAGAAATGAATGAAAAATAATATTTAATAATAACGCAAAATAAATAACATGTATTTCTATCAAATTTATAAAAAAGTTTTGACGTTTTATCAAATTGTGAGGTTATGTTGTCACATTTAATAGTCATTAAATTCAATCAGCTTTTATGAATACGGGCATTAGTATCAAAAAGCAAAATATTAATTTAACGTGCAATATACTCAATGGTGTTGGCAAATCATCAATAGATACAAGTTTTCTTGCATGATCTCTGTCTCATTTTAAGTACAATCCCATTACAATAATCTTGAAAATTTGTCATACAAATAAAT
Source organism: Tachinus rufipes (assembly GCA_963932245.1). Taxonomy (NCBI): domain Eukaryota; kingdom Metazoa; phylum Arthropoda; class Insecta; order Coleoptera; family Staphylinidae; genus Tachinus; species Tachinus rufipes. Next base: position 15,278,205 of record OZ010750.1, read on the forward strand.
CTGAAGCGGGTATCTTTGCGGAATTATTATTACCAAGTATGAACTCAAATGAGTAATGTCTTTTATATATATTTTTAAACTATTTAAAACTCCACTATCAAGAAACAATGAATAATTTTTATACTTTGCCATATTGTTGATATCAATGATGTTATAAGTAAAAGTATTTTTGACTTTAAGGTGTTTACGAACACGAACTGAGCTATTTACTGGAATATGGCTATCAATAAAATTTCCGATATCCATCATAATAAGTGAAGCATCGATAATATCTTGAAGACTATTTATTTCTTTGTTATTAAAATTGATAAACAAAAAGGAATAAAGTAAATTAATAAATGCTGATGTTATTATCAGAGAAAACTGAACTGATTGAAATATTAATATTCATATTCATATTGCATATATTTCAAGAGTTAGTTTAAAAAATTTTGATTAAATACAATTTGATTTACTTGCAATAATATAAACAGACAAAGTTAATAATAATAATATTAATAATAATATATTTATTTTCTAAAATTATACAATCATACTAAAATAATAATAATAATAATAATAATAATAATAATAATAATAATAATAATAATAATAATAATAATAATAATAATAATAATAATAATAATAATAATAATAATAATAATATTCATGTATAAAAAAGATATTTGTCAGTACACACTTAAAATATATAATAAAAGTACACATAAAAAACTACAATTAAAAATAAAATTATCACCTGAAAGTAAATACTAATATAAACAGATAAACTATGGATTAATGCATTTACAAGTAAAAAAATCTCTATTTACAAAATCACAAGTCATTTAAAGAATACGGCTCTAAGCTTATTTAATAGTGTTTAAAATTGTTTTTTAACATTTTTAAATTTGTAATTTTTTGTATAAACGTAGGAAGTTTGTTGAAAAATTGCATTGTTGCATACATCGGTGCTTTCTCACTGGCTGCTAGTCTATGTATTGGGAATAAATATAATGATTTATTTCTTGTTTTGTACTGACGTTCATTTTGATATTTCAAAAATTTATCCTTGTTGTTAAAATTAAATACAATTAGTTCATACACATATAGGCCGTAGAAAGTTAGAATATTAGCTTTTTTAAAGTAGCTTCTGCAAGAGTCTGTATTGTAGATTAAAAAGAATACGCACAGCTTTTTTTTTGACATTTAAAAATTTGTTCAGTTTGCCCAGCTCTGCCGTAGAACATAATTCCATATTTGATTATTGATTCAAAATTAGATATGTAAATCAATTTTAGCGTATTGAAGTCTGTAATTGGCCTCATTGCATAACATGTTGTACTTAAACGATTCACTAGATTGTTGCAATAAATTTTCCAATTTAAACTGCTATCAATGTGTATCCCTAAGAATTTTACATGGTCACTTAAGTGTACGTTTGACAATTTTACCAACTCTTCATTGTCTTAAAAAATATGTTGTTTAACAAATTTGTGTCGTCTGCGTAGCTTTTAACTATACCACCATTTATTTTTATTACTTCCGGAAGATCATTAACATACATTAAAAATAAAATTGGGCCCAGCACATTGCCTTGTAATGAAGATTCAGTATCATTTATTCGTAGTTTTTGTTGTCTGTTTGATAAAAAAGATTTTAATAAGTACAGACCTGTTCTTCAAATGCCATACTTTTCTAGTTTGTTTAATAATATTGAATGGTCTACACTATCAAATGCCTTAGAAAGGTCGAGAAAAACTCTCATAGGAATCTCTTTCTTTTCCAAAGCTTGTATTATGCATCTACATATTCAAAAATTGCCGTGTTTGTACTTTTTCTTTTTAAAAACCCATGTTGGAAATTTTCAAATAATTTATAATAATTAAAAAAGTCAACTAATTTAATTGAAATTATGCGTTCTAAAACTTTAGAAAATACACTTAATAAGCAAACTGGTCTATAGTTTTTTTTATCGGCAGGATCACAATTTTTATAAATTGGTTTGATAACTCCAATTTTCAGACAGTCCGGAAAAACACCAGTTAAAAGACAACGGTTTATTAGGTTAGTGAAAGGCGTTAAAATATCTAACATTACTACTTTTAAAAGTTTGTGTTGTTTTTAAATGAATTTATTATGTTTGATACTTTAGTGTCAGATGTAGGATAGAAATAGATAGTACTACGATTATTTGGAATAGTGCAGTTAAATTGGGTAATTGATAGTTTACGTAAAAACTAGTCCGTAATGTTTATAAAAAAAAGGTTGATTTTGTTTACAGATTTTACAGTGCAGGGGAATGGTGTATTTTTTTAATTTTCTTTGCCAAGTTGTTTGTTTAAAAAAGTTGTTTTTATTTTATTATCAGAATTGGTTATTCTTTTGCAAATTGTTTTTTTCTTTTCTTCCTCTAGCATTTTACCGTATTCTATATTTTGTTTTTTAAATAATTCCTTGGCTTTGGGATTGTATTTTGAAGCAACGTATAAGTAGTCAAGAATATTTTTGCAACTACTTATTTCCGGAGTATTATAGCTAGTTACTTTACGGTGATTTTCAGAAACAAGTACTTTTGGAAAACTCGCGTTTAGATTTGTTAAAATCTTTTCCATAAAGCTGTTCCACGCTACATTTGTATCGGTTACATAGGTGTCTTCTCAATTCATAATTTCTTTAATTAAATACTTGAATTGATTAATATTTGTTGTTGTAAATTATCGTTTAATTGTTGGTTTGGGTTTTTCTAAATTTAAGTTATTAATTACAATTTTTTGAGCGTAATAATCTGATAGATAAGTACTAAATACACTAGCCTGATAACCGTTATCCATATTTGTTATGATATTGTCAATAACAGAGTTTTTTCCTTTGGACTTTCTAGTTGTATCTTTGATTGTTAATTTTCCATATGAACAGAACAAACTTAAAAAATAAGTTTTAATATGCGATTGTTTGTCAATGTCAATATTAAAATCTCCGGTGATAAAATATATTGATTTGTCATACATCAACAGCTTAAGTAAACAATCAAGTTTCTCTAAAAACTCACTTACATTGCTTCTATCAGGAGTACGATAAATTACTACACATACAAATTTTGTTTTATTGTTTGTGGCTTTAAAGTCTATTGCTGCACACTCGAATATATTATCTACTGCCATAGAGTTGATGTCTTCGCGCACTTTACTCATAAAATTGTCACGAACATATATTGCTGATTCACCATAAGCAGTATTCTGTCGAGATATATGTTTTGGCCTAGAATAATTCGGTAACAATGTGAAGTTTTCTATTGAATTAATTTGAATATTTTCTTTCGTTTGCCAGTGCTCCGTAACTGTGAGGATATTACATTTGTGATGGTCATTTAACATAGTTTCAGTTTTTACCATATTACTTACTCTTATAGACCTTATGTTATTATGTATTATACTAAATGGTTTAAATATTTTATCTTTTATTTTACTTAAATGGGTTAACTGAGATTAATCGATTCGACCCCATCATGACAAAACCATTAGAGTTGAAGAACGGAGTCAAACCTTTATAGTATTTCAAATTTTCTACCTTTTTCAATTGATCTTTTTTTTAATTTAACATTGCTTTTTGAGTAGTCTCAATTTCTTTCAGTTTAGGTAAACCCTGTATTATTAAAGATGGTTCTTCTAAAGACCAAGTCACCATAGAATCCCGTATAAAATCTGGACCTTTTCACCAAAGCAAACATTTAATAAGGTCAGAAGCAAACAAACCTTGACAAGCCAAATTTGCGGGATTTTGAGTTTCTAGAACATGTCTCTTGGACCAAACTCATTGATTTGCGCAACGCAATTTGCAACAAAAGTCTTATTAAATAACAAGTAGTGCAAATCTATGTCGTTATTAAATCCACAAAACATAAAAGATCTTCTATTGGATAACGCTCGAAAGTGGCAGAAACAGTAAGAAATAACTACAACCATGCAGCTTCTAATTCCAAACCGGGTACCGTCCAAGTTTTTAGAAAAGCCACACAAAATTTAACTACCACCAAATTAGTTTCAACAAAATTAAAAGTTTCAATACGCAGATAAATTACTGCTCCTTTTAGAATAATGCATCGTGGTATCCAAATTGTTCCTAAATCAGTTATTTCATTCATAATTTGTGCCCAAATATGGCAATAATCCCAATTAACTTTTAACAACCAAAGTTGTTGAAATAAAACTTTTGAAAATAACAAAAAAACTCAAATATCCATTGATGTCAAAATTCGAGCTACTTGAGGCAAAATACCTTGTTTTAAAAAAAAATTGTTATCTGATTTTATTATATAATGGAAAACGCTACAAAAAAAATTCCAAAAAATTCCCAATAATTTAATCGAATCAGAGACATTTCCAGATTTAAGAACTACCTGATTCACAGATGCCAATTCAAAACTTCCTCAACGCAGAAGATTTATCAATTGAGCTTTTAATTCCAAAGCTTTGTCCTCATCAGGACATTATAAAATGTCATCGACATAAATTCCATTCTTCAAAACTTCCGCTGTTAAAAAAAACAAAATTCTTTCATCTTCAACTAACTGAAGAAAAGACCTTTGAGCTAAATAAGGACTAGAGGTAGCCCCAAAACTTACTCTTGTATGTTTGAATTCTTTAATTGAATCATTAGAATTAAAGCGCCAATAGATATAATGAAAAGCACGATCTTTTTTAATCTTACTTCCCAAAACAATTGACAAATATCACAAGTTAAAGCCACTTGATGAAACCTGAAACGTGTTAGTATTTGACCAATGTCTGTCTGCAGCTTTCTGACAGAAGAAAGGGTACCATTTAAAAAAATACTTTTAGAATCCTATTCTGCAGGATTAAAAACTACTCTAGCAGCTACACCAGATGGTTTTTCTTTTTTGATTTTGTAATGTGTCAAAATATATAAAACTGGTTGTTTTGTAAGCATTAAATGACTTTGATCAATGTAATATTGTATGTTTTTGGAATATAATTTCTTAAAAGTTTTATCTCGTTCAAAACGAGCCTCCAATTGATAAAAACGTTTAAAAGCATGTTCTCTATTGTTACCTAAAACAGGACAAACAGTTGCTTTGAAAGGTAACCGAGTAATGTAACGTCTATTTTGATCTCTAAAAATTGTTTTTACAAAATAATCTTTACACAGAATTTCTTCTGGTAATAAAAAAGAAACTGAAAAAAGATCCTCTATCTCCCAAAAAGCACAAATCAATTGCTCAAGAGAAGAACTAACAAATTCCGGATTTATGGCCAAGAAATTCAAAACCTAGTTTTAATAATCTTGTCTGGAGGTAAATAAAACAAAACGAGTTACTATATAACGACGTACTCCTTTGCATCCGAAAAAGATTGATGGTTGATTTCAGAAGCGTTGTTTAAACAAGACAAATCACTAACAACGTACTCCTCTGCATTCAACAGAGATGTAAAATTTATTGCCTGTGTTTGATAGAACAGACAATTCAACAGCAGGGGCCAGTTCAAGCGACATCAAATCTAAATAAACACACATAGAATTCGTTATGTTTAGCTCATTTTCAATTCTATTTTTTATAGAACCCATCACTATACAACCAAAGTTAGTTAAGATAGCACTCGGATTTTACTTAATATGTGCTGGGCAAAGTAAAGTAATATCCAAAACAGATTCTATTTTCAACAAAATATCCACAGGTGACATTACATAAAAATAAGGATTTGCCAAAGAAAACCAACTTTTAACTTTATTAGAAATAGGAATAGTGGGCAGATCAGCTGTAATTTTAGGTAAAATTTAAATAAAAATCTTTATTAAATTTAGAACGTAAAAAACAACTCACCATTTTTTTAGATAAACCCACCGAGGACTGACTCACTTCATTCAAAGAAAAAGGACATCTTCTTTTTGAAAGTTGCAATCTGTCAGCTAATTCCTGAGTTATGAAATTGACTTGACTTTCTAAATTAATTATTAAACGGCAGTTTACCCAAAATCCATCAATGTTGCAGATTCTTGTTTGTGCAGTTCTTAAAAGAACTACAGAATTTGCGAATGACTGAAGATCAAAAACACAGAATTAAAAAAAAAGTGTAATTCTTTTGACCACAATTTTGCACAAATACTTTGAAATACATCTTAAAGAATGATGAAAACCCAAACAAACAAAACAACGTTTATGAGTTTTGGCTATTTCATACCTGGAACTTGAGGTTTTCGCTAAGAACACAGGACAGTTTATTAATCAATAGTTGGTCTTACACAAAAGACACTCTAAGAAATATGTTTTGGGTTTTATTTCATGTGAACTCTTTTGGATAAGAATAAGATAAATTAAATTTTGTTAGAACTGAAAAAGTTTTTAAAATTAAGTCAACAACAGTTGTCTGTTTGGTTAAAAAATCTATAAAATTTTTAAAAGATGGAATCTCAAAATCTAAATGTTGAAATTCAAATTTTTTTAAAATTTTAGAATCTAATAATTTTAAAGAAAGTTTTATCAAAATGTAATCTAAGAGATCATTTAAATCAAATGTTTTCAAAAAATTTACATTGACTTGTATCACATCCAAAAGATGTATGACCTTTTTAGGATTATCAAATTTTTGAATTTTTGAACTTGTATTCAAGTATCTATACCTAGTATAACTACCCCAATTATTAATGAAAAAATTTAATTGTTTTTACCTGCAATTGAATTTTATTCTATCAATCCTTACTGCCTTAATAAGTTTTTATTGTTTAAGTCACAATAATTTACAAGCATATGTGCCTTCCTGTCTAGCTGCATACATGTCTCAAAATTCTCGTAAATTGAGATTGGTTATTTAATAATATTTACAACTATGCTGCAATAGAAGTAGCAACCGATCTCACTCTATGACTGTCTGTGGCTTGATCTTAAGCAGGTATGGTTTGTTGCTTAATGGTTGCCTATAAACGTGACGGGGTTTGTCGAATCAATGTATATTGTCTGTGGTAAACGCTGGGAGCAGTTGCAAGAGTGCAAAGATGCTAGAGCGCCATTCCTGCTTCTAATAGTCGATGTTTTTTTGTGTGTTGCTGTGCAGACACTGCGGAATTCTGGAATTGATTCCTTTTATAGACTACGGTGGCGCGTGATGAGTGGGTGATTATGGTTGTTAACGCCGTCTGGCGGCCGTAACAAACCTCAACCTATCAAGACTTTGGACGTTCCGGTACATACCTTTCTCAAAGAAAAAAAATTGTTTGATCATGTCACTGCTTTCAAAGACAAAGATGTGATGAATGTCTAGCTGTACAATCACGTCATTTCCTACTACAAAACCCAGCATCTAGAAAAATAATTTACCCTGGTAGAAAGTAACAAAAAGTCAAAGACAACCCACTTTACCACATAAAGCGAGCCTTGTGTTTGTATCTCTGAAACTGCGTTATAGCGTTCTGAAAAAGTTAAAAAGTGCACATAAAGACAGCACACTGGTGAAATGCTACGGGGCACTTAGAACACTACCCGCTGATGAGCAAAACCAGTAAACTCAACAAGACAAATAACCGACTGGTTTACACAGCACTTATCAGACCGATCATGACATAAATTAGAAATTATCAAGTTAACTAGAATAAACTTTTGAGACTAATTTTGAACCAAAGCAAATACATCAAAATTGATGACCTTTATGACTTCAAACATACCAAGAATTAGTGACTACATTAACACACAGTCACAAAAATTTTACCTCACACAATTGCAACATAACCAACTAACAAGACAATTATTGACAAACGCTTATTAATTATTAACCCAAAGCATAGGTTAACCAATCAAACACTGCTATTTTCAATCATTTTTTTGTATAATATACTTAACAAATAAACAAATATTACACTTAGATGTAATACCAAAAATAAACGTATTTTAAATCTAACTGTGTTTACTGGGTTATAGATGGTATTTGAACTATTACTAAAGTAAGTGTTTACTTTTTGTGCTGTTAAAATTATTGTTAATAACTATATTTTTTAAAACATATAAAAAACATTTTAATAAACCTACCTTTTTGAGAATATTATCAATAATGGTACAGTCTACATTATTAATAAATTCATTGCTAAGCAATACTCAAATTAACATTTTGATGTGTATTTATTTAAATTGGAACTAATGTACAACTAATGCGACCATCTGTATTATAATATATAAATTTTAACATATTTATTGATTGGAACGTATGTAAAACTTTTCTTTCTTGTCATGCATGCATTACTTTTGGTTTACTCTATATTTTATATTTTAATTAAAAATAACCAATTTATAAATTCAACTTTTTACTTTATCAATATTAAATTGCGTGTTTATACATCATGTTATAGAACTATTGTTTGTACTGTAATATGACTTCTGATACATTGAAATACAATTTGAAAGTATAAGGGATAGAAAATATTAATATGTATTTGCATTTATATTAAATTAATTTCCTTCTTTCTTTATAATGCTGCTTTAACTTTTATTATTATAGATTCTATTTTTGTATGTCTTTTTTGTTTATCTGCACTGACATTTACCTCTGCATTCTATTCTTTTTCTAATTAGTGTGCTATTTGTTCTAATAATTGGTTAGTTTTTAGTGCGTTTTTAATTTTCTTAAATTTTTGTTTGTAAGTTTTTTCTTCAGTAATATCTTTGTACCTGTGTCTGGAAATACTTTTTTGTGTCCTCTCGTTGCAAAGTGTATTTTTACTATCTGAAAAGTTGCGTTGTTTGTCAACTTTAAAATAGCAAATTTATCATTTGGCATTTGCTTTTTTATTTCTGCTATTCTACTTTTGTTTACTATTTTTTTTCTTTACTGTAGCAATTTTATTTACTATTGTAGTCTCTGTAAATGTTTTTGTTTTTTTATTTTTTGTTTTTATTTTTTAGTATGCATAAATGTCCTGTCTTTCCTAATTTCCTTTTTTGTTTTTTTGTTTGTTTTTTGTTTTTATTTTGTTTCTCTTGTTTCTTTTCTTTATTATTTGTAGCTTTTATTTTGTATGTTTTATTCTGACATTTTTCTTTTTTATCAATATTTTTTTATTTTTGCATTTTTATTACGTTTTTTTTACTTCATTGTTTTTGCCATCTCTTCGTCGTTTTTTTTGCTTTTATTTTTGCTTTATTTTTGCTCATTGCTTTCTTTATTTATTTTTTTAATTTTAACTTTTCTTGCAACACCATATCAGCAAGAGGTGTTGCTGCAATCACTTCTACTGCTCTCTGTTACAACGTTCTGTACGCTCTGCTAATCTTTAACAAGCTTGTTTTTGTCATTTTTCTTATTTTATTTCTGTTTTTTTTTGGTTTTTATTTTCCCTATGTTTCTGCTTTGCTTTTTGCTGTTGTTATTAGTTTTTTGGTTTCTTCTCTTAATGTTCCTATGTTTGTTTTATTATTTTATTTATTTATTTATACAAATGCCATTCTACCTTTCGGTGTATGGCTGTATGACGTATTATTAATTTATATAATATTTGCGCCATTTCTTCCTATCCTTGGCTATCTCCTTTATTTCTTCCCAAGTGTTTCCTTTTTTGTTGCCTCTTTTTTTATTGCGCTGTTCTATTCTTTTCTAGTACTTCTTTTTTTTGTTTTCCTGTTACTCTTGTCTTATATATTTTCTTGGTGTTTCTTTCTTCACTCATTCTTCTGATATGTCCATACTAACTCCGTTATTTTTTCTTAAATTGGTTTTATTTGTAAATTCATCCTGTATGTCTTGTTCTTTACTTTGTCTTTTCTTGTTTTGTTTTTGATCTTCCTAAGAAATCTCATCTCCATTGCGTTTATTCGTTCTATTTGTTTTTTTGTCATGGTCCATGTTTTGCTACTATATGTTAATGTTGGTTACTTTTTTAACTATTTCTATTTTTGTAGTTTTTGTTATTTCCTTTCTGTTGAAGAAAGTGTTTTTTAGCACGTTATATATTTTTGCTGTTTTTCCTATTTTGTCATCTATCTCTTTGTCAAATTTTCCGTTGCTCTGTATTACTGTTTCTAGGTATCTGTATTGTTCAACCTGTTCTATTACTTTCTTTTATTTTTATTTTGTGCTTCAGTTTTTCTCTCGCAATTATCATAGTCATTGTTTTTTCATAGTTTATTTTCATGTTTATTTTCTTTAGTTGTTCCTCTATTATTTCCATGTTGTGTTGTAGCTCTTCTTCAGTCTCTGCAATCACTGCCATATCGTCTGCAAATAGTAGTTCTGCTATTCTTGTTATTTCCATCTTCCAATACACTATTTTTATTGTTTTCATATTTTTCTTTGCTTGTTTTATAGCTTTATCTAAAACAATTAAAAATAGCAATGCGCTTAGCACGCATCCTTGCTTCAACCCTTTTTTTGTAATGAATTCTTTTGATTTCTTGTTGTTCATTCTTACTACGTTTTTGTGTACATGTTTTTAATTACGTTTATTATTTTCTTTTCAATTCCTCTGTCTTCTAGCATACGTGCATTATTCTATTCTTTTTTATCATCTTCTTACTTAACTGTCTTATTATAAATATTAAGTCTTGTGTGCTTCTTCCTCTTCTAAATCCACATTGGCTGTCTTCTATTGTATTTTCTAATTTGTCTCTCATCTTTTTTTCTACGATTCTTGTAAATATCTTGCTTGGTATGCACGTTAGTGTTATTCCTCTGTAATTTTCACATGTTCTTTTATCTCCTTTTTTATGTATGGGTAGAATTATTCCTTTATTCCATTCCCTTAACGTTTTCCCATTTCTGATGATGTCATTTATTAGTTCCGTTATTAGTGCAATTCTCTCATCACCCATAAATTTTACCATTTCCGGCGTTATATCATCTGTTCCTAGTGCCTTTCCGTTCTTTAATTTCTTAATTGCTTCTATTACTTTGTCTTTTTTAATTTCTTCCATTTTTTCCGTTTTTCTCTCCTGTATCACTCTTTCATTTTCTCTTGTTTTGTGTTCTTCTACTTCTTGTTCAGTTAAATCTTGAAAATATTGCTTCCATCTTTTCATTATCTTGTCTTCTTCCATTATTACTTTTCCATTTTTATCTTTTATGTTTATCATATTGTGTTCTTTCTTTTTTCTTAGATGTTTTAACGTTTCGTAAAATAGTTTTTGGTTTCTGTTGAAATTCTCCTTCATTTCTTTTCCAAATTTTGTCCATGATTTTATCTTTTCTTCTTTTATTATTTTCTTTGTTTCATTTCTTTTTTCTCTGTATTTTTCATAATCTTCTTTTTTTTTTTTTGTAGAAATCTTTTCCAATTTTCTTTTTTGTCTCTTATCTTGTTCTTGACTTCCTCTGTCCACCAACTGGTTTTTTTATATCTTTGTTATCAATATTTGTTGTTCTACAACTCTTTTTTGCAGCTTCTAGTATGATTTGTTTGAAAGTTTCCATTTATCTTCTATGCACGTTCTTATTTTTTTCTCTTTAAATTTGTTTTGTAGTATTGCTTGGTATTTCATTTGTATTTGTTCTTCTTTTAGTTTTTATAATTTTATCTATATCTTGACTTTTCTCCTTCTATTATATGGTTTAACTTTTCCTTCCATTTTATGTCCATTAGTAATAAATGGTGGTCGCTTCCTATCTCCGCCTGTTTTGTTACTCTTACATCTTTTACCTTGTTTCAGTTGTTTATATTAACTAGGTAGTAGTCAATAATTGATTTCTCATTCCTAGTTGGTTGTGTTCTAGTGTATTTGTGAATTTCCCTGTTTGTGAATTTGGTGTTTGTTATTACCAAATTATTTTCAATGCATAGTTAAATAATTCTTTCTCTATTGTTATTTTTTATTTCTTCTTCTTCATTTCCCATTACCTCTTCTATTCCACTATTTTGTTTTTCTACTCTCTTATTTAGGTCTCCTAGTATCATTATGTTTTTTGTTCCCTCGTCTATTTCTTGTTGTAATTTATTATAGAAACTGTTTTTCTCTTCTTTCTTTGCGTCTTCATTCGGTCCGTATGCTACTATAATGGTCCATGTTTCATTATCTACTAGATTCATTTCTACTGTCATAATTCTTTCATTTATGTGTTTTTTTCTTATTGTATCTTTTATTCTTTCCGGAGCTATTATCATTCCAACTCCACCTTTAGCTCTTTCCTTTTTCTCTACTCCTGTCCACATTAACCAGTATCCTCTATGTATTCTTACTATCCCTTGCCCTTTCTTTTTTGTTTCCGTTATTCCTAGTATTTCTATTTTTTGGTTTATCATTTCTTCCACCAGTTCAGCTTTTTTTCCCATATATCCTCTTATATTCCATGTTCCTATTCTTTCTTTTTTCTTTTTCTTTTTCTTTTTTTTTCTTTTTTTTTTCTTTTTCTGTATTCTTTCTAGTTATGTTTCTTTTATTAGCATTGGTCTCTGTATTGTTTATCTTATTTCTTGTACCATTTGCTCCAATTCCATTTTCCATTTTTCTTAAACTTATTAACTCATTTTCCATCTATATTCCTCTCCGTTAGTTATTAACTTTCGGTAATCTATTTTAATCTTCTTTCCATTCGATTTTTCTTCTTTTGTTATGTCTCTAATTTCTTTTTGTACGCATTTTTTTTCATGTGTTTGGTCATTGTCGATGTAAATCCTGGTTTCTTTCAGATTTCTTTTGGCTTTCATTATTTGTTGCTTTGTTTCCCATGTTTTGATTTCTACTCTTAATATTTGTTTATCTTTATGTATTAGATAAGCTTTTCCTATTTTGGCTATTATCTGAAGTTTTTCTTTCATAAGGTTCTCCACTCCCTTTTGTTCTTCATTCTCATTTGTTTTTATGCCTGTTATATAATGTTATTTCTTTTTTTTCTGTCTTCCTTCTTTTTCAGCTTTGTTTTCTAGGTTTTCGATTTTTTGGATCATCTGTATTTTTTCTTGTTCCCACTTTACTTCTTTATCCTATATTTCTTTCTTTGGCTTTCTAATCTCCTCTTTTAATTCCTTTGTGTTTTTTGCCATTTCATTAATTAATTCTTTAAACATGCTCTTTAGTTCTTCCATTTCCTTCTCTGTATTTGTATTGACTTTGTATTCTTCTCTGTGTGTTTTATCTTTGTTTTCTTCTACCTTTCTTTATTTTCTATATTTTCAGTTGTTTCATTGATGAATTGATTTTCTACTGTCGTTTTTCTTTCTTTCTCTATTTTCTTTTGTTCTTGAGATCTAAATATTTTTTTGCTTTTTTGAAATTCTTTTACTTCTTATTTATGGGTTTCTATATCGACTTCTTCTCTCTCGTATCCTCTTTCTCGTTTTGCACCCATTTGGTATTGTCTCTTTTTATCTTCCTTCTTATTATTAATTTATTCTATTATTTTTGCATGTCTATATCTTTTTCTCTTCTTCTTCCAGGATTAGCTTTTCTGCTTCTGTCAGCTCTTCAAAAATATTGTCTCTATCTATCCATTATTTTATTTTCTTGTGATTATATTTTCATTTCTGTTTTTTATGTTTATCATACTATATTCTTTCTTTCAGTTCTAATGTTTTAGTGTTCTATACAATAGTTTTTAGTTATCTCTATAGTTTCCAGTCTGTTTTTTATCAAATTGAATACATATCTTATTTTTAGTTTTTTGGACTACTTTATTTACTTCTTTTTGTACTCTTTATGGTTTTTTCCTTTTATATGTAACTTTTCTGTTTCTTTTTTTTTTAATTTTAATTCTGTTGTATTTGTCCACTGTCAGATTTCTTTGCATTTTTTGCTGCTTTTGGAATAATGTTTTTTTTTTAATTTTTTTTTTCAATTTCCGGTGTTTTTCTTATTTTGTTACGTTTTTTCTTATCTAAATGGGAAGGAAGAGAATTAAAGATGCATTTCATATTTAAAATATGAGAAGTTTTTAGAATATACGGGAAAAAGAAATTTTAAAAGTTGGGAATGATCTAATTGAGTACCCAGGAATATAAAAAAGCACATTTTCAAGCAGGTTTCAACTGTCTATCTGATTGTTAAGTAGTTTAAATAAAAGTTTAATACTCTGAACAGAATACTATGTACTGATTGAATGTATATCAAACTCATTGTCAATAATGCTGTAATTATTGTGAAGTGATGGATAGCTACCCATGCTTTTAAAAGATAGGTAGTTTAAGAACCTTTTGTGTGGCTTTTCTAAAAGACTATGCTACAGTATTATAGTTTAGATCTGACTATAGTAGAATATAATGTCTTAATAGGGAATAGTGTGAGCCAATATAGGAGGTATGATAGTATACAACTGTTACATCAGTCAAAAAAAAAAAGAACAAACATAGGTAAAATGCGACATAAGAAGAACTCTTGAGATTATAGCAGCTGTAAATCTTACAATATTAAACCAAGGTGATAAACCAACGTTTGTAAGAGGAAGATCCAAATCATACATTGACATTACTATAACAACATGGGAAACGGCTGTAATAGTATAAGGCTAGACAGTGAAATGACATAAGAATTGCTAAACCTACATAAGTACATACAATACAGTACAAATGGAAAAGGGAAGAAGTAAGACAAAAGAGAAGGAAGATAAAACACAAAAAGGATAGACAGAGAAATGATAAAAAAGCTATGGATGCAGATTAAGTGACAGAAAACAAATCATAGAGGAAAGATGCAAAACGTACTTGGAAAAGTTGAGCAAGGCAGCAGAATAATCAATCCCAAAATACAAAAAAGGAGAAAAAAGAAAACTGTACTGATGACGCAAAGAGATCAAGAAAAACAGAAAAAAAAAACAATAAAAAAAGCAAAAAAGGTAAAAAACAGAGATTAAGGAGAGAAGATTTTGACAAAGCTGAAGAAGAACTAAAAAAGAACAGAAAGGCTCTCAAAAAGCAATCAAGGACAGTAAAAAAAAATGCTGAAAAGAAATGTTAGAATCTATAGATGGGGAAAACCATACAAACTAGTAATAAATAAATTAATAGAAATAAAAGCAGTTTGTTTAAAGAAAGAAAAGAGAGATGAAGTAATAATGAGAAAATGTTTTCTACTGGAGAAATTGTAGAAGATCCAACAGAAATAGCTGACAAATACAAAGCAGTTTTTGCAACTGTAAAAGAGATAAAAACAGATTATAAGAGAACTACCTAACAACAAGGCACCAGGACCAGACATGAAGAAAGCAACGTTAAAAAAAATGATATAGAAATAACACAAATAATAAACAGATGTCTAAAACAAGGAACATTTTTGGTCTGCTAGACGGAGACAGTTCTAGTGTTTATTAAGAAAAAGAAAGAAGCAGGCAAATCAAAAGCGTATAGACCAATATGCCTGATCAACACATTAGCAAAAATTATGGAAAAAGTTATTGTGAAAAGATTTGAACAAAAAATAGAAAAAAAAAATGAATGGAAACAAGAACAATATAGATTTACAAAAGGAAGATTGACTCTAGGAGCTATTAAAAGGGTAAAGGACATAGCAAAAGAAGCAAACAATGGACCACACAAAAAAAACATAGTCATAATACCGCTACATATACAAAATGCTATTAATAGCGTACTATGGAAAGCAATTATAAAAATAGCAAAAAAAAACTAACAAATAAAACTATCAATACAATATAAAGTTACCTTCAAAGGAAAAATCTACTGACTAAGAATAGAAAACGTAGGCTGACTAAATAAGTACAACAGGGTTCTGCACTTGGACCTAAACTGCGGAAGCTAGTCTATAACGAGCTACTCAGGATGCGGTTGCCGGAAAGAGTAACAATAACTGCATTTGCGGATGACGTGGTTCTGGTAAGTAGGAATGTAGACATAGAAGTATTGAAGAAAAAGTTGGGGTTAGCAATAGATATGATAAAAAACTGGATGAGAAATACAACAAAAACTCAATATTGTTAAGGATCTGCAAGGTCTACAGAACAGTGTCTGTAAAAGAAAGATTAGACATAAAAAAACTGGTAAATAATAGAACTAGTAAACAAAAAACAAAGAAATGAGCAAAAGATAATACGATGGAAAGATGGCAGAGACAGTGGAAAAAATGAGAAAATAATACCAGATATTAAAAAAAAATAGTAGAGAATAAACCAGCGACGAGTTACTATATAACACAACACCAGACTAGAGCCTTTGTTAATTATTTACAAAAAATAAATAAAATGGAAAAGAAAATGTACATTTTGCCATTCTGTACACTCGTGACGACGCAGAGCATACGCAAATAGAATGCAAAGCGTATAAGAAAGATAAAAATGAGCACTAAAAAATTGTGCAACGACAATGTTACGGAAAAAAAGGAGTTTAAAGCTTTAAGATTTATATAAACTAAAATAAAAGAAAACATTCAGATCAAAAACCACAAAAAGCAAAGAAAAAATAAACTAGAAGCTAGAAGCTAAATAGAAACAAAAAACAAAAAAAAGTCAAGACAGTTATGGCTACTAAGAAATGGACGGTATAAAGATAGACTCAAAAAGAATATTTACTAAAACAATAGTACCAACCAAAATTGCAGAGATAAGAAAAAAAAAGAAAAAAACTGAATGAATTGACTAAATAATTTCCATACAACAGGTTTGCTATCTCGAGGTTGACAGACAATGCAACTTTCAAAATGGTCTAAGTATATCTGGCAACTAAAAAACACGAAGAACTTATTTCAAACGGAGATTCTAAAATTTCACTTGTAGTAAAACTAGCAAATTTAGGATTACCAAACTACATTTAATAAAGTTACACAAACAATTTATGAAAAAAAAAACGACAAGTAAGAAGTTAATGAAGATATAGAAAAACTAAGAAGATACCCAAGGACAAAGCAAAAATCTAGATTGAATAAAACAAGAATGGGAGAAAAGAAAGATGAATGTCAATGTAGGAAGTAGGACAGAAAAAGAAAGTATAGGAAGAGATGGGCCGGAGACAGCATGTGTTGCCGCAGCAAACTG
The DNA here is from genome assembly GCA_963932245.1 of Tachinus rufipes. Classification (NCBI taxonomy): domain Eukaryota; kingdom Metazoa; phylum Arthropoda; class Insecta; order Coleoptera; family Staphylinidae; genus Tachinus; species Tachinus rufipes. The sequence goes on from OZ010750.1 coordinate 15,295,088, forward strand.
TGTGAATTTTGCGAAGCCAAAACCAGCTCACTTCAAACTAGTACTTCATTAATGACAATGACAAAAACAAATTAACAGCAAAACCAACGCAGAAAAGAAAACCGAAAAGTATTGCCATGCATATTTTGTTTAAGAAATCAGACTTTAATAATAAAACACAATCAATTAGAACTGCTGTTATAGTCATATGTTAAAGGCTGCATTGTTTATGTATATAAAACCACTTTGCATTTATTAGTATTTAAGGCAAGACTATTTTGATTACAGAATTTTTGAATTATTTTTAAATTACTTGCAAGAAGGTAGCATCTTCAATGTTATTAACATTACAAAATATTTTTAAATTATTGGCGTAAGCAAGTTTAAAACAGGTTGTGCAACTTAGTAAATTGTTAATGTATAACCCTTGCGGGACACATGGCGTAACAATAAAGTTTTAAGACAAAAATCCGTTACAGTTAATAAACATACATTTGTTATCAAGATTGTATTCAAGTTGTTATTGAAACCCAAAATTTTCAACTTGTTTAATAGTACGTTGTTATCAATATTATCAAATGCCTTAGAAAAATCTGTATAACTAACATCAGTTTGACAATCTATCTTAACAGCCTAATTATGTGTTAATTCAACAAGGTTAGTAGTAGTCAATTGTTTTAGAAAAAAAAGTGCTAATCTAAGCTGATTGTATGACTTACTTGCGCTAGAATAAACTTGTATAGATAGACAGACCTTTGATAAGTTTAGTAGAATAGAAATAGGACGATAATTATTTATATTTGACAAGTCGCCACTTTTATGAACGAGATAAATCTTGCAGTTTTCTAAACTGTTGGAAAATAGCCATAATTCAATATTGAGTTGAATAAAACAAATAAAAGTGCAACAAGAGAAGCAGTGCAATCTTTCAAGATAAATGTTATCTGATCAATTTCTGCAGTTAAAGACGGTTTGAGCTTTTTCAGGCTTCTAAAGATACAGTCTTTATCGATTGTAGAAACATTTACTAACTCAAGTAATAAATTATAAGAGTCATCTAAAGAATTATGTAAATGTAGAGTATAGATCAAACCAAAAAAATTAGCAAAGCCATCAACTATAACTTGAAGATTATCAAAAGATTGATCTATGTTTGGGTTATGCATTAGACATGGTAAGCGTAAGGACTCTTGTTTAGATCTAATAAAATAAAAAACTTTTGAGAATTGATAACTAAACAATTTTGTACAGTTTTTATATAAGAATTATACCCAAGTTTAATAAGAGATTTAATATTTTGTCTAAGGGTCTTAAACTCATCATGCACCAACTGATCTCTACCTCTTTAATTCTTCTGTAAAACATAGCTTTTAGTTAAAGTTTTTAATGGTTTTAAACCAAAAAAGATAAAAGTTATTATGAACATTTTTTTTATGACACAGAAAAACAAACTTGTTAAATATGGCATATAATGGTTTTAAATATAATTGACAAGGTTGTAAGTATTATTGCAAAATTGTTTAGTAAAGACCAATCTGCATTAAAGCTTAATATAAACTATCAAAATTAGGCTTTTTTAAAACTATACTTTTTAATATTTGCAAAAAAAACTTACTAAACTATTTTTTATGAAATTGTTTTGTATAAGACTTGAAATATTAATAAAGTTGAAACACAAAGCTGCTTTTGGATCTAAATCTTATAAACAAAATTGTGAAACCATCTATTATAATTATATCAGCATTTACAAAAAAAAATGACTTTAGAAGTTTAAACAGTAATTTTAAATCTTGAGCGGAAGTTTTAAGAAGATCATACACAACAAAAATATACAGTAGACAATTCTGAAATGTGCATTTCTAGGCAACAATGTTTGTATTAGGTAGGATTTAAAATGTGGAAAGGTTAATTGGAATAGAGTAAATAGTTCTTTTAATTGCAAGTAAAACACCTCTACCCAATTTTAATGCAGTTATTTTAAAGTTTTTATTAGTTCTATAAACGTTATAGTTATCAGAGAAAAATTCAAAAATATTATCAATTGTTTCAGAAATTTCAATGACAGCTAGAGAACAGTCAAGTGAACGAGTATATAAATTAACTGTTTTTGTTCTTAAACCACGGGTACTTTGATAATAGCATATTAATGAATCATAAAACAAACTATTTGGTGTTTTTTGTAACAACGTTCTCTTGAGATTTAGGCACAACACAAGAGATGCCTTTTTTTTATATTTAATTGTAAGATCTTTCTCACCTATATTTTTGTTGGGTAATATTTTCCAATACAAAAAGTTTTGATATGAGAAGATTCAACGGCAATATTAAGTGTTTGCAAAGATGTAACAACAGTATTTTGATCAGCCGCATGACAAGCATCTTTAGACACACCTGGAGGTTTATCAATGTTACATTAAATGCCCGTAATTGTCGATTTAAAATTTTACATATAATCTCTTCACTGTTGGTATTAGGTTCAATATATGTTAACGGCACAGTTTTTACACATTTATGGTTTTTCAGCTCTATTATTTGAGTAGTAATGCTTTCTACAATCTGTTTAAGTTCCTGCAGATCCGATTTTGTATTTGCACAAGTCATACAATAAAACAAAGTAAACTTGTCTTTTGATGTAATTTTATGACAAAATAGACCGTAACGTAATGTAAATATTCTTTACAATTATCAAACTGGAGGTTTTTTTCAATATTACAAGTATTATTGCAGATACCACAGTTTGTAATTAAAGACATATTGGAAATAAACAAAAATAATATGAAACATAAAATAATAGTAGTAGTAGTTGAGCTGCCCTTCGACCCTCAACTTAGAATTGAAATAAAATGAACAAAGAATTATTTATCTTTTTAATTACATTTTCATTTCTGTTTTTCTGGTCAATGAATACTTGAGTACTTGTGAGCCTTCTATTTAGAAAACGCAGCATTGTCGTTGTAAAATTCAAAAATAATATAATATTCTTCATTAGTGTCTTGGCATGAAACAATACACGGGTTAAATAAACCATTTAACAAATTCTCACTGACTACACAAATGTTTCCACAACTTAGAAAACATTTAAAGATTTATATTTATATGTATTTTGTTTTTTTATAAGTTGAACACATTAAACAGTGTATATGAGTAAATATGATATTAATGCATATAATTAACAATAAATTATTTGAATAAATTGTGATGATTTTAGTCTAAACTACACGAATAAAATCTCAATGAATTAATGACTTATTCGGCCACAATCGTCGGACAAATCCTGTAGGCGCACGTGCACAACCTGCACAACCCACCTCCCAACTACACCAACTCCGCGGCAGACCAACACAGTCTACTCTGCAGCCGTCATTCATCGTCCTGTTGCGAGATCAACTAGTTGAGAACTGAGTCCAGTACAAATATATGTGCATCAAATGGAGCGGCAAGAGGAAAAGTACAAATTACAAACAAATGAGGTAGGTTTATAGTAGATTAAAATAATTGAATCAAATCTGAGTTGTGCTAAAATTATAATTTATTTTCTAAAATTATAGAACATGAATTATAAAAATATGAACAACATATTATTGGTATTTGATTTATTTATTAATTGGTAGTGTCTCCCCTATTGCAAATTATAACTGGCGATTTATTTAAAAATGTGTTGCAAATTAGTCTGTAAATTTTTTCTTTTTTTTTTAAGTTTTAAACGGAAATATAAATTTTTGTATTACAATTCATTATTTTATGTTTCTAGCAACTAAAGAGTATTTTTAATCCCTAAAAAATGTCTACTATGCCTAGCAATTGTTCATAGATTATGATATATTTTATAGAAAATTCACTACAATTTATTCAAATTTATTTACTATTTTAAAGCAATTAACAAGCAAATTTACTAATATATGTTTAAGCAACTATTGCCAAGACAATTTAATAAATTTTTTATAGTTAGTTTATTTTTACAAATATATTACTAGTTTTGGCTCGACTAGAACTTCCTACAGATGTAATAAGTTAACTGGGCTACATATGTACATATGTGTATGTAAGAACAAACTTGTGATAAAAAACATAGTGAATTGCTTTATTATTTCATAAACATAAATTATAAACTTTACTTTAATTTTTCGAATGGATATGCATTAGGGCGAGGCTTAAATTATTTGTTGTCAAATTTTATGTTTGAATACCAACAAAAATAACATTTTTAAACTTTGGTGCCAATAGATTGAGCTTAAATTGTGTTTTTTTTCAAATTGAATGTCGCCAAATAATCGTAAAAAATAAGTAAAATAATCTCATAAAATTATTTAAAAAAAATCGTATTTAATATTTTGGAAAAAATTAAACGTTTTAATTTTCTGCACAAATTTTATTTTAATTTTTGCTTTTTTATTTTTTGTTTGTTTATATTTTTGATTTTAAAATACATTTTATATAAAAATAGTTGTTTTGTTGCATTTCAATTAAATTTACTTTGTCAATTAATTCTTTAATGTAGTTTAAAAAAATGACAATATTTTTATTTAATTTAATTTTGGCTTATTGAATTTTAATTACATTTTTTGGTTATATATTTGGAATAATGTATTATTTTCTTCTCATTGTTAATTAATACAGACTTTATTATTATCAAAATTAGATAGCTAATAATAAAATGGCATAAGTTTAAACTATTAAACTACTATCAATAAAAATATAATAATTATGACTTTTTATTTATTTAATTTATAAATATTATTTAATTAATAGATAGGAATGAGAAAATAATAAAAATATGTACATTAATCTAGTGGAGTAGTTATCTGTAAGCTAACTCACATACAAAAATACAGAATTTGAGTTTTAAGAATTAAATTTTGGATTTTTCTACCGTTTTTGGACATTTTTTTAATTTTTTATGTTATATAACAGGATTTAGCTATTTTTTTACTTTATGATAAGAAATTGCGTTTTTAATAGTTAATAACTAAATTCTGGTGCTTTCTGATAATTATTTTATACTTTATGGCCGGACTTAGCAACTTTTGATGTTCTATACAAAAAAATTCAACAACTTATGGCTTTCTGACAATATTTTTATTTTTCAATATAGGATTTTGCTTTAATTGACATTTTATTAAAAGAACTTTCGTTTTTTAACAGTTTATGCCGGCTTTTGTTTGTTTTTAATAATATTTAATATTTATAACCTGAGCCAGGTTTTGTTTGCTATTTTTGACATGTGAATAAAATTTTGCAATTTTCAACTATTTATGCTTTAAAGTTTTATGATTTTTTAATAGTTTATGGCCGAGTTTTGGTGCTATCCAACAATATGTTTTATAAATTAAATTTTGGATTTTTTAACCGTTTGGCTCAATTTTGATTTTATTTTTGACCGGATTTAGAATTTTTTTACTTTTTATGAAAAAATTTGCATTTTTAACAGTTAATAACTAAATTCTGTTGCTTTTTGATAATTATTTTATACTTTATGGCTGGATTTAGCTACTTTTGACATTTTATTAAAAAAATTCAATCATTTATGGTCTTTCGACAATATTTTAATTTACATTTTATTAAAAGAATGTTGCATTTTTTAACATTTTATGCCGGATTTTGTTTGTTTTTAGAGATTTCATGAAATTTTTTACAATTTATTAACAGTTTATGGGAAGATTTTAATACTTTTTGACATATTTTAAAAATTTCAATGTCGGGTTTTTATTTAATAATAATAATTGCTTTTTATTTCAAAATATAATACATAACAAATGATTTAAATTGAGCTATATTTTGTTGAAAAAAATCACTATTTTCACTTTTGGCTTTTTATAAGCAGAATGTTGCAGTTTTTAACAGTTTATGGTAAATTTTAGTATATTTTAATAATATTTTTGCCATTCTACAAAAAAATTTGTATTTTTTTTAAGTTTATAACCAGATTTTAAATTTTTCTGACAATATTTTGCTATTTTGTAACAAGGTGTTAACATTTTTGATTTTTTATAAAAAGAATATAGCATTTTTAATAGTTTATATTTAAAATTTGGTTTCTTGTGACGATATTTTGATGATCTTATTTTTGACTTTTTATAAGAACAATTTATAGCCGGATTTTGTTGATTTTTAACAATACTTTGATATTTTAAGGCCGGATTTAGCTATTTTTAACATTTTATAAATGAAATTTTATATTTTAGAACCGTTTTTGGCAAAAATTTGATGTTTTTTAACAATACTTTGATGTTCCAAGAGCGGATTTTATAAATAAAAATTTAAACTTTTTAACATTTTATGGCTATGCTATTTCTAAAATATTTTAAAATTTCAAAGTACTTTTTAAAACTTTTACTTTTTTCAACAGTTTATAGTCAGATTTTGGTGCTACTTTGCAGTTCTGGTCTTTGATGGGCTTTTAATTAAAATTCAGTTTGACTTGCATAGCAATGCAGTCACGGTTATTTTTTTTATTTTTTTATTTTTTATATTTTTATTTTAAAATTATTTTTACATTTTTTGCTGCTGCTTAGAAAAAATACTTGATTTATTTTATGCAAATACATTTAAAATATTCTACAATTTTGATGTTTATACTTTTCTGTTCTAATTGTTTAATTTGTTATATGTTTTTTTTTTTTTTTTTAAATTTAATTTTAATTTTGTCTCTTTTTTAATGTTTTTTTAAACGTTTCAATCATTTTAATAATTTTAATTTTTGTTTTTTAAAACTAATAAATTTTATATATTAGTATATTTTTTTTAAGTTAAATTATAGTAAAAATCAAGTTTTTTAAGAACGTAAATTTAAAATTAACTAACATTTTTAAAAACTACATTTTAAAGATGTTTTACTTTAGAACTAGTACAGCTAATGCTGTTTTAAGATTAGTAAAGAAGGCAAAGAGACTGAATCGGCCATGTATTATAGAGTTACAAAATGTTAAATTGTTTTTCTCTTATTTCAAATTTTTTTTTGCTATTAGTCTATTTTATAAACTTAAATGTTTAGAACGAAGAACGAGTTTGTTACTGCAATTTTTTTGTAGTTTTGCAATTATTTATGTTTTTTTTTAAATTCTTATAAAGTATTTTACCCTTTCAGATTTTTTTCTAATCCATAATTTGTTTTTTAATTTTTTTTAGATGATTTTAAAAATTTTGATTTTTTCTGATTTTGTTTTACTAAAGGGTTTTTCAATAAGAGCGGGTAGATGTTGAAATAGAATAATACAAGCTGTGTATGAGGTGTTAGGAATTTTTTTTTTATTTGAAGGGCTCATGTATGTAATTAAGTGTGGAATATGACATCAAAATCAAATGCCCGTCTTGGCTTCTTATGGCGGCACGGATCCGAGTGGTCTAATTTTTAATGACTTTTCCGCATAGATCTGGCTGAATTTGAGCGATGTCCTGTGTTATGTTTACTTTTAGGGCATCGGTCGATTGTGGTTTATTTGCATAGACCTGCAACTTTAAGAAACCCTACAAGAAAAAGTCTAGCGAGGTCAAATTGCATGATCTTGGTAGCCAATTTACATCACCCTTGCTAGAGATAACCTTACTCTCAAAACGTTTATGCAGAATGTTAATTGTACCACATATTGTCTAGGTCTATATGGTCCAATTTGGTTCATAAAAATTGGTTATTGTTCTGTAGCGCTTGCCGTTGACGGTGAGTGCCTCACCAACGTCGTTTTTAAAAAAAGTACGAACCAATGACGCCGCCGGCCCAAAATCCACACCAAACGGTAACTTTTTGAGAATGCATTATCACCTGGTAAACTTCGTGCGGGTTGGTGTCGTCCTATATACGGTATTTTTGCTTGTTAACATAGTCATTAATCCAAAACTTCTTTGCTAAAAATGATTTTCCGTCATAATTGGGGTTTTCTTTCAAATAATAATAATAATAATATTAATAATAATAATAATAATATATTTTGGTTCATGATACATATAGATACACAAATAAATACATGTTTGAAACAAGACAGAAACAACAAAAAATAACTAATTAAATAACCAAGAAATCATTAACATTGTACGGTTCTACATCACATAGTAATTTGAAACATTTGTTTTAAAATACGTTTAGAGTTTGTATAGATTTAATATTGCTAGGTAATTTATCATAAAATTTTAAACAGCTATATTCACAATTATGTTCGGTAACTGTAAGTCTATGAATAGGATACTGATAACTTTCTGCATTTCTTGTTTTATATTGATGATTTTTTTTATGTTTGAAGAACAAATCTGGTTTTTTTTTAATGTGTAGAAGGCATTTAAGGATGTAGAGTGCAGGCACCGTTAAAAGATTATTGCTTCGAAACATACCTCTACAACTTTGATTAAATTTGAGTTTAAAAATTATTCTCATAACGCGTTTTTGACAAATAAAGACATCATTGAGAGCTGTTGAACCACCCCAAACAATAATGCAATACTGAATGTGGCTATATATATTAGAATAGTATAACATTATTAGTGCATCTATGTCAAGTGTATTTGCTAGTGTTCTTAAAGCAAACGTTATAGAGCTTATTTTTTTACATAAATCTTCAATATGATTAAACCACTTCAGACGTTCATCAATTGTAACACCAAGAAATTTAGAGCATCTCATTACGTTACATGAAAAGCATCTAAGTTCCAGAGTGGGCTGTTGTAGTGCATTAGAATTATCAGTTTTAAAGAATATGGAACCGGTTTTATCTTGGTTAATTTATTTTTTTCAAAATATTGTACACAATTCTCAACAACAAGATTTATTGTTTCAGTTAATTCTGTATTATTTCGAGCATGAACAATTATGTTGGAATCATCTGCATAGTTAATAAGTTTTGCATTATTTCTAAATGGCTCAATCACATCATTTAGGTCGTTCAAGTATATAATAAACAGTAGCGGTCCAAGGATACTACCCTGAGGTACAACTATATTGTTGCTTTTAACAGTTGAGGATTGAATTTTTTTATTATTAGTTGTTAGTATAACAGTTTGCTCACGATTGGCTAAATATGAGTTTATAAGTTTACCGGCAACTCCTCTCACTCCAGCTCTATTTAATTTATCAACAAGTAGATTGTGGTCTAGGGAGTCGAAGGCCTTAGACTAGAAATAACCCACAAGCTATTTCCTTCTTCTCCAAAGAATCCACAATTACTTGCACAAAATCAACAATTGCTGATTCTGTCGACTTTCCATGTGTAAATCCATGTTGAAAATGATTAAAAAAAATATTTTTATTCAAAATTGATTTTAAATGTGAAGCAATTATATTTTCAATTATTTTGAAAAAAACTGACAAAAGACTGATAGGCCTATAATTGTTAAATTGATTTAATTCGCCTTTTTTGTAGATAGGTTTTATTAAAGCAATTTTAAGAATTGATGGAAATATCCCGGAACTTAATGATTTATTTATGAGAAAGCATAATGGGTCAGCAATTGATTCAATTATATTTTTTAGCAGTTTAGGAGAGATTTCATCTATTCCAGATGAATTTTTGTTTTTAAATGATTGTACAGTTTCCATAATTTCTTGCCTACTTGTTGGATACAAATAAATCGTGTTTAAGTTTATCTGCTTAGTGTGATTGGAAGTTACACTGTTGTGTGGTCTCATATTGCCTAATGCATTAACAAAATAATGATTAAACTCATCAGCAAGGGCCGAGAAATTATTGGTTTCAGGTAAAGTAATTATTTTTTTGCCGTTATTTGTTAACTGCTTGACTGCATTCTACATACCTTTGCTTCGATTCTCAGAATTATTTATGTAATTTCTGTAATATCTACATTTACTATCTTTTAAAGATAACGTGTACTTGGATTTAATTGACTCATAGTCAGGTTTAAATATAGGGTTAAATTTACAAAGGTCGCCAATTAGTTTAACCCACTCTTTCATTTCACGTAAATCATTAGTAATCCATTTTCTTTTTGCTTTATTTGCTGGTTGCTTAATTTTAGTTATGGGAATGTGAATGTTTATATTTTTAAAACAAATATTAATAAACTTACAAAACGCAACATCTACATCCTCCGTGTTATAAATATCTACCCAAGACTCATTTGTAAGTGATTGACAAAAGTTTTTAATATTTTTGACTGAGTAGATACGTGTATAGTTTTCGTTAATTTTGTCTACAATAGAATTCGATTTTGCAGATGTAAATGTAAGCTGAATAACATAATGGTCTGCTATTGCAGTGTCGATAACATTAGAGAGTGTTGGTATATTTGAATTTGTAAAAAAATTGTCAATGCATGTCTGTGACTTATCTGTTACACTTGTGTAGTCTTTTATTAATATTTTACAGTTGGAACTGTCTAAGATTAATGTAAGTTCCGAGACTTGTTTAGACTTTTTCAAAGTATCTATGTTAAAATCACCTGTTATTATTATTTGTTTCTTGTCTTCAGTAATACATGTTTCTAAGATAATAGTTAAAATATCAATAAACAAATTTACATCTCTATCACAAGGACGGTACATACATATAATTATAGATACGTCATTACAAATTTCTGCTTCAATTGCTGCACATTCTACATGGCTCTCAATTGATAATTGATTAATACCATTTCTGGGCTTCCATTTCAGTTTATGATCCTTGTAGATAACAGCACCTCCATGGATACTTGCTGTTCTGTACCATATTGATGCAAGATTATTGCCATCTATTGATGGTGACTCTCCGTGTACAAGCCAATGCTCGCTGATACATAATACATCTGGACAATATTCGTCTGCAAGTAATTCAAGTTGGTTTATTTTGTTACGAAGACACTGCACATTTTAGTGGATAATATTAAAATTATCCTGATATAGTGGCTATAATACTGTTTTCTCTTGTTTTTTTTGTTGTTAAAGTAATAAAGCTGTACTCTAGATCCCCTTGGCCAATTTTCTGGTTTCATAAGCATTTCTTTGTACTCTATATCTGCTCCAATCCTATAGGTTATTACTTGATCAATTGTTATGGTTGAATTCTTACAGATATTAGTAATATGACTAGTTAGGTTTTGAATACAAATATCAGGGCAAACTCGACTTAACGCTATCCATGCTTTTTGTTCTTTTGCTGCAAGTCCGGATTCGGACGGCGCCGAACCAAAAATAATCTTGCGTGGTGCTTTCACTATGTTTTTTAAAGGTTCACTAATTTGTTTTACTGCATTAGACAAATCTGTTTGTATATGCTTATTCTTATTTGTTTTGATGGTCGTCCATGTTGTTGACGTTTCTTGAGTAGGTATATTTTGAGTAGGCATGTTAACTGGTGAATCAATTGAACTACCATTACACGTATTTGGAAACAATACTTTGGTTGCATACGTTGCTTCTAATTTATTAAATTTAGATGCCTGGTTTACCGGCACTTGTTTATTTAATTGTGTTATTTTATCCTCAAGCAAGGCTTTATTCTCCTCTAAAAGGCGATTTTTATCTTCAAGGGTGCTAATTACCTTAAATTGAAGTTGTTGAATAATTTTGGCTGGTTCATCAGATGTTAAAACTTTTAAGGTTATGTTTTCATTACAACCATCACAAAACCATCTCAGGTTTTTTAGTTTGCCCATTATTTTGACCATATCATCTTTGAGTTTTGCACAGTGTGTATGCACTTGTTGTTCGCACAGATTGCACTTTATAAACTTATTATTGACAATAAAAACGTTTAAGAGTCGACTGTGAAGGGCCACCATGTTTACCGTAAAATGGCGCAACGTTTGCACTAACGAACACTTATTTTAATAATAAAGTTTCATTATTTGAACGTGCTGTTTAATCGTGTAACTTGCCATGGCGATTTGGCAAAAGTAACTGAATAATAAACGAAAAATTTGATAGATGTCACCGAAACAAAATGGCCGCGTCGGGTTGGTAAAAAACCTTTTACATTCAGTTCCATAAAAGATTTTTTCTATTCTTTTAACTGTAGGATATACCGGTATATTGCATATTTTTCTACTTTGCTTCAAATTATTTTTTTTTTAATTTCTAGATTTGAACTTTTATTTGTTTTTTCTGCTATAGGTTTTTTTTTAAATTTAATTTTATTATTTTTTTATTTATTTTTTTGTAGTTTATGTTGCACGTTTAACTTTAATTTGTTTGACTTTTGCATAACAATCTGGAAGTTGATTTTTTTTAATATATTTATTTTTTTTTTTTTTTATTTTTTGTACTTAAAATATTTTTAATACAATCTACTCAAATTAACACTTTTATTTTCAAATTGTTTTTACATTTTTTTTTGCTGCTACTTTACTCAACACAACACAAATTTTGTATCTATTTTTTTTCTTCTAAATTTACACTTAATTTTTTTTGATAATTTTTGATGTCAATGTTTCAATATTTTTTTTTATATTAGCATAAAACAAATTAATGAACCAACTACTAAGTAACTAGTTAAAAGAATCCAAGTTTGGTTTGTATCTCAAATAATTTTTTTTTTTTTGCTTTTGAGTTAATAAATCAAAAATTAGCTAGTTTAACCAGCACTGTAAAAGCTCAAAATAAAAAGTTACAAATGTAGATTATTATTAATTGTATTGCTATGCTAGTTCTAAAGTAATACATCTTAATATTTTTTTGTGTGTTTTGTGTATAATGACATTTTTTTTTTAAAGATCTGGTCATAATCATTATCTACTGTTGAACATAAGTCTTCTCCATAGCGTTTTATTGTCTTCTTTCTTAGGTTGGGTTCAGTTTTTGCAATTATTTTTAGATTGTTGGTCTAGCGCGTTGGTAGTCTTCTTTTGTTGCGTTTGTAGCTCCTAACTCTACTCTTATAGTTTATTGGTATATCATTTGTATTTTATTTAACTTATGTACCCTTCATTTTTATTTAAATTTTGTTATTTGTTCAACTACGTCCTTGTTTGTAATTTTAAGTTTACTTTGGGTGATTAAGTTTTTCTTGCCAAACTGGCGGTATTTATCATAAACTTTTTTTTTTAGGCATAATGGAAATTTATTTTTAAAGATGTAACTGAGCTGCTTAAGCAAGGTTGATTTTTTTGTGTAGTGTACACGAATGACTTATGGTTTTGGAGAAAATAATCATATATATTTAACAATTTTTGCGTTTTTGAATGGTCTTTTGCATATTTAGCAAAAACTATGCATTTTGGGCAAACAGTTGAATTTTTCTAAAATTTTCCGTTTTCTGCTAGAGGATGCGGAAAATAAAGTCAATTTTGCGCGCTCTGGCGGGCAATGCGCGCAATATTGGAAAAATCGAAAGACTAATATCGATTGGAAATTTTTTGCTCTAAAACTTTAGTCTCTTATAATTTTTCCAGAAAATGCATAGTTTTGGTTGAAAATCTAAAAAAGCAAAAGGTCACAATTTGCAACATTTTTCAACATTCTTTAGCGGAAAATGCTCTTACTATTGGGAAATCTAAATAACCAATATCAATCAAAAATTTTTTGCTCTACAAGTTTCATCTCTTGTAATTTTTCAAAAAAATAAAATATTTACTTTCTGCGCCTTCTAGCGAAAAAATGGAAAATTATAGAAAAATTCAAATGACCTTTATTGATTGGAAATTTTTTGCTCTACAACTTTTAATTATTCTATATATTTATTACTCCAAAACCAATCTTTTTCAAACAGTCCAAATACATGTAAGTATACATGTTGCTAAGCAGTGGGTTAAATTTCTCTGAAAAATGTCTAATTAGAAAAAAACTATTTAGTAAATGCCTACTTCGATTTTGTCTGTAGCTCAAAAAAAGAGTTTAGCAGAATTAAATCGCACAATCTATGGGGTCAATTTATGTCCGAGTTTTGCTAAATATTGAGCCCAGAATTTTTTTCATGTGCAGAACTGCAATTATTTTATAGCGCTATTTTGCTAAAAATAAAAATTGTCTTTGCCCAAATTGTCTAATATAGGCAAAACATTTTTTTAACATTTTACGGTAGCAATCCGCTTTGATGGTAATTACTTTTGTTGTTCTTAAAAACGAGTTTGAACTGGCACATTTATATCACATCTATACCAACCAAAAACACCACAAATTCTGCAAAATGTCTTTTCAAAATTTTCATTATCGTACTATTTTCTTAAATTGTACAATTTTTAATAACAAATGTCAAGGATTTAAAGCTTGCTATACAACAAATCAAAAATATGCAAAATTTAAAATAGGACTTCTTATTGGAAAACTTTATTTGTAAATTAGATCCACGTTTTTGATATTGAAGTGTTTACTCGATACCAAAAAATTGATCTCCAAAACTAATCTTCAAGCATATATTATAAAGTTCTTTTAGCATCTATCTTAGTCTCCTAGGTTGTCAGTTATGAGGACTACGTCATCCGAAAATTAAAGGTGGTTGTGTTTTTGACTATCTATGGTGATGCTTTTTGTGTTCCAGTTAAGTTTTTTAGGGCATACTCCAAAACAGTTGTAAACAGTTTTGAAGATATGGTATCTTACTTTTTTTATCATTTATTGGGAACAGTCTTTTCATGTAATTTTATGATCCACGAATGCAATGACCGGTGATATGTTATGCTGATTTTTGAACCTTGCTTTGTAGATGGTTGTTTGTTCTAAATTTTGAACAAAATCAGGCTGGTTGCAGAAAAGCTTACAGCACAATTAATCATCTCCAAACAATACGGGCATTAATCGAAAAATGTACTGAATACAACGTTCCACTACACATAGCATTTGTCGACTACAGCAAAGCATTTGATTTGCTAAATCTGGCAGCAATGTTCAAAACAATAGATCACGCTCGAGTTGACTCACGTTATACAACTCTCTTTAAATATGTATAGCAAACGCCACCTTTCAGGTAAAGATAGAGGAAAACATGACCACAGACAAAATACCTATAAAAAGAGTCGTCCGGCAAGGCTCCAAAACTCTTTACCTTGACCATGGAAGATATGTTCAAAACCTTACTTTGGGAGAACAAAGATATCAACATAGATGGCAAATACTTAAGCCACTTAAGGTTTGCGGACGACATAGTCATATTTAGCAGTATCCTGGACGAACTAAAACAAATGCTAGGAAAACTAAAAGCAGCGTCATCGGAAGTCGGCCTAAAAATGAATCCCGAGAAAACCAAGTTCATAAGCCCGGATGAGACAAACACTCTATCTCTTAACGAAGAAGTCATTGGAAAAGTAGAAGAATATGTGTATTTAGGCCACCTGATCAAACTTGGTAAAGCAAACCAAAACACCGAAATTACGTGAAGAGTACGCATGACATGCTAAACTTTATTTTGAATGATCTTGATGTTCCTATAAATCTAAAAAGGAAAGCTCATGACATGTGTATCCTTTTTGTGTCATATGGTCTAGAGACTATGGCACTGACCTTCAAAAGTGCCACTAAATTGCAAATCACACAGCAAGCAATAGAACGTGCAATGCTAGGAGTAAACCTAAGAGAAAAGATACAAAATGTGGAAATAAAGCAAAAAACAAAAGTACGCAACGTGATCCAAAACGTAGTTGCAAAAATAGAGATGGGCAGGTCACGTTGTTAGGCAGCAGACTACCAGATGGAAAAAACTATTAATGCAATGGAGGCCAAGAACGCATAAAAGAAGCATAGGACGGCCGCAGAAGAGAAGGTTGGATGACATTTACCAGCAGGCAGAAAGACACTGGGTCCAGCTGGCACAAGATAGGAAGTCGTGGACACTTAAAACGGAGGTCTACGTCTAGGAGTGGACAGAGAGAAAGGTTGCTAAAGAATGTCTATTGGTGGCATGCGCGGTGGATCTAGATTAGACCACAAAAAGTTGCTTATCATTGATGTGTAGAGCTCGTCGGTTATTGTAATGCCAGAAAAAGTAAGGACCGATAATTTTGCCAGACTAAAATCTGCACTAAACCGTAGTTTCTTTAGGATGCATTTTGTTTCTAAATTCAATAAGTTTGTTTGTTTATATTCAAAAATGTGTTTTATTGCTAAAGATGATTTTTTTGACAACATTTTAGTCAACTTCCAACTGCTCCAGAACTTAATTAGTAAATATACAACGTTGTCTATGATTGTTTATCTTAAGTTCCAGGGTCAGTTGTTTTTTTCCGGGTGCAGACCCAAGTCTCGATGCAAAATTTGCCAAATTGAAGTTGCAAAAAGACCAAGTTTTTGCAAACGACGAGAAATTTACTGCTTTGGCTTTTCCGTACATTCTCACGCACAGCAACAATGTTTTTAGCAGACTTTGCGTTTTGGTGACGTACGGGTGTGGGTTACTTATTAATCAAACCGGATGACTCAAATTAAATAACGGTTGTGGCGTGAATAAAAATTACGTAATGCGCTAAATGTTTTTTGAACGGAGCACTGATTTTGATAATAAAATTGCATGCTTTACACACGTTGTTAAACTCTATAACCTTCTATGGTGATTTGCCATACACTACTAAAGAATTCACAACAAATGTGACTGATGTTGCTATAACTTTACAAATTTTGTACTTTCTATTGACCCTATATATCTGCATTTAACAAACTCGGTTTGCTAGATGCTTCTAGAAATTTAAATTTTTTTGATTTTGTTTTATTATTTTATTAACCCAGTTTTATAAAACATTTTTTTAATTCTTTGAACGGTGTATTGCGTTTTTTCTTTTTCGCATGTTATTTTTAGATTTCACTTTTACAATTAGTCTTGTCAGTATTTTACTTTTATCGTGTTTTTCTCCCATCAATTTTTTACTTTTATTTAATAATTTATTTTACTATCTAAAAAATAAGCTTTTTTATAAAATCATTTTAAATAACAAGTTAGTTTGTTCTTTTTTTCATAACTTTATATAATCAATAGTCTTTGTTGACTCATTTAACTTTGATGTGCTTCTCGGGTCTATTTGAACTTAATACAAATAATGAACGTTTATATCTCGGTTTTTATATGGAACAAATTTTAATACGGTTTACAATAGTAGCGGTCAGTAACAAACTACTTTAAAGTATGTAATAAATATAAATTTGTTTTTGTGCAGCATAATAATTAGTGTGTATAAGAATGTGACTGTGATTTAGTAATAATGATAAACTATGTTAAAATTCATTATTTTATTTATTACATAAAACACGTTTGTTGTGCTTAAAGACGAAGTTTAGTAGCGCACCGTGACTAAATCATATCACAATATCAACCCGACGGGTTCTTAAGTTTTTCTAATAATGAACACGTCATAGTAAAGCCTTTGTCAATTGTATCGGTTATAAAATAATGTGAGAAAAAAAAATTATAGCAGTTATTCATAATATTTGATATGATATTAGGTTAATTTCTGTTATGTAATACTGCCAATTAATAAAATAAAATAATATAATGTTTGAATTATTCTTATCATAGTTATTGGAATTTATTTGACATTAATTTTATTGCAAGCGGTTAATTATGTTTACATCCTCTAAATAAATGCGTGTTTTATCAATAACCTTTTGTTCAATGTTTATAAATGTTTCGTAATCAGTTTCAATAAAACATTCAGCAAAATATTGTGGGATTTTGTTATCAGTCAACTTACTTAGGAATGTAAATCGGGAGGAAATAATTATAGTACGATTTAAATGAATATTATATTTAATAGATAAATAAACAATTGAAATAATGATGAAATAATAATGTGATAGTTGACGCACACAGTTTTTGTTACATTTATCATATTTAAACACTAATTAAAAAAAAAAATATGGTGAGGTAATCGGAACAAAGATCAAGGAAGAGATAATTGGAAGTAGTGCAGTAAATGTTAAGAAATTAATTAAATATTGTTATAGAACTTTCTTTAATATATATGCGAGTTTATTTACTTTTCATGTTAAATATGGCTAGAAAATATATTGATGCTATTTTAAGTTAATTATAAAAAGCCTACTCACAAAATAATATACTGAGCAATATCATATTAAATGAACATGATAATAATTTCACATTTAGTTAGCAAAGTTACAAAACAATTATTAAGAGAGTTGTTGCATGTTTATAACAAGCTGTTATCACAGTTGGGTAAACTCAATTTGCATTGATGAGAAGCAATAGGGTTGGATGGAGAATATATATTTATAAGAAGATCCATTATATCTTTTAAAAAATGTTAAGAAATCTTTTCAAGAAATATTGTATAAACTCGACATCCCAAATACTAATTGGTTTAAGAGTGAGTATAAAAACTCCCTTACACTACGCATTAAAAAATATTTATAAAAATTAATTGAATACGTAAAACAAAAATCAAATGGTAATTTTATTTGTAAATTTAATAATACATAATAAAAGGTAAACAGACCAAAACAATAGCAACTAATATTTTATTGCAAGAATTTGTTAATTTTATTGAGAACACAATAAACCTAGTAGTTGGTAACTGGTACCGGTTTTTCTTCATTATTGCTGAAATCTCATTCACCCTCACTTGTTGCAGGTATATTGTTTATCATATCAAATAAAACGTATTAAAATTGTGTTAAAATTGTATATAAACTTGATAAGCATATTACGTAATACGGTATCAAACAATAGGAATATAAATCAGTCTCTAAACAGGCAGTGATTCATATTTTAATCATAAATATGTTTGCTTCTAATAGGAATAATATTAAATATTTTTATGGACTAATTATTAAAGTTGATAATTTTTTATTGTAGCAATAAGAAAATAATAATTATAACTATTACAGATTACATCAAACACGGTTTATTGTTAAATACTAAGAAATAATACTTAATTTTGTTTTATAAAAAGAGTGCAATTAAAATTGGTAATTTGATATTTACTTTAGACTCAAAATTAGATTTTAACAGCCACATTTTTTTTTTTTTTTGCAAACTGTCTAAATCGTATGTTGGAACAGACCTAGTATGTATAATGTCGGCGGTAGAATTCCTCCTTGTGGTATTCCATATTCAGCATGCATCGGTTTGCTTTCTATAGAGTTTATTTTGTTTTTTGTGGTCTGAATTTATTAGGTTCAGTTTGTTGCCTTTTATTCATATAGCGTCTAATTTTTCTATAAGCTTTGATTTTGATCAGTATTAATAGCTTTTTTATGCCGATGTAATCTGCTACTACGGTTTCTTTCTGTTTTACTTTGATTTTTATGTGATCTACAAGATCATAAGCTGCTGTTTTTGTTCCCGAATATTTTTTAAAAACATATTGTTGTTTGTATACTATACTGTTTTTGTTTATATGTTCTGTTAGTCTAATATGGATTACCTTTTTTAATATTTTATTTAATGTTGATAGTAGAGAAATTGGTCGATAGTTTTCTGATTTTGTTTTAACTTTTTTTTTATGTATAGGCACTATTATTGTTTCCTTTATGTAATTTGGATATATACCAGTGTCAATAACTTTATTTATTATGTGTACTTTTTCTTTTTCACGTGCCATCTCCTACTCGGAGGTTAGCTATCATCGTGGCTATTCTGATCTTTAAAACAGCAGCTCGGAAAAGATCTTTAGAGGTGTAGCCAAACCAGTCTCTTAGGTTCCGCATCCAGGACATTCTGCGTTCTTCCACACTTCTCTTGCCTGCTATTTTCCCCTGCATAGTCAGCTGCAGTACATTATATTTATTCCCTTGCATGGTATGTCCCAAATATTTCAGCTTTCTGATCATTATTATGTGAAGGATTTTTAGGTCTTTTCCCATTCTTGTGAGGACCTCGGAATTTGGGGTTTTGTCCGCCTATGAGATTTTCAGGATTCTCCGATACGTCCACATCTCAAAAGTTTGGAGTTTGTCGCTGAGGTGTTGGTTCAGTGTCCATGCTTCCATACCATACAGTATAATTAGAAATATGTAGCATCTTACTATTCTAACACGAAGCTCTAGCGTTAGATTGCGATTACAAAAGAGAACTTTCATTTTGAAGAAGGCAGTTTTAGCCATCTCTATTCTGGACTTAATTTTTACTGTCTGTTTGTTTGTATTTGTTATCCACGTACCTAGATATTTGTACTTGGTTACTTTTTGAATATAGGTATTATCAACAAGAAGATTTGCGTTAGGTGGTATACGTGCTTTTGAGATGATCATGTATTTTGTTTTCTTGAGGTTTATATTTAATCCATATTTTGAGCTGACAGTTTTTGTGCGTTCCACTATTCTTTGCAGGTCTACAATGTTGTCTGCTACTATCACAGTGTCATCAGCGTATCTAATGTTGTCAATTGGTCGCCCATTAACAACAAGCCCACATAGTTCTTCAGATAAGAATTCTTTAAATATAGCTTCTCAGTATAGAAAGAATAACATCGGTGACAGTATACAGCCTTGCCTCACTCCCCGTTCAATGTTTATGCTTTTTGTGGAATCATTGTCGACTCTCACCGTCGCTGTTTGGTTCCAGTACTGGTATGCTGATGTATGCAATAGCCTGTTCTCTATATTTATGATTTTGTGCCAAAACGGCACTTAGACCGTATCCCGAGGCATCCGTGTATACTATAAAAGGTAGAGAGAAATCAGGGCAACCAAGAACCGGGGCAGAAATTAAAGCTTGCTTGACCGCTTTAAGTGTTTTGTCGCAAGAAGAATCCCATACAAATTTCCTGTTTTTCTTAAGTAAACCACTCAGAGGCGCGACCATGGTGGCAAAGTTGGGTACAAATTGCCTGTACCATGAGGCCATTCCCATTATTCTTTGTACTTCGGTCACCATTGTAGGCGTTGGTATATTTATGATCGCCGATACCTTTTCTGGATCAACATGAAGACCCTTCCGATTCACTATATATCCCAAATACCGTAATTCCGGTCAACAGAATTGGCATTTGTCTTCAGCTAAGGTGCATCTTTCAATTTCTGGAATACAAGTTGTACAATTTCTAGGTGTTTCTCAAAAGTTTTCGTGACGATAACAATATCGTCCAGATAAACAAAGACGTAGGGTTCCTTTTCCGGACCCAATACGTGGTCCAGTAGTCTTTGCCTTGTTGCGGGACTTGAATGTAGCTCGAAAGGCATTCTTTTAAACTGAAACAATTCTCGAGCAGTTCTAAAAGCTGTATACGGTTTAGAGTTATTGTCCATCGGGACTTGACAAAAGGCAGATTTGAGAGGATAGGTACCGCGCGTCTCGCAGTTTATCCAGTATACTTGCAATGAATGGCATAGGATATGCATCGGCCTTGCTAACGTGATTGAGTTTACGGAAATCTACGCAAAATCTGTAACCTTTGTCTTTTTTTTTTAATAAGAGGATTGGTGAGGATCAGGCGTTTGATGATGGCTCTATTATGTCGTTTTTAATCATTTGGTCCAGTTCGAGGTCTATCTGTTTTTGAACAATGGGTGAAACGGGGCAGTTTCTCTGCTTGATAGGCGGCGATGATGTCACAATTTTGTGCTTTACTACATGTGTACACCCTATTCCTGGTGGCATAGTGGAGAATAAATTTTAATTAAATTTGAGAGTTCCGATTTTTGTCTTTAGTGTAGCTACCACATTAATGTTAATATTGTTTGAAAACTTCCGTTCGTCATGTCTTAAATCGGGAACAATTCCCATAAGTTTCCAAAAATCGGCGCCTAGAATGAGTGTACGAGGCAAGGTTACCCACCTTGCCTCGTACACTCATTACTAAAGTCTCAATTAACTTCTGTCGTCCTCGTAATTCGATGGGTAAGGTTACAACTCCAAAAATTTTACAAGAGTTACCGTTGGCTACAGTACATTCTTTGATATGGGAGTTATTGTATTTAATCCCCAAATTCTCAAAAAAATTCCAACCATTATACCCTAAAATTGTTCTACATGCTCCGAAATCGAGTAGACCTAAAAATTCTTTGTCAAATATTTTTACCTTTAAGTAAGGCCGTTCGTCGCCTTTAGAATACCTAACGACTCATTTGTTTGTTTCCCGAACAAGATGAACATGCCCTGACAGTGACGTCGGCTTTACCACACTTGTAGCAAAACTTCTTTCGAGGTTGTGAGCAATTGCTAAAGCGATGTCCGACCTGTTTGCAGTTATAGCAGGTAATATTTCCCAAAATTTTCATTTCGTCGAATTGTACCGTTGTGTCCACGTAGGCTAAATCTGGTTCAAGAAGTTTTGAAGTTTTTGTTGATTTCGGTAGTTGATATCTATCGAATCTCGATTGGTTTCTAGAATTTTACCCAAAGAATATTGTTCGGTAATGGTTGTTATCTGAGTTAAATTTAATGATGTAAGGTAATAAGGAGCTAGATTTCTTCTGATAATGGTTAACTGTTTTTCTTTTGGCAATTTATCGCTCAACCTATTAAATAAGGATGTCATAGTGGCAATGTACAGGCCGATAGGTTTATTCAACCCTTGAGTACGGGTTTTGATTTCATCATACAACCTTTTATTGTAATCCGATGGTTGGAATTGTTTGCGCAGTAACTTTACTAAGCTGTTCCAGTCTGTCACAAGATCTTTATTTGCGCGATACTATAGTAGGGCTTTATCGGAAAATAAATCTATTGCAGATGTGACTAGTTCTAAAAACGCATTAAGCAACATGGTCTTATTGTCTCCCGTAAATTTTAGGTCCCATTTAGAAACTGGTACTGATCAAGATGGGATTAGATTGATTTTTTTATAAAGTAGTTGGTTTTAAGGATTATGGAGAGGCTTATTGGGGTGTCGGATTTTGGTAATAGTTTGAAGAGATGCTTTTTTCTCTACAAACTAGAAATTGATTGTTGGTTTATCGGAGTTTAGAAATATTATGAATGCGTAGTCAGAGATTGAACGGCAGATTGTCTTGTATATGTGCGTGGCACATTTAATGTCAATTACATTGTTTCTATACGTAAAGGGTCAGAAGGGTTTTGCTTGGGATCTGATTTTACACTTATTAGTTAGTATGAAACTCAGTTTAAGGTCAAAGCTTACTCTTAGATATTTACATACATGGGATGGGCTTAAGGATTGTTGGTATATTTGGATACAATGTAAATTGTGATGGATTTTGTGATAAAAAATTAGTAGTTGCGTTTTTAGGAGGATATATGGAAAATACTAGAAGACAGAGAAATTGAGAAGGAAATAATAATCGTAATTAAGAACATGTAAACAGAAAACAAAAACATAGTAAGAATGAGCAACGAGGAATCAAAAGAATTCATAACAAAAAAAGGGGTGAAGCAAGGGTGCGTGCTAAGCGCATTGCTATTTTCAATTGTTTTAGATAAAGCTATAAAACAAGCAAAGAAAAATATGAAAACAATAAAAATAGGGTATTGGAAGATGGAAATAACAAGAATAGCAGAACTACTATTTGCAGATGATATGGCAGTGATTGCAGGGACAGAAGAAGAGCTACAACACAACATGGAAATAATAGAGGAGCAACTAAAGAAAATAAACATAAAAATAAACTATGAAAAAACAAAAACTATGATAATTGCGAGAGAAAAACTAAATCACGAAATAATAATAAAAAGAAGAATAATAGAACAAGTTGAACAATACAGATACCTAGGCACAATAATACAGAGCAACGGAAAATTCGACAAAGAGAGAGCAAAAACATATAACATGCTAAAAAACACTTTCTTCAACAGAAAGAAAATAACAAAAACTACAAAAATAGAAATAGTTAAAAAGTAATTAGACCAACATTAACATATAGTAGCGAAACATGGACTATGACAAGAAATAGAAAGAATAAATGTAATGGAGATGAGATTTCTTAGGAAGATCGAAAACAAAACAAGAAAAGACAAAATAAAGAACGAGACATACAGGATAAATTTACAAATAAAACCAAATCAAGAAAAAATAACGGAAGGACAAATGAGATGGTATGGACATATCAGAAGAATGAGTGAAGAAAGAAACACTAAGAAAATATATGAGACAAGAGTAACAAGAAAACAAAAAAAAAGGAAGATCTAGAAAAAAATGGAACAGCGCAATAAAAGAAGAGGCAACAAAAAAAAGGAAACACTTGGGAAGAAGTAAAGGAGATAGCCAAGGATAGGAAGAAATGGCGCGAACATTATATAAATTAATAATACGCCATACAGCCTTACACCGAAAGGTAAAAAGGCATTTGAATAAATAAATAAGTTGCGTTTTTAACGGGTTTGCGAAAACACTGGCTCTTTTTCATGTAGAATTGTTTGCAAAACTCAATTTTTTAATAATATTTAGTGTATAGTTCCTCTAAAAACTGCTAAATGTGTATTTGTAAGAGTTTATGTTGAAAAATAAGCTTATTTTTGCAGTTTTTTTGAGTTTTACACCTTTTAAGTACACAAACAAATTTATATTTTTCAATTAATATACATCAAAATACGTCAACGTCGGTTAAAAACAAATTACAATTTTTGCGGCTTTTTGTAGAATTTTTTTTAATGGTTTCATACCCTCATGAACCAATCAAAAGACTACTAAGTTATAGAAACTGAAAAAAAATTCTAAAGCAAATTTCTCAATGCTCTGGTCTGTTTGAAATGGAATGGAATTGCTCATATACAAAAATATAAACATTTCAATACAATAATTAAAATAACATTTTATATAAAAAATTGGTAATAATAATAATAATAATATTTATTTCCCAACAGAAAATACATTCCAATAACAGGGAAACGTCCAATTTAGTAATAATATTAATACAAGTACTATAAACATTAATTTAAAATATAGGTATATAAAAAAAGTAATAACTAACAAAATATAATATTAAAAATAAAATAATATAAAAAAAGAGAACACATAAAAATTTTAATCAATCAACTAGATCTAAAACTGAATTTTTAAATGTTTGCAGTGATTTACAAAATATATCAACACTGTATTGAATATTATGATATGACTTAACCATTCTATACATAGGCGGACTGGAGCAATGAGCTATATTAGGTGTAGCATAGTAAAATGTTAATGGATTTCGCAAGGCAACACAAGGTACATGTAAACTGAAATTATCAATTGAGCATCACATCTAAAATGTATTATTTTATACAAGTTCATCAGTATAACTATAGTATGCCTGCTCTGTATTGATTTCATACTAAATTCAGTTAGTAGTAGGTTATAAGAGTAATGTCTCTCAGGATATGAACAATGTTTAATAAAATACAAGTACTTTATAAAACGTTTTTGCATTGATTCTAGCAGATTGATGTATTTAACATAGTTTGGCGCCTAAATTGCAAAGCAATATTCTAGTTTGCTGATTATGTATGAATTGTACAATAAAATTGTTGATATAGACTTAAAACATTTGGACGTTCTAATAATAAAACTCATTGTTTTAAAACACTCAGCACACACTTTTAAAACGTGACTATTAAAACTTAATCTAGAGTCAAATAACACACCAAGATCACGAACTTCATTTACAGATTTTAAAACTGAACCATTAACATTGTAGTTATAGTTAACAAATTGGGCATTCCTTGTATAAGAAACGATACAACATTTATTTACATTTATGTTTAAGTCATTACAGTCACACCACTCATACATTTTTAAAAAATTAGCTTGCAGCATATTACAGTCAGTTATATCACGTATAGAGTTAAAAAGCTTGATGTCATCAGCATACATTAAAAATTCACAGTTGAAGTTATCACAGATTGGATTAATAAATATAAGAAATAAGAGTGGCATAAGATTAGAGCCCTGTGGGACACCACTGTTTGCAAAGTACATCACAGATTGACATCCATAATATTCCACATATTGAGCACGATTACACAAATACGATGTTATCACAGAAATAATATTACCACTTATGTCAAGTTCTTGAAGTCTATCGAAAAGTATATCATGAGGTATACAATCAAACGCGTTGGACATGTCAGTGTAGATAACATCTGTCTGTGTTCTGTTTTCCAAATTTTTTAATATTGCTTCACTAATACTTAGTAGGGTTGTAGTGGTTGAGCGCTTTTTCATAAATCCATGCTGGTAAGGCAAAATAATATTTTGAACATGACAATAAATATTCTCCACAATTAAGGATTAAAATACTTTGGAAAAATTACCTGTAGTTAGAAACTTCAGATCGGTTACCTTTTTTAAATATTGGAATCACCTTAACATTTTTCCAGATTTTAGGGGATATTCCTGTTTTTAATATTAAATTATATAAAAACGTTAAAGTGTGTGCAATAACTTGAGCAATATCTTTAAGAAGAAATTGCGGAATTTGGTCGGCCCCCATTGTATGTTTAGGTTTTAACATAGATAAACTACGCAAAACATCAGTTTTGTCAATAACAAAATTTCCTATGGTATCTAAAACGGTACTACTGTTATTAGAACATCCACGGTCATGATAAACACTACTAAAATGTTTGGCAAAGTTATTTACTATTTCTTGTGGTGTGGTAAGAACAAGATTGTTATTTGTCATCACTACAGGGATATTTGTAGTATTTCGTTTATCATAAATAAAAGTCCAAAACTTCTTAGGATCGTTTTTAATGTTGGTTTCAGAAGTTCGAATAAAATTAGAATACGAAGCATGTATTTTTGATTTTAAGTTTAGTTTTACTCTTTTAAGTTCCACGCTAGCAATACCATGTTTCGATTTTTTGTGTCGTTTGATAATGCGGTTTTTTTCTTTAATCAAGAAAATTATTTCTGAAGTAAACCATTTTGGATACTTTTGACTTCTATGACGCACTTTATGTTTAGGTACGTGTTCTTCTAAAATTGAGTAAATTTTAGTATAGAATATGTCACAGGCATCATTGACGTTTACACAATTAAATAACGGGTCCTATTTTACACTACAAAAAGCGGCATAAAGAAGTCTAAAATTGGCTTTCTTAAAATTAAATGTAGTTCTAGGAGTATCACAGGTAAATTTTTGATCAGATGTATCACAGATGTTAAAAGTAATATCCAACGGCGGACGATTTACAAGATGGTCTTCTGCTAAATGTATACTGCAGCTAATATCAGGTGATGTAAAAACAAGATCAAGTAGCCGATTAATATATTAACAATATGGTTGTATTGACGAAGTTGACAAATGTTCATAAAATTGATGAGTTGGAGATGAACCGCCTGTTTCTATAAACTCTTTAAAATAAGGTTGATTGTAGTCACCATATAATCAAATTACTGGTTTCTTGAAAAAAGCAATCTATGTCTTCATAAAAAGTATTGTACTTTTCCAACGTTGTTCCAGGTGGGATGTATACGCATAATAACGTAAACGATTTATTATTTAAAAATATTTCGGCAACTGAAACATCAATATTCTCACATAGTGATACATATGCAATTTCTCTACTTTTTAAAGTAACGTTAATAGCAATTAATGCACCACCACTTTTTTTTATTTTTCTGTCACCTCGGACTACATAAAATTTATTTGAAAATAACTCTTGATTATTAAATCCCGGTTTAATTCCAGTTTCCGTTAATGCTACAATTTCAACATTTCTAAATGAACTGCGTTGTAGAATTCATGAGTTTTGCTATTAATTATTTCCGAAATCTTTACAACTTTAGGTATATTACGGTTATATTTTATAGTATAACCTGTCTCACCACTAGCGATGCGTCTTGCTAATTCTTCTCTAAGCTGTTTTAGATATTGCCGTTGATTAAGTGTATCATCAGATTTGACACGTAAATGTTGACTTAACTTAATTTTATTTTATAATACAGACTTTACTGTAATAATTGAATCTAAAATAATGTTTAATGGGCGCGGCGAGGTTGTATGCTTTCCAAGTCTATGAATATTTTTTATATTGATATTAGGATAAATTTTATTAAATTCAACTTTTACATTATTAAAATCTTCTAAGTTGTTACCGGTTTCAGGTAAGTTAAATAATATTATATTATTTTCACATACTGGAAGGTGGAGATGGGGGTACTAGTGAGTTACAAGTTTCAGAATTATTATTAATATTTTCGGAATTACTTTCCAATGCATTGAAACGAGTTGTTGAAACGCGCAAATCTGCTTTTAACTTTTCATTGTCTTCTTTAACATTGACCAAACTGTTTAAGAGGGTCCGAAGTTCTTTGTTCTCGGTACGAGATTCTTCAAGTTGAGCTGTTAAAAGAGTAATTGATTTTTGAAGTTTTTGTATTAAATTATATAGGGTCTCTTGATGTGTCACGTCTAACACATTATTGCTTGTTTTATTTACCTGAGAATCTGCCATAGTGTTAGACAACTTAGAATTTGAACTTAAATTTAAACAATTGTGTTTGCCGCTAGCTGTACATAAAGTCCACAATTTTCACAAGTGGTCTTTCTATTGACAAGGTAACCACATCCACCTACACATATATAATCAATAAGATGTTTTTTTACAGGACTCATTACGATAATAATTTGACAGGGACACACGCTTCACACCAAAGTGCCCTTTATGGTGATTTACATTAAATGCAAACAATGATATGGGCAGCGGATAAAGTAAAATACACAAGAGAACAAAGGTGTAAATTTAAAATAGAGCTAATAAACTATAATTAAAATAATAATATAATAATATATTAAACTATATTAGATTGAGTTTAAAATTAAAATTAAAATTAAAAATCGTAATAAATTAAATGAATAAAATAATTTAAGATAATAAATTCATTGTAAATAATAATAATATAGACTAAAAAGAAAAGTTCCCGAAACTGAGAATCGAACTCACTTCTCACTGAACTTTTAACCATTAGGTCCACTGGGCCACGGCAAGAGACATAAAATACATACAACTAATCTATGTAAATACTATACTATAAACAACTCATAAATATAAATGTAAACACTAACAAGAAAATACATAGATTAAACGTACCAATATTTCCAATATTATTTTTTAATTTATAAAATATCATATTATTATGGTACAATAAGCTTGAGTATAATTTTATCTTAGATTAAAAACGCAATAAATACCCGCAAATATAAAAAAAAATGCAATTTCTAGAGTTGTTCAATACTTATTGTTGATGTTGTAATCAAAAATAAATTAATTGTAAAACTGCAATTTTTATTCGACACTGTTTCAATATAAACTGCACACATAAATTAATTTAATACAATATTTTAAAAGACATAATATATTTAATTATAAAAACAATTATAAAAGTTTAATAACAATAAATATTTTATACGCGCCCCTGATGCAAATCTGTATAAATTCGTAATTTCATAAATTATTTTCTAAACATACGAATTGTTTTTGTACCAGGGTGATAAGTCTATAAATAAGTATGTGATCGGCGACGATGCGAGCTATTGTATACTCGGAATGATGATGTCATATGTGCTTAACAAACAAAGCACAAGAGATGTTATTAATTGGGAGAAAGTTTTTTATGATAAGGGATTTTTGATCAAAACTATTAATATTAGAATTAAGGAAATTTAGACTAGACATTCTGATTTTTAGTTATTGTACGCTTTCTTTAGAAAAGGTGGGAGGAGCTTGATCTGGGTTAAAAAGATCTAACATTACAATAAGCATTCTGTTAGTAGAGAAGGATACAATGATGTCAATATTGTATGATTAAATAAATCTACTTTTCAATTTTTGAGAATTAATTTTATGTCAATAATATAGTCATGAACGATGACAGGTTGAATGAATTCTTATTAAAGCTTGAGTTATTTGTTGAGTAATTTTTTCTGATCTCTTGTTTGCCGATTTTATTTTGATGTTAGGTATTCTTTCAGTTGAAGCAGTAGGTCGGTTTTTGCACTTAAGCAACAACGCTTTATTTGCATTATGTGCATTTTGGCGGGTTTGTAGTTGTGTAGCTAACTGTTTTATGGTTACCTCCGCATTTGCTGAATTTTGGCAAAGAAATGCATTTTTCTAGGGTGTGTTCAAATGAATAGCATTTGTTACAAGGACGGGTAGCGGTGTTGGAGCAAGACTTTCATACACCGCAAAGTGTTTGCTTTTGTTAAAAATGCCATGTTGTAATAAAGTTTGATAGGATTCTACATCAGCGATAATAATTTGAATTTTGTACGTGGGAATTACTGCCAGTCTTGATATTATTATTATTTAAATCTTGTATTTATTTTTCTTTTTTATTAGGTTTGTTTTTTTTTTATGCTGACCCGTTTTTTTGATGAGACCGCGCGGAATCATATCCGCCTCGCTAGCGGCTCCATGGCCTTCGTTTCTCCCGGCATCACTCATAATAATTAATAATTTATTGACTATTATGTATTTATTACATATACTAGAACGACATTCACAACTAACAAAATATTGCTGATATAGTTGAAACTGTTTATTTAAACGGAGAAGATTTATTTACGTGTTTACAATACTATTGTGTATGTCGTTTATAAATAAATAGCTTCTCTCTAGTAAAATAATTATGCATTTAATCGTGAGTTATAAAATGACCTAAATTTTTTGAAACATGGAAGATGCATTTAATCATATAAACACATGGTAATGAAAGTATATTAATTGAAATAAATGTATAATTTATATTTAATTCTAAAATTATTGTGTATTAATCACAGTGCAGAGAAGGTTAGTTAATACTTTGTATAATGTATTTACTTAATAACTTGAGATTACTAAAAATGTAATATACGACTAATGCTCTTATTTTTGTGAAAACTCATTAAGTTCAAAGAAAATATATTTTTGCCACGTAAAGCAATTAAAATGATTGCAGTGCTTTTATACAAAGCAGATTGCAATGAAGCTTTTTAGCAGCTTAAAATTTTAATATTATTGTATCCACTTATGTATGAATGTATGACCTTTTATAGGGAGAATATTAATTTATTTATCAAAAGCAAGTCATCCACAACTGTAGTATAAAACAGAAATACAATTTAAGACTATCTCAATACAAATTAACTTTGCTATTTTCTTCCCGACAACTACGCTTTTGTGTTTTTTGGATTATATAGAATTCAGTTATTAATTTGTCGTATTTTATAGTTTAAAATATAATAATTAAAAACAAATCATAACATCAAATTTAATTTTATGAACATATGAATAAAAGTTTTTGGAAAAAAATATTACTATATAATTTTATAATAATCAAATAATGTAATTGATAAAATCATTGTTTTTATGATTATTTATCAATTACAATGGTATGATTAACCAGTAAAAAAAAATCTATCTGTTTTTTTATTACAAAAATCCCGTTGATGGGTTTTTATGCAAATTGAATATACCCAACGGCTGTGTGTTAACGGCGTGCTATACAGTGTGCAACAAGTCTCCTGCGGTTCATAATATTTGTTTTGCATGCAGAATTGACATGAATGGTTAAATAGGTGTGAATCAAATACGCTAAGAGCCGTAATATCCAAGTTCTAATTGCACTTAATTAACTATTAGCAGAGTAATCTAACTTTTAATTTATTTTAATATGTTTTCTTTTATTAATACTTCTGAGCGGCAAATAAGTTTTATGTTTAATGTTTTTATTTGTTATAAATGTCTCTAGTAAGCATATATTTAATTAGATTAGTACATAGGAATTTTTTGGAATTTGAATTGGTTTATTATAAAGATTGGACATTTTTATTTAAGAATGAAACACAACATAATTAAAATGACTGTCACGGCTGGCTTGACAGTAATCTATCTGATTAACCCAATTACCCCGGTATATTTTCGATTGTTTGGGCTTTAATTGCATGAATGGAACTTCGATTTAGTGTTTCAAAGCATCAATCGTTTCTGGATGGTTAGCGTAACACTTATACTTAAGGTCTCTCCACAAAAAGGTAAAATCACAGCTTCTAGGCGGCCAATCGACATCAGCATCAGGCTAATTATTTGGTTTTAAAAAAGAGTGCGCAAAAGATTGATGATTACGTTGGCTGTATGGCTAGTGGCAATCCTGTTGAAACTATATGTCATCTATTTCATACTCTTCAATTTTTTGAAACAAAAATTTGCTTAGCATGGCACAGTAACGTTTGATATTGACGGTAACGGCGGTTCCTTGCTTATTTTTGAAGAAAAATGTCTAATAATACCGCCGGACTAAAAACCACACCAAACGATTACTCGTAGTGGATGCATAGGCTGTTGAGTAGTCATGTGTAGATTCTTTGATCTCAAATGCGACAATTTTGCTTATTGACATAGCCTTTGAGATGAAAATAAGTTTTATCGGAAAACATAATTTTTTGATAAAAATGCTCATCTTAGGCCAAACGATCTTTAGCTTATTGGGCAAACTAAAAACGCATTAGATGGTTATGAGGTTTTATTTCTTGGACTAATTGAACTTTGTAGGCCTTTAAACCGAGCTCTTTATGCAAAATTCTCCTCAGAGAAGTGCGAGAAATGTTCAGTTCCTGAGAACGATGACGAGTTGATGTTGATGCATGTTTACGCACACTCTGAGCAACAGCATTAGTTTTTTTAACTGAGCGCACTAGACGAGAACGTAAACGTGTTGTTTTATTCACTAACAATCCAGTTTTGCGAACTTTCATTATAAATTGGTCTACAAACTGCCTTGACGGCACTTTTTTTTCTATCAAATTTGTTTTTATTATTTCACAACTTTGTTCAAATGTAAAGCGTCCTATTTCATAAAAGTCAAACATAAATTTAAAATTTTGTCAATTCATAAATGTAATTATATAAGGTTTTCCAATAAGAGGTTTTATTTTGATATTAAAAAAAAAACGGGTATTTTTTAAGAGAAATGCCATTAACATTTGAAAACAATATCAGTCAAATGGCCGCCACGGTTACGGTTTCAGTACCACATTCTTTTCATAAAATTTTCCATGACTAATTCCATCTTTAAGGTCTTGAATCGATTGTGGAGCATTGGCATAGACCTTATCTTTTACGTGGCTCCAAAGAAAAAAGTGTAAAAGTGTTAAATCACAAGATATTGGTGGCCATTTGTGATCACTTCTTTAAGCAATAACACGGTCAGGAAACTTTTTTTGCAAAATTACAATTGTTTCGTTGCTTGTGTGGCACGTAGTCTTGCTGAAAATAAACGTCGTCCACATCAATATCTTTCAATTCCGGCCATAAAAAATCATTAATTATAGTTCTGTAGCGCCATCCATTCACCGTAACAGTTGCACCAGTTTTATTTTTGAAACAGTAGGGTCCAATCACACCGCCAGCCCAAAATCCGCACCAAACAGTGACACGTTGAGAATGCAAAGACTTTTTAACAATTATTCTTGGATTTTATGAGCCCCAAATGCGATAATTCTACTTATTAACGTAGCCTTCGAGGTGAAAATGAGCCTCATCACTTAAGATGATTTATCGATGAAATTCCGGATCATTTTGATGCATTTGAAGAACCCAATCAGCGAAGATATGACGTTTATGGTGATCGACCGGCTTGAGTTATTGTGTTAACTAACCTTTAAAAGCCTTAAGACTTGAGTGTTTATGCAAAATACGGTGTAATGTCGTTTGTGAAATGTCTAATTCTAAAGATGGACGAGGAATTGACAAACTTGGGTTTTCTTCAACACTACGGGCTACATCAGCAATATTCTTATGTGTTTTTGAGCGATGCACACGGTTTCGATTTCTAACATCATAAACTTGTCCCAACAGCTCAAATTTTTCCACCAGGTTTACTATTGCCGGCCGAGAAGGTGCTTTACGACGACCAAAAAGTGCTTTAGTTTTGCAGTCACACTGTCATTTCATCATTTTTGTAGTGAATTTTAATAATTTCAGTGCGTTGTTGAAGCGTTTATCTTTCCATTTTTAATAACTTGCCAAATGTCAAAATATAATAGCTTCAAAATTGACAGCTGCCCAATTAGCTTGCTATTCAAAATGAAACTTCTTATTGAGAAACTCTTTATTATATTACAAAATATATTTAAAAAACCTTCACTAGTTTTAATTTTTACTAGGTCACCATTGGACGGTTATTTTAATTAACTAGTAGTAATTCTTTCTCTACTTATTCAATTTGTTTTTCTATGTATTGTTTAATGTAATACATAACCAGTTTTATTCACAATAATTTTCAAGCAATTTTTTACCTATTTGTATAATTTTATGTTTTACTGTTGTATACAGGGTCAGTCAAAATTACCGGAATATCTAAATAAATAAAAAAATAATTTTTTTAAACAAGCTATGGTTTAAATATATTTTTATTATACAGGGTGTTCATTTTATTATAGAAAAATAATAAATATTTTTTTTTTATAAAATGCACGATTTTTGAGTTATAAGCAATTAATTTAAACTGTTAAACCTAAAATTAAAAACATTATTTCACAAACATCTATTTATTTGAACCAAACTTATAAAAGAACAACTTTATCAAAAACAAATAACACAACAATCATTTTAATGACAATTTGTCAATTGTTTTATAAAGTTTAAACTTTTTTTTTTAATTTAAAAAAAATATATTTTTTAGAAAAAGTTTTAAAACTAATCTTAGAAAAAAATATGTAAAATTTTTTTTAAATTTTTTAAAATCAATTTTTTTTTTTAATTTTTTTTGAAATGTTTTACGATTGGAGAATTATTTTATTGTTATGATAATTTTGATTAACCCTGTGTATACTTTGAATTTTTTTTTTATTTTATACTTGTTTGTATCACCGTCCGATGATGATTTAGTAAAAGTTGAAACTAGTAACGGCTTTTTAAATATATTTTGTCATATAGTACATAGTAAATATATTTTATTTAATTTATATTTATCACATACTTTAATTTTTTTTGCTGTTTTGAACCGTTTTTTATTTATTCTTTTTAAATTATTTAAAGGCAAAGCTAAGTGTATAATGGTGCATGCGCCGGGCATATTTTGGTTACGTGTTAGAAGTACTGTGCTATTGCATGTCTTATTTTCAATAAAATTTATTGTTTTATTCGACTCTGATATTTGAAAAAT
This sequence comes from Tachinus rufipes, assembly GCA_963932245.1. Taxonomy (NCBI): domain Eukaryota; kingdom Metazoa; phylum Arthropoda; class Insecta; order Coleoptera; family Staphylinidae; genus Tachinus; species Tachinus rufipes. Next base: position 15,329,888 of record OZ010750.1, read on the forward strand.
ACTTGTGACGTCAAAGGATACTAATTTACTATTTTTTAGAGTGGTTATTGGTTTTAAATGCTGTGAAAGGGAAAGTATTTGGAAGTAAAATTTTTATATTAAAAAAAAAAATTGATTTAATTGCTAGAGTTTGCAAAAGATTATTAATATATGAAACTACTACTCTAATAGAGAGCTTTGATTTATGCGTTTTTATTAAGCCGTAAAGTCTTGGATCCCGAGGGTTCATATTTTTATTTGATATTTGGGCAATTCCATTTCAAACGGATCAAAGCAAAGGCATTGAGAAATTTGCTTTAGTATTTTTTTTCAGTTTCTATAACTTTTTAAAGTTTTTTGTTGTTTTTTGTTTTCTATATTTGGGTTCTAAGGGTCTAAAATTTAAAAAAATCTGTCTAAGTAGGCCTATTATTTTACATAGCAATTAGTCAGTGTTGTACTCATCGACCGTAGAAAAGTCCATCTAGAAAATAATGTTTACAAAATTTTTAGACAAAAAATGCGTTAAAAATTAATTATTTTTTTATATTTGCAAAAAATGTTTTAAACACACTAGGATTTATGTTTGAATGCCAAAAATAATAATATTCTCAAATTTTGGCGCCGATAGATTGAGTCTAAATTTGTGCCGCAAGCGTAAAAACTCTCAAACAAAGAGTAAAATGACCTAAAATTGGTTCAAGCAACAAAAGATGTCTTTGATAAATTTTTAAAAAGAGCTTAAAAAAATATAAGCCAAATAATCTTAACAAAAAAGTATTTTTTAAGTAAAGAAAAAATGTTGTACAATTATTTTTTCTAGATGTGCTTTTCTACGTCAGATAAGCACGACACTGACTATTTTTCAAGTAGAATTGTTTGCAAAACTCAAATTTTTATATAGTTCTTCTGAAAACTGCTAAATGTGTGTTTGTAACTTAGATCATAAAGCTTTGTAGACGCGCCTTGTTCTATAGTGAAGCCAACATAACAACATTTTATGCCCACGACTGACTCTTTTTTGCGCAAAGACTTGAAACGGCCCAGTTTTGGATTCTACGGAAAATTTTTGATTGATTTTACTAGTAAATTTTTTTTTTTTTTGAGTTAAATTTCCGATTTTTAAACAAAAAATGCAATTAAGTTTAAAAACGACAAAAAAACTAAAAAAATAATAATTTTTTTTTTTTGAGGTTCATGAGGGTAAGAAACCTTAATGAACCGATTAAAAGACTACTAATAAGTTATAGGAACTGAAAAAAATACTAAAGCGAATTTTTCAAGGCACCCCTCCCCCGCTCTGGTCCGTTTGAAATGGCATTGCCTATAAGATTTTGAAAAAAAAATATTATGTGTGTTTTCTAAAAGTTTTTTAATGTTTGATTGAAATAACGTTGTTGGATTGTTTAAGAGTAGTAATTTTTCTTTTGTGATAAAAGACTAAAATGACTAATGAGTTGGATTTATCTGCTTTTGTGACCGTTAATTTGTTATTTAAAATTTTACTCTTGATTGATTTTATTTGCGAAATCTGTTGAAACATGTTGAGAGTGTGACTTCACTGTTTTTGAAATTAATGATTGTGGGAAAAAAGGTTCTAGAATTTTTCTTAAGGCAATTTTTGATTCTATTACTATTATTATTTTGTCAGCTTTAATATTAATATACGGACTGTAATTTGGATTTTAGGATAAAAAGTATTGTTCTAATGCACTGAATGTTGTATTTGAAAGATTAATGAACGTTGAAATTGAGTTTTTTGAATTTGTTGAACTGCATGGCCGGCTGCTTTTGCTGCTGGCGTTGTTGAATAAGTTTTTATTTTTATAAAATTGGGGTCAAAGTTTTTGCGTAAGCACGCGGAGTTAAACCAGATATATTCGGATGTGCTTCTGTACTTCTTCTTAAGCTTATTATGCTAAAGATAATTCTCCTAAAATAATCATTGGATTAAAAAAAAATCTTCTTCTCTTATACCGTTAGGCGTTGAGGTATCGGGCACACCGAACCACAGATAAAACTGGATGTCGGGATGCCTAAATAAGGTAACTACTTAATTGAAAAGAACGCTACGCTCTGCATCACTTTGTTGGTCACCCATCCAAGTCTTGGCCGCTCCGACCGTTCATTAACTTTCGTTAGCGCTGTTTAGCATACATTTCTGCCATACTGCCAACAAACCGTATTAAAAACCTAACCTAACATAACCTAACCTAATTTAATATGACAGCTGACAACAAAGTTGTAAATAATTTTAGTGCCAGTACCTAAACATAAACCTAAGCTAATATTACAGATGACACAAAAGTTGTAAACAAATTTGGTTGCCAGACCCTAAAAGTAAACTTAACCTAATATCACAGATTGTACTAAAATTGTATAATGTTTATGAAATTTTATGTTTTGTATATGTTGGGCAGACTCGAAAAAGTTTTGAAACACAATATACAGAACATTTTAAATCGTTTTATTTTTTGAAACACCTGTGATCTGTCGAGAACTGAATCAGTAAATACCCTACTTTCCCATATTTTTTGGTGACCCATGGTATAACTTCTTTGATTAATGTCTTGGTCCACGCGGCTGCAGTGGCATTTGGGTCTTTCTATTTCATCTCCTAGGTAGCAAGGGGTTTCAGCTTGGTTTTGGGTTTTTTCTCTTGTGTGTTTGCTCCGGGGGCATAGGACTTTTTCTTGGCAAGCAGATGAATTAGAATAATTTTTGTTACCACTTGTATAGCCCGTATTGACACAAGTTGGTAAGCGCTAGCTATCCTAATAGCAGAGAAGAACTAATCACACTCATTGAAGACACCTACAGAGCCACAAAACGCATAAGCTTAGAAATCAACTTTCACAAAACAAACTACATGACATCAGACGAAGACGACGAACGACAAATTACTCTATTTGAAAACAATATAAAGAAAGTAACTACATACAAGGTCAAAAACTAACTATAGGCAAGGCCAATCAAGATTTGGAAATTCACGAGAAAACACGACAAACCTGGGCAGCATATGCCAAAATTAAAGACATATTGGCAATGGACATCCCCTTCTATCTCAAAACTGAATTATACAACTACTGTATTCTACCAGTAACCACTTACGGATCTCAAAATTGGACTTTTACAGAAGCAATACTTGATAAGCCCAAAGTTAATCAAAAGACTATTGAAGGAAGGATACTGGGTATATCACTGAAGGACCGGAAGACTAATGAGTGGATCAGAAAAAGAACAAAGGTGCAAAACGTTGTGAAATATGCTGCCACTTAGAAGTGGAATTGGGCGGGACACGTCGCAAGAGACCAAGACAAGTGGAGCGGAAAACTAACAAGATAGAGGCCATGGCTGGGCTAAACTGGGACCAAATGGCACAAAACCAAAATGATTGGCAGAAGAAGAAGGAGGTTTATACCCAAAAGGTAGAAAATAACCAACAAAAAAAAATTTGATGGTCTTTCTATCAAAGTTTTTGTTAGCTATTCGATTTTACTACACTAGTGCTCTATATAATATAATTAAGTTGACCACCGAGCACAACGTTCTTCTTTTATTGGGTTCTGCGCTTTCTATGTTAGACTTTAGGCAACTTATCGCGCTTACCACCCTCACTGCTTTGGCCTCCGTTTACGCTATGTATTGTTCCCACGTATTTAAGTTATGACCTAACGTTATTTCAATGTATTTCATGGCTCTTTGGCTATCGGTGCTTACGCCTCTCATTCTTACGGTTACGTACTTTAAAGTATATGAGCTTGTTAGGATTAGTATTTCCGTTTTAATATTTTCCTGGGTTAGGTCTTTCCTTTCCAATTATTTCCCAATTTTTCTGAGCTATCATTTCTATAATTTTCTTACACTTACCTGAAATTACTTCCGCTAGATTATCATGCAATAACCACAATACCTCTCAATATTAAATCTCAGTACACCGTCGTAGTAAATGATATACGTAGTTGGGCCTAGAATCAATTTTTGTAGACTTGCGTTTTTGTATACTATGTTCTTTAGGAGATTTGAGTATTGAAAATTGATTTTGGTTCCGTCTATTGTTTGTATAATGAACCTCATTTTAATGAAATCGAAAGTTTTAAAGTAATCTATAAATACAACATACGTATTTAGTGGTTTTCTCTATCAACGTCTTCAGTGCCAGATGGTGGGTTCCGTGTTAAGTTCTCATCTTCATTATTTTTGGTTTTCTCATTGACTTTTATATTTGCGTTATTTGTTACAGCTTATTTAATATGTTGAACCTATGCGCACTTAAGGGATTTGTTAGTTAAAAAATGTTAATAATATTTATGAGATAGACAGCTTAAAAATGAGACCGAATCAAATGCCTATAATCAAGACACTCGAATGCCGGCCATTGATGAGGTCACTATTATTAGTGGATATATGGTCAATTTATTTTTTGGAGTGACGTAATTCAGTTTACAAAATGTCTCGTATTAAGTGTTTATGTTTTTTAAATGGCGCTGTAAGGGAATGGAACCCGATCGCACGGCGGACCACCACGGCTTGTGCGACGGTGGGCGCAAACGTCTACCGCCTAATAAAGTCACTCTGTTTTGAGCCACACGACTCGTATAATTGTTAGAGCTATCGTTACCAACTGTGTCTAGACATAATACGGCTTTATGGGCGTTCAGGCATATTCTCACGAACGGTAGCTTAGCACCATCACTCTATCGAGTGAGTGCAGGAACCAAGTGTACAAACCTGCAGTTCCTCTCGTACCGAACAGGGTTATTATTGCAACGACTGGTTAAAACTAACTTGTATCACGACGATAATATTTTTTGTATCCGAATTAATAGTATTACTCTCATAAAACAGAAACAGGAACCTAATCAGGGAGATGTAATATGAACCGTGTTATTTGCAATAAAACGTGCCGACTTACGCCATTTATTTAACCGTGACAAACGAGGCGTTTGTGACAGGTAAATGAACCTTTAGACGCTGCACCGTCTACTATACCTCAGCATCATATTTTCTCAAGAATGTGAATTTCAAAAACACGTTTGTTAATCATTAAACAATTTACAACAAATTTATTCCTATTAATTATCACATTTTTTAATTATATTTATTTATTTTACAAAAAAATTAAACTATTCCAGCACTGTTATGCTATTGCCAATAGCTTGTTTATTGAAAAGCTAAACTAATTGTTTACAATTGGGAACAAATTGTAGCGCTTCTATTACATTTGTCCAATTTAGTTCCCCGAATAATTGTCAGGCACATTATTAGTATTTTGACATTCTGATGAAATGTGTTTTGATTTGCCGCATATATTGCAAATTGGTCGTTTGTCATCGATTGTATGCGAGTTATAATGTACTGGAACTTGTTCTCACTGAAGTTGATTTCTATTATTAAACACCCTACGCAGTTTTATTATATACGTTGCTCATGGTTTGTTTTATTTTACTAACTACCATTATGGAAATGATTACAACAGCTGTACGGTTATTGTATTGTTTGTTTTTAAGTATAATATTGATAATATAAAAAATAATTAAATAAATAAAAACGCCGGTAAAAAGTTTTGTGGACTCAATCCATGCGCTCAAATATGATTTTAACATTTAAGAATTATTATCTACAAATATTGTCGATATAGAAAGATGACATAGTGGTTCTTATACTTTTCTAACTATTTGAAATAAATTACTGAAACTAATATCACAGTTACCTAAATTAAAACTATACTAAAGCTAATGTCATAAGTGACACCAGAGTTGTAAAAACTTTAGTGCCAAAGCATAAAAATAAATAAATCTAACCTAATATCATCAAAAAAAGACAACAAAGTTGTAAAATATTTTGGTGCCAGAAAGTATACTTAGCCTAATATTACTACGGTATTTTATGAACTACTAACTAACATAGACAAACAATTTACACTTTTTTGAGTCCAGCGTTCATAAAAATTGAATAGATCTTGCGAGCCACTTTAGAAATGCATCACAACTCCGCGGGCCGCATATAAAATTATATATCTATATATTAGATTTAGACCCACTATAGATATTTTTTTGGAGTGAACAATTGAAACATAAAAAGTTATTATTTTGTTTACTAATATTCTGAAACTGAGAGTCTGCTCTACTACTACTATCAACTGTGCGTGACTATGTAGGGATTTCAATGCGTCACTGAGAAGGTTACTTAAGAGTGAAACATAAAACCTGTTATATTAGATTAAATGTTTCAATATGCGCCCGCACCATGAGTTTGCAGAATATAATTTAAATATTCTTTATTCTGCGTGCTCATAACTGTAAACTCATAAATAAAACAGGCAATATCTGTCATACGCGCAAGAATATTATTTTAAAATCAAAGTAAATATTTTCAATTCATTTTTGAATATATGGGTGCACAAATAATGCATTTTTTATACATTGGTTTTTACTACTTTGGCTATTATAAAATAAATATATTTTGAAAAAGTGTAATAAATCTCGCGGCTTGGCCACCCCTGCCATAGACTTTTTTTATTTGACAAAATGGACACTACATTGTCTGGAAGCTTGAGCCAATTACGGTAGGGAAAGTAAGCTCGGCATTGCACCCGAATGTGAGATAGGTTTTTGGTAATAAAAACTTGTTGAAAATTAAACACTTCTTCGTTGAATGTACGTTTAATAATGAATCAAATAAATGCAAGTTACATATTTATATCCGTTAATCTCAACGATCATTTCATTACGTGCTAATCGCACTTGCTGTATCAGCATCTTACAGAACAAAGACAGAAGTGACTTTAGTGCACGTGCATAAATTCAAACGCAGCTTATCTTAATGTAACTAATATAAGACCGTCAGATGGTTGTGACATGTTTTGCGTATGGGCTGTTCGTCGCCAGTCAGAATTACCATAGTGACCTCTTCTCTCCTGCTGAGATGGACAACTTCTATGCCGTCACGGAGAGCTTAATTACTTTCAACTTGCCAATCCTCAATAACTTTTAAATTTACGTAACGCTTTAGGTCATTGAGCCTAACGGGAATATTGTCCGTACGGTTTGCATATGCTGCCTGACGAGCAGCTTTATCGGCCAGCTCATTACTTTCAATACCTACATAACTTGGCGTCCACACAAAGATAATTGTTTTCTGGGAGGACCAGTCAAGTTGTAGACCGAGGTATAAGCTAAACTAACGGATCGGCTGAATATATCAAATTAGTACTAAGGATGACACTAAGTGAGTCAGAACAAATAAGGAAAAAACTGCAATTGGACATTTTACAGTAGCCCAAAGTATTATATATTTTGTATAATTTTGCGGTGTACACACTGGCCGACTTGTGAAGAGACCACAAGTGAGCCGCACCATCGACAACAAACGCGCTTCTCATACCGCGGTCCGCCCTAGAGCCGTCTGTGTACAACCGGGAAAAATTCGGATATTCTGCAATTAGGTTCAAAAGCTTACCCCGTAAGAGACCGGGACGCGTATTTCCGTTTGCGTGCTCAATTGGGGACCGCATCATTTTGAAATGAGTACGGTTTTGTAATGTAATTTTCCGTTCAAAATCTGTGTTCATTTTGGCGCCGCTTGCTCTTAAATCATGCGTTCTAAACGCAAACGAAATTAAATATCACAAAAACCATGCAGAATCCAACCTCATATGCCATAGGAAAACAAGTATACAGGGAGTTTATAAATGAATGGGATTATGTAATAACTTTAAATATGCCGCCTTTTTAAAATCGTCCACTATACTACATCTGTTTTCTTATGTTTGCTTGACAGCTGTCAAAGTTGATCTGTCAAAACAAATAGTTTAGTGAACAATTTAAAATAAGCGGCACATTTAAAGTGATTACATAATCCCATTCATTTATAAACTCCCTGTATAAACTCTCCAAAATTTCTTGCGCTTGGACACACATTGATGGTAAGCTTAAGTCCGTACTTTAGTCGCTGCGCTTCGTTGTTAATAAAAACTTGTTGGTTAATGTTTCCTTTTTTGGTAAATGTTGCTGCAAAGCGTTTGCAACGTATGGCTAGCGGGGGTACACTTGGTTAGTAGCAGAGACTTGTCCGGAAAGCTCTTATACTTGCATGATAACAACATCCATGGCTTTGAATTGAAAATTTTGTGCGGATGAATATACAGTGCAACCGTACTCATTTCTGGATAGAACCAAAGATTTGTACAGTAGCAACAGTATCTCTTTCTACGCCCTCACAGTTTATAGTGTCCAGGCATTTAATTACATTTAAAGTTTTTTTAGAAAACGCAACCAGCTGATCTATATGTGTTTAAAAGGAAAGAGTCTTATTGAACACAAGCCCTTTGAGACAGACGGTTTTAACACATGCAATGTTTGTACCTTGCAAAAAAAGGTATGGTTGCGATGAGGTTGTCAGAAACGACAAAAAATGCACGCAGGTTGTTTTTGCCGATAAAAAACAAAAACCCCTTAACTCAGTATATTGGTTTACTTTATCAATAGTAGTCTGAAGTTGATGGCGGGGATAGTATCTTCAGCCATATAAACCACTAAATCATTAACACACAAACACCTTTTTACCGGTGTAATTACTGCAATATTGTTGACTGCTATAGCAAAGAAGGTGACGCTAATTATCAACCCTTGGAGAACACTTTGAAGAAGGTGATTCCTACCCTAACTGTAAATTTCCGGTCTTGCATGAAAGTCATATCGTACGCTTTTCCAAAGGAAAAACAAAGCTACCAGATGTTTTTTTTAGGAAAACCCCTGGAATAAAGTTTTCAACTGTACCAATTGATTAGTTGCCAAAGGTCTTTAAAGGATTCACACTATACGGTTGTTAGCCATTTTTTTCAACAATTTTTCAAAGCAGCAAGTCAAAGAGATTGGTCGATAAATGTTTGCATTGTTTGGGTCTAATCGAACTCTGTAAGATAAAGATTGCAGATTGTGGCTTTTATTGGGAATTAAATGCAAATTGCTGTAGCCTGGAGTCTAGTTCTGAGGATTATCTTTCTAAATAGAAAACTTTTTCTCAGAAAAATACTCCAACTCTGGCTCTGAAAACAGCCAAACTCGAATACTGTGGCCGGTGACTTCTGAGACTAAAGTGGATTGTTGCACCCGTAATTTGTAGAATGTGCAAATTCTCTAAACAATAGCATCTGCTTGGTACGTCGATTACTAATAGGAATATTGAATGGTAAAGATGCAAGAAGCCCAGGACAGTCTACTTCAGACATTACTAGTCCACGCAAAAACAAAAGATCAGCCTTTTTGCGACGAAGTTTTAGTGGTGGCAAATTGTACAAAGATGTAATGTAATTGCGATAAAAATCATCGATTTATAAGATAATAATCTAGCAAACTTATTTTGAATTTGTTCAATACTTTGAATAAGAATTTCGTAAGACGGGCACCAGACTGACGGAGAATATTCTAAATGAGAGCGCACCAAAAAACAATAAAGTAATTTGAGCATACTTTGGGATAAATCTGCTGACATTCAGTAAACAAAACCCAGCATTTTCATAGTCCGGTTACACATATAGTTAATATGCTCGACAAATGTGATCTAAGATTACGCTCAAGTTTTTTATTTGAGAAACTTGTTTCATTGGTTTATGATTAATATCATAACCGTAAGGTATTTTATTCAGTCTTCTATTAAAACTAATTGAAAAACATTTGTTAACGTTAAGAAAAAGATAATTATTATGACACTAAGCATTTACTTAATCTAAATCTTGTTGTAACAGATGACAATCATTAACAGATGATATTTTACTGTAAAGCTTTAGATCATCAGCAAATAAAAGAAAAGACGATGAATGAGAAATATCATTGATAAAAAGCAGGAACAGAATTGGACCGCAGTGTGATCCTTGGGGAACACCTGAAGATACAAGAATTGGCTGTGAAAGAAAATTATTAATTTTTACACATTGAGTACAATTTTCCAAAAAAACTAGATAACCACGCAACCACAGCATGATGAAAACCTAAAGCATGAAACTTAGCTAACAAAATACTGTGGTTCACACGATCAAAAGGCTTTGAAAAATTGGTGTAAATAGAATCAATTTGTACTTTTGATTCAAAAGCTTTCAAAATATAATTTTTGTAGCACAATAAGTTAGTAAGTGCACATCTTTTGCACATCCATTGTATTTGTTCAGTTACAAGTTGATCAAATAATTTAAGAATGGCAGATTGAATGCATATCCCTCTATAGTTAGTTATGTCTTCCTTAGCCCCTGATTTAAATAAAGGCTTAATGAAGCTTTGTTTCCACATATCAGAAAATTTAGATTTGCTCAAGAAATCATTAAAAAGTAGATGTAACGGCTTAGAAATGGAATAAATGCATTCTTTCAACATTATAGAAGGGATGCCGTCTGGGCCAGTGCTAAGATTACTTTGAAGGTATTCAATACCTTTAAAAACATCAAACAAATTAATTGAAAAATTTGAATTTACTACGTTGTTTTGAAACTCAAATGTTGGAGCTGTATGAACATTAGAATCGTAAACAGATGAAGAAAATTCTGCAAATTTGTTGACATAATCATCCCCATTAGTGCAGATTAGGTCTTCATAGTACATTGTAGACGGAAAGCCATTAGATTTTTTGGTTTCGTTGACAAATTTCCAGAAATTTTTTAGATTTGTTTGAATATTATTCTCGGTACGTGCAATATACTGCTTGTAAAGGCGAGCGCTAAGATTTTTACATGAAGTGCGAGTAGATTCAAACTCATTATAATCAGATATAAGTTCTGAAGTTTTAAAACGTTTATGAACAACTTTTTTTAATTTAGTAAGTGAAATCAATTCTTTGCAAAACCAAATAGGAAAGTTGTTTTTACGCCACAGTTTTTTAGGTACGTAACAATCAATTGCATAATACAAAACAGAATAAAATAAATCAACACATACATTAATATCACAGTTATAAAAAGTAAAGACTAATCTACACTCAATAAAAAAACCATCGATAGCGCTTAGGTCTGCAAATTCAAAATCATTAAAAACAAAGTTACACTTTAAAATATCACAGTTGGTATCACATTTAACATCTATCACATAAGCATAGTGGTGTTGGCTTGTGTTTTACAGAACATCAAGAGCCATTGCCACTTTTACATCACGATCATTTGTAAAACACAAGTCTAAAAACACACACAGTTTCATTGTAAACTACTCCAATTCCTAACACAGCATTTATCCACAACTCTGCAGGTAGATTATAATCTCCCAGTAGAATAAGTTTACTACTGGGATATATATCAGCTAATGATTCAACAGATTAGCAATGGTCGGCGTATTTATCAATAGCTGAATTTGGTGGTAAATTTATCGCACTAATTAAATATGACACAGACTTAAAGTTAACAAAAACAAACACATGTTCCACGGTTAAATACGTGGGGTGCAGTAATATACCTTTTAGATGAAATCTAATTGCAATTAATACACCCCCACCATCCAGTTTAGCACTAGTTAATGCGGAACGATTGCACCTAAATAAATTGTAACTACGTAGTTTAAGCTCAAAATCTTCAATATCCTGGGTGAGCCAAGTTTTGGTAAACACTATCAAGTTGTTAAATATGTACAAAAAGATAAGAGAGACAACAGGAGCACGTAAGTCTCAACAAAACAACATTATCACCGATAAACATGGCAAAGCATTGCTAAGTATGGATGATAAAGTAACAAGATGGCAAGAATACATACAATCTGTTTATACTGATGACAACAGAAGATTAAATACCAGTAATAACCCACCATCAACTGGACCTCTCATAACACGTTGCAAAGTGATCAAGGCAATACGAAGACTAAAAAATAACAAGACACCGGGACCCGATGAGATTCGAGGAGACATCCTAAAACTAATAGAGGAAGAACACCTAAACACCATCATAGAACTATTCAACCATATATATGTAATTGGACACATTCCTGAGAAATGGCTAACATCAACATTTATACCAATACTCAAAAAAACCACCGCTAAAAAGTGCGAAGACTACAGAACAATACGCCTAACAAGTCACTTCATGAAGGTTTTCCTTAAGATTATCTACGACCGTATATATAACAGGCTGGAAGAAGACATAGGTGATACGCAATTCGGGTTTAGGAACGGCCTTGGTACCAGAGATGCACTCTTCGGTCTAAATGTACTTATCCAAAGAGCAAGAGATGTGAACTGCAACGTCTTTGCATGTTTTGTCGACTTTGAAAAGGCGTTCGACAGAGTCAACCACGACAAGCTAATGCAAATTATACATCAATCAGGAATAGACGAAAGAGATGCACGAATCATATCAAACCTGTATAGCCAACAGATTGCACGCATCCGCGTAGAGACAAGATTGTCGGAACAATTTCCAGTACAGCAAGGGGTCAGACAAGGCTGCGTGCTATCTACGCAACTGTTTAACCGATACGCAGAGAAACTTTTCAAAGATGCACTGGAAGAAAAACAGGAAAGAATAATTATAAATGGGCAGGTCATCAACAATCTGCGATATGCAGATGACTCTGTATTAATCGCCGACAGCGCTAACTGACTACAAAAGATAATAAATAGAGTAGTCGACGCCTGCTAAGAACTTAATATGAGACTGATTATAAGCAAAAACAACGAGAACGCACAATTCTACGTGAACGGAATGCCCCTACAGACAGTATCATCAATAACGTACTTAGGAACAAACCTGAACGACAAATGGGACCATAATCAAGAGGCAAAAATAAGGATTGAAAAAGCACGATCAGCTTTCAACCAAATGAGGAGTATATTATGCAACATGAACCTCTGCCTCCAACTTCGTACACGCGTTCTAAGATGTTGCGTCTTCTCAACCCTCTTATATGGAGTAGAAGGATGGACACTGTCTGACGCGGTCAGCAAGCGATTAGAAAGTTTTGAGATGTGGTGCTATCGCCGCATGCTTAGGGTCTCATGGACATACCGAGTAACTAATGAAACTATACTTATGCGCATGCAAAAGGACAGAGAAATTCTAAAAACAATAAAGCAGAAAAAACTGTCATATTTCGGCCATATTATGCGCAACAGTGAAAGGTACAAAATCCTGTAGTTAATTATGCAAGGCAAAATTGAAGGGAAAAGATCACCAGGAAGACGACAAACCTCCTGGTTGAAGAACCTGCGTCAATGGACCGGCAAGACTTCAATTGAATTATTTAGAACCGCGGTAGATAGAATTAGATGAGCCAGATCAAGAAGAAGAATCAAGTTGTTACTGGAGCTTAGTTTTTATGCCCCCGACGTTTTGGTAGTAGATTTTGAGGCCGTTGATAATTCTACAGAAGGGTCTAGGTTGTTTGCTGGATCCAGGCTCCGAAAATCTTCAGCAGAAGAAGCAGGAACGTTTTGTGCACGACCATAATTTGTAAATCTTCTGACTGCAATATTAGCAGGCCAAAATTCCTTACATACAATGGACTGCGCATAATCAGCTGGAATAGCAACTTTAAAGCTGCTGTAACTTCTAGATTTGACAGTTAAGTCAACAACATCAATCGATATTGCCGGAAACTGTTCTTTTATGTGATTAACTATATCATATTTTTTAGTCCCACGTTTTAGTTTTGATACGTAAATGTATGCAGTAGGTACATATGCCTGCAGCTTGTCATTATTAGGGCCACTGCCAAAAATAACTTTTGCTTTTGGTTGAACTATCTGGTAGGATTTAGTTTTAGTTTTAACAACTAAACTTGTTAAAGGTAGAAAACAAGACGGTTCAAGCAACTGAGTCGTTACATTAGTGGGTAAAGCAATATTAGGGGCGGTTTGTTGCTCATCACGAGTTGCATATTCTAGAATTACCTTGTCTTTTTTGGCAATCTTCTTTTCAAGATAGATAATTTTTTTGGTTATTAATTTATTGTTAAATCGCACTTCCTCTAAGAATATTTGATGTAATACGATGTTTTCTTTGTAAAGCCTAGATAACTATGAATTGTCCATATCAAATAAAATGCCACAAATGCATTTTTTATATTTTAAAGGCACAACTATTGTGAAAGACAATACCACAATTAGTGCAAGTTATGCCAGATTGTGCAACGCTTTTGCATTTGCAAGTAAGCATGATATCAATGCAGTAATAAAATAAATCAATAAATTAAAACAATAACAAGTGATAAAAATATTAAGGAAAATAGATAATACAGGGATACACTTTACACCGGTGCAGTCGATCACCTGGTGGCTTACTAAAACAAACACAGGTAGACCACGGTAAGGTAACAAAAGAAACAATAGGGTATGGAATAAGAAGTTAAAATAATTAAAATTAAGTTAAAAATTATTTATTAAATTAAAAAAAAAAAGATGTAAGTTACGCTACTGGTGAAAGTAGTTTAAATTAAGCCACGGACAGCGCGGAAGTACCAGTGCGTAGATGTCAATAATTTAATGTTAATATTTATAAATAAACATTAACAAAAATTATAATAATATATGTACAAAACATATGAAGTAATTAATTGTCTATATAATTACTAACAGAGTAGACAAGAACTTTAAAATTATAGACACTTATTACACACAAAACAGCACTAATGATAAAATAAAACAATAACACAATCACAGTGGCGTAGCACACATTCTTAGTGTAGTATTAAGTCAATTAATGTTGAACTTGTAACCAACACAGAATTCTAGTAGGAGATTTTATTAACTGTTGCATACTGAAGCTTTTTATTATACTATTTAATTTAGATGTATATATGTTATTTTGATTCAACCAGTTAATATTAAAATCACCAAGTATAATTTAACTTATTTATTTATAAATAATAAAATATTCTACTATAAAATTATTAATTTATGGCAAACATGTTTTGCAAATTTGTTTGCATTTTTAATGCCATATTTATGATTAATAAATTATTTAAAATTTGTTTTTTCCCGCTACCCAGATTTCCTGTTTTAAATTTAATTTTGTTTTTTTCCCGCTAACCAAGATTTCTTGTTTTTTTATTGACATTGTAATTATATTTTAAGGTTAGAAATATGTCATATCTTGAACATTAAATATTTACGAGTTAGTTAGTGTTTATATAATAAATTTATTTCCAATATTAGACATGTTATTAAAATAAATCTTGGTTAGCGGGAAAAAAACAAATTTAAATTTAAAACAGGAAATCTGGGTAGCGAGAAAAAACACATTTTAAATAATTTATTAATCATAAATATGGCATTAAAAATGCAAATAAATTTGCAAAACATGTTTGCCATAAATAAATAATTTTATAGTAGAATATTTTATTATTTATAAATAAATATGTTAAATATAAAGAATTTCTACGAGATATATGAAGAAAATATTAACCAAGTATTATGATTTCAAGAAAAATATCATATATGCTGTCAATATACTTTTCAATACAATCTAAAAACTCTGTATGTTTTCTATTGGGAGAATGGTATACTGTAGTAATAAAGTATTTTTTCTTAAATAAAATAACTGTTGCGCTAACAATCAAAAAAATTTTTGGAACTGATACTAATTTTACATTATAATAATTAATATCGTTTCTAAAATATATTAAAACGCCTTCTACTTGTGGGCGTTCAATATCCACTAAGTTAGCGGTTTCACATTTATGGGGTAAAAAACTCTGAGCATTTAAATGAATAATAATGTTGCGATTTAGATCTAAATTCTGTGTGTTATTAGTATTTTGTTCGTCGGAATTTACTGTAACAAATTATCAAGTATTGGTTGTTCTACTATGTTTGAGGCAATGATGTCATTTTTAACCCTCAAAATCAATCTTAAAGTTACAATTAATACTATTTGTTGTCGCTATAGATATTATATATATATATATATATATAACATTTTTATTGCACAATTAATTTACAACATTTTGAACAGGTATAATACATAGAAGGAAAAAAAATGTTTTGTACAAATGGCTATCGACCGTAGTCTTTCAGCCAAACCTATAGATATTATATTTCCACATTTTATAAATTGTGTACTGTATTTCCCAGGGTGGATAATAAAAATCGTGTGGTTCTAGACAAATTATTGTTTATTTAATTTCACACTTTCAAACTATGTGGTATTCTCCGCCAGCGCTAAAAACTAAAACTAAATTTATAAACCCCCAATAACACAAATATAAAATTAAACCATTGACATAGATAAATTATAAAATAAAATAACTCTTTCCTAAAATACCAGGTCTACAAATTAATTAGATACTTCATATAATATGTATACGTATAATATCGCGTGACCTTTAGCCTTTAGCTTATTGCGCGTCAGCTATAGTCAGAAATACCTAGAAATTGTCGTGATCCCGGGCGGCGGACTCTCGCGTTGGTAAAAAGTACATTTCGCAAAAAGTCTACCGTACAAAAACTCGCTATATTTATTTATTTTAAAATAAATATAAATGTATTTATTTAAACATAATAATGTGTTTGCGATCGCGACAAAAAGGAGAAGATATCACAATGTGGCAAAGTTGATGTTTAAGAGTTTTTAAAATCTTTAATTTCGGACTGCTTGCACATGGAGCGTTGATTTCACCTCCAAAAATTATCACTACATCCTTAGGTGTAAAATCCTTAATTAGTTTGTTAATATTATTATATTCTTTCAAATCTGCCATTTGGTTTTATGATACTAGTTACATCAAAATTGTCATTTAGCTTAGTCAGCAGCATTGAACTAATATGACGTTTATAACCAGAAGATAACAATAGAACTCGTCGTTTATTTTTGTTTATTGGTTTAATTGTAGGTATTATTATATTATTTCCGGGACTATTTTGATTTTGATTACGGGATAAATGTGATCCAAACTACTGACTCGGTATTGTAATGTCCCACCCACCAACCCAAGTGTTCGTTATCAAGTGGTTTAATGTTTGACCTCTCTGCGAACGGTAAAAGTCACTTAATCACAAGAGACGGTCGTGGTCTAACCTCTTGATAACTAACACTTGAGTGGGTGGGTGGGCCATTCCGATCCAAACTGCTAACTCGTTATTATAATATGAAGTGTCCCACCCACCCACTCAAGAGTTCGTTATCAAGAGGTTTAATATTTGATCTTTTTGCAAAGCCACTTAATCACAAGAGACGGTCGTGATCCAACCTTTTGGGAACTAACACTTGGGTAGGTGGGTGGGCCACTCCGATCTAACTACTGACTTGTTTTTATATTATAGATTGTCCCACCCATCCACCCACAAGTTTGTTATTAAGAGGTTTAATGTTTGACCTCTCTGCTAACATCAAAAGTCACTTAATCACACGAGAACTTTTTTAAAAATTTGAAAACGTTCAAGAAGTTTCTGATAGGTTTGAGAACGTTCTAGAACTTTGACATTCTCAAACCTTTTGAAAGGTTTTAAAACGTTCTAGAAGTTTCTAAAAGGTTTAAGAACAATTTAGTAGTTTATGAAACGTTTGAAAACGTTCTAAAAATGTTTGAAAAGTTTGAGAACGTTTTAATAATTGTTTCTGAAAGGTTTGAAAACGCTTTAAGGGTTTCTAACAGGTTTGAGAACGTTTTAAAATTTGTTTGAAAGGTTTAAAAAAGTTTTAAAAGATTTGTATAGTTTTGAGAACGTTCTAGAAGTTTTTTAAAAGTTTGAGAACGTTCTAGAAGTTTCTGAACGGTTTGAAAACAATCTAGAAGGTTTGAGAACGTTTTAAAACTTTCTAGATGAAAGATTTAATAAAGTTTTAGAAGATTTGAAAACGTTCTAGAAATTTTTGAAATATTTGAGAGTATTTTAAAAGTTTCTGCAAGGTCTGAGAACGTTCTAGTAGTTACTGAAAAGTTTGAGAATTGTTTTAAAATGTTCTAGAAGTTTTTGAAAAGTTTGAAAACGTTCTAGAAAATTTTGATAAAAACTTTCTGAAAGGTAGAACGTTTTTAAAAATTTGTGAAAGGTTTGAGAACATTTTACTAGAAGTTTCTGGAATTTTTATATTTATTTTCTTTTGCAGTTTTGTATTTATAACTTTAAAGAAATGTAGTTCATTTTCTAATTTATTAATCTTTTTAATTAAAGAGAGATTGTTCTTAAATAGTTTTATTTTTAATTTTTTGCGTGTGTTCGTTTCTGTTTCAGTTTTATTCTCAGATATATTAATATTAATTTTTTTTTTGGGAAGATAACTAGAGTTCAATATACTTTTCAATTGATTTACAAAGTCTGCCTTTTTGCCGCTGAGTGACGCACCGCGTTTTTGTAATTCTTCCTTAATCTCCGGAATTTTCAAGTCTTTTACTTTTGCAGTATTTATCCTATCGTTGTCATTTTCATCCATTTTTATTACTATTTGTGATTATCAATATGACTGATGTACCGTAGAAAAATATAAGATGTATAAACTCACTATGTTTTTTTAATCTCATTATTGAACCAATATAATGTCAAGTTTTTGCATTCTCCGGCTTGACTGGTTTTTATAAACATTATTTTATTGTTTGTCACATTTGACTTAAATATTTTACAGCTCAGCCCGCTCCAGCTACCCTACAATTTCAACTTTATTGTTTATAGAGAAATTGAACGGTGTGTTAGTGTTCTGACAGGGTTGATATCATCGCAACGATGTTGTTTTGTAATATGCGCAAACCTGCGTTAATTGTATTGTATGTGCTAAGTTAACAATGATAAATCAATAGTTAATTAATCCACCCATCTAAATATGACATTGTATTACAATACTAATTAGAGCGCGAGTTGAAGTAAACATGTTTGGAAACTGATACGCAAATTTCTATTTCTTGAGGATGTATTAAAATATGTTAAACGAAAATTATGAAATAATTGCACAATTCTATCTAATCAGAAATAAAATCAAAGATACCAGTATATAATTTTGGGGTATGATTAGATTTAATTGATCAATTTGCTTCAAAAGCATTATGTTTAATAGCAGTAATTTCAGTTTATTTGGCTAATGAATATCTTTGGTGTGTTAACGGTAATACATACTTAGAGTTTATGGAAGGATTAACACAATATATTTAATATAACTTAACTTTTTTGATTGAAACTAATTTTAAAAACAAATATTACAATTTATTTAATTAAATAAAGTGTGATTACTAGAACGTACAGAATAATAATAATGAGTAATATATGTTATACATGACAATTTATAGTGAACAGTAAAAAGTGTTTAGAGGCGGAGAACTTTAAATTAAAATAAAACTCAGAAAAATGTTTTTAATATCCATAAAATTGCCTTTATTTGACAGATAATTTTATGGCATTAATGTTTGAATATAATTTTGGGCATGTGATTGTACTGGAGCGTACATAGCGTAATCTAGAGATCTAATTTGCCCACACTTTTTGCAGTAATTCAAACTGTATTTTGGCAATAATGCGTCAAATGTTGGATTCCAAGTGTTTAATTGTTTCTGGTTTATCGGTGGACACATAGGACTTTACAGAGAAAATAATCTAAAGGAGTCAAATTGCATAAACGAGGTTGCCAGTTATCAGGTCCATTTTGTGAAATTAATTGTTTGTGAAATGTTTTTTTTAGTAAATTAATTGTATCGCACGCTGTATGGCATGTGGCGCTGTCCTGCTAAAATCACATGTCTGCAACATTAATGCTGTCTAATTGGGGAACGAACGAGTTGGCAATGATATCTACGGTGAGCGGTACCGTTAACTGTAACGTTCCGACCATCACATTTTTTGAAGACATAGACATAACAATTTTGCCGGCTCATAAAGCGCTTGATGCCTGACTGGTTTTTGGTTTACAAACAATTACGCAAGAATTCTACCGTTTTATCAACAAAAAAAAATTGTAACATTATTAATATTTTTTTAATTAATTTTTGTAGAGCATTATGTTTATTAAATACTCAATTATTTTGGTTGAAATTGTCCGAGTAGTTTTTGTTTTAAAAGCAATTAGACAAAAATTCTTCCGTTTTTTGCAGTTTTCAGCTTATAAAAACAAATTTGTTGCAACAATATTACAGTTTTTATAATTAATTCTTGTAGAGCAACATATTTACTAATTATTTAACAAGTTTGGTTAAAATTTTTCGATTAATTTTTGTTTTAATAGCGATTAGGCAAGAATTTTTCCGTATTTTGTTGTTTTAAGTTTTAAAAAACAAATTTATTGTAGTAGTTTTATATTTTTTAAACTTAATTCATGTAGAACAAAAAATTTACTAACTACTCAACAAATTTGGTTAAAATTTCCTGATAAGTTTTTGTTTTACAAACAATTACGTGAGAATTTTACCGTTTTTTGCAGTTTTAAGCTTATACAAATATTTTTTTTGTAAATTTTTATAATTTATATAACTATTTCATGTAGTGCAACGTATTTACTAAGTACTCAACAAATTTGGTTTAGTTTTTCCGATCAGTTTTTGTTTTAGACGCAATTAGGCAAAAATTTTACGGTAATTTTTTCTGGATCTAATGGTGTTTTGACAATGGTTTGTGGATTATGATCGCTTCAACTGCGACAATTTTGTTTGTTGACATAGCCATTTAACTAAAAGTGTGCTTCATCACTGAACAAAATTTTTAAATAAATTTTTGGATCAATAGCAATGATTTCCTCGGCCCATTTACCAAATGTACGGCGCAAACGATGATTGTGTGGCTTGAATTCCTGTACAAGTTGAAGTCTTGTAAGCTTGTAAACCAAGATCTTTTTGCAAAATTTTCCATAAAGTAGATGGACACAAGTTTAATTGTTGATCACGATGACGAATTGATACATTTGGATTATCATTAACACTACGCTGCACACTATCTATCGCGTTCAGGCGCCGTGCGTCTAAGCACAAACAAACCGAGCCATCGCGCTTGACTGTTGTCATTAAAGGACTTGCAAAAAGAGTTTCTGCTCTTTAAATAACGCCCCATTGCTTCATTTGTGCTATGGTTTTTTTATGTCGCGTAAATGTATTTCGTGTTGGTAACTCCTCGTTAAACCCGGCCGTTCCGAAAATAAAACACAATTCTGTTCTAATAGATTTTGAAAACTATTGCGCTGTGTCGGGTTTAATGAAAGGTCATCCACAAATGAAAAATTTGTAGGGCCGGACAATGTACGTTCAACGGGTTAATGGATTTGCGCATGCACAACGCACAGTCGAAGGTGTGCGTTAAGCAGTAGTGTCAGCTCATGGGATGGGCTGATGGTGTCTACCATAAGTAGTTGATCTTGATATGGTATTTTAATAAGCCGTTTGTGAATTGCAATTTCAACTTCATATCGGTTCAAAAAATCTTATCCTAAAATTACCGGATAACTTAAATGTAGTATAACTAAGAATTCAAACTCCGTCAAAAATTTGTTTATTGATAAAGAAAGTGAAGTTTGGTACGTATCTTTACAGGCGGTAGATTTATAAGCAGCTGAAACTCTTATTTGTTGGACGGGAAAAAGTGGTGCTTCTGGCAATACAAATTTGATTTGCTCATGCACTTCAGAGGCCATGCAGGTTACATCGCTTTGACTATTGATTAATGCGGAAAACGTTAGTGGTCCAAACTTAACAGTAACTATTGGAGTAGTTCGTTCTAGCAAATTATGTTGAAAGTAACATTCTTCAGTTAACAAATCAGTCACGGGGTTTTGAATATTGGTTAGGTTGGTCCTTGTTGTTCCCACTTCCGGACCGGACAAGTGGGTTATCGCTAAGTTTCCAAAACTAATTTGGTTGATGAATCTAAACATTCTTCTTTCTATTTTTAAAATAGAAAAGCCGTTTGAATCATCTAATAACATTTGTGCTACGCGAGGTTTATTATATTGATTACGGCGCGTACCCGTATTTGACCGAAAAGGTTGGTTTGATTGTAACGCTCGCGGCCGATTTCCAAAATCCGCTGATTTATTGTATGCATGGAGAGTATTGTTAGGTACTTCTTCTAGTAACGTATTCAGCCGCTTCGGGTATGCTTGTTGCACCGATTAAACAGGTAGCTATATTGACTGGAAAATGTTTAGCTATAGTGTGAATAAGGTGGACAGGATTATACATAGGTTTTAAGTTCTGTGCAATTGAATAAATCTTTAGAAAATATATTGAAAATTGGCCATCTACAAAACGGTAGCGGCTTGATTCAACAGTAGTTATTGCCTCATGTTGATGATCTATTTCCCAAAATTGCTCAATAAACATTTCTTTGAAAAAGTTATGACAAATTTTGCATGCCCAGTGAAAAACTACAAATTGATTAAAACCTACATTATGTGCAGCTATTGATTGTTCCAACCTTTTTATAAAAGTAAGTGGTTGCAGGTTAGTGCCATTAAATATTGGGAAATCCTTGCCGTACTAGTCTTTACTGTTTGCAAGCTAGCGGGATTTTTCCCATGTTTTCTTGCTGACTTATGTTTTTGCCTGATGGGCGGTTAATTAATCGCAATGTATATCTTTTGCAGGTCGATTACTGCGGGTTAGATCATTTTTGTTTCTGTTTCTTGGGAGATTAGGTCTATCGGTCTTTTGTACCTTTTCCGATACTGTGGTAGGTCGTCTGTTATGCTCCTGATCACTGGGTTGTCGTCAACTTTTGCTTTTTCAAAAAATTGTAAAGCGGTTGTTGTTATGTCCTCTTTGAGCGTAGTTATTTTAAGGTTGTTTCAAAGGTCGACGTTTCTTATGTACCATGGGTCACCTGTGATGATACGAAGGCAGTTTGATTGTCGGGCTTCTAAAGTCTTTAGGTGGGTCTTTGCCGTTATCCCCACGCAGGTGACGTATAGGTGAGCTGGGGTCAGATGGTAGATTTGTACAGCAGCATTTTGTTTTTGAGTGTCATTTTTTTGTTAGTTAATAATAGGTATAGCTTCATGGTAATACCTGTGTTGACGTTTCTCAGGTTTTGTGTAAGTGTATGACATGTGAGTGATTTGTCCATGGTTATTCCAAGGTATTTTACTCGTTTTGTCCATGGTATTTCCGTGTTGTCGATTGTGACGCTGCCTTGAGGATCTTTTCTTCGTTTTGAGAAGAGTATGGCTTGGCTCTTTACTGGGTTGATTTTTATGCCCCATTTGTCTGTCCAATCTGATATGAGGTTGGCGGTATGTTGTAGTTTGCTAATGATGAGTTTTATGAAGCTGGATCTGTAGAGGATAGCCGTATCGTCGGCGTATTGGGCTATCATGGTGCCGTTGTCGGGGGTAGGCATGTCCTTAACATAGATGTTGTATAATGATGGAGAAAGTGCTGATTCTTGTGGTACTTCGGCTATGATTGATCTTATACTTGATAATGTTTGTTCAATTTTCACTTAAAAATTTTTTCTGTTAGAAAGGAATGAATGATTTTCCTCAATTGCTTGTGGAATCCCAGTCGATATATTTTAGCTATGAGCTTTTGGTGCCATACTTTGTCGAAGGCTTGTTTTATGTCAAAAAATATGGCACCCGTCAATTTCTTGGCACAGAATCCTGTGCTGACGTAGTCTGCGACTCTGGCCAGTTGATGAGATGTTAAGTGGCCTCTCCTGTAACCGTGCTGGTGGTCTGGGATGATATTTGGATTTTGTTCCATATGCATTTGTATCATAGAAAGAATTACTTTTTCTGCAATTTTGCTAAGAGAGTTTAGCAAACTGATTGGTCGGTAATTCTGTGGAAATTTAGGTGATTTAGCCGGTTTGGGAAAAACAATTATTGTGTACTTTCAAGATTCGGAAAAGTATCCATGTTTGAGGATGGCATTATTTATGTTGGTGAGACCAACGACAGCTTTTTTTGGTAAGTGTTTTATAGCCCTGTACGTGATGTCGACCAGGCCTGGAGCTTTTTTGGCTTGGACGTTTTTGATAATTTTTGCCACTTTTTTGGGGGTGGTGTGTTGTAGTGGTTGTTCTTCTGTTGATAGGAGATGTTGTTCAACTTCGTTTTCAATTTCACTGGTCTTTTAGGGACATGGCAATGGCTTCAGCTTTTTCTTATTTAGTGTAGGCCATACCTTGTTGGCCGTGTAGAGCTGGGATGGTGGCTTGGTTCATTCGCAGTCGTTTTGAAATGTCCCATATTTTGGGAATGTCATTGGTGTTACCTTCAAATGCATGTTCCCATTTTTGATTTTTGAATGCTTTGATGTAGTTTGCAAGCATTTTTTTTTTTGTCTTGTTTAGATCTGGTGCGCCTGAATTTTTGTCTTGCTTTGTTTTTTGTAGCAATGAGGTTTTTCAGGGGAGTTGGTAATCCTAATGGGTTTTTAGTGCTGAATTGGAAAACTGTTGTTGCCTTGTGTTGAGCAGCTTGTATAGCCGATGTTAAATTTTGAACAGCATTATCAATATCTGCATTTGTGTTAATTATTGGAAGTTGTACTAGTTCTTCTAGCATGTACTTTGTAAAATTTGGCCAGTTGGTCTGTCTTCGACAGTTGTTGAAATTGGGGTTTGAAACGTTTGAGATTTGTAGATGCACTGGTAGATGGTCTGATTGAAGTTCATCTAATACTGTTATGGTGATGTTATTGTTAAACAGTTTAGTTATGGCTATGTCAAGGATGTCGGGTAGAGCACTGAAGAAAGTGGGCATGTCTAGACTGTGTATTTTAATTCTGTGCTGTTTGCTGTATTTTAATAGAGATTTACCTCTGGCGTTGATGTTGTTGCAATTCCATACTTTGTGTTTCAAATTCAGGTCTCCTCCGAGAATTGTTGGGATGTTTTCATTGAGAGCACAGTCTAGGTCAGTGTGAAAAAGTGGCTTGGATAGTGGTTGATAAGCTGATATGATTTTTATTTTTCCTATGGACTCCAAGTTGATGATCACCCCGGTATTTAATTACTACTTTGTAAGTTTTGTCTTCTGCCTGTTGATAGGTGTGTGAGCAGTAGCCTTTGCTGTCCAGATGGCTTTATAATAATCTGTGGTCTTTGGGAGTTTTGTGGGGACATTTTTGTGGTAGTTACGAGGCATTTAATTTCGGCTTCGAGTTTTTTTTCTTTCAGTTCATTTTATATAATTTTCCAGGCTGATTTACCTTTTACGTAGATTGCGGGTGTTTTTTTTGCTTGAGTAGTGTTAGCGTTAGACTGGGTTGTGTCTTCGTCGTCAGACTCGCTGCTGCTATTATCAGATAGGGGGCGTTTCTTCCCTTTAGTTTTTCTGTCGTGGGGTCGATCCATTTGGACGAGGATGAGGCATTGTTAGTTGAAGATTGAACATTTTCATTAAATATAGTTTCATCATCGTGGTTTGGTGGTGGAGGAGCTAGTGGAGGAAATGGCGTTTTTCTCCAGGTGTCTCCTTGTGGCCTTAGTGGGTTAGCTTTTTTCTTTTTGTTTGTGATTTTTTTGTTAAAAGCCGGTTTTTCAATATTTGTCAAATCATGTGGGAATGTCGTTTTTGATGTTGCTGGCGCATTCGGGTGGGTTTTGTATAAAGGAGCTTGGCTGATACCTTTAAATTGCTCTAGTATGGCATTCATTTGGATGTGCATTTGATTGAATCCAATTTGCACGTCAGATGCGAGTGCTTCATTAGCAGCTTTGAGTGTTGCAATGCTTTGTGCGTTTTCTAGTATTTTTTTATACATGTTTATTGTATTTTTATCTATTTGCTTTTTTAGAATCTTAATTTTTGATTCTGGTGAGTCATCTTCATCGTCGTCACCCATGGTGATATCACGAATGTTTTTAATTTCACGTAATTTTGGTTTAATTGTTTATGTCACTTACAGTTAAACGGGCAGGTAAATTTCCGGGGCTTGGTTCGTTGTTTTTGTATCACTTTGCACTGGATGTTGTCTTCTGGCACATTTACACTTATCACTTTTGTACATAACCTGTCGGACACTGATATTTGCAACGTGACTGTACGCTACCGAGGTCATGCGTTAAACGTATTTATAGAACACAAATTATTAGCTAAATTTACATTATTTGATACCCTTGAATGAGTATCCACATCGTAACACATCGGATTCAAATTATATACAGGTAGTACTGGTGCTGCATTATTTTTTAATGTTGCATTATTATTTGTAATTAAATTTCTATCAAAACTATATTGATCTGATAATGGCACATTAAAAGCATCCATACGTGACTCTTGTGAACAGTTAAGCAAAAATTATTTGTATTTTTATTTTGTGATACAAATAATTTTTTTACCGCCCCAGTACTTTCTCGACATTGAGACGAATACATAAATTAATTATGAATTTTACCTGAGATATCATTTGCATTTTTTTTAATAAATATTTTTTGTCCGTCACGTTCACATATTTTTACATTATTTATTTTATCAGATTGGGGTTTAATCTGAATATAATCATCCTTCACATACACGGTGGCTTCTGCAGGAACGTCGGAGCCCTTGGACAATGCACGGGCTTGGTCTTGTTGTAAATATTGGCCGCCCATCTCCACACTAGCACACTAATTTCTACTTACAGTTTTTTGATTTGTTTCTTGTAGGTAACTGTGTTTCCCATTTGAAAAATCAGTATTGCTTCTTGCATGGAGTTGCTTCCATAATAATTTTCTCTGCCTCGAGTTGTAACGAATTATCTTCGTCGGGTATGTGTAGATTTGTTGGAGAGTTAATGGGGAGACAAAATATTTTATTTATATTTTTCACAATCTACAATAGAAACATCCATATTATACTAAAACTAGGTAATTTGGTGACACATAGAATTGTTGACGGACGGGACCCCAAATATATAACAACACTTACCTAAGTCTGCCTAATAAACAACTTGAGTTAAGTGTTATTAAGGCCACACAACCTTACGTTGTGCACATGCCGTCAAGTACTGTGGTTTTGCGAGCAGTCGCAAAAGGCTCCGAGCGGGGAAACAAAAAAATGGAGCAAAAACTCACATATTTATTTTATTTATTTTACCATGATGTTTTGTAAATTTATAAAAAATTTGGCAATTAAATTTTTTAAACTTGTTAAATTTCATTTTAATTTCCATTTTATACATATTATATTGAAATTGTGGAATGGCTTGAATCGGTCATATCAGGATTGTTATTGCTGTAACCCTAGTTTAGATTTACAACTTAAATGTAAATAATTTGTATTGAGTTAGCAATAATAAATCAATAGTTAATTTAATCAACTAAATATAGCCGTTGCAATAATTGCATACTAATTAAAGAGAGTTGTTTATAGCAATTTACAGTATACATGTTTGTGTTGTGCAAACTAAATACGGAGAGAACTTTAAATAATGATACTATTCCTTAATGAAGTATTGATAGCAAATAATATGTAAAGCGCAGATAATTAAATGAATCAATGTATACTTCGCAGAAGCTAATTTAATCGAGAAGATTATACTTATTTAATCATTTATTAACACATTTGTGGTTTATTACAACATGTTTCATTATCATTTCTAAGTATATTATTCATACACAATATTATTTGAATGGTTAATAAATTAAATTTTTATTTTTCTGCATTTTTTAATATTAAATAATTCACCAACTATTTAAAACCAAATTGGATTGATTGATATATAAATAATAATTTCAGTTTCTTACTATGCAATAAATCAATAATTGCGTAATACACTAACACAACTTTATTATTGTTTTTACCGATTTACTGATACGGTATCGCTTGGTGGTAAAGAACAAATTTAAACAATTGATGTTTACAAACACAAAATTTTTGATAATATGTTTATACTAAAAACTGTTATACATTTCTGTTTGTGTATAACTTTTTAATCTGACTATGTTTATATGTGACAAGAAATTATTAGAAGTGGCCATGTAGGCGATGATGAGCCACTATTATTTTTCTACAGCAAGCATGTTGATGTTAACAAGAAACATGTGAATGTCAGTGTTGGGCGTATTGTTATTTTAAAAAGTTGCTTTTTCCTTGCCCCAGAAAACTTGTTTGAAGTGAGTTGATGGGACCGACGGCTTATTAGGTGACTTCCAAATCACCTCGATCAAACTCTTTCTGTGGCATGATGGGATACATTTCATTGGCTCCTGGCGACTTGAATGGTTTGAATGTGTTGATTCCCCATTTTAAGTTGCAATGATTAATTATGGTTTTTGCCTCTTTTTAGTCCATTTTGTTTGGCAATTTTAGGTCTTCTTGATTATGAGTTTTTAGAGCTTGGGAAATGTGTCTGCAGCAGCTTTTGCAGAGTGCTCTTGACCAACTCGGTGTATTTCCCGTTTTTGGTCCGCAGAGATCCAATGTTCTCAGTACAGTCTTTGCTTAAGGTTTTTTAAAGGCGGGAGCATGTGGGGCCGCTTTGAACGTATCACAGTATCTCAAAACGTTATTTTGGAGAATCCTAGGAACAGGCACCTTAATCTATAAGCAGGATGTGTTGGTTTTTTTTTAGGTTTTGGTTTGGAGTTGATTACTTAATTTTTTCAAACTTCTTGTTGTGGTTGTGCTAAACTTGTTTGGAATCTAGCCTGGGAGCTTTTAAAAAATTGTTTTTTGTTTGTTCAGACTGTGTTTGTGTGCCTAGGAAAATATTTTGAGCTTCTTTTTTGAGAACAGGAATATTTGCAAACAGCAAGTAGTTTGTGAGTTTGTCAGAATTGGTTGGAGTTTGGCCTGAAAGTTAAAAAAAAATTATTTGTTTTTTAAGATTTTTTAAATAATAATAATGGTTTGTGACTGTGCTAGAGAAGGTTGGAGTCTGGTTTGAGAGCTATAAGGATGATCCGTATTTTGTTAATTTTTTTATTTTGATTAAAACAAATTGTATCTGGAAAAATCATTTAGGGACGTGTTTTGGAGACATTTTCAAACAACAATTAGTTTGTGACCGAGCCAAAATTAGAGTTTGTCTTTAGAGTTTAATTTTGACATTAGATTTATACTTTTTTACTTTGTAGAAGTGTATGAAATAAGGTTTTTGACATTTAGTAAACAGCATTGAAGATGTCTTCTTGATTTTTATAATTTTTTCATTGCCTAATTTGTTTACTACTGACAAACACTTTACTACATGGTTGTTAACCTTTATTAAAACTTTTTGTCATTTCATTTAGTTCTGGTACAATTTTTAGAAATTTAAGGTTTTGCTTTGTATTTTAATCTTGTATCTTCTTATTTTTGTTGTAGTTTTTTTAGTTTATCAGAGTTATTGTTTGGGCCAATAAAGCTACCATGTTTTTTTAATTTATGTAGAGCATTGTTTGTTGCACGTGTTATCTTGTAAGTTATTTAAGACGACGTTAATAATTGTCAACAAAAGATGATGAGCATTTTTGGCAAACTTATGAGCAAATTTTTGTCCGTTCTTTGGTTAATAGTTATTTTTGTATGCCACGTAGAATTTTTGTAAAGATTTTCTTAAACTGTTAAAAATTGTTTATGGCTAAGTAATAATTTAACTAGAAATGGTTAGAGTTTAGTCGCAACGGGGTCTGCAAGTAGCGCTAAAATGTCGGTTTCTTAAGAAAATCTTGTTTTTTTTAGTATGCCATGGATATGTTTTGGTTGTTTCTTCATCTCCATATGGTGCATTCAGTTGCAATTAACTATTTTGTTAGGTTATATTAAAACTGTTATAATTTGTTACTGGCGCGTCTCCGGTACAAAAAGGCAGTGAGTAGATTCCGTTTAGTCCACCTTGATTGATTTTGCCTTGCTACGTGGTCGGCCTATCATTATTTCAGTTGTGCTTTTTGCGCCATTACATCCGTTATCTAAGTTCTTCTCTAAATTTCCTTGTTTCTGATTTTATATCTAATGCTAATCCCAAACATGGCCTTCTCCATTGCTTGTTGTGTAGTTTGGAATCTATTTGCCGTCTTTCTTGTTATTGCCATGGTCTTCATCCCGTAGGTGCACGATTCGTATATATTTTTTTTAAATTTTGTAGGGATTTTTGCCTTGAGTTTGAAGCCTAATTTTTCAAAGGCTGCCCAGCTGAACTCTATACTTCTTAGTGTTTTACAGATTGGTTTTCTTTACCTAGTTCTATTTTGTATCCGAGATAAACATAGTCGTAGATGTAATTGTACTAGCATTGTCTGTAGGTCATCTAAATTTGTGCTATGTGTAATAATTTTGGGCAGATGGTGCCCCCTTGCCGTACTTCTCTCTTCATTGGTATTTTGTCTGTTTTTAATTTTTGTCTATTCGAACTTGTATTGACACAATTTTGTATATGTTCTTTATAAGGTTTGAATTAATTCTCAGAACTGTCCAGGTTTCTACGGAGTCAAATGCCTTTTGGTAGTCCACAAAGGCGATGTAAATGGGTATATAATATTTGTTGCGTTTTTCAATGAAGGTTTTGAGTGTCTGTAGGTGGTCAGTACTTCTTTTGAAATCCAACTTGTTTGACTGGTTGATGGAAGTCCAGTTTTTGTGTCAATTTATTGGTAACGATTTTAGTTAGGAGTTTGTACAGGTGCAATAATAAGCTTATTGAGAGATAGTTTTCTATGTTGTTTTAATTTCCTTTTTTATGTAGAATGATAGCTTTTGCGTTTTACCATTTAGTTGGGATCGACTTTTCCTTTATACATTTATTTAATAGGATTGGACACTTTCTTGTAGACTTTTTCTTCTTATTTTGAGTATCTTAGTCGTTATGCGGTTTTTGCCTGGGTTTTTCTTGTTTGATAATTGGTTTAGAGCTAATTTCTAGGATTTATTTTAATTCAATATTTTGGATTTTCGGTCTGTTGTGTTGGCGGTTTTGGGAGATCGAGTTGTAGAAAATTCCCTAGAGTTCTTGAATCACTTGCTTGATTTCTTTCTGATTTCTGGTTAGTGTGTTTTGTTTATTTTTTAGTGTTATTTTTGTTTTTTTTTTGGGGAGAATTTGGATCTCAAGACCTTCATGTTTTTGTTGATTTCAATGGTACCTATTATGAGTTTTGTGTTGTATTATCTTTTGTATATTTTTTTCTTATATCTTTGTTTAGTGTTTTGTAGTTATTGTCCAGGTCTCTGGTCATGTTTTTTCTTTGCTATAATAATTTTTAAGTTTGTGAGTTCAGTTTACCGTGTTTCCTTTTTGTACATATTAACTTTGTTGCTGTTTGTATACTTTTGGTAATGTTTTTGAATAGTTTTTCTATCTGTGGTTGGGTATTGTTGTTTATTTAGTAGTTTATTTTTTTCGGATCTTGTGTTTACTTGCCGGTATCAAATCTGTTTAGTACGGTGACGTCTTGGCAGATATTTTTTTTGTTTGTAATAATTTTTACAATGCTGTTTGGACTTTTCCAGGTCCACATCTTTTGTTGTGATTTTTGGAAAAACGTATTTATGCAGAATAACTTTTTGTTTCTGCAATAGTCGATTAGCATTTGTTTATTGTTGTTTTTTTGCCCAGTCGAAACTATATTATAGTATATTCCCGTCTGTTTTCTGCCCAATTTTTGCATTAAAGTTTCCAATCGTTATCACAAATTTAGCGTTTTTGTTTTGTCTAGCTGTCGTAATGATTTCGTACAGTTGTTCCGCTTGAAATGATTTTTTTTTGTTTAAACATTTTGTTTACTGTATGTCACAGGTGTATTTTAATAGTGTGTACCAGTCTTTATAGTAATTTTTTAATCCCAAAAATTGTTTCTTGTGAAAGCCTAGAAAAGATTATTTGCCTCTGTGTGGTCTCGGATTGTCTCTAAAATCATCCTATCTATGACCTTACTTAAGAAGCATAAAAAACTGCAACTTTTGGTCTTTACCAGGTTTTGGAATATTTATAAAAGGTGAGCTTTTCTTATCCGTAGGAAAGTGCTCAGTTTGAAAAATTGCATTAGCAATGTTAGTTTAAAGCTCTATTTGATATTTTATTGGAGCCAAGAGCAGATTGAATTTTAGGTTTTTTGATCATTTTTCTGGTTCTGATTGGAAAAGGTCGAACGATTGCAAGAAATTGTTGTTTTTTTTTGGACTTTTTTTGACGTGCTCCAGATCAGTGTTTTTAGTTAATGAGGGGGGCAATTGAGTTTGAGGGGCTGTTAGAAAATGTTTTTGCCTTTCCTTTAATAGTATATTAATCTTTATTCTCGCCATGAATAGCTGGAATAGGAACAGACTTGCTGTTCCGTAAGGGTTTGAAGATTATCCACAATTGATTGTCATCTAATGTAGTAGATTTTTAAGGCTTTTATGCAACCTTATGGTTTTTTTTTAACTTTGATGTGGAGCCAGTTTAAATTCTTGTGATCTATGGGATTGTGATGCTTTTGCCATTAATGTTTTCAGCAGTGCTGTAGAAAATGGGTTTATTTGGACCCAATACTTGTAAACCTTTTTCTTCAACATAGTCAGAGGTCAACTCATTAGCATTGGTTAGTAAGTTGTTCTACGCTGGGTGCTTTAAGTTTAAGTTCCTATTAATTGGCATTTTAAAAGCAAACATGGAGTAACACGTCAGGTATATGATTATAAATTTGAAGGTTTAGTAAGATTGACATGATTTTTTGTTGAATACTTTGCAACCTTTTGCACATTTGGGTAGTCATTTTAAAGGTCTACTTTATATTATCAATATGTTCTTTTATTTTATTTTAAATTTAGTCTATATAAATTTTGCATTTATTTACATATCATTTGTTTGTTGAAGGGTAAGATGTTTACTAGAACTACCAAAACCTCAATGAAGGCAGAGCTTCCGCTACTTAAAACTTACGGTCCTGGAGTGCGTATGGTAAGTTAATTTAAATTAAAAAATATATTTGCTTCTAGATTCTTTCAAAAAGTATTTAAAAAAAATAATATTTTAATACATAAGTGTGCGTTTATGCTGCGTAATACATACATAATGTTACCATAGGCTGGGCTACTTGCAACAATCCTTGCTACGGCTATGTAAACAAATTGGTTTATTTTTCAAGTTTCTCGTGATAATCCTAGAGGATTATCGACGCAAACCTAAAAGGTTTTAGAGGCCTTTTTTCTTTATTTTCAGCCGTTTGTACTGGGGTCAGGCTACCAATGCCATCTTCTAGGTATTGAGAAAAGTCCAATTCGTCTGTGTAACAAACTTTCCCCTTACTTCCACCCCCTTCTAAGTAGCTTTAGTAGTACTGGGCTGTGGTCAGAGCTTATGCTGTTGAGCGTAGTTACCACTGCTTGCGAGTTGACGTTCTTTAGTATTGCTACGTCAAGAACGTCTCCTTTGTGGACCGCGACGCTGTGAAAAGTGGGTTTGTTTGAACTCAGGGCCTGCAAATCTGTTTGCTCAACGTAATCGAACAGAGCTCGATCTTTGGAGTTAGTTAATTGACTATTCCACAACCGGTGCTTCAAATTAAAGTCTCCCGCAATTATTGTGTGGTGGTGGTTATTGAAAACTGTATCAAAATCCGCTGTTTTAATACGGTTTTGCGGACGAATGTAACCTGAAGCAATCCTGTCCTGGCACGGTCACCACTATTGCGTTTGATTCAAGATAGATTAAGTTAGATGTATCCACTTTAGAGTGGTCCAATGATCTCTTTACAAAGATTAAAGTTCCACGCTTTGAGGGTACCACCGGCGCTGTCTCCGATACGTAAACGTATTTGGAATTCTTAATGCTTGATTCCGTTTGTGGACCGACTCTGACACCAGTAATATGTTTAAGTTCTGATCAAAGAAATTTTTTTCTACTTTGCCTATTTATTTTGTAATCATTGGCATTTCAGAAGCAGATTTGGAGTAATACTACGTCTGGTCTATTTTCCATTTTAGTTGAGAGAGAGAAGACAAGAGATTGGCCATGAGTTTCATTTGAGATTTGCTCATCTCTTTTAGAATTTTGGCTAGTTTTGCAGTTGTTAGCTTTTGTTGCGCAGGAGAAGCAACAGCCGTTGCAAAAAATTTGCCGTTTTCTACAGGATTCCGGGGACCTGTTGGCTGAGACAAGGAAGAATAAACCTGGGTCGGCGCGGCTTGAAATGTACTACCCTCGCCATTGCTCTCAGGTATGCTTTGCATCCTTTGTAGTTAGCCGGGTAAGGCCCACGAACATATAACGCATTTTGGCACTGATTTGTTAGGGCAGGCCACCGATTGGTGGAGCCACGAACATATTTTGCAGACCTGATCTGCGCTACATCTGTTAGCAGTGTGTCCGTGCCTCTAGCAAAGCTGACATTGTGGAATGTCGTTTGATTTCTTTTTATGTTTGATTGCGATCAAGCCTAGTAGATCCGTTAGGTTTAAGATCTTTGCGCCCTTTGGGAGTTGCACTGCGATCATGGAGAACTTGATGAATGGGTTGACTCATCCTGTGTTTTCTTTTTTTTTTCCTTGACTAGGATGTAGCTATCTTTGTCTGCGATTCCCTGCTCCGCGGCGGTTTCCGGCTGTTTGGGGTCCTGGTGGCGGTTGTCGTAGCTTTCGTCCTCTAAAAGCAAATTGGGAGCTTGCCGTTTCATCTTGCCGCCCCCCAGTTTAGGGGTGGTTTTGCCGCCTCTTTGGTCAAAGCGGCTTTGGTCTCTTCTTCTTGGTTAAGGGCCGTCAGGTCTATTGGTTTAGGCTGATATGCCATAAATCTAAACTAACTAACTAACTTGAAGGGGGCAGTAGCAGTGGTGACGGTGTTAAGGGTTGCAGACTGCTGGACGATGATCGCAGTCTTCTTCTTGATGGTGGCCTAAAGTTTATTGTTTTGCTTTTTTATTGCCATCATCTGGTCGCTCATGTCCCTTATCTGCGCTTGCAGGGTCTTGATGAGGTCCTTGGTCCTCTGTTGCGAGAGCGAGCGGCCATTTTCTTGGGACCGATTGCATTGCTCGCTCTTCCTCCTGCGGTCCCTTTTTACTTCTTTCTGGGTGGTTTTGCCGGGCGCTTGAGTTAAAGGCCCGGCTTTAGATCTATTAGATATTGAATGGGGTTTACCTAAACCCTTCTTAAGTTTTTTTTTTCTTGGAGTAGTTCACCAATTTTTCTTTTGTGAGCTGGACTTCTTTTGGGGCGATAACATTGCTCTCCTGCTGGATTTTATCGGTGCTTTGTCCTTGGGCTGAAAGTTAGGTGCAGTAGCTGGGGAAGATGCAAGGATCTTTTTGACTTTGATGAGAGAGGTTTCTACCGGGGATTCCGGTGTTGTGGCAAGCTGGGTGGTGAGTCTGGCGACCAGCGAGATGGTGGCCGCGGTAGAAACGGCTGCGTTAGTTGATATTTCTTTGGAGATGTCCTTGTGCAGATCACAGAAGATCTTGTCAAGATCAAGTTGGCTCTGTTTTATGTTATTTGCGAGAATGTTGATTCTTTCGGCCTTGTCCTCGACTATCCTGATGACCGTTTTTTAAACTTCTGATTTTTTTGTTCTCCTTTTTTAAACTCGACGTAGAGATAAGCCAGTATTGGTATATTTTTAGTTTGGGTACGTCAAGATCGGCTGGTGGATCCATGCTGGAAAAAGACCCTAAAGTAAAAAATCTCCAGATAAACCACTTAAAAGATGGATAAAAAATTTGTTGTTAGCATTAGAAAAAGGATAGAAGACAGATATCAGGACTTAGTTTTAAACTGCAAAAAAGGAGAAGAAGCTGGACAACCCAACACACATTTCGACGTTGCATCAAGGAAAACTAAAAGTTTAAATAAACGCGGAGGATGATACTTTTGAGAGTGGCCAGCGCTTACAGAACGATATTGACTAAAACAATACAGGTAGTCATGGGTGCAATACTCATAGATATAACAGCTAAAGTATAAAAACTTTCTTTAGACCCAAGACACTTTCCGAAAGTGAAGATTGTAGCAAGCTTGAGATCCATAAAGACAAAATTGAAAACACAGTACAATGAACAAAAAACTAATTCTAAACCTGGAAATGTGTGTTAAATGCCCATTTAGAAAGCATCTGATCAACTGTCAGAAGCAAATGTACAGCATAAACTTACCCTGTATATTAAAATGTTATTTTAGTCATTTTGTGCGCAGATATAAAGTATTTGATGTATTTAAACTCATTAGTGACAAAACTTGATTAAATGAAATAACTCAATTTAGCAATCACAGCGGCTTAGAGTCAAGACAATTGTTTTGGTTTTACAATCTTTATTAAACTATTTGCATATTTGAAATGTAATTAACTGATTTTTAGTTTATTGTTATTATAATATTTATTGAAATTTACTAGATTCCGGTACCAAAAGTAGCAAGCGTAGTTTTGAAGGCAGGAGGCTCTTCAAGACATTCCTCACGTGTTCCAGCACCTAATACCCGCTCGTGTTGCGCGGTAAGATATTAATTTTATTTTGTATGTAGATCTTTGAAGATCAAATATTTAGAACCATTTTTCTTAACGGTAAGATGTGGCCGCTTTCGGCACTTCTAAAGTACACCTTACACTTCAGTTTAATTGATTTAACTTTACTACTACTGCTGCTTAACAATTTATAAGATACGAATACCTAAATTATAGTTATATAATAACGTTTACATTATAAATCTAAAATTTTGCACATTTATGTATGTTTGTTTGGGTACATTTTAAGCAGCATTGTTGCTGACATGCAGAGCAACTTTGTTAAGAACAAAAATAGTCATTTTTTTTTTAATTATTTAGATTTGCAAACAAAAACAATGTTTTGTTTTGTTTTTACTTTACAATTAAGTTTTTTTATTGAGAAAGGATTGGTCCAATCATAACAAAATATTGTTTGTAGGTTTTGATAAAAGGTTCACATCTTTTGACCGCATTACGACTTTTGTGATTAATTACTATTTTACTGGATAAATTTTGACAAATTTACAAAAAAAGGCTTAGGGAGGGAGGAGGAGTTAGTCGCTCCTCCCTTCTCTTTGGAGATAAGAAAATGGTTAATTGAGACTTTAGCGGAGGAATCCGCAAAGTCAGGCTTTGGAAGGTCTTGAGACAATTGAGGTGCCAGTTTTTGGTAGTTCTCCAGATATGGAACGCATATTTGATCATGGTCTGATGGTAGAAGTGTAAAATCGGGTTTTGTTCCGGATCGACTGCATGTGCAATTTGTATGTGAGTCTTTTGTTAAAGGTTATCTCCAAATTATGCAGCATTGGACTACCGTATGGGAATGTCGTTTAGATAGACGTTCTTGTGGAGGGTGGTTTGTCTCCGTGTAAAAAGAACAGCCTTGATTTTTTCTGCATTTACTTTGACTTGCCAATCGTTCAACCAGTCTTCAAGGTTGATGGTGGTTTTTTGTATTCTTATAGTAACCACCTTGGTTGACTTTGAAGTACTGTGTCGACAGCTTATTGAGCCATTTTAACTCCGTGCGTTTTTCCCGAAAATACGTCAACGACAAACAGATTAAATAGCAAAGGTAAATATGTTGCTATTAGTATAAGACGCAGAAGGAAATTATTTTTGTGCAGTTTTTAAAGAAGTCAATGTTTTAGACCTTATCAAAAGCTTTTTTCACGTCAAAAAAGACCGGGTTGTGGTTTTCTTTTGTCTGAATTTTTTGACTATGTGGTCCGCATGGTGGACAGCTGAATGACCCCATCTGAATAAATGTTAGTGGGCGGGGAGAAATTTGGGTTTTGTCCAAGATCATCTTTCCTATGACCTTACTTAAGGTGCATCAAAGACAGATATTTTTGTAGTTTTAGGGAAACTTCTTGTTTTTACCCGGTTTGAGTATGTTTATCACAAGTGAACCTTTCTTATCTGTAGGAAAGTGCCCAGTGCCATTATTGCTTTATGCAATAATGATTTTTTTTGCGGATTAATGTTTTTGCATTCCAGAGATTATGAGAAGAAAGCCCAATCCGTTTTTCTTGAAAGTTGACGTTTTGAGTATTGCTAGGTCAAGAACGTCCTTTTAGTGACTAGCACAACTATAATGTTCATCCAGGTTTTTGAAAAAAACAGTCATGACGTTTTAATGAAATTTGTTGAAGTTTGCCGTTGTCAGTTTTGGTACCGATGGAGGTTTGCAGGGACCTGCATTTTGTGATGAAGAAGTAGACCTGGCCTGAGGCCGGCGCGGGTTTGGTTCCCGGCCTGGCGTTTTTATTTTGAAGTATACCTTACATTCCTTGAAGTTGTGGATGTGGGCCAGAACAAATGGATAGTGTGTCTTTGGCCGGCAATTGGTGAGGAGTAGTGGTGAACATAGTTTTAGCCGTATCACCGTGCTACTGGCATTGAAGAATGCTATTGCCACGTTTATTTGATTCTACTAAAACTTTCCGGCTCAGGAGCTTGGCCAAGTCTATAACTTAGGTGTTTTTTGCTTCTTTTAGGAGTTGCTTTGAGACCGTCAAAAAACAAATAAATTTGTTTCTCATGCTGTGGATGTTTGAAAGAGAAAATCCAAGGGTGAGGTGTTTTAGGATGTACTTGATTACTACTTTTAGGCAGGGTTTTTTGGTGGTCGACTATGTGTGGAAGCAGGATTATCTTTTGATGGCTGTCGAACCGCTGTCGCTGGAGACAATTGGGGGATGGTTAAAAGTCTTTTAAGTAATTTAAAGATGGGAACTACCTCGTGTTTTCTTTTGCTTTTTCTGGACTACTTAATTTATTTATTAGAAAGTCCAGAGGAAGCAAAAGAAATGTGGAATCTTTCAGTATTCTTGCGGGTCATTTGGTGGCAGTAGCGGGGAAAAAGATTGCCAATTTTTGGACGCTAAGGTTTATGACGGCGGCTGCGGTGTTGTTCTCTGCAAAGACGAGCTGATGGTGTGCGGTGATGGTTTTCCCCTTGTCTTCTGGAAGAATGTTATGCGTGGCTGGACACTTGAGAGAAGCTGAAGCTGTTGTTTTGACTTCATCTTCATCTTTCAACTTCTTTTTTTGGAGCGGAGGCATTGGTGGCGGCCATTACGGCTATGATGTAAATATCATTTTTTGTAATTAGGTTTTATTTTATGTGTAAAGACTTTAACTTTTTTCGTGAAAACATATTTGTGTTTTTTATTAAACAATTAATTTTAATATGTTATAATTTTGATTAGGATTCTACAACTGATGATGTCCCGACACCAGAGGCTGTAGTGAAGAAACCTACAAAATCACACAAACATTGTCACTACGGAAAGCGCCACCAAAGGAGAGCGCACCATGAACGTAGAACGCCTCGCACATCTCCTTCATCTACCGAGGTAAAATTTAACATTTTTGCATTAAATTTGATTTGTGATTATATACTTTTAATTAGTTTTTAAAATAATTTATTATTGGATTTGGACAAAAACTAACATTTTTTAACTATGCCGTTAATTACTGGGTAGTAAATTACGGTTTTAAAATAAAACAAATCTGTTAAGTGGTTCAATTGTGCAAATACGTGCAATTTAAATTGTTTTTTTTTTGGCTTGGTGTTTACAGTGCGTTTTTATTGTTTTTATTGTTTTTTTTTTTTTAATTTTAGGCCGAAGCTGGTTCCTCTCCAACCAGACCTGAAGGTAAAAAAATACGGAACATATTATTTTATAGCTTTTTAGACTAACAAACAAAAACAAAATATTAATATGAATTCTCTAAAGCTTTATTTTTGAAATTGTTGTAGAAAATTTGACAAAATTAATTTTTATCTAGTAATAATTGCTTGTTAAGTCAATGTCAGTCATTGGTCTTATTTTTATTTTATACAAAAATTGTGTAGAAAACTCTTTACTTCATGCAGAAATTTTATTAAATTTATTAAAAGAATAAATTCTAAATCAGTACTAACTGCAAGAAACTTTAGATTGTGGCTGCATAAAGCTCAGCAGGTTTTTGGATTTTACAATACTGGTCACGACTTAATCCTAAAATACTTGTATATGTTGTCAGGATAACCGTTCTAACTTTTTAGCCAATAAATGGCAACAATTTCTTGGGGTAGATGTAGTGATCTTGAAGACAAGTAAAAAGTTTTGAGGTTAGTGTTATAAAAGAAACGATAAATGATATTTTTTTAAACTTTTACTAAAATTGATGCAATTACATTACTGCCGCTCACATAGTAGTTTTAGATTTGATCATTTAAAATTAATAAATGATGAATTTGATGTAAATTGCTTATTCATTTAGTAAGAGACACATACACTCGTGTTTCAGGGTATGCACCCATTATCAGTGACCCTAGCATCTCACTGGTTGAAGAGACACATAAAATTACAGTAATTACAGTAATTATTTTGACAGTTTTAGATTTAACGATAATAACGTGCTACGTTTTTTTATAAACAGCTTTTTAATAGCACGCGTCAAATGTGAAACTTTTTCTCATTAAGCGACGAAGCACGTTTGAAATTTAATTTATGCACACAAGTAAAATAATGTGTACAAATGATTCTAAGCGTTAATAATGAATAATAACAGTGTTTTTTATATAAGTCAATCTGTACTATGTGAATCAAAGATTTACGGGATAACGCGCCATTGATTTTTGCTGACTACCAATGTGAGATAAATTACAACAGTCTCAACAAATAGTGTATATGCCTATTAACAGCAAAGTGTATCTCATCTTTTTCTATACACTTGCGGTATAGGGGGTTCATTCCCATTCTCATTCTATGCAAGTGTTTGTTAAGACCACAGTCTGGTTATTTTCTTTTTCTTTTCACTATTTTTGCCATCTTTACATCATATTCTCTTTCGCTCGTCTTTTGGCTTTTATACCTAATCTTTCTTCCACCATCAAATCTGCGGGTAGTGTCGCCGCAATTACTTCTAGTGCCTCCTGCGACACCGTCCTGTAGGCTCTGCAGATCCTTAACGAACTTGCTCTCATGGTTTCTCTTACTTCTTTTTTTTTTTTTTGGTTTTCTGCTGAGCCAAATGTAACTCTTTATTTCTCATACATTTCTTTATCATCTCTATTGCTAACTCTAACCTTTTATTTAGTATTTCTATATCTATATCCCTACCTACCAGACCCACGTCATCCGCAAATGCCGTTATTGTCACTTCTTCTGGCAGCCGCATCTTAAGTAGCTGATTATAAACTAATTTTATAGTGCAGAATTCTGTGGTACTACTCTAGTCAGCTTTTTTTTTTTTTTTTTTTTTTTTTAAGGACGTAGTGAGGTCTTGGCCTCAGCAAGTGGTCCTTGAGAATAACTAACGCAGGGCAATACCTTTCGGTTTTCTTCTCTACGTTAGTTCTGTTGTCATTTTGTCCTTATCATGTCTGTCTCTAGTCTATTATTAGTTTGAGATGATCTGCCATTCTATTGTTATTTAGCCTAGTTGTTTGATTTGTCCTTAGATGTCTTCTTGGTTTCTCTAAGTCTTCATTCACTTTTTTGTCGGCGTATCCTCTCTCTTTCATGAATATTTTGTGGAGCTTCATTAGGTGTACCCCCTTTGGTAATCCTAGATTTGCCAATTTAACATCTAAAGATACTCTTGAGTCTCCATTTGGAATTATTTCTTTGTATCCCCTGGTTGCCAAGTATACTCTGACCATTTCAAAGGTTACATTGTCAGTCAACTTCGAAATGCCGTATCTACCATTTAGAAATTCTCTGGTCAGTTTCGTCAGTTTGCTTTCTTTGAGCAGTTCTTTTTTTTTTTTTTCATTATTTCTGCAATTTCGGTTGGAACTAATGTTTCATTGTATATTTTTTTCTTGTCTACTTTCTCCTCTTCCATTCCTTGGTAGGCATAGTTGTCTTGACCTTTTTTGTATTTTTTTTTTCTTTTTTGCTTTTTTCTATGTTCTTTTGCTTCCACTTAGCTTCTCTTTCCTCTTTCCTTTGTCTTCTGTGGTTTTGTGTGTGTTTACTTCCATTTTTGTTTATCTATATCTTGAGTTTTCAAACTCCTCTATCTTTTTTCTCATTACTGCCGTTGCATAGTTTCTTAATGCTCTCCATTTGTTTTCGTCATTCAGGCAAATATTAATTGTTGAAGATTTATCAATTTTGTTTCCAATACATTCTCTAACTCTTTTCTATCATTCTCCCAAGCTTCGCACTCTATTAGCGTATGTTCTGCGTCGTCATACGTGTCTTCTTGGCAGAATATACATTTCTCTCCTTTTTCCATTTTGTTTATATTTTGTAAATACTTTCCAAAGGCTCCATGTTCGGTGAGTAGTTGTGTTGTATAGTAACACGTCTCCGGTTTATTCTCTACCCATTCCTTTATTTCTGGTATTAACTCTCTTGTCCATTCACCTTTTTCTCCGTCTTTCCACTGTGTCTGCCATTTTTTCATTGTTTTATCTCTTGCTTGTCTTTTTGCTTCTTGTTTACCATTTTCTTCATTTACCAGTTTCTTTATGTTTAATCTTTCTTCTACTATCAAGTCTGCGGGTAGTGTCGCCGCGATTATCTTTAGCGCTTTTTGCGACACCGTTCTGTAAGTCCTACATATTCTTAACGAGCTTGCTCTAGTGGCTCCTCTTATTTCTTTTCTGTTTTTTTTGTCTTTAAGGCATCTCCCCATGTTTCTGCGGCGTACAATAGTTTATTTTTGGCTGCCGTTGCTATTAGCCTTCTTGCCTCTTGTCCTGGTCCTCTCTTGTTTGGCATGAGCCTACTAAGCATTTCTTCCATTTTCTTTGTTCTTCTTACCGCTTTCTTAATCTGTTTGTTTCATCCTTTTGCTTCCAGTGTAACTCCAAAATATTTAATCTTCTTCCCTATGGTTATTATTTGTTCACCTACCTGTATTTTTTCGGTTCCTCTATTTGTCGATAACCATGCCGCTTCCGTTTTCTGCGGTGCTAATTCTAGCCCTTTACTTTTCATCCATTTTTTTATCATACTAATTGCCAACTCTAGCCTTTCCTTTAGTACTTGTATGTCTGCATCCCTACCTACTAAAGCTAAGTCATCAGCAAATGCAGTTATCGTCACCCTGTCTGGCAGCCGCATTCCGAGAAGCTCATTATATACTAAGTTCCATAATTTGGGTCCTAGTGCTGAGCCTTGTGGTACCCTTCTGGTCAGTTTAAATTTACCCTTCTTGGTCACTAAGTTTCTTCCTTGTAGATAACTCCATATTATCTTGATCGTTTTCTTTGTCAATTTTTTCTTTTTTGCTGCTTCTATAATTGCTTCCTATAGTACGCTATTAAACGCGATTTGTATATCCAACGCTATTATGATGCAATGCTGTCTTTTCATATGTGGGCCGCTGCTTCTTTTGCTACCGCTTTTACCTTCTCGATAGCTCCTTGCGTCGATCTCCCTTTGGTAAATCCGTATTGTTCACTTTCCCATCCACCCCTTTCTTCTATTTCTTTTTCTATTCTTCTTACAATAACTTTTTCCATTATCTTTGCTAATGTATAGGTTAAACAAATCGGTCTATACGTCTTTGATTTACCTGTTTCTTTCTTTTTCTCAATCAACACTAACTTTGCCTCTTTCCAACATTTTGGGAATGTTTCTTTATTTAGACATCTGTTTATTATTTGTCTTAGTTCTATTTCGTTTCCTTCTAACACTGCTTTCACTATCTCCGCTGTTATCTCGTCCGGACCTGGTGCCTTATTGTTAGGTAGTTTTCTTATGATCTGTTTCATCTCCTCCACTGTTGTCATATCTGCTTCCTCTTCTTCACTTGTCTCTGTTGGTTCTTTTACCGCTCTTCTTTTGGAGAACAATTTCTCAATTTTTTTCCCCCTTCCTCCTCCTTTAAGCACACTCTTTTTGATCTTTCTCCCAGTTTATTCATTGCAATTTTGTACGGTTTTCCCCAGGGGTTCTTATCTATGGAATCTATCATTTCTATCCAGCATCTCTTCTTGCTGTCTTTTATCGCTTTCTTTTTCTGTTTGGTCCACTGTTTGCATCTTTTGGTATTGCTGTTACCTTTTCAATGGCTTCTAGAGTCGTTCTTCCCTTTGTAAATTCATATTGTTTGTGTTTTTCTTTTCTTCTATTCCCTGTTCAATTTTCTATACGATAACTTTTTCTATAATTTTTGCTAATGTGTTGATCAGGCATATCTGTCTATACGTCGTTGCTTTGCCTATTTCTCTTTTTTTTTTCAATTCGTACTAGGTTTGCATCTTTTCAGCAAGCCGGAAAAAAAATTTTCTTCAGACATTTGTTTATTATTTGTGTCATCTCTATCTCATTTTCCTCTAGCGCTGCCTTCACTATCTCTGTTGTCATCTTGTCTGGACTTCCTCTACTGTTGCAGAGACTGCTTCTGTTTTGTCAGCTATTCCTGCTGGTTTTTTACCATTCCTCTAGTGGAAAACAATTTTTTAATGATTACTACTTCATTCTCTTCTTTCTTTAGTCACACTTCCTTTATTCTTCTTAATTTATTCATTACTATTTTGTATGGTTTGTCTATGGATTCTTCTTTCTTTTCGGCATTTTTTCTTACTGTTTTTGATTGCTTCTTTTAAAGTCATTCTGTCATTTTTCAGTTCTTCTTCAGTTTCATCCGAATATTTTCCCCTTCTTCTTTGTCTTTTGACTTCTTCTTCCTTTTCTGTACTTGGAAATTGATTTTTCCGCTGCATTTCTTTTCTTTTTTAGCCGTTTTTTATGTTGCTATGGTAATG
Organism: Tachinus rufipes; assembly: GCA_963932245.1. Classification (NCBI taxonomy): domain Eukaryota; kingdom Metazoa; phylum Arthropoda; class Insecta; order Coleoptera; family Staphylinidae; genus Tachinus; species Tachinus rufipes. The sequence continues at coordinate 15,374,267 of OZ010750.1, forward strand.
TCAATGTATGATTTGGATCTTCCTCTTACAAACGTTGGTTTATCTCCTTGATTGCATATTGTAAGATTTACGGCTGTTATCATCTTCTCAAGAATTTGGCTTTTCCTGTTGCACTTGGTTTCTCCCCATCTTGTCAATTTTGCGTTGAAATTGCCTTTTATTAAAATTTGTGTGTTTTTTTGTTTTCTTAAGCTGTGTTCTAGTTCTTCTATCCACTTCTGATAATATGCCGTTTTGCAGTTTGGACTGATGTAACAACTGTACACTATCAAACCTCCTATCTTACCTCTTGCTCAGATAGCTGCATCTGAGTCCTTATCTTTTATCCACTCCCCACTTAGTTTGTTTTTATTTGGTTCACTTACTATTACTATGTCAATAGGTAATAAGTCTGATGAAATATTTAAATATTTCATGAGTGCCTACTGATTAAACTCTCCTTTAAATGATGTCTTAGAAATTTGCACCTTGTAGTGCATTGATCTTCCTGTCTAATTTATATTGATCTTAATGTGGGAATAGTTTAAATGTACCTAATGCACCAGTCTTATAGACGTTGCATAATGTTTGTGGAGAGCTTGTACAACGATTGAATTTAGACTGTCGGACCATTTGATTGTCTTTAATTTTTACATTAGGAGATGTAAGCAAGATAGATATATCTTCTTAAAATTAGCTTTGTTTGTTTGTGCCAAGCAGAGAAAAAGCTGATTCTTGACTTAAATATTGGCGTGTTGCGTCTGGTTTTCTAATGTTTGTACAGAGGACTTTTTATTGCAAGCATTGGGTATGCTTCGGGGAGGAGCTGGAATCTGCCGTTAAGAAGCAAATGCTTTGGTTGGAGTATGGCTTGTCTTCAACTTGAGATATGCTAGACAGGCTTTGTAACTTGTTGTGTGTGGCCTTTTGCACAAGTTGCAGCCTTGTTTTTTGTGTTAGTGCAGTTGGAGCTGTGCTTCAGCACATTTTACGCTAAAATATGCTGAATTGCATCTTTGTGAATTTGCAAATAGAGCTGAGCTAGGATCCAGCGCATTTGGTGCATACATAAAAAGTGAGTTGCAAATGACTAAAATGTGGCTATAACGCTGACAACGGTGGCATAGTATAATGTCACCAGACTTTTTTTTTGTATTTGACATGGACCGTGATGCTACTCATCTTGAAGAGAGACATGATTTTATTTTTGTGTTCTGTGCTAATTGAACGTAACACATGAGGAAAGGTTTCTCATGCGTTTAACGGATAAGGGTGCGTACTCCAGAGCGGTTAGATATGCTTGCACCGCATTAACTTTGATGCGTCTCTAACTGAAAGATGTAATAGAACACATTGTTGTTTTTGCAGTAAGCAATTGCAGTTTGAAACACAAAAAGATGCATGCTGATAAAGGGTCTTCCATTAAGAGCGCCCCCATTTGAAATGTAAATAAAACGAGCAATTGATGAGATATCAAAGATCTGTTTATTGTAGGTTGAAGGTGACAATATACCATTAAGAATGGAACAGAACATTGTTCAGATGGCTACTTCTGGAACGCCGGCACAAATGGAGACGCTGGATCCAATTTTCCATCACTTTTTCACACAAATATGGCGATATGTCAGCAATGACTCTTTCAATATTGGTCTGGAGCTGCTCTAATGTTGTTGGTTTGTTGCTGTAGACCACTGACTTAACGTACCCCTAGAGAAAAAAGTCTAGGGGCGTTAAATTGCACGAACGAGGCGGCCAATTGGTTGGGCCGTGTCTTGAAATAACACGGTCTCCGAACTTGGTCTTCAATAAATCGATTGTTTGGCCGGCTGTATGGCATGTGGCCCCGTCTTGTTGGAACCACATATTGTCCACATCGAAATCATCCAATTTGTGCCAAAAATAATCGGTTAACATGCTCCGATAGCGATTGCCGTTGACCGTAACGGCATTTCCTGCATTGTTGAAAAATAAATAAGGGCCAATGACTCCGCCGGCACGAAAACCACACCAAACAGTGAGTTTTAATGGATACAAAGGTGACTGGTTGATTTCCTGAGGATTTTCCTTTGCCCAAATGCGACAGTTCTGTTTATTAACAAAACCGTTTAGCCAAAAATGAGCCTCGTCACTCAGGATGATTTTTCGATAAAAATCATTATTCATCTCCATCTTGTCTAAGGCCCAATTGGTGAAATTTCTGCGCAGCAAATAATCATTCGGCTTCAATTCATGGGTTAGAACGATCTTATACGGGTGTATTCCAAGTTCTTTCCGCAAAATCCGCCACAATGTTGTTTGGCTGATCCCCAACTCCTGAGAACGGGCGTGAAATCGATTGTTTTGGTTGTTCGGCTACAGAAGCTCGTACAAGGCCAATATTTTCTTTGCTCCTGGCTGGTTTTGCTCTTTTCGGCACGGGAACATCCAATAATGAGTAGGTCAACTCGAATTTAGCCACTAAACGAACCACAGACCGTTTATCCGGACGATTATAACGACCAAAAATCGGAGTCAACGCACGTAAACTTGCGGTGACCAAATTTGAATGTTCGAAATAAAATTTAAATAATTTGCAAACGTTGCGCACACGTGTACTTCACTATGATGAAATGGTATAATGTCTCGAACAAATTGACGTTTATAATATGGAGCTAACTTCACACATGTTCAAATAGCAGCTATTCAAAACAGGGGCGTCCCTATTGGAAAACGCTTTATCATCTACCACGTTTATAGCACGGTCACTGGTAATGTTTATGGTTTTGAACATAGCCGACAACCTTTGAAATACGATTTTATTCTGTATGATATTAGGAGGTGAATGTTTTGTGGTAGCACCCCTTGGGGAAGCTTTCGAACTGTTTGGGCTTGTTCAGGGGTCTATGGAGTTATTAGGCAAACCTAAAGTGGTTGCTTAAACTTTACGGGCTTTGGTTGCTGCTTAAGACACCTGACTTGATGGGTCGGCTGATGGCTTATTTGCAAAGATAGCTGAAGATGACTAATCAGTGCCCTTCTTCTGTTTTTTATCTATTTTTATTGTTGCTAGGATGAATCATTCTTCTAGGGGCGGGATTTTTTAGTAGGTAGCGACGTTTATGTCTTGTTGAACTTCTATTATCTTTTTGTCTTTGGATGTAGCGAGTTTGACCGGGTGTTTGATTTCTTGAGAGAAATCCGGACGGGGGCGTCCGGGGTTTTCTTGGTAGGCTGGAGCAAAACTTCAGCTTCTGGCAAAAACGCTGGGTTCTTTGGTGCTTCTATGGACATTGGGAAAAAAAACTTTCAATGACGTGGGTGGCTGGATGTTTTGTTTGGCGATGATGGGACATCAAGTCCTCTGTGGAAGCGGTTTTTTGTTTTGACATCTTCTTGTTGATGTTTTTTTGCATTTCTAGTAATAGATCTTTTTGGTCCAGCCTGGTCTGCTTGAGGTCGTTTGTATAGATGTCAATCCGTTTAGACTCCAGGAAGACAAATTTTTTGAGCTTGTTGATTTTTTTTTTTGAGAACTGGTCGGTTGCTTGTTGTTGAATTCTTGGGCTTGCTGTCTCGTGAGTTTGCTTCTGGTTGTGCTCGCTGTTTCCATTTGACTAGGACTAGATCTGGTGTTTTTAGAGGTCAATGAACGTTGCAGTACCGGAAAGGTAGCTAGGTCTTCTATTTATTATAAATCAGGTAGGTACAATTTCAAACCTGAATTTGAAAAACAATTCCAAAAAAAATCAGTGGTGTCTTTTGAGTTATGAAAAATTAATAAAGGTGCACAATCATTTTTTTTTAAACAGTTTTTATATAAGCCAAAAAAAATCAAAAAACTAAGAAGTTAAAATGATAAATGTTTACAATAAACTAACAACACGTGTAATTCTCTAAAAATGATTTTTTACTTAAAAAATATTGCCGAATTTTGTACTATTTTGAGTTTAGAGTAAGAGGGCGTATTGAGCTAACCAATGTGGTTGATGTATGCAAGTACTACCATGGAGAGGTTCTAAACATGGGCTCTTTATTCTATGAGAGGGCCGGGCATGTAAATGGAACGTGCTCGATTGTCTTGACATCTATTTTACATTCTCTACACGTTGAACTGTTTCCAATACTAATTGTGTTTTTTTAGTTGGAAGTTTCCTGTTATGATTGCTGGCAAGTTTTTTGGGGCAATCATTGCTTTCTTTGCCTGTCTTCAGCCTGAAGTGTCATCCAAACGCTTTTTAAGTGCGTTATGTGTGTTAATTTTTAGTACGTAATTGAATTTGAGTAGTAAAGCGGTCGAGGGTTCATGTCAATACTCTATGAGAATTGGCCTTATACGAGCCAGCCCGTTTGCCTAAATATTTACTTATTTTGTTGGAAATATAGGCTGCTGAAATAAGAGCAAGGTGATATTCAAAAAGCTTTGATGTGATTTTAGGCTTGTTTAAACAAATAAGGCCGCTCTACTATTTGATTTAGAATTTAGACATCTTACCAGATATTTTGTAGTTTACTATTGCTATAACCTTCTGGTAAAAATATTTTGAGATCTAGGTCTTGCGAGAAGATTTTTGCTTCACTGGTGTTTTCTTAACAGCTTCCTCAAGGAGGATACAGTGTTTGCTAACCCTTGCAGTGTGCTAAAGTATAATTGCTTTCAGACGCAAAGTTGTCATTGTCGCCATGTCCTTAATGTAAACGTCAAAGGGTGGCAGACACAACATAGTTGCAGTTGGTGTTCGCATGCTACGAGTTATACTTGAGCATGCAATTTGTTTCAACTGGTTTAGTTTGCTTGTAGACGTTTTTTGTTTAACTTTTGGCTACCGTTTTAGTGCCGTATGTGAGCATAGGTTTTATGACGGCTGTGTACAACCATAGTACTATTTTTGGAGACAGTCTTTATTTTTTCCTCACAGCTTGTTGGCGTTGCCAAAACGACATATGAATTTTTTGTATTTTATATTTAGATGTGGTCCCCATATAAACTTGTTGTCAAAAATCATCCCAAGGTATTTTAGTTGATAGCGGTAGTGATGTATTATTTTATTCATCTAATAAATATAGAATTTTTTATTTCCACAAATACGCTCAAAGTGGATATTTTGTCTCTAAGTAATATTTTAATTTGGTCCGTTACATGATGTAGGGCTTACTTGGAATTTTTTTTTTGGGTGTATGCAATTGATCTTTTGCAAAATTGTTCTAATGTCTTCAAATAAAAAGAAGTGAGGCTGATAGTTACGCTTTGGTTTTGGTATGAATACGACTTTTACTTCTCTTCATGGTATAGGTATGCATGCTTTATAGATTTTTGCCAGGTTAGGATAATGTCTGCGCCTGACAGGCATAACCCCATCTAATTCTATGCCCACATTTTCAACAAGGTGACGAGCAGTTTTCCAGTTCTCTTTTGACGGGGTTGGGGTCACAGCGTTGGGTCAGATTTGTGCTGGGGCAGTACAGCCTAGGAAGGGGGTTTCTAAAAGTATTTCTGTTAATTTTAAAAGATTGGCTGTGTATTGGCCGTTGATTTATTTCAGGCTGTTGGGGGTTTTTGGATAAAAATGTGTTCAGCTCTGCAGCAGAACAAAAAGATCTCAAAATTTCCTGTTGACGTTGACGTATGCGTTTTTTATAATTTTTTTGGGCATTTTTGTATAACATTCAGTTTTGATTTTTTGTTTTGTTTACCACCAAAGTATAGTGTTGTTGAATTTGGTAACTAACCTAAAGGGGCACAAGTTTTTTTCAACTTATTTTTTCTATTTCTTTTACACTAATGGGTTTATTTAAATTTGCACATGTACTTAAACGTGTAAATACACGTTTTTAGTTTACAGTTAGTTAAACTTGAAAACAGCTTCCCACTTAGTTTGATCAATCTGCAGACTCTGATTTGTACAATCTATGATTTTAGGATTAGGGCTAATGTGTGCTGTGCGTCATCTCTAGTTTGCGGCATAGTGATGCTATGGCCGCTCAACAGTGATGCTTTTTTTTGTGGCTTGGGAGGAGAATCTTTTAAAGACTGAAAGTGTCGGATTCACCCACAAGAGGCAGGCGCCTACCGACTAAACTCCCCCCCCCCCCCCGGTGATATGCCTGGAAGTTGGAGACCTTAAGCTCATAAACCTTTCGTTGATAGTTGAAAGACAAGACAGTGTCGAAAAGAGGGGACATATGCGCCTTATAGGCTGAGGGAAGAGGAAAGGAGTTTTAGGATATGTTAATCGATTGATTAACCGGGCGCTTGTGTCGCGAAAATTCCTTATCTGGCTCGGCGAGTCGGGCCAGATCAGGATTGGAATGAACCGCGAGATTGTCGAAGTACTTTGCGGCCAAAGCTTCGATATGTCTGCGCAGAGGTGGAATCCCGAGATCGCTTTGAATATCGCAATTTCGAACGAACCATGGAGCTCCAGTGAGCCACCGCAAGGTCTTGCCTTGGAACGACTCTAACCTATCTATATGCGTATTTGCGGCGGTTCCCAAGACGGGGCACGCGTACGTCATCATGGGTCTGATGGTAGACGTGTATAACCGGACTTTATTCCGGAGAGAAAGACCACTGTTCCGTCGCAGCATCGGAACCAGAAGATTTTTAGCTAATTTAGCCTTATCGAGTATTGACTGCACGTACAACTTGTACGTGAGCCCTTTGTCAAAGGTAATCCCTAGACTTGGTAGAATCGGACCACGGTATAGGAACGTCGTCGAGACAGACGTTATCATGAGGTGCATTCCGTCGCCATGTGAAGAAAACGGCTTTGCTTTTTTCCGGATTGACCTTTACTAGCCAGTCATCTAACCAGCATTCCAGATCGTCGGTGGTTTTTTGTAGCCTAGAGGTGATCACCAGAGGTGACCTTGACGAGTACAAAAGTGCAGTATTGTCTGCGTATTGTGCTATTTTAACCCCGTGCTTCGATCCCGAAGGCATGTCAGCAACGAAAAGATTAAAAAGGACCGGAGAGAGAATAGAGCCTTGAGGGACCCCTGCCGTGATATTTCGCGTGGTTGAAACGTGTTTTTGAATTCTAACAGCCAAGGTTTTACGGTTTAAATATGAGGCTATCAGCCTTATAAGACGTAGAGAAAATTGTTGACTGTGAAGTTTGTAGAGAAGACCCTTATGCCAGACTTTGTCAAAGGCTTTTTCCACGTCAAAAAGGACCATCCCTGTAGCCTTTTTTAACCTAAAACCTTCCACAATGTAATCAGTCACCCGATTTAACTGGTGGACCGAAGAATGCTTCCAACGAAAACCGTGCTGATGCGAAGGAAGTAAATTATCCGAATCAACGTGATCCTGAATAATATCTAAGATAGCCTTTACTATGACCTTACTCAAGGTGCATAGTAAACTGATAGGCCGGTAGTTTTGAGGAAACCGCCGGTCTTTCCCAGGTTTTGGGATATTTATGACAATTGAGCTTTTCCAAACCGTAGGAAAATGCCCAGTGCGAAGGATCGCATTAGCAATATTGGTGAGAACCATTATCGCTTTGTGCGAGAACCATTTTAGCGCTCTATTTGGTATTCCGTCAGAGCCTGGATCAGACCGGATTTTTCGTCTCTGTATAATTTCTCGTATTCGAGACAGCCTAACGCTTTGCAGCGGCATTGGAGTTCCAGGCTGTCAGCAAATACTTCGGCCTTTCCCTCAAGCGAGTATTGTACCCCATTTTCGCCATGAATGGCTGGAATGGGGACCGGCCTGTTCCTTAAGGACTTGGAGACCTTCCACATTGGATGATCGTCCTCCGTGAAGGATTCCAAGGTATTTTTCAAACACAATTCTTTGTGGGACCTTATGGCTTTTCTCACCTCACCATGAAGAGAATTTAATGTCATGCTATCTAAGGGGTCGCGATGCCGCTGCCAAAGGTGCCTGGCGGCATTTCGTCTACGGATTAAGTCTTCCACGTCCCAAGATAGTCCGAGAGGATTATCCACGCGAACCTGATCTTTTTGCAAAAATCAAAGTTCCATGCCTTAGTCTAATTTCCGACGACCCCAAATACGTAAAAGTATTTGGTAGTCTCAACGATTGGGTGGGACGGTGGTTTGTCTCGGACACCAGCATGATGTCGAGGTTCTCTTTGATGAAGAACTGTTCCACCTCACCCATTTTTTCTGAAATGCCTCTGGCATTCCAGAAACAAACACGAAGTAATGGTTTCTCGTTAGCCATTACAGATTCGGAAGAAGAGCAGTCATGATTTTTTTTTGAAAATCGTTAAAATCGTTCAACAGAGCGACTATCCTGTCATCCTGACTCGCTACCAGAGGAATTGCCGGTGGAGCGACCGCGTTTGCAAAACATTTGCCCGTGACAACTTCAGGTTTGCGGGGACCTGCGGGCTTAGATAATGACTGAGCCGAAGCCGGAGCGGCCCCGGGAGTCGAAGAGGCTGATTTATTCGCCTTGCCGTGCGAGGCCAACATTTTCTAATAAAAAGAAATCCTTTAAAATTGGCGGGATGCGGACCCGCGCAAAGAGCACACTTTGTAGGTGTGTCTTTAAGGCAGACCATCGATTGATGGGGCCCGGAACAGATGCGACAAACTGGCGCTTTAGAAAAACAACGTTTAGCCGTATGGCCCAAACGTTGGCATTTGTGACATTGAGGAATGCCACCACCACGTTTTTTTGGCTCAACTGAAACCTTGAGACCAAGGAGTTCTTTCAACCCCATAATTTCAATTGATTTGGCGCCTTTAGGAAGCTGCACCGAAACCAAGCTAAGCCTAACGTGCTCGTTTCTCATACAATGCACGTTGGAAGGGGAGAATCCCAGATCGACGAGAGCCTGACCCACGTCCTGCTCAGTGAAACATTCGGCAATGTGTCTGATGACAATTTCAAGACACCTCTCCTTGGCGGTTGACCAAGTGAGGAAGCCCACACCCGCCGATTTGAGGTAGACAGTTGCCTTTCTGTAGTCGTCAGAAGTGACTGGCGCCATGCTAATACCCTCTTGGGTAGTACGCGAAGAAAGGATAACAACTCGGTTATCCTTGAACCATTTAGAAGTAGCCGGGTATTTGCTTTTGTCAGTCAAAACAAAAGCCGGCGGACGAGATTTTGAAGAATTATTATTCGCGGGAGTGTTAGCGGGGGGATGAATTACGTCGTTATTCATAAGGCCTTCGCCGTCGTGGTTGAGGTCCGCGGCAATAGGCCGGAACTTTACAGGGCAGAAGGCCCTTTTGCCATTTGGCCTGAAGGACCGGCGAGAGGAGCCGCTGATGGCTCGTTTCCAGTGGCTGAAGGCTGCTGGGGAGTGGCTGAAGGCCTTATTAATGGTGGAAAAGACTCACCCGAAGTCCTGCTCCGTTTGGCGGCCTTCTTTTTCTTCTTCTTGTTGACCTCCGTGAAGCCGTCTTCTTCATCGGAAGTTGGGGGCGGAGCATTTTGTGCACGGACCGCTGACAAAACGTCGGCTGCGACTCGGTCCTGTTTTTTGGGGGCGTAGCCTCCCACGTCTGGATCGGATCCATCATCGGAGGGGGTAGAGTCGTGGCGGCGCTTGTTCCCGCCGGTAGGAGCCCCCAGGTTCATTACCTGAATCTTAGGTGCTTCGGCGGTGGGGGTGGATCCGCTGCTCTTCAGGGACGAAACGAATTCATTAATTCCCTGAACCTGGTGGGACAGAGCAGCCACTCTGGCGTTGGAGCCAGGTTTATCCCTCGCTTGGGACTTCTTCTTTTCCATCTTCTTATCCTGGGATAAGAAGCCGGCCGGGACGTCCTTGGGTACCTTCTTCATGGCTTTTTCAAGCTGCTGCTCCGGCACGGGTGCCATTGCAGCAGCCATCGACTTCTGAAAGGAAAATTTGTTTTATTTGCTGTATACAAGTATACAACAGACAGAACAAAAGATTAAAAAGTAGTTCGCTGTCGGTTGCAATGAAAATTGCAAATATTGCTGGAGCGTAGATAGAGCTGCATTCAAGTCGGCTGCTGGCAGTCAAACTGTTGATGCATTTTTATTTTAACAACAGTGATGCTGGTTGCATTGGACAATTTTAATGTGTAACGCTCATTGGTCTCAATTACCTCCGTTTCTATTGATTTTTCTTGCCGCTGTACATTTTTATTAGTTTAATGGTGGGTTTGTTGAACATATAGCTGAACAGATTTTCTTTATCATTTAGTGTGGATACGTTTTTCTTCCTTTTTCATAGAATAAAGAGTCGGCCCTCCGGTTTTTTTGACTTGGCGGTGTGAAAAATATAACAGTTTTTGACTTTGAGCTACTGGTTCTACTTTCTCAGACAATTTATGAGTAGCTTTACGACATCCGGTTTTTCAGGCTGCAATAAACAGTTTTTGTCAACCTAGGAAACCTAATCAGTACACCTCGTAGTTGTAGCTTTGGCCACAAAAATTGTATAACAAAAATAACTTTTTTTTAGCCAGTGAAGCGTCATCATCACAGGTGATTCTAAGGATTTTTGTATGTAACAGTCTACTGAAGGTAGGAAATATTTTGCCTGAAATGGATAAATTATTAATTAGATAAAGTATTATTCAGCTTTCTGATAAAAAACATCAAATTGGGAATTTTAGATTTTTCTTTAGTGTTTTTTTTACCCTTTTTCTGGGTTGTTTACGTAAGGACTAAGACGTGGAAAAGCAAATCTTTTTCTTTTGTGCTTCTGAGTTCAAAAGAAATGTTTTTTTTGCCCGAAGGCTTTAGGAATATCCTCTTTTGGTAATGAGGTTTTGATTTGGTTTTGACGAATTCTGTTTTGGGTTGCTGGATTAGCACACACTGCTTTGCCGGTTAAGGGGTTTGTTGGATTTTCACCAGCTTAACGCGTTTTTCTTTGTATTTTTACCTCAGCCCAGCAGATCCTGTTTTTTACACCGGTCTGGGTGTGGTTCAAAAGCGGAATAGTTTTGTACAACAATGAGGTATCCGTAGACTATAGTATAGTGAGGAGATTAAAATTTATTTCTCTGGCTCCCCACTATTTATGGCGTCTTATTTTGATTGTTAGTGTTACCACAGAAATATAACGCCGACCTAATAAGTGTGCGACCCGTTGCATAGTTTTTTACTTCCAAGGACTTACCCTGTTGGTCATCTGACTAGACAATTGATTGAGGTGTGTTAGTCTCAACCCCCCGTTTAAACAGAAATTCAAAGCAACGTGGAGTGTTGCTAATTCTTAGAGACTCATCTATAGGGTAACCAGCCACTAGGACCCCTTTATACTTCCTTACTGGTTTCCACGTACGGGACAAACACGTGGGTGGTCATTCTACAGACCCGACTATTACGTTGAGGGATGAGCGTAATTAGACTAGTCGTTCAATACGAGGAGGCTTTCTTTCCGACTGGACCCACTGACAAGGTTACAATCTTTGGAAGAGGAAGAACGTGTGTTTGATTAGTTATTGCCCTTCCTTATGGAAATGTAAAGTTGAGCAATATAACTTATTTCAAATTTAATTACTATCTCAAAAATAAAGCTGGGGATGTTTTATATTTATATAAAAAAATCTTTTGTTTGGCCATATCTCATAGACACACACTGTATGTAATTAAAAAATAATATGTATTATCTTATAGATTATCTTGAAAACTTGCATAGAATCACTGTGGAAGTAAGTTTATAAATTACTACACAAACACAAATAAATAACATATTTTTTAGGATGAGGCCATTGTCTCAGTGTTAAGATCCGGACGCAGGTTGGAGGACCCTGATACCACCGCACATCGCTGATAAGCAAGATGCTATTTTTGTTTAAGTCTTGATGCCAGCAAGACGCATACATATTTTAACTTTTATAATATTATTTTTGCTTATTATTTTATTAGATAATCATTAGGATTATTGTTTAATTGCTTATATTCTATAAATTAATAATATTACCTACATTAAATGGTTTATTTTACTATGATTCTTAATAATCATATTTTATTGTACTATATTTATTTAGTTTGTTTTGTATTTAGTAAAATTTAGAACATGGTAATTTTTTTTCAAAATTAACTAACTATTTTGGATTTAGTATAGTATTAAACTAAATCTACAGCAATTAATTAATTAAAATTTCAAATCAGTTAAAGAAAGATATTGACTAACCAAAAAAGGCAGAATAAACGTGAAATCAAATTGAATATAGATAATAACAAATTGAATAAAAGTAAAATCAATTGAACTTTTTTTACTCTCTACAAAGCAAACCATATAAAATAGTGATTTATATTGTATTTAGTTAACTAAAATTAGATTTAAAAATCAATTTGAATGTTGACTGTTAAAACATATATTAGTCTTTTTTTGAATCTGATTTTAGTTATACTATAGAATAGAATTTGTTTACTTAATATTAAAGCCGAGAGTACATTTGATTTAATACAAATTCAGTTTAAATTTTTCAAAATCATACATATTGTTTATATTATATAATATTAAACAAAGTTAAATCATTTCTAAAAAGCTTTCCAGTTTACTTCAGTTAGTTTTGACGATGTACTCTACTCGACTTCGCTTATAATGGACGAGAAAACCGATTTTTAGTTTATTACTTTAATAGTTAGAGTAGTTTTATCAAAATTATTCATTAAATACGAATTTCCATTATAAGCGAGTTTATTATATGTGTTTTAAGTTTTATAAAATATATAATCAGTTTTATGTATTACAAACAAAAAATGTTGAACAATTTGCTTTGCAAGTTAAATTAAACTACTACTATGTTCTCTTTTTTGTCTATTCTTTTTTACTAGTTGCAGTTATTTTAAAGTAAATTGTATAACATTTCTTGTTATGTATTGATGTTTTTACCTACAAGTATTGTAATTTTTGTAATTTTAATTGATTTATCAAAACGATGTCAATAAAATATAGTATTATAAATAGGGGAAATCAGATAAGCAAGAGCATTGTGTTAAAAAATATCACCTTGCACACAGTAAATAGGACAGAATCTAGAAAGTAATATTCATAAATTTGGTCAACATTAAACAGTTAATTAAATTATTTTATTTTGCATAATTTGAGTATTTTTGGACAATAAAAGGTTTATAAATTAAAATTAAAATTAAAATTGAAAGAGATTTCTGACTGATATGATAAACGTATATAATACGACTATATTTTATTATAAAAAATGTATCCATTAAATCTGTAATTTTTTAATTCAATAAATGTTCAACAAAACTTTTATGCTATTATTTGTTATTTTCTCACTACATATTTACAGTAACGCTACTGAAAAACCAAGGATGGTAGGCCTAGTACCCGTCTACAATTCTAGGGATTAAATAATCCCTAAAACAAAGTAGAAAAAGGTAAATAATTGTTTAATCTTACACAAGTCTACACTAAAAAATTGTTTTTTGATTTAACACTAAAAAAATCGTAAGACAACTAAATTTTTTCTGTTTAGATACTAAAAAAATTGAAGGGCTACTTTTTCTTTGTTTAGACATAATTTTTTTAAATTTTATACACTAATTAAAAATCGAGTCATACTAAAATACATTTTTCTACATTAAAAAATTGTAATAAGGACGAGTATAAGTTTTATATATATATATGCAAAAGTTGAACAAAAGTACAATTTTTTTTACATCTATTAAGAAATCTTAGTTTTCTAGAAGCTATGTCGACAACATGGTTGTTTCAGAGAAGATTATGTAGGATTGTAACACCTAGAAAACAAATTGAAGAAGATTTAGATATTGATTTGTTGTTTAGTTTAATATTTGGTACTGATGGTACCTTGGATTTGGATTTTGAAACTGTAAAAAGTTGAGTTTTTTAGAGTTAAAATTGACCATGTTAGTACTTACTTCAAATATTGTTTTGAGGTTTTAGCTTATAAATGCTACAGATTCTAAGAAATTTTAAGACGCTTTGCCATATTTGTCAATATGGTCTTTAGAAAGTTGGAAGTATGGAAAGTGCTGCATCTGCAAAACTATAAACAAGATTTCATCCGATCATTTGCGTCCACTGACATCTTCCGTAATTTAATCTTTCCTTGCCAATCTTGTGCTGCCTCTATCAAGTTGGTCTTTATCCGTTTGATGTCATTGGTCTATCTGGTTTGTAGACGACCGCTGTTTTGGTAGGCATCTTTGCTTGGTCTCCATTCTAGTCTCTTGGTCCAGCGGTTATCCAGAAATCTTGCCACATGACCGGCCTAGTTTCATATTAATGTTGTTATACGAGTAACTGCGTCCGTCACTCCGGACCTCCCCCTTATTACGTTATTTTATTTGTGGTGTTCTGTTAACACAGGCAGTATGCACTAATCAAATATCTTGTTTAAGCACATTAGAATATTTGATTTAAAGATGTTGCGCAGTTTTTTGAAGGCCGCCTAAGTTAGACCTATTCTTCTCAAAATTTTGCGGGTTTGGTTGTCTATACCTATAGAGATGTCGTGGCCAAGGTATTTATAAGAGCTTAGGTTAGGTTAGGTTTAAGTGGCAGCTAACGCTCACATAGGCCTCAGATGGGCCGTTGTGTTACCACAGTACTTAAAAGTACAACCTTCCTCAGGGGATTTTGTCAAACTATTTTGAGCCGTGATTGAACCTCATGAGAGTCTGCGCATCTAGTGATGCGAGGTCAGAGAGGTCATCAAAAAAAGGTTGGCCTAAGAAAAGCAATTGTGTTACGGACTGAGAGGGGCATTGGCATAAGTAATGCTGAACACTCTCCTCTTTCTCCTCGTCCAGGCAGCCTCTGCAGTAGTCCCGCTTTGCTATACCCAGTTTCTCCGCGTGTTTGCTAATGGGACAATGTCCCGTGATGACTCCCACTGCAAGTCTAATATCGTTTCTTTTTAGAGAGACGATGTTGGTGCTTCTTTTCCTGTTTCGGTAAGGCCATACTTGCCTGGTTACCTCGCAGGTGTTTTCAACCCTTCATCTTTGCTCCGCTATGTTCGAGGTTATTACGGCTATGGTCATCTTGCACGAGGCAAATGGAATACCAATATCCCGTAGTACTTCCGTTTAGTGCAGGCTTGTGCCATTGTTTGCAAGCTCATCCGCTTCTGTGTTACCTGGGATCCCGCTGTGGCTTGGTACCCACATGAGTTTCAAGTTTGTGTGTGCTGCCAGCTTATTCAGCTTTCTCTGACAGTCAGAGACCACTGTTGAGTTGGTGCACACGCTAGTAATTGCCTTGAGACCAGCTTGGATATCGGTGTTATTGTGGATCTGTTCACCAGGGTTTCCATTTATCATCAGCCACTCTGCTGCCTTTTTTATGACGGTTACCTCCGCTTGTAGAACGCTGCAGTAGTCTGGCAGGCGTAGGCTGATTCTGAGGTTGGGGTTGTTGAAGAAAACTCCGCAGCCCACTTTGTCCTCCTTCCGTGAGCTGTTTGTGTAGACCTACGTGTTTCCTGCTGGTACACCTTTCTTCTCTATCCACTCTTCTTTAGAGGGTATGTGGTATAAGAATTTGTTGCCAAAAGCAGGTGTTCCTAGACAGCGGTCTATGTTTTTGGGCACCCTTTAAATTTATTGATTATTCCGGCGTGACCACAATGAACTGATGTCAACATTTGCACGGACTTTAGTCTGAGTGCTGTGGTAATGGCAAGTTGCTTGCCCATTAGATCAACCGGGGCTATGTCCAGGATTGTTTTCAAAGCTTTTGTAGGCGTCGTTCTCATGGCTCCCGTTATCATGAGCGTCGCTATTTTCTGCACTTTTGTAAGCGCCATTTGATGGACTTTTTTATTAAGTGCCGGCCACCATATGAATACGCCGTAGTAGAGTATTGGTGTAACTACGGCTCTGTATAGCCAGAAGGTAATCTTGTGGTTGAGACCTCAGGATTTTCCTACGCTCTCTTGCAAGAGTATAGCGCTACCGTTGCTTTCCGTACTCTTTCATCTATGTTGAGCTCTCAATCTGGTTTACCAAGGCGTGGAGTGCCGTTTCTACGGATTTTTCCTTTGTGTATGCGTGCTAAGACTTTCACAGCATTTTAGGGTGTAGTGCCTCCTTCATGTGCAAGTCTGGACTGATCCCGTCAGGTTCAGGTGACTTAAATGGTTTGAAGCTTTTGATCCTTCAGATTAACTTGTCTCTACCTACAATTCTGTCAGCCAGATTCCGAGGTGGAGCAGTTATGGTGGAGTCCACTACACTTATTTCATTGCCTGAAAAATGTGTTGTCCAGTTTCCATCTTGCTTCTGTATGAAGCTTTGGACTGCCGAATCCTTAGATAATATTTTTTGCACTTGGCTGGCTTTTGAGGTTTTCGCTATTTGTTTGCAAAGCCGAGCAAAAGATGACTTTTTGGCTTTCCTGACCTCCGTTTTGAAATTCCGCAGGTTGCCTATAAAAACAACCTGCCAGTCCACTCATTGGTGTTTTTTGCCTCGTTGAACAGCTTTCTGCATTCCTTTTTTAGGTTGTTTATTAACGGTGTCCACCACCGTGGTTTGCTGTTACCTTTCCTGCTCATAATGTGCGTATGGCCTTGTTACAGGCAGATGTAAACTGCTTTACAGTTATGTCTAACTCATCTCCTGTTTTTGGTGTTGGGGGCAGCTCTTCCAATAGAAGACCCGATAGGGTAGTTTTATACTTACCCCAGTCAGTCTTTCGTTTATCTACAAACCTAGGTTTTGTTTGTATATGTATGTCTACCTTAAATTCTATATACCTATAATCAGAAAAAAAGTGTTCCTTTGACACTTTCCAATTGCTTACAAGGTTAGGCGTTTTAGTAAAAACAAGTGTAATGTCAAGTACCTTCTCTCTCACGGCTGTAGTGGAGGTGGGAGTGTTACTTATATTACATATTTCTAGATCGGAGGTTAGTATACATTCTAGTAAAGACTGACCTCTGTTCTTCGTGTCCGAGCTGCCTCATATGGTGTGGTGGGCATTGGCATCGGCTCCAATGAACACGTCCGCCCCTACTCGGTTGTCTTTGTTGATAATGCCATGGAAACCCTCTGGGGGACTTTCCTTCTCCTGGGCAAATTATCCTGAGATCATCTATAACCTACGGTTAAAAAGTCCCATTGATACAGTGACAGTGTTGCAATCGCTGTGGTTAGGCATCATAAAAAGATACACAAGCGTGGCTTACCTGCGTTTTTTGCGTACAGTAATCTGTACTTATCAGAGCCCAGCCCACAGATCTTGGTTCCCACGACCCAGGGTTCTTGGATTAGGGCGATGTCGACTCCTTCCTTTGTCAGTTGGAGTGGTGAAAGTTACATTGTAGAACCCCCACCATCGCTGAAAGATATTTCTGGCACTTCGACTATCGTTTGGTTGTTGTCGTCTTCGGTGTCAGAGATTAGCCCAAGATTCTTCTTTGCTTTGCTTATCTCACCTAGTTGGAGTGGTCCGAGCATGTTGCTGACCCCCATGTCTGACATCTCACTGTCTGAATGTGACCAAGGCTCCCCTTTCCTCGAGGGGATTGGGGTTTTCTGGTCACTCTTGTAGACATTCAGGGTAGTGGAGCCAAAGCCGTAGCTGATCACTTTCTTACTTTCAGCCAGTGGCGCTAAGGATTCTTCGTTGAGAATGACAATCACTTGCCTTCTTATACCCGTTGCTCGCTTACTTTAATTACGCTCCAATCCTCAGTTGAAAGCGAGGGATTGATGATCTAAATTATTTTCAGTATTGTCTTCGGGTTAGAGGGTTCCAGGCTCTCGATCTCGGTTTGCTCGGGATCTTGTCCCTTGAGACAGCCTCAATTTGGGCGCCCGGCCAAATTTCCCCCACTACCCCGATGGCTTGCTTATACAGGTCCGCTGACCGTTGATCTGCCCAAACCATCAGCTTGATGTGTTCTTTGTGCTAACCTGCGTATTTGCAGCATGGAGCTGGGCCTGGATTCTTCTGGAGAATGTGCAGGTATTTGCCCAAGAAAGCCGCTTCCACCAGTCCCCATTTGGCTGGCGCGATGCTCCCATCTCGGTGACCTCTGTCTATGACCGCCCATACCAGGTGATCTTTTATCACCTTGCTGTATGAGCGTTTCGGGAGTTCCTTTTTGTTGGTTTGTGGCGAGGCACCTAACCGTGCCCTTTTCTTTCCTACGAGCGGGGATTTATCCATCGACCTATCCTTTCTTTTGGACGATTTCTGGGTTGCCGCTGACTCATGTTCTTTTGTTACTTTAAGGGCCCGCTCGAGTTTTGCCTTGTTTTGATCAAACCGCTTTTCTTCCGGGATGCCCTTAAATTTATCGAGGAGTTTGTAAGCCGCTCTTCTATCCCTATAGGCTCTGACGGGCGATTTCACTTCTTTTTTGCAGGATGTCTCTTTATTTAGCTCTGCATCAGTGCTAGTGCCAGGCCCGGGTTACGTTAGCCTGTTGCTTGTATCGTCGACGATGGTCTCCATTTACGGGTGGACTTTAAGGGGAACTTTCGTTTCGAGAATGGATTGTTGCCCACACCAGATCCGATTGAGCGGCCTGTTTGCGCAGGGTGGGAGTCCGAGTTGCTGCCCGTACCTACCTGGTGGATATTTTCTGGTTTTTTACTATTCATTCAGGGGGGGTGCAATTTATACCTTTTGCCAGGTTTCCTTTCGTTAGGGACCAGACTGACCTCCTTCTGGCCATGCATCCTCTTGGCACGGGTAAGGTCCACCACCGTAGGATTAGGAGTTTAAGAAAAGAGGAGAAAATAGAAGATAGTAACTCTTAGCATTGGGGGAAAAGAACAAGAGTTAGTCAAGAGAGACTGATAGGAAAGATTACAGTAAGAGAAGACTACACCCAAGATTAGTGGAAGCAAAGTGTATGTCTAGCTAGGGCACCTTGAGCGCGCCATGCCCGTAGTCACAATTGTGAGCCCCTGAGAGAATTTATAAGAGCTTACTTGATCTATATTTGTCCCATCTATCTTAATTGCCTTGCTCATAACAAAATTTGTCATGTATTGAGTTTTGCTGGTGTTAATTTTGAGCGCCCAACAGAGTTTGTTTAGCTTCGTCTATGTTATCTGCGATAATTAAGAAATCATCCGCAAATTTCAAATGGTTCAGTTTTTTGCCGTTTATGTTTAAGCCCATTTTACCAAAGTTGGTCTGTTTGAACATATGTTTTAGTAGGGTAGTAAATAATTTTGGTGAGATGACATTTCTTTGGCGCACGCTTTGATCAATGTTAAAATCTTTGGAGTTTTCCTGCAGCCTGACATATGCTTTTGCTTTTTGATACACATGTTTGATGGCATTGATGTATCTATGATCGATACGGCATTCAGTAAGAGCTTGTAGCATTTTATGCTGATTTATTTTGTCGAAAACCTTTTTGTAATCGACGAAGATTATGCAGAAGGGTTTATTATATTTGACGCATTTTTTTATGAGGGACTTAACTACCAGTAGATGGTCATTTGTGCCAAACCCGCTTCGAAAGCCAGCTTGCTTGCAGGGTTGGTAAAGATCAAATTTATTTGTTAGTTTCTTGGTAATTATTCCCATGAATAATTTATATATATATATATATATATATATATATATATATGCGATAGCAAGCTTATGTGTCTATAATTTTGCAGGTTGGTTATGCTTTTTTTCTTATGCAGTATTATTATTATGGTCCGATCCCATTGGAGAAACATCAAATAGCTTGCATAATGCATTTAATAACGTAGTTCCGTCGGTTTTTAGGGACTTGACTGCATCGCCGTCGTCGCCAATTGCCTTATTATTTTTCATATCTAATGCTCCTCTTATTTTGTCTAATGTAATGTTTGGAACCTCCTCCGAACCTTGGTTTTGCATAGTTTGTATGTTGGTGTCCAAGCTTAGTGCGTTTTTGTCTCTATATAGCGTTGCGTAGAAATCTTCAACAACCTTAAGGATTTTTGTTTTATTTGTTCTTATTTGGCCACTTGGTTTTGCTAGCTTGCAGATGTTTTTCCTGCCTTCAGAGAATAATTTCCGTAGTGATTTCATGCTTCTGTTTTACTTGATTACCTTTGAAATTTTATTTGTGTTGTACGTTCTGGTGTTCTCTGTTTAGCTGTTTCAGTTCTCAGAAGTTCATTAATGTTAATTCAAAATAAAGTTTGGAAAAGATCAGAGTTAAAACTATTAATTCTAACTATAATTTTTTTATTATCAAAAAAACTATTGATGAGATTTACAGTTTTTTTTTATCAATACTTATATAATGGAGCCTGTCAAAACTTTCAGAAAAGTCATAAAAAAAGTTTGGAGTTGCAATATATACAAAAATATGCTGTTATACCCAATGCCTTGAACTTACGTCGCCATTCTAGAATATGCTTGTTGGTTGTAAATGTAGGCACAAACATTTTGCTGGTCAGAAAATGATTGTTTAAGATAATAATTGAAATCTACTAGATTATAGTGATCTAGATTTTTATTGTTTACTTTGGTTTCAGTCAAAAAAAAGTATGGAGTTTCCTAAGTTCACGATGTTATTGAACAGAATTTAAATTCTTTTTTAGACCACAAATATTAGATAAATTAAATGTTAAGCTACAAACTAAGTCATTGTCAATGTTTTGTTGATTAAATTGGTTAGTGGAATAGGCGAAGCTTTGTTTCGTTAATTTAACTGTATTAATAGTCCATGTCTTTGCTAAGTCGTTATCAGATGGGCCCCAAAAATTTAGCTAACCATCGCATCAGCCATCCGAGGCTATAACTGTATTTTTTGTAGTAACAACTAATAGAATAGACCAGAGTACTAACCTGATTGTACCCGCCCCTACACAGTTTTTAGCTGCTGACGGCAAAAGATCAAATACCGTCAGATAATGGCTTATTTTGCCAATATATCACAAGTTAAGTCAAGATTAGTAAAATTTGACCAAAAAATTATTCATTTTTAAAAAGTTGAAAATAGCAAAATCCGATCAAAAAATTGTCAAAATGTACCAAAATGTACATAAAAAATGAAATAAAAAATATTAAATTCTACTCATAATATTAGCAAAACTCACTCTTGAAACATCAAAATATTTCTAAAATGCACCAAAATTTAGTCTTAAACTGTTTTTATTTATAAATGGTCAAAAGTAGCAAAATTCGGTTTTTAAACATCAGTAAATTGTTACAATACATCAAAGTTTTGCCATAAACTGTTGAAAAAGTAGAAATTACTATGAAATTTTAAAATTAACAAAATCCGGCCATAAATACTAATACCCGGTTATAAAATATTACAATCAAAACAGTTCAAAATATGCAAAATTCTATACATAAAATATTAAAAATATAAAATATTGCAATTATGTAAGAAAAAAACTAAAAATTGGCCAAAAACTGTTAAAAAATGCAAAACTATTTATAAAAAGTAAAAATTAACAAAATCCGGCCTTGCAATATTATAATGATGTCATAAAGCTTAAAATCTAGCCAAAAACGTTTGATAAATGTAGAAAATTTTATGAGATACCAAAATAGCAAAATTGAGCTATAAAGTATCAAATTTTGTTAGAAATAGCAAAATCTACCAAAATAATATTTTTATTGGTTTCTTTACAAAATTGGCTCTTACAAATGGGATGATTTTGTCTCACAAAAAAGTTTGGCTCAAAGGTCAGATCCTCTGAGCTAAACTTTAAATTTTAGAAACATGAAAAGATTGCTGTGAACCAGATTTGGTGAATATGGTGAAAGATCAATCAATTGAAGTGTAATTTGTTAGTTTTGGCTATGACCAAAATGTAAGGTGCATTGTCTAGTTTGATTATTACTTTTTTTTTAAATGTGGCTTTTTGGCCAATTCTATACTTGTTTGGCTAGTACACTTCTTTTATTGTATTTATTTTTGTTTTAAGTTTGAAGGGCACAATTTTATGACTGTTTTAAAATATCAGTCGCTATTACCTTCCCAGATAGGGCTAAGTTATTAGATTACAGTGGCACCATAGTTGGAATCCAGGAAAGTAGGAGCCAAGGTTAAAAAGTGCAAAACTTTGAAACGTTAAAATAAAAATAGCTATAAAATATTAAAATATTGTTAGAAAGCACCAAAACTCAGCCAGTTAAAAAATGAAAAATTTTATTTATAAAATGTCAAAAATATAAAAATTCGGCTATAAAATATCAAAATATTGTTGATGAAAAATGAAATTTTGCTAAAAACTGTTAAAAAGTTTAATTTTTTTTTATGAAACGTCAAGAATAGTAAAATTTGATCAACATATTTAAATATTGTCAAAAAACACTAAAATCTGGAGCGCCTACAAAAACATGGTCCCACGTGTAAATTAAAAAAATGCAAATTTGCTAAAACCGAAGTTGAATACTTGGGGCATAAGATCACCTCAGCAGGAAACCGACCTTTACAACATCATCTGGCCCAAATTTAAAACTATGCACAACCCACTAACAAAACTAAATTACGCAGCTTTTTGGGATTATGTACTCCACTAATGAAGATGCAAGATAACAAAGAACCTTTTGTGTGGGATGATACGGCCAAAGAATCGTTCCAGCCGATCAAACGCCTCATGGACTAACCTTTACAACTTGCAAGACCGCAACCAGGCTTGCAATTTGTGTTGCAAACCGACGCATCCAAAACAAGTTTTGGCGAAGTGCTTTATTAAGAAGACGGTTTCTGCAAGCACATTATATCGTACTCAAGCGCGAAATTGACAGACCCTCAAACCCGATTCCACTCGAACGAATTGGAATGTCTTGCCATAGTATGGGCCATCAAAAAATATCGCCAGTACTTAGAAGACGATCCATTCACCATATGTACAGATAACCGAACCTTAGTATGGTTGTCCAATTCCACAGACAGCAAAGCTAAATTTACACAATGATCGTTACTTTTGGCAGAATTCACGTTTACCATCGAACATACCGCCGGCTACATAAACTTACTACCAGACGCTCTGTCCCGGAACCTTGGCAACGAGATAGTTATGGAGGAAGTCAATGACACCGAACGTATGTTACCACTAGAAGGAAAACAAGCCGTGCAAACACCAAGCCTGAATGTTATATACCAACGCCTAGGCAGACAATACCAAGTTGCCTACGACCGCATCAACGTATTAGCTACCGAAACTCTTGCGGAGACGGTCCGTTAACGCAAGAAATCATCTGGAAGTACTGGGAATACCAGGCAGAATCAGAAGAACTCAATCCGGACCTACACTACACCATAGGTAAACAGGGAGAACTAATACGCACCCAGGCAGGTTGGAACCACTTAGTGGTACCGCCGCAAGCTCAACGGGAAGTTTTAAAAATTTACCACTCTTCAGAAGCCGCCGGACACGCGGGTAGAAGAAACTCTTGCAGCCATTATTAAAGCATACCACTGGCCTAAAATCAGAAAAGATACCCGCACGTTCATACGTGGGTGCCTGATTTGCACAAAGGCCAAGCGAGGAACACCGGTTCCGCCGGCACCGTTAAAATTCCAACCTACGGGAGAACCTTGGAAAAAAGTCGCAATTGACTACATTGGACCGTTCGAGACAACCCGGGCGGGTAACAAAGTAACGTTAACCATAATGGACACCTGCAGCCGTTGGGTAGAGGCAATACCCGCGCCGTCAGCTACTAGTGAATCGTCCGTACGCTTGCTAGAGAAACATCTATTTTACAGGTTTGGTTATCCAAAGACCATCTTGAGTGATAACGGGCCACAATTCAACAACAAGCTATTCCAAGATGCAACCAAACGCTGGCAAGTGATACATCATACAACCGCAACGTACCATCCACAAGCTAACCCCGTGGAGAGCAGGCATGCGGAACTCAAGAAAAGCATCCGCATATTGACTGAACAACATCCAAACAAACAATGGGACAAACTTCTACAAACGGCAGTTTACCATAATAACCGCCGGACCAACGCGGCAACGGACAAAGCCCCAGCAAGCTTCTGTTAGGCAAAACTTTACGTCAACCAGGCAAATGGGACAAACCCAAACAACAAACACCAGCACCACCTACAGTAGAAGAGAACATCACACCACCACCGGAAGAAGGGGCAAACTTTGCCGAAGCACCAGGAGTTGTTTGTTACCGGTTTCCCCCCTCAAAGTGGAAGAGAGGGGGGCCGGACAATTGTTGTGACCTTGGTGGCCACTGATAAATATTATTGTGGGGGTGGTTTAGCGTGGGATTTGCGGTCTCCACGTCTCCACCGCCGAGCAATGTGAAATTTCCCCCAGGGGTCGGGGCTTCTCCATGATTGGGCATGGAGGTATCATAATTGTGGCCGTCCCGTGTCGGTATGGTTCCAACACGGCGGCAGAGGGCCGGGAGCGGAGCTAGTGCTCCCGGTGTTGTCGTCGTATGTAAGGAGTTCCAGTTGGCGTGAGCCGGGGTCGGTGCGGAGGTCGTCATCGTGCTGTTTCCATAATAGTCAAACGTAGTTTCCAATTCATGGTCATACTTCATAGCGGGTGTCGTCGTCGTGAGTGCGGAAGGTCCAGGAGGCATAGCAGGGGTCGTCGGTGAAGGTCCAGAAGAATGTCCAGAGGCCTTAGCGGGGGTCGTCATCGAGTAGTGGTAGAGCAGAGCATTGTCGGTAGTACGGTGCATGGCTTTTCAAGACGGTTTAATTTCCAGTCAGGAGTAGCGTAGAGTTGCGTTTGCAAGATTCGACTGCTGGAAATTTTTCGATGCATTTATTTTATACTAATCACCTTGTCGGTGATTGGCTCTCGCACATTCCGGACTGGGCGTGTGTTCGGCAAGTGGCGCCGCCTGGTGGCCGTAACAATTCCCCCCTATTTTTTCGACGAGGGCAACGTCTTCAAGGGTTGTTACTTGGAGAGGTGGTTCGTCGGTTGTAGGAGCGGGTCTCAGGTCGTCTATGTGTAACTTGCAGGGTGGTCGGTATGGCGAATCTTCTATCCAATAACAGTGACCGCCTGCGGCTGTTATTAGTTTCTTGGGGCCTAGCCATTTATTCACAAACCCCCGTGCTCTACCTCTGACCATTACCAGCCTCCTGGTTGTTTTAGAGCTTGTCCAAGTAAAAGTTGGCTCGGACTTTGTCCGGTGGCGGCGTTGTTTCGCCGGTTATTGTGAAAGACGGCCAGGGTAAGGACTTCGTCCCAGTGTTTCTGCGGGTTTTGCTCCAGCAGCGCTCTTACGCTTTTCTTTAATTCCGCGTGTCTACGTTCGACGGGGTTGGCTTGTGGGTGATACGTAGCCGTCGTCTGGTGTAAGCATTTCCACTTCTTCACCGAGTTTTCGAACGTTTTACTCTTGAACTGGGTTCCGTTGTCCGATAAGATAACTCTTGGATACCCGTAGCGGTGAAATATCTTCTCCTCTAATAATTTTGTCGTAGTTTCGCTAGTTGCAGCTGGTACCGGTATTGCCTCTACCCAACGGCTGCTTATGTCCATAACGGTCAGTGCCAGTTTGTTTCCCGACCTGGTGGCGTTGAATGGACCAATATAATCAATTGCTATTTTCTCCCAGGGAGCGCTTGGAGGGTGCGATTGTAGCGGGTTTCCAGGTCCAGCGTGGCCTGCTTTTGTTTGGGCGCACACTACGCAACCTCGGACAAAGGTCCGCACGTCTCGTCGGATGCGTGGCCAGTGGTATGCCTCCAGTATGGACGACAGGGTTTCGTCTCTGCCGGGGTGCCCGGCCGTGTCGCTAGAGTGGTATTCTTTCAGTACCTTTTGTTGAGCTGCGGGTGGTACGACTAACTGGTTATGTCCGGCTATCGTCCGTAGGAGTTCTTCCGCTTGGCCCAATTTGTACCCTACGTCGATCCCGTCTGGGATATCAGGGTCATCTAGCGTGGCTCGATATTGTCGCATGATTTCTTGTGTTTGGGGACAATCAGCTTGTGCCCTTCGCACTAAGGCAGCCAGGGTCTCTTTACCTAGGATAGAGATTTTATCCTTGGTGACCTGGTTCTTTCTGCTCAGCTTGCTGTATAGGTGATTTAGGCTGTGGTCTGTTTTATCCTTTACACCTTCTGGAGGCAGTAGTCTCTCGATATCCTCTATTTCTTCGTCCACTATCTCTGACGAACATGCGTTTCTGGATAGTGCATCGGGCAGGTGGTTTAGCGACCCAGGGGTGTGCTCCACCTTGAAGGAGAATTCTTGTAAGAGCAGTGACCACCTGGTGAACTTGGCGTTAGCATCAATCGACTTGTCTAGCCATACTAACGGCTTGTTATCCGTTCACAGAGTGAAGGGAGCATCTTCCAAGTAAGCCCGGTATTTCTTAACGGCCCAGTAGATGGCCATACATTCTAGCTCGTTCGAGTGAAATTTAGCTTGTCGTTCGGTAAGTCGGGAGCTGCTGTAGGATATTATATGTTTTGTTTCGCCCTCTTCCTGGTACAACACAGCGCCTAATCCAGTGTTACAAGCATCTGTCTGCAACACGAACGGCAAGTCGGGTCTCGGGCGAGCGAGTCTCATCGGTCGGCTCATTAGCTCCTTCACTTCCTGGAACGCTTTGTCGGCGTCTTCGGTCCAGCGGTATGGTTGCTTGGGCCCTTGTAAATCCATGAGTGGCCCGGCTACCTTCGAGAAGTTCGGCACATATTCCCGGAGCCACGTGCAAGTTCCCAAAAAACTTTGCAATTGTTTCCGGGTCTTGGGGACTTCGAAGTTGGCAATGAGCTTCAGGTGATGTTCCAGTGGCAGGTTTCCCTCGGCGGTGACCTGGTGCCCCAGGTATTCAATGGACTCTCGACCGAATTTGCACTTGGCCAGTTTGCATTTGAGCCCGTGCTCCTGGAGTCTCTCTAACACGCGCCGTAGGTGGTCTAGGTGGTCATCATGATTGTCCGAGTATACCAAAATGTCATCGAGGTACACTAACACAAATCGACCTAATAGTCCGGCTAGCACACGCGACATTAATTTCTGGAACGTGGCGGGGGCGTTTTTAAGTCCAAACGGCATCACGCAAAACTGATACGTGCCGCCGTCGGGTGCCGCGAACGTGGTGTAATGTTTATGGGTCTCCTCCATGGGGATCTGCCAATATCCTGCTTCAAGGTCCATCTTGGTAAACACTCGCGCCGCGCCAAAGTCCTTCAGCGTTTCGTGTATCTTCGGAAGGGGAGCGACCTCATCCTTGGTTGCCGCGTTAAGTTTGCGGAAGTCCAGACAGAAGCGCGGGTCACCGTTCTTCTTTTTTATGAGTACCACCGGGGTACAGTACTCGCTGGTGCTTTGTTCGATTATACCATTGGCGAGCATGTCTTCTATTTGTTTGTAAATAGCCGACTTCTTAGCCGCGTTATAGGAATACCGCGGAGATCGCGCCGGAGTAAGGTCCTTCAGTTCAATTTTATGAGTCACAGCGCGGCGATGCTTCCCAAAATGTAAACACTTCCGGGTGTAATCCATGCTCACATCGTTGTTTGTGAGCCAGGGGTTTCCAAGAATCACTTCTTCTCCCAGGTGTGGTGCCACCAGGAATTGCACTTCCTGCGTCGTTTCTCCGATGTTAACGTTGGCGGTGACTTTTCCGTCGATCTTTAGAGTTGCACTGGGGTCGGCCTGACTGACATCGTATGCTCCAGGTTCAAAACCCGGCAGTTTCAACCGTGTAAAGTTCTGACTGGCTCCTGAGTCAACTAGTGCTTGCCTCGATTTTCCTCCGACACGTATTTTCAGTCTGGGTAGAGGATCGTGGTTTCCTGTAGCCCCTACACTTTCCAGGGTTGCTTCTCTTTGTGCGTTCTTACGCTTTCGTCCCTGCTGGTACGGACGTGTATGCAGTAGTGCGCGGGCCGGGACGGAGTTTATTTCTTCTCCCATTCTCCGGCCCTGTTCGCGTTTCCCTGGCGGTTGTTGTTCTGTTTGGCTTGCTGTTGGGGTTTGCAAAATTCTTTCACAAATTTCCTCCGGTTCATGTTGTGCTCTAATCTGGTGGCCATGTCAATCAGATCTTCCAGCGTGTTATATTGTTGGAGTTCTAGAGATTGTTGCAGCCTCGGTTCCACCATAGTGGTCAGACTGTCCGCCATAATTTGTTCAGAGTGTGCAGGGTAAACTCGTCTATACAGAGCCGCCTGTCTACGTAAAAACTTCTCCACTGGTTCCGATGGATCGTGCATCGTCATTACGAGCATACCTGCCAGTTGCGTCACATGGCGAGGGTCCCCGTACATTCGTAGCAACCTTCTTTTGGATTGGTCATAATTATTCGGGTGATTTCCGTGGAATTGGTCTTCGTATGCTTTAGCGTCTCTTTTTAGCCCTTTTTGCAGCGTAGGGTAGTGTGATCTTGTCGGCAGCCGGCGTTCGTACATAAATGATTCTAGCCTTTCAAAATATTTAAAAGGGTCTTCATGAGGTAACCCGGAGAATTTTGGGACCTCTTCGTCAATGGTGGCAAAAATCATGTAGTGGTTTACCGCCGCTGCTAGTGCCTGTCCCACTTCTTGTTCCATAAAGGGAGCTGGTGCTTGGCCCCCATACTGGTGGTCTAGCTTTGGTTGGCTTCCAAAGTCGGTCATATCGCAGTGTGGTCTTGCCGCCAAGTTTGACCTTGTTGTGTCATATCCGTGGTCGTGATTTGGTTTAATTCCATAATTGACCGGGTATGACATCTGCGGCCGTTCCTAGTTTTCGCTTGGTTGGCGTACGTTCTGCGGGTGCATCGATTTTGGCATTTTCCTTTGGGGTTCGGCCATAGCGTAATGCCTATCCGCTTCGAACATTTCTTTGTGTCTAGAGACTACACGTCACTTAGTGAACTCCGCCGTCACCCCCCTCATGTTCAACCTTGGGGATGTGCCGGTATCATTTGTCCTTTGGCCAAACATCACAGGTAAACTGAGCATTTAAATAATTAATAAACCAGATAATTGCTTTTTTAGATATAAATTTAACTTCTCTTTCTGTTCTAGTGACAGTTAAATTAAAGGATTTAATAAGGATGTATTTTATAACGTGTGCTGCTTCAGTGCAGTTGAACTCCTTCAAGAACCTCAGGTAGCCACTAACAGCACGGAACATAACTTTTCTAGTGAAAGAACTGGAGCAGGTTTGTATAACCAGTGTATGTAAAGTAAAAAAAAGTAAAAAAACCAACAGTTAAATTGGCTATTTGGTGTACAAAAAAAACAATATTTTAAAATAGTTGCTAACTTGCTACGTCTTTAATCAAAACAAAAAACTAATTATAACTCTCAAACTCAATTTGGTTCAAATTAAGTTGACCTATTAGCTGGGAACTTGCAAGTAAGAGATTAACAGATTTATATTGAAAAATTAAATAAGTTTCGTAATTCTTAGGTTCATCTAATAAAATTCTATTTGCGTCCTTAGATGACGTGCATTAAAATAGCCTCTATTTACACATTTAAATAAGAGGCTATTTTATGTGCGATATTAATTGTTTCAAAACAAACCATCAACTAATATTAGCGCGTTTTATAACCTGTCGCTGGGTAAGGAAGTAACACCAAGACGAAAGATTTTAAAGCCTGTTTGATGTTCATAAAGCCATATTTTTTGATAAAAATTATGCATAAAACATTATTTTAGTTGTGAAATAAATTTAATTATTTTTATTTTATTATAGAAATCTTCATTTAATGAATTATAAGATCTTTCTTGTTCGACATTATTGGCGGGACAGAACATTGAGCGCACGTGCACACGCACACTTGTACAGCAACACGTAAACGACGTCCACGACATCCACTCCATCCTCGGCGCATTAATCATTGTGTTGATGCAGTTGCTACTGGCCGGAGTATCATCAGACGACAGTTCTAGAGATTGCTCAATTAAGATAAACAGACTAAGATTGATGGACGATAATATGAACACTATAGAAATGGCTCAGGTAATTAAATCAATATTATTATACTTACAAACATGTTATTGTTGTTGCATCTTTACAAATTTAACCGCTAAAAATTGTTTTATGAAACGATTGATATTATATATGTATATATTATTACATACATATACATTTTTAAGTAAGGTATTTAATAATGTTTTAAATGTTGTAAATAATAATTTCAATTTACAATGAAGGAATGTCTGTTGCTACTCGGCTTTCAGAACATGGCTTCGTTATTATTTTGATTATTCGGTTGAAATTTAAGGCAGTTATTTGAATAAATTCTTACATTTTTTAGACGTTAATTATTTATAACACTTTGGTTGGTTTTCAGGCAGTTAGGTTTTAATTAAAAAAAATTAAATTAAAATATTAAGCAGCGGATTTAATTAAATAAACTAAACATTTTGTTTTACGGAATCATTGTAACTTTTTAGGTTTTAGCAAAATAGAACATGCGAGTTTTTGAAAGATTATACATTTATATTTTAATTAAATACAGAATTCATATTCGGTTATACTAAAATTAAATGTTTTTTAGAAAATTTTAAAATCTTCATAAATCTTTTTACGCAAGTTATTTTATTTTGTTTGCGGTGCGCAATTTGGGACTTTTTGCGTAGTGAAGCAATGTTGTCAATGTACTCAAACAAATTAGCGTACATTTAACAATCTAGGCGGTATAATGATCATTGTCGTTCATAACTTTACATTTGTTTTATACTATGCACAACTTATAAAGTGTAAACTTAATTTTGTATTCATATGTTTGATGTAAATATTGTTTGGGTATGTCACATATGATAGACCATTTTTATTACTATATGCGTTGTTCTTTGTGATTCTGGTCTCTTTTCTACTTTATTCTAATTAGCATTTAATATAATTTTAATGTAATATAGAGAGCTGTTGTATTGATTCTATGCAGTATGCTTGATTGTATCTATTATTAAATATTTTAAATCTATTTAGTATTTGCTATAGCATTTGTGGTTGTTGCTAAAGTTGTTGTTGTAAAGACAAAGTATCTTATTTGTAACTATATTAATGGGAGACTTACATATGGTTTATATTTGGTATTTATTGCTATTATTATTATTTATACTTATGGTTTTTCACTTTTATTAACTAATAAAAGGCATAACAAATTTATAACTTTAATTGCTAACTCAATCTGGGTATTCATGTTTGACGTAAATATTTGTTTGGTATGTCACATGACCATCAATTTTATGAACAATTTCTTTTTTTATATTTATCGAACTTGTGGTATTCCTTAAGATTTTGCACTTTTATATTTTATTTTAATTGATTGAAAGACTCAAAAGTTTAACCCAATTATTGCTAAATGGTTGTATGTCACAGATTAGCAAACATCTTTAAAAGTTAAGTAAACATTTTAGAAGAGAATAGTATACAATGTCTTTTGAAAATGTTGATTTCTTTTTTGTAAAAAGTTTTTTTTTAATGGCGGAGAATTTTAAATTGAAATAAAACACAAAAATATGTTTGAATATGATTTTGGGCATTTGACCGCCGCGGCTACAGCGTACATGGCGTAATCTGAAGGTCCAATTTTTACACACTGTTTGTAGTAATTCAGGCTGTATTTTGGCAATAATGCGTCAAATGTTGGTTTCCAAGTGTTAAACTGTTTTTGGTTTATCGGTGTAGACATGGGACTTTATATATCTCCATACAAAATAATCTAATGGCGTCAAGTCGCACAAACAAAGTGGCCAGTTAACAGGATCATTTTGTGAAACTAACCGTTCGTAAAATGTTTCTTTTATTAAATTAAATGTATCGCGCGCTGTGTGGCAAGTGACGCTGTTCTGCTGAAACCACATGTCTGGAACTTTAATGCTGTCCAATTGAGGCACGAAAACTTTGGCAATTATGTGTCTGTACCGCTTACCGTTGACTGTAACGTTTCGACCATCATCATTTTTAATCACCAATGGTACCACCCTTAAAGCGCACCAAACGGTAATTTTGTCTGGATGTAATGTTGTTTTGACAATGGCTTGTGGGTTATTATTGCTCCAAACCCGACAATTTTGTTTGTTGACATATCCATTTAACCAAAAGTGTTCATCACTGAAAAACATTTTCAAATGAAATTGTGGATCAATATGTTTTCCTTGGCCCATTTACCAAATGTAAGGCGCGAACGATTATCGTAAAGTTTCAATTCCTGTACAAGTTGAAACTTGTAAGCTAGTAAACCAAAATTTGTGTTTAAAATTTTTCATAAATATATAAATTTTAAAGTTGTGTGCATGTGTGCTCGATGTTTATGTGAAATTTAAGTGTGATCCTGTGAAGCTATAATCTTGAAACTTTACAAGATTGTTGTTTATATATAGTTTTATTGGTAAATTAAAACAGATTATTTAAAATTATTAGTTTGATCACTTTTTGTATGTATAAAGATTGAATATATTCTATATATAGAAAATATATTTTATTTTATTTTATTTTATCATTATCTATCGATACTAAAAACTTTTATTTAGTAAAAAAAAAATATTTCTGACAAAATTTTATTTTTATTTGTTTATTTACTGTTCTTTTGCTGGCATTTATTCGGTACAGACATATTACAATTAACTACCCAATCATTATTTGTTACCCATCCGAGGCCTTCCTGTACTTGTTATTTGTTAGTCACTCCGACGGGCCGCGTTAGTGTGAAGTAGTGTGTCCAAGTTTTCTTTTTCCATTTGTTATTTATATTATTAATTTTATCATAGTACATTGTAAATATCTCACTGTAAATGTTCATCTAACTGCAGTAAACTTGTAAATGCAAATAATTCGATGCCGTGAGCTATTTGTGGAAACCTTTTTAACAACACTTGTATTAATCTTTCATCTGGTGATACAAGAATTCTAAGATCCAAAGCTAATATCAAATGGAATTGTGATGGCTGTATGAAATTTCAAGGAGATATTGATGAATTAAAAAAATGTTGTTAAATTAACTCTACAACTGGATGCATTGCAATCTTCTATATCCAATTCAGATTTAACAAACAAAACTTGTGATTGTGATAAAACTGTAGTATCGGAAGAAATTATTTATTTATACTACTGTTTTCCACCAATTTACATTTAAAGTCATTAGATTAGGTTGGTCACCGAATGATAAACTAATAAAATGAATCATGAATAATGAAGATATTGCCCGTGAATGCCTTAAAAACAAATTAAATCTAAATGGAAACTACAAGATCAGTCTTGATCTTACCGACATGCAACGGGCGGAAAGAAATAAGGTTTTTAAAGAGTTAAATGATAGAAAATCCAAAGAAGAAAAAGATCTTGTAATGAAGTATATTAAAGGTATTCCCAAGGTTATAAAACAATCTTCAAAAATCGAAATGTAAAGTCTATTAGCTGCTATTTCCAAAATCATCATCATCATACGATATTATAATATTTATAGAAACTAAGTTAAATACAAATATTGCAAATAATGAACTCAGTTTTTACGATTTTGATATTTATAGAACAGACAGAAATAATGATACTAGTGAAAAAAAAGAAGGCAATGATGTGATAATTGCTGCACGTAAAAACCTAAATACAGAAATGATAGAAACTACAGTTAATAGCGTTGAACATGTATTTATTGAAGTACGAGGAAAAACAAAGTGTTATATTTTTGGAGCTGTTTATTTTCCACCACGATCAAGTCTAGATTCATACGTCAATCATTGTGTTGCAGTAGAAGAAGTTATGAGTTTATTTTCATTACATGAACTTGTCCTATGTGGTGACTTCAATCTTCCAGAAGCAAAATGACCCAATGATAAGTTTGGCCTAACTGTCGACTAAATTCTCTGGCTCAATATACAAGCTGTTTCCTAAAAAACGCCGGAAGCTATAATTTTCTTATTTTAAATGTTAGACCCAACAAACTATATATATTCTTAAATGGCAAGAAATAAGCTATCTTTTGACGTTCTCAGTTTGTAAATATATTTTACCTGTTTTGAGTAACGATATCCACAGCCTGGGACTTAGTTCTATGTAATTATAAATATAATATAGATGATTGTATTGCAAATTTTTATAATGTTTTGTATTCAGCGCTAGATAAGTTTGTGCCAATTAGATATACTAATTCTTCTAACTTTCCAAAATTGTTTTCAACGGATTTAAAAAGATTAATTTATATGAAAAAGGAAGCCCATAAAAAGTACAAACAAACTGGTCTTGATACTGATTACTAAATTTTTTCTAATCTTAGGTCAAGATGCAAATTAGTAAATCAAAAATGCTATAATGATTATATATTTAATATGGAAAATAACAATTCTACCAATAGTTCATGTTTTTGGAGTCATGTAAAAACAGTTAGGAAAACAAATGGGTATCTAAACACTAAGTTTCTAGATGACAAAATCAGTAATAAAGGCTCAGATACAGTTAACTTGTTTGCGGAATACTTTTCAGATATTTACACAAATCAAAATCCGGTTGTAAGCAGTTTTCCTAAACAAAATCTTACTGATATGGCAAGTTGTTCAATAAGCTGCACAAGCTGAAAACTAGTTATATAACTCCGATTCATAAATCCGGCAAAAGAGAAGATGTTAAAAATTATCGTGGAATAAGTATTCAATCCGCTATTCCTAAACTTTTTGATTACTTATTTACATTGCAATTATCATGGGAATGCCGTAATATTATTATTGATGAGCAACATGGTTTTTGCCGTGGTCCACAGTAACAAACTTAATTTGCTATCAAAATGATATTATTAATGCTTTAGAAAATAATACTCAAATAGATAGTATTTATACTGATTTTTCCAAAGCATTTGACCGCGTTAATCATCTTCTACTTATTCAACGCCTAATTTCAATTTGTTTTGGTGAACATTTATGTGCCTGATTATACAGCTTTTTAAGTGGTAGAACACAATTTGTACGAATAAACAACTTTATTTCCTGTCCAATCTCTGTATAGTCTGATGTACCACAAGGATCTCATGCGGGTCCTTTGCTCTTTTTACTTTTTATAAACAACATTACTGATTGCATTAAAAATAGTAATTGCAAGCTATTTGCTGATGATCTAAAAATATATAGAGTAGTTGAATGTGTTTAAGATCAGATATTGCTTCAAGAAGACCTGTGCAGACTTTATCAATGGTCTACCAATAATCAACTTAATCTAAGTATCAATAAGTGCTGCACTATATCATTTACCAGGTTTAGAAATATTTGAAATTACAATTATCATATTGACAACCTTTCTTTAAAACGTGTCAAAGAAATTTGAGATCTGGGAGTAATATTTAACTCTGAATTAACTTTTATAAATCATATTAATAGTACAATTAGCCCCGGATATAAAATGCTTGGTTTTATCAATAGATATAGAAGCGATTTTAGTGTAGGAATACTAAAAACTCTGTTTTGTTCATTAGTACGATCTGGTTTTAAATACTGTTCAGTAGTATGGTTGTCTAATTATAACATACACATTCAAAATATTGAAAAAATTCAAATAAAATTTTTAAAACAAGCTCATTTTAAACATAATACATACATAGAAAGTTTTGATGCAGTTAGTACTCTTGCCATTTTTAATATGGATACATTAAAAAAAAAAGACGTTTTCTTGCAGATATGTCATTTTTGTACAAATTATTAAGTTTTGATATAAATTGTCCAACACTTTTAAACCTTATAGACTTTAACACATTGCATATTACCTGGAATAGTTATCTATTTAAAATTAAGTTTCATTCTACTAACTATGGTGTTTACAGTCCCATCTCTAGAATATTACGCAATTATAATACTTGCGATGTTGATATTTTTAAATGTACATTTAATCAATTTAAGCAATGTGTAAAGCAAATTTAAATTTACTCATAATATTATTATTAATTAGTTATGTATACATTTATAGTATTATGTATGTGTGTGAGGGTGTGTGTGTGAGAGTGAGAATGTGTGTGTGTGTGTGTGACCTAACCTAACCTAACCTAACCTCAAAACAACCGATAACTGTCAAATCAACTGTCACAGATAAAAGTGTTGCCAATATCTTAAGTTTATCTTTGGGCCTATCCTATGTCTCTCCACAAATCATGGTACTGTGCCGTGTTCCCATCTCATTTGTGGCCAACTTCTGCCTCTCTTTCCAATATATGGGCGTTATTATAGAATAGCGTAATTTTTTTCTTCCATCTGTCTTGTGACTGCAAACATCTACTTCAGCATTGCTACTGCCCTTATAACATCAATCACTGTTTTTTTCTCTAATCCAGGCATTTCTCTTTTGGTCTTGTAGGGTGATATGAATATAATAGAGTATCTTATTAATAACTTATATATAAATAAATTTTATAAAATTATCTATACAAATTTAAAACGGTGTTAATATGTTTGATGTAAATATTTATTTGGTATATCACATATGATTGACAATTGAAAAAAATTTATTTTATAATAATAATAATAATGGTCTTTATTTATATTTTACATATATAAAAGGGCAAAGATCAGCTAATAGCTGTTCTTTTATTTAACCCAACAATAATTTTACAAGAAATTAATTCCGCATCTTAGTAATAACATCTCCATAATTACAATCTTTTTAACAATCCCGGTGTTGTTTTTGTTTGATTTATAATCTTCTAAATACTTACCATTACTTTATAATTTTATTATATAAAAATTTGTCAATATGACACTTGATGACAAATGTGTTGTTTTATTTATTTTGTGAAGATGTTTCTCAATGTTCTACATTATGTTCTACTCTATTTTTATTAGTTTGGGTAATTTGGGTTGTGGAATGTATTTGGGTGGGTTGCGGGAAAATTATATTTTCAAACGCATTTTCAATATATTTAATAATACAATTTTAATCAAGTATATCACTTCACTAGTATTGTTGTAATACTACTATTTATTGACAGTTTGCAAAGTTAGAACTGTTTCTCTTAAAACAGAATTGAAAATATTGACATTTGCTAATTGCTTCAATGACTACAAGTGGATGACAAAATTGGGTGATATTTTCTACTACTAACCGTACTGTAATAGACATAATAGCGGGGCTACACCAAATCGATAAATCCGAGAGGCACACGTAGTTAGACCGGCCGGAAGCCGCAGGACTCGACATGAAAACTGTTAAATAGTGACGATAATCAGTAAAATTGTACGACAAAAACGATTTCTTGTAAGATTATTTAGCCAATAAAACACAAGGGTTTCATACATTATGTTTATTATTGTTAAGTTAAATTAATAAAATTATTCTATTATTTAAAAAAAATAAAACACATTTACTATGTACTATATCACAAATATATTTAAAACACCGTAACATGTTTCAACTTTTACAAGGCCACCATCGGACGGTGATCCAAACAAGTATACTTGTCCGTCTAATGAAGGCTTTGTAAAGGTTGGATAATCAACTTGTATTTTATATTCAAATGCATTGTACAATAGTTGTGGAACTACCTTTACAAAATCCAACAAAAGATGCTTTTGCACATCTATTGTAACTGACCAGTTAACAAATACAGCGTTGTATAGCTGGAAGTGTATACTATTCCAGTACAAAAACAGGTTTTTGTCGCTGTAGTAGTGTTTTTTTAATAGAGGTTAGAAACGAACGCGTTTTTTTTTGTGCCGATAACAATGTGTGACAAAAAACACAAACAACGGATCAATGTGAAATTTTTGTTGTTAAAAAAACTTATGGTGAGAATTATCTATTTTGTACGCGTGTTTTCCAATAGTATAAACGGTTTGACTAAAATCAATGAAATTAAAGTGAACATGAAGAAAATCTGTGCAAAGTGGTCCCAAAAAATTTGAACCCTGCCCAAAAGTTGCGATAAAACCTAAACATTCTAATGTTGAAACTAAGCGGCAATCCATGCACTAGAAAACTCCTGCATTGCCAAGAATGAAAAATGCAAGAATGCCGAAATCAAAATTTAAAACCAAGCTAATTGTTTTTTTTTGCACCTTTGGCATTGTGATGACTAAATGGGTTCCAGACTATTTGAAAGTTTTGGCAACACTGCAAGAGCAAGTTTGTAAGAAACGGCCGCAGTTGTGGAAAAACAAGTTGTGGATTTTGCATCAGGACAACGCACCTGCCTATAACGCTCTGTTTGTGAAACGTTATTTAGCCGCTAAAGGCATTTCAGTGCTCAAACTTGTCTGATTAAGTACTCTGTGATTTTTTTCTGTTTCCAAAGATCAAGTCTGCTTTAAAAAGAACCCGGTTCGAGTCATTGCTTTAAAAAATTTAAAAGAAACGAATGGAACTTTTTGTGGCGAGGGTAGGGGAGTACATTGAAAGGATGCATTTGATTATAGAATAATAAAAGAATGTTTAAAACAAGATAAAAAAATAAAATCATAAATTAAAAGAAAACAAAAGTTACGCTACTGGTATAAATATTGCTTCGAGCTGCGCGGTTAAATTTAGGTTAAATTTTAATAAACAAACTTTACCATAACTTTAACAAAATAAGGTGCACAAACAATCACAAATATAATTACCAGTACGTTAGATACAACTTTATAATTAAACGCACTTATAAACACATAAAGTTGTAGAAATAAAATATCAAAACTCAGTGCGGTGCAGATTAAAGTGATATTAACTAAAACCGGACATTATTGTTATTTTTGACATTTTATAAATAGAATTGTACACTTTTTAACAGTTTATAGCTGGACTTTAGTGTTTTATGACAACCGGATATTGCCATTTGTGACTTTTTATAAACAAAATTTTGTATTTTTTAACGGTTTGGCCGGATTGTGGATTATCCTTAAAAAATTAAATTTTGCATTTTTCAACAACTTTTTTTGGTTTTTCTAACATTATTTTGAAATGTTAAGACCAAATTTTGGGATTTTATGGCTTAAAAAAATGTAGGCCAAATTTTTGGGTTTTATAACTACGTTTTGATGTTTAAAAACCGGATTTTGCTATTTTTGACATTTTTTTTGTTTTTTTTTACTTTGCAAAATAAGACTTTTGTTAAAAAAAAAATAAGTTTTGTTATCTTCCTTCTAGTCTTTTTTTGATCGTTTGAACGTCTAACTTTTCATCCTTCTTTTAGGTCGTCTGCTTAAGATTTTCTACTTGAGGGTCTTTGATGGTTTTTGGCCCATTTAGTGATTTTGTAACGTGTAGTGCGTATAGAATGGCGGATAGGCCAATCAACTTACACGTTATTGTAGTTGGTAGTAATGGAAACAATCTGGTGGGGCAGGTTTCTGGGAATCCTCCGGAAACCCTGCAGCCACTTCAGTATAAATTTGGTCGTTCCCGAGAAAGGGGTTTTTTATGTATCGCAAGTGTGCGGGTTGAATCCGTTCGGCATGATCGTTCTTTGACGCGAGTGCGGAAAACGTTATAGTATAACTTGTAATATACAATATACATGTACTATGCCGACACGGATAGTGTAATAAAGCTGATAGTGCACAACCTGGCGCCCTTATTATTATATAACAAACCTTACCCGTCCTTTCGTAAGACCCAGGACCCGCCGACAGCTAGCCGGAGCTGCCACCAAATAAACTTAGAGAGCTGTTTAATCTATATTTGGAAATGATATTTAAAGAAGCATTAAACAAGGTCGAGGAAGGTATAACAGTTAATGAAGAACTGTTGAATAACTTGAGATATGCGGACCATAGGTTGTGTTTGAAAGCTTTATGGAAGAACTACAACAGCTGTTGAATAGCATTG
This sequence comes from Tachinus rufipes, assembly GCA_963932245.1. Lineage (NCBI taxonomy): Eukaryota > Metazoa > Arthropoda > Insecta > Coleoptera > Staphylinidae > Tachinus > Tachinus rufipes. Next base: position 15,413,752 of record OZ010750.1, read on the forward strand.
CAGATTTTGTTGTTATTAGCAAAAACATTATTAACTTAAAAAGACTACTGCTCAATAATGCTGAGATAGAAATAGAAGATAAATTTAAGTATTTAAGAGTTTGCTAAACGTATATTAGGACGATTCAACAAAAATAAAAAATCAAAGCAGCATTTAAAAAAATAAGAACAGTTTTAAAAAATCACACTCTGAACATTAAACTCAAACTAAGACTAGTTAAGTGTTATGTTTTTTTGGTATTCTTGTATGGAATGGAATCTTGGACCTTTAAAGAAGCTTCAATAAATAAGCTAAATGCTTTAGACATGTTGATTCTTAGAATCCTTTGGACGGATCTTATTACCATCAAGGAGATTTTAAAAAGGTTGAAAGCAAAAAAAACGATCAAAAGAAGGATGCTGGAGTATTTGGGGCATATCATAAAGAATCCAAAGAAATACAAGTTATTGCAGCTAATACTCCAAAGAAAGTTAGAAGAAGGAGAGAACTAAGCAAAGAAAATTTTTAAAACTGATAAACCTACAAACGTGGTTTAATACAACTACCACCAAACTATTTATACTGCCGCAAAGAAAGTCAAAATAGGGTTGTGGATAGCCAACATCCGGTAACGAATAGACATGCTAAATAGAAAGTTGTTCAACAATAGCGCTGTTTTTAATTTCATCAGTAACCTTACTTTTTTTATAGTACTAAAAATTTTAATTTTTTGCTTTTCATTAGTCCTTAAGCTTTAGATGTTTTTACATGGATTTCAACAACGGAGCTTAGGGCACAAGATTCTAATTTTGTGTAGACATATATTTGTTTTTCCATATTACATCTTTTAGGCAGCCAAATATTTTTGAGGCTTTGATGGCATTTGCTCTTACTTTTAAGTTTTTGGGGTTTGATATCTACAACCCAAGATAATTAAGTTTTATTACTTGTTCTATAAAATTATTGCCCACCATTAATTTGTATCTTTTGAATCTACCATTGACTTAGTTTTGTTGGTTTATTATCTTCGTTAGTGGTTATTGGGCTTAGAGTATCTTCTTGTCTAATTCCAGCTTTTACGTTTTTTTTTGCGTCAATGCTCCATTAACTTTACTATGGGTTTTGCTGTTTCTGTTTTGGTTTTGGACAATTCTGATGTAGTATATGATGGCGCAAGATAGCTATGATGTCTGTCAGTCGTGTTTGATTGAATGCTTGTGTCTATGCATAATTTTTTTATTGACAGTTAAAATATTGTCAAAAAGCTCAAAAATTTGAACTTAATTTTTTTAACGTAATTTTGATGTTTTGAGAGCGGATTTTGCTATTTTTGTCCGGATTTTGATGCTTTCTGACATATTTTCGATAATTGTAATACAAATTTGCACGTTTCAAATGTTTCTGGACGTATTTTGTTTTTTTCTGACATAATTTTAATATTTTATGACCAAATTTTGGTAATTTTGACATTTTATGAGTAGAATTTTCGATTAGTTTGATTTATGTGTTTTTTTGACAATATTTGAATTTAACTTTTTTTGACTTTTTATAAATAGAATTTTAAACTTTACAACAGTTTAGAGCCAGATTTTGTTTTTTTGTAACAATAATTTAATATATTATAACATTTTATGGCTGGATTTTGGTATTTTATAGCTGAGTTTTGCTATTTTTGAGATTTCATAGATATTCTTACTTATTTTAATAGTTTGTGGCTGGTTTTTGGTTTTTTCTTAAAATATTTTAATATTTTATGACCGAGTTTTGTTATTTTTGATTTTTTATAAATAGAGTTCTACACTTTTCAATAGTTTATAAGTGCACTATAAAAAATTATAAAATTGTGTACGTTTTTTTTTCCAATACTGTAATTTTGCGGTGAGCCCAAAATCCCAGCTACGTCACTGCTTACAAAATTTTAGGCCAGAACTATCTGGAAAACCCACAATTACTTATTTGTGTAAAACAGGATTTTCTAGTTTTGCTGATAAACAAGTACAGAAATAGAGTAGATTCTCAGCATGGCATGAGGCACTAGAGTAGTCACTAATTAATGACGCTGTGATGCTGATGATAATTAAAATATTAAATAGAAAACGTATTTCTACACTAAAACTCAATTGTTTTATTTTTTAATTTTGTAATAATTAATTAACATAAATTTTATACTTTACCTACCTTGTGTTGCGGGTTTTACGTATATTTGTACTTTGGGTTGCCAACCAAAAAGGTTAAAAACCGCTGCAGTATACTTAATAACAGGCTATTATTTATTTTATATATTTTATTTATACACTTATTTATAATTTTAAGTGATAACTCAATCTAGGTACTCATATGTTTGATGTAATTTTCTATTTGGTATATCACATATGATGACAATATTACGAGAGACACTGCCAAAGTTTGCAAAAAATGTAAAGCAAAACAGAAATTACGTTATGTAAATTGCTTTATTGCTTTTCAAAATATTCTCCTTTAAAATCTATACACTTTTGCATCTGATGAAACTAATCTTCAAAACATTTTTGCCACTCTAAGCAAGGTACTTCCAAAACAAGTGATTTAAATGCTTCAACGGCCTCTTCAGTCGATGAAAAACGCTTGCCACGCATTTTATTTTTGATATGTCGAATTAGAAAGAAATTATTGGGCGATAAATCTGGCAAATATGGACAATGAGTCATTTATTGGATGTTGTTACTGGTCAAAAACTATACAGTTCGTCGTGCTGTGTGAGCGCTTGCATTGTCATGATGAACAATGATTTGCCGGTTTATGTTGTTCCTTCTGATTTTAGCGATAACTTCCGGCAAACAAATTGAAGTATACCAGTCAGCATTAACTGTCCTTCGATCCTCTAATGCAACAGTTGCAACATGACTCGTTTTTCCGAAGAAACAAGCATCATTCTTTTTGAAACGCTTTGTGAACGCACCACTTTTGTGGCTTTAGGTTCATTTTGAAACACCCATACAGTTGATTGGTGTTTAGTTTCAGGCTCATATGAATATATCCAAGATTTGTCACCTGTTACGATGTTATATACCAAATTTGAACGACCCCCTTCAAATTTCTTTAGCATTTTCTTGAACCTCTTGACACTTGCTTGTTTTTGTTCTTCTTTTAAATTGTGTGGGATCCAACGACTGCAAAGCTTCCTGACATGCAAATGATCGTGCAAAATTGTATGTATTTGTTTTGCTGCAATAGCTAAGGATGCCTCTATCTCACTATAGGTCACATGCCGATCTGACAAAATAATTTCACGCACAGCATCAATATTTTTGGCGACAACAGAGGTGCACGGACGACCTTCGCGAAGATTGTCATTAAACGTTGGTCTTCCACGCTTGAATTCTGCGAACCATTTGAAAACCATAATTTTGGATGGTGCTTCATTCCTAAGTAACGAATTGAGTTTTTCTACACATTGCTGCGGTGTTCAACCGTATTGAAAATCATAAAAAAATCATCACTCGGAAGTCACGATTCAAAATTTTCATTTTCACACAATTATTACTTTCGTTAAATTTTGTTGAAACAAAACCTAGCAGTTTGAAATCAAAGTGTTAACTGAATTATAGGTGAAAAATGTCAAATTTTACAAATATGACAATCGCAAAACGCTGGCAATACAGGCAGTATTTGATTTTGCAAACTTTAGCAGTGCCCCTCGTATGAACAATTTTCATTAATATATTTATTAAACCGTGCAATCGTTTTAAAGGTTTTGTAATATTTTTTTGATTGTACGTTTATTATTTGCAGAAGCATACCTAAAAATTACAGCAAAAACTGTTTTTTATGTGTACATCCAGATTTTCTTACATTTCACTACATTGGCTTTGAGTTACTTATGCTTTAAGAAAAAATAATATAAATGTTATTATTAATACCCGTAAAAACTATCATGCTGCATTTATTTATTTTGCAAACTATGCTCACAACAAAAATAAATGAACCAATTGCAAATCAAAATCACAAAATTATCTTTTTTGTTTTTTTTTGCAAAGCTTCTTTTCAGTTAAACAACATTCTCTATGAGACAATTCTTTTATTTTACTGTAAACTACACTAATTTTCAGTTATTTATATTGTACAACTTTTTTACTCCACTACATTTGCATTTCAATTAAAGAATAAATTAATTTAAAAAAGAAAAACATTTTTGTAAGAGATTGATAAGTTGGTTAAATATAAAGTTTTGATAACAAAAATTAAATATGGCAGTATTAAAATTAAAGTATTTCTATTCAAAATCTTTTGTTTTTTTGTTTTATTTTTTTCATTTTTTATGCCAATAAAGGTTACAAACTTTGATATTTTAATCATCACTAATATACGACGTACCAATTCATACCACTAAAATGTACTTTTAACATCAAATTGTTTTTAGTTTCTAGTTTATAAATAAATTTACAACTATTTTGTTTTTATTTATTAGAATACAGTTTTTACAAAAGAAGATGTAAAACCTGCAAGTCAATCAAAATCAAAATTACCAATTCCTAAATTGGTTATGGCACCAGGCGTTCATATGGTAAAAATTAAATTAACAAATAATGTTTTAATTTTATGTTTTCATATTTTATTTCATAACAGGATGGCAGTACAAAATGACAAGCTTTTATTATTAAATTTAACATTTTAAATTACTAAACATTTATTTGTTAATAAACTTGTTATTATAAAACATTTTGATCACTGTAAATAAAATAATAACTGATTCAATTTTTTTAGGGTAACACCTCGAAGCCATCAATGGAGTGCAAAGTCGAACTATCTAAACTGACAAAACCTTATAACAGCTTGCCCAAGGTTCATGGACCAGTTGCCAGTCAAGTAAGATATTAAATTATTTAAAGTTTGAATTGCTTAATTTTTTTAAATGATTACCAATTAGTTGACTACAGATTAGAAATGTTGTAGTAGTTTAAGTTTAGTAATACGATTTATAAATAAGAAATTAAAAAAAAAAACATTGACTGGATCATTTAGGGTGCATATATATTACCCAACAGTTTAAAATTAAACTTTAGGTTACAGGTTTAAGTTACAAGACAACGTTTAAAATTGAACATAAATTAACACTACTGAAAACTAAAAGTGAAAAATTAAAAATACAATAATAATAAAACAAACATATAAAAATTAAAGAAATACAATTCAAAACAAAAATGTAAATATATTAGTACAAAAAAAAGTTCATTTAATACAAACAAAAATAAAAGAAAAAATTGATTAGTTATATTACAGTTTCCAAATGTTTTATTAAAATTGGGATAGAAATATTAAATATATTGATGTCATTTTACATAAATACATTTCTTGTCTACAATTTAATGTACGATTTAAGAGTTTAATTAAAAATACAAGTATAACAGTTATAAGTGTACTGTGTACGGCGTATAATTCTAAACTGTCAAAAATATACATAAAACAAAATATATTTAAGCCAGCCTTTTCACTAGTCGGGTTTTTATGATATACCTACTTCCTGAAAATAATTTTCAATATAATGAATACATAATTTAACGTACCGGCCACTACTGTTATTATCTATTTATCTACTAGTCAACGGAAGCTATTACAAAATAAGTATATATTAACATTTTAAAAAACATAAATCAACTAATACTAAAACTTAAATAGTTACAAAACATTAAAAAGGTCACGTATGAACAAGTGCACGTCGGGTATTAAAAAAATATTTAAAAAAATCCACTTTAACTTTGTTGGCATGTTGCAAAATACGTGTAAATGCAGATTGCTGCGCATAATCTGTACGTTTATACGGTATATCAAATAAATAGTCATTTCGTAAAACTCAAGCTGGGATATGAATACCAATTGAGCTGAGCAAGTCAGGACAGTTAATAATCTCACGAAGCATTTTAAAAACTAGAGTTACATCAAAATTAAAATATTGCATTTATACGCCAAACGAACAAACTTTTTTTGAATCGGTTCAATTTTTTTTTTATTGACGGCGATGTATGGAGACCACACATTTGAACAATACTGGAGATGGGAACGTATTAGAGCGTTGTAAAAGATAATTAGAGTACAAGGGTTACAAAACTCAACTTTGTAACTCAACTACTGTAAATGAAAGGCTGGAATTAAACGTAATGCCAAAATCACGAATAGTGTTAACTCTTGACAACATTTTATTACTGAGAGAATAACTATACATCACCGTAGACTGACGTCTAGAAAATGTTATCATTTTGCACTAAGTTAAGTAGTAAGTTATTAGCCCAACTAAAAAAAATCTGTACTTCTTCGTTAAGTAGCACAGCATCACCCAAAGACTGAATTTTCATAATTTTTTTTATACCGTTAGCAAATAATAAACAACGTGCACTAGAAAAACAGTGTACCACATCATTGATAAAGATATTAAACAGTATAGGTCCAAGAGGTGACCTTTGTGGAACATCCGACGTAACATCAATATTACGAGAAATGCACTGACCGATGCGCACAAATTGACATCTGTTAGATAAACAAGATTGAATCCACAGTAACCAAGTGTCATTAACTCCAATATATATATATATATATATATATATACAACAAACGGTTGAAAGATGTTAATTTGCCAATTCGAAAACCATGTTGATTGAGAACAATTTCAATTAGAATATATATCTTTATTACGTATGCTAGCTATAGGCCAGTTGTAACATGTCATGGAATTACATTAGTTAGTTAATAATAACAGGTTAGTGCACAACATAAATATAATAAATAATCGATAATAGGTCTATTCCAACCCACAACCCAGCACACAAACCGCATAAACCATGCACACAGACAAACTACTGCGTATAAAAGATTGCCTAAAGATGGCAAATATTTATTTGTGTGCATAGTCCAAACGGCCCGTAAACTGCCCAAACCATAAGCCGGAACAGACCCACCATCACATCAAAAATATAAGACATTTAAAATATAGCAAATTACATATTAAAATTGCATCTAATTAAAATAAATATTAGTCTAATGTATAACATATAAAGTAACACACAGAGCTTTTAAAATGTAAAAATGTATATAACCATAAAACCTTTGACAATAACATGTTTTGATAAACGACAATAGAGATTTGCAATTAGAGACAGGTTAAGACAGGTATTCTTCAATTTTGTAGATACATCAATCCAGTAGGTAGGTTTTCAGACACTTTCTGAACAGGTTGAAATTTTTTATATTTTTTATTTGTATAGGCAGTCTATTATACATATAGCTTCCTGCACAGTTAGGAGATTTTTTATATTTACTTATTCTGTAGTGAGGAATATTGATATTATTTGCCAAACGTGTTTGGTGTTGATGAATATCATTATTGATAACAAAATTTTGTTTATTGTTGTATACATAGGACAATAATTTATACAGATAGATGGCAGGAACTGTTAGAATTTCATGTCTTTTGAAAGTATTTCTACAAGACTCTAAGTAGTTAAGATTATAAATTATTCTAATTATGCGTTTTTGTAAGACAAAGACCCTATTAATATCTGCTGCTTGCCCCCACAATATAATGCTGTAAGTTAAGATTGGATATACAAGAGCGTAGTAGAAAGTTTTCAGCGCTTTCTGATCTAGACCTTTTTTTAGGTTAGTAAATCCAAAAACAGATCTGCCTAGCTTAGTACAGATTTCATCTACTTGTGCTGACCAGCTTAATGTTTGATCTATAATAGTGCCTAGGAATTTAGTGGACTTAGCAAAGATGCAGAATGGCAGTTAATTGTACCTGTCAACTTTTAATAAAATAGATATAGGTCTATAGTTTGTTACATCATTTTGAGCACACTAAGGAGTAACATAAGCTTGGTTCCAGAAAGTAGAAAAAGTACCTATGACCATAAGTTCAATAAAAGCCATAAAAGCAGACAAAGGGCAATCGCACATTTGTTGAGAAAGAAAGCAGTTAATCTATAAGGCCCTGGACAGTTGGTGGGTTTTAATACTGCTAGTTTGTTGACAACATCAGATATCTTTAAAACAAGGTGCGATTTATTTATGTGTGTAGGAATAGATAGTGGAGAATATGTGCTGTGTGAACACATAGATGCTGTCAGCAGACTGTAGACTGACCCAAAAAAATCAGTAAAGAGATTTACAATGCCATCAGTGGTGTCAATTTGAGAATTACCATTTGTGAAAATAGAAGGTACCTGATTATTGCTACGTTTAGATTTGACGTGAGCCTAAAAAACTTTAGGATTTGATTTAATCAAATCTTTCACTTTTTTAATGTGATTATACTGTTCTTGTTAGTCTTATCTAGATTTGGAACTAGTTTGAGGTTTTGAAGTTATTGCCACGCGGTTTTTTATGCAGTCTCTGCGGCACGCATTGTGTTTTCGGTCCTAGTCTTTTCATAGCTCTTAACTTTATCTGTTTCTTTTGTTTCAATTTTTTTTTAGTGTTATTATAGCAAAGTTTCTACGCGTTCTTTATTTGTTTTCAAACTTTCATTTTTTAATAATTGTTGTTTTATCCACTTTGCTTTTCAGAATATTATCTAGTGCTTTTCTGCCTTCCTTCCACGACTTGCATTCTAATACATATTTTGATTTTTTTAATTTTTCTGTCCTTGGTCAGTATTTCTGTTGTATAATGTCTCTGGTTTATTCTCTAACCATTCTTTTATCTTTCGGATTCGTTCTTGTTCATTTCTTTTTTTTTTTTCAAAAAGTGTGAGTGGTTAAATTTTAGTGTATGATTAGGAATTTCTTTGCGTTTTCGATTTCTTCATGTTCTTATTTTTGATAACTCTTTTAAATGTGCTTGTATTTAAAGTTATATTGGTTGAAACTGTTACGTCTATACTTACAAGTCATGTACATTTTAAAAATGTTGTTGTCTTGGTAGTATTTGGCGTATCAGTCTAAATTTTGCTTGCCAAAGTATTGTTGTCTGTCAGCAAAAAAATTTTTAAGATGATAATTCTTTGTAGCTGCCGAGACTTATAAGCCAAAAAACAAACAAGTTTTTTTTGGATTTATTTAAATTTTTTTACTAACTGCAGCGTCTATAAGCCACACATTTGTGCAATACTTGAGATGAAAGCGTATTAGAGCGTTGTGAAGGATATAGCACAAAGATACATTATTATACTGGGGTAAATAGAGACTAAAAAGCCTAAAAAATTGTGTCTAGACTAATAATAAAAATTGTTACAATTATACACCACTAATTGAGAAACAATTAATAAGCGGTATTTAAAAAAAATTTAAAGAACAATTAAATCATTAAAATATGAAATAATAATAATAATACATTTATTCAGTATATAAATTTGTCATTTAAAAAAGAAAAAATTAAGAGAACTGTTCTTATTGGGAGATTTAAACTGTAGAGTAAGACAGAAAATAATAGCAAAGTAGTAGGAAAATATGATGCGATTATACAAAACGATAATGGGACACGATTAATGACTGTTTGCAAACAATAAAATTTATTATAATATACAAAACCACAAACAACATAAAACTTAAAATTTACAAAAAGCTATGCCATTGTCAAACAAAATATCAAGTTAAAAAATTAAAACGTTAAAACAAAATATTGTTAACCTGAAGAAATAATTTGCAAATGGATGAAATCCAATTTCAAAATATAAATCTCAATTTTAATCATTTAATTTAGACTAAGAGAATATCAGTATATTATACAATACGCGCTTAGACAATAAACTAAAAATTAAAAAAACTTTTACAATTTTATTGTTACGTTTAGATATTAAGATTTGTTTTTTATATGACTAATGCAACAAACGCTTAAATTCGTTAAACTTTTTATCAAGTAATACTTTTATTTGGTCTATGTGATCATGAACAGCATGTTTAGCATAATCAAATTTACATTTTACGCTACAATACCCATTAATCATCACTTATCATTTTCTGCTTTGTTTTGATCATATTTTAAACGAGTGTCGTTAAGATTGATGCATTTACCATAGTAGCATTTATCAAATTTTCTACTGGATTTGATTGTCAAGTCTATCAATCTGGGTGACAAGTATCTATTACAATCATAGCAAAGATATAAGAAAATAAGCAAAACCATAAACATACAATTATTTTATACCTACTCCGCTCTTTGTGGGTGACCTGAGCGAGGAAGAGAAAAATACAATAAAACAAAAAAAATAGGAATGCAATTTATGGATTTATTTCTGATAGTATTGAGAGCAAAGCTAATTTTCAAGAAAGATCAAGATCTTGCTTACAGTCAGCTTTGTATAATTGACAACGCAAGAATGGCATTTGCTGGTACGGAGTTTGGACGCGAGGCAACAAAGTGCACACAACCGTATTCATTTCAACAATTCGACAATATCCCGCCATATTTACATTACTGACGACGCCACAAAGACACAATTTTTGGACACCGGCGCTGATTTATGTGCAATTTCTTGCTTTTATATGCAAAAACCACAAAACAAATCATCATATGAACTTGCCTCGGCCAAGGGAACGATGATAGCAACATACGTCACCGTAACGTTAACACTCAGTTTTAAACTTTGCCGAGACTTTACATAGAGGTTTGTGATAGCAGATGTCATTAAACTTATTATTGGAGTTGACTTTGCATTCTACAATCTTTTCGTGAATGTAAGACACCGTAAGTTAATAGACGGAACGACTCTGCTTACTGCACAAAGAAAAGCAGCAACAAATAGAACACCAAGCATCAAAACAGTTATAGGAGTGACACAATTTTACAAAATTTCTAGAAATCATAAAACCAGAGGGCGCAACAAACCCGCTAAAACATAGTTTGTTGTTTTACCGGGTTTGCACACTACATCAGAACGACAGCAAATTTACCTGTAGCACAGAAGCTACAACGATTGGCACCAGTTAAATTGAGAGCCGCCAAAAAAGAATTTGACGCTATGTTAAAACTTGGAGTTGCCAGATTATTCCAGATCTGTTGGTCATTTCCGCTTCACAAAAGAGACTATAGAAGATTGAACGCTCAAACGGAACATGGTCGGTGCACAGTCCGGCACATCCAAGACTTTTTTCAAAATCTTGATGTTCCGAAATTTTTTTTAACAATTGATCCTGTGAAAGTCTTTAACAAATACCAGTTGCAGACAAAGACATCGCCAAAACATTTGGAGATTTTATTTAAACGCCTACAAGACTACGGAGTGATCATCAACCCATCCAAATGTATTTTTGTCAAGAAATTTAGGCAGTTTTTATGGATAGTAATTTACACATACAGATGCCACGCAACAACTTACTCCAGGGCAACATCAAAGACAAGGCACTAGTAAAGTGGACATCAGAGGCAGAAAGAACATTTGAGGTTTGCAAAAAAAGCTTAGCACAAACAACGTTACTTGCTTATCCTAGGCTTAACGTACCAATCACTATATTTTGTGATGCTTCAGATTTTACTATTTTTGCAGCTTTTTAACAACAAGTCAACAATGCATGGAAACCCCTAGCGTATTTTTCAAAGAAATTAAATACTACAGAACGTAAATACTCAATTTATGATAGAAAATTGGTAGCAATTTACGTAGCAGTAAAACATTTTTGCTACATGATTGAAGCTAGAAGCTTTACCATCTTTATCGATCAAAAGCCGATCACATATGCGTTTTGAAAGAGAAACAACAAATGTTCCAATACCTTGATTATTTAAGGCAATTCTCTACATACATCACGAGTCGGGAGAGGAGAACATTGCGGATGCCTTTTCCCGCATTGAATAGGTAGCGCCGGCAACAGATCTAAAAACAATAGCATACGCGCAAAAAGCGGGTGTAGAACTGAGAATAATAGAAATTAAGGAATTATCAACACTGCAGTTAAAACTTATAAAGATACTAGAGATAGACGTGTTTTTTCTGTGCAATATGTCACTGACTCTCACATCCAGGAATATACTCTACAGTAAAATTAATAACACAGCGTTATATTTGGTCATCTATTAGGAAGGACTGCAGAGAGTGGGCTCGGCGCTGTATCTAGTGTCAACTAGCAAAAGTTAACCGTCATGTATCAACAGCACAAGATATTTTTATAGCTCCATCTAAGAGGTTTGAGCTTGTGCATATCGATATTCTTATAGAAAATCAGGAAGCTGCAACAGTTGCAAAGGCCTTCTACACACATTGGATTGCTAGATTTTAGGTACCATTACGATTAACTAAAGAAGGCAATTTGAGTCTCACCTATTTAGACAATTGACTCACTTAACATATACGTCTCACTTAAGAATCACCACTAACTACTCGGTAGCAAATGGCATGGTGTAAAGATTTCATTGGCAATTAAAGGCAGTAATTAAATGCCATAAAAGCAACCAATGAACTGACGTACTACCAACCGTTATGCTAGGCATCCGTTCAGCATAGAAAGACTACTTAAAGTCAACAGCCGTAGAGATGTTGTATAGAAAACCACTCCGACTGTCAGGAAAATTGTTGACACAGACATCTTCATCAACAAAAACGTTTGCAAAATTTTTGGCCGATTGATGGGTCTAGGCATGGAAAAAAATCTAGTTTTGAGTTTAAAAACCTTGCTACCACCAAACAGGTTTTTGTAAGAAATGATGAACCAAAAAAGTTCCTTAAAAGCTGTTTAAAGTAATTTTTAGTACAGAAAAAATCCTTCATTGTAGATATCAGGGGACGTAATGTCACCGTTTCTAACAACAGACTAAAACGTGCATATGTAATATAGGTCATTCCAATCACCAAAAATTATGATGCTAGACCGGAAACAGGAATCAATATGACAATACGGGCGTCAGCGAAAACCACCTACCAATCTACAATCTAGACGACAAGCCAAGGTACCGAGAACCAACGGCACACGCGATTAGGTAGACCCGTTTACTTCCCGGACCTAGGCTTCTTGTAATCTAAATCACTGACGTGTGTATCATAAATCTTAATTTCAATAAATATCTGGCAACGCTCGATAGGATAAGGAACATAGTTTTACCCGCGGGATATTAATGTGTATAAAATAAAAAATCCAGTTTTATTTGTAAATTAAACTATACAATTATTACATTTTCTTACTTGTCACCCATAATTACCAAAGAGCTATACTTTTGCTTACAAAATTTATCTACAATATCAGTAATGTTTGGCATTGGAAATTTATTGTCTATTGTTTTATTATTTAATTGTTTATAATGTACAACAAGTTTCTAATTCATTTTTTTAAGCATCCATTTTTTTTGGACAATTGATATGAGATGTTAGTTTTCTTGACCATGCTGCAGTGGAGGTGTTTTCAACAAACTTACAAAAACATCTTTAGATATCTCTATGTTGTTGACGTATACAATTTTTTTACACTTTTTGGACGTTTTTATAAGACTGTATGTCTGATTGCATTTGCCATGAGTCATTTGAGCTTTTCACAGAGCCGTGGGCCGACCTAATTGAGAAAAATTCTTTGTATGCTTGTGCTTATGCTTACCAGTGCAATGGCTATCACAGTCTGGCTGCGTGATGTAACAAACTAGTTGCTAGGTTAGTACTATTAATGAAATTATGTAATAGCTTACTTCTGTTATTTGCGTCATTGATTCTTCACACAATATGGGGTATCAGGTATCACATCCAACTAGGAGATTTATGTTGATTTTTTTTGGAATAGTGCACCAAGTCACTAGAACTGTAGTAAAAAGTGATGTCATGCGGCAGGTATACTGATGCCACAGTTGTGTTGTGTGTTGTTTTTTACCTGTAACTGAGGTGATCCTCAAAGATGTGACATTGTTTGTCAAGATTTTTGAATTAAAGTCGTTTATAAAAGTATGATTGATTATAAATTATTTTATTTAATTATATTTTATATCAATATTAAAAGGAAAAGCACGCAGTTTTAATTTTTTTGGTAATTGGCTTTGAATGCATTAGATTCTTAATATTAGAAAAATACTTTATTTATAAAAAATAACAATAACAAATTTTTGTGTTTTTGATTAGGTGTAAGAATTAATATTCACAAAAATTCTTGATAGATTACTTTGTTTAATCTTATCGACTGCGCCATTTTTAAATTTTATTAGTGAAATAAAGTTTTCTTATACCAACCGACTGCGCCACTTTTAAATTTGAATATTTTTTGAAAATATTAATATATTTAACTTGATGTTAGTTACATGAAAAAATACATTTTTTTACACTACTTGGTTTTAAGGTTTAATATATTATTATTGTAAAAACATGTTTTTGTTAATTGTTTTTTTTATATACAACGTGTGCCATAATATTATAACTACTATGCTCATTGTAAAATATAAAATAAATAATTATTGAAATTATTATTATAAAAATAAATAAATAAGTAAACGAGCTAATCGATAACACAATCAATCAAATTATTCATATAGTATGTACTTAAACAGTCAATTTCTTAACTGAAGTTATGAAATATATTTTACTGACTAAAGTAATAATTAAATTTTATCTTACAATTAAATTAACTTATTAGAATTGAATTAAGTTTTTGGCAATTAAATTATTTAAAAACTGCTTTCTAAATTACTTAAATTAATAATAAAAATAGAAATCATAGATTTGTTAGGTGTAACGTATTTATTTATTCCAACGAAACGGCAGACAAACTAATTGGTATGAAATTCCGCCAATATCTTCTGCTAATAATAAATCTAGGGTGACTTTAGGAAACTCCACCGTTAGCAACCGTTGCTAATACTTTATATACGTTAGCAAATATTGCGTTTAAAATAAAAAAAAGAAAATCGACTACTCTTTAATAATCACAAAATTAACTTCATTAAATTTAATTGTAATAGTATGCCACTCATACACACATTTCCACATTTAAACGGATTATAAACCCTTTATATACTGCACAAATTAATTATTTGAAGGGGTGACGGCTCTGTTCATATTAAGAGAATTTATAAACAGTTAAAACTAGTTAAAGCAAAACATGTTGCGCTGCAAATAAACTGTTGCTTTACCTAAACTCATTTATTGATTACTTTAAGATCAAAGGTTCCTAATAATTCTTGCATACATTGGTTTTATATACTTCAAGGGTAGTTATAATAAATCCCAAAAAGCCAATTAAAATGATGTGGTAACAAATTAAATCACAATCAAATGGATACACAGAACTGGACATATACAATGCTTAAATTTAAAGCCAATTAGAATTTGATTTAAATACAGAGGCAATGCTTTCCGAGTTTGATTACGGTAACAGGGATGATTAAATTTAATTATACAAAAAGTATTATAATTTTTTTTTAAATATTCTAATGTAATTGTGAGGATTGTTGTCCATGTTACGTTTGTTATTAAAAATAGCAACAAATCTTTGTACTAAATAAGTTACTTCTGTTTTGTTTACTTGTGTGATATGGTTTTGTTGTTGTCAAAATGCTTAGAACGGTGGTGTTTGCCAAAATAAACTTATTGCTGTGCGTCATTTTTATTAATTTATGGGTGTACCAAGATTGTTATCTTAGGACACCCCAGTTGAGAAATTACCTGGTTACTGAACATGTCCTTGCCAATTTTTTGTTGCTGACCTACCCTTTTTAGCGTGATACGTGGCCCGTTTGCCACTATTTCTAAGCGTTTGGTTTTTGCTAATATTAAACTTATAAACCTTTGGTTAACATTAAAATTAACTAATATTTTTGTTGTTTCTTGGATTTGGTTGTTGTTTGGGTTTGTTGTTTGGTACTATTTTTGCTACTTTTGCTGTTGTACTCAGTTTTGCACTAGTACTCGTGCAGATGTTTTAAGTTTGCAAAACATTTTATTTCCAAGAGTTGTTGAATAAGATAGAGTGACCAGGTAGTTGTGCTAATATTGTTAGACTTGCGCATTTCTCATCAATTGTAGTTTTTTGCAATTTATGTTTGAATTGATCTTTACTACATTAAACTTTTTTTTACGCAGCAGGTTTTGGTCTTATGCAATAAGTGGCGTTTATTGTGGAAAAGGAAATAGCAGAAAAAGAGGGAAAAGTATATGCGTTATTTCTGGATCTACAGGCGGAATTTGATAGTGTGGATAGAGAAAAACTGTGGAATTGTATGAGAGAAAAAGAAATTAGCGAGCACCTGGTAAGAAGAATGGAAGACGTGTGTGAGGAAACAGCAAGTAGGGTATGGGTTAACGGGAAAATGAGTGAAAGATTTTTGACAACGATAGGAGTAAGACAGGGCTATCTATTGAGTCCTACTTTATTTGCAACCTACATTGCAGACGTAGAAAAAAAATTGAGGTTGGTTCAAGCAGGAGGGGTAGTAGTTGGTAGAGAAAACGTGTGGTTGCTAGCATATGCAGACAACATGGTAATACTAGCAAAAGAAACGAAGAAAATGAAAGAGATGATAAAAAGTTTAGAAAAATATTTTAGAAAAAAAAAGGTTAGAAGTTAATGTAGAAAAAACAAAAATTATGCTATTCAGAAAGGGGGGTGGGAGAAAAAAGGTAGAGGACTGGAAATGGAATGGGCAAGGTATTACGGAAGTAAAATCTTTTAAATATTTGGGATAGGTTTTTTGTACGAGTAACACTGAGAGCGTGCACATTAAAGAGATGGCTCGAAAAGCAAATAAAGTAGTGGGACAAGTTTGGGGATTAAGTGAAGGAAAATTTGAATGTATGAGAATAAAAGGGCTTATGTTTGATAGTTTAGTTAGGAGTATGATATTGTATGGATTAGAAATATGGGGATAGAAGGAACAAGAAAAATTAGAAGCAATACATGTAAAATATTGGAGATGGGTGCTAGGTTTAAATAAAGAAACTCCAGCATATATTGTGCTGGAGTAAGTCAAAACAAATAAGTTAAGAGTAGAAGCAGAAGAAAGAGCAATGAAGTATGAAGAAAGAATGAGACAGAGACACAAATGCAAAATCTTACAAGAATGCATGAAAGAAAAAATGAGAGCAAGAAATGAAAAGCTAGGGGAGATCAAGGAAAATTATTACAATAGAAATGGGTATGCAAGCCAAGAAATTGAAAGAATGAGAAAATCTGAGAGAGAGACATGGTACGAAATTATGAAAAGATATAGAGATATACAAAGGCAAGAAAGGAGAATGCGAGTTAAAGAGTCTAGGTACAACGCAGATTATGAACATATTATAGAAAGTGAATTGCCAATGTACTTATAGAGCGATAGATATAGTAAAGTTGACAAAAAGATGATTGCAAGATTTAGATGTGGTAATGAAGAGCGAGTGACAAGATTTTGGACGGAAGAGGATTTGAAATTGCAGAATATGCGGGGAGACTAAGAAAACTATAGAACATATGTTGAAAGAGTGTAACGAAATGAGAGAAGAACAGATGGGAAAAAATGAGATATTGAAAGAGGACGGAAGAGGGGTAGAATGGATGAGGACAGTTAAAAAACGAAGAAAAGATATAGATAAACAGAGAAGAAAATATTCTTAATTGTGTTAATTTAAGGATTAAGTTTTATTATTTTAGGAAAGGCCAAAAGGCAAGAAATAAACGTATTATTATTATTAATAAGTGGCGTTTGGTGATATCATGGTCATGTGTTTTTTCAGATCTTAGTTGATATGTGTAGAGATAAATTTGATGCCTGGTGCAATAATCTATTGCTGCACGAAAATTGTCATGCGTTTGCGGGTGTATGCAAATACCATCAACCACGTTTACGGCGCGGTTATCTTTAAAAATTTGAATGTTGGCAGTTTTTGGATTTGTCCCAAATAGTCATGAGCGAAAGGCAGCGTGTGAGTGAGCTGGCGGACTTGAGGAATATTTAGGGAGCAATTTGTCTGACCAGAGTTGGTTGGTTGCGCCTTAGTAGCAGGCCGAATTGAGGACCCTTTGGCTCTGGTGGCTGATTGAAGAAGTGGTGCTTAAGGTACCTTCCGTGACGGGCCGGCTGATGGCCTATTAGAGCAAGATTATAAAAGAGGCTCACCTAATTTCTTCATAGACTTTTTAGATTTGTTTTCTCTTTTACAATTTGGCATTGCTGTCTTGAACGGTTTTTATCTTTTTCTCTTCGGAGAAGTTGGAGTCGGGCTGACTGGCGGCAGGTCTCTTAAGGGAAATTTGGGCTTGGGCAATCGCAAGCTTGCTGGACGAGACCTGATTGGCTGAACAGGTCTTCATCGGAGTCTTTATGGTGGTAGGCGAGGTTGAAGCTTTTGGTGAAACTGGGAGCAGGATTCATCTTGTTAAGGGCGGCTTTTGCTTTCTTTGCGTTGCACTTGATTAGCTTGACCTGGTCGACATCTTCCCGCCAGGATCCATGATGGAAAAGATATTTGAACTAATTAATTAAAAAATTATCTAATTAAAATGAATTAGTGAGTAGATGTTAATTGGATGTTTAGCCCAATTACTAATCCGTGACTAATTTGCAATTAGAATTGCAGTTATCAGTTTTTGGTTCCTCAGTCGGTGCGGCTGTTAGTTCCTTCTCGGGGTGGACTGGTCTGGCGCACTTGACTTTTGGTTTTAAAGTAATTTATAAACGCTAGTAACTGACATTAGGTTTTATTAGTTGTCTTATTAAAAAGCAAATTTACATTTGTCAAATAATTGCAGTTGTTATGAGTCGTTTTAAAGGATATCCATCTTAGGCCACTTACATAAAATGTTTGATGATTTAAAACTTTAAAATAAAAGTTTTGTAGCTACGTTAATTTTATCATGGAGTGTATCAACGCACATCACACACAGCATACGAAATTAGGGCTTACGTCAAAGCACAATAACAATCAAGAAGTGTTGTCTTGGGCTCTTAGATACAAACTAAAAAATACTCGTTTACGTGTTTTATATGCAATTGATGATTTTATAGATAATAATTTATATTAAATTCTAATAAAAGTTAAAAACATTAATAATATAAGTAGTAGAAATTAAAAAAAAAAGTATTTTATTAAACAATTTAATTTAATATGTTATAAATTCTGTTAGGAAACAATGAACATGAGACCAGAAGCATCTACAGGTGCTTTTCCTAAAAGCAGTGTACATCAGTCGGTTCATAGCCAGAGACATAAACATTTACAACAGACAGCAAACAGTCAGGGGGAATCATCAGAAGAATATGAAGCGGTAAGATTTTAATGTTGCATATATTTACATATTTTTTGAGGGATTATTGTTAAATTTTTTTTATTTTATTTTAGTGATCTTTTTACTAAATAATAATATATAATAAAATGTATACTACATTAATAGTGAGTATGGTAATAAACGTTTCACTCAAATGTAATTAAAAGTGGCCTGTAATGATGTTTATTTATGTGATGGCAATCTTTTTTTCTTAATGAGTATTTGTGTCTAATATTGGATATTATAAATATCAGAGTGGTACGACTTGAGGTTGCTATGATGTTAATTCTGTCAACAATTTTATCATAGTACTTGTCAATCTATTATCAAAATAGAACTAAACCAACCATCATTAAATAGAAAATATTGAGAATTGACATATTTTTAATCCAAAATATGATCAAACTAATGCGATAAAATGTACGGATTTTTACAAAAATAAAAACGTAAGCATAAATTGTAATCATTACCAAATATATTAACGTAAAAAGCATTGTTTTTGCGATTTTTTATGGACATTTTTATGCTATTTAACGGCCTACGTTCAAAATTGTTGCTGTTGTGCACGTGTGCATTATCATGTTGTACATCAACAGAAGAGAAAATAGTGGATTATGTCATGGATAAATTATGTATAAATACTAATTTCTACACACTTAAGAATTTTGCAAAACTTGGTCTGTAAAACATGACGCAAAGAAATCTATTCTTTTCATTTTTAATCAGTTTAACATTTGCAACCATGCGACTAAATGAAACATTTTGCTTTTTGTGAATTGGTTCTGGATTTTGGATCTGAATTTGAAAGTTGGAGGGTAAACCAGTCTACTGCTTGTAGGCCTTATTAAGTCATTTGTACTTCTTCTAGTGATGACTTCACTTTGTTGTCCTGGCATTCAACCACACATATAGAACAAGTACAACGCATGGGTCTCCTTTATACTGGCCATGTCAAATCAGCAGCTTCCCAACGTGGACTCTCTATTGTATGAGAGAATCGTTCATGAACATAGCACGTGCTTGATTGTCTTGTCATCTTTTTCACATTTTTTACACTTTGGATTGTCTTTAATACCAATTGTGTTTATGTGTAGTAATCGGTTGTCTTAGCGTTTAGGGCAGTTATTGCTTCCTTTGTTGTCATCCCAACGCATTTTCAATACGTCGTGTGTATTAATTTTTAGTAGGTTATTAAAGCTTTTGAGTACTAACGCGCTAATCCGTCCGTCTACTTTATAAGAATGTCTTTTTACCCAGAGCAGATTGATGTTATTTTTACAGGATGCACGGTGATATTCAAAAATTAGCTTTGATGCGATTTTAGGCTTGCTTGTAGCAATTAGGGCCGCTCTACTATTTGTTAAAGTTTGGACATTTTGGCCAGACATTTTGCGGTTTACTACTTTATTAACCCTATATGTTATCCCAACTACTTCTGCTTAGAAGATAGTCGTGTGCGTTCGTAGTGGTAAAGGTATTTTGAGGTCCAAGTCTTGCAAAAAGATTCTTGTTCTAGAACCTTTATTAAATTTTTGAGCTATTCGTGTAGATTCTAATCAAATCATTGACCACGTTCTGCTCCTTTTGTTCATGTGTGCCACGTTGTAAGATTTTTGAAACACAAAAAAAGAATGACATGTTTTCTGTTTGCGTTCCTAACAGAGGTGTTTTGTTAACAACCTTTTCCAGGAGAGTACAGTGTTCCTAGCCTTCACTGAAGTGTGCTAAAGTCCAACATTTTTTTTTGGCATGCTATTTGTTGCAACTGATTCAGTTTGCTTGCAGACGGTTTTTGTCTAGCTTTTAGCTACCATATTAGAACCTCGTATGTGAGCATAGGTCTTATGACAGCTGTGTACAGCTATAGCACTATCTTTGAAGACAGTTTTTATGTTTTCCCTACAACTTATCTGCATTGCTAAAGGGACATATGAACTTTTTTGCATCTTATATTTAGTTGTGGTCCCCATGTAAGCTTGTTGTCAAAAACCACCCAAGATATTTTACTTTCGTTGATAGCGGTAGTGGGGTATTTAAGAGTATTAGTGAGTTTAGTTTTTCATTTTTTTTTTTTTTTTGTGAAGAGAGCCAGTTTGGTTTTTAGAGGGTTAACCGTAAGAGCCTAGTTTTGCATAAATTTTTAATAATTTTTAAAATCTTTTGAATTAAGTTGCAGAGTATGCTTTATAATTTAGCAAAATTGTTATGTTATCTGCATAACCAATTGTATAGAAACCATGATTATTGAGAGCTGTATAAGGCTGTTAACTACTAAATTCCATAGTAGTGGAGATAATATACTTCTCTGGGAACAACCTTTAGCAACAACTTTCTTGACAATCGAATCCCCTACATTACCAGTAAAGGTTTTTGATTTCAACATGTGTTTTATCTATCTACTAGTTGTGGGGTTTACACCATGTGTTACAATAGCAGTTTTTATTTTTTTAAGGTGGTTTTATCAATAAAAGCTATTTCTCGAATTAATCTTTTGCACAATTGTTCTAATGTCTGCATATGAAAACACGTGAGGTTGATTGGCCAATAGAATTTTGCAAGAGTGTAATTGTTACGCTCTAGTTTTGGTATAAATACAAAATTACTTCCCTCTATGCTATAGGTATGTATCGAAAAACAATGCATGTTTTATAAATTTTTGTCAAATGAGTTAGTATGATATTTTTGCTTTATTGCAAAAGGGCAGGAGAGACCCATATATTGCATATGCTATACGTTCCTCTTTAACAAGGTGGTGAGAAGCTACCC
The DNA here is from genome assembly GCA_963932245.1 of Tachinus rufipes. Lineage (NCBI taxonomy): Eukaryota > Metazoa > Arthropoda > Insecta > Coleoptera > Staphylinidae > Tachinus > Tachinus rufipes. Next base: position 15,435,609 of record OZ010750.1, read on the forward strand.
AGTCTGACGGGGTTGGGGTTGTAACGTTGGTCTAGACTTGTGCCAAAGTGGTACAGCCTGGGAAGTGGGTTTTTAGAAGTATCTCCGTGCTGTTGAGGGTTTTTGGATTAAAAGAAATCAACTTATCAACATCCTCACAAAAAAAATTAAGTTTTCCGTTGCCGTTAACGTATGCGTCTTTTATAATTTTTCTGGGCATTTTTGTATAACATCGTTTAACGTTTCAGTTTTGTCCTAGCTAATTATCGCGAATCCGTAATAAAATTTGTAAAGAAATTGTAAAATAAAATATTGGGATAGATTTGAAATAATAATTTATTTCGCGGGCTTGTGACGTCGACCTTGCGTAGAATTTGTACCCTCCGCGGATAACCTGCGACTCTTTTATTTTCTCGCGGTTTCACACGTGGTCCCGAATTTTTGATATTTTCCTTGAGGGCTGAGAAAGGAGTAAAAAGCCTAGAGTTTAATATAGATTTTACATTTTTTCATAATTTAATGTTGTTGCTCCTATTGGTTTCTTTACAAACCATTTGGCTGATTTAACTCGACCTTGACAACCTATGCTGCCAACTGCAACAATGGTGGCCGAAAGACCATCCAGTTCTTTTTCCAACAAATTACATCAATAATATCACCTTTCCATGCCGGAGAACAACTACCAAGATGTGGAAATGCCACAAGTGCGGTAAACCCGTATATTTTGCTGAGAGGAAACAGTCTCTTGGCTATGACTGGCACCCAGAATGTCTAAGCTGTGAGGAATGTGGAAAGAGATTAAACCCTGGTCAGCATGCCGAACATAAAGGGGTGCCATACTATCATGTACCATGTTAAGGCGCCTTATTTGGTACTCAGTTGTTTGGACATGGTACGAGAGTTGAATCTCATAAAAGCTTTGGTCAGCAGAACGAATCTCTTAAGATTGGAAGTGGACCTGCTGCTCTTCCTCGATCTCATTTAGAATCTGGAGAGATTTGTAGTCGTGAAGTAAATGGCCGTTTAGTCTTGGAGAGTTCACTCAGAATACATTGGGGTATCCAGGGGATGATTCATCTAAAAGAGAATAATGATCAACGTACAGTGGTTACTGTTCGTAAACGCAACTCCTACAGGATGAGCTCAAATTTTGATTCAGATGATGATGTTCAAGATATTACCAGCGATAGCAGTTACAATGACACATCAATTTCTTCGAACATAATGTAATCCTCGACGGATACACTCAGTCCAGATGAAGAAACTGATACGGGTATAGATTCTGGTGCAGACACATCCTCATCAGAAACTTTGGATTCCAGTTCAGGAACTTCTGAAATTATGCCAAAAAGTCTTACATTACCTAACAAGCTTAATATCAAGAATATGGAATGAGATGAATTGGATGATTTGCTTCAGGAAAGTAAATGAGACTGACAAATTATATCAAACTATGCCAGTGGTTCTACCATCTCAGACCAGTATTGATAGTACAAGTTCTACATATTTAAATGATTTTAGTTTGACTGAAAAAGCTGATTCTGATCTTAGTACAAATAAGAATACATTCACTATTACAACCACAAATGGCGAAAAGACATATGAAACTTGCACTATGACAATCACTAATACTAATGTAAGCAAAGATGACAGTTGGATAGATAGTAGCAATTATCTGAATCGTTCAATGTTGAGTCCAGATTGTTTAGAATGTATTTGAAATAATCAATTGCTTGAGTTTGATATATCTTCAACTAGTTGTGATATGACATTTAGTCATGATGAGGTTGTTATCAGACGTGTTTCTAAAACAGGTTCTACTGCCATAAAAAGGCAAACGACTCTCACGATCTAAAGTAAAACAAAGGTGTTCAATCAATGGTCATTTTTACGATCAAGGAACAAGTTTTTTCACACCTCCACATAGTAGTCAGATGAGTGTGTGAGTTACCTCATTGGTTAACACTCAAGAGGTTATAAATCTTGTTTTTGAAAAAAACAAGGTAGACATCGATTGCAACAACTTTTCTCTCTTTGTGGTTAGAGAAAATGATGAACGGAAGCGATTGAAAGAGGATGACTATCCTCTTCTTTGCAAGGTGATTTTAGGTCCACATGAAGAACTAGTGCAACTCTACCTTTTGGACAGTCACAATACTCCAGAAGTAAGCACAGTTTGTTAAATTCAGTCTTCCTGAACTGAAAGGCATACTGGATCAATATTGCTGGCAAGAGGATCAGGAAGTTCTAAAAATTAAAGACAGATATTCCGAAATGAAATGCATGATAAAACAAAGGATGGAAGATTTAAAAGTTAGGTTGTAGACTAGCTGTAAAAAATATTCATATACATTACTTTAATTCTATTTTATATTTATTTATATCATTTCTAATTATAATTCTACTTTATTATTATTTCTCGAATGATTCCATAGAACTAATGGCCTACATTTAACATACAATTATTTTAATTGACAGGTGTTAATAATAATAAAGTATTGAATGGATTTTGTTTTATATTATAATTAATTGTTGCTTGTATTGATTTGATAGTAATTTTAGTTAGTTGCAATAATTTGTATACTATAATATGCTAGCAAGAAATTTGATTGGGATTATGATGGGAGAAATGAATCGGAAAAATAATTACTGAGAATCTCACGTACTACGCTGTGTTCTAACTAAGTTTAAGTAAACATCAATTTATATGTTGTAACTACTCTACAGAATCATAGTATTGGAAAACATACTAAAGTTTATATATTATTTATAGATTTCTATAATAAAATTTAATAAAAACTAAGACTGTTATAGATGATAATAATCAACAAAAAAAAGAATTGCTAACTGCAGTCTCTCACTCATAGTTTTCCAAAATATGCACAGGGAGGAAAAAGTGCTAGTTTATACCTTCTTTTGCCAATTTGTTTTTCAACCGCAAATTATTAACATAAAATAAACTCTTCTAATTTGTTATTGGCACCTACAAAATTAGTAGCGTTGTTGAAAAAAAAAACGGATATGTAGGTATTACTCTTTGTCTTGGCAAATCTTCTATCATAGGCGTACTTGTTGTGGGCTTGAAGGCACTTGGTACATTTTTGCAATATGTCTGTTACTATTGCCTGGGGCCCAAAAGTTTCTTTCATGTTTGTATTGTATGACCAATTTTGTAAAAAGAGGATTTGATAATATGACTATTGGAAATTGCTTATAAAAAGGTAAAGCAGCATGTTTTATTTTTTCTCCAATTGTTGTAATTCTTTGGCAAACTCATTTTTTTGTAATTTTTTAATTAATAAAGTTTTGGTTTTTTGTAGCTCATCTGTTGACGGTACAACATTTTTAGGTTTGTTTTCGATCGGCATGCGTTAATGAATCTTAGGCACCACGCTGTAATTCTATTCTTCTTTTAATTTTTGGGTGAAGTGGTAGATTGCTTTTACTAAAGAACTGAGGCCCATGCTACTATAAGTTTGAGTTTTTTAGTTTTTAGCTTACGCAATTGGCAATAAAAGTCTTTCATGTGTTTGACGATAACTTAATCTATGCCAAAGTTGCTGTTTAGAGTATTATGCTATTTTCTTAAATTTAAGTCCTAAGATTCACGTAATTTGCTAACTAATTGTGCAGTTAAGACTGCTGCACACAATTTCAGGCAAGGGAGACTTATTGTTTTTACTGATGCTATCTTTGAAGGAGCGTATATAATATGCTACCTTTTATTTGGTGATGGTAATGTTAATATCCCTTTTTACATTTTATTGGTTTCATTAGTTGCATTTGGGAAAGTGATTAATATTCTGAGATAAAGTTGGAGTACTTTGTTTTTAAATCTTTATCTCTTGCTAGTTTTTGTTCCAATGAATTATTATATTCTTTCATAGAAGTGTAACAATGAACCGACCATTTGATGGGTGTTATTGAATTTGATTTTGCAAGTTTTTTCTTTATGGTTCGGAGCGTAGCTTTCTTGGCAAAAGTTCCTTTATTTTCCAAAATTTTGATATTTGATTGATTAAACTTACATTGCTTATGAGGCATTTTACATTATCCATATGCTGTGGTGTGATTGCTGGTATAATCCATCTCAGCAATGTTTTTTGAAACGGCACCTTATTGTTTGAAGTATATATTTGTTAAATAATAGCTTGTAGAATATTACTACGTCAATGAGAAGATCTATTTGCCTCGATTCATTGAATTTGGGTTCCAATAATTTAATATTTCTTGTAATTTATTTGTTAATCCTTGATTTAGGCAAGCAATTGCTTGCCTTTTTAATCTCAGTTTTTTGCCACTTGTTTGTAGAAAATGCATTTGAGATCTTTAATCTAATAGAGCTCTAATCAAATGCTTGTTTTTTCTGCAATCATCTCTCACATGTTGACAATATAGCATAGATTGGTTCTTGTCGTTTTTGCTGATTCAGACATTTGATTATTGCTGCATTTGAATTTTGTTCTTTTTTTTAATGTCGTCATCAATATGAAATTTTATATTGCATTTTCTACATTTCATGTCCTGCAGTTTTTTTTAAATTTTATGCAATGTATGCACAGTTTTGTTTCTTTTTTTTTAATTGCATAGGTAACATTTTGATGCTGTTGCTGCAGCCGTAATTGATAAATTTTTTGCTGTTTTGTTTTGCGGCACTTTCGTATCCTTTTTGCAAGCTTGCAGCGTCTTGCATTTAATTGTCAGAAATTTTTGGAATGGAACATTTTTTCTTACCAACGATTTTATTGATAAGGCACTAACTACATTTGCCGTTTCTATTTTAGTTGCTGTATTTAGTGCATTTTCTCAATCTTTTTTATGTTGCTTTCAGTTAATGTCATAGAGCTTGTTTTTACTTTTACAGCTTCGGATATAAATTTCCAGGTTTAGCTTGTACGCTGTGGTATCTTGCATCTAATTCTTTATTTGAAATATATTTGGTTCCTTCGTCGATTCTACCCCCCTGCGGGAGGGGGTGGTGCAAAAGAATACTTCCGCTAGCCCCATTGCTGGTCGTAAAAGGCAACCAATAGGCGAGGAGAAAACCTCGTTAAAAAAACCCTAGTTCGTCAGGAACAAGTCAAACTGTATTGTGAGTTTATTTTTGACAATTTTCACATAACACCTTGTGTAACTCACCTGCGTGTTTGGCGTGCGCGGTGACCCGAAAGCCAGGAAAAGGGGATCCTAGAAGTTGAGAGGCTAATACTCAGGTTTAAAAGAGTGTTAGTTTCAACACACTGCTTTGGTCTTAGCTTCTGGTAAAACTGGAGGTTAAACCTAACTCAGTTTTAATCAATTGGCTTGTTTTGTTTAACGTTAGGGTGAGGAATTATTTATGTTTATTAATGTACGGTTGGAGCCCGATAGTATTCTGTGTGTTCGCGGAAGTCTTTCATTTACATTCATAAAACCTTAATCGTTTGATTAGCCTTGGCGACCGCATCAGCTTGTGATGTACCGTCCCATATGTGGCTCCGTGGTGGGTGGGGAGATTGAGCGATGAAATTGACGGAGTTTATTATGGTAGATTCTAAACCTCCAACCAAACGATCTCGCCCGTTTACAAGTAGAAAGTTTGTTAGGTATTTAATTGTTAAATGTTCTGAAAATGGCCAGAGTCTAAAGGAGGTATCTCCCTTCTTAATTCATAGGACCATTTCCAATATTATTAACGGAACCTTAAAATCGTGTAAAAAGTTAAGAGACGGAACTTTGCTTATTGAAGTAAAAGACATAATGCAGAGCAGTAAAATGCAAGAATGCACGTCGTTAGGTAATATTGCGGTGACAGTTGAGCCGCATAAATCCTTAAATATTTCTAAGGGAGTTATTTCAAGGTATGAGTTGTTATACACAACTGTTGACAAATGCAAACAAGAACTGGCTTCGCAAGGCGTTATCGATATCAAAAAATTAACCCGTAGAAAGGATGGTGAGGTCAGAGATACAACATCTATGATTTTAACATTCGATTCCGATCGGCTCCCAGATGAAGTTAAGGTAGCATATGTTACTCAACCGGTTCGCTCGTTTATACCTAACTCAATGAGGTGTTTCCAATGCCAACGTTTTGGACACACTGCAGTTAGGTGTCCAGGTATTGCAACATGTGCAAAATGCAGTAAGGAGAAACATGACCCCGATCCATGCAAAAGTTCACCTTTATGTGTGAATTGTGGTGGTAAGCATCCTGTCTATTTCCAAAATTGTCCAAAAATGAAAGAGGAAAGAAAGATAGCCGAGATCAGAGTAACAGACAAATTCTCTTACTTCGATGCTCAAAAAAGGTATAGAGCAATTACGGCTCCTACTTTTTCTAGATCGTTTGCTGCAGTTGTTGAAACACCTATTGTTCAACAACCACCAATTATGAAATTTACTGCTATTGCAGAAACTTCTTTAAATAAAGACAAAGACTCTAATGTGAAGGGTCAAAAACCGGTTGCGGGCCCATCAGGCTCAAAATCAAATCTGACTACGGTCCAATCCGGATCAAGGTCACAACGAGTGGGATTTCAAGCAAAACCACTCAAGATGGGGGCTTATTTAAAGCCTAAACCATCTAAGGTATTGGCTTGTATCGGGCCAAAACCAACTAAGGTGGCGACTTCCAAGTCAAAGCCTAAACAGGCTAAGGCTCAGTCCCAGTCAAAGCCTGCAAAGACGGCAGCTCAATCTAGGTTATCGTCACCTGAGGTGCAGGTTTCTAGCGATTCTGCGCCCACAGACACCAATACTGACGTGTTGTTAGAGTCGATGCATGTGAAAGTTCTTTCCGCGCCATCTACTCTAACAGATAAAATTATACCAATTAGTGGGAGTTCTACTCCCCCAGATGATAATTCAGAAGTTAAACAAAAAAACGCTAATAAACAATTAAAATTACGTTTGCAACATAACACTAAAAATGGTTTCAACCATTATACAATGGAACTGCAACGGATATATTTCACACTACGAATCCTTTAAAATATTATTAGCCGAAAATTCACCTATCTGCGTTTCCTTACAAGAAACAAATTTTAAGGTTGAATGTTCTGTTAATCTTTGTGGTTATACTATTTATAGAAAAGATTGTGCAAATGTTGATCGTGCTCAGGGTGGAACGGCTTTATTGGTTTGTGATACGGTTTTCAGTAAAGAACTCCGTGTCAACACTGCATTAGAAGCAGTAGCCGTTCAACTACATATCCCTTTCTCACTGACCATTTGCTCAATTTAAATTCCGCTAAATGTCAGTTTGGACATTTGTTTGATTGATCAATTACTTAAACAACTTCCGTCCCCATTTTTGCTAATGGGAGAATTTAATGCTCATAACATTATGTGGGGCTCAAGTCGAACTGATGTGCGAAGCCGTAACTTGGCCAATCTTTTTTTAGAAACGGATTTAGTTATCTTAAATAAAGGTAACAATACCTACTTTTTCGTGGCCAATAGATCATTCTTGGCAATTAACCTTACCATTTCTTCTCCAAATATCGCAGCATTGCTGGATTGGGAAGACTCGGAATATCTTTATGATATTGACCAGTTTCCCATATTCATTCGCTTGCTTGGTCATGAAATTAACGAAAACCGTCATCAAAATTGGAGAATAAAAGATGCCGATTGGAATATGTTTGTTCAAGTGTTTGATTACGATGACAGTGTCCAAGCCACTATCGACGAAGATATTGAAACTTATACCGATACTATCATACAGGCAGCACATGCGAGTATTCCGTTATCTTCCGGAAAACCTCGCAGATAACCCGTTCCTTGGTGGAATTTTGATTGTGAGCAAGCTAAACTGAACAAACGCCGTTCTTTTCGTAGATTTAACCACTCTCCAACAAAAGAGAACCTATTACTTTATTTGAGGTACAAAGCTGTTGCTCGAAGAACATGCAGAAAAGCTAAAAGAGAATTATGGTCAGAATATGTTACTTCTATTAATTCGAGAATCCCCGTCGGGAAAGTGTGGGGAAAAGTCAGAAAAATTTCTGGCCGAACCGCATCATTACCTATTAGTGGGTTATTGTCGGGTGATCAAATTATTATCAATCCCCTTGACATTTTGAATATCCTTGCCGATGTTTATTTTGACGCTTCCAGCGATAATAATTACGAAGAAAATTTCCGAGATATTAAAATTAACATGGAGAAAAACGTTCTGTCATTTGTCTCTGCTGAAGATGAATTATATAACGCACCGTTTAGTGTTTGGGAATTTGACTCGGCATTATCTGAAGCACACAATACTGCTCCAGGTGTTGATTCGATACACAATGCTATGCTTAAGCAAATAAGTCGCTTTGCCAAACTTCAATTGTTGGCACTCTATAACCGAATATGGTCAGCAGGGTATTGTCCTGAGTCGTGGAAACTTGCTATCATAGTACCAGTACTTAAACCTGGTAAAGATAAAATGTTCCCGACAAGTTCTAGGCCTATCTCTCTAACTAGCTGCTTAGGCAAGTTACTAGAATGAATGATCAATAAGCGTCTTACTTGGTTATTAGATTCAAGAGGTTTAATTGCTGATATACAATGTGGTTTAAGGTGTCATCGTTCTACGACTGATTACCTTGTTCGGTTGGATACAGCAATTAAAAATTCTTTTGTACAGAATCAACATCTTGTTGCTGTATTCTTTGACATTGCGAAAGCATATGACATGACGTGGAAGTACAATGTTCTACGACGCTTTATTCATAGTGTATTCGCGGAAGCATGGCATTGTTTATACAAAGCTTTTTAAATTCCCGTTCATTTAAGGTACGTGTAGGTGACAGCATCTCGGGCATACGTCAGCAACAGAATGGTATTCCTCAGGGGTGTATTCTAAGCGTGACACTATTTATGATAGCGATTAACGTCAAAGTCAGTTCATCAAGCATCCAGTAAGCGGATGTATGTATGTTGATGACGTAGCTATCTATTGTGCCTCGAGAAACATGCCAACATTGGAACGTCAACGTCAGTTAACAGTCAATCACATTTTGAACTAGGCTAATAACAATGGATTCAATTTTTCTACTAGTAAAACGTTGCTTATTCATTTTTGTAGAAGGCGAACGCCACACGGTGATCTTTTATTATACTGTTCCTGCACTGGAATGTGTTCGATTTCTTGGTGTCACATTTGACCGTGCGTTAACTTGGCGTCCCCATTTAATAAATCTGATATCAAGATTTGTTCCGGCACTAAACTTGCTCAGGTCGTTGAGTGGAAAGTCATGGGGAGCGGATCGGAAAACAATGCTACTTTTGCATCGCGCTTTGGTGCGCTCAAAACTAGAATCTATGCTTCCGCAGCTCCATCCTCCATCCACATTACGTATTGTTTATCCTGCTCACCATACTGGAATTCGTTTAGCAACTGTCGCATTCCGCACTAGCCCTATTGCTAGTGTTTTGTGTGATGCAGCTGAACCATCACTCTGTCTTCGGCGTAAAATCTTGACTGTTAGGTACGCCGCGAAACTAAAAGCTAAACGCTTGCATTCGACGTTTCCTGTCGTGTACAATAATGGTCTCGACGATCTATACAATATCAGGATACTGTCACAAAAACCGGTTGTCTTAAGAAATTACACTATACTTATCAACTGTCTTACTGTCGCGATGCTCCTTGGACTTTTCAACGTCCAAGGTTAAATACTGCATTATCGAGAATGAGCAAAGCTTCAACTTTACCAGTCGAATATCGAACTGAATTTGCAAAAATTCAAGCAAGGAACTTAAATGCCACTTGGATTTATACCGATGGCTCAAAAAGTAACGACGGTGTGGGTTCTGCTTTTTTGCTAGATGAGCTGCAGTTTACATTTGGCTTGCCAAGTTATAGCAGCGTTTATACTGCAGAACTGTATGCTATATATCAGGCTCTTCTCCATCCAACTAAGCACAGGTACAAATTATGTTATATGCACAGACTCGTTGAGTGCATTAAACGCCATAGATGACCAATATCCTGATCATTATTTGCTGAGGCAAATTCATTCATTTTTGCTTCAGGTGTCTCAGATAAATGTTACTGTTAGCTTTGTCTGGAGTCCTAATCACGTAGGTATCAGTGGCAATGAAAAAGCTGATGCGCTTGCCAAATTGGCAATAACTAGCGTTGAATATGTTTCATTTAAAGTTTGCGTTAGGGATATTTGTAATTTTCTACATCAAAAGCTGCTGTCTAGCTGGCAAATTGAGTGGTTTGCTATTCAAGACAACAAGCTGCGATGCACTAAAAGCGTCATTACACCGTGGAGTTTGTCATGCAGGCCGAAGCGTCGGGAAGAGGTTTTCCTCACCTGACTTCGCATTGGTCACTGTCGATGGACTCACAGGCATTTGTTGGCATCTGAGGTGCCGCCAGTTTGTAATACTTGTAATGTTTCATTAACTGTTTGTCATATCTTATTGGATTGTCGGCAGTTTTCGGAACAAAGAGTTGCGTCTGAATTATCACCCAGTTTGTCGATTGTCTTGGGCGATCAGATCGTTGAAGTCGATCGTCTTCTCGAATTTATTCGACGGAGCAAATTGGGTGTATTATATGCATTGTTAATTTATTGTGATTAATGTTTGTGTATTGTTAAATCCAGCAGTGTTTAGGACCTTTTACACCCTAGACACTGTTGGAATTGTCTAGTCATTTTTGCTATAGTCATTAAAGTTTGTGAACGTTTATTTTATCTTTGTTGTTTATTTATTTATTTATTTTATTTTATTCTTTAATATGCCATTTTATAGCATATTATTTTACACTTTTTATAGTTAGAGAAAAGAATCGGCGTTAATAGTCTTATTAGGCTGATACTCCAAAAATCTAAACTAACCATCGTCGATTCTATACAATTGCTTCAGATCTGTTTAGCCGCTTACTTGTTCTTTTCAATTGGGATATAATTTTTTCTGCCATTTTTTAATGGCCTAAATAAGGGTGATAAAGATGAATTAAATGCTGCTGCGTACATGAGCTACTGGTTGATTAATTATGTTCGGTTTTTTACGACTGATCCAGTCCGAAGGACCTATTTGATCGCGATTGTTTTTTAATAATAAAAAAGATTGCAATTATTTCTTAATTTTAAACAGCTACATTAATAGTGTATACAATATTACACAAAAGTTTACACCACAATAATTTATAATAAACTAATCAATACTAAAAGATTCAACACGCATTAATAAATAAGGACCATTTACTCACAAATCTTAGGATCATTAAATTATCTTTGTACTTATTGTTGATGACTAGATTTGTTTTACTATGTATAGTAAATTTTTATTTGATGTCTTTTCTTTACTGTTATTTTTATTTTAGATTGCAGCAGATGACTCTGATGCATTCAAGAATTTAAAAAAAGGTATTGTATTTACACTTTAAGTTATGCGTGTATGTAATGTTGTATGATATATTACATGTTATGTCTTCCAGATTTTTTCAAAGGTTCTCCACGCTTTGGACGTCGCGTAAGATTAAAATATAAAATACATTATGCACAAACCAATGATATATTTTTTAGGACTTGTTTGAAGCCGGCAGAAACGAAAGACCCAGTCGTAGCCTGGTCAGACAGCTGCGATACGAAAGAGTTCCAGAGTAAAGATGTTATTATAATTTTTAGTGTTGCTTTAATTAATATTATTATTTGCATTATTATTATTAACGAATTTTTATTTTATTGTGTTTTTTTTAAAGAATCATGTAATCATGTGTTAAATGTTTAAATTAAAAAAAAATACAAGTTTGCTTTGCATACAGCAAATTGCAACATAAAATATGGGTTTGGTGTTGTAAGGCAAACTGTATAAATAGCAGTTTATGATAGGTGCTTTCCTTTTGCCAAGTAAGGTAAGCCAAGGTAAGCCAAAATACTCACTTAACCTCACAAATATTTGTTCTTTTTTTTAATTATAACTTGCTTGTAGTCGTTGTTTACAATTTTAAACATTTTATAGAACGCCATATGCAAGAGGAAAATAAAATTCTTGCTTTGGCTTACTTGCTATTGTGCAAATAGAACGGTCAATTAAGTGAGATAAAGTAAGATAAAGTAAGAATAACTGAGAATAGTGGCAAAAGGAAAGCACGTAATATCTATGTATTGGTGTTTTATGTAACTAATTTGTAATGTAAAGTAACAAAAATACTTATGAGTTCATTTGAAATTATTTTACCAAAAAGGTTACACACAAGTCAAAAATTTGTGCATGATTATAAAATACAAAAGTGTACAGCAACACAATTTTCATGCATATTTATCTTAAATCGTACGTTTTGAGTTGTGCTAATTGCAGATAGTTGCAATACAATATATTTAAATTAATATTAAACGAGAATTCTGTCCGTCTATTGACTACAATGACTGTCCTAACTTGTGATGTTTGTAATTTTTTATTTTAATAAATGTCTAACAAAACTTAACTATTGCTTTACTTTGTAAACTACATATTTAAAATAATTTGCCAACGACACAGTTTTCTTTGTAAAAGATAAATTTAGAAAAACGTAAAATCAACTATCAACAGAGATATGAGATATCACAAATCGCCCAAATATTTGAATTTAACAGCAAAAATTGGTGGGAATTGCAGATACTATAAGACAAATCAGTTCCTACTCACATTTATACAAAACTATCAAACCAGTTAACAATACCAAAACATATTACATAAGGTGCGTGAATATAAATCATCGATAAAATTACTGTTCTCAAAATCCAGAATAGCACCTTTCAAGGCAACCACAATCCCTCGGCTAAAATTATGTGGAGCACTTTTATTGGCCGACTTAATGCAATAGGTTGGATTAAGACTTAAAACAATTTATTTAATGATTTTGTAGCAATCAGAGAAATAACTAATACTAATAAGTTGAAACATATATCAAGACTAGATAATCCAGCAGATTTTATATCACAAAGCAGCCGTATTTCTAACTTTATATCTAATGAACTATGGTGGAATGGTCTTGCATGTCTCACCAAAGACCAAAATTACTGATCTACAAACAAATTTGCACAAGCTGAATCTTTACCGGAAAGGAATACAAGTAGTACCGTGAGTATGGTTACCAATCAACCAAACTCAACATTGGAACAGTTTTCTAAAGTTCAAAGATTACAAAATGCATACTGTTTACAATTTTTTAGAAAATGCACTTGTTCCATGCATCATTGCTAATACATACCATTAAGTATTGAAAAAAGAACCAAGTCATTAGAAACATTTATTAAAATTATCCAGCAGCAGTTAATAAAAAAGCAACAAGTTATACACGTTAGACCCATTCTTAGATAAAAATAGCATTATAAGAGTAGGTGGCCGTTTTCAAAAATCACTGATCTATTTCAATCAAAAACATTCAATACTACTTCCACGGAATCACCGATTGCAGCACTATGCTGGAATTCAATCAATGTTAGCTACAATTTGATGCAAATATTGAATTCTTGAAGGAAGACGGTTTATACATAATGTTATTAAAAAGTATATAACGTGTTTCCATGTTAAACCAAAAATATGTCAAATCAAGATGGGAATATTGCCGCGTCATCAAGCATAAACACCGACGTAGATTATTGTGGTTTTATAAACATAAAAGAAGAAACTACAAAAAGCAAAAAAACAGCAAAGGCGTACATTGTAGTATTTGTATGCATGACTACAAAGGTTGTACACTTGGAGTTGACAACAACACTTAGAACTGATTTTTTTAGGCACTTTTAAAAAGATTTATTGCGCGACGAAGAAATATCAGCAACCTGTATTCAGATAACTGAACTAATTTTACAGGAAACAATCAAAAACTACAAAAATTAAAAAAATCTATTTAAATCGGAAATGAACTACACAATCGTTTTGAATAATATTATTATTAATTATAAAGAAGTCCACATTTTGGGATTTTGCAATAGTAAGCAACACACCACTTACGTATGAAGAAATTACGACTTTATTATATCAAATTAAAGTAATCTCAGGCTTTTTAACACCCATGACGGAAGATCCAACAGACAAAGAAGTGGGCCAGCCCAGGCCATTTAAATTAGAGAACAGCTTACCGCATTAGCAGAACCATCTTTACTACTTTTAAAGGAGAACCGTCTTCAACATCTTGATCAGACCAGGCAGCACTTCTGGAATCGTTACAGTAAAGAATGTTTAAGGCAGTTTCAAAGTCACACTGGAAGAGAAACAATAAAGTACAATTAAAAAATTAAAATTTAATATTAATCAAAGAAAATAATGTGCCACCCTTACATTGGTTGAGAGGCAGAATTACCAAAGTGCATCCAGAGATAGATGGCAGAATAATAACCGCCACAATAAAAAGCAAGGGAAAGATGATCAAACAACCTACTACAAAACTCTGCATACTACTTATCAAAAATTTAAAGACAAAAACTTTCTAAGGCGGGAAGAACGTAGATGTAGCTATCCGAAATTTACATTTTAAATATATAATATTTTAATGACACTATTATATATGCTATAGTTTTGTTCATTTATCTCACTCACTACTTAATAATATTTTTTTTATAGAGTTGAGAGAGGTTACAACTAAAAATTTTTAAAAAATAGCTAAAATTAAGTTATTTTTTTAGAACTTCTGAAAACAACTTTGGTATTTGGGACAGGAAAAAGTATGCACTAAAAAACCAAATTGTTTAGAATTTAAATGGGATAAATTATTTTCCAAAAGTTTCAAGTTTTGCGTTACATAAGTTTTTATATAATAATAAATAGCAAATGATCAAAAGCCTTTGACATTTTATCTTAAAGAATTATTGATTCTCACCAATTGCGTTTTAGAAACGTTGTTGTCCTTGCTTTGTAAATTAAATTAAAAAGATTTTACTGAAAGTATGCTATCTATGCTTTTTTCAGGTATCAAGAAAATCCATCCGAATAAGTAACGAATTTTTTTTTTTCCTTATGTTTTTTTCCGTATAATTTTAGTAATACTGGGTTGTGATCAGAGCTAAGGTCATTGATTGTTTTAATTTTGACTGAAACTTGAGGTTTTTAAGTTTTGCTACGTCAAAAACGCCTTTTTTTGGTGGCCAGCAAAACTGTAGTGGTCTAGACTTAATGCCTAATAACCTTTTTGTTCAAGTAGTTTAGCAATGCTCGACCGTTAACTTTTGACGCTATTCCACGCTAATTGTTTGAAATTAAAGTACCAGAGCTCTTAAAAAATCATTGATTGTTTTAATTTTTGGTAGCCAAAACTGTAGTGAGTGGGTTTGTCTGGACCTAACGCCTAATAACCTTTTTATTAAAATTGTTTAGCAATGCTTGACCATTAATTTTAGTCGCTGTTGTACGTTTATCGCTTGAAATTGAAGTACCAGAGCTTTTAGAAGAAAACGAAGGTTGAAGCTATTTTGGGCTTAGGAACTGGCGTTTCGGCTTTGTTGCGTCTGTTTTTGCTTTGTAAGGAAATTATATTTAAATATACACTGCATCCCAGGAAATTTGCAAGATGGCGGCCTGCGCAAAAAGCACACTTAGGAAGTGTGTGAAATATTTTTAGCAGTTAGCATGTTCCTGACATTAAAAAAACTATTGTTATTTTGTGATCGGTCCGTCATAATCGCCAAGATGACAAAGGTGCCATTTTGGGTATTGCATGCGGATAATGTAACAATTCTATTATTGTTAAAAAGCTGTCAACGATATACGTCAGCTGGGGGTCCAAATCTATAGAGGCAGGGTAAAACTTGATCTTGATAAAAACCTTTTTAGCATATCTTTTTTCTGAACTTTAAACTTTTGGATTAATGGTCCGCTAAAAGCTACGGTTCGGAGTTTGGAAACACAATGACTTTAGTAAGAAGTTCAAAAATATTTTTGCTAAGAAACTGCCTTGAGTTTTTTTTTTGTTTAAGAGTGCCAGTTTTTCTAGCAAAAAAATGTTTTGTGATGACTATGAGTATGTCTTTTTTTGGATAAGAAAAGAAACATTGGTATGTCCCGTGTACTGCCTTAATGATGCGTGCACGTTAAAGAACCCAATAATTTACGTTGGATTTCTTGAATTTGCGACTAAATTTCCAGATGTGGTAGTCTTAATCTCTGGCGTCGGTGATTAGGCTTGGCAGCAGAAATAGACCAAAATTAAATAATTAAATAAAAAAAAAATAAACGTATGTCTTTATTTTAAATTCATACAAAGTAGAGGTTCTAACAATCTCGACATTTTTTTGGACGCAATACACTACTTATGAATAAATGAAATAATTTTTTCACAAAACCACATTGCGTTGCTAACATCTGCTTTGCGATCAATACAAACAAAAGTTCACAACTTGAGTTTCAACTTTTAAAGGCCATTGTCAAGTGAGAATAAACTAAAGAAAAAGTACATTTATACAGAAAAGTTAAAATAGAAATTAAAGTGAGTCAAAACTCGAGTCGAAAACTTTTGTTTGTATTGATATGTATTATTTAGTAATATATATTTATATTAATAAAGTATTTGTAATAAAAAACTTAGTTTGTGTTTTATTTTATTATTATTAACATTACATGCACAAAACAGGTGCGATAGTATATATTTGTGATGATTTTAAGTACATATTCAAAAGCAGCTTGTGTGGTAGTAATACATATTTATAGGGATTCTGGCATGACTGTTGGTCTTATGCTAGAGAGATATATATTTATTAGTTGAACAGAATGTGTTAATAATTGTGTGCAGGTTCAATTTATAGAAAAATACACGAGAACAAAAGCGTGCCAAAGCATTAGCAAGCTAATACAAGAAAACGAGATAGATCGGATCGGCACAAATGGAGCGCAATGAAGCAAAAACAACTGGAGTGGGAATCGTCTGCGGACAAATAAAGGAGAATCAGTAACTTTTGAAGAGATACGGTTGTGGTAATTAATTAAATATAAAATGTTAGAGGACGGTGTGGCGGTTGGGAGGTTCCGCGTGCGTTGCGTTAGTTATAGAGAAAAACTTAATTGTATAACTGAGCTTAACACTATACAAAAGACACTGCAAAAGTTTGCGGAAAATGTAAAGCAAAACACAAATTACGTTATGTAAATCGCTTCATTGCTTCTCAAAATATTCTATTTTAAAGTCTATACACTTTTGCATTCGATAAAACTAATCTTTAAAACAATTTTGCCACTCTGAGCAAGGTACCTCCAAAACAAGTGATTTAAATGCTTCAACGACCTCTTCAGGCGATGAAAAACGCTTGCCACGCATTCTATTTTTGGTATGTCAAAATAAGAAGAAGTCATTGGGCAATAAATTAGGCGAATATGGGCAATGAATCATTAATTGGATGTTGTTACTGGTCAAAAACTTTAGAGTTTGTTGTGCTGTGTGAGCGCTTGCATTGTCATGATAAACAATAACTCGCCGGTTTATGTTGTTCTTTCTAATTTCAGCAATTGAAGTATACCAGTCAGCATTAACTGTTCTTCGATCTTCTAATGCAACAGTTGCAACATGACCCGTTTTTCCAAAGAAACAAGCAATCATTCTTATCAAAACGCCTTGTGAACGCATCACTTTTGTAGGTTTAGGTTTATTTTGAAACACCCATACAGTCGATTGCTGTTTAGTTTCAGGCTCATATGAATATATCTAAGATTCGTCACCTATTACAATGTTATATACCAAATTTGAACGACCCTCTTCGAATTTCTTTAGCATTTCTTTGAAAATCATAAAAAAATCATCACTCGGAAGTCACAACTCGAAAGTTACATTTTTCACTCAATTATTACTCTCGTTAAATTTTGTTGAAACAAAACCGAGCAGCTTGAAATCGAACTGTCAACTGAATTATAGGTAAAAAACGTCAAATTTGAGGAACATGACAGTCTCAAAACGCTGGCAATACAGGCAGTACTTGATTCCGCAAACTTTAGCAGTGCCCCTCGTATTGTCAAACATGACTGTCAGTATTATTTAATACTAATTCCTTTACCATGAATTACTATACTAACGCCAAGATGTCTGCCATGCATTTTATGTATAGACTTGCTGATGGCAATTCATTACAAGCTAGACGATTGTAGATTAAACGGTTTTCTGGCCGTAAAATTATTGACCAAAAAATCTTTAAAAACATTTTTGACGTCGAGAACCAAGAAGATCAATGAAAGTAAAAAACGGTACAACTAAAACAGAATGTGCTGAACATGATAGAGAAAGATCCAATTAGTTCTACGCTATTTGCTAATACTTTGAATGTAAGTTATTAGACAGTTTGGAAAACTCTTAAGGGCAATTTGTTGTATCCATACCACATTCAGCGTGTTCAGGCACTACTACCTGCTGATTTTCTTTTACGTATTGCTTTATGTCAATGGTTTTTGCAAACATTAGTTTTAATTTCTTAATTCCTGACACATATTCTTTTTACCAATGAAGCCAGTTTCTTAAGAAATGCAATAAGAAATTTTTATAACAACTATGTGTAGGTAGATAAAAATTTTATCAGGTATGTAAAGATTGTTTTTCTTTAAAAGTTTGAGTTGAAATTGTGGGCGACTGTCTAATTGAACCAGTATTTCTATCAAGAAGACTTACCGGCAAGGTGTACAACAACTTTTTGAAACACATGCTACATCTGTTTCTGGATGATGTACCATTGGCAACAAAAATTGCAATGTGGTTTATGCACAATGGTGCAACACCACATTTCAGTTTGGTTGCTAGTGATTATTTAACAACAACCTGCGGAGATTTCTGAATTGGTTGAGGTAGGCACACGCACACGCCTGCTTGATCTCCAGACTTAAACCCTCTGGATTATTTCTTATGAGACTATCTAAAATTGTTAGTTTACGCTATTTTAGTAGAGAATTTGAACGACTTGCAAAATTGGATAATTGTTGGGTGTAACTCAATTAGAAACAACTTTGGTGTGTTTGAAAGAATTTGGCACTCAATGACGAAAAAAGTTTGTATCCAGTTTGGAGAAAGTTATTTTAAACATTTATTGTAGATTTATCAACTTTACATGTAGTTTTTGATAATAAAATGTTATAACTGTCACAAATTTTGTTTACTTTGTATCTTCGAAACAAAAGGGTTTTTCAGAAATCATCATAAGACCAAATATTCTTAGAATAGGCTAAAAAATAACCCCTTAAATTTTTGCCGCATGTTTACCTAACGCCCTGTATATAGCGTCATTCAAAATTTGACTAATCTACTATTGTGAACTTGCAACTAATTTGAGTATCGCGCGTCCTATAAAACGCTGACAACAGACAATGAAAACGGTTGGTGCCGTCAAAGACCCCACCAGTTGTATCATTGTATCTAGTTTTTTATAAAAATAAATATAGTTTTTAAGAGAAATCTTTATACTTATATTATTTTTTCAAAATATAGTATATAATTGGATAAATTCTGCATTTTAAAGTCTTAATATTAAGAATTAAAAAAAATTTGAATTTTTTACTAAAATGAGCATTTTTCTGCGTTTTTGTAACTTTATAACATAATATTAAATTCATATTTTATATATTGAATTGAATAATTGTATCAAGTATTAAGATAAACTTCATTAAACACTATTGTACAGCTATCCCTAAATTCGTAATTTGTAAGCATTTTTTTGATATGGAATCGACCCTGCAAGTGTGTCAATGTTACAAAATAGAAGTAGTGCAGCTAAGAGTTAAAATGTCCTATGTTATATGAATCCTACTCTGTGATTTGATTGATCGTTTTGCTCTTTGCGCCGGTGTCATCAGACAGAATTTTTGAAAGCGCACGTACTTGTTGCAGCCTGAGCATTCACCAGACAACAAAGACTTTATAAACAAAATCAGATTACCATGAATCTATAAGATTTTATTAATTTTATTAAAACACACATTTTATTATAATTATTATTTTATTTTAATAATATTTTGTCAATTTCTTTATTTTTCATCAAGATATTTGCTCACTGTTGTATAGTTTTAGTTTGTATAATTTTAATTTAAAATGTTTTAAGTTATTGTTCCCTTTAAATACGCTTAAAATATTATTTATTATATATTCTATATTTTAGAACTAAAATAAGATTTTTATTTATTAATCTTTTCGCAAAAGTATTGGAAATGTGTCAAAGGTGGTAACGCAATGTCCCCTATTAGGATAAACTTTGAACTGTTTGTGTAAATGCGTTGCCACCTTTGACACATTACTGAATATAAATGGTTTAATAGTTACTGTGATTTTATGTAAATTGTCTCTTCGACCAGTGAGATGCTAGGCAGACTGATGATGGGTGCATACCCTGAAACACGAGTGTATGTGTCTCTTTCTAGATGAAAAGCAATTTACATAAAATACATTTATTATTAATTTTTTTTATAAGTATTGGAAATGTTTACACCTTCTGTAAGCAATAAATTTGAATGTTTATTTTTACAAATTTTGTTTGTTTTCTATTTTTTTAATGTTTTTAAAACTTTATTAAAGATTTAAAAAAAAACTAATAATATATATAATATTATTAGTTTTTTTTAAATCTTTAAGTTAATTTATTGCTTACAGAAGGTGTTAAGATTATTTAGGTGCAACATTAATGTGTTGCACCTAAAAAATCTTGAAACCAAACTGATTTGTGACTTTACCAGTTTTCTATAAATTATAAATTTCTATAAAAATCTAATATGGTTTATTCAATTTTTTTCTTTGCTATCAAATTACTTTTAAAGAACTTTACCAAAAACTCAAGTAACACTGTTTGACCCCCTCGTGGGTACTACCTTGTCGTGGTGGGGGGGCTGAGTAACTTCTACTCGAGCAATGCCGGCGAGAGTTTAAACTCTTGGCATGGCCACCCATGCCGGATGGGTCAATGAGCAGAAGCCAAACCAAATGTACCCAAAGCCATTCCTGGCTACCTTTCCCTATTTTTTTGTCATTTACCGTTCTACCCATAACATTCTTTTCCTCTCATTTCCAACCTGGCGATAGGTAAAACGCAATTTTGTTTATGATGTCAAAATGAAATTCATGCCCCCAGTCCGTGCCGTCAGTTAAATCTGACAGGGGCTTTATAATCGGCACGGGTTTGGCAACTACCGGAATAGGAGAACAATGCTCCGGTAGCGCAACGGATAATGCTACCCGGTCCCCTTCCGATGACAAATCGGACCCCCAGCTTCTTCTTCGGCAAAAGGGTCAGAAGTCTGGCAAAGCTATTTTGTCAAAAAGTGCCGGTGATGAGAAGGTCGGACTTGTACCTCGGTTTATTCTGGTCACTAAAGAAGAAGGCAACTTCGACAAAGTTAGCTCCTTCTTAATTAGTAGAGTCTTGTATGGACTGATCGGCGAAACCAAATCTGTCAAGAAGGTCAGAGATGGCCTTCTTGTGGAAACGGTTTCAGCCACTCAGTCAACCAAACTATTAAAATGTATCCGAACGTGACAGACTCTGCCCATAAAACATTAAACTCCTGTAAGGGCATTGTTTATTGTAGGGATTTCTTAAACTGCACGTTGGAAGAAATTGTTGAAAACATGAGTGGTCAGGGGGTAATCAACGTGCGTCGCATTTCTAGTATGCGAGGCGGTAAATGCGAAGAAACCCCTAACCATATATTGACGTTTAACAGACCACAACTGCCCACCACCGTTAAAGGGGCTTTTTATAGTTTTCCAGTCAGGGCATATATTCCGGCACCAATGCGTTGCTTCAAATGTACGAGGTTTGGACACACAGCTGCCCGATGTTCCATGTAGCGAATGCGAGCAGCCAATTACGTGTGTCAATTGCGGAGGAGAACACTCTGCAAGATCACGTAATTGTCCTAAATACAAAGAGGAATTTGCTATCAAAAAGATAATGACTAAAAACAAATTATCATATTTTGAAGCACGCAAATTGGTATTAGTCCATACACCAATTGCCGGAATAACATGCGCGGCGACTGCATCTAAAAGCTCTGTAGACGTACACGACCTTATAAGTAAACAATTGCCCCCCCCCCTTTATTGTTGCATTAAGCGGGCACAATCAACAAATAGATATGGTTTGATCCGGGTAAACGGAAGCGGGATGACCCCTCTTCCAGCAACGGTGACGACGGATCCAGTACGGCATCAGAAGTTTCTGTTGTCGACACTGGCAGTACCAGAGGCAGAAAAAGAAGGAAACTTGGCTGGAAAAAGGGCAGATCACGCTCCCAGCTGTAGGCCTTCGTTTATGTTTTTTAAATAAGTGTTGTTTTGTATTGGCACTGCAGTCCTTTACAACTGCGGTATCATTTGCGTACTTGTATTGTTTTTTCTATTTTAAGGTTCATGCATTTAAGATTGTTTTATCTTTGATGTCATCTGTGATACTAGTTTTAAGTTTTATATATTTTATGGTTCTGGCATTGGAGTCTTTTACAACTCCAATGTCATATGTGATATTAGTTTTAACTTTTATGTATTTTATGGTTTGGCATTGGAGTATTTTACAACTTTAATGTCATCTGTGATATTAGTTTTAAGAATGTATCTTTTGCCTTGTCTACGTCCAAACATCAAATAAAACACCAAAGCTGTAAAGAGGCTTTGGTGTTTTATTTGTTTTGTGTTAACTTATTCTAATAGCTGTCCATCTATTACGTGTTATTAATTTCTTAATTTATTTTATTTATTTAATAGTTATCTAAAATTATGAAGACGATAATACAGTGGAACTGCAACGGTTGCAAACGCAGCTATTGTGAGCTAAAGATGATCCTGGTAAAGCACATGCCCTTTTGCGTGTGCCTACAGGAAACGCACTTCAAACCCCAAGAAAACCTTAATCTTCAGGGTTTTACGTGTACCAGAAGTGACGTTCTGCCGGGTGCCCAAGCCAAAGGTGGAGTCGCTATTTTTCTGAGAGAATATTACCGTTTACGGAAATAACCCTCAGAACTAGACTCCAGGCAATCGCAATCCGGCTTACCATCCCGATAAAAGCCACAATATGCAACATGTATCTTCCGGAGTTGACTGGACTCTGGAAGATATACAAGAACTTACTTTGCAGCTTCCACAGCCCTACCTCCTAGTGGGTGATTTTAACGCCCACAATCCCGTATGGGGTTTCCTGAGGAAAAACACGCGAGGTCGTTTGCTAGTGGATTTTCTCGATCGAAGCGACGCTGTCCTCCTCAACACGGGTTCCGCCACACACTTTGGAAGTAGAACAAACTTTTCGGCAATTGATTTGTCTCTATTGTCTCCACGTTTAACCACACGTTTATTGTGGCATGTATTAGAGGACTTTCACGGCAGCGATCATTTTCCCATCGCAGTTAAAACCATTGTCAAACGGGTCAGACAGTTCGTCCCCCGTAGATGGTGTCTCAACCGCGCAGACTGGCAAGGTTTCCAAGCCAGTCTGGTCCCACCAGAGTCAAATGGTGAGGATGTCGAGACCGCCGTGAAAGTTTTCACTAGTTGTATTATCCGAGCAGCAGATGTGATTGTCCCAAAGTCCAGCGCTTAGCTGGCCGGTCCGTCGGTTCCTTGGTGGAACGACGATATCCGAGTAGCTGTGGAAGAGAAAAAGAAAGTTTTTAATTGTTTTAAAAGAAGTCCGACCCAGAAAAACATGATCGCTTTCAAGAAGAGGCGAGCCGTTGCGCGCCGCCAAATTCTTGAAAGCAAGCAACGATCATAGGAGAGCTACGTATCGACGATTACGCCGACCATTTCGGTCGGCAAAGTGTGGAAAAAGGTGGGAGCCGTGTCGGGATAGAAATTTTCCACTGTGGCTCCCATCCTAATCGTCGACGGACGCGAAGTCACCGAAACGGCCAACATTGCAGACGCATTGGCAACTCAATTTGCGTCTGTCAATAGCTCTCAAAATTATAGTGAACAATTTCTGCTTCAAAAAGATCAATTAAAAACTCAGCTAAATTTTTCTTCCCCGGATTCTTTGCCTTACAACTCTATCTTTTCCTTAAAAATGTTGGAAACGGCAATTAACGGTATGGGTACCTCCTCCGCACTGGGACTAGACGACATGCCTTTTCAGGTTATCCGGCAGCTTTTCTCCTGCATGACAGAGCGGTTGCTAGAAATCTACAACCTGATATGGGAAAGCGGTGTCTACCCGGAATGTTAGAGAGAGGCCATTATCCTGCCGTTGTTAAAGCCGGGCAAAGATCCAAACAACGTCAACAGCTACAGACCGATTTCACTTACCTGCTGTCTCAGTAAACTTTTAGAAAAAATGGTCAACAACCGTCTGGTGTGGATGCTGGAAAGTAACGGTCTTTTAGCTAAATACCAGGCGGGTTTCAGATGAAATCACAGTACCGTTGATCATTTAATCTGTCTAGAAAATTCTATCCAAGACGCCTTTCTAGCAAGAAAACACCTCGTATCGGTGTTTTTTGACCTGGAGAAGGCGTATGACATGACTTGGCAATATGGAATTTTGCAGAAGCTGCACGCATGGGGATGGGGGAACCACTAACTCAAAGACATTATGTTTAGAGAACGGTGTTCCCCAAGAGTCGACAATCAGCGTCACCCTTTTTGCAATTGCAGTTAATGATATTGCGGCTTCGGTGGTTACACCTGTACAAAAATGCCTGTACGTCGACGACTTGGTGATCTACATGGCGGGAGATACCATCCCTGCCATAACACGTAAACTCCAGATCACCATAGACAAAGTAGACAGAGTGGCAGAAGCAAGAGGTTTTCGCTTCTCTACGAAAAAAAAATAGTTGCATAAAAAACAATTTATTTAAAAAAATACATTTAACGTATTTGTAAATAATTTGATTAATATTTAATAAATAAGGCACAATTTTGATGTAGTATAAAATGTGTATTCATTTGAAAATGTAAATTTATTCATCTGAGTATTTTCTGTACGTTTTAAGCCATAAAACCCTTTTCGGATTATAGCAATAAAATGTTGAATAGGTATAAAATCGCATATCAATACAAGAGCAAAACAAATATTTTTTACAGCTCAAAAGCTGAACCAAATGTTAAAAATTATTTTATATATACAATTCAAATAATGATAATAAAACTCCAACAAAAATGTACTATTTACCAAATTGATCTAAATAATAAAAGAAAAAAAAAACTAAATTAATTTGAAATTAAATAAATTGTTTTGAGCGGCAACTAATGGTGGCAGGCTTCACGGTGGTAACTTGTATAGGTATAAATCAATGAAGTAGAGTACTCTACTTCATTGGTATAAATGTGTAAAAACTCTTTGCTTCCGCATCTCGTGGATTGGAAACGTCTTAGATTTCAATTTCCTGTGCCAAGTGAAAATGTCTGCTAGTAAGTTAATTATTTATTATTTTTATTTACTAATTTATTAATTCGGGGATTTTCTGACAAATAAGGACAACTTTAATTAGAATAGGTTATTACTAATTGTTAATTAATAATTAAAAAACATAATTGTTGAAGTTGCCATTTGCCATACATAAGTAGATGTTAACAATTTAATATTTAATAATAATTATCTATTGTTTCTATTACTATCGGGCACATATTGATGAATTGGTCACAAAGTGCAAAGAAGCCTTGAACGTGATCAAGTGCTTGGCCAAAATCAACTGGGGTGCGCGGAGAGAGGTACTGTTGCGGCTGTACAAGGCTCTGGTTTTATCCAGGGTCGACTACGGCTGCGCGGTATACTCATCCGCCAAAAAATCGCGGTTGAAAGCCCTAGACGCAGTCCACAACGCAGGCATTAGATTCGCCACGGGAGCATTTTGAACGAGTCCTGCACCGAGTCTTAGCTGCGAGTCGGGTGTACCTCCTCTAGCCGCTCGTCGTAGTCGCTTTGTACTCACGTACGCCGCGGCGATGCGAGCAAAGAGGGGTCACAACAACCGACTCATATTTACCGCCAACGAAACGCAGCAACGCAAATACAGACTCAGGCCTACCGTCAGTAGGCCGGTGTGCGTCCGAGCGCAGAAGCTAGAGGAGAGTCTTAATGTTAATTATCCGATGGTATTCGAGGTCGCTTCTGACGAGTTTCCACCCTGGCTGATGCCGAGGGTTATAGCTCGTCTTGATCTGACCTCCCAGAGCAAACGAGAAACTTGCCCCAACGTCTTGAGGAGCAAGTTTCTTGAAATTGTTGCCGAATACCCAGACTCTCCGCGGTTGTATACGGACGGTTCGAAAACGGATCGGGGAGTGGGAAGTGCCTTTTTTTAGATGGTACGGCCCATTCATGGTCTCTCCCTAAAGGGGCCTCCGTATATACCGCAGAATTATATGCATTACATAAAGCCTTGCTAAACTGTGAGACGTCATCTCACAGTTCGTTCCCCCTTTGTTCCAACTCGCTGAGTGCCATCCTGCGTATACAGTCTATGTACTCGGTCGATCCGCTGGTCCAGCTCGTACAAACTTTGATATTCCGCCTGGCCGGGTTTAGACAGAGAGCTATCTTTGTCTGGACACCGAGTCATGTGGGTATCGAGGGCAACGAGTTGGCCGATAACGCCGCCCGTCAGGCGGCTGACGCGGATCTTACGGACAACATTCCCGTAAAACCGGATAATCTCAAAGGATACGTCATATCAAAGGTCATCGAGGATTGGCAAAGAGTATGAAACGGCTTCGAGAGCAAATTAAAGAAAATCAAGCTCTCCGTGATGGCATGGAAGTCGCCGGTAGATCTCAACAGGAGAGAGGAGGTCGCCCTATGTCGCTTGCGCATAGGTCATACCAACTTGACCTTACCTTACCTTACCTTAGTAAAAAAAAAACACTGTTTGAAATTTACTTATGTTATTAGCCTATTTGGCATATTTACATAAACATTGCAAAGACTAATTTCATTTATTTAATCAATAATGTTTACAACATAAAAATTTATATTCAACACTTGACACAAAATATGTGGATATTATAATATAAAAATACAAGTTTAGTTTAATGTAAATTTTAATACTCATAAATACTAAATATATCAATCGTATGTATAAACACGTGTTGTTGGGTGACCTAGGTCAACATGGAGCAGTTGACACTCCAACCACTGTGGTGCTAACAACTTAAAAAGTAATCCCGATAAGAACATAAAACATTAAATGCCACCCACCTGTTAACAATACTACGTTTTTCATTGAGCGTTTAGCCGACTACTATACACTTGTATTCATTGAGTAATATTGATTCTAACTTATATTGTAACTGAAATAGTTTGATTTTTTTTAATTAATAATATTTTTATATAAGATAAATAACATGACTAATGATAAAAATTATAAAAACAAATTAAAAAGTTTATATAGTTTTAGATTTATTTATTTGTTATTATTTATGTTGTTTAAATATAATTAAGTGTTTATTACTAATAAGTTTGGTCATTTGCTTCGCTTTTTATTATCCATCATTTATTCTTATTAATTCCGGATCATTAACATAAATTAAAAACAGAATTGAGTCTAGCACACTGTTTATAATATTTGTTCTCAACCTTAATAAACAAATTAGTCTATAATTTTTTATCTGCAAAGTCGTCATTTTTATATAATAGTTTGATTACTCCATGCTCAAAAATAACATTATTTTACGTTTTAAAATATGCATGTGCATTAATACGTGTAATATAGGTAATATTAACGCTTTGATATAGGCTAGTAAGATCATTAATTCATGTTCTAAATTAAAAGACTTCTTTGCTCATAAATAGTAATACCATCATACCTGTAATTAGCTTCACCAATATAATACAGCAAGAATAATCCATCCAGTTCACATATAAACAATTAATATTAGTTTATAATTAAGTTATAATTACACACACAAATTAATCACACACTACACCGAATTAAACAGTCGACCGCCCCGAGCATCGCAACACCTCAACTAAGCCATACAAGGACGTTCGACTTTAAGCACTGCTATAGGCCGAGATAGCATAAAAACTGATGCAGATAAATATATTTCTTTTGTTATTATTATCTTATATAGAATAGAATTTATTTTAGAAAAATATAAAAAAGCAGAATTGTATTATATATTATTGAATGTATCTCAAACCGAAATATATTCACTCACCATAAAATATTAACAGTGAAATGTTTATATATGGCCATGTCTGAGTCAAGCGTACAAAACAAAAATTCGATTTTGCTCAAACTATTGAAAATCCTTTCTCTACATGAGTCTTGATCTTAATAAGCCATCTTCGAGTTATAACTTTTTTGCATTTTTTACATTTTTTGATGGTTTGTTCTTAGCGTTGCATTTTTAGCAAAAAACTGTAATAAACCTTTTTTGTAAATTGTTCAAAAAATCATTTTTTACAGAAAAATTTTTTTTCCTTAAATTTTGATAGTTTTGCAAAACTTTAAAAGACGTTTTTCTTAAAAAAAGATAACGGATATTTTTATTTTCTCAAATATGGATAAAAACGTGTTTTTATATGTGCAAAAGATTTCAGGAAGTACCGTGCACTACGCTTTGAAATATTTTAGAATGAATCCACAGAAACATGTGTCAGAGTGAGGTGTTAAATTTTTTGGGGTAATAGAGGAGTTAAGCGTTCTGGCGTTTCTTAAAAGAATAGAAGAACTTCAAGCTATTAACAAAATCTTGGACCCTGAACTATTTTGCAGTTTACCAATAAAATTATTAACCGGGAAAGCATTGTTTTAGTTTCAATCATATAAATATTTTGTTTCTGACTGGGAAAAATTTAAGAAAGTTCTTAGAAATGAATATAGGCGCCCAGATTATCTATACAAACTACAACGCAAGATTAAAGGTCAAAAACAACAACCAACCAAACCTATTTGCGACTACTTTGCAAGTATGACGTATAGACGGCTAAATACTAAAGTTCCGGAAGTTATTACAATCAAGCGTAACTTGATTTTAATTTTTTTAGAATATATTGAATATAATAATCTAAAATATTTAGAAGAGTTGTGAAAACTTTGCAAAAAAACATAGAAGCACGTAAAATTTTAGTTGATAAAGCTAACTCATTGCAACATTTTAATAATATTCTCATTTTTAAACCGGATTTAGTCGGTATGTCTATATAGGGCTACGCAAAACAAAGACTAACCAATATTTGCTCAATTCAATGCTACAATTGCATAGGTTGGGGTCATCTCTTTAGTAAATATACAAAACCAAAATCAAAATTTTAAAGTGGTTACGGTAGACACTTCATGTAATTGGTTAGGAAAAGACTCTGCAAGATTTTGATAAGCCATGCAGATCTTCGCAAAAACTTAAAATTGACTACTTGTAACTTTAGTTTAAAAATCTTATCAAGCGATACACGTCCGTATATAAAAATTTTGATTTTGAGCACCTTAGTAACAGCTTTATTAGATAGTAGATGTTTTAAATTTTGTATAGGTCAACGGTTAATTAGTAGCTTAAATTTAAAAATTTGGAAAACACCCACCAACTATGTTCGTGTGGAAAATGGCCAACATATTACTGTTTTAGGAACACTAAATTTACCGATAGCTTTTAAATGTAATGTATACGTAGTAAGTTGTTTAGTTATTCTTAGTTTAGCGTATGACCTATTATTAAGTGTAAATTTTTGGAAACAATCCAAATATCAAAAGTTTGAGTTTTTTATTGCCCAAAAATGACCATATTCAAAAATTGATAAGTTGCATCTAACTACTTCTCAAACATGACAACTACATGGTTTAGTAGACTCATGTTTTGCAAGTATGAGTTTTAAGCTTGAGTGTATGGATATAATTCAACACTTTATTAAGAAATGAAAAAAATGCTTTGCCTACCAAACAGAGATATTACTCTGTGTTTCCAGCCATGCTAAAAATAATAAACTATAAAGTTAATAAGATGCTACAATTAGATGTAATTGAAGTAAGTAGATTACCGTGGTTATCATCGGTAGTGATAATAATAAAAAAAACCGGAGATTAACGTTTTTGTATCAATTTTAGACGTGTTAACATTCTAAAAAACGCAATCCTTATGCCTTTTCTTACATGTTGGCAATATTAGATTGTTTTTGTTTGGCAAGGTTATTTCTTTTTTGAAGATAGAAAGATTGTACTGGCAAATAGAGTTGACTTATAACTGAGAAAAAGTAACGATTTTCTTTATTTCCGGACGCAGATTATTTTACTTCAAAGTTATCTTTTGGATTACACAATTGTCTACCTACTTTCTAAAAACTTATGCTTAATGTTCTAACTCAAGACCTAATACCATGTTCAACAGCTGCACTAAAAAAAGAGATTAGGAAAGTTGGAATTGAGGTCAAAATATTATATCAACAGATGATTATTTTTGAAAAGATATTGAGGAAAGGACTACTAAGGAAGAGGTAAAACTGGCAGTGGTAAAGCCATATGAAGTAATATTAAGAACATGGCAATAACTATGTATAAAAAAGTAAACTCCAGTAGCGTCCAATACGCTATAATAGCGTTACCTGGCCACATCGCACTAATCGTAATAAAAATGAGGAAAATTAAAAACAGCTGGAGGGCGTGGAAGGTAAAAAATATGGAGATGAGAAGAAATGCCATAAGTGTGGAGATGAACACGAGGCAATAGAGTGCTAGAACGCAAAGTTAGTGTCATGTCTGCAAAAAAAAGATTCATCGGGTAAGCAAACAAAAATAAAATAAAGTCAGCATAACCAAAAACAGCACGGAGGCTGAACAAGTAGAAACTAATAATAGAAATTTGACAAATTAATTTAAAAAAAGCGGTGGCTGCCCACAACCTGATTGATGCTACCGTAAAAACTGTGAAAGCAGACATACTGGTAATAAGTAAACCCAACAAAAAACTTGCAGTTAAAAGGAGACTTTTAATTTACGACACCAACTTAGACGCCGGCATTAAGATAACCAACAAAAATTTTAAAATTAGCCAAAAGAAAAAGAGTAAAAAACATGTTTGAGTAGATATAAAAAACATCAGGATTATGTTTTGCTATATCTTGTCCAACTGCCCCATTGTAGACTTTGAAAAGTTCTTTGCACTGGATAGAGAAACTAGGCAGGCAAACAAACAAGTGCTTGTTGTAGACAATTTTAACGCAAAGTTACCAAAATGGGGATTTAAAAATTAAGACAGAAAAGGTGAGATCTTTACGGAATTAATGGCAGGACAGAAAATAACTTTAATAAACGATAGAAAAAGACTCACATTTAAGAGAAAAGACAAATCTTGTATATTTTTCTTATCATGTGCACCGAGACTCTAAAAAGTAGGATAATTAACTGGCATCCCTTAGAAATAAAAACACTGAACTTACATAATAACTTAAGATACAACCTTGTCAAAACAACACAAGGGTGGAACTTACGCAAACTTGATGAACAAAAATTGACACAAGTCACACAACCTGATAAATATAATCAAAAAGTTATGCGCATGACTTATAATAGAAATAAGATAATAAGAACAAGAAAAATGGGCAATGAGAAAGATAACAGGCTAAAAGAAAGTAAACATAAGACTGCCAAGAAAGCTCTGAATTTACTGATTATTAAAACAAAGAAAAAACAGTGGAATAAAATAAATGATGAACTGGAAGACAATATCTGAGACGATGGCTACAAGATCATCACATAGAAATAGAAGCCATGTAGAATTAAATTGGCCGACTCCTTCCAAGACAAAATAAAAACAGTGCTCGTTTTCAAAACAAACAGATCAAATGGGCAAAAACGAGACTGGTAGAAATATTTACTTTACGGAAATAACGACAGAAAAACTCAGAGCTGCCGCAAGTAAAACGAAGACAAAGAAAACCCTAGGGCCAAACATGATTTTGGCTGAAATTGTCGAGAGAGCAACCAAAGAAATTTTAAAACAAATATTAGCAACCTTAAATGCAATATAGACAAAAGGAGAGTTTCTGGCCTCGTGGAAGATAGCAAACTTTAAGTTAATAAAAAAAAAAAAATAAATAAAGAAGTCCCAAGGTCCTACCGCTTAATTTGCTTTATCGACTCGCTGGGAAGTATATGAAGTAGGTTGTTGTGGCAAGGCTAAAAAAAGAATTAGAAGAAGGAGAAGACTTATCAGATTCTCAATATGGTTTTAGGGAAGGAAGGTCTACATTAGGCCCAATAAAAATTGTTAAAAACATCGCAGGAAAAAAATAAAAAAGACGTTTAGGACTAGAGGACTATGCGTTCTAATCACAATAGACGTCAAAAACGCGTTTAACACGGCGGCTTGAGCAAGGATTCAATCGTCCTTTAAGAAAAAAATCTTTGAACACCTCACCAAAGTAATAAAGGGCTATTTTACAAACAGGGCAACCGTAGATAAAAACAAAAAAAGCAAAAAATAACAAGGTGGGTACCTCAGTATTGAGCCCCCACCTCTGAAACATCTTGTACGATAACCTACTAAGAATAGATGTCTTCAGGCAAATGACTCTCTTGGCAAACGAAGACGACATTGCAATACTAATAATGGAAAAAACTGCTGACATAATGGAGGCCACGGCAAACAACA
Source organism: Tachinus rufipes (assembly GCA_963932245.1). NCBI lineage: Eukaryota > Metazoa > Arthropoda > Insecta > Coleoptera > Staphylinidae > Tachinus > Tachinus rufipes. The sequence goes on from OZ010750.1 coordinate 15,468,031, forward strand.
GCCTAGAAAAAGTTAGTCAGTGGATGGCTGACCATAAGCTGGAGCTGGCAACTGAAAACACAGAAGCAATCATGCTTATCGGCAGAAAAAAGTGCAGAGAAGTAAATTTTAAGCTGAGAACTGATTCAAATACGCTCAAAAGCAATTTAATTTACCTAAACATAACAAAAAAGATTGCAGCGTCTGTGAGTAGAATGATGCAAAGATGCGGAACCATTATAAAAAAGAAAAAAAAATCTGAAATCTGGCTAGAACAATTTTGTACGCGCTTTTAGCAGAAAATAGACGCATTACTTAAAGCATGGATAAAAAAGATAAAACACAAGCAAAATCAGAGACGATGCTGAAATGGCAACAAATGTGGAAAGCCGACAAAAAAAAGTAGACCCATGACTTAATTCTAAACATTGCCGGCTGGGTCAAAAGACAACACGGCAAAATAGGATACTTCTTTACTCAATGCCTAACTAGACGCGGTTGCTTCGGAGCTTATTCAAAAAATTTAAAATAAAACAAACAACTACAAATGCGTATACTGCAACGATGTCGATACAACGCAACATACGCTCAAAACAAGAAGTAGAGAAAAAAGAAGCAGAGACTGCCTTCTGCTCAAAGCTCTCAGAGTTGACAACATGGTCAAGCCAATGCTAGACAGTAGCCTAAACTAGGATATTATCAACATACCAGATTATAACAAAAAAAATAGAGAAAAAGATAAAAGAAAAAGAAGAAGAACCAAAAAGCAGATCAAGCAATAAATCCTAGTCGAGTAAAGAAATGCGACAAGCGGATACCATGAAACTGGAAGTGTGCTTTCACACCTCTGCATTGAAAAGACGGTGCATAAAGCATTACTCCTCTTTCTCTAAAAAAAACATGGTTAAATTCAGTTAAATAAAACTTTAAATAATTGAGGTTTAATGAATATAAAAAATATATATAATATTATTTTTTTTAAGGAAAAGGGGAGACGCTCCGTCCCTTCATTTTAATATATAAATATCCTTAGTGTTTTGTGGAAGACGAGCACTTTTGTATGATGATTGATCTAAAAGGCACGTGTGTGCAAAATAAAATGTATATAATTGTTAGTGTTTAAGAAACATATAAATATAAGTGATAGTTCTAGTTAGTTAATTCTAATAAAACAACAATATAAAGTGCTGAGTTTTTTAATCTTCCTTCACAAATAAGAGTGGCGTCACGGTTAAGGAGCACTAGGAGTCTGATAAGCCAAACCTCCGCAGATTGACCTGAAAAAACCGCTGTAAGTAACGCGAGTCATGCTCTGGCTCGTGTTACAACTGTTAACATTTTGTTACATTTTATTACATTAAAAAAGTATTTATAATTGTTTTCCGTATGTTATATGAGATTTTTTTTTTTTTTTTAAATTTATAGTTACTTTATAAAACAGTGTCACAACAAAAGCTTTATTAACGTTCATGAAGCCCTATTATTCACTCTTTGATAAAAATAAAGCACAAAATATCATTTTAGTTAAAGACAAATTTAATATGTATTTAATTATAAAAATCTCCTTTTAATGAATTTTAAAGTCTTTCTTTTGTATTCGACATTAATGCCAGGACAAAACATGGAAGCGCACGTGCAGAGTGTACACCCACACAAATACAGCAACACATAAACGACGTCTACGATTTCTACTCCATTTCGGCGCATCATTATTTTACAGTACTTGCAGGCCGCAGCATCATAAAACGACATTTACGCAGATTCCACAATTAATATTAACATAAATAGATGAAAATTGATGTACAATAATAGGAATATTATAGAAATAGGTCAGGTAATTCAATCAATATTATTAATTTTACAAACGTTGTATTATTATTATTGTAGCAGAAATTCAACTACTAAAGATTGAGTCATGATGAAAACCGATCAATACAATCTATGTGCTTATATAATTGAACAATTTTTAGATGCATTTTTAAGTAAGGTATGTAATAATTAATTTTAAATGTTGTATTTACTAATAATGAAAATGAATGCTTGTATACTATTGCTACGCAGTATGCGTCCCGGGTTTTAAGAACTTGGTTTCGTTATTTTTTTGATGATTTGTTTAAAATTTCAATCAATTAGTTTATTAAATGTTTTTTATAACGTTTTTTAATTATTATTTATATGACTTATTGATTTTCATGGATAAATTAGTTAAAAAAAAAATTAAAATTTTAAGCACTGAATACAAATATGGGCGGTAAGGAAACTAAACATTTTGTTGTTGTTTGTCTTTAGGTTTTAGCAAATAGAACATTAATAGGTTAAATCAGCAGTCGTCAACCAGCGGTTCTATGAATAAATTTTTGCTTCTCTATTTTAATTAAATATTTATTATATACAGAATAAAACGACGACCGACGACGGTTGTCGGTATTAATTTTTTCTGTTTTGGTTTGGCAAATCTTGCCAGATCAAGATTGAAGTAAACCGCCAAGGTTTCTGAAGTACTTTTTGGCCAAAGCTTTAATGTGTTGTCGTAATAAGATAATCTCAAGGTCAGTCCAAATATCCAAGTTAGACAAACTATAAAGCTTTAGTGAACATCCGCAAAGTATTGTTTTGGACGGCCTTAAGACTATTGAGGTGGCTGTTTGCAGCTATTTCCCAAATGAGGAAGGCATACGTGATCATTGGTCTACAGGTCAAAGTGTAGAGGCCACTATTCCAACGTTACATCGGATATAGCAGAATTTTAGCAATGATGGCTTTGGACCACGGTATGGAAACGTGATTAAAGATGACGTTCTCATACAGAGTAAGTGGCCAAGAGAACGGGCCTTGTTATTATCTGGGGTTACTTTAAAGTGCTATTTATCCATCCAATCTTTCAAATTGGAGGTGACAGAAAAAACTTCCTGTCTTTCTCAGGTTTAGCAATATTGATAACATGAAAGCTTTTCAAAAGTGCTCTGTTTAAAGGATAACATTTGCAATATTGGAAAAAGCCATTATTGCTTTATAAGAAAACAATTTTATCCGGATCAGAAGCAGAACAGGATTAAAAAAATTTAATATTTTTTTTGAATTGAGAAGGTCTGACGGTATCTAGTGTTGTGTCATTATCAGCGGTTCTTAGAAAATTTCTTACTTTCCTGCAAACCCTTTCGATGTGCTCCAGATCCGTGTACTCGGTGTATGAGTTGGAGCATTGTTCAAAGCTGTCTGCAAATGCTTCGGTCTTTTCTTTAATTGTATATTGCATCCTATTCTCACCGTGAATGGCCGGAATAGGACCCCGTCTGCTCCTAAGGGCTTTTTAAATCATCCACATCGGATTTTTACGTTTAAAGAATACACATTCTTAGCGGCACAGTGATAACATTTGTTGTTTGATATTATCAACATAAATTTGAAAATTTAAGTATTTATATATGTGATGTAATTATTTATTTGGTATATCACATATGTTTGACAATTTTTTTAACGTTTTTTATTACTATATTTATTAAAACGTGCGGTGTTCTTGAATTCTTTATTCTTTATTTTATTTATAACTAATACTGTCGTCATAGTTTCTTTTCTTACCATAAACAAGTTTTATTATTTTATTAACTTATACAATTATATGTTTGATGTAAAATTTATTAGGTATATCACATAGCAATTTTATAAACTTTTTTTTAATACAAAAAAAATTTATAGACAAAATTTATTTTATCAATAACAAATTGGCGTACATTAAACACTTAACAATTGTTGCAATATAATATTTTTTATCAAAAATCAACAACTTTATTTATAAGTAATGGGCAACTATTAACAAAATTTTAAAAATGACAAGTTTACTGAATCTATGCATACATATGTTTTTTAATTTTTTTTTATCGTAGACGTGATTTTTTTTTAAACAAAAATAAAGTATCTTTACATTAACTATATTAAAAAATTATCTATTTAAAAAGTAAACATAACACAACTTTGATATTATTATGTTTGATGTAAATATTTATTTGGTATATCACATATAATTGACCAATTTAATTATTATTTATATTATTTAAATTATATTATAATTATTGTTTGTGATGATATTTTTTAATGCTCTTTATTGTTGTCTACTACATTTTAACTTGTCTATGACTAATACGGAACTATCAACATTTATTATAAGTGTTAACTCATCCTAGGTACTCATATGTTTGATGTAAATATTTATTTGGCATATCACATATAATTGACAATTTATTAAATTTTTGTTTTATAATAATACGTTTATTTTTGCCTTTTGGCATTAAAATTAACATTTACCAATATATTTATAAAATTAATACAATTAAATTTTTGTTTTTTAACTGCCATCATCTATTCTATCTTTTTTCAATTTTTTTTTTTTTTAATTTGTTTTTCTCTCATTTTGTTACACTCTTTTAACACATAGTTTTTTTAGTTTCTTCCCACATTCTGCACATTTTCAAATCCACTTCTATCTAAAATCTTGTCACTTGCTTTTCATTACATCTAAATTTTGTAATCATCTTTTTATTATCTTTACTGTATCTATAAGCAACTACACTTTTTCTTTACTAACTACTACCCTCTTTGCTTAAACCAACCTTTGTTTTCCTTCTACATCTGATATGAAGATTGCAAACAAAGTAGAACTCAATGGGCAGCCCTATCGTACTTCTTTTGTTGTCTAAAATCTTTCATTTATTTTCCTGTTAACCCACACAATGCATGCTGTCTTATCATACACCTTTTCTATTTTTCTTACCAGGTGCTTACTATTTTTTTACTATCTCATACACTTCTACAGTTTCTTTCTATTCACACTATCAAATGCCGCTTTTAGGTCCAGGAATAACGCATATACTTGTATCTTTTTTTTTTGCTGTTTTTTTTAACAATATAATGTAAAATATATACGTTATCCAACTCAACTTTTCTGTACTATACAACCACGCTTCATTTTGTATTACATCAATACATGGCGTTTTTCTTTCTTTAATTTTTTTTTTCCTATATTGTTTTTTTTTAATTTTTTTTTTGTTGGATTGGTTTTTCTATGTCTACTTTTTTTTCTTTTTTTTTTCTTCTCTAAACAAACTCACTTTTACGCCTCCATTGGCATAACCTCAATATCTTTCTGTTTTCTTTTTTTTTTGCTTATATATTTTTATGCTTCTGCTTTTGCTTCTGTTTTTATTTTTTTTATTTTAGTTTTAATTTTTTTTTATAAATTTACTTTTAGCTTTCTTTGCATTGATTTTTGTATGCTTTCTGTTCTTTTAGATATCTTTTGAGTTTTACGCATGTTTTTTCAGTACATTTGATGTTCCAACATTTGTTTTTTTTTTCTTTTTATGCTTCTATATGTTTTTTTATTACCGCTTTCCTAATTGTTTCTTCTAACTTCTTCAAAATCTCTTCTACATTTTTTCTTTTTTATATAATTTTTTTAGATTTTTTTAATGCATTAGCACACTTTCTTCTGTTCAGACATTTTTTCTTCACTTTTCTTTACTTTTTTTACAGTTTTTTTCAGTTAAACTCAGTTTTAATAGCTGATGGTCTGATTTTACTGTTGTTTCTATTTTATATGTATCTACCTCGTCCCACGCTTTCTCATTTACAATTATTTACTAATATTGATTGCCCATTTGTCTCTTATATAAGTAATGTTTTCTTTTTTATTCTTATGAAATTTTTATTTAAATCGTCTCAACACCTCTCTATCATTTCTATTAGTTCCCTTTTTTAAATTTTTTGTGGTGTTTTTTGATTCTTTGTTTCTTGTGTGGTCATCTTGTTTGTTTTTTTTACCTTCTTACCAATTTTTGCAGTTTTTACACTGTTTTTTTTTCACTGTTTTTATTTTTTGCTAATTTTTGTTTTTCTTTTGTCTATTTGTATCTAAGCCATGTCTTTGGTTCTTGCAAGCGTTGTCTACTGTTTTTGTATTTGTGATACTATTGACTTTTTTGCTTTTTTTTCACTTTTTTTTAAACTTCTTGATCTTGATCACTTCAATTGTATACCTTTCCATTTATTTTTAATGTTCTGTATCTTACTCATGTTCTTCTACCTTTCAACTTTTTGTTCTAACGTTATCTTTCTGATTTTTTTCTGAACTTATTTTTCTTCCAAAGTCAAATCATGTTCAATGTATATGTTTGTGCCCTTAAGTTTGTTTTTGTTTTTTATGATATTTTGTTTTTGAACTCATGACTCTTTTTCTGCTATTATCGTCTGGTTTTTTTGTTTTTCTTTAAGCATGCAGTAACTATTGCAGTCTCTTTTTTAAGTTTTTTTTAATCATTTTTTCTATGGTTTCTTTTTACTACAAACTTGTTTCTTTTTGCTACTTTTATGTTTTGTTCTAGCTTGTCTTCAATTGCTTTTATTTTATTCTTTAGTTTTTTTTCTCTATTTTCAATTTTGTTTCTATTTTTTCATCTCTTTTTTTATATTTCTCATTTTCACTTTTAACTCTTCTGTGTTTTTTTCATCATCTGTTGCATCATTTGTTTAATATTTTAAAATTATATTTTCTATTTCTCTCTGTATTGGTAATCTTAGAACTTTATTGCTACTTTGAAATGTTTCTGATTCTTTAGAACTTTCTTTATTTTTTTTTATTTTTTTGGTATTTATAAAAGGTGCGTGCGCCGAGCCTTGTAATTTTGGGAGTGATATAGAAGAACCCTAACAAAAGTGGCTAAAGTGGCGGGTACAAATCTCCTATGCATTTCCGTCTTCCTTATACTAAAAAATCTTATACTTGCTATAAATTAATGACTAAATTTATTAAAATTTTGATAAAAACAAGATTTTTTTCAAATATGGCAGTATTAAAACTGAAGTGCTTTTTGTATTCAAAATGTTATGAATTCTGTCTTATTTCCTACTTAAAAAAAAATTTATAATATTTTTTGCCAGGTTACAAACTGCAATATTCTGATTATTTCTATACCAAAATGTACTTCTTTCATTAATTTCATTTTTAGGCTATAAATAAATCTATAACTAATTTGTTTATATTTATTAGAATAAAGTTTTCAAAAAAGAAGATGGAACCCCAGCAAGTCAATTAAAGTCTTATTATCCAATTCTTAAATTGGTGAAAACACTAGACATATGAATGGTAAGAATTAAAATTAACAAATTACGTTTTAATTTTATGCATCCATATTTTATTGTTTAATAAGATTAGAATATTTATGTTATTTCAAAAGTTTAATTGTTTTATTACTAAAAGTAATCTATTGAGTGTACTTGTCAATATTATTATTGAAAATAAGATACTAACATTTTTTAATTTATTAGGATAACGTCTTAAAGCTAGCAATGGAGTTCAAGGTCGGACAATTTAAAATGACAAAACTATACAACTGTTTGCCAAAGATTCATGGACCAGTAGCCACTCATGTAAGATTTTAAATTATCTATAGTTGAAACTGCTTATTTTTTTATATAATAGTAACAATTAGTTGATTACAGATTAAAAAGTTGATAGACCTATAGTTTGTAAAGTTTAGTATTTTATTTATTTATTTATTTATTTAAACATATGCCATTCTACCTTTCGGTGTATGGGTTTTTACATTATTTTGTTTCATATAGTTCTCTCCATTTTTTCCTGTCCAGAGTTGTTTGTTTGATTTCTTCCCACGGTATTCCCTTTCTTTCCGCTTCTTCTTTTACATTGTCGTTCCAGGTTTTTCTTGGTCTTCCTCGGTTTTTTTTTCCCATTTCTCTTGTTTCATATATTCTTTTCGTTATTCGCGTATCTTTCATTCGGCATACATGTCCAAACCATCTTAGTTGTCCCTCCATTATTTTTTCAATTATGGGTTCTATTTGTAAGTTTTGTCTGAGTACATCGTTTCTTATTCTGTCTCTTCTTGTTCTATTTTCTATCTTTCTTAGGAATCTCATTTCTGTTGCATTTATTCTCGTTTTGTGTTTTTCTGACAATGTCCACGTTTTGCTGGAATACATTATTATTGGTCTTATTACCTTCTTTACTATATCTGTTTTTATGTTTTTTGGTATTTTTCTTCCAAAAAATGAATTTTTCATCATGTTGAATATTTTCCCGGTTTTTCCCATTCTTTTATTTATTTCGTTGTCAATTTTTTCTTTATTGTTAATTATCGTTCCTAAGTACTTAAAGTTCTCAACTTGTTCAATCTTTTTTCCATGTAGTGTTATTCAATGGGTTTTGTTTTTTTTTTTGATATTATCATTGTTTTGGATTTGTCTATGTTGATCTTCATGTTTATTTTTGTTAATTCCATGTCTATTATGTTGATGTTGTGTTGTAGATTTTCCTCCGTTTCCGCCATTATTGCCATATCGTCTGCAAATAGTAATTCCATAATCTTCGTTGCTTCCATCTTCCGATATCCTACTTTTAGAGTTTTCATACTTTTCTTTGCTTTTTTTATCGCTTCATCTAACACTATTGTAAATAGTATTGGACTCAGTACACACCCTTGTTTTGGCCCAATCTTGGTTTCAATTTCTTGAGATTCTTCATTGTTGGTTCTAACAATATTCTTATTTTCTTTGTATAAAGCTTTTAATAGATTTATTGTTTTTCCGTCTATGCCTCTCTTTTGAAGTACTTTCCATATATATTCTCTTCTTATCTGGTCAAATGCCTTTTCGAGATTGATGAAGCAGATATGGATGTCCCTTTTCTTATTTAAAAATTTCTCGCTTAGTTGTCTTATTATGAATATAAGATCTTGAGTGCTTCTCTTTCTTCTGAATCCGCATTGTGTGTCTTCTATGGCATATTCAATCTTGTCTCTTATTCTTTTTTCTATGATTCTTGCTAGAATTTTTCCCGGTACACTTTTGATCGTGATTCCTCTGTAGTTATTGCAGTATTTTTTACCTCCTTACTTGTGTATAGGTAGTATTATTCCTATGTTCCATTCTACTGGCATTTTTTGTGTTTTTAGCTATGTCATTGAGTAGTTCTGTTAATTGTTCTATTCCTTCCTTACCCATGTATTTGATCATTTCCGGTGTTATGTTGTCTATGCCTGGTGTTTTTCTTATTTTTAGTTTCTTTATGGCGTCTATAACTTCTTCTTCCTTTATTTCCTCAATTTCTGGAATGTCAGTATCAACTTCTTCATGTTCTTCCGGGCTTAGGTTTTCTGCTTCTGGCAGTTCTTTAAAATATTCTCTCCACCTTTCCATTATTTTATCCTCTTCTGTGATTATATTTCCTTTTTTGTCTTTTAAGTTCATCATATTGTATTCTTTCTTCCTTTTCATCTGTTTTAGTGTTCTATAGAATAGTTTTTGGTTGTCTCTATAGTTTCCCGCCATCTTTTTACCGAATTGATTCTATGATTCTTTTTTAGCTTTTTGGGCTTTATTATTTACTTCCTTTTTTTAAATTTTCTATTCTATATAGTCTTCTTCCTTTTTTGTACTAATGTATTTTTTTCCATTTTTCTATTTTCTCTTTAATTTTCTATTTTATTTCATTTGTCCACCATTCAGTTTTTTTTATTATGTTTGTTCTCTATTTTTGCTGTTCCACAGTTTTCTTTTGCTGCTTCTAGTATGGTGTTCTTGAATGTTTCCCATTTTTTTTCTACTTCCTTTGTTTCTCTAATTTTACTACATTTCTTTTTTACTATCTCTTAGAATCTATCTCTGTATTCTTTTTCTTTAAGTTTGTAACTTATTTTCTCTTTTACCTTCTTTCTTCTTTTATCTGTTTTTTCTTCCATTTTTCTCAAGTCCATTTTTACCAGGTAATGGTCGTTTCCGATTTCTGCCTCTCTTGATACTATTACATTTAAAACATTTTTCCATTTTTGTTTGCTTATTATAAAGTAGTCTATTATTGATTTTTCGTTTCTAGTCGGTTCTTCTCTCGTAAATTTATGTATCCTTTTGTGTTCAAATTTTGTGTTTGTTATAATAAGGTTGTTTTCCACGCTCAGTTCTATAATTTTTTCCCCATTATTGTTTCTGGTTTCTTCTCCCCATTTTCCCATGTATTCTTCTATTCCTGCGTTTTGGTTTCCAACTCGTCCGTTTAAGTCTCCCATGATTATTACATTTTCCAGTCCTTCATCTATTTCATTCTGTAACTTTTCAAAGAATGCATCTTTATCTTTTAGCATCTTTGTTTTCTCCATAGACTGTTATTATAGTCCATATTTCCTTTCCATATAGCTTTATTTCTACTGACAAGATTCTTTCGCTTATGTATCTTTCGTTCGTAATGTCTTTTATTTTGTTTAATGCTATTATTATACCAACTCCCCCTTTTGCTCTTTCTTTTTCATCTACTCCTGACCAGAACATCCAGTATCCTTTGTGTATTTTTCTTAGTCCTTTTTTTTTCTTTTTTGTTTTTGTAATTTCTAAAATTTTTATTTTATGTTTTATCATTTCTTCTACCAACTCTTCCCCTTTGCCCTTTATGCTTCGTATATTCCATGTACCCAGTCTAATTTTTTTGATTTTTTTTCTTTTTGAACTCATTTTCCCTTTCATTGCTTTTCTGTTATCCGAGTATTTGTTCCGGTTTGTTTTGTTTGTTAATAGTTTTTTGACGCCGCTTGTTCTTCTTTGTCTTCTCTTCTTGTGACCCCTTTTTCTAGTTTATTCCATTCATAAAGTTCCTCATTGATTATTAATTTTCTGTATCCAATTTTAACTCTTTTACCTTTTTCCTTCTCCTCTCTTGCAATGCTTCTAATTTCTCTTTGTATTTTTCTTTCTTTCTATGTGAGATCATTGTCTATGTATGTATTTGTATTTTTTAGTTTACTTTTGGCTATTATGATCCTTTTTTTCTGTTCCCAGTTTGATATTTCCAATTTGATGATTTCGTTCTCTGTATTTTTGTTTAGCCATGTTATTTTCTTAATGCCTTCTTTTACTTGTAGCTTTTCTTTCATCCACTGTTTAATCTCTTCTTCTGTATTCTCTGTTAAATTCAAGCTTTTTATTATAATGTTGTTTTTATTCTTTATTTTTTCTTTTCTTTCAATTTTTTGTTCGAATTTTTCTATTCTATCTGTTAGGCTTTTCACATTTGTTTTCCAGATTTCTTCTTTTTCTTCATTTCTACTTTTATTGACCTTATCTCTTATTTTATTTCATTCATATTTTCATCCATTTTATTCATCATTGTTTGGACCATTTTCTTTAATTCCTCCATCTATTTTGTGCCTGTAAAAATCTCTTCTGCTTCCTTATTTTTTTCTTTCTTATTCAATTCTTTTTCTCCTCTTTTCTTTTGATCTGGTGATCTTATGGTTTTTTTACTTCTGTTAAATATATTATGGCTTTCTTATTTTTCTATTTCTCTTGTTTTTTTATTCATTCTCTTGTTTTTTTTTTTTTTTTGTATTTTAATTCAATTATGTTACGCCTCTGTTTTCTTTTCCTCGTTGCGCGTGGTGTGACTTTGCGCCGTACCACTCGCACCTGTCTCCTTCTACCGTGCCTACTTGCTATATGTCGTCCTCTCTTCTTCACTGACTGGCAATTTTTATCCGCTTGGAATTTAATGTTGTTATCGCTGGTTTTTGTCACTGTTTCACTTTTCTTTATTACACCACTGCACACTTTTAATTTATAATTTCTATTTTATTTATGCACTTTTGGCTTTAGTGAAAAGTTCCGTTATTACGAAGTGGTTATCGACTGTGACCAAAATACGCTATACGTGATGCTCTCTCTACTCAATCCTCCTCCAAAGTTTAGTAATGATATATAAATAAAGCATTTTTTTATTTTATTTTAACAGCATTGACTACAATTATTAATTGCATATAAAATAGTAATAATCTTAGTAAAGACTTGAGAAAACAATACAACACATAAAAGTTCTAAACTTAATGTTAAATACTAAATCTATTATTATGAATAACACGGAAGTTGTAAAAAACTAAATCTAATTTAATATCACAGAAGTCCACAAAGTTGTAAATGACTTTCATGCCAGTACTTAAACATAAACCTAACTTTATATCACAGATGACACCGAAGATGACACTAAAATTGCAAAACAATTTTATTATCAGGTTTGGTAGTATACAGGGTGTCTCAGACCACCCGTACCAGCCTTTTATTTTGACAACGCTTGGTCGAATGTGACTGGGACAAACATTTTTATTACCAAAGTGAACCCAAGGAATCCACTGATGAATTTATTTTTCACCGAATTAATCCAGAGGTACCCGGAACCGGAAGTAACTTTAAAACTTTAAATGGCAACATAGGTTGAGTATGGTATTAATTGATAGGTCTTTTTAAAAGAAACAACTTTTATTAAAATGTTTTTTTAATATTTTGCATATTTACAATAATTAAAAAATACCAATTGTTTGAAAGTATTTTATTCAACAATTCAAATGAAAGTTTGAAAGTAAAGAAAATGATAATAAAAGAACTAATCAATTATTTATGGTATGTTCAAATTGCCTTTCTTCTTGTTCAATGCATCTTTGTAGCCAATTTTAAACGTCGTTGACGGCTCGTAGTATCTCATCTTTACTAAATGAACGGCAGACATTCCGTATCCTCTTCTTCAAATTATCCCTCGTGGTTGGAAGCTCTTTATAGACTAGGTCTTTGATACGTCCCTACAAGAAGAAATCAAGAGTCGTTATGTCAAGAGAGCGAGGTGGCCTGGAAATGGTCGTAGTCTTCCAATCCATCAACCAGGAAAAAGGCGATCAACGGTTTGACGAGAAACTCTTGCGTAATGAGCTAGACAACCATCTTATTGCAAATACATTGTTAAACGTGTCGCATATGGAACGGCATCTAGAAGGTCAATAAATTTTTTTTCTAAAAAATCAGCGTATTTAGCTCCGTTTAAAAACCATCAAATGCGGACCAATTATTTGGTTTCCTAAAATACCACACCAAACATTAAGGGTCCACACGTGTTGATTATTAACTTCTCTTAACCAATGAAGGTTTTCATTACTCCAGTAGTGAGCATTTTGTAAATTAACAACTCTGTTGCTTTTGAATGTCGACTCATCTGCCCTTAAAATTTTGTGATGGAAATTATAATTTTTGTGAGACAACCATTCAAAAAAATTCAACCCATCTTGAAAATCCCGCTCCTTAAGTTTCTGTTGTAGAGAGATATGGTATGGATGGAATTTTGTTTGTTTTTAAAACTCTCCAAACAGTGGAGCGATTTATTCCAGCATCGATTTCAATTCTTCTAGTCGACATGTTTGGGTCCAGACCAATTGCTGCAAGAATATCTGGTGCTCTTTCATTTTGTACACGTTTTCTGATACTTTGACCTTTGTTGTGGCTAAGCTGTAGCTTACCAATTGTCTTAACTCGTTCTGCAAGGCGCCGAAAAACGTTTTTTGACTGATTGGCTTGTTGAGGTTTTTTTTTTTTTTTGGTGCTAGGAGGAGAATCTTCTTAAAAACTCACAAAGTGTCGGATTCACCTTCACGGGCGCCTACCGACTAAACTCCCCCCAATTTTGAGTGCTGGAAGTTCGTCTTTTTGTGGACATAGCCTTCCAAACTGATTGTATCCAACACGGGAAAATTTACATAATGCACATATGTGCCAACCATATAGGTGTTGCCTAGAATAAGTCGAATCTAGTTCCACTTCTAGGTCTAAGTTTTAGATTGACGGACCGGGTCTGAAATTAATAGACGTCTAATAGAACGTTTGAAGCTTTTATTAGCTTTGCAAAGTCATCATTCCTTGCTTGCAATAAGCAAAGTAACAGCTGATCTGTAGCTGATAGAAAAGGGGCGCTAGGCGCCGATCCCGCCGCCTGTGCAGAGGATTTCTTCTTGCTAGCTTTTGGGCCACTCCGACGAGGAGCGTGATACTGCTTACGGGGAGCAGGTGTCTTACCGGTAGCCTGGCTGTTGCGACTAGCCGTTAGTTTTTAATAAACTTGGCAGCCCTTAAACTTGCTGTGTGGACCCCACCACACGCGACATATTTGGCTAAATAACCGTTTTCTTTAGTAAGAGTGCAACTGGCGCTCGGATGAGCTTTAGCGCACTTTACACACCGATATGGTGCGTTGCACCGGAATGCCTCGTAGCCGTAACGTTGGCAACAATGACATTGTGCGATTTTGGGACTTTTGCGTTTGACCTCTGTGGTCACGCAAAGCCCGAGCAACTTAATAAGAAATAAAAAAATTCCGTTTTGAGCTCCCTGAGGAAGCTGGACGTACACCATTGGAAAAGATTTCCCGTCCCTGTCCATGCGTGTCGTCGATACTGGAGTGTACCCCTGAGCGATGAGCTCAGTCTGCACTATTTCAGCTTTAATGCAGGTGGGCACACCCCAAATAACATATTTTAGGGTTTTTTGGACCCTAATTGATAGGTGTGGTAAAAGATATCATGCTCTGTACAATAAGCAATTACCTCTCTGAAATCATCCTGCGTTTGGGGTGCAAGCGTATGCCATCGACCAATGTTCAATGATTTAAAGGTCGTCTTTAGCCTTAAATACGCATTCTTATCGTGGATGGTAATAGAAGGAGGGCGGCGTGCACCGGCTCCATCTGTGGGCGCCGGCTGAGCTCAGTAGCCTAAGGTGCTGGTAGCCGGACTAATGTTGGTCGTCTTCGCCTTAGGGGCGGGCCGGGATGAAGATCCTTTGGCCTTGGTGGCTGATGGCCTTGATGGTGCTAAAAGCACCTGACGTGAGGGGCCGGCTAAAGGCCTCATACTAACAGAATTAGGCTCACCCAAATTCTTCTTCTGTTTCTTTTTACTCTTGGAGTGGACCATCTTGGTGAAACCGTCCTCGTCGAGGCGGGGTTCTATCTGAGTGGTAGCCTCTTTGTCCTGTGACGTCTCCATAAGCGAGTTGTCGTCATCGGAGCTGAGGATGTCCATTCGCTCGGCTGGCCTCTTGAGGGAGGTAGCCGGAGGTTTGACAGCAGTATGTAGAGGTGGTGGTTCCACCCTCTTGACCTCGGTGGGAGCGGCCGGTGCCGGTGGCTTGTCAGGCTGGTTGGAGTGCCTGCTGATCAGCGCTATTGTGGCCGCTTTGGCGGCGGCGACGCTGACCCCAATCTCCTTTGTGATGTCTTTCCGTAAGACGTAGAGGGACTCATCGAGATCAAGCTTGCTCTGCTTGATGTCGTCAGCGAGGAGGTCGATCTGTTTGGCGCTGTCATCGACCATCCGAATAATCAATTTCTCCAGGCTTCTGAAGTCGGCAGCCTGGGTGGCCGAGTACCTCGCTGTCGCTCATCTTTGGTTGGGGATCCATTCTGAAAGAAATCTGAATTAATTAATTAACCGAAATTAATTAATTAATTCAGTTGAATTAAATTTTCGAATAGCTTGATTTGTATTTAAACGCGTCAAGCTATCCGTCGTAGCTTTGAGTGGTGCAATTAAAATTGCATTTGCTGCTGCATGGACCGGGCTGCGGGCTTGCTTGAAAGTTGGCTTGGTGTAGACTTGTCGGCTGCTGGCAGTGGACGTGTTGAGGGTATCGCTCAGCATAAATTTGCTCAGCAGCACAATAGTTTTGGTCGCATTCACCTAATATCACCAGCATATCATAACCTTCGAGGTTTGTAAAAACCATGTTGACACATTCAATACTTTAACAATAATAATTTATTTTACTTCAAATATTCACAAACGTCAATTATTTTGACATAACAAAAAAGCAAAGCCAACTTGAGGAAATTAAGTGTTGAATGGATAACTAATTTTCAATTTAGTTTTATTTTTTTTATTTTTGTAAATATGCAAAATATTAAAAAAACATTTTAATAAAATAGTTGAGTTGATCTTGTGCATATATTTTATTATATAGGTTATGTAAGTGTATTAAAATACTTTTATATGCTGTATAGTTGTTTATTGTACAGACCGGTTTTGGCTGTTAGGCCATCGTCGGTGTAAAATTGTGAATTACATATATGTGATGTTATGTCATTCATTTCATATTCATAACATCACACACACACACACACACACAGCGTGCACCACGTCGCTCACGCAGAGCTGGTGGATGTTTGTGGATCGACGTGAACCCGCACAAGGCAAGGATCAGTGGCCGTTCTGAAACCCGGGCGGGGGGTGCAAGCACCGGGTGTAAAAGCCAGGTAGCCAGAGGTGGACTGCAAGGCAATGGGCGGCTTCGGATAGAGCCGGAGGAAGTGCTCGTTGGTTGCAGTGGGGACGTTGTCGGAAGCTGCAACGGTGGTGATCAGGGTCATCTGAGAGGCACCCATCGGATTGCCAGCTAATGTGGTGGTTCAGATGATGTCCGTCTCGATGTGGCTGCTTTGTGCTCTCGATATTGACTGAGGAGAATTTTTTTTTTTGTGCTATGAGGAGAATATTTCTAAAAACTCGCAAAGTGTTGGATTCACCCTCACGGGTGCCTACCGACTAAACTCCCCCCGACTTTAACTGCTGGAAGTTTGTCCTTTCGTAAACATGGCCTTCCTGAATGGTTGTGTGTAAATATTTACATAATGCACGTATGTGCCAACCATATAGGTGGTGCCTAATATAAGTGGGATCTAGTTCCACTTCTAGGTCTGGGTTTTAGACTGACGGGCCTGGTCTGAAATTATTAGACGTCTAGTCGTCTAATAAAACATTAGGAGCTTTTAATAGCTTGACGAAGGCATCATTACTTGCTTGCGATAAGCGAAGTAACAGCTGATTTTTAGCTGATAGAAGAGAGGCGCTAGGCGCCGATCCCGCAGCCTGTGCGAAGGATTTCTCCCCGCTTGCGTTGGGACCGCTCCGTGGAGGAGCACGAGACTGCTTACGGGGAGCAGGTGTCTTACCGGTGTCCTGGTAAACCAGGCAGCCTTTATAACTTGCCGTCTGGTCCCCACCACACGCAACGCATTTTGCTAAATGGCCGTTCTCTTTGGTAAGAGTGACATTGTGCAATCTTGGGGCCTTTGCGTTTGACCTCTGTGGTCACGCGAAGCCCAAGCAACTTAGCTAAAGACAGAATCTCTCTGTTCTTGGCTTCCTGGGGAAGCTGGACGTACACCATTGGAAATTATTTCCCGTTCCTTCCCATACGTGTAGTCGATTTTGGAGTGTACCCCTGAGCGATGAGCTCAGCCTGCACTATTTCAACCTTAATGCAGGTGGGCACACCCCGAATAACATATTTTAAGGTATTTTCGGACTCTAGTTGGTAGGTGTGGTGAAAGATGTCATGCTCTGTGCAATAATCAATCACCGCCCTGAAGTCATCCTGCGTTAGGGGGTGCAGGCGAATGCCATCGTCCACGTTTACTGCGCGATCAATGGTGATGTTTGACGACTCGAAGGTCGCTTTTAGCACTTGGTACACATCCTTATCGTGGATGGTAATAGGAGGAGGGCGGCGTGCACCGGCTTCCACTGTGGGCGCCGGCTGAGTTGAGCGACCTAAGGTGCTAGTAGCCGGACCATGGTTGGTCGGCTTTGCCTTAGGGGCAGACCCTTTGGCCTTGGTAGCTGATGGCTTTGATGGTGCTGAAGGCACCTGACGTGTAGGGCCGGCTAAAGGTTTATTAGAGCAAGAAGGTTGAGAGGGCTCACCTAGTTCCTTCCTCATCTTCTTTGACTTTGCTTTACCTTTCTTCCCTTTGGCCAAAATGAATTCGCTCTTTTCGGACGGGTTTTCTTGGTGGAGGTCGACCTTGCTCTGGGTGGTTTCCATTTCTTCCTCCTAGGAGGAGATGGAGTCGGGCGGTCCGGCGGCAGGTCTCTTGAGGGAGGCCTGGGCCTGGGGGGCCGTTGTCGCGCTTGGATCCTGGTTGCAGGTTTCCATTGGGGCCTCTTTGGTGGTGGTCGAGGCTGGTGCAGTTGGAGAAGGTGTGAGCTGGATGGGCAGCTCGGCGAGAGTGGAATGGATGAAGGTTTTCATTTTGCTAATGGCGGCCTTTGCCTCCTTAGCATCTCTTTGAATTGCTATAACCTGAGCGTCTTGCTCGGTAATCCTCTTCGTCTGGCATTCCATCAATGCCATGAGTTGGGATTCCAGCGAGTGGATCTTCTTTGCCTGGTTTTCGATGGTGATCTCGTTCTTTTCCACCAGAGCATACATGTGAGATTGTAACTCCTAGAAGACAAATAAAAAAAAAATTAGATATGAATTCTTTGTTTAATTTAATATTTGGTACTGATGATATCTAATTTTGATTTTAAAACAATAATTAAGGTTTTTTTTAAGAGAGCGTGGCGCAGTGGTTTAGGCATGATGAAATCTCTCCAGTAGTTCGGAATCCACTTAAAACTGTAAGTCCCTCGCAATGTAAGTTGAGATGGAGGCCTATATCCAATCAGGATAGAAAACGGCTTAAGATTTTTTTAAGATTTAAATTAAATTTTTTTAGAATTAAAAATGATAATGTTGGGAATGCCCCTTTTAGATATTGTTTTGAGGTTTTTGTTTTTAGATGCTACAGATTCTAACCTAGAAGATTTAAGACGCTGTGCCATATTTGTCAGTATGGTCTTTGGAAAGTATGAAGTATAAAGGATGCTATCATCTGTAAAACTATATATATATATAGAAGTTTAAGTTTATTAATGTAAATCAAAAATAGAGTTGGCAAAAGTGCTGAATCTAAAGGAACACCAGCATTTATAGTTTTGGGATCAGAGTTAAAACCATCAATTCTAACTATAGTTTTGTTAATTGTCAAGAAAACTATTAATAAGATTTACAGACTTATAATCGAAACTTATACAATAGAAATTGTGAATAGGAATGATTAGAATGCCATACTCTATAAAAAACTTTGGAAATGTTTGCGTGTACTGCAAAAAAAATTTTATGTTTGTCTAAAGTAGAATTTTATTTGTAACTAATATAAATTAGAAAATCTGTTGTAAAACGTTTTGATCAAAATTTATATTGAGTATTTGAAATAAAGTTATTTTGTTCTAAGATCTTGACAATTGGAAATTATTATATTTTTGAAAGATTGTTGACAAGTTAGACAATAATGCAATCGTATGTATGTATTTTTTGTGAATAGTGTTTCAGGGTATGCACCCAGTATCAGTGTGCGGAGAGACAATTTACATAAAATCACAGCAACTATTACGTTTTATTTGAATCAGATGACCGAAACAAACTTATCATTTAAATTTAATAAATAATGTATTTATGTAACTGCCTTTCCACTCAGTGTGAGACACATACACTAGTGTTTCAACCCTATGCGGGAAAAGGTAGTGCAAAAGAATACTTCCGCTAGCCCCATAGATAATCGTAATAGGCGACCAATAGGCAAGGAGAAAACCTCGTTAATAAACCTCCAGTTTGTCAGAGACAGGTCAAACTTAATTGTCAGTTTGTATTTGACAATTTTCACATAACACCTTGTGTAACTCACCTGCGTGTTTGCCGTGCGCAGTGATCCAAAAGTCAGGAAAAGGGGATCCTGGTAGTTGAGGGGCTAATGCTCCGGTTTAAAAACACACTGCTTTGGTCCTAGCTTTTGGTAAAACGGGAGGTTAAACCTAACCCAGTTTTAACCAATCGGCTCGTTATTTAACTTAAGGGTGAGGAATTATTTATGTGGTGATAGGTGGAAGGTTTACAATGTGCTACGGTTGGAGCCCGATAGTATTCTTTGTGTTCGTGCAAATCTTTCATTTACATTTATGAAACCAATTTCGATTGATTAGCCTTGGCGACTGCATCAGTTTGTGATGTAGCGTCCCATATGTGGCTCCGTGGTGGGTGGGGAGATTGAACAATGAAGTTGACGGAGTTTATTATAGTAGATTTTAAACCTCCAACCAAACGATCTCGTCCGTTTACGGACGAGAGAGCTAATGAAGATAGAAATAGAACAAGTAGAAAGTTTGTTAGATATTTGATTGTTAAATGTTCTGAAAATGGCCAGAGTTTAAAGGAGGTTTCTCCCTTCTTAATTCATAGGACTATTTTTAATATTATTAATGGAACTTTAAATTCATGTAAGAAGTTGAGAGACGGTACCTTGCTTATTAAAGTAAAAGATAAATTGCAGAGCAGTAAAATGCAGGAATGCACGTTGTTAGGTAATATTGCGGTGACAGTTGAGCCGTATAAATCTTAAAATAATAATTTCATGGTATGAGTTGTTATACACAACTGTTGACGAATGCAAACAAGAACTGGCGTCGCAAGGCGTTATCAATATTGAAAACTAGTAGAGGAGCTAAGAGAGAACGGGCGCAATTTCTTATGGAGATTTACATGGGGTCCAAAATCGCCCGTTTGACGCCATTTTGGATTTCTGACATCCGGTTGGGCACGGCCATCTGGGCGTGTCAAAGGAAGTGGGCGCTGGGTTGACCTTGGGATTTGGGGATCCGGTCGGGGCCGGCCATCTGGGCATGTGAAAGTGGGCGCCGCCTGTGGCGCCCTTCTGTGCGCAAAGTGTGCAGTACCGCCATAAGAGTGTGTGAGTGCGAGGGGTGTGCGAAAACTCGGAAAGAGTGGGATGGAGAATGAGTGCACGTCAGCGCCGCGGTGGCAGAAAAAGTAAGTTGGGATGGATGACGTAATAGAAATTTTGCGTGTCGAGACATGTTAAAAATTTTAATTGTGATGCGCTATAGCGCTATACCGCTATAGCGCTATACCGCTATACCGCTATAGCGCTATATCGCTATACCGCTATACCGCTATAGCGCTATACCGCTACAGCGCTATACCGCTATAGCGCTATACCGCTATAGCGCTATACCGCTATACCGCTATAGCGCTATACCGCTATAGCGCTATACCGCTATAGCGCTATATCGCTATACCGCTATAGCGGTATAGCGCTATAGCGGTATAGCGCTATAGCGGTATAGCGGTATAGCGCTATAGCGGTATAGCGCTATAGCGGTATAGCGCTGTAGCGGTATAGCGCTATAGCGGTATAGCGGTATAGCGATATAGCGCTATAGCGGTATAGCGGTATAGCGCTATAGCGGTATAGCGCTATAGCGCATCACAATTAAAATTTTTAACATGTCTCGACACGCAAAATTTCTATTACGTCATCCATCCCAACTTACTTTTTCTGCCACCGCGGCGCTGACGTGCACTCATTCTCCATCCCACTCTTTCCGAGTTTTCGCACACCCCTCGCACTCACACACTCTTATGGCGGTACTGCACACTTTGCGCACAGAAGGGCGCCACAGGCGGCGCCCACTTTCACATGCCCAGATGGCCGGCCCCGACCGGATCCCCAAATCCCAAGGTCAACCCAGCGCCCACTTCCTTTGACACGCCCAGATGGCCGTGCCCAACCGGATGTCAGAAATCCAAAATGGCGTCAAACGGGCGATTTTGGACCCCATGTAAATCTCCATAAGAAATTGCGCCCGTTCTCTCTTAGCTCCTCTACTACAGTAGAGGAGCTAAGAGAGAACGGGCGCAATTTCTTATGGAGATTTACATGGGGTCCAAAATCGCCCGTTTGACGCCATTTTGGATTTCTGACATCCGGTTGGGCACGGCCATCTGGGCGTGTCAAAGGAAGTGGGCGCTGGGTTGACCTTGGGATTTGGGGATCCGGTCGGGGCCGGCCATCTGGGCATGTGAAAGTGGGCGCCGCCTGTGGCGCCCTTCTGTGCGCAAAGTGTGCAGTACCGCCATAAGAGTGTGTGAGTGCGAGGGGTGTGCGAAAACTCGGAAAGAGTGGGATGGAGAATGAGTGCACGTCAGCGCCGCGGTGGCAGAAAAAGTAAGTTGGGATGGATGACGTAATAGAAATTTTGCGTGTCGAGACATGTTAAAAATTTTAATTGTGATGCGCTATAGCGCTATACCGCTATAGCGCTATACCGCTATACCGCTATAGCGCTATATCGCTATACCGCTATACCGCTATAGCGCTATACCGCTACAGCGCTATACCGCTATAGCGCTATACCGCTATAGCGCTATACCGCTATACCGCTATAGCGCTATACCGCTATAGCGCTATACCGCTATAGCGGTATAGCGATATAGCGCTATAGCGGTATAGCGCTATAGCGGTATAGCGCTATAGCGGTATAGCGGTATAGCGCTATAGCGGTATAGCGCTATAGCGGTATAGCGCTGTAGCGGTATAGCGCTATAGCGGTATAGCGGTATAGCGATATAGCGCTATAGCGGTATAGCGGTATAGCGCTATAGCGGTATAGCGCTATAGCGCATCACAATTAAAATTTTTAACATGTCTCGACACGCAAAATTTCTATTACGTCATCCATCCCAACTTACTTTTTCTGCCACCGCGGCGCTGACGTGCACTCATTCTCCATCCCACTCTTTCCGAGTTTTCGCACACCCCTCGCACTCACACACTCTTATGGCGGTACTGCACACTTTGCGCACAGAAGGGCGCCACAGGCGGCGCCCACTTTCACATGCCCAGATGGCCGGCCCCGACCGGATCCCCAAATCCCAAGGTCAACCCAGCGCCCACTTCCTTTGACACGCCCAGATGGCCGTGCCCAACCGGATGTCAGAAATCCAAAATGGCGTCAAACGGGCGATTTTGGACCCCATGTAAATCTCCATAAGAAATTGCGCCCGTTCTCTCTTAGCTCCTCTACTAAAACTAACCTGTAAAAAGGATGGTGAAGTCAGAGATACAACATTTATGATTTTAACATTCGATTCTGAACGGCTCACAAGTGAAGTTAAGGTGGCATATGTTACTCGCCCGGTTTGCCCGTTTATTCCTAACCCAGTTGTTTCCAATGCCAATGTTTTGGATACTGCAGTAAGGTGTTCAGGTGTTGCAACATTTGCAAAATGCAGTAAAGAAATACATGACACTGATCCATGCAACAGTTAACCTTTATGTGTGAATTGCAAAGGTTAGCATTCTGTTTATTCCCGAGATAGCCCAAAAATAAGAGAAGAAAGAAAGATAGCCGAGATCAAAATAACAGACAAACTCTTTTACTTTGATGCTCAAAAGAAATATAGAGCAATTACGGCACCTAGCTTTTCTAGATCGTTTGCTTCAGATGCTAAAACATTTATTGTTCAACAAACACCGATTATGACATTTACTGCTATTGCAAAAACTTCTTCAAGTAAGAACTATGACTCTAGTGTGAAGGGTCAAAAACCGGTTGCGGGCCCATCAAGATCAAAACCAAACGTGATTACGGTCCAATCTGAATCAAGGTCACAACGAATGGGACTTCAACCAAAACCACTCAAGATGGGGGTTTATTAAAACCATCTAAGGTATTGGCTTGTATCGGGTTAAAACCAACCAAGGTGGCGGCATCTAAGTCAAAGTCTAAACAGGCTAAGACTCAGTCTGAGTCAAAGCCTGCAAAGACGGAGTTTGTCTTCTTCCCCAGATGATAATTTAGAAGAAAAACCAAAAAACGCTAATAAGAAATGAGTTAAAATTACGTTTTCAACGTAGCTTTAAAAATGGCTTCAACCATTATACAATGGATCTGCAATGGATATAATGCACATTACAAATTTTTTAAAATTTTACTAGCTGAAATTTCACTTATCTGCGTTTCCTTACAGGAATCTAATCTTAAGGTTGGAAGTTTAGTTAATTTTTGTGGTTATACTATTTATCTGAAAGATCGTATAAATGTTGATTGTGCTCAAGGTGGAGCGGCATTAGTGTTTCGTGATACGGTTTTCAACACTTCATTAGAAGCAGTCGCCGTTTAATTACAACTTCCTTTCTAACTGACCGTTTGCTCAATCTGTATTTTGCCAAACGTCAGTTTGGACATTAATTTGATTGATCAATTATTTAAACAACTTCCGTCCCTATTCCTCCTTATGGGTGGTTTTACTGCTCATAACACTATGTGGGGCTTAAGTCAAACCGATGATTTATTTTCAGAACCTGATTTAGTTATCTTAAGTGCCAATAGATCGTTCTCGGCTATTGACCTTACTATTTGTTCTCCAAGTATTGTAGCATTGCTGGATTGGGAAGTCTCGGGACATCTTTATGATAGTGACTACTTTCCAATACTCATTTGCGTGTTTGGTTATAAAATCCATGAAAACCGTCATTGAAATTGGAGAATAAAAGATGTTATTTGGGATAGTTTTGTTCAAGTATTTGATTATGATGACAGTGTCCAAGCCACTATTGACAAAGATGTTGCAACTTTCACCGATTCCTTCATACAAACAGCTCATGCCAGTATTCCTTTGTTTTCAGGGAAACCTCGCAGAGAGCCCGTTCCTTGGTGAAATTTTGATTGTGAGCAAGATAAATTAAACCAACGCCGTTCTTTTCAAAGATTTAATCACTCTCCAACTGAAGAGAACCTGTTAGTTTATTTGAAGTATAAAGTTGTTGCGCAAAGAACTTGCAAAAAAGCTAAAAGAGAATCTAGGTCAGAATACGTTACTTCTATAAATTTGAGAACCCTCATTGTTAGTGGGTTATTGTTAGGAGATCAAATAAT
The DNA here is from genome assembly GCA_963932245.1 of Tachinus rufipes. Taxonomy (NCBI): domain Eukaryota; kingdom Metazoa; phylum Arthropoda; class Insecta; order Coleoptera; family Staphylinidae; genus Tachinus; species Tachinus rufipes. The sequence goes on from OZ010750.1 coordinate 15,492,435, forward strand.
TACCGATCCTCTCGATATCTCAAATATTCAGGCCAATGTTTATTTTGACGCTTCCAGTGATGATAATTACAATAACAATTTTCAAGAGTTGAAATATATAATGCACCTTTTAGTGTTTGGGAATTTGACTCGGCATTATTTGAAGCAAACAATACTGCTCCAGGTACCGATTGGATACACAATGCTATGCTTAAGCATTTAAGTCGCTCTGCCAAACTTCAGGTTTTTGCAGTTTATAACCGTGCATGGTCAGCAGGGTACTGCCCTAAGTCATAAAAGCTGGCTATCATCGTACCAGTACTTAAACCTGGTAAATATAAAAAGATCCCGACAAGTTGTAGGCCTATATCTCTAACTAGCTGCTTATGCAAGTTATTAGAGAGAATGATCAATAAGCGTCTTACTTGGTTATTAGACTCAAGAGGTCTAATTTCTGATATACAATTTGTTATACATTGTTCTACGACTGATCACCTTGTTTGGCTGGATACAGCAATTAAAAATGCTTTTGTGCAAAATCAACATCTTGTCGCTGTATTCTTTGACCTTGCAAAAGCATATGACATGACGTGGAAATACAATGTTCTACAAACGCTTCATTCGTGGGATATTTGCGGAAACATGGCATTGTTTATACAAATCTTTTTAACTACCCGTTTGTTTAAGGTACGTGTAGGTGATAGCATCTCAGGCATACGTCAGCAACAAAATGGTATTCTGCAAGGGTCTATTTTAAACGTGACGCTATTTATGATAGCTATCAACGGCATAAGTCAGTTTATTAAGCATTCGGTGAACGGAACTATGTATGTTGATGAAGTAGCTATCTATTGCGCTTCAAGAAACATGCCAACATTGAAACGTCAACTGCAAGTAACTATCAACCGCATTTTGAACTGGGCTAATAGCAATGGATTTACTTTTTCTACATGCAAAACGTTGCTTATCTATTTTTGTAGAAGGCAAACCCCACACGGTGACTCTTTATTATATCCTGTACAGGAATGTGTTCGATACCTCGGTGTCACATTTGACCGAGCGTTAACTTGGCGTTCCCTGTTGATAAATCTGAGATCAAGATGTGTTCCGGCACTAAACTTGCTTATGCCGTTGAGTGGAAAGTCATGGTGAGCGGATCGGAAAACAATGCTACATTTGCATCGCGCTCTGGTGCGTTCAAAATTAGATTATAGTTCCATAATCTATGCCTTTGCAGCACTATCCATATTACGTATTGTTGATCCTGCCCACCATACAGGAATTTGTTTAACAACTGGCGTTTTCTGCACTCGCCCGGTTGCTAGTGTTTTGTGTGAGGCAGCTGAACCATCACTCGTCTTTGGCGTAAAATCTTGACTGTTAGGTCCTTCTACTTTTCAACATAAAAAGTTAAATACTGCATTATCGAGAATGAGCAAAGCTTCAACTTTACCAGTTGAAGCAAGGCCACTTGGATTTATACCGATGGCTCAAAAAGTAACGACGGTGTGGGTTGTGCTTTTCTGGTTGATGAGTTGCAGTTTACATTTGGTTTGCCAAGTGTTAACAGTGTTTATGCAGCAAAACTGTATGCTATATACTAGGCTCTTCTCTACATCCAACTAAGTGCAGGTACATTTTATGTCATATGTACAGACTCGTTGAGTGCATTAAATGCTATTGATTATCAATATCCTGATCATTATTTGCTGAAGCAAATTAACTCGATTTTGCTTCAGGTGTCTGAATTAAATGTCACTGTTTACTTTGTCTGGATTCCTAGTCACGTAGGTATCAGTGGCAATAAAAAAGTTGATGCGCTTGCCAAATTGGCTATAACTAGCGCTGATAATGTTACAGACAAAGCTTGTGTTATAGAGACGGAGTGGTTTGCTATTCAAACAATTAGCTACGATGTACTAAAAGCGTCATTACACCGCGGAGTTTGTCATGCAGGCCAAAGCGTAGGAAAGAGTTTATCCTCACGCAACTTCGCATCGGTCACTGTCGATGGACTCACAGGGTTTTGTTGGCATCTGAGCTGACGCCAGTTTGTGATACTTGTAATGTTTCATTAACTGTTCGTCATATCTTATTAGATTGTCGGCAGTTTTTGGAACAATGAGTTGCGTCTGAATTATCACCCAGTTTGTCTTGGGCGATCAGATCGTTGAAGTCGATCGTCTGCTCGAATTTATTCGACAGAGCAAATTGGGCATATAGATATAATTGTTAATTTATTGTGATTAATGTTTGTGTATCGTAAAATCCAGCAGTGTTTAGGATCTTTTTCACCCTAGACACTGTTGGAATTATCTAGTTATGTTTGCTATAGTCTTTAAAGTTTGTGAATGTTCATTTAATCTTTATTTTTTATTTATTTATTTATTTAATTTTATTCTTTAATATGCCATTTTACAGCATATTATTTTACTCTATTTATAGTTAGAGAAAAGAATCGGCGTTAATAGTCTTTATAGGCTGATACGCCAAAAATCTAAACTAACTAACTAGTGTTTCAGGGTATGCACCCATAATCAGTGTGCCTAGCATATCACTGGACGGAGAGACAATTTACCTACATAAAATCACAGTATCTATTTAACAGTTTATGTTAAGTAATGTGTCAAAGGAAGAGAAACGTTAAACGTTTTGTTAATAATACGCCATTATTTATCTACAACTTATGGTGGAATTCATGAAAATGTCAATTACGTAATTACGATTAAATATTTAACGTTGATTATGTTATTTATGGTATTCATGAAAGTAAATCATAATTGATTATTAAACTGATTAAATAGATTTGGCAACATGGAAATTTTGAAATTGCATAATTATTTTTAAGTATAATGCGTGCTACGTTATAAATTATAGCTGTAAACCATTAAAAAAACATAAGATTGATAAAACATTATAATTATGCAAAGAAAAAAACTGTTTTTATCTTGGATTTATAGAAATAAATTATTCCTGACAGATTGTCCAATTTATAGGTTATGTATACATTTAACTACAATTAAATATTTAAGGAAACAAATTCCGCCAGTTATATTTTAAAAACAACGTTAAATTTGAATGTTTGTTTATGTTATGCTTATAGGTTATAGGTATTAATTACAAATAAATAATGAACACAGCAGTAAAACGCGAAAAAGGTAAAAACTTTACAATTAGAGAATGTTCTCTAATTTTAAACATAATAGAAAAACATCTACAAATTATTGAAAATAAAAAAACGGATGCAATCACTATAAAAGATAAAAATGATTGTTGGGAGATTATTCAAAATGAATTTAATGCATGCAGCGAAGAGCAACCAAGATCGTCTAAACAATTAAAGAACTTTTACGACAACTACACACGAAAGAAAAGAAAAGATTTTGCAGACGACAAGGTTTGACTTAATAGAGAACTGAACATTAAATAAAACTTATTGAACATTTCAGGCAGCAATGTACAAAACAGGCGGAGGTACATTTGTAAAGAAATTGGATGAGAACGGTGAACGACTAATTTCTTTATTAAAACCACAGTTTGTGCCATCTGAAAATATATATGACTCGGCAGCATCATATCACGACACAGCTTTAAGAACAAATATACTTGATGTAGAATTCAATAATAATTTAGATAACGAATTAATAACTGCCCCTGAATTTGTTAAAACTGTGGATACGCATCTACCAAATACAGAAGTTGTTTTTGATATTTCAACTGCGCCGATAGTTGTAAACCCACAGATTTCTAATATATCTAAAAAAAGAAAAGCTAGTGATGTGTATGAAAAGCTTACTTGCTTATCAAATACTAATTAACAAAAGTCAAACACAAAACGAGTATGAGACAGCAAAGCTTGACAATGCAAAATTAGTCAAGCAATTATCAGAAATTAATATGTGTCGTCAAGAAGAACTTCACCGAATAGAAGTTAAAAAATTAAAACTAGAAATGAGTATTATGAAACAACGCAGCGAAATAGAAATTCAAAAATTGCAGTTACAGATGGATATTATAACGTAATAAAGAAGAACGAGAACTTTTTTTAATTAAAAAACAAAAATTAATTAGTAATAAAAATATGGATGTTTAATTAATAATTTATACAGTATGGTTGTATTAGTACAAATTATATTGACTGATTATACGATATAATAAATAATTACTTGTTTGTAGAAAACAATTTATAAATACAAAATGATAAATTAATCATATTGTATAAATTATTTAATATAACGTGTGATTATTTATTATATTGCATAATTACACATTATGAATAAATGATTATTTTATGTTATGTTGAGTTACAATATAGTACATATATGTTATGTTGAATTATTATACGTTATGCTAATATTAACAATCTCAGTTAAACACTGTTTGAATTAACAATCTTCTTTCATTGAAATTGTTTTCTTCCATCTGTTCATGTACTTGATGTAGAGGTTCTTCGTTGTTTACAAGCTGCGGTTCTTCAAAATTATTGTCGCTAAGTTGAATACTTAAATTGTGAAGAACAGCAGTTGCTATTGTAATATTTTTTGTTTTTCTAAACGCATACCAAGTGATAAACAGAGAAAACGTTTTTTCCAAACACCAAAAGCTCTTTCAAAGCAATTTCTAGTTTGAATGTGTGCTCTATTATACCTTTGCTCGGCAGGTGTAACTGGATTATTAACTGGAGTTAATAAATAGGATTTACATGCATAACCTCCATCTCCAATCAAATAACAGTTGTCATATTGTCCGGCTTCAAATTCAACTCGCAGTGGTGAATCGTAAAATATTGTGCTGTCATGAACTGAACCAGGCCATCGTGCTATTATATTTAAAAAATTTAATTTGTTGTCACATACAGCCTGCACATTAAAAGAAAACCACTCCTTCCTGTTTCTGTACAGTTCTGCTTGATTACCTCCAGGTGATTGAATTTTTATATGTGTACAGTCAATAGCACCTATTACACGAGGAAATCTTTGTACTGAATAAAAATCTGTTTGTATTTTTCTTCTATTTTCAAGTGTTTGAGGCATTTGTATAAATTCTCTACTAAATGCAGCAATTGCATCAGTAACTTGAGGTATTATTCTGCACACAGTTGGTTGACTAATAAAAATGTGATCTTCTAAAACTTTTTAAAATGAACCTGTTGCATAAAATCGCAAAGTTATAAGTATCTGTAGTAATGGCGATATTGGTTGGCTTCTCATTGTTGGCTTTTGTAGTTGTGGCCCAATAATCTCCAATAAATGACAAACAGTCCCTTTAAAAAACCTAAATCGTTGCTTGAAGTCAATTTCATCATACCATTCAAATGGATTTCCGCGATCTCGAAACTGCCTAGAGGAGGCATTACTTGTAACACTTCCTCAATAAAATCAACATCAGAGTCTTCATCAGATGAATACATTTTTAATGTAAAGAAAAATGGGTTAAATACTGAACGATTTTGTGAGCACTTGTCATAAAATTTCTTAATTAATGTAAAGAAAATTACTTTATTTGACTTTATAGAAATAAATTATATCTAACAGTACACATGTATAGGTTAAGTATACATTTAATTATGATTAAATATTTAACAAAACATTTACATTTAATGGCTTGTTAAATATAATTGACTTTCATGAATTACAATTTGTCTCATTTAACGGGACGTTGCCGTAATCAGCCGTTAAATAGACGTAACCCGCTTTCATGAATTCTACCATTAGTCTTAACATTTTAATCAGTTACGTTTGTTTTTACAAAATTTACAATCATTCAACACCTGGTAATAAGATATTTTCACCTCAATTACAATCATGTTTATCATTTAGGCTTATATACAAAACTGAAACATTTAACTATAATTGGAAACTTATAAAAAGTTTGATGTTGCAATTTATTAAAAGACTAGAAACAAATTATGGAATAAACTATAGTGAGATTAGATTACACACATTTTTTGTAAATGATATTTAAGTTAAATTAACACTGTAAGTATGTTTCATCATTGACACATGCTTATTGGTAAATATTACAGCGTACATTCGCAGCACAAAATATAGTAGTAGTAGAGTATATGACCATGCACAACAAATACAGGATTGTCGCGTAACCCAGCAACAAGTATTGATTTGCACGAACAACGCCGGCAAGCTCGGGAAAACACCTGTCTGTATTCGTTTGCTTTTGTGTGTGGTTTACATTCTAGTGTCAAAATAAGGGGTCTTAAAAAGCAAACAATAAGTACTAGTATTTGTGTTTTGTGCGCTTATAAAATAAAGCTAGCAAAGTAACTTCCTTAAATTTGTTTGGCAAATGTTGAGTGAATGTGTATTATATGTAATTATATTGGGCGCAAAATGTATCTATTAATGCTTCATATGGGTCAACTGTTGTGCCGCTTTTTATGTTCTCGATGGTGTGTTGTACTTCTTTTGTTATTGGGGTGCTAGTATATCTTGTCGTGTGTTACACAGGAGGCCTGTGATATCTTTGAAGAGTTTTTCTTTGTTCTTTTTATTTTAAGAGTTTTTGTGAGTGGTTTCTTTAATTTTTATAATAGACGGTGCATTTCTTCTGTTAGTTCCGGTTAGTTTTTATATTTGTTTGTAAACATTGCAATTGTTGTATTGTTTTTGTCTCCTTTTGCTTCTCAAATCATTCTTTTAATTTTTCTATTAATTTCTATGTTCATACAGTACTAGTCTCTAAAATAATGTCAGAAGTATTTTGTACTTCTTTGCAAAAGTTAAGTGTAAATAATATTTTGATAAAATTGTTTGTAAATTCTTGGTTAATTTGGATAAAAGATCAATGTATTAAACAGATTAATGCTTTTGACATGGCACTAAGAATATTTGGTTACTTGTAGCAATTTTATTACTTAAATTTGGTTAATTGAGTTAGGTAGAATAAAGTTACTATGTAAACAATATTTTCTTGCTAAAAAGTTTTTAATAAATAGCAACATAATTAAATCTAGTTTTTTTATATTTTTATAAAACAAAAATAATTTGGTTACTACTAAATTCCTACATTATTAGTGTACAAATTTACTTTATACAATTTGTTAATATTATAAAAAAGTTTACACAATAAACTATAATAAACTAATTTAAACTAAAAAATTTAACACGCATTTATAAATAAACGCCACTTGCTCTTGAAGCTTTAGATCCTTATAAAATTATCTCCGTACTTCGATTGTTGATGATGGTATTAGTTAGATTTGTTTTGCTGTTTACAGTTTAATTTTATTTCTTAAATGTTACTTTTATTTTAGATAGCAGCAGACGGCATTGATGCATTCAAGAAATTAAAAGAAGCATTGTATTAATTCTTAAGCTTTAAGACTATGTACTACAAAAATACAAGTTACAATTTATTAGATCTTAAAAACCCGTATGGTATTTAGCATCAGAGACTCCAGGTTGTTTTACAGCGTTACACCTTTTGGAAAACAATCGTTGAGATAGCTCAGTTATAGAGCGTTAGCATAGCACGCTAACAGTCCGGGGATCAATCCCCGAATATGACTAAAATAATAACTTGTTCTTTTTTGTAAAATAACTATAAAAAACGCGCAATAAAAAAGAATCTGTTCCGTTATGCTGGCAAAAACAAATAAAGAAGGTAAAAAGTTGCTAGTCGCCACCAATATTAAAGCATTTGTCGTAATAAGTCATCAGTTTTTCTATATCCTTCTCATACCACGTTGCCGCCTGAGTTATCGGCGTATGTTATACACGGGTTTTCAGCTCTTAGTTACTGTTGAACAGCTACTTTTCCAATTATTTTTTATCTTAGTGAACAAATGAAAATCGTTTGGTGCTAAGTCTGGGCTGTAATGCGGGTGGTCAAACATCTCCTATCCGAAATTCTACAGATTTCCTTTCTTGACCCTCTTCATCATGATTATAAGTTTGTTCTTCTTGAAAAATTCTGCAGCACTTTTGCACTGCACAATGTTTTTCCCATACACAACACACAATTTTTGATAAATTTGAGCCGCAATACTACCTTCAGCTTAGAGAAAACAGATCACAAATCAAGTCTCGCATTTGGCGGGAGCTTTAATTGTAGCGGCCTTAATAATACTACGCTCACAACAAACTAGATTAAGTAATGGTTAATCCGGTTAAGAAGTACTAACAAATAGATTATTAAACACTATTACCTAACCTCACCTAACTTAATGCAAGGAGAGAAAAAGAATTTTTCTAAAAATTTTGCAAAGTGTCGCATTTATTCTCACCTATTAAACCCTTTTTAATATGAATGCCGTATAGAAGTTTGACGCTTGTTGAGCGTAAGAAACTTCCCAACTAATTAAAAAAAATTAAAGGGAAACTACAGACTGTGCCGCCTTATAAGCGTTGTATTGATTTTGTGGCAAACTCGTACCACTTAAATGTCTGAGAATTAGACTGACTAGCATAGTCTAAGAAATTAGTAGTTTAATCAGCAAAAACTGAGGTAAAGATATAATTAACTTTTTAAAATCAACTTCACTCACGTTTATGACAAGCGGACAAACTGAGCGCTTTTGCGCACAACCCGCCGCTTGTGCATAGGATACAATTTAGCTAGCTTTGTGAGTGTTTTTGGGAAAAGCGGTAATCTGCTGGCAATGAGCAGGTGTCTTAGCACGCAGGTTTTATAACTAGCAGTGTGCTGCCAACCGCACCCGACGCATGTAGTTACATTCCCGAACTCTTTGGAAAAGGTGCACTCGGAGCTTGGATAAGCCCCTGCGCATTTAACACACTTATACGGTGCGTTGAACTTGATTTCCGTATGGTCATGCCGCTGGCAGCAATGACATTGTGCAATCTTTGCGGTCTGTCCTTTGTACTCAACCGCATAACAAAACTTGCAGATTTTAGTGAGAGACAGTATCCCTCTGCTTTTAGCTCTCTAGGAAAGTTAAACGTACAGCATCGGAAAAGATTTTCTGATCTTTTTTAAGCGTGTGACGGATTTCGGTTTAAACCCTTGAGCAATGAGCTTGGTTTGCACTACGTCTGCCGTGATGCTATCGAAAATGTTTTCAATTACGTATTTTAAAGTTTTTCAACCCCTGTTTAATACGTAAAATGCAGTACATTAGAGGTAGTGCAGTGCTCTATTACAGCACAAAAATCCAAATGCGTGAAGAGATGCAAACAGATGCTGTCAACAGTCCTGGGTACAGCAATTTCTTTCGAATAGTTATGGGAGGAAAACGTCGTGTGCCAGCGCTCTCTGTGGATATTGGCAAATTTGAAAAACGTGAGGATTTAACAGTTGAACCAGACTTGCTGGAATAAGCCTTAAAACAGGCCGGGTTAAAAACTTTTTGGTGTTAGGGGCTGAAAGCCTTTTAGGCGTTGAAGGCACTTTACAAGGATTGACTGAAAGCCTAAAGTTGCAAGAGGTTGAGAAGGACTGTGTTTTGTATTTTTTTTTTTTAGTATAGTGTTAAGGCTTTTTAGTAGTAGTGCGATTCAAGGTTTAGATCTACAACTGTTTAAGGGTTGATCTTTTGCGCCCCAATTTTTTAGCCCTAACGTTACTGTGTGAGAGCTCTATAGCATTCTAGTCATAACCTTAATGTATTTTCAGATTTTCTTTTACCAAAAATTGCTGCTCTGCTATCCGTTAGAATTTGCATGTTTTTACCAAATATTTTTTGGGTTATAGTAATTACACAATGTGTTATTCTGGTTGTCTCGGCCAGGAGGTTAGTTGTATATGTCCTTAGTAGTAAGGTATACAGAATGGCTTGAATCTACATTTATTATTTTATAATTTCGGAGAAGTTAAATGCCCAAGAAGGCAGTGACTACAAAACAATAAATCTAATGAGCCATACCTTGAAAGCATTCCTGAAAATAATACATAAAAAACTTTACACCAAACAGAGCAAGATATTAGCGACACTCAGTTTGGATTCGGGAATGGCATAGGAACACGAGAAGCATTATTCGGCATTAACGTACTACTACAAAGATGTATGGATATGAATGTCGAGGTACACGCCTGTTTTATAGACTACAAAAAAGCGTTCAATAAAGTACGCTATGAACTACTTGTAACACTCCTTAAAAGCAAACGTATTGACTCCGAGGACATACGAATAATTGAAAACCTGTACTAGAACCAAACAGCGACGGTGAGAGTCGACAATGATTCCACAGAAAGCAAAAACATTGAACGGGGAGTGAGGCAAGGCTGTATACTGTCACCGATGTTATTCAATCTATACTCAGAAGCTATATTCAAAAAAGCCTTTTATCTAAAGAACTATGTAGGCTTGTTGTTAATGGGCAACCAATTAACAACATTAGATACGCTGATAACACCGTGATAGTAGCAGACAACATTGTAGACCTGCAAAGAATGGTGGAACGCACAAAAACTGTCAGCTCAAAATATGGATTAAATATGAACCTCAAGAAAACAAAATACATGATCATCTCAAAAGCACGTATACCACCTAACGCAAATTTTCTTATTGATAACACCTATATTTAAAAGATAACCAAGTACAAATACCTAGGTACGTGGATAACAAATACAAACGAAAAGGCAGTAGAAATCAAGTCCAGAATAGAGATGGCTTAAACTGCCTTTCTCAAAATGAGAGATCTCTTCTGTGATCGCGATCTAACGCTAAAGCTTCGTGTAAGAATGGTAAAATGCTACATATTTCCAATTATACTGTATGGTATAGAAGCATGGTCACTGAACCAACACCTCAGCAACAAACTCTAAGCTTTTGAGATGTGGACGTATCGGAGAATCCTGATGATCTCATGGACAGACAAAACCTCGAATGCCGAGGTCCTCACAAGAATGGAAAAAGACCTAGAAATCCTTCACATGACAAAGATCAGAAAGCTGAAATATTTGGGACATAACATAAATATAATGTACTGCTGTTGATTATGCAGGGGAAAATAGCAGGCAAAAGAATTGTGGGAGGACGCAGAATGTCCTGGATACGGAACTTAAGAGACTGGTTTGGCTGCACCTCTAAAGATCTTTTCCGAGCTGCTGTTTCAAAAATCAGAATAGCTACAATGACAGCTAATCTTCAAGTAGGAGATGGCACGTGAAGAAGAAGAAGTAAAGATATTAAGATGTTTAGATTGAAAAGCACATTTCCGTTCCAGAGCTTTATTGAATTTTTGAGATGTATTAGAAGTAAATTAATGGTTGATCTTACTGCTCAGTTTTCATAGTAGAAACAAAATTAATTTAACAATATAACCATGTTTTTGTAAATTTATTTGCAACAATTAAGTTATTAGTTAACTAACTGTAGAAAGTCTACTATAACGTCGTTTTACTTAAAGCTGTGTTTAATTCTTTTTTAAATTGTAGTACCAGTTTTGTGCAGCTCATCCGAGATGACATCTTGACTTTTTTATTCAGTATACAAGCGGCACCAACAGAGTTGTGGCTTAATTGTCAGTAATGATGAAAAATTGATAGTTTGTAATTTGGAGTTATATTTATGTGCTAAAAATTGATTGTGTAATAACAGGGATATGAAATTGTAACAATATTATTTTGCCTGCTTCTACTATAACCATCTGTTTTGGTTCTAAAATGAAATCCGAAACAACAATTTAGAGACCTCTGTGTCTAAAAAATTATATAAAACTTTCTTTTTTTTAAACAACGTTTTTATTTGAGGCAGGCCAAAAAGTATTGAGTGTAACTCGTGCCAAAATGTTTTAGTAGCCTTACACTTTTAGCAGTTCTCACTCGCTTTGCTGCTAAAGCCTATTCTTGACCGTCAATACACTATATACTTTATTTGTTATGCGTAACATAATTGAAAAATATAAAGTTCTATATCTAAACTAAAAATATTGAATATTTACTTGTTTGTATTCATACAGTTTTTGTTACTCTCACCCTAATTATAATATCTACTTTGCATATTTGTTTATTTTATTGTTTTTGATACTGTAGTAATTAAAATCTGTGTCTAAACTTTTCTATTCCTTTGCAGATAATGTTATCAGTCTCTGGAAAACTGAAAAAATATGCAAAGTCCTTAATGACCCCAAAATAGATTGGCCGGTATAATAGGCAATTTAATATACACAAAAAATATGATTTTTCTGTTGCACTCATGACATTTGTTTGTTTTAGAATCCTTAATTTGTTTACATTTTACACACTCCATGAGATTACTATAATTTAGCATAACTATTAAACAATTTTTTAAACAATTTTAGAATACTGCATAAACTGATAAACAGTGTCATTTGTCTACATAAAGCTAAATTTTATGTAAAATGTTAATCACAAATTCAAGTTTAAACCCTTATTTTAGCTTAAATAAACAACGCCATCTGTTTGTAAGAAGTTTAAACGTAGAACACCATTAACAAATCCACCTTTAATCAACAAAATTGTGGATAACTGTGCAAACTAGTAAACGTCATTTGTCTGTAACGCTTAAATTTTTTACAGACAAATGACGCTGTTTACTAGTTTGCCATTTGTAAATTAAAAAAAAAAGATTTTATTTTTATTCCATCAACAAAAAATTGTTTAATATTAACTAAAAAAACTTATTATTTTTGTTTAAAACTTAAATTATCAACTAAACTTTTACTTTTGCTAAACGTTTTTAAAAACAATTTTAGAAAACTAGTAAGCAGTGCCATCTGTGTATAAAAAACTCAAGTTAAACCTTTATTTTAATTTTGTTTGCAGTTTTATTGAAAAAATATGTAGACCACTGTAAATAACTGTAGTAAACAACGTCATCTGCCTCTAAAAAATTAAACGGAAAATACCATGTACAAATGCTCATTTCCTAAAAAATTTAGCAGTGCAAAACGTGTTAAACGGTACAAACAAACACGACTTTACAATTATTATGGGAGATCTAAATGCAAAAATTGGCAAAGGCAAAGTTTAAGACCTTGTGGGTGACTATGGTTTAGGCGATAGGAATAATAAGAGCAACAGACTGCTAGAAATTTGTCTATTAGAAGATCTAGTAATAACAAATACACACTATAAACTACCATTGCACCAATTATATACTTGGACATCCCCAGCTCATACTAAAAACAATACAACCAGATACTAGAACGCTTACAAAAATACGGTTTCAAATGCCACATCAAGAAATGCAAATTTGGGCAGACATTAGTAGAGTACTTAAGCCACCAGATCAGTGCCGAGGAAAATAAGCCTTTAACACACCATCTAAACACAATTAAAGAACAAGCAGTACCCAAGAACAAAATGCAATTACGTAACTGCTTGGGCTTATGCACGTGGCTGCGGGAATACATCTCAGATTACACCAAAATGGCAGCGCCTCTGATAGAACTGCAAGACAATAAAAAACCTTTCATCTGGACCCAAAGAGAAATGACGGCGTTCAATCAAATCAAGGCGGTCTTTAATGAACCCTTAAATTTTGTTTGCTCACAACCTGAGATACTATTTGTCCTACAAACAGACGCCTGTATCAAGGGCGTGGGAGCAGTACTCTACTAGGAGATAGACGGCCAACGGCACATCATTTCTTTTGCCAGTTTTAAACTGGCACCCTGCTAGACTCAATACTACTTCAACAATCTGTAGTGTTACGCAATTGTTTAAACTATCGACAAGTATAAAGCATACATAGAGGACAAACCGTTCACACTACAAACGGACAACAAAGCTCTCTGGTTGGGAAACTCTACGGACGCTAAATCTAAGTTAACCCGCTGGTCGTTCCACCTACAAGAGTACGACTTTACGGTAGAACACACACCGGGGGAAATAAACTTCCTGCACCGACGCTCTCAGCCGCCACCCGTGCTCAGATCTGATAGCATCAACAATCAATAACCCAGAAAAACAAATGCCCCCGGAGATTCCGGGTGAACAAGAAGCACTCAATAAATTACTTCTACACGCGTCTGGCAAGCGCATATCATACGGACTTTGCCAACGTTTGTTTACTGAAGGAAAAAACCTTGGCAACTTTAGTCAGACGTGCGCAGACCAAAAGCACAAACATTTAAGATTTTATAACAAAACATCTGAAATGGCCAATGATCCAAAACGCCCAGAAGGCAAAGACCTAGAATATAGAATTGGCAAAAGGAGAAAACTTCAAAGTTCAAAAACCGACCAGCTATTGGTACCAGTCCAGGCCAAGCATGAAGTGCTAAAACAGCACCACTCTACGGAAACGGCTAGACACCTAGGCCGAGATTAGACAACGGCAGCTATACTGCAAGCTTACCACTGCATCACACACCAATGACGACGCAGCGCAGTGGATCAATGAGGTATAAAGGTTAAACTTTGGCACCGCAAAGACCAATCTACTTTGAGCATCACTTTTTGTTCAATCTTCAAGATGAATTCAAATTTCTACAACGATCCATGACGATTACTGCAATGTCCAAAAACAACTTTTTCTTAATGACGACTGCCACACCGACGGAGAGGTTTACCATCCTTCCGGCACTGATACCCCGGCAGGCAATGCATTCTTCGCTGCCGGGTATCCACAATCACCTTTCGGCACTGCGCCACCCGCTGTTGTAAGATTACGGACGAACCTGATGATCACCCTTGCAACAACCATAGACTTGACCTGGACAAACCCTACACCGAAGTACCAACAGCAGGAAGCTTCCTGCACCTGCAGCCAACTTGCGCCTGACACCTGACACGCTAGAAGAAGTAGTGTTACGCTCTTTACCACCTCCAGCTGCACTCAAGAGGGAAGCGCCGATACTAGGATCCTATCCTTGGGGCACAGCAACACACCAGATAGCGCTAACCCTTCCGATGCGTGTCATCCCCGACAAGTATCCCGTAGCTCCAAACTTCGAAAGTTTTTTTTTTTTTTTTTTTAGGAGGTGGAAAATCTTTTATAAGACACCCCGAAAGATAGTGTCAGATTCTTACTGACTAAAAACACCTCTTCCTCTTCTTGCGGGAATAACGATCTTTCTCTCCTCGGAATTGCATTTAAGTATTACGTCGAGGTGGAGGTTCCCGCGCGCCAGTCTTCAGGCGCAATTGACACACATTTACATAGATTTGACACCACTTTTTTTTTTTTCTGAGGAGTTGGAAAATCTTTCATAAGACACCCCAAAGGGTAGTGTCAGATTCTAACTGACTAAAAACACCTCCTCCTCTTTTTGCGGGAATAACGATCTTTCTCCACCTCGGAATTGCATTTAAGTATTACGTCGAGGTGGAGGTTCCCGCGCGCCAGTCTTCAGGCGCAATTGACACACATTTACATAGATTTGACACCACTTTTTTTTTGTTTTGTTTCTTGTTGTTTGCCCAACTTTGAGCGCGCACATTTTTTAGATATTTTTGACAAAACCGTTTACAAAACATACATAACAACTGAATTTACATTTACAAAAAACATTAACGAGTAGCTACGGTCCCACCCTCCTTCCCGCTTCATTTACACCACACCATGGAGCTAACTCCCTCTCTTCTTTCTTTTTTATACGTACCATGGACCTTATCATGGTGGCCACAATGTCCCAATTGTACACCAAAGACAGCATTACTACCACCATGTTATCCGAGTTCAAGCTCTCTCTTTCTCAGTTTCACTCTTGCTCTTTCACGCGTCTCCAACCATGTCTCGCAATGGAACACGGTGTGCTCAACCGTATCCTTTTGCCCACAGTACAGACATTCATTACTTCAATAAATTTTATCCAATGCAGGTACGCCCGGAAACAACCATGTTCCGTTAGTACCTGCGTGAGATAGTAGTTTATCTCACCATGACCCACCCAACGCTTCACAACTGTGAAGAGCCGTCTGGACCTGGACCATGCCGGTTTGCTACCACCCCCACTCAACACGCATTCCTTTCAGCTTTTCTGCCATTCCCTCCTCATCCATTTTTCCGCTTCACACTTAGTAAGGCTACCCTTCCAGATCGCCGTCTTCACTTGCACCACAAGATCTAACGGCTTCTTGCCTGCCAAACCTCGGGAGTCTACCGGCGGGTTATCAAACCCCCAAGCTACATTATGACGGCGTCTGTGTAGCGTGGCCGTCGTAACCTTTGTGTTCACGCATTTGAGTGACGTGTCCGTCAGAACGTTTTGGTTTGTGCGTCCGTAGAACGTGTCAATTGGGGCCTTTGGATCCATGCGTCCGTGGGACGTGTCAGTCGAAACCTTTGGGTTCATGCGTCTGTGGGACGTGTCAGTCGAAACCTCCGGGTTAGCGCGGCTGTGTAGCGTGTCCGTCCAAACCTTTGGGTTTACCAACAAACACGAAACAGTACTTACGTTCAAAACCTTGCCCAGGAATTACTTTTGAACTTAAAACAGCAACTTCCATAGCACACAACGGAGGCGTGCCAGTAACAAAAAAAATTCTAGTGATGCGCAGTTTGGATTCAGGAATGGCATGGGCATTTGCAAAGCGCCATTTAGCGTTAACGTTACAAAGACTATGAGAATGCTTTTGACAAAGTCCAGCATTAACCATTAGTAATACTCTTAAAAACTAAGAACATTGACATAGCGGACATACAAATTATTAAAAATTTGTATTGAAATCAATCGGCATAGGTGAGAGTAGATGGTGATTTCCACAGAAAACATGAATGTCCAGAGAAGCGTTAGGCAGGGGTGCATTTTGTCTCGATGCTATTCAATTTGTACTCAATAGTAATAGCAATTTCTAAAAAAAACAAGCAGGGTTGATTGTAAACGGACGACAGGCAGATAATATAAAAGACCTGCAAATAATAGTAGAAAGAACAATGTCGTTAGTTTGCAATAGAAGTTGAAAATGAATTTTAAAAAACCAAGTTAATGATCATTTTAAAAGCAGCACCTAATGCTAACCTTATCTTTTACTATATCCGCATTGAAAAGGCACCCAAGTACAAGTGCCTTGGTACTTGGATAACAAGCAACAACCTTTATAAAAAAAAAAAATTAAATACAGATTTGAACTAGCCAGAAATGCTTTTATTAAAATAAGAAGCTTTTTTTGCTGGAACTTCAAATTATAATGGTGAGGTGCTACGTGTTTTTTATATTAATGTACGGCGTAAAAGCATAGACACTAAATCAACAGAAAAGTCTTAAAAGTATCGTAAACTAACAAAATTACGAATGGGGAGGTGTTACGAAGAATGGGAAAAGAGCTAAAAATTATAAAAACAATTAAATGTAAGAAACTAGAATATCTAGGACATACTATGAGAGGAAGAAGGTATGAAATAATACAACTTATAATGCAAGGGAAAATTGAAGAAAGTAGAAGTGCAAAAAGACGCCTGGTTAAAAAAATCTTAGAGATTGGTTTTAGTGTGCTTCAAATGAACTGTTGGTAGCTAACTTCCGAGTAAGAGACGAAACATGAAGAAGAAGAAGAAAAAAGGCGTTTAAACAGATTTTTTTTTGAAAATTGATTATAAAGTGAGTCTGACAATTAACGCAAGATTTGAATTAAATAGAAAACACAGTTTTTAGTTTTTACATTGATATTTTTTTACGAATCATAAAGAAGATAGGATAAAGTTATTTATAGAATAACACATAAGGCAAATACAACTTTGCTGGCACATACGCACTCTTTTGTCAAAATTTTCGATGACCGTTCTGCATAAATGTGGCTAAATTTTGTTGATACATTGCCTGTAATGCACAGGAGGTTGTGAGTTTGTTGACATAGACCCATAACCACATAAAAAAAAATCTTATAGTGTTAAATTACACAATCTAGGGGGCCTATTCTGATTACTGAGACGAGTACACAACAAGCTGTATGGCATGTGGCACCGTCTTGGCTTTATTTTTACTAACTCTAAACTCTCAGCTCTCAAATTGTTTGTTGTCAGAGTTGCCAACAATTTACAGCACTAATGGTGGCAAATTCAAATATTTTTTTAGTAAATTTTGGGACAATTTTTAATAATGTTCGGAGTCTTGTATCTTCTTTTTCTTTAGTTTAGCATTTAATTTTTTTGTAATTACAGTTTAGGTAGTATTTTCTTGATTCTTAACGGTTATGATATCTTTGTATAGCTGTTCTATACGTTTTGTCTTTAACGTCTGCGCTTGGTGCAAAACAGTGTATTAGTTGGATGCTGCATTTGTATTTTTTTTAAGATTACGTAGATTACCCTTTCTGATACTGCGTGATATTACCAATATATTCCGTAAAATAAGCAAACATAGAATTTCTGTCTAGCATATGACTCATACAATCGTGATGCCAGTTAATTAGTTAGTTTTGATTTTAGTTAACTTTTTTTTTTTAAATAAGCAATATTATATACAGTCGTTTTTTTGTGTTATTAGTAGAGATTATTTACCTGCGGCCGTGAAAGTTTCCCTCAATACTATCGGAAATAAATCAATAAATTGCGTTTCTATTTCTGTTTTGTTTTATTGCGTTTTCTTTCCGTCGTTGCTCAGTCTTATTTGTTATATTTTAGTTACCTACAGAAAGCAATGTAGGTGTAAAATAATTGAAGCTAAAGATAACACCTTAGTCTGTAACATAAATAAAGTTACCGACAATAATATTGCCGCATCACAAAGCATATAATTCGAATCGGGAGAAATATATCTAAGAATTCTTCCCAATTAAAGAATTCTTAGATTCTGAACAAGCTATATCTGTATTAAATATAATCAATTAAAAATAAATGTTATAAAATAACTCTACTACAAATTCAACAAGAGAATATTGTCAGGAGTAAATTCAAACAACAAATACCGACCAAATACATATTTATTATCAAAACGTGCATGGTTTTTTAACAAAAACAAATAAATTTTATAATTATGTTGCAGCTAAAACTCGAATAAAAATTGAATAAATAAAAATTTATATTTATATTTAAATTAATCTTTGTGTTATATTGTTGCACAGAAGTGCTATGTACCGTGGAGGATTATATTTTATATAATTTATTTGCGATATTTGGATTTACAAATGAATAAGAACCAGCAGTGTCTATTAATATTTTTAAATTATTTAACGAGTTAATTTTAATTTCTAAACTATTAATTAATTACTGATCTGTCGAAGCGGTTGCTCTTAAAAAATGATCAGATATTTTAGGAATTGCTCATCCATATTTTGTAGTGTTCCCGGCTTATAATTATTATTTTGTCGCATATTAGATTTGTATGTGTACGTTGTGGACGTCAACGTAGGTGTCGGTGGATATTGATCATTGCGAGTTTGCATATTCGAGGAAATAATTTGGTTATTGTTATTAATATTTAAGAATTAATATTTTAATAATAATAACTAATTTAACCGTGAATTATTGTAATTATGATGATATATTTGACTGTCTTTATTTTGCTGTCGCAATTAGTATAAATGCAGGTCTCTGATAAGAATTGTTATAACGCGTTACACCCAGAGTAGGGCAAAGTGTAATCTGACCAACGATTAAAAAGATACTGACTAACAAATCATTGCCTGCACGAATAACGAATAATGACTAATAATTATAAAAAAGTTTGTTTTGATTAACGACTATCCGTATTTGATGTGACTAATGACTAATAAATATTAGTCATTAGTCATTAGTCACAGTAAAGAACAATTACTGACTAATAATCACCAATCAAAATTAGCATAGTAATAACTAACGAGTAACAACTCACCAAAGTTTGCTTAACCATTTTAAGATAATCTGAGAAAATTTAAAATTTATTGAGAAAAGTAAAAGATGTTAAATAAAATTATAAAAATCTAAAATAATTTCAAATATTTAAAAAAAGTATTATACAGATGTTTATAAAAAACAATTTAAAAACATTTAAGAATATAAAAAAAAAGATAATTTAAGAAAACTTGCAAAAAAATTAAATAATTTAAAGCAAAAATTATATAAAAAAATTAAAAAAATTGAAAATTTTAAGAAAATAAGTAAAAAAATTAACACATAAACCCAAGGAGTCTTAGATGTGAGTACAACAAAACGTACATTGGCATTAGGGTTATTAAAGACTTGACAGTTGTGGTATGCTAGATACGCTACCAAATCTGTGGCAAGGTCCTATGCCGGAAGACTTGTGTTGGTATTAATTTGCAAAAACTTGATCATTTTTAGATAACGTTCTCAGCCTTCTTCTGTACCTGTTATTTGAGCATCTTACGCTTCCCGATTGGTGTCCCTCCTCCTTACAGTGACTTTGACACTCTGCTGCTTTATGCCCTTCTTTGCCACACTTCACGCATAGCCTCTCTCTATCTAGTCCCTTGCAGAGAACTGTTTCATGTTCATATTGCCAACACCTAAAACACTTGACTTCATTTGTTCTCTCGATTATTCTGCAGTTCATCCAGCCAATCTTAATTTGTCCCATCTGTACGAGTCTAGCTCGGCCATTACTAATGTAGCATTCTGTTTTTGCCCATAAGCTGGTCTTAATGCTCTTACCTCAAAACTAACTGCTTTGACTGCTAGAGTTTCGGATATAGCCTGTTATATTTCTTCTTCAGTTGAAATTCCGACGAGGTCTTTTAGGTGTAATACCCTTTTATTAGTCAGGCGAGTTGTGGTTGCATCTGGGAGCCTCTTGCTTATTTCCTTCTCAAGGCTTCCGCTTTGTCGGCACCGTTTTGAACCGAGAGAAGCAGATCTCCATTTTTTGTCTTTTTAATGTCGTTGATTTCCGCTCCAATTTTACTAGGGTTTACCGATTTTTTCAAGGTCTTTTTCGCATAGGACATATCCTTTATGCTAATTAATATTGCATTTCCCTTTGGTTTTTTTGCTGGTCTGGTTGTTGTAGCGTTCTGCTTAACAGATTTTGTTCTTTTTTTACCTGCTTTCCTTTCTGTTGTCTTTGGGCCTTTTGGTTGGTTTTTTGTCGTTGTAAATATGGTAATTTTTATATTTATTTAGTAGAATACATATTTTGCTATTCTAGGGAATATAGTGCCGATAACGCCTTTGCTTTCTGGTAACGCTAGTTTCGTTTTTTTTGTTTTTGACCATTGTATCCTTAATTGATTTTAGAGCCTTAAAAACATTTTCATCTTTAGCGTTTTCTATATTATTTTCATCTGTGATAATCGGATAGTATAGTAAGATCTAAGATCTAATGTTTCCATCTTTGTCCGGGAAACCTAGTGCATGGGTCATCATGGCAAAGTCTCCTACTAGTTTGTTTTGCGATTGAAGACCTTCTTTACCACCGAACTTTTCTATCGCCTTTCTTACAGACTTATTGCTTGTCTCTATTGCCTTCTTACAAGGGAGTATAAGGTCATATTCGGCAAGAGCTTTCGAGATGTAGCCTTCTTGCTCTTCGATTCTTGGAAAGACATCATCTCTCCAATCTTCTTCTGTTATATTCTTGAAGATATCGTACATTTTTTATCCAGATAGGTCCTTTTTTCTAATCTCTCTCATTTGAGTTAGTTGGCATTCTATGCACTGATTGGTGCTGTTCCGTGTTAGGGCCTTTCCTTCTGTATTGCGTTCTGCTTTTAGGATTTCTATTTTGAGCCTAAGTTCTTTGTTCTCGCTGCGCAACGATTCCTCTGTCTCTGCCTGTGTGCTTTTTGTACTTTCGTCCAATCAGTGTTTAAGCATATTGGATTTGAGTTTTTTGATTTCATATATTAGACTGGCGGCTGCTTTTTTTAGTTCCGTATTTAGCCTGTAAATTTTTTGGATGACTTGGTCTACAACAATGTCGCAATTTTTTCTGAAATCTTTCTAAATAGCTTTATTGCTTCGTGAATTTTTTCCTTGTTCTTTTCTGGCGAGTTGATTTCATTATTTTTTTTCTTCCACGACGTTTCTACTGTTGCATATCCCAGAGGTATGGTCTGTCTGTCACTATTCTTACGCAAGTCTGATAGGGAGAACGCTCTCTCTTTAGGAGGAGTCCTTTGTATTGAGCTTTTCCTTTTTTTCTTCTTCTTTTGTTATTTCATTTCCGTTAACGTGATCTTTGCCAGATCCCTTGCCAGTGTTGTATTACGCTGTAAACGATTGTTATTCACACACTCGCGTTTAATGCCTTGAGGTTATATGTTAACACCGTATTTGGCATTCAGGTCTTCTGTTTAACAGTTTTAGTAACTTTTTGATAGATGTAGTAAAGTTTTGAACAAAATTTGACACATCTGGCAAATTGTATGCGTTTTATTACATTGCTGTAAACTGCTTAACAATTTTAGAAACTTTTCGACATTTTTAATAGTTTTTTGACAGTTTTAGTAACACTGTTAATAATTTAAAATAGATTTTAACATATTATATTGCTGTAAAATGTAACATTTTGACAGGTTTAGTAACTATTTAGAACACAATTTGTCAGATCTGGTAAGTTGCACATTATTAAACAGAGAGTCGGAACAACAGAGAAAGAGAGATATATATTTTAATAGCTATCAAAAAAATGCTTAAGAAAGCAAAAGCATTAAATATTAATGAATATACCAATACCAACAGGAATAACACTAAGAGAAGCAAAAAAATTGATGGAGATGGCATGAAGAACAACTCATACAAAAGTAAGACTGTTCGTGCCAACCAGTGTTGGTACTAAAAATGAATAGCGAAAAAAGAGCAGGAACAAAATCAACATATGTAGACTTGCTGAAACAACAAACCGGAGACACTAGCAGAAAAAAAATGTTAGAAGAAATTTAAAACAAAGCAAACACAGAAGAAAGTACAATAATATCTATAAAAAAAGGTATAGAAAAAAAAACAAACAGCTACAGTCAAGTTAGGCAAAACATCAGCAGAACAAATAATAAGAAAAGAAAGAATAAACATATTACTTATAAGATGCAGAGTAAAGAAAGTAACAGCAAACAAGAGAAAATGTTATAAATGCTGGATAAAAAGACATGTGGCTGCAAAATGCAAAAGAAAGGATAGGTTATCGTTATGTATAAAATGCGGAAAGCAAGGACACCAGGTTGCCGAATGCATGAACAAAGAATACTACATAGAATGCAAAACAACAAAGAACGGAAAAGAGAATATGTCCGGCTATAATAAAAAACAAAGAAAACAAAAAACTAAATGGTAAGTTGATAAGAGACAATAAAATAGTTGCTACTCTGTTAGTTAGAGGAAAGTGTAGTGACAAAGTGGAAAGATAGGGAACACTAAAAGAGGGAATAGTGTGCGCTGAAGTAGCAAGTATGATAGTATACAGCTGTTATGTCAGTCCAAACTACGGACTGAAATACTATCGGAGTGGGTAAAATAATTAGAAAGTAGTTTAAGAAAACAGAAAAGCAAAAAAATCATTGTAGTAGGAGGAAAAATTTTAGAGATGATCGTGGGGTTAAACCTTACTAATTGCAACAATGGAGTCAATTCGACGTTCGTAAGAAGAAGCTCAAATTTACATATCGATGTTACCATAGCAACATAGGAAATGACAAGTATAGTAAATGAATGGACCGTGATAGAAAAAGAATCACTGAGTTTACACAAACAATTACAATAAAATACAACAGAGAAAAGAAAATTACACAAGAGAAGGTAGATGGAACGTAAGAAAAATGGACAAAAAGAAGATAAAATGAGCACAAAACAAAAGAAGTAGCAGAAAACAAACACATAAAAAAGAGATGCAAAAAATTAAGCAATTTTCAGATACAGAAAAAGGGGGAAAAGGATCATACTGGTGGTGAGAGAAAATAAAATAATGCAGTGAAAAAACAATACAAACAAAGAAAAAAGTCTAAAGACATTGAAAAATATGAGAAAATACAGAAGGAACGGAGGAGGAACTAAAAAACAACAAAAAAATCTTGAAAAAGACAATTAGGAATAGCAGAAAAAATGTTAAAAAAATAGAATCCTTAGAGAAAGCCGTAGAAAATAATGATAAATATATTGGGAAAAAAGCAAAAGAAGTCTACCTAAAAGAAAACGAAAAGAATTTATAATTAAGAAACTGTTTTCCAAGGGAGAACCGGTAGAAGAACCAGACAAAGAAGAAGAAAAATTAAAAAAAAAACGGTTGTGGCAACAGTGGAAAAAAAATAACAATAGAGATTGTTAAAGCAACTCTAGTAGAATGCGAAGCGTAGAAGAAAGATAAAAAAAACTAGAAAATATACTGGAAAACAAAATGGATAAAACAACATACATTTAGAAAAAAAAACAGGTCAAATTTATTTTCAAAAGGTTACAAAAAAAAATGTCTAAAAAATAAAAATAAATAAAGAGCGCTAAGAAACTATGCAACATAAGTACTAAAAAAAGAGCAGTTTGACAAAGGAAGAATATGGAGAAAAACAAACAATGGAAACAATCACAAATTAAAACCCATAGAGGAGAAAAGAGAAAATCAAGAGAAACAAAATAGAAACACAATAAACAGGAAAAAAAGATCAAAAAATAAAAGAAGATAGGACAATTATGCATATCAAAAAATAGAAGAAAACAAAAAAACATTTACAGAGACTACAATACCAAACAAAATTGCAAAGATAAGGAGCAGGAGGAAAAAAAATGTTGAAAGAATGCAGAACAACAGAAATGACAAGGCAAATACCAAATAGTAGATGGGCTATCTCGAAATTGACAAATAATGCAACTTTTAAGATAGTTAAAATATACCTGACAAGAGGACACAAAGTAGTAATTTCAGATAAAAATAGAGATATCACTGAAGGTAAAACTAATAAATCTAAGACTGTCAAATAAAATACAACTAATAAAATTGCATAAACTATTCATAAAGGAGAGATGATACAATGAAGAAAAAGTGAACAAATACCTAAAAAAACTAAGAACGTAAAACAAAATAGTTAAATAAATAACATACGAATTGGAGAAAAAAGAGAATGCAGAGCTGGATGTCAGTGCAGATAAAAAAGTACTATTAGTAGAGAGGGCCGGGGACAACATGCATGCCGCAGACTCTGTGTGAAAATCTGCAAGACAATAACCAGCCCACCTCAAACTACTGCCAAATCTGGAATAGTTTTCTCTGCGTAAATCTTGTTGTTATAATACAACCATGCCATGCGTAAGTTATTCTTAAGGGCTATTTGTTGAAGCCAACACTTCCCTACGTTTACAAAAACAAAAACAGATTTATTAAAAAAATTTACAGTACAGTAATTTTTTGACAAATGTAATTACTTTTTGACAATACTTTTAAAAACTGTAAATTGTTTGACAACCAAATTTGTTTTTGAAGTTATTGTTTGACACAAGTAGTAACATTTTTGATATCTTAGAATAAAATATTATATATCAAGCAGATGATACCCATTTTATTATATTGCTGTAAATTGTTTGATTTAGTAATCTTTTTGACAGATATATGACAGTTTTTGTAATTTTTTGACACATAATATTTTTGACAGTTTAGTAATTTTTTGACAATAGTACTTAAACTTTTTGACAATATAAAATACTATTTTTGAATTGTAAATTTTTGAGACAGTTTAGAATACTATCTGACTAATTTGCTATATTTATGTCAACATAAACTATTACTGTAACTTGTTTTACAGTTTTAGGAACTTTTTGATAAACTTAGTAGGTTGTTAAAAGTTTAGTATACACTTTGACTGATCTAGTACAGATTTACTAATTTATAAAACTTTTACACAAATCTATGTACTGCTAAATTGTTCTATGCTTTCTCTAACTTTTTTACACATCTTACACACTTTTTTTTTCCATTCAACTTTTTCCTCGTTTTCACATCTAAATCTTGCATTATTTGTTTTTTCATTTTTCTATTTTATATTTACATTTTACATTACATTTTTTAGGTATTTTAGAATTGCATCCGTTATAATGTGTTCATAATTTAAATTGTACTTAGATTTATTTATCCGTGTTCTTTGTTCTTGCACTTTTCACATACTTTACATTTATTCCTTCATTACCCCACGTTTAATAGTGTTGAACATTTGTTTGTAGTAAATTTAATCTTGTGTCTTATATAATTTGTGCGGTATATTTACCACTTAATTCAACTAATGACAAATATCTTGACCATTGTTATTCCGTCGAATCTATTGCCGACGAGTTTCCAAGCAGTAAACTAGTTTTATTGGGCGATTACAATCTACCTGCAGCATCTTGGATTAACGATGTTTTAGGTATAGGAGTAATTTGTAATGATAGTTACCCTGCTCATTTAGTAACTAATTCATTTGGGTTCTTAAACTGCGTACAATGCATTTCTATTCCTAATAGTAAGGGTGTGTTTTTAGATTTATGTTTTACTAACGATCGTGATATTTCTGTGATAGAAGCTGTAAATATATAAATAAAAATAAAAATTCAAAATAATCTAAAATATTTTTGGAGATTTGTTAATGAGAACAAAAAAACTAATGGTTTTCCAGCCACAATGCATTATAAAGATCAAACTTGTAATAATGGGAACGACTTTGTAACTAATTTTGCAGATTTTTTTTCTTCAGTCTATCATTACAAAACTCATCCAACTCCATTGTTTAATTTTAGTAATAACGTAATACATTCAAAATTTTCTATTAGTTTGTTTGATGTTTTTAAGGGAATTGAAAACCTTAAATGTAATTTAAGCGTTGGACCCGACGGCATTCCTTCTTTACTGTTAAAAAAGTGCATTTATTCTATTGCAAAGCAATTGCACTTACTTTTCAATGCTTCATTGAATGAAACTAAATTTCCTCAAATATGGAAACAAAGCTATATTACGTTTTTGTTTAAATCTGGAACCAAAGAGAATATCACTAACTATAGAGGCATTTGTATTCAATCTGCTATACCTAAATTGTTCGATAAAATTTCAAAAACATCTTAATAGAAGAGCAGCATGGATTTTGTGAAGGGCGTTCCACACTTACTAATTTACTCTGTTATGAAAATGATATTTTAAATGCATTTGAATCTAAAGTACAAGTTGACTCAATCTACACCGATTTTTTAAAGGCGTTTGATCGTGTGAGCCATAATATTTTGATTGCCAAGCTCAGTGCTCTGGGATTTCATCATGATGTGACTTTCTGGTTATTCAGCTTTTTGAAAAATCGCACGCAGTGTGTAAAAATTAATAACTTTTTGTCACAGCCCATTCTTGTTTCATCAAGTGTTCTTCAAGGATCTCATTGTGGACCAATTTTATTTTTGCTTTTCATTAATGATATCCCACAATATATCATTTCATTGTCATTTCTTTTATTTGCGGATGATTTAAAAATGTATAGTAGAATATCATCTCTCAATGACTGCCATCTTTTACAACTGGACTTAGATTCTATAAATACTTGGTGTTTTATTAATAAATTATTTTTCAATGTTGATAAATGTTTTTCAATAAGTTTTCATAGAACTTTAAGTAAAATTTCTTTTAACTATATAATTGACACTAAAGTGTTTAACAAAGTCACACAAATAAAAGATTTAGGCGTTATTTTTGATCATAAACTTACATTTGTTGAACATATAAACATTATGTGCAATTGTGCCATAATAATGTTAGGATTTGTATATAAAATGTCCGCGGATTTATCAACCCGTACACTAAAACTTTTATATTGTGCTTTGGTGCGTTCGCATTTAGAGTATACTCCGTCAGTTTGGAGTCCTGTTTATGAAATTCATAACCGTAGTATTGAACAAATACAAAAAAAGTTTTGTCGTTTATTGTCTTATAAATCCGGCATATTATCTGTAAATTATGACTACTGCTACATTGCTTCATTGTTCAACCTACCGCCATTGAAGATTCGCCGCAAAAGAGCTGATTTGTCGTTTTTGCATAATTTAATTATGTCTGAGATTGATTGTCCGGAGCTACTTGGTACTCTTCCATTCCATGTAGCACCTAATAATAGACAGAGCAGACATTTTTCTTTATTTTGCGAGTCTACCCATTCTACTAATTATGGTTTCAACAATCCACTCGGTAGAATGTGTTGATTTGCAAATAATTTACAAACTGATATTAATGTATTTTGTGTCTCTATATCTACGTTCAAAAGTCAGCTAAGTCATGCTGATTAATGTTTAATATGTGCGCTTTTATGTATGTTATTTTTTGTATTATTTATTTTTGTATTGTAAAACATCATTGTTTATGTATATTTGATGTAGATGTAAATGGTAAGATTATACCGTGAATAAAGTATTATTATTATTATTCCTTTCTCTCACTTTTCATACCTCATTGCACGTTTTTCTGCTTCTACTCCTAATTTGTTTTTTTTAACTTCTTCTATTACAATGTGTGCTGAAATTTTTTTGTCCCTAATACCCATATCTAGTATTTTGTTTGAATACCTTCTAACTTTTCTTGCTCTTTTTTTCACTAAGTTTCCGCTATGTAGAATAACATACTTTTTATTGAACTATCAATCTTTATTCCTTTTATTCTCATACACTCGAATTGTCTTTCACCAATTCCACATACTTGTCTTACCGCTTTATTTGCTATTTTGTTATATTTTTATGTATTCATTTTTATTATTGGTTGTACAAAAAACATATCTTAGGTATTTAAATGTTTTTCTTTCTTTAGTTTCTTTTCTATACCACTTTCAATTTTCTACTCTACGTCTGCTTTGTGTACGGCAGTTGATATTCTTCCTGGTTCAGAAGACGGCCGTGGATTACGTTTGCGATGTAAATTAACTGTTGTCTTAAAAACTTTTACATCTAATTATTGATGTCACAAACATTAATATAACGTTAAAATAAAAATAACTTTCACATAAAAAGCATTTATTGTATTGCAAGTCTGATTACAAGTTTGTTACAAGTGTAGCTAGTACAAGTGTAGAAACGGAACTGCTCGTAAATTGTACAAATACAAAAAAGGTAAATTCATGTCTGATAGTGGTGGGACACAGCAGATGGCTAATTACAAGGGCTAATTCATAATTCCAGGAATTTAAGCTTCTTTGAAGAGGATTTAGTAAAAACCAAACACGTGCACCCACTTAACAGCAGGTACTTACAAATGTTATAAAATTTAATTAACATAAATCTTTGTTTTATAACATGTAAGAAATAATAGCATTGTATCGCAAACATGCCGCCCGCCTTGAAAAACTGAAGTTTTTTGAAATAAACATGAATGAATTAGAAAATAACAATACAGATAAAAGAATAGTTATGCGAATCAACATGTAACAATATGGGAACTTAAAATATAAAGTATAATACAAATAATAAATATAAAGAAAACATAATAAAATAAAGCTGTTGATACAGTCAATCACTTCACTGAGCGTCAATTGGGAGGGTACACAAGGTTTTCACAGCCCGTTTCAAAACCCCGGTTGAAGTCTTAACGGTAGCTACGCGAACGATGTCGTCAGGTCCTGGATGAGTTTCAGTAACTCGTCCCAACTTCCATTGAAGAGGAGGATAATTGTCTTCTCGTAATAAAACCAAGTCGTTAACTTGCATATTTCGAGTTGCATTTTGTTTCCATTTAGGCCTTTGCTGGAGTCCAGTTATGTATTCGGCAGACCATCGTTTCCAGAAATGCTGGATGATTCTTTGAATTAACTGAAATTTGGACAGGCAATTTTCCGGTAAGTTCATCATGTTGGCGTCTGGCAAGGCAGTCATTGGCCTTCCAATTAAAAAATGACCTGGCGTCAGTGGTTCTAGGTCGTTTGGATCGCTAGATAATGGGGATAAAGGACGGGAATTAAGGACAGCTTCTATCTGTGTCAAGCAAGTATAAAACTCCTCATAGGTAAGCCTTGCGTTTGCAGCAACTCTTTTTAAATGAGATTTAATTGACTTCACCCCGGCTTCCCAAAGACCTCCAAAATGGGGCGATCGCGGCGGTATAAAATGCCACTGAATATCTGATTTACTAGCAGCATCTATTATTGCAGTTTGGTTAATGCTTGCTTTAATAAAGTTTGACAAATCTTTAAGTTCTGAGTTTGCCCCAACAAAATTGGAGCCGTTGTCAGAATAAACATGTAACGGTTTGCCTCGTCTTGCAACAAATCTACGCATCGTGGCTATAAAGCATTCAGCTGTTAAATCACATGCTAGTTCAACATGTATGGCCTTTGTTGTAAAACATACAAATAAACATATGTATGCATTTGATAATTTTGAACCTCTACCCTTTCTATCTTTCATTGAAAACGCTCCGGCGTAATCTACTCCACATATATGAAACGGAGGCGCAGGATTAACTCGAGAAGGTGGTAGTTGGCCCATGATATGTGCGGTCTTTGGAGGGTTTGATCGAAAACATTTCAAGCAATTATGAATAACTCTTATACATATATTTCTGCCAGAAATTGGCCAATATTGACTACAAACTGATGCTAATAAAGCTTCCGAGCCGCAATGCAGTTGCTTAATATGTTCATATTGCAAAATTAAGTAAGTTAATTTGTGTTTATTAGGCAAAATAATTTGATGTTTTTTATTAAAAGCAAATGTTGAATTATTCAAACGTCCTCCCACGCGAATTAAACCATCGTCATCTAGTATGGGATTTAGATTAACTTCTTTTTGAAAATGCTCAAGTTGCGCTCGCTTTATAAGTGCAATAACTGATTTATTAAGTTCATTGACTGTTAAAGGACCCACGCGTCGCAATTCTCGATTACATGATGAATTATGAATAAATCGTAAGATATAGGATGTGACACGTTGCAATGATGTAAAATTAAATTTTTTTATAAATATTGAAAAAGGTAATAATTCAGTAGCGGCTGTGCATATATTTACTTTTCGGCACTCAGGTACATCTGTCATATTAGATAAATTTATAGTCGGCCAATGAGTATAATCTTGATGTAACCATTCTGGGCCTGAAATCCAAAGTTTGGATAAATTTAATTTATCTGCGCTGACTCCACGAGATATTAAATCGGCAGGGTTATCATGTGTTCTTACATGTTTCCAGGTGCTAATGCTAGTTAACTCTTGAATTTCGCTTACACGATTTGCTACAACAATTTTCCATTTATTGCAAGGAGCATTAATCCAACTTAGAACAATTGTTGAATCGCACCAAAGATATTCTTTGTCAAATGATAATTCCAAAACAGTACAATCCTTTTGTAACAATCGTACTAATAACAACGTACCGCAAAGCTCAAGTCGTGGTATTGATATTTTTTGCAATGGAGCTACTTTAGAGTGGCGCATAAAAGACAAATATTTGAATTGCCTGCATAATCAAATGATTTAATGTAAATACACGCTCCGTATGCAACGTCAGACGCATCACAAAAACCGTGCAATTCGATTTTAATATAATTATGACATAGCACATGTCGATCAAAGTGAATGGCCTCTAAATCTTTTAAATTTCTAACAAAATCTAGCTATTTTGTGTGTAAATCTATAGGAATCGATTCATCCCAATGAAGTTTGTTTTGCCAAAGACTTTGCATTATTAATTTAGCAACAATCACAATTGGTGCAATTAATCCCAAGGGATCATAGATTTTTGCAATTGCTGATAATATAGTTCTTTTTGTAACACGAGCGCCTATAAAATTCTGAGATTTGTATTAAAATTGATCGGCTTTAGGGCTCCATAAAATACCTAAAGTTTTTATTTCCGTTGAATTAGTTAGTTTTACAAATTCATCAACTGAGCAGTTATTTGATAATCCCGTTAAAGCGGTTGGGTCGTTAGAAGCCCATTTACGAAGAGGAAAACCGGCTGAATCTAATATAGAAGAAATTTCGTCGCGAATAATGATTGCTTCTTGAGCAGTGTTGCACCCTGTGAGTAGGTCGTCAACATAAAAATCGTTTTTAATGATAGAACATGCTAGTGGAAATTTGACTTTATTTTCAAGTGCTAACTGCTTAAGACATCTTATAGCCAAAAATGATGCAGATGCGGTTCCATAAGTGACTGTGTTTAATTCAAAACAACCTATTTCCTCGGAAGGTGATGATCGCCAAAGAATACGTTGCAATGGACGATGCTTTTTTGTTATTAGTATTTGACGATACATTTTGGCAATATCTGCCGATAATACAATAAAGTGCCGTCGAAATCTTAATAGAATTGAAAACAAGTCGCGTTGAATTGTAGGTCCAACTTTTTGAACGCAATTCAGAGATAATGCCGTATTTGTTTTGGCTGAGCCATCAAAAACTAAGTTTAGTTGTAATGCTGGTATACTTTAAGACTGGATGGTGAGGTAAATAGTATAATATATTTGGTTGAGGTTTTGATTCATCTATTTTTGTCATATGTCCTAGCTTATGATACTCCTTCATAAACTTTATATAAGGTTTTCAAATGCTCTGATTATTATTTAATTTTCTTTCTAAGCTAACAAATCTTTTTTAATGCAAGAGTCTTTGACTCCCCCAATTGGTTTACATTATCATTTAATGGCAAGCTAACTACAAACCGCCCATTACAATCCCGTTTGGTGGTACTAACAAAATGACTTTCGCATTCTTTTTTCTCAAGTGTAAGAGGAGAAGATACAAAACTTTCCTCAATTTCCCAGAATTTAGCTATTGATTTGTTGATATCTATATTATCTATGCTTAAATTGGACGATATTGACACATTAGATGAGTAAACAACAGGTACTGACCCAGCTAGAACCCAACCCAATTTAGTTTTCTGTAATAAAGGAAGATTTTTTCCTAATTGAACTTGGCCAATACAAACTAGATTCCAAAATATATCAGCCTCTAACAGCATATCTATATCTCCGTTTTTATCAAATGATGGATCGGCTAGTGGCAAGTTTTTTGGAATATTTAAAAATGATTTATTAAAAGACACTGCAGGCAATCTTTCAGTTATTTTGTCTAAAATTAGACATGAAATATTTGACTCAAACTTGCTATTATTTGAATAAATTGAAATTTTACATCTTCCTGTGATATTTAATGTACTTTGATTAATGCCCGAAATTGATATGTTTACTTTAGAAATAGAAATACCTAACAATTTGCGCATTTTTGAGGTTACAAAGTTTGATTGAGATTTGGAATCAAGTAAAACACGACAATTATGTGATTTGCCACATTTATCGACTACTTTCACACAAGATGTAGATAAAATGGTTTGAATTGATGCTGTAGAGGAGTGATTTGCTATCATTGATGTTGAGGGTTCTTGCAAAATAGGTTCCCTTTGAGTTTCAATATGCAATAAAGTATGATGCCGTTTTTTGCATGTTTTGCACGTGTATTTGCTTTTGCATTGTTTATTTAAATGAGCTCGGCCTAAACAATTGGTACACAAATTTAAATTTTTTATTTTCTCTAATCTTGAGCTTACGTTAAGACCGAGAAATTTGCTACAAGAATGAATTGAATGAGACGTGCTTTCACAAAGTGCACATTTAAATTTGCTAATGGCAATATTAACGCTAGCCTTTTGCAACTGTTTAAAATTGTTTGACTTATTGGAAGTTTCATTATGGAGAGTATCTAACAATTCACAACGTTTTGTTAAAAAATCAGACAAGGTTTTAAATTTAGCAGACTCGGTTGAATTGACATGCCATTCCCATTTGCGGCGAGTTGTTACATCTAACTTTGAAGAAATTAAGTATACAAGTATTGTATCCCAACTGTCAACCGGTTCACCAAGTGCACCCAATGCTCTTAGATTAGCTAAAACTGTGTCTAGTAACGTTCTTAATGCCACATGAGATTCCTTATGGATCAAGTTAACTTCAAAAATTGACTTAACATGCTTGTGAATTGCTAGTCGCTTATTATTAAAACGATTATTTAATAATTTCCAGGCAATATCATAATTGACTGCTGATATGTTTAATGATTTTATTACATTAGCTGCTTCGTTTGATAAGCATGACCGCAAATAATAAAAATTTTGTATGTTACTGATTGTATTATTTGAATGTATCAATGATAAAAATGTTTCTGAGAATTGACCCCACATATCATATGAACCATCAAAACTTGGCAAGTTTATAGTTGGTAGTTTTATAGAAGGCGCTAGTTCTACATTTGCTGCGTGATTATCTGATCCAAGCTTTACTAGATTTGTATTAATGACTGTCATAAATTTCGCCTTAATTGAATGAAACAAGTTTTCAAATTCTTCACTTAATTTATTATATTCCTTTAAGTTTTCTGAATCAATGATTTTAATTTCATCTAATAACTCGTTGTGTTTATCTAACGTAGGCCCAATTTTACTGAGACGCGACTCAAAATTATTAACAATTTCAATTGTTATGCCCGATTGAATAGAATTATTATAAAATATTTCAGCTCGTTTTAAAATTGCTGCAAACTTTTCTTGTTTTGATAAAAGAGAAGGTAATGAAGCTTTTGGAGGCATTTTAATATGTTACTTGACACAAAATAAAAGAATATATAGGAAAGAGTGGTGTGATAATGCTTACTGATTGATACTGTGGAGATGTATGGTTGCTGTTGATTTCACGTAACGGCTTCCTCAATGATGGACGATTGGCGTCGCTGGTAGAGTGGTCCGTGAACAACTTATTAGATAACTTTCTCGTGATGGATGTAAATCGCTGACGAGAAAGATGAAGAATTCGCTCAAACTTCTTCTTTGTAAGACGGTAGTGGACAAATATGGCGTCGCTAACAGCTTCTTACAAATGTTGATTTGCAATACAACATAAGGATTTCAACAATACTTGCTGCATCCGGTTCGAAGGACCATGCTTTGTGTACGGCAGTTGATATTTTTCCTGGTTCAGAAGACGGCCGTGGATTGCGTTTGCGATGTAAATTAACAGTTGTCTTAACAACTTTTACATCTAATTATTGATGGCACAAACATTAATATAACGTTAAAATAAAAATAACTTTCACAAAAATAGCATTTATTGTATTGCAAGTCTGATTACAAGTTTGTTACAAGTGTAGCTAGTACAAGTGTAGAAACGGAACTGCTCGTAAATTGTACAAATACAAAAAAGGTAAATTTATGTCTGATAGTGGTGGGACACAACAGATGGCTAATTACAAAGGCTAATTCATAATTCCAGGAATTTAAGCCTCTTTGAAGAGGATTTAGTAAAAACCAAACACGTGCACCCACTTAACAGCAGGTACTTACAAATGTTATAAAATTCAATTAACATAAATCTTTATTTTATGACATGTAAGAAATAATAGCATTGTATCGCAAACAACGTCTTTTTCCTTCTTTTCTAAATACTATTATTTTTGTTTTATTTACATTCACTTCTAACTCTTTTTTTTAAATACTTATATAAGCATATAATCATCTGCAATGTATGCCGCAAACAAACTAGGGCTAAATGAGCATCCCTATCTCACACCTTTTGTAGTCCAAAACTTATCACTTACTTTTTATTCTTACAGATCTTGCTAACTCTTTCTACGTATACTTCTTTTATTCTTTTTACTAGGTGTTATTTTTCTTAAATACATCCACAATTTTTTCCTACTCACACTGTCAAATTTCGCTTTTAGGTCTAATAATAACACATTCCTTCCATTTTTACTACTTCCTTTTCTACTATATAGTGTGTAGTATGTATACATTATTTATGGTTTCTCTTCTTTTTTAAACCCGTCCGTCTGGCAAAATCCCATTCATCTCTAGTTTTCCATTCAGTATTTTTTTCTAGTACTATGGCGGAGATCTTGTATGCTATACTTAACGTTATACCTCTGTAATTTTCTGCAAGTTCTTTATTTTCTTTTTTGTTTATCGGACATACAAGACCTATTTTTCACTGACTAGGAAACCCTTTTCCTATCTATACTTTATTTATTATTTCAATCGGTCTTTTTATAACAAAGAGTAGTAGATAACATAAGTTAGATACAAGTCTGAAAAATGCTGATCAGATCTTTTGTATTCTATCCACACCTGGCAATTTTTGTTTTTTTAGTTTTTTAATTTGCTTATAAATCATTTCTTTTGTTATTTCATCTACATCTTGTTTCAGTTGTTGTGTTGTCATTGGCTGTCTATCTGTTTTTTTGTCCGATCCTTTATACAGTTTTAAGAAGTGTATTCTTCAGTCTTCTATCAAAATTTGTTAGTTTTGTGTTTTGTTTTTTGTTTTTTTGTTTATGGATTTCCATGTTTTTTTTATCGTATTTCTTTTATTTCTATTTCTTTTTTTTATATATATTGCATTAACTTCTTTAAATTTATTCTTTTATACATTTTAAGCACTCTAATATTCTTGTTTACTAGCTTTGTCATTTTTTCAGTTTTGGAGTATTTTTCTCTTTTTTTGTGTACCATTTGTGCTCCACCATTTGCATTTTGCAAATGATTTTTGAGTTTGCAAAAACCTTTTTTATATTGCTCCATCTGCAATTATGTTTTCAAATTCTTCCATTTTTTGTTCTACATCTTTTCCTTTAATTTTTGTTATATAAATTTTGCCTGTACATTTCTACGCTCTTTTGTATCCATACTATTTTTGTTACTATTTTGTTTTCTTTCTTCAACCTTAAATGTGCCTATCCCTTGCTTCGCTTCTTCATTTACATTACGTAATCAATTACCAAAATTGTCCCTTTGCTCCTATGTATATTCTCCCCCCTTCATCTTTTTCCATATTTTTGTTTACTCTGTTCCACTCATTCTTTTCAATTATTTTTATCATTTCTTTTCCTTCTTTATTTTCTAGTTTGTTTTTTGAGTCTTATTTTTGTCCGTATTTCATTTTTTCTTTGTTTAGTCCGATCCTAGCGTTGAAATCTCATTCTACTATTAGTTTTCTTTTTTTGGTTTCTTGATTTGAATTTTTTAACTTTGTTTAATTTTTGTTATTCTTCTCTTATACTTTGTTTGAAACGCTGAACATTGTTTAATTATATTATTAAAAGACTTTTTGTACTCACCGTATCGTATCTTGTTTATTTTGTGTCTCAGGAACATGTATTTTCTTGAAATGTGGTGAACTGCTATTCTTGAAATTTTGATTGGTCAAAAAGTTTCGTTTTTTTCTTAAACTGTTTAGTCAAATTCACGTGATGTGTAGTCACTTTGTTAGAAAAATCTTACCAACTGCGCTACTTAATTAACTTACTTAAGATATTTTTACTGTTAATTTATATACTCTAATTTTAAATTTTTTGCTTTATTATATATAATTATTAATAAATGATAAGAAAATAAGAAAAGAATCGGGTATTCTACTACAAGCAAAAAAAAAACTCAGAATTAATAGAAGAAGAAAGAAAGGAAGAAACTCTATATGATGAAATTTTAAGAAATGTAAGCTGAAAAATTGTGGAAATTGTGCACATTATTAAACAATAAACAACAGGGAAAAGAGAGGCAAGAAGGGCAAAAAAACTATGAAGATAGCAGAAAGAAGAAGTCATACAAAATTAAGACTATGCGTGCCAGGTACGGGTATGAAAGACAAATGGAGAAAGAAGAGCAGGAACAGAAACATGAGCTATAATAGTGAGCAAACAGAGTGTAACATATGCAGACTTGCTGAGACAAAACTACAGATAAAAGAATCTACATTCAAAGAGATATAAGAAAAAAAAAGTTGTTACTAATAACTAACTAAAGAAAATAAAACCAAAAAAAAAATTTAAAGAGAAAAAGGAATAGAAGCCAACAACGTACTTACAGAAGTAGTGATGATCAAATATGTTTTTTCGGAGACTAGTAGGGAAGAAATGTTGGAAGAAATTATGAACAAAGCAAACACAGAAAGAAATACAATAATATCCATAAAGAAAAAGTATAAAAAAAAGACAAACAGCTGTAGTCAAGATGGACAAAAAAACAGCTTAACAGGTAATAAAAAAAGATTTTAATGCAAAGCAAAATCACCAAGATGGTTAAGAAATAGATCGTGACAGAAGAGAAATCACTGAATTTACACAAACATATACAATATAATACAAAAAAGAAAGAAAAACAGAAGTGCACCAGAGAAGTTAAATGAAACATTAAAAAAAATCAACAAAAAGATGATAAAAAAGCCATAAAAATAGAAAAAGTAACAAAAACAAAAACAGAAAAGAGATGCAAAAAATACTCAGAAAAGCGGCGGATAAAGTAATACAAAATAGTGATAAACAAATTGGAAAGAAAAACAAAAGAAATCTACCTAAAAAAGACGAAGGAGAAAAATTTATAGTTAAAAATTTGTTTTTCAAGAGAAACTCGGTAAAATAGCAGAAAAAAAGAAGAAAAAATAAAGAAAAAGGAAAAAGAAGAAACAGCTATGGCAACAGTAGAAAAGATAAAGATTATAAAAAAACTGCTTAACAACAAAACACTAAGTTTGGACAAAATAACAACAAAGATTGTTAAAGCAGCTTAAGACGGAAACAAGGCTGAATTAACTCAAATAATTAACAGATGCCTAAAAAAACAAACTTTTTCAGAATGTAGAAAAAAGGCCACCCTAGTACTAATTGAGAAGAAAATAGGAAAAATAGCAAAAGCAACATACAAGCATACAAGCCAATTTGCTTAAAAAACACATAAAACAAAAAATAGAAGAAAAAAGAGGATGGGACAAAAAACAATACAAAGTAAAAGTAATAGCAAACAAAGCAAACAGCAAAACGTATATAAAAACACATTACTGTTTAATGATAGCGTTGGACATACAGAAGAAAACTGAACAGAAAAACGATCAAGATCATATAGAGCTACTTACAAGGTAGAAACTTAGTAACCAAGAAAAAATCAATAAAACCTTAAGAACCTTAAACCTAACCTAACCTAACCTTAAAAAACCATTAAAAACCCAATAAAAACCATTAAAAACCTTTAACCTAACCTAACCTAACCTTAAACCTACCCTAACCTAACCTTAAAAAATCATTGAAAACCCAATAAAAACCATTTAAAACATTTAACCTAACCTAACCTAACCTTAAAACCATTATAACCTTAAAAACCTCAAACTTACCCTAACTTAACCTTAAAAAACCATTAGAAACTCAATAAAAACCACTAACCTTACCTAACCTTAAAACCATTAAAACCTTAAACCTACCTTAACCTAACCTTAAAAAACCATTAAAAACTCAATAAAAACTATTAAAAACTTTTAACTTAACCAAACCTAACTTTAAAACTATTAAAACCTTAAAAACCCTTAACCTACCGAAATCTAACTTTAAAAAACCATTAAAAACCCAATAAAAACCATTATAAACCTTTAACTTAACCTAACCTAACCTTAAAACCATTAAAACCTTAAACCTACTTTAACCTAAATTTAAAGAACCATTAAAAACCAATTAAAAACCATTAAAAACCTTTAACCTAACCTTAAAACCATTAAAACCTTAAAATCCCTAAACCTACCCTAACCTAACCTTAAAAACCCAATAAAAACCTTTAACCTAACTTTATCTAACCTTAAAACTATTAAAACCTTAAACCTACCCTAACCTAACCTTAAAAAACCATTAAAAACCCAATAAAAACGATTTAAAACCTTTAACCTAACCTTAAAACCTTAAAAACCTTAAACGTACCTTAACCTAACTTTTAAAAACCATTAAAAACCCAATAAACACCATTAAAAACCTCAAACCTAACCTAACCTAATTTTAAAACCATTAAAACCTTAAAATCCTTGAACCTTCCCTAACCTAACCTTAAAAAATTTTAATTTATTAGAGTGGTACCACAAAGCTCAGCACTAGAATCAAAATTATGGAACTTTGTTTATAATAAGATACTTCAAAAAAGTTGACAAAAAGCGTGACATTAACGGCATTTGCGAACGACTTACTACTAGTAGCTAGATACGTAGTCATGGAAGTATTAAAAGGAAGATTAGAGTTAGCATAAATATGATACAGTTATAAATCAAAATTAAGCGTTTAAAATTAGCAACATAGAAAACAGAAACGGCATGGCTATCGGCTAAGAGAACTAATAGAGAACCAAGTAAGATACAGGTAGGAGACCAAGTGATAACCATAGGAAAAAAATACCTAAGATTGATACTTAAAACAAAGGAATGATACAAACAGATTAAAAAAGCGGTTATGGAAACAAACAAAAATAAAGAGAACGTTTGGTAGACTTATGCCAAACAACGGAGATCCAAGACCCAGAAAGCTAATAACAATAACAGCAAGACGAAAATTATTGTACGTTGCAGGAACATAGAGAGAAACCATTTTGAACTTTATTAAACATCTAAAAAACATTGTAATAGGTTTTAAAAATAAAGGTAGTGGGGATAATATCAATATTAAACTTAACTAACAATATTTTCACGTTATTGGATATCCTATTTTAAATATAATTAATAAGTCTTTAACAACTAGAAATATTCCAGATTCATTCAAAATAAGTACAATAATACCAATAGAAAAAGTTAAAAATGCGTCTGTACCAGAAGAGATTAAGGTATTAATTTACTACCTATTATTGAAAAAAATTTAGAGACAGTAGTACATAAGCAACTTTTAGACAACTGAAAACAATGGTTTACTTACTGAAAGACAATCAGGTTTTTGTAAAAACCAATTATACGAAACAGCTCTCCAGTTAATCATTTCTGAATGAAAAAATAAAATTTGACAAAAATAAAAAGATTATTGCAATATTTCTTAATTTCAAAAGAGCATTTGTAACAATTAGTAGGAAAACTTTATTAAAAAAACTTAAATACCACAGTTTGGGCGGCGTAGTCCTTAGATTTGAAAGTTACTTATCCAATCGATATCAAATAACAAGCTTTATTCAAAATATGTCAGATAAATTATTAAATTCACACGGGGTACCGCAGGGTAGTGTGCTCGGGCCTTTGCTGTTTATCATTTATATAAATAATATTAGTAATGCAATTAACCATTGCATCATAAAATTATTTGCCGATGATACACTTTTATATTTTTCCGGAAATAATATCGATGAAATGATTCATAACATTAATATAGATCTTGTATCACTGTCGAACTGGTTAACTAACAATGAAGTATGTTTAAATGCAACAAAAACAAAAGCAATGACACTTGGATCGCAAAAGCAGATTAATTAATTATCATAATTGCGAGCAAATTAAAATTTAATTTACATTCTGACATATTAATAAAAAAAGATAAGTAAAAAAATTGGATTTCTAAAACAAGTCTCTAATAATATTTCAATTTATAGCAGAATTTTAATTTATAATACCATTATAAGACCTCACTACCAATATTGTATTACAATCTTAAATATGCTCAATGTGGCACAAACGAATAAAACTAAATGTTTTACAAAATGGAGCCAGATCCATTTTAAAGTGTATCAAGTATTCCCCAATTTATAGTATACTTAACACTCTGAATTGGCTAACAATTAGTGAAACTATTAAATTATATAGTATGGTATTTATTTTTATAATCAAATTGAAAATGTTTCCTGAATACTTTAAATTATATCAAAATAATGATACCCATTCATATCTAACGAGAAATAGGAACAATTTAAGAATAGATAGAGCAAAAAAAACTTCAGCGGCAAATAGTTTAATGATTAATGATGTAAAACAATCTCATCAAAGTTGACTATTTATATAAAAAATGCAAGCAATATTATGAAATTAAAAAAAAAGATTTTGTAAGTTTATAACTGATACTAGGCATTGAACTTAATATAATAATATAACTATTTTCTCTCATGTACAATCATTTTAGTTTTTATAGCTTTTTGCTGCTTATATGTTTTTATATGTTTTTAATATGTCCTATATATGTTCTATATGTGTTTTAATTCTGTTGACTAAATTAGTATGTATTTGTAAATTTTTTATTTAATTTTGTATATGCTATATATGCTAAATAAACTGTACTACGTAAGAACAAAAAAAAAACAAGAATGAAATAAAACGAGCTACAAAAGTTTGTTAAGGATCAGCAGGGCTTACAAAACGGTGTCACAGAACGCAGAAGAGGTGAAATATAATGGTGGAAAAAAGGATAGAAATAATGAAACTAATAAAAGAAGGAACCAGTAAAAAAGAAGCAAGGTCAAGAACAAGAGAGAAGCCAATGGAAAAATGGCAGAGACAGTGGAATAGAGAAAAAAAGGTAAAATGGACAAGAGAACTAATCCCGGAGATAAAAAAATTAAAAAAACTAAAAAATATACTTGAAAGCAAAGTGGATAAAACAACAATCATTAAGAAATTAAGAAATAAAAATAAACGGACGGCGCTAATAAACTTTGCAACAAGAGTGATAAGAAAGAAAATGAGAAATTTAACAATAAAAAAATATTAAAAAAATAAACAATAGAAACACACAAAATTAAAGCCATAGAAAAAAAAAAGAAACGAGAGAAACAAAATGAAAACAAAAATCAAAAAGAAAGAAATAAGGAAAAACAAAACAATTATGCATACCAAAAAATAAAAAAAAACAAAAATACATTTACAAAAACTACGATATTAAACAAAATTTCAGAAATACGGGGAAAGAAAAAAAAATGTTGAAGGAATGCAAAATAACAGAAATAACGAGGTAAATACCAAATAGTAAATAATTTGAAGTTGACGGATAACGCAACTTTTAAGACAGTCAAAATATACCTGGCAACAAAAGAACACAAAAAAGTAATTCCCAGATAGAGATACAAGAATATTACTAAAGGTAAAA
This sequence comes from Tachinus rufipes, assembly GCA_963932245.1. Lineage (NCBI taxonomy): Eukaryota > Metazoa > Arthropoda > Insecta > Coleoptera > Staphylinidae > Tachinus > Tachinus rufipes. The sequence goes on from OZ010750.1 coordinate 15,534,928, forward strand.
CTTAGAAATTTAGGACTGCTAAAAAGAATACTACTAATGGAACTGCATAAACTGCATAAAAGAAGGATACAATACAAACCTAAGAAATCTAAAAACGCATCTGAGGACAAACCAAATAGTTAATAGTTAATAGAATAAATAACACCCGGATTAAAGAAAAAAATAATGCGGAGCTGGATGTTAGTGCAGATAAAAAAAGATACAAAAAGACAGACAAACATAGAGGCTATAAAAAAAGAGAGGCCGGGGACAGCATAAGTGCCGCAGATTCTGTTTAAAAATTTACAAGGCAATAACCAGCCTACCTCGATCTACTGCCAAATCTAGACTAGTTTGACAAGTACATTATAACAACAGAAAAAAACCGAAAGGTATTGCCATGCGTAAGTCATTCATAAGGGTCACTTGTTAACATACACCTCTACGTCTATAAAAAAAAGAAAAAAAAACTATTTGTATAAATAAAATTGTTATCGAATTAAAGATGAGTTTAAAATAAAATTCAATAAAAATACACATAACAAAATTAAAAATATCATTTAAATAATATACTCAATGATGTTTAAATATTATTACTTTATTGTAACTAGTTTAAAAGACATCATTTGACCCACTATTTTTTGTGTTTTTAGTAATTAATTATTGTATTGTTTTTCTATAATAATATATAATAAATTATTAATATTAAGGGAATGGTCAAATTATTTAATTAATTATTATACAATCTTTAAAAAATTAATAATATATAATATATAATAAGGCCGCGCTTGTGAAATAATTCTCTAACATCAATCTCCAACTTAATAACATTTGTATAAGGGTAATAGTTTCAGCTGCTTTTGCTTTATTCGTAATGCTTTAGTACGTTTTTTTTTTGTTTACGTTATGTTACTTCTTAATGGTAAAGCGTATTTAAACTAAACTAAGACCCAGGCCGACTATTACAATACTCCACATTTGACATTAATAGCAAAATATGAATATCATGTTTAATACTGATTACATTACATGCACAAACGACACAATAATCACAACTGAAATAATTTAAAGTATATCCCAACAACAAATCGACTAAATCCATTTGGAAACACAGAGAAAAGCGGAGCGAACCAATTTCTCTTCCCTTTGTGACGTTTTTTGCGAGCTTGTTGAATGAAAACTCTATTATTTTCTTGTTTTACAAAATATTTTGTCAGTTATGACTGACAGTAGTATTTAGTACTGCATAACTTTTATTACAGTTGTATGTAATGTACATTAAATTTTTACTTCAATGATCGTTTTATTTTTGTATTATTCATAAAAATCTCTGTATAGTTTAAGTTGCTAATGTAAAAATGTATAAATAAATATAAAATTGATGTTAACATTAACAAAATGATAGAAATCAAGAACTTCCAGTATTGTATGAATTCTACTATTTGATTTGATAATGTATTGTTTGGCTCCTCCTGCATTTGTCACCAGACAGAATCTCTGGAAGCGCACGTGCAGACCAACGTGCATTCGCACTACTATACTATACTGGTGCAGTGTCTGTGCAGATACCATAGAGGAAGAAGCTCCAATAAATACCTGCCTACATCATGAATGAAGAAAACCTTAGAGCAGCTATTCAGGTATTTTATTAGTTTTAATAAGTTTATTATATTATATTTTATGAGTTTCTATAAATTTAATAAAAAATTGACCAATTTTTTTCATTGTCGACATTAAATCGGGTCTTTTAAGTAAAGTCAAACTGAACAGTTATAGTTTGTAGTTATGGTTTGTGTTGATATTTTAAAGCTTACTGTTGTTACCATAAGAAATTAGAAAACAAATATTAATGCTGGTTTAGTGCAAAGTTTTTGTAATTATTTCTATTTGTACATACAATAAATACACCTAGTTATAAATTGTAAAATTTTTAACTTCTTCCTGTTTATCTAAAAACAATAAAAAAAGTTGTGACCTACTTTTTGGATACAACTCTATTATGAGTTCGATGTTCAGCAATCTTTTTTTTTTAATTTAATGAATAGTTTTAAAATAATAAATAACAATTTTGGTTTTCTTTTTGTTGACATTAAATCGAGTTTTTTAGTAGTCATAGACTGAACGGTTATGGTTTGTAGTAATTTTTAAAGTTTAGTATTGTTACCATAAAAAATACGGTATACATGTAAATGCTAGTTGCAAAGTTTTTGAAAAAAAAACTGTACTCAAGTTTTTGTAATTATTTCTGTTTGTACATAGACACTTATATATAAATTGTAAAATTTGTAACATTTCATTTTTGACTTAGTTTTGAGTTAACACTTTATTATGAGTTAGATGTTGAAATGTATTTTTTTAATTTAATAATTTTTTATAGAAAAATAAATAACTACTTAAACAATTTTTATTTTTATTATGAACACTAAATCAAGTTTTTTAAAGAGAAGAGAAGTTATAATAATAATAATAAGACCTATTTTTTGGGTTTAAATTTAATAAAAAAATTTAGAAAAATAAATTATCTTTTTTTGCATCGCATTAGCCGTACTCACGTCACTGCTAGCTAGCTTCTTCTCTTGCTTGCAACTTACATTACAGTTGGTATAATTCCGTTGCGTCTTATAGACCGCACTACGTGTGACAAATAAATAAAAAGGCAAACATGTATTAGAGTTGAATACTGAGTTAAGAATATTTATAAAAAATAAACAAAAATTATAAACAACCAATTTTTTAAGTTAAATGAGGGTTTGTATCCACAGTGTGCTTTATTAAAGTGTATGTCACCTTTAACAAATTTTTGCTTATTTTTAAAATTAAATCTCTAGCCAAAACAGATGCTCATTTGTATGTATAACAATTTGCAGCTATTTTATAGTTTTGCTATGAATAAGTTATTTACAATTTTTTTAATCAATTTTAACAATAAAAAAATGTTTTGGACAGTTTTAAATTATATATAATACGTTTATTTTTTGCATTTTAGCCTTAAAAATTACATATACCAATATATTTGCAACTTCCCAAAATAATGAATTATTAATTTTTTTACACTTTTAACATATGTTTAATAGTTTTTTTAGTTTCTCCGCACATTCTGCACATTTTCAAATCCTCTTCCATCCAAAACCTTGTCACTCGCTTTTCATTACCACATCTGAGTCTTGTAACTATCTTATTGTTATTTTTACTATATCTATCGCTCTCTAAGTACATTGGCAGTTTACTTTCTATAATATGTTCATAATTTGCGTTGTACTTAGATTCTTTCATTTGTATTTTCTTTTCTTGTTTTTGTTTACCTTTATCTTTTTCTAAAATTTGCCATGTCTATCTCTCAAATTTTTATTTTTTTTTAATTTTTTGACTAATATAACTATTTTTGTTGTAATAATTTTTCTTGATTTTTTTTAGCTTTTTATTTCTTGTTTTTATTTTCTTTTTTATGCATTTTTGTTAAATTTGACATATTTTATTGCTCTTTTTCTTGCTTCTATTTTTAACTGATTTTTTTTACTTTTGCCAGCTCAAATTTTCTTTTACTTATTCCTCAAACTACTTCCTACTACTTTTTATTTGCTTTTTGAGCTATATTTTTAATGTAGTCGCTCTCGATGTTACTTGTGCAAAAAACATATACCAAATATTTAAAAGAATTTACTTCAGTATTACTTTGCCTATTTTATTTCTAATAAATTTTTTTTCAAATATTTTTTAAATTTTGTATCACTTCTTTCAATTCCTTTGCTTCTTTTGCCACTATTACCATGTTGTTGAAATATGCTAGCAACTACACCTTTCCTCTACTATCAACTATTCCCGTTGTTTGAGCCAACTTCAGCGTTTCTTCTACATCTGATATGTAGGTTGCAAACAAATTAGGACTTAATGGACTTTTTTTTTTGTTAACCCACTCTCTGCTTGCTGTTTCTTTATACACACTTTTTGTATTTTTCTTACTTGGTGCTTGCTAATTCCTTTAATTTTCATACATTTCCACAGTTTTTTTTTACCCATACTATCAAAATCCAAGAATAACGCATATATTTTTTTTCTGTTATTTTTTTTTTCAATTATTCATTTCTAAAATATATCCATGGTGCCTTTTCCTTTTCTAAAATTGGCTTGCCCGTCTAAAATGATTTCATTCATACCAAGTTTCTTATTTAACTTTTTTTTTAACATTATGGCGTAGATCTTATATGCCGAACCCAATAGTGTTATTCCCCTGTAGTTATTTACTAGATTTTTTGTTCCACTCGTGTGTATCCGGCAGACTTTCTTTTCGTTGACTCAAACCCTTCTTTCTTCTATACTATATTTATTAACTTGCTCAATCTTTTAATCAACTCTTCTGTACCATACAACTGCGCTTCATTTTGTATCTCATCTATACCTGGAGCTTTTGTTTTGTTTAATTTTTTATTTAATTTTTTTCTATATTGTTTTTTTTTTTAATTTCTTTTGCTTGCTGGATTGGCTCTTGTCAGAGTAGTTTTTTTTTCTCCTCCTCTAAACAAACTGGAAAAGTGCTTGTTCTATGCCTCCATTGGTATTGCTTCAGTATCTTTTTGTTTTCTTTGTATTTTTTTGTTTATGAATTTTCATGCTTCTGCTTTTGTTTTTATTTTTTTTATTTTTTTTATTTTTTTAATTAATTAATTTTTAGCTTTTTACATTGAGGGTTTTTTGCTTTTTCTGAGTACATTTGCTATTCCACCATTTGCATTTTTTCATATTTTTTTGCTTTTATGTGTTTTTTTACTACCGCTTCTCTGATTGTTAATTCAAATTTTTTCATTATTTCATTTACATTTTTTCTCTTTTTTCTAACTCTTCATTATTTTTTTTTATGCGTTTTTACACTTTCTTTTGTCCAAACTTTTTTTTTTTTTTAATTTTTTTTATTTACAACTACATAGTCTATTACTGATTGTCTATTTGTCTCTATATAAGTAAATTCCTTTTTTTTTATCTTCTGTGAAGTTTTTATTTAAAACGTATCAAACCTTTTTCTTTTATCATTTCTATCAGTTCCTTTCGTTTATTATTTTGTGTGTGTTTTTTGATTTTTTGTTTCTTGTGTGATCTAGTTTGAATTTATTTAAGTTCCCTTCTATAATCATTTTTTGTCTGTTTTTTTGTCAGAGTTTTTAACTTTGTGTATCTAAGTCATGTTTTTGGTCCTTGCAAGCGTTGTCTACTGTTTCCGTATTTGTAATACTATTAACTTTTTTTGCTTTTTTTTTAAATCTTTGATCTTCATTACTCTAATTGTATACCTCTCCATCTATTTATAATTTTTTGTACCGTACCCATACTCTTCTTCCCTTTGACTTCTTATCCCCTTCTATCTCTCTTAATTCTTTTTGAACTTCTTTATCTTTAAAGTCAAATCATGTTCAATGTATGTTTGTGCCTTTAAGTTTGTTTTTTATAATATCTTGTTTTTGAGCCCATGTCTTCTGCTATTGTGGTCTGGTTTTCTTCTATTTCCACTAAGTATGCATTAACTATTCCAGTCTCTATTTTTTGAATTTTTTTGTATCATTTTTGTTTTGTTTTATTTTTATCATATTTTCCTTAATGTTTCTCATTTTTATTTTTAATTCTTCTATGGTATTTTCTGTTGCATTATTTGTTTAATTTTCTCTATTTCATTTTCTTTGCCAGGACAAAGTTTTTCTGGCTTGTCAGTGCTTACTTTTTTTGTATATTCTATTCTTCTCTGCTCCGGCAATCTTAGAACTTTTTTGCTTTTTGCTTCTCCGCAGTTTTTCTATTTCTTTTTGCTTCTTTTGACATTTAAATTGTTGTACAAATGGTGCATGCGCCGGGCTTTTTAGAGTTTTGGATTTTTTGACGCTCGAGCTGTAGCCGAACCCAAACAAAAATGTAAAAATCTACTATACACTTTTAAAACGGCGCAAATAGCAAAATTATGCTATAAAATAAAATCAAAAATCACAAATTGTCAAAAAAAAAACTATACGGAATATCAAAAATAAAACCCTATGCTTGTGACTACTTTCACATTGTAAACTTTTACTTAGTGTTCTAAGTGATTTTGAAAAAAAAAATACACAAAAAATATTCTTTGGCAACTTTTTTTTTAAGTAAAGTCATAAACATATTAAAAAGTGCAAAATTTTGATCCGGTAATAAAATTTTAAAATATTTTTAAAAATCGGTTAAAAAGTGCAAAGCTTTATTTATTAAACACTAAATTAACAAAATGCAGCTTTAAAATATCAGAATGTTGACAGAAAGCACTAAATATTAAGGCTATAACTGTTGAAAACTGTAAAAGTTTTTTATGAAACTTTAAAAATAGCAAAATTTGGCTTCAAAATATCAAAATAATGTTCGAAAGCACCAAAATCCAAAAATCAAACTGTTGCAAATGTAAAATTTTTATTATGAAATGTCAAAAATAGCAAAATACGTCAATGAAATACCAAAATATTGTTTGAAAAAAACAAAACTTGGTTATAAGCTGTTAAAAAATTTACAATTTTACATACAAAACGTTGGAAATCTAATAAAAAAAAAAATTAATATTGTCATAAAGCCAAAATCAAGCTGTTGAAAAGTGCAAAAAAAACATAAAATGTTAAAAACAGCAAAATCAAGTTATAAAATATTAAAATCATGTAAAAACGTACTAAAATCTTGTTAAAAAATGTAAAATTCAACTTATTAATTAAAATTTGGCTATATATGTTAGAAAGTATAAAGATTTCTTTGTAAAAATAATTTATCAAAATATTGTTAAAAAAAACTAAAATTTGACTACCTACTGTTGAAAAGTACAAAGCTCTAATTTAAAAAAACAACAAAATTTGGTCATAAAATACTAAAATTAAAACGTGGCAAATACAATTGAAACGTGCAAAAATCTATTAATAAAAAATCAAAAATATTTTATTGTCAAAAAGCACTAAAATCCAGTAATAAACAGTCAAAAATGCAAATTTTAAAACAAAAATATTTTTAAAAAGCACCAAAATTTAGTCTTAAACAATTAAAAATAAAAAATTCTATTAATAAATAGTCAAAATTAACAAATTTTTTTGTTTCTTTTGTGGTTATTGTTATTGGTACAAAAAGATCTAGATAAGAATTACTTGTAAAACAAAACAAACACATTTTAACAGTTTATGGTCTGATTTTAGTGCTTTATGACAAAATTATAAACAGAATTTTAAAAGTTTCTATACCAATTTCTAAAATTATATAACAGGATTTTCCTATTTATGAAATTTTATAAAGATTTTTAAGTTTTTTAACAAATTTTGACCAAATTTTGGTGGTTAGTTTTTTTGCATAAATATTTTGCTATTTTTGACATATAAGAAACAAAATTTTAATTTTTTTAAATATTTTTTTAATATTTCATGACAATTTTTGACTTTCTAAAAATAATAAAGGACAATATTTTTATACTTTATTGCCTGATTTTGCTTTAACTGTTGATTTTTTGAATAAATTTTGATTATGACTAAAATTTGCTGTTCTAACATTATTTTATAAAATTTTCTATAATTTTCTACAGTTATGGCTAGATATTGGTGCTTTTTTAGAAAATTTTAATAATAATAATAATACTTTATTGACGGTATAATCTTACCATTTACATCTACATCAAATATACATAAACAATGATGTTTTACAATACAAAAATAAAGAATACAAATATACCATTCAAAAAAGCGCACATATTAGACATTAGTCAGCATGACTTAGCTGACTTCTGAACGTAGATTTAGAGACACAAAATACATTAATATCAGTTGGTAAATTATTTGCAAATCTACACATTCTACCGAGTGGATTGTTGAAACCATAATTAGTAGAATGAGTAGACTCGCGAAATAAAGAAGAATGTCTGCTATGTCTATTATTAGGTGCTACATGGAATGGAAGAGTACCAATCAGCTCTTTTGCGGCGAATCTTCAATGGCGGTAGATTGTACAATAAAGCAATGTAGCAGTAATCATAATTTACAGATAATATGCCGGATTCATAAGACAATAAACGACAAACCTTTTTTTGAATTTGTTCAATACTACGGTTATGAATTTCATAAACAGGACTCCAAACTGACGGAGCATACTCTAAATGCGAACGCACCAAAGCACAATATAAAAGTTTAAGTGTACTGGCTGATAAATCCGCGGACATTCTATATACAAATCCTAACATTTTTCTGGCACGATTGCACATGATGTTTATATGTTCAACAAATGTAAGTTTATGATCAAAAATAACGCCTAAATCTTTTATTTGTGTGACTTTGTTTAACACTTTAGTGTCAATTATATAGTTAAAAGAAATTTTACTTAAAGTTCTATGGAAACTTATTGAAATTCATTTATCAGCATTAAAAAATAATTTATTAATAAAACACCAAGTATTTATAGAATCCAAGTCCAGTTGTAAAAGATGGCAGTCATTGAGAGATGATATTCTTCTATACATTTTAAAATCATTAGCAAATAAAAGAAATGACGATGAATTGATATACTGTGAGATATCATTAATGAAAAGCAAAAATAAAATTGGTCCACAATGAGATCCTTGAGGAACACCAGATGAAACAAGAATGGGCTGTGACAAAAAGTTATTAATTTTTACACACTGCGTGCGATTTTTCAAAAAGCTGAATAACCAGGAAGTCACATCATGATGAAATCCCAGAGCACTGAGCTTGGCAATCAAAATATTATGACTCACACGATTAAACGCCTTTGAAAAATCGGTGTAGATTGAGTCAACTTGTACTTTAGATTCAAATGCATTTAAAATATCATTTTCATAACAGAGTAAATTAGTATGTGTGAAACGCTCTTCACGAAATCCATGCTGCTCTTCTATTAAGATGCTTTTGCACATCCATTGCAACTGACTAGTTACAATTTTATCGAACAATTTAGGTATAGCAGATTGAATGCAAATGCCTCTATAGTTAGTGATATTCTCTTTGGCTCCAGATTTAAACAAAGGCGTAATATAGCTTTGTTTCCATATTTGAGGAAATTTAGTTTCATTCAATGATGCAATGAAAAGTAACTGCAATGGTTTTGCAATAGAATATATGCACTTTTTTAACAGTAAAGAGGGAATGCCGTCGGGTCCAACGCTTAAATTACATTTAAGGTTTTCAATTCTCTTAAAAACATCACACAAACTAATAACAAATTTTGAATGTATTACGTTATTATTAAATTTAAACAATGGAGTTGGATGAGTTTTGTTATCATAGACTGAAGAAAAAAAATCTGCAAAATTAGTTACAAAGTCGTTCCCATTATTACAAGTTTGATCTTTATAATGCATTGTGGCTGGAAAACCATTAGTTTTTTTGTTCTCATTAACAAATTCCAAAAATGTTTTGGATTATTTTGAATTTTATTTTCAGTTTGTAAAATATATTGCTTGTATTGATGAGCACTGAGATTTTTGCACGTAGTACGAATAGATTAGAATTCATTATAGTCCGACAATAGTTTTGAAGATTTATAACGTTTGTGTATAGTTTTCTTGAGTTTAGTAAGTGATATCAATTCTTTGTTGAACCAAATAGGAAAAATGCTTTCTCGCCACAGTTTTTTAGGGACAAAACAATCAATAACATAATCGATTACAGAGTAAAATACATCAAGACACATATCAATATCACAGTTATAAAATAGTGCAGTCCAATCAACATTCAACAAATAATTATTGATTGCGTTGTAGTCGGCAAGTTTTAAATCATTAAAAACATAATTACAATTTAAAATATCACAGGTAGTATCACATTTTATAGTTAACAAGTACGCAGTATGGTGTTGGCTTAAATTTAACAAAACATCTACAGCTTCTATCACAGAAATATCACGATCGTTAGTAAAACATAAATCTAAAAACACACCCTCACTATTAGGAATAGAAATGCATTGTACGCAGTTTAAGAACCCAAATGAATTAGCTACTAAATGAGCAGGGTAACTATCATTGCAAATTACTCCTATACCTAAATCATCGTTAACCCAAGAGGCTGCAGGTAGATTGTAATCGCCCAATAAAACTAGTTTACTGCTTGGAAACTCGTCGGCAATAGATTCGACGGAATAACAATGGTCAAGATATTTGTCACTAGTTGAATTAGGTGGTAAATATACCGCACAAATTATATAAGACACAAGATTAAACTTAACAACTACAAACAAATGTTCAACACTAATAAACGTGGGGTAAAGTAATACAGATTTGAGGTGAGTTTTGATAGCAATTAAAACACCACCTCCGCTTTGTTTAGGGCTTGTAAGGGCCAAGCGATCACACCTAAATAAATGATAGCCTTTTAGATTTAATTCAGAGTCACTAATGTCTATAGAAAGCCAGGTTTCAGTGAAAACAATCACATCGTAGTCTGATACGGCTACAGCTAGCAAGAGTTTTCTGAGTTTAGTTTTTAAACCCCCGACGTTCTGGTAGTAGATGGAGAAGCCGTTATTATTCCTGAAGATGGGTCTAAGCTGTTGACAGGATTCAGGCTCCAAAAATCCATTGGAGATGAAGCAGGAACATTTTGTGAACGACCATAACTCACAAATTTTTTGACAGCAATGTTAGCTGGCCAAAAGTTTTTGCAAATAATAGCTCGAACATGGTCGGCTGGAACCGAGACTTTAAAGCTACTGTAGCTTCCAGATTGTACAACTAGATCTACAGCGTCAATTGATATATTGGGGTATTTCAATTTAATGTACCACAGTGACATTTTTTATGACAAATGGCGCAACTGTTATGAAATATAATTCCACAACTAGTACATGTTACGCCAGATTGTGCAACACTTTTGCATTTGCACGCTTGACCGGACATAATAAATTAAAATTTAAAATATAAAAATTTAACTATAAAAGTGATTAAATATTTAGGAATAAAAAATAATACAAGGATGATACAAGGATACACAATTCACACCGGTGCGGTCCTTTACCTGGTGACTAACTACAAACCAAACAAAAGCAGACCACGGTTGGGATAACACAAGAAAACAAAGGAGTGTTTAAAACAAGCTTAAAATATAAAATCACAAATTAAAATTTAAAATCACAAATTAAAAGAAAGCAAGTTACGCCACTGGTAAGAATATTGGTTTGCGCTTCGCGGATGAGAATGCGCGAGGGGCGGCTATAAATTTAGGTTAAGTTTTAATAAACAAACTTTACCATAAATTTTCTGAATACTGATTAAGACAGATAGCACAAACAATCACAAATATAATTACCAGTACGTTAGGTAAAACTTCACAATTAAAATCACTTATAAACACTTATAACCACTTAAAATTGAAAGAGTAAAATATCACAGTTTTGACAGAACTAAATATTGTTACGACTATGGATTTTGTTACCTTTAACAATTTATGAATAGTTTATAGTTGAATTTTGTGTTTTTTAACAATATTAAGATTTTTTATAAACGGATTTTAATATTTTTGACATTTTAATAAAAGAATTTTCTTAGACCAAATTTTGGTCTTTTCTTACAATTGTTTAAAATTTCATAGCTAGATTTTGTTATTTTGAACGTTTTATAGTTGATGCTGATTTTTGTTTTTTTCTATCAAAATTTTTAGTTTTTATATCTAAATTTTGGTATTTTTATATTTAAAAAAAAATACTTGTTTTAACAGCTTATGGCTCGATTTTGCTATCTGACAATTTTATAAACCAAATTTTGCAGATTTAAACCGTTTTAAGACAAATTTTAATATTTTATGCTTTTAACTGTTTTGACTTTTAAGACTTTTAAGATTTATGTCCAAATTCTATTTTAAACAATATTTTAATGTTTTATAGCTGTTTTTAAAATTTTGTGAAAATGTTTCATTTTTAACAGTTTGTTTCTAGATTTTTGAGCTTTCTAACAATATTTTGATGTTTTAAAACTAGATTTTGCTATTTTTGACAATTTTGCATTTTTTTAACAGTTTATTATTTATTTATTATTTTGGTGTTTTTTTACAATATTTTGATAATTCACGGCCAAATTTTGCTGTTCTTGATATTTTATGAATAGAATTTTACACTTTTCAAGTTTATAGCCAGATTTTAGTTTTTTCTAAGTATATTTTGATATTTCATGTAGTAACTTACGCTTATTGAAAACAACATTAATTTATGTGAAATTGATTTAGACATTTTACATTGTAAAAGTAATAAAATAAAATATGAATAAAATTCCAATTATTATTATATATATGGGTAATTCCATTACTTTTAGACTAATTTAAAAAAGTCGACTTCTTTGATTTTGCTCAAATTTTCAAGGATCAAAATATGGATGAAAAAAATATGATTCCCAAAATTTTGGATCTAAGAATATTGCCTGTTTAAAATGACACACATTTAAAGGTCAAAATTTTTACAATAAAACATCTTTTTTAGCTTATTTTGTATCTCAATTTTTGGGTTTCTAGAAAAAGATAAAAAGGTCCACGATGGCTCAAATTATTCCTTGTTACATGTACTTTAAAACCCATTTTTTTATGTTTAATATTGTAGCAGTCATTTTGATATAATAAACTTCAAACATTTTGCTTTCTTTAAACCGTTCTAACTTTGTCAAATTTTTACAAAATCTGATCCACAAGGTCTAGATTTCTTTGTGTTTAATCTCTTTTTAAAGTGATCACACAAAACTTATAGAATCAATACGTATACACAACTATTTTGATGCAGGAAGTTGTACATATTTTTGCGGTCTTCAAAACTTAGGTCTCAGGTCCCAAAAAAGGGCTGTCACCCTATGTCAGATAGATAGATAGTTTAATGATGTTGAAAATTAAGTACATTAATTTTTACACCAGTCAGGTACACAGTAATATATAATATAAAATTCTGACTGATTTATGACCATTGTAGTTGATTTATTTTTTCTAAAACCAAATTGCTTTTTATTAAATATGTTGTTGTTTTCAAAGTATTAAAGCAACTGGGATTTTAAAAGCATTTCAAAGACCTTTGATATTATGCAGATTAGCGACATTGGTCGATATTGGTCGATAGTTATTGCAATCATCTGCCGAACTTTTTTTTAATATAGGAATGACTTTAGCAGTTTTAAAAACATCCGGGTAGTGTCCATTTAGTATACAGATGTTTAGTAATTTAGTTAGGGGACTTAATGTTTTTGATTTGCTTTATCATTTCAGCATTTGTATTAAAAATATCTTTACTTTTTTTGTTTTTTAGCTTATGTATAGTATCTCATACTTCTATTAGTGTAACTTCTCTGAAGTTGAAAGTAGTATTTGGTTTTGTTTTTAAATATTCCATTGGATGGTGGTTTGGCAATGGCATTGTATTTTGAATATTTTCTGCAATATAACTAAAGTACTGATTTAGGTCTTGTGAGTTTAATGTTGTTTTGTTGTTTTCACAGCTTCATATATTTCTGTGTGCATTTATTATATCCCAGGCAGCTGTGCTACAATTATCTGCATTTTGAATATACTCAAAATTTGCTTTTATTTTGGCATTTTTAATTTCTCTATAGTATTGATATTTGTGGTTTTTATATAACTGAATGTTATTTTTGGTTGGAAACTGATTTTTAACTTGGTAAAAAAATCTAATTGGTTTCTCATTAATTTGATATTATTGTTGTACCAGTTTATATTAATATTTCTAGCCACACGTCTATTGATGTTTTTATGTTAAGCATTAACTGATTTAGTTTTATTTGAGTCAGAATCTTCTTGCTCTTTTAACATAATTTCTGTATGAATAGCAAAATGATCTGATAAACATGTATTTACTAAAATAACATTTATATATTCAGTGTTAAAATTTATAAAAATATTGTCAATACAATTCTTTTTTCTTGTCGGAAAATTTACCGTTTTATATAAGCTGTAAGCGCTAAGCTCTTCACATAATTGTTTTGTACTATTGTCATTAACATTTACATTAAAAATTACGTTAAAATCGCCAGTTAACACTACATATTTATTTATAAAATCAATTTTATCTAATGCTTGGCATAAAGCCCTAATAAACATATTAAAATCCCCGCTTGGCGAACGATATACACATAAAACATAAGTATTAACATTATTTAAAAAAACACAAGAAATTTCACAGTTTTTTTCTATTGAAAAATTGACTGCATCTACAATATTAGAATGCGGTATCAAATTATTAATTAGGATAACAGATCCCCACGTAAAAATTTTTTTCTTGAAAAATTAGATGCCATCGACAGCTTACCAATCATCAACATATCGCATTCTGCTTCTGTTAACCAGTATTCATTTAAGCATATTATGTTGTAAGTATTTGCTGTTTTATGCATAAGTGCTTCTATTGCATTTATCTTGTATTTTACTCCTTCAATATTTACATATAATAAATTTAAAGTTTTCTTATTACTCGCAATGTTTTTTTATTTTTTGTCGAGATGATTGGCTGGTGGTTGAAAATTTTGTTTGTTGTTGAATTTTTTACCGTCATTTTTATCTTCCACATAATTAAAATTAAAACGTCTTACTGTAATTTGTTGTGGCCAAAAATCTTGACACATAAGATCTTTCAAGAATATAAAATCAACACCCAAATTAAAAGATTTTGATTTTCCTAATGTTTTTAATTGAGTTATTTCAAATATCTCAATACTTTCTATTTTTTCTTTGATGTAATTAGATATAGAATCTTCATTTACTGATTCAGAACAGTTTCCAATATAAAGCCATGCGCGCTTAGGCGGCGCAATGAGTTGAACTCCATCATATTTTGCTGTTCCTACGATTTTATTATTATTATTATTTTTCTTATAAACCAAATCTTCTTTTCTAGTAGGTTTCTCAATTTGTTTGGTTATTTTTCGGTTTGTTGATGAAGATGCCGCTAAATTGTTGTTAACATTTGTAGTTTTAGATGTAGATGGCACTACGTTTTTAACAATTAATATTTGATCATTTTCAGTTGGTTTGGTTGTCTGAATTGAAGGTTGAAGATCTATAAATTCCAGGATTTCAGTTTTAATTTTATCTGCTTTATTAACATTGACAAAATTTAGCAATTTTATTTGATTTTTGAGAATGGATATTTTATCTCTGAGTTTTTCAACAAATTCATCCTTATGTTTAATTAATGAGTTAAGATGACTGACCTTCAACGATTCCACAATTTTTATAAATTTATCTTCATTATCCTTATTTAATTCTACTTCTTCTGCTGAGCTATTTATCTTTATTACAACTGTTGATCTATTTCCAGTGTCCGGTATGTTAAGATGATTAATATCTTTTGAATTAACCAGTTCATCATTTCCATTTATATAGGTTATGTTTTCCTTTTGTTTACAACAATTTATTAATCCATTGTTGTCCACAAAAAGGCGACATATCTTTAAAGCACAGTTTGCATGATAGTCCTTCTTGCAAAGATGACAAGTCACATAAATTTTCACTTTCACACTACACATATTACAAGAAATTTCAGAAAAAGATTTCTTTCTGTTACTATCACCCGCCATTGTCGATTTTAGTCAAAATTTTAAATTCAATTTTAAATACTCTTTAGAGCATAAGAAAAAAGGTTATCTATATGAGAAATAGTATATCGGGTATTATCAAAAAAAAATTTAATATTCAAAAATTGTCAAAATTGGCAAACCGCACATTATTGTATCTCAATTTATGGGCTTTTAGAAAAAAATAAAAAAGTCTACAATGGCTCAAAATATTTCTTATTAAAAGTACTTTAAAACCTATATTTGTTTATTTAATGTTGGGGCAGTCATTTTGATATATCAAGCTTCAAACATTATTCTAAAAAAAAATCGTAAATTTAGCAAAACTGAAAAATTATGCTTTGTTTAAACCGATCTAACTTTGTCAAATTTTAAAGAAATTTGGTCTACAAGGTCTAGATTTCTTCTTACACAAGACTTATAGAATTAATACAAATTTTTTGCAATTTTCAAAACTTGTAATTTTTAGGTCCCAAAAAAACACTGTCACCTTATGTCGATTTCAGTCAACATTTTAGTAAATACTTTTCAGACCACAAGAAAAAGGTTATTTATATAAAAAATTGTATATTGGACATTATCAAGAATTTTTTTATATTTAAACTTTTTGTCTATCTTGCTTTGTTTTTAAGATAATCATCAAATATAAAATATTTAAAAAACTTTTTATTTAGCAAAAAAAACACAAACAAAACAACATTACTTTAACGAGTGTGCATTGATGCAAGCTTTTGATACTTGATAAAACAGTTTTCTTTGGTTCGGTTAGTAAAATTTGATAAAAATGTTGTTCAACAACGGAGAATATGCAGATATAATTTTTGTTTACGGATACTGTAATGGTAATGCTCTAGCAATTTAAATTTCCCAACAGAAAGCAACTTTTTTGACGCGTTTTTTAGTGAAAATGTTTACCCATATTATTATCAAAAGTACAACACTTACAACCAGGCAACGCAGCACAACGACTTGCATTTTCTCAATGGCTTTTTGATAATTTTTCGGGACCTAAAAATTACAAGTTTTGAAGATCGCAAAAACATGTGCAACTTCCTGCATCAAAATAGTGGTGAATATGAATTGATTCTATAAGTTTAGTGTGATTACTTTAAAGAAAGATTTAACACAAAAAAATCAATTTCTTTAAAATTTGAAAAAGAAAAACGGTTTAAACAAAGCATAATTTTGCAATTTTTTAAAATTTACTGTTTTTTTATTAAATAATGTTTAAAGCTTGGTATATTAAAATGACTGCCCTAATAATAAATAAACAAATATGGGTAAGTAGTGCAATAAAGAATATTTTGAGCCACCGTAGACTTTCTTACCTTTTTCCAAAGGCCCAAAAATTGCGACAAATATGTGCCATTTGCTAATTTTGACAATTTTTGAATATTAAGAAATTCTTGATAATGCCCGATATACCATTTTTCATATAGATAACCTTTTTTCTTGTGTTCTAAAAAGTATTTACTGAAATATTTCACTAAAATCGACATAGGGTGACAGCGCTTTTTTGGGACCTGAAAATAACAATTTTTGAAAACCGCGAAAACATGTGCAACTTTCTGCATCAAAATAATAGTGTATACGTATTGGTTTTATTAGTATTGTGTGATCACTTTAAAATGAGATTAAACACGAAGAAATCTAGACATTGCAGATCAAATTTTGAAGATTTGACAATGTTAGAACGGTTTAAAGAAAGCAAAAATTTGCGATTTTGCTAAATTTTCGGTTTTTTTGGAATAATGTTTGAAGCTTAATATATCAAAATGACTGCCACAATATTAAACATAAGATATGAGTTTTAAAGTACATGTAATAAGGAATAATTTGAGCCATCGTGGCCTTTTATATCTTTTTCCAGAAACCCAAAAATTGGGATACAAAATAAGCTAAAAAAGACGTTGTATTTTGAAATTTTTGAACTTTAAATGTGTTTCATTTTAAAAAGGCAGTATTCTGAGGTCCAAAATTTTGAGAATCTCATTTTTTTAATCCATATTTTGATCCATGAAAGTTTGAGCAAAATCAAAGAGGTCGTTTTTTTTAAATTAATCAAAAAGTAATGAAATTACCCATATATATATACTATCTGAATATTTATAACTTAAACATTATTATTATTGTTTGAATTTTATTTTTCACTAAATTTGAAGTATTTATGTGTAGAATTTTTAAAGTATTTAATTAAAGTTTGTTTTAGTAATAACTGTAAAAAATAGTATAGTCACAATTATATAATCTTATCAGATCAGTTTAAGATCATCCAGTAACGTAATGAGCAATACAAACTAAACATTTTTAATTTAATACAAAAGCCAATTAAACTTATAATTTGGCTAACTAACTTAAAATGAAATTATGTTTAAAATCATACAACAATTAAATTTTTATATTGATCGATAAATATTCCAAGCATGTGGGGGATTTTTTTTATGCGGTGTAATTGCGTATAAATAGAATTTTAATAACAGATAATTTACAGTAGTTTTCTTAATATTTTTTTTTTTTTTTTTTTTTTAGTAATATTATTCTCTTTTACATTTATGCTATAGAATCCGTAATAATTTGTTCAATTTGATATTAGATTTAAAATAAAGTATTAATTTTAGAACTAAACTATAAGTTTGTCATTTATAAATTTTAAGATTTAGATTTGTTATTTTTTTCAAGTATTTCTAGTTTTGGTAACGATTGTCCTCTACCAGATAACTCTTAAATTTGTTTTTTTTTTCTTGAAATCTTTAGTATTTTAAAAAATTTTGTTTGGTTTAAAATAGCAAATTTTTAATTAATATAAATGAAACTTTTTGTTTTTTTATTCTTTTAATATCCTACCGACTGCGCCAGTTAAATGTTTGGTTGTTTAACAACTGTTTTCTATGCAATTTGTAGTATAGAGTCTTTTTACATTTGTTAACTAACTATCACTTAGTTAACATGGTCAGTTTGCAAGATTTTACTGATTGATATGCAAAAGCAGGCTTTTTAATGCTCCGTCTTGTTAACTAATTTTCTAATAATTTTAGCATAAAAAAATCAGGCTGATTGGTCTGTAAGATTTAGGCAGAGCATTTGTAGGTTGCTTTGGCTTTGGTACAAATAACTACTCTCCAGCAGCTTAGTAAAAGTGAAAGTGCTAAGCTAATTAAAAAAAAAATTACAAAGTGTCCTTCTTAAAACAACTATCTCTTTTTATAATATAATAAGATACATTTTGTCAGTTCTAGGGGATTTAAATGGTTTAAATGTACCGATTTATAGTTCTACAATTTGCCTTTGCCTTTCACATATTCTCCTCCAAGAGTCACTTTTTGCTTTTTTATAAAATTGTTTTATGCTGTGAGTTTTCTAGTGCTAAATTTTGCTTTGTCAAGCTCCTTATTTTACCAAATAATCATGTTGGAGGTGTTTTTAACGGTGCTTGGGGCAGCTACTTTTAAAAACTGTTTTTATGAAGTCAACAAACATGCCTGCCATTATCTCTAGCTTGTGATTAGTTCTTGCTGCTTTAGTACACCCTTAAATTTGACTAGTGTGTCGTTATATACATCCTAATCAGTTTTTCTTAAAGTTCTATGTTTTTGTGGGAATGTTTTTTTTCTGATTCAATGTTAAATCAAATGTATGCGTGCTCATCCAACTTTACTCGCTTTGTTATTTGCTAATGTTTGGTCAATAATTTTACTCTACTACTATTAGTTTTTAAAATACATTCTAAAGGTGTTTTACAGTTTGGGTTGGTGTTTTCTTATGCAATATGGTGTGAATTTGCATTTAACCTTGCTGATTGTAGTGAATATTTTATCCAAAAGTAATCTTCCTCTAAAGATCTTATTTTTTATTATAGCCACCTTTGTTGTCACTTGATCTCTGAAACAAAAATTCCATAACGGCATTTGGTTTAATTCCTGTTTAGCTATGATACATGTACAAAGATTGCATGATGAAACTAATTAAAGCCATCTACCCAAAATGTTTAGCCCTTGTATCTTTTATTTGTTAATCTAAAGTTCTTGGACATGTTATGTTTTATAAGCTACGCGTTAAAAACCGCGTAAGCTACCTTGCAGTAGTGTACATTGATCCGCACAACCTTCAACATTTTACTTACCGTCATTTTTATTGTTATTGTTTGGCAAATTCTCATTTTCTTCTGTCATTTTTCTGGTTTGTATCTATTCTTTTTACGATGCGACAGTGTCGGGAGGGATATTCTGGAAAAAAAACCAAGTGCAACTTGCTTTCTTGTGTTTTATTTTTTTCCAGGTCCACGGTTTGTGCATTAATGTCTTGCGGTTTACAGTAAATAATAATAAATAGTAAAAGTCAAGTTTTTTAAAAACTTAGATTTAGAAATGGGTTACGTGGTAAGCTTAGTTCCGGTTAATTAGATTAATATCTAAAAATCATTTTATTAAATTAATTTAATATTGTCATTATTGGATGGTCGTATTATGACTTACCATAGTTTGCAGTTGGTTTACAATTACAAAGCCTTTTGGGCGTATGACTTGTATAACGCAATTGGGTTTTTGTTTTAGGTGGAGCTTTATTGAGTGTTGACAACTGCCAGATTTTTATTTGACCTTTGATGACAACGTTTTTCAGTTTAGAAACCGTAAGTTTTAAGAAAGGCACTTAAATCTTGGGCAAGTTAAGGTTATTCTGTCATCGTCTAAAAATGAGAAAATTATGTTGGTGATGGCTTACTATAACTAAGTTGGGCTTAAACTTCTAGGTGCTTTGATTTGATTTTAAAGAAAAATTGTTTTAGGTCCTTGTCTAGAAATGAGGGAATCATGTTAGTGGTGGCTCAAATCAGCTAAGTTTGGTTTAAACTTTCGGGTGTTTTTCTAGATTGTCTAGGTCAATCAGATTGAACACTTAAAATTTGATTTTAGAGAAAGGGCGATTTTGGTTTTATCAAAAGCTGGTAAGAAAAGTTCCTAGTTTGTCTAGATCAATTAGATCAAACGTAGTCAGATCGAGCACTTGTAGATCCAAGGCGTTTTTAGTTTTATCCAAAGTTGGTGGGGATTGATAGTTTAATATTTTTAGGTAGTTTATTTCTTTTTAATTATGAGTTTTACAAAATAAGTTAATATTGGTTTGAGTTTAAACCAAAAAATACAACTTGGTAGTTGTTAACTTTTGGAGGCGTTCTCGGGTAGTAAAAGCGTCTAAAAGCCAATTAGTTAGTAGTAGTTTAGTTAGTTTTAGATTTTTGGCATATTAGCTTAAATAAACTATTAATGTACATCATAGACTGGATTTACCGTTTTGTGCCACTTTTTGTCACAATCTCAATGCAATTTTGCAGCATTCAATGGACCACTATTAGCTTGGCGCCGTCAATTTAACTACCAGTTCAGACCTTTTCATAGACAAACCAAGGAAAACTAAACACTCAAGTCTCTGTACTTGTTTATCTACTTAAGTTGTTAAAAATCTTATTGATTTTGGGCAATGGATCTTTGTTTTCAATTATTTTAATATTTAAACTATAGTAATCAATAACCGTTTGGTATTTTTGTTCAAAAATTTGAAGAAACAGGAAGTCAAATAGTTTTATTATTAAGAAACTTTGTATTTGTTTAAAAATTTGTATCCACTACCTCAGTTACCTAATAAGTTGTTTGTTCCAACTTCTTTAAAACAAGTTGTAAGACTTTTGGGGCAATGTAAAATAGCTGTAGAACGCAAATTAATAAAGTTTTGTGGATTTGTAAAGTATTTGTTTTATAATTAATCTTTCTATTTAATGCTATTAAATTTAAAATAAAATACATGTGCTGCTCAATTCAATTGCAATACATTAAAAATTTAATTCTACTTATACATTAGTTATATCAGTAACGTTGAGTTTTAGAATAAACAGCTAGTCTCTCACGTATATGATTTTGCAGGCAAAACGTGCCAATTAATACGTAGTTCACGATATTGATGTGAACTAATGTTTACTTACACAGATATAATCGACATTAGTAACAGAATTTAATACATCTAAATATGCAATGCAAATTCAATGGTTTGTTGCATTTTTTGCAAAAATACCATTTGCGAAGATAGATATATATCTATAACAAAAGCGACAATCCAACATTCTGAAACTGTAAATCGTCTGAAACTAAATTGTTTTATATGCTTTGAGATAAATTTAAATGTATTTTGCGTAGATGCGTGATTCTCTCGTATCAGCCAGAAGATGGAAATATGAAACTAAGTTTATCTGTACGGGTACATATGTGCGCACGCTTTGGATTGGAGATTGAGTTTCTATGAATACCGCTTTAAAGGCGGTTATTTATTTATAACGCATATATCTGTTTATAAAATAAAATAGTTTTCTTTTGTTTTTTGAAATTGGATATCAATATGTTAGCAAACATGAAGTGATAAATTAGCTTTAAATAAAAGTAAAGTAAATTTGCACACATTGTACATTAGTGGTTTATTTTCTCAAGTGCGGCAGTAGTTATTATAATGTTTTATATGCCAGTGTAACGTTATTAACATAATTATATTTAAAACCATAAAGCTAGTTTAAAAATCTTATTTTTTGTAAGTATTGTCTGATGTTATCTTAATTGATAGAGTAGAACTGAAGTTAGCTTGCAATGTTTTTGTAACTATTTGTAAATATTTAAAAAACGTTCATCAAACTTGAAAAATAAGTAAAAAGCTGCAGTCATTGGATTGTTTTGTGGATCAGGTCAATCTTTTTCATTTATTAACAGTCACTCAGTTCTGGATTTTCAGTGAAGAGTGAGATAAAGTTTATTGCACTCAATTAACACTTAACAATTTCACTTTGCTGCATAACATAAAACCAAACAATAAGGTTAATGTATGCTAGGACAGTGCTTTGAGGAGTTTTCCTTATGTTAAGCCAGCAACTTCCTAACATAGACTCCCTTTGGTAAGAGAATGAGCCGAGTGAGTGCATAATACATGCTTGGTGATCTTGTCATCAAATTCACATCTTCTACATGATAAGCTGTTTTTAACAATCAAAGTATGCACGTGCTGTATAAGTTGGAAATGCCCCGCTTATGATATGCAGGTTTTTTTTTTAAGAGTTAGCAGGCTCTAATTGGATATTTTAGGGTTAATAGCATTTATTGATTTCTTTGGCTATCTGCAGCTTGTAGCATTGAATCATCGTACTTTTATGCTTATTTATTTGCTTTTAGTAGAGTGGTGTTACTAGCAGAGATTCTGTAGATGATAAGCGTGCCGTTGTGTGTGTTCTTGAGAAACTGTCTGTATTCCTCAAAATCAAAAATGCTTAGCGGAGAATGCTTTTGGGATGTTTTTTCATATGATTTGTTTTTTGTTTGTTTGTACTTTGGCAAAATGTGCAAACGCAGAGTACATGATAGCCTTGAAATCTCCAAAAAATATGGTAATCAACAACAACAGCTGCAGTTATGTGGTCATTTGGGAATTCCTTGTTTGTATCTATAACCAGATGATGTCTTTTCCTCATGTGTTTTGCTTTGGTTCTCAAATAAATAGTTGAAGAAAAATTTTAGATTTTTATAAAAGTTTACGCAATTATACTTTTTAATATTGCAAAGCCGGTTTTTCTATATTATTAAAAGAATTTTGCATTTTTCAACAGTTTCTGCCAGAATTTGTTATTTTTATAATTTCATAAAAAAATTTACACTTTCTACTAGGTAATTTTTTACAATTTCCAGGCCGGATTTAGTTCTTTCTAACATTTAATCTTTTTTAACGTAATAGGTTTTGTCAATTTAAAAAAAAAATTAATCTTTACATTTTCTGTAATACCTCACATTTGTTTTTTGTGTTTTTAAAATTTTTAGTTTTTGAATATATACTTTTCTGGGTCTGGTCTTATTCCATTTTTTGTAATCAATTGTTCTAAATATTTTGTTTTAAGTTTTAAAAATTTGCATTTATCTAAACTAATTTTAAAATTAGCTCTACGTAATACTTCAAATACATTTTTTAATTTTTCATAATGTTTTTGACTTGACATATGAATGAATAAATAATTATGTTACCGCTAAAACAAAAATTGCTGCTGTTAATTTGTCCTAGTCATTGTCTCTAATGTGGTACTAGTTTGAGGTGAGCTGATTTGGCCTCGCAAAATTTACACAGTCTGCTGCGGCAACACATGCAGTCCCGGGCCCATCTCTCCCTATACCCCTTTTTTGTCCTACTTTCTACACTGGCATTCTCTTCTCTTTTCTCCCATTCTTGTGTTATTCAGCTTATATATTTGCATTGTCTTTAGGAATCTTCTCAGTTTTTTTTTATATCTTTATTAACTTCTTCCTTGTTGTATCCTCTTTCTTTCATAAATATTTTGTGCAGCTCCATTAAATGTATCTCTTTTGGTAGTCCTATATTTGCCAGTTTAACTTTTATTGAAATCCTTAAATCTCTACTCTGACCATTTTAAAAGTTGCATTTTCTGTCAACCTCGTGTTGGCGTATCTTCCGTTTGGAAACTGTTTAGTCAATTTATTTTCCTTGAGCAGTTCTCTCCTTTTCTTCCTTATTTCTGCAATTTCTGTTAGTACTAGAGTTTCAGTATATGTTCTTCTCTTGTCTTTCTGTTCATCTTCCATTGCTTGGCAAGCATAGTAGTTTTGACCTTTTTTGTTTCTTTTCTCTTTATTACTTTTTTCTATATTTTTTTGCTTCCATTTAGCTTCTCGTTCCTCTTTCCTTTGTCTTCTGTGGCTTTTAATTTGAGTGTTTTCTTCCATTTTGGTTTACCTAAATCTCAAAGCTTCTAACTTCTTTATCTTTTTTTTCAGTACTGTCGTTGCATAGTTTTTTAGTGCTCTCCATTTGCTTTTGTCACTCAGGCATATTTTAATAATTGTAGATTTGTCTACTTTGTTTTCTAATATTTTTTCTAGCGTTTTTCTATCTTCCGCCCACGCTTTGCACTCTACTAGCGTATGTTCTGCGTCGTCATGCGTGTCTTCTAAACAAAATATACATTTTTCCTCTTTCTGCATCTTATTTATTTTTTGTAAGTATTTTTTAAACACTCCATGTCCGGTAAGTAGTTGTGTTGTTTAGTAACACGTCTCCAGTTTTTCTCTACCCATTCTTTTATTTCTGGTATTAATTCCTTTGTCCATTCTCGCTTTTCTCCTTCTTTCCACTGTCTTTGCCATCTTTTCATCATATTCTCTCTTGCCACCGTCTTGTAAGCCATGCAGATCCTTAACAAATTTGCTCAAATAGCTCCTCTTACTTTTTTTCTGTTTTTTTTTGTACAATACAATAGTTTACTTCTAGCCGCAGTTGATATTAGCCTTCTTGCCCCTTTTCCTGATTCTTCCTTGTTCAGCATAAGCCTACTAAGCATTCTTTCTATTTATTTTGTTTCTTATACCACTTCCTTAACTTGTTCCTTCCATCCCTTTGCTTCAAGTGTTACTCCAAGGTATTTAATTTTTTTGCCTATGGTTATTTATTGTTTACCTTCCTGTATTTTTCCATTTTCCCTGTTTGTCCTCTTTGTCGATAGCCATGCCGCTTCGGTTCTCTGTGGAGCCAGATCTAACCCTTTGTTTCTCATCCATCTTTTGATCATCTTTATTGCCAACTCTAACCTTTCATTTAATACTTCTATGTCCATATTCCTACCTACCAGAGCTACGTCATCCGCAAATGCCGTTATTGTCACTCCTTCCGGCAGCCGCATTCTGAGTAACTGATTATAAACTAAATTCCATAATTTAGGACCTAGTGCGGAACCCTGTGGTACTTAGCTAGTCAGCCTAAATTTTTCATTTTTGGTCAGTAGATTTCTCTCCTAAAGGTAGCTCCATATTATCTTAGTAGTTTTATTTGTTAGTTCTCTTTTTTTTTTGCTGCTTCTATAATTGCTTCTCATAGTATGCTGTTGAACGCATTTTGTATATATAACGCTACTATGACACAGTGTTGCTTCTTTTGCTATGGCTTTTACTTTTTCAATGGCTCCTAGAGTCGTTCTTTTCTTTGTAAATCCAAATTGTTCCTGTTCCCATCCTCTTTTTTTTTTTATTTCCTGTTCAATTCTTCTAAGGATAACTTTTTCCATAATTTTCGCTAATGTGTTGATCAGGCATATTGGTCTATACGTCGTTGTTTTACCTGCTTTCTTTTATTTCTCAATTATTACTAGGTTTGCATTCTTCCAGCAAGCCAAATTTTTTTTTTTCCTTCAGACATCTGTTTATTATTTGTGTTATCTCTATCTTAGTTCTTTCTAGTGCTGCCTTCACTATCTCCGTTGTTATCTTGTCTGAACCTGGTGCTTTATTATTAGGTAGTTTCCTTATAATCTATTTTATCTCCTCCACTGTTGCAGGGACTGCTTCTGTTTTGTCCGCTTTTCCTGCTGTTTTCTACCATTCCTCCAGTGGGAAACAATTTTTCAATAATTACTACTTCATTTTTTTCTTCTTTTAAGCACACTGCTTTCATTCCTCCTAATTTATTCATTACTATTTTGTATGGTTTGTCCCAGGGATCCCTGTCTATGGATTCTAACATTTCTTCCCAGCATCTTTTCTTAATGTCCTTGATCGCTTCCTTTAAAGCTTTTTTGTCATATTTCAGTTCTTCTTCAGTTTTATTGGAATCTTCTCCCCTTCTTCTTTGTCTTTTGACTTTTCTTGCTGTTTGTATTGTTTTCTTCTTGCTTTTCTTGACTTCTTTGCACCACCAATATGGTCTTCTTCTTCTTCCTCCTTCTCTGTATTTGTAAATTGGTTCTTCCGCTGCCTTCCTTAATTTTTCCGAGTACCTTTTGCATCTTTCCTCTAAATTTTTGTTTTCAGTCACTTCCTCTTATTCCATAGCTTTATTTATCCTTTTTTTGTCCATTCTTCTTTTGTTCCATTTTTTTCCTTTTTAGTCTTCCTTTTTCTCTTTTCCGTTTGTGCTTTATTGTAAGTACTTATGTAAACTTAGTGATTCTTCTTATGTCATTGTCCAGTCTCTTACTACTCCAGCCGTTTTCCACGTTGCTATGGTAATATCAATGTATGATTTGGATCTTCCTCTTACAAACGTTGGTTTATCTCTTTGATTGCATATTGTAAGATTTACGGCTGCTATCATCTCATCAAAAATTTTGCCTCTTTTGTTGCACTTGGTCACTTCCCATCTTAGAGATTTTGCGTTGAAATCGTCTCCTATCAGAATTTGTTTGTTCTTTTGTTTCTTTAGGCTGTGTTCTAGTTCGTCTATCCACTCTAGATAATTTTTTTTTAAGACTAATTTATTCTTTGAAGAATAGTGCCTACTGACTAAATTCCCCAAGATCATACATACAAGTTTAAAATTATACGACTCATATATCTTCCGTTTGAGGATTGTATTTTATTATTGTAGGTTGTAAAGTGAGTTGTAGTGTAAGACACTTTAGAAAGTGTATTAATTAGTTTTTTATAAGAGTATTTATCTTTGTCTGGCTTAGCAAATCTGGCTAGATCAAAGTTGGGGTAAGCCGCAAGGTTATTAAACTACTTATTGGCCAAAGTTTTGATGTGTTTGGGCAGCAGGGGATACCAAGACCGTTACAATTTTTGTTTGTTTTAAACATGTTATGGGGCTTAAACTATAAGACTAAAAACGCAAAAGTAATTTGCGGTTTGATAATAATGTTGTACATCTGGATTTTGTTTCTACGTTACATGCCGCTGTTCCGCCAAAAAGTTAACTGTACGTGCAATTTGTACGTATGTCTTTTATTAAAATTAATACTAATAATTAGATGTGCCCCGAATACGAAGCTTTGCAGCCTACCATATATGGAAACGGTGCAAAGCAGCAAGTGGGGAGAAAAAAAAAATAATGTTGTAAATATGTAAATATATTATAATAAATTTAAATAATTGTATTATAAGATTAAAAATTTAAAAAAAAAAAAAAAAAAAAAAGATTACGGAATAGAAAACTCGTTAACCGAAGAAAAGGTTTTTGTACAAAGTAGTGCGTCTCTGTAAGAAGATAACAACTTTGTTTTTTTTTTTGGTTTACTTTGCCATTTATTTAACCAGTTTTAACGATCACTGAAATCTTTTGTAGCTTTATGGTGGCCGTTTTTATTGACTTAAAGCTGTAGATTAGTGTTGTAACATTATTATATTGAACTATTTTAACTCCGTTCTTTCAGCCCGAAAGCATGTTGGCGACAAATACATTAAACAGCACCAACAAAACAATAGAGCCTTAAGCTACTACTGCCGTAATCTGACATGATTTGCAATAAAAAATATGGTTCAAAAAATTGCCAAAGTTCTGCGGTTCTAGTTATGAAACTATCAGCTTCATAAGATGCAGAGGAAAATTTAATCTATGCAGTTTTAGAAATAGGCTCTTATGCCAGGCTTTTTTAACGCCAAATAAAATTAACTTTGTGGTTTTTCTCAGCATAAAACCTTTGACATCGTGGTCAGTTACAGAGAATTTTTGTCAAAACCCACGTTTACAGGCTGTTGGGAAGTGCTCTGTGCAAAAAATTGCATTAACAGTATTGAAAAGTGCTATTATTGCTTTATGCAAAAAAGATTTGAGTGTTTTATTTATTATTTTGTCAGTCCATAAAATTTTGAGCATCTTTCTGTAGCACCACATTTTAAATGCTTCCAGGTTTTTGATATTTTCTGTTTTTGTTGTACAAGCCTTTATTTCATATAATAAGGTAGGAAATATGTAGCACTTTAATACTTAAGTCTTGAGCTCAAACTTCATACTACAGTTACAAAGATTTTTGTAAAGACGCAACGGGTTACTTCTATTCAACTTTTAATTTTTTTTTCCAATTCTGTATTTTTCGTTATTTACATTTCTAGGTATTTGTGAAAGGATACTCACTCTATAGTTTTGTTCTTAATGTGTATAGATGGTCTGCTTTGGTTTGGATTTTTGTAGTGGCTATAACTTTGGTTTTTTTAATATTTATATCTAGGTCATATTTTTGGCAGTTGGTGTTTATTGATTCAATTAGGTGTCAGAAATGTTTTGTGCTGTTAGTTAAAATGTTAGTATTGTATGCGTAACATATGTTTTTGATCATTTTGTTTTTGTTTTTTCTTACAATGTTTTTTCAAAAACACTTTTACTGTAGACATTAAATAGTAGACGTAACAGTACGCACTTTTGTTTGTCTGCTTGACATATTTCAATCTTTGTACTCAGATCTATTCTAACTTTGCTGTTTGGTGTCAGTAGAGGTTAGAAATTATTCTTATATTTCTGCTGTCAATATTGTTTTTCTTTAATATCTCTAACAATTTTAGGAGTTAAATTTTACCAAAAACGTTTTAAAAAACATTATTATTTTATAGTAAGATATGTGATATTGGTTTATGGGAAAGAACAGAGAAAGACCGAGTCCAACTGATCATATACCTTATTGTTAATTTATTTGTATGACAATAAAAATTGTGTGATTTTGGGCTACTTTTTCTTTAATCACGAATGTTGAGGTCAGCCAGTCTTTTGTCTAAATAATTTTAATAAAACATTGGTAAAGTTTTCATTTACAAACTTTATTGGTTCAATTGGGATTTCATTGAGACATAATATTGTATCCAATTTTGAATTTTTGATTGCGTGCTCAAGTTTGTCTTAGAATTGTTGCAAATGTTTTATTTGAGTCTGAGAGTGGTGGTACTGTTTGGTTGTCATTGAATGGTTTTAGTACATACTTGTACCGTCTTGTTTGTTTTTGCTTTTGTGCCATCAACTCTTTCTTTGTAGATTTTAGTTTTTTTTTTGTTTTGCTTTTGCCAACGTTTTCTTTATTTATTTGGAAAATATTGTAGTTTTGTATTCTTTGTTCTAGTTTTTTTATTCTAATGTTTATGTCTATTTTAACTTTTTTGACTGTAGTGTTATCTTTGAGTATTTTGAGGTCCAACAGTTTTTTGGTTAATTTGCAGTTGATTTTTTTAGCTTTACATCTATTGTAGTCACCACCAGATTGTACTTAAGTGCTATGTTTGTCCCTGGAAGTGTCTTTATTGATTTGATGGTGTATCTGAATCTTTACGGACTATGATGAAGTTTATTTAGTTTTTGACTACGCCTAGTTTACCGTCTAATAGTGTTTTCCACGTGACAGACGCCAAAGGAACAGTTGATAAAAAGTGTTAGCTATCACCATTTTTTCTTTTTGGTAATACTGAATTAATTATTAATTAACATGCTTGCTTTATAGATTATGAGAAAGCTTTTGACTAGCAAACTCTAAGCTTTGGAAATGTGGGGAAATCCTAAAAATGTCGTAGACCGACAAAATTACAAATGGCAAGAATGAAAAAAAAGTTAAAAATTATAGAAACTGAAATATCTGAGACATCCTATGAGAGGAAAAAGGTATAAAATACTACAAGTCATAATACAGGGGAATATTGCAGGAAAAAGAAGTACGGGAAAAAATCTTAAAAGTTGGTTCTGGTTTACTTTGCATTTAGATTGCCCATAATGATGATAATTTTATGTTGTGCAATGGGTTTAATAATTTTATTTAAGTCTATATAAAACGTATCTATTTTTCTTTTTTTGTAAGCTTTGGATGCTAGTACTATGTTTACTGGAATTTTGTTTAAAATTATTGCCAGTAGTAGGATGTGGTCCAAATATTGGACAAAACTAAATTGTTGCGTTTTTTCATTCACAATAATTGCTATTTTGCATTTATGGATTGTGTTGTTGTTTCCCGTATAGTACATTTTACCGTACCGTACTTACGTTACAAACCGTTATACAATTTTACTTCAATATGTCTTTTTTAAAGGCTCATACTCATTAAACACATAAAAGTAATTTTAAAATTTTCAAAGCTATTGACAACGTTACAATTTCAATTTTATTACATAGAAAGTCCGGTTCTTGTTTAACAAAAAGTTGTAATGCCTACGTTAATTCATTTGTAAATATAATTAAAAAACAATTAATAATTTTTGAGTATTAATATAAATTTTAACTGTTTCTATTATTGTTCAAAACGTGCACTTAATTATTATTAGCACAAATTAAAAAAAACGTTAATATATTATTTATTTTGTTAACAGTTTTTTTACAACACGTGCGTTTCCAAACCCCGTGCACAGCAACATTCTTCAAAAGCCGATAGAACAGCAAAAACTAAAATGGTAAGATTACATTTTTGCATTTAAATGATAACGTTTAGATATTTTTGATTAATTGTTTTAAAGCTTGTTAATCTAGTTATTTTCTAACCTTTATTGACATAAACAAATTCAGTACACAATTACTTAAAATTATTTATTTATTTCTATTATTAAATAATGTTTAATTCAGACTTATACAATTTAATACTAATCTTTTTTAATTAATTACATACAGTTAACATTAATTTAAATAATACATTGTTTATCATTTATTTTTATAAAAAAAGGTGTTTTTTTTTAGAGACGGAGAACATTAAATTGAAATGAAACACAAAAAAATGTTTTTAATATCCATGAAATTGGCTTTATTTGACAGATAATTTTATGGCATTAATGGTTGAATATGATTTTGGGCATGTGACCGTTGCGGCTGGAGTATAAGTACATGGCGTAATCTAGAGGTCCAATTTTCACACACTGTTTGCAGTAGTAATTCAGACTGTATTTCGGGAATAATGCGTCAAATGTTGGTTTTCAAGTGCTCAATTGTTTCTGGTTTATCGGTGTAGACATGGGACTTTACATATCTCCAGAGAAAATAATCTAATGGTGTCAAATCGCCCAAACGAGCTAGGGGTCAATTCTGATCTTTGTGAGTTTTGTCACCGATGACAAAACTCACATGTTTTCATTCATACATATTTCTGACATTTGTGGTGACAAAACTCACCTATGGTTTCTACATGGAAACTTAGTAATTTTGTTCAATCTGTCAGAGTTGCTATATTCATGTGAATTATTTTAAATATATTTTCAAACAATCAATTGTGTATTGAAATAATTAAAAGTTTAAATTAATATAATTTATGACGGAATCTAATGGTTTATAAAAAAGTTGTATTATTTGCTACGTACAAATTGTTCTATATTCAATAATAAATAATAATACTTCATTAATCTAAAGATCATGCAATGATATAAGACAAGTCAATTCACATAATATATTACATCAATAAACATAAAAATTTAAAAATAATTTGCGTTACTTCTTATATAATTACAATAAACACTAATTGAATAAATATGCATCATTATCACTAGCATTATTTACAATTTGAAAGAGTTATCATTAAAGTATTCTTTTTGTAAGAGGCTCTGTTTAATAATACTATATAACTCTTTTAACGTATGTGTGTTCATGTCTTGAGTTATGTGCTTTTCTGTTGTGTATGACTGTTTTAAAATTTGACAAATTATTTTTAAGGTGAAGCTTTGCGTGCCGAGTATTTTCTAAGGGACGCAGCGGCAAGGAACGAGGTAGCGAGTGGGCCGACCCGAAAAGTCTACCCCACTACTACAAATAAGCTCTATTCTTTACTAATAAAGTGAGACCGTCGCACAGACGCACACGCATGTTTATTGAAACCAAGAGCAGAGAGTACATATTAGCCAGGACAGAATTCTATCAGAAATTAAATATAAAAATTGTATATTTCCTACATATATAAATTAATTATCCAAAATTTTAAACTTGATAACGCAATGCTGTAATGTTTAATAAAAATATAATGTTGTCAATTACATGATCTACATTATAGTAAAAAAAAATATAGTTTTATAATAATTAATTGATTAATGACTAATTTAAATAGATTTAATAAAACCAATATATTGCCAGAGAAAAAAAAAACATTGCGATTAAATACTAAAAAAGCAAACGTAATAAAAATTTAATAGATTAAATTAAAAAAAAAAACGGATGTGCGTAATTAGTAAAATAAACTTTATGGTATTAATATTTTTTGGATGACTTTTATGTTAATTATAAACTTTATTATTATGATAATAATTTTATGCTTTACAACTTGAGTAAATATTTCAAAATAAATGATGTTAACTGTTTTACTTTACATGAATTAGATACTTTGAATGTTTTATTATTAAAGCTGAGAATTATATGCATTTATAAAGTTAAAAATATGCTCATATATATGCACGCAATTATATGCATTAAATATGCACACAATTCAGCCAAAGTATGCACTAAATATGCTAAATTTGGTAAAAATATGCACAAAATATAAAAATATTCAACAATATTTTTTTGCAATTGTTCAAAACCTTATTTTTTTAAGCCAATATATATTTACAAAAAGCAATTTTACTTAAAAATAATTTAAAATTATACAAATATGCCCGAAGTATGCAAATACCCACCAAATATATAAATATGCACTAAATACGCACCAAATATGCACTGATATGGAGCTGTTATTAAAATATGCACAGTAATTCAAAAATATGCAAAATATGCAAAACAAAATTGGTTTTTAACACTTGTTTTCTTCTAATTCGTGTAGATATAAAATTATTTAACTGGCTTATAAGTATTATAGAATATGCAAATGCATAAAATCCCAGCTATTTATTATATACTAATAATGTTATTATAAATTTGTTTTATAAAGTAATTCTTAAAGCTCACGTTGGGATCTCAAAGGTGTCACATCGCAAACATCAAAGTTAGTTTATTTCAAAACCGAAGTAACATATCTTCATTAAGATTTTCCACAGCTCTTGTAATGTGTCGTTTTAGCTTATCTAAATAATTAAGAAACAGAGGGTCTGAAACCAGGCCTTTGTAGCTTTAAACTTGGACGTGTTATTGGCTGTGGAGTTTGTTAGTAACCAGCACAAACACTGTTACTTCTGACACACGAGGTTTTCCCAGACTTTTTCCTTTACATAAACACCCTGTTATTTCAAGTTTAACAATTGTAGATTGTCTGTTTTTCAAATGTGTTCAAAAATATTGTTGGACAATAGTTACGGATTTTGTTTTTGCAAATTTAAGCACACAATATGATTTCTTTGTAGAATTTGCAGCCATTACTACTTACTGTACTATCAAAACTTTTACAGTTCCTAAGTTATTAGCTTAAAATGCATGCCGATATCACAAATAACTTTTGTTTTATACAATACTAAAAAGATTTATTTCTTTTGTAGTAATCATGTATAGCTGAATTGTATGGTAAGAACAATAAATATTTTGATAATTATTTTAAAGTAAATGTAAAAGTCAACCTAATAAAAAATTTGCCATAAGGAATTAATTATACATAACTTTATACATTGTGATTTAATGCTGACATATAATAGATTGTGTTCAGAATTGTTTTTATTTGTAACTTTTCCAATTATGCAACACCTATTAATACCAACAGAAATTTAACGGATCTTAATCATGCAGCTCTTATTGGAATCATAAACAAACATTCACAATTGTGTGTTTTATTAGATAATATGCTATCAATGCCAAATTGCAATGCATGGCAAGAAAAAATTGTTGAGTCAATTGTACTGACCGTATTAAAAATGAATCTACTTATCAAAGTTGTTGTGATTGTTTTTGGATAAAAAGTTCATGTAGGTCAAGAGCCCATAATTCTTTATCTAGACGTGTTGCTATTGTTAGGGCAGAAACTAAAAAAATGTTATTTCTTAAATTTTAAATTAAGTTTAGTAAACATGCGCAATTAAATAAAATTAAAAACATCACAAATGTTACAATAATGAAACAGCATCATCCTTTAGCATAGAACCAAATATACTTTCTGAAAGATTTGCATAAAGCGTTTTGATGCACAGCATAACTTTTGATACATAAATTATTGATGGTGATAGAAACAAAAGAAAACATTTTTTGCATCAATATATTAATAAATTAAGAGACCGTGTAAAAAACAAAAGGCGGACCTTTAATATTAAGAAAAAAACTGTTACAAGTTAATAAAATTTCTAGCTATCACAAAAAATAAAGAATACTAAAAAAAAACAAAAATTAGAGCTGCTTAAAACAGACATTAAAAATAGTTGCAGTCACATTTTTGAAGAACATGCCAAATCTAATAACTTGCAATATTTTGTAAAGAGAATTACAAGATGATAGTATGTCTATATAAAATGAATTGAATTATGTGACTATTTAATGATACTAAGTATTTAGCTAATAATGCAAATAGTTTGATATGCAATGTAGATAACAATGCTGTTAAACATTATTGCAAAATTTATAATAAGTAGCAAAAGAAAAAAAAAGAAAATAAAAAGTAGATCGTATGAAACCCGTTGTTTATCAGCAGTTGTCGCATATTACATAAAAAAAGTATGTAGAAAAATCAAT
This sequence comes from Tachinus rufipes, assembly GCA_963932245.1. Lineage (NCBI taxonomy): Eukaryota > Metazoa > Arthropoda > Insecta > Coleoptera > Staphylinidae > Tachinus > Tachinus rufipes. Next base: position 15,569,762 of record OZ010750.1, read on the forward strand.
GAGAACCATTTTTTTAAGAAAAAACGCACAAAAGCAGATCAAAAAATTATTTATCAAAAATAAAACGCAGCAGAATAAAGGTTATGGACCAAACTGCAAGAAACTGAATATTAATTCTGAAGAGTTAAACAAGCGCAAAACTGAATTTTTATGTGATTTGAAAACCGAAAGACATTAAATTAAAAACACAGAACAACAAACAACACACCAAAATAAGTGTCAAGAGTAGTTTATTCAAGGGAAAAATAGTAGTAAAAATTTAGTTAAAAGCTATATAAAATTAAAAAAAAAAAAACATTTACCGCAGAATATACACCAGAAGATAGAATTCAAATTAGTTAGTTAGTTAAATTGCGGTAAAAAATTATCGAGAGAATTAGAAATAGGAAAAAAAGTTAACAGTTTTTTTATAGGTTTTATGTTACCGGAAAATCTATAAAGTATAGAGTATACTCATAGATATAGTGTCTTTATGACATGAGCTTACCTTAGTGGATTATTTCAATACCAATTACTTTGGAGATGCAATTATGTTGTTTATTATATACCCTACATAGCTTATAATTCATATAACACATCGGTATTCAATGATAAACTTATTATATAAATTTACAATATTTTCACCCTTGAATACTACTTCGAGTTCCAGGTATATACATAATACAAACATAATGGTTGGTAATAAAATAATCTGCTGAGATAATTTAAACCCATGTCGCAAAGACACTACATCTATGGGTAAATAGTATGCCCATAGTCTTTACAACAAGGGCTTGAATTGTCTCAGCGCATTACTTCATTACTAATCACCTTGGGGAGACAATTATGTTTGTATTATATACCATAGCTTATAACACATCTATGTTCAAGGGTAAAAATATTATATAAAGATATAGTGTACTCAAAAATACATCGGCTTTATTATTTTGATTTATCGGATTAGCTCATTAGTAGACTCGTTGGGGGTTCATTAAATCTCTCATTTTATATACTTGTACTAAAGGAGTAAAACTTTTTTTTTTTCAAAAGAAAACAAAACAAGCCGTTCACTGAAAATGTAAGAATAATTTCAATACAACCCCTGCTTTTATAGCATTCAGGTAACATTTTATTAACCCGTTCCGTACAGGTATAAAAGATAAGAGATTGGTAAATATTCATTTAATGGACGACCCGAGGAGATTACTAACGAGCTAATTCGATAAGTCAAAGTAATAAAGCCGATATATCTTTGGGTACACTATACAATAATTTCACCCTGGAATACTACCTCGGGTTTCAGGTATATAATACAATTATAATTGGTTTCTAATGAAATAATCCGTTAAGATAATTTAAGCCCATGGTGTAAAGACACTATATCAATAGACATACTATATTATACTACATCGTACAATAATGCAATAAAATAATATGTATTATTATAGTATGGCCATTATAGTGTCTTTACGATATGGACTTTATTACTAATCGGCTTGAAGAGACAATTATGTTAATATTATATACCATAAATAGCTTATAAAAATGTTTCTTCACTATTAAGTGATGCCGTACCACCAAGATACACAAATGAGGATTTTTTGAAAACCGAAACAATTGTTTGTCCTTGGTTGGCCGCTTTAGAGTTGGATTGGGTTCGAGTAATTGATATAATCGTCGGAGAGCTCGCGTCAAAAAAAATTTTTTTTTTTTTGGATGCTTGATATTTTGAGATTGAGTTCCATTTTAATCATAAAAAGCCTGCCTAGAGTTAGCAGGTCTGCCGTCGGGACACCTGGCGCTGAGACCCTCGCAAAAAAGTAAAATTAATTAGCACCTCCAAATTGTTTTCGGAAAGCTCAAAATTTGTATACCATTAGTAAATCTAATCTAAAACACAAATCCAATAGTCAAACAGCAATATATCGGGACGTGTGGTGTCAGCGCTACACTACATGTCAAAAAAATGATGCTAGCGCAAATGTATTCTCAAGGCTCAAATATTACCAAATCATTAATTTAATGTATAAAAATCACAAAACTAACTATCAGACACATTTTTGTTAAAACCCCATCAGTCAGCAGTCCCTAGAAGCGAAGATAGCAACTGAGCGCAATTTACGGCGACGTGCTCTTGCTAAATTTTTAATTAGAGATAGCGTTAATTTGCTTTCTTTACTTGTAGCGACTGCTGGCTGACAAAGTCCCAACAAAAATGTGATTCTAACTGTCCCAACGGAAGACTTGCTGACTCTAGGCAGGCTTTTCATGATTGAAATGGAACCCAATCTCAAAATATCATGCTTCCGAAAATTCTTGGATTTTTTTACGCGAGCTCTTGAACTATAAATATATAAGGTTTAAAACATTTGTTTTTACATTAAACTATATTTGATTGTCTACCTCTTTAGACATTGCAATTTGGTTGCCAGTTGTGATATGAAGTTTTTATCGATGATATTCGGTTCTTTGGTTGAAGCAAAATGATAGAGCTACAGCTACTTTGCACCACCAATTATTAACTTACATTACATTTTAAAAACCTAATATTTACGTAAAATTTTTCAAAATTTTATTTTTTTAAATAATAATTAAATAATCATATTGTAAAAAATAAATCCAAATTAGATTTATTATTTTATTATTATATAATAGTTACATTTTATAATATACATTAGTTTAATTTAATAAATAAAATACATACTTTAGTCAAAATGTAAATGTTTTTGTTACCGTCGAGTGAATAAAAAAAATCTCAGGAAAGTTCCCAAGTTTCAAAGATAGCAGATTGTCGATAGCTATTGTGCGAAGACAGATCATTTATACAAACGGCATACATGTATAGTATGCCCATAGATATACTGTCTTTACGACATGGCCTTAAATTATCTCAGCGGATTACTGTATTACCAATCGTCTTGAGAAGGCAATTATGTTTGTATTATATACCATAAATAGCTTATACCACCTTTTTGTTAAAGGGTAAAAATATTATATAAATATAAAATATTTTCAGCCTTAAAAACTTTCTCGATTTCCAGGTATATAATACAAAACTAGTTGCTAATGAAATAATCCGTTGAGATAAATTAAGACCATGTCGTAAAGACACTATACTTATGGGCATACTATACGTACGTACAAAATGTATATTAACCTTGCGCCTCATTCACTCAACGCTGCTACTCATTTCCATGCATATGCGCGCCGGAAGAATTGAACGAGAAGCGTTTACTAAAACTCTGTCTCTGTTTGGTTTCTGTGTTGTCTTTCTTGCTAACTAACTTGTCGGTAGAGTGTAGCAGATTTTCATATATATTTTATAAATTCTCACGCTAAATTTTACAATAAATTTACAAAATTTTAGAATTCTAAAACATTCAATAATTAGCATTATAGATTAAACATGTGTGTGCGAAGTTAAATTAATAAATTAATATGTCAAAATAACTTTAATTAATTATTTAATCAGGAAAGAAATTAAAAATATTTAATATTTTTTTTGTCACAGTATAAAAATAAAACAATATTTTATAAATTTGAAGAAAAAAAAATCATTTTGATTTGATGTAAATTAACATGACAATCATGCATTCATTGTTGAGGTAAAATTTCACGCTCCGTCATTCCTCTTAACATATAACAGTGTTCGAAAAATATATATACAATACTCAGTCATTGTTTTTTTGCTCTAAAATAATGGTCTGCAATGTTACCAATCTTACTTTGTAATTGTTGTTCGAACTATTTGTATTTGTAATTTAATTATTTTTTCAACCTTACTAGAATTACCCCCAAGCAACTATTCAGTACGAAATGTAAGACTCAAAGTGCGCATAGTAGAATATTAAAATCCACAATATTTTTTGCTTTGTAGCAACATAACAGAGAGACCCTAGTTTTTTTAATAAATAGTGGATGTGCTTATTCCAGCTACCTTCCAATGATTGCATAGGTAACTTGTTTTATTGAGTTATTTTCACATCGTATCAAATTGGAATGGTCATAGTTTGAACTATTTGCGTTAAATCTTATAAATGTAGACTCTTTTGGGTTTACTAAACTAAATTATTTATTTTATATCAAAAGTATAAATTTGATATTGCTTTATTTTATTTTAAGACAGCATCATCTTTGTTTTGCTAATACAAAAATAGTGGAATCGTCTGCAAATGCTACGCGTTTCTCTAAGTGTACATCATTACAGATGTAATAAATAAAAGAGGACCTAACACAAAACCTTGATGTATTTTTGGCTCATTTACAGTTCATTAGAGCTTACATTATCAATGTTTACATAGTGAGTTTTTTTTTATAAATACGTTATAATTCAATTAAATGCAGTGCCTTTTATTCCGTACCTTCTTCTTCTTTCTATGCCTTATCCGTTGCAAATATTGGTGATCATCATGGCTATCTTCACTTTATCCACGGCTTCTCGGAACAGTTGTATTGAGATCACTCCATACTACTGGCGCAGATTTTTAAGCCAGGATATTCTTCTCCTCTCCGGACCTCTCTTTCCCAGCACCTTTCCTTCCAGAATAAGTTGGAGTATTCTGTACCTTTCCTTGTGCCTCATAACATGCCCAAGGTATTCTAGTTTTCTAACTTTTACTGTAGTCATTATTTCTCGATCCTTCCCCACTCGCCGAAGAATCTCCTCGTTAGTAACATGATCTATCCACGTTACCTTTAGTATACGTCTGTAGGTCCACAACTCAAACGCTTCTAGCCTGCTTTTAAAATCCTTGGTAAGAATCCAAGATTCTGCGCCATACAGAAGAGTGGAAAATACGTAGCATCGTAGGATTCTGATTTTAAGTTGTAGAGTCAGGTCTGGACTGGTGAATATTTTTTTCATTTGTATGAATGCAGCTCTTGCTCTTTCAATTCTGCATTTTATTTCCACAGAATGGTCCCATTGTTGGTTTATGCAGGTACCTAGGTATGGATATTTATCTACCTGTTCGATAGGCGTGTTGTCAAGAAACAGGTTCACCGGTGGCGGGTTATTTTTGCTCACTACTATATGTTTGGTCTTTTTTATATTTAAACAGATTCCGTATTTTTCACTAGTGGATTTGATCTTTTCCATCATAATTTAGAGTCCTTCAGCACTGCTGCTCATTATGACGGAGTCGTCTGCATATCTGATGTTATTGAGTAGTTCACCGTTGACTATGATTCCCTCCTCTACACTATCCAGTGCTTCTTTGAAGATTTGCTCTGAGTATATATTAAATAGCATAGGTGAGAGCACACACCCCTGCCGCACTCCTCTACATATTTTTATTTTCTTAGTTTTGTGGTCTCCTACTCGAACTTCTGCTGTTTGTTGCCAATATAGATTTGCTATGATACGGGTATTTTTGTCGTTGGCTCCCGTCTTCCTAAGTATACTGATCAGCTCTTCATGTTTCACCCTATCAAATGCTTTGCTAAAGTCTATAAAACATAGATATACATCGCAATTGATGTCTCTACATCGCTGAATTAGAACGTTTAATGTGCTTCCCTGGTACCTACGGCATTGCAAAATCTGAACTGCGTTTCCTCGATGTTTGCTTCACATTCCGTACCTATATAGTTTATTTAGTAATATTTGATATTAAGATCAAAAGCTTTAGTTAAATTCAAAAATATACCAAACAATTTTTTTCTTATTATCAAGATCACTATAAAGATATTCCAAATATTTTAAGATGGCATCGTAGGTTGATTTAACTTCCTTAAATCCATATTACATATTATTAAAAAGATTACACTAATAAAAAAAAAATTATATTTTGAAAGCCACTCTCTAACATTTTGGCAAAAGTGCTCAAAATTGATATAGAGCGATAATGTTTGCTGTTAGTTTTATCTCCCTTTTTAAGCACGGGAACTATCTTTGCTAATTTAAAATGTTTGGAAAAGATACCTTGATTTAGCAATTTATTTATGATAAAAGTAAAATGGTCTAGAAGTAATGTCAATATACTTTTAATTTACTGCTAATTCCATCTGATCCTGCGGAGTTTGTATTTTTAAGTTTCTGTACTCCATCACATACATCTTTTGTCACTGGTTAAAGGAAAATTGATTTAGTACTGAGATCAATATTACTTCCGTCGGTAGGTTTGCTATTTACTGCTATAGTCTCAGTTATAGTGTTGAAGTAGTTGTTGAAATAGTTGGCAATATTTTCTGAATTTGTTTTAGTTTTGTTGTAAATACTTAAACTAACAACACTGTTGAGTTTGTTGGACGCAACAACGTCATTTATGATAGCCCAGGCGGTTGTATTCATATATTAGACTTGACTCAACGATTATAAAACAGTTTGTTCTCTTTGACGCCAGATCTCCGTAATTTGTGTAAATCTTTTTATTCCTATTGGGATCCATTGATTAGACTTGTTTATATTGGTAAATTATTTTTTTCTAACAAAAAATGAATGTGTTTTTGTTTAAGGTCGTTATTGATTGTTGCAGTACTGCAGTCGTAAGAACTAAAAAGATTATAAATTTTGTAGTATTGCTGGCACTGTTAAAATTTCTGTGATAGCTTACCGGTGTTTTAATTTGTTTTATAAGATTGCATTCTATTATGTTTATATTTATTATGATCCTATAATAATCCGTTTTCTAAGACATTTCCTATAATATTTCTTGTGCTTTACTAAGACAAATGTTATCTAGACAATTTTAAAGCCGCGTTGGTTTGTTTATCTTTGGCTCATGTCATACGATAACAGCAAATCTATTAGTTCCGTTTTCATCTTTAATGTAAATATATTATTATTTAATAATAAACTACCAATCAGTATATCATTATACGTTTTACATTTGCTTATCTCAATAAGAAACATAATAAATTAATTAAATTGCTTGTTTTTTTAAGTATCAATTAATTTTAATTACCTATGTTCCGATTAAGTGTAACGAAATTATGTATATATTTGTTTTATAGTTGTACTTTAATTGATAATGTTATTGATTGCATATTAAAAATAATATTTATAAAATTTGTTTTATTTTACAAATTTATCATAAATCAATCTGCCTAAATCCAAACATATATAATCAAAATTTACTCGACTAAAGTCTTATTAGTCTTATTTAATTTGCTTGAGCAGTTTAGTTAATGCTTATCATAATTTTATTAACATAAAATAATATTATATATTATTAGCCCAACAGAAATCCAATAAGGAAAAAATATAATAAAATGAAATATAAGATATAAAATAGATATAAAAAATAATAATTTAAAAATATAAAAGGTGCAATCATAAACAAAATAATAAGTACAACACAACTACATACAGAGTGCACAAACAAGCTAAAATAAATCATCAAAATGTTTATTATTACCATGTTGTGCGAAATTGGTGATTTGCTTAATATGTTTGTTCGTGCAGTCTTAACAAAAAAAAAGTTAAAGTGGCGAGATGCTAGCCATGGTACATGAAACTGTATTTTAGCAACTAATTCGGAACAATCAATGTTGTTATGAAACAATTTGTATAGAAATGTTGCACTACATAAGTCTCTGCGATCAGATAACAAAACAAATTTATGTTTTTCAAGCAGTTTACTATAATCACAAGATCTGACAAGATATATTCCTTCAGTTTTGAAGCATAAGTATTTAAGGAAGCGCCTCTGAACTTTTTCTAATGCACAAGAAAGATTTACATAGAGAGGATACCTGATGATAGATGCATACTCAAATTTGCTGCGAACCAAAGCAAAGTATAATACTTTCAATAAATGTAAGTCTGAAAATTCTTTAGTTGATCGTATTAGAAATCCTAGTAATCTTAAAGCTGACGACACAGTTGTATTTATATGGTTGGAGAAAGTAAGTTGGGAGTCAAATAATACTCCAAGATCTTTCATTTCAAATTTCCTTTTTAAAAAAGTAGTATCAATATCATAATTTCTTAAAATAGAAACAGCTTTTCAAGTATAACTGACAACGCAACATTTATTTATATTTAAAGTAAGTTTGTTTGCATTGCACCGTTGAACTATAAGATTAAGGTTTTGTTGTAGACAGTTAATATCATCTACACAATTAATAGCTTGATATATTTTTAAGTCGTCAGCATATGCCAGAACAGAACATGATAGTGAAGTAATCAAATCGTCTATGAATACAACAAATAGTAGAGGCTCTAGGTTTGAACCTTGAGGAACACCAGAAGTAGACATAAAACTGCACAACTTAAAACCATTGTAAGAAACCATATTTGTTCTGCTATCAAGAGAAAAAAAAACTCAAAAATTTTGATGCAATTCCAAAAGTACTAAGCTTATTCAGCTAGATATTGTGATCAATAGTATCAAATGCACGGGAAAAATCGGTGTAAATCATATCAGTTTGCGCATTATTATCCATATTTTTACACAAAAATTGTGTTAAGACTGTTAAGTTAGTTACTGTAGAGCGCCCTGGTAGGAACCCATGTTGTTGAGGAGAAACATATTTCCGCACATGTTTATAGACAATATCACAAATATTATGCTCAAATATTTTGGAAAAATTTGGCAAAATTGCAATAGGCCGATAATTATCTAGCAATGACGAATCACTGTTTTTAAATACCGGATTTATAATAGCACATTTCCATTTGTTAGGAAATACGCCGGTTTGAAGCGACAAATTAAATATTAAAGAAAGCGGTTTTGCTTAACTAGTATTGCAATCTTTAGCCAAAAAGCTAGGAATACAGTCAACACCACAAGTAAATGAATTTTTTAAACGTTTGGCACTAGCAGTAACTTCAGACTCACTAATAGGTGAAATGTATAATGGTAGTCGATTAGAAAGCATATCTGGGATAGTAGATAAACTTTTTGGTAAATAAACTTTAGAAAACGTATCAGCAAAAGCATAAACTATACTTTGAGGAGAAGAAAATTCAGAATTACCATCACTCATTTTTCCAGGAATTCGAGTGCTAGAGTTTTTAAGACGTACATAATTCCAAAGATTTTTTGGGTTGCTTTTAACATTAGTCTGGATTTCTTGTAAGTATGTGTTGTAGGCTATTTCAATTTGACTTAGTTAAAGCTTGCATTCTCTAAAATTTGCTTTGGTAAAAAGGAGATAGAGTAGATTTCCATTTACGATGATAGTGCAGCTTAAGTTTGATATTGTTTCTTAATTCATATGTTAACCAGGGTAGAAACCGGTTACTTTTAGAGCGTTTATAAAGAAGAACGTACTTATCAAAACTAGAATAAATTGTTTTGTAAAATTTATCATCAGCATAATTAACATTTTCACATGATTCAAGAAATGACCAATCAGTTAGAGCAATTTTATTGTATATATCAACATAATTAGCTTTCCAAAAATTGTATCGTTTGTTGTTGTTAGTTGGAAAATTGGTATATTCAACACTGTGCTTTAACTGTAATAATCCAGACAGAGCTGGATGATGTTTGTCTTTACGAACCAAAGGAGCAAAATCATGCTGCACATCAAGATTACAATTAAAATTGCACAAAATTAAACCTAGTAGCCTGTTATTATGGTTCCTGATAGTGTTATATTGAGATAAATATAATAAATCCATAAAACTAAAGATAGAAGACAACTTTGGTTCATTTAAAACTGGTTTATCACTAAAAGAAGGAATGTTGAAGTCACCAACTAATATTATATCTTTGTCAACTAGAATCAGCTCTAACGCTTCAAAAAATAAGAATAAATAATAATTACATTTACACACAATAAAATCTATTAATGGAATATTATTACTAATATGTGAAACATCTATCCGCTCAAATGTTATAGAGTTAGAAAACGCTAGCAAAGCACCTCTTCTAGTAGCACAATTGGTAGCCAAAAAATCACGATCACACCTAAGAACAGTATAATTACAATCAAATAGTTCAGTCAAATAGACTGAATCATCTAAACCTGTCTCAGATAAATAAATTATGTCAAAATTAGAATTGCAGTTGTTTTTGTAAAATAAATTAGTTTTTGTTTTGAGGCCATTAACATTCTGGTAGTAGATACTAAGATTTGCGGGCATATTTAGTTTTCCAAATTAGTTGACACTATGGTAGGAACACTTTTTATGTATTTTATTCTAATGTTCTTCTCTCCGGCTTCTATTCGAGTTGAAAGATTTTTTTTAACCTCTCAATAGAGTTGCGTTTGAAATAGAGTCTGATCTCGAGATATTCTGATCGTACTAAATTTTGTGTGATTTTTTAGTTTAGAACTATTACAAAATGCAAGAATTACAAGAGATTCATTATTAAGCTTTAACTTCAGCGGACGCTTGTTAACTGTTTTGCTGGAGTCAAACTTACCAAGCCTCACTGGTTTAATATCGGGTTGAGTTAATTCTAAAATAGTAAGAATCTCGCGTAATGTAGACGTATCTTCATCAACTTGCACATTTTTTGATTTATTCACAGATTCAGGAATTCCATAAAAAATACTGTTTTGTCGACTCCTATCTCTATCAGCAACTTCTTGAATTATTTTTTTCGTATCTTGTAAGGAGCATGATGTTGGAGATGTTATTTTTTTTATATCATCTTGCAAAGATACAATGAGTCCTTTAAGCTAGTGATATCATTGCCTAACTGAATGCAATTTAGCTATTTTTAAGCTAATTTTTCTTGCTTCGGTCCTACTAAGGTCGACACATTCTATTTTAAAGCTCTTTATACAAACACAGCATTGAACCATTTCATGATCAACTGCACTTGTGTTGCAGCAGTAGCACACCGGCATGGTTATATAGTAAGAGTATACAATAAGCAAATTTTAAGAAAGATTAATACACAAAACCGTGCAGTAAATTAAAAAAATAATAATAATAATAAATTATGTAAAATTATTTTTAAGTTTGTTATCACTTAACAGCAAACAATTAAAAGAGAAAAAGGTTAATAACAGGGATACTTTTCGCACAGCCTATCAAAGTGCAAAGATTGAATAGACACACACAAATTGTAAGAGGCACGGTATAGGTATATAAATGAAATAACAAAGAAACAAATCAATTAATAAATATATAAGGATAGATAAAACTAATTTAACTTATGTAAAAAATTAAAATAAATGGGTTTTAAACAAATAAAACTAGTGTACAGAACAAAAAATATTATATACATATACAATAAAAGTTAAATGACAATTTAATAATATGTAGCGTGCACACAGGATTTGAACCGCCAACCCTTGGTTTTATACCGACGCGATTTTTTTGCGATTTAAAAACTCTTTATTTAATACTATATACAATATTTACATGAAAGCAAATTTACATAAAAATATTCTAATAAAGCAAACGATTCCAACCAATAAATTCGGTTTACCCGCCTAAAAAAAATTATAACTTGCTTACATACACAGTTGTTGTACACAGTACAGTTAGCTTAGCTTTGTTTACAAAACACACTTTGTAGCAATTAACATTTATTTACAGTTTTATATGTATATTACAGGGAAAGCTTTTGTAAAAACCCTGCTTAAAGCAATTGAATATCTGCCTTTATTTACAAAGGCTGGGTGAATATTGGCAGCCTTTGATAGGTCAGCCTGTGCTTGGGATTTTTGTCTGATGATCGTTGGTCGGTGATTGTCCTTGTTAGTCGGTTGTGTCTCAGTTGATTTGTGTAGAATTTTTGTGACTCCGCGTAAATATAGTCACTAATTCGGGGTATGTTTGATAAGTCATAAAGGTCTACTATTTTTGTATATCTGTCTTTGTTTAGAATAAGTCTTATAGGTTTATTTTGGTAAAGTTGAAGCTTGTTGATATGTGTCTTTGCTGCACCACACCAGACTGGTGCAGCATATGTCATGATTGGTCTTATGAGTGCTGTATATATTAGTTGTTTATTCGTCTGATTGAGTTTACTGGTTTTACTCATCAGGGGGTGTCCTTAGTGCGCCGTAGCATTTCCGAATGGTGCTGCCTATGTGGTCCTTGTAAGTTAGTCTTTTGTCCAACTTTACGCTTAACGTTAGCCGACTCTTCCACAGCCCGGCTGTACAGTCCAAGTGGTGTAAACACCGATGTACTTTTGAGAGAAAGTGATTGCTTCCACTTTGGCAGCGTTTAGCTTGATCTGCCATCTCTCATAATATTTTACCAACACATTAGTGTGTATCTGTACTTGTTTGCTTGCTCCAACTGCACTGTATGAGAGAGCGTATATCGCAGTATCGTCGGCGTAAAGAGCTGTCTTTGTTTTAAATTTTGTCGGTATGTCATTACTGTAAATGTTAAATAGCTTTGGTCCAAGAATGAAACTCTGAGGTACCCCTGCTGCAATGATGTGTGATTCTGACAAGCTTTCGTTAACTTTGACAGCAAACAAACGCCCATCAAGATATGAGTTAATGAGTGTGATGATATTGTCAGGGAAATGGTAATGGATGAGTTTGTATATAAGTCCCACCTGCCAGACCTTGTTGAATGCTTTTTTAATGTAAAGTAGCAGCATTGAGGTCACATTATTTTTGTTGAAATTCGTAAGAATGTCATGTGCAATGCATACTACTTGTTGGGTGGTGTTATATTTTGCTTTAAAGCCAAATTGGTGGTCAATGATAATGGTCGATGATGATAATGTTGTGTTACGTTCCAGTATGACTTTTTCGGTCAATTTACCCAGAACATTCAACAAACTTATAGGTCTGTAGTTAATAGGCAGCGTTTTATCATTGCCAAGCTTTGAAATGGGGATTATGGTTGCTGACTTCCATACTTTTGGAAAGTGTGAGAGTTTTAGCATGTTGTTGATGATGTGTGTCAGCTGTACTATGGTCTTTTTTGTAAGGTTTTTCAGTACAGCCTTAGTGATAGTGTCCGGTCCAGGTGCTTTACGTGAGTTCAGTCTAGTGATTAATGCCCGTACTTCCCTAGGCGTCGTAAATTGTTTATGGCAATCTGTCGACAAAATGTTAACAGTTTTTAAGTACTTCTGGACAGTGTCTGTTATATGTCTATGTATGTTGTTGTTAGTCGAGTCTAAATTATGAGCGTTGAATACTTCGGCCAGTGCTTGCGCTTTGTCTTTGTCCGTCAGGGCAGTTATGCCTTGGTGGTACAGTGCTGGCATAGGATCATGTTTAGCTTTCATTGATTTAGTTAATTTCCACAAGGAGTTGTCTCTAGTAGAAAGGTTTTCTAATTTGTGTGTCCATCTGTCATTGTTTAGTCTAATGATTGTCGCCTTTATGAGTTTGTTAAGCTCTTTAAGGATTTGTTTGTCAATTGGGTCTGTTGTCCTTTGCCATCTTTTTCTAGTTCGGGTTTCTTTCTCTTATGAGATCCGAAACTTTGCTAGAAATAATAACTTTGTACAAAAAATATTTCTTTTTCCGTACCGTTCTGTCTCTAGCACTTTTAATGATTTCTGTCAGCTTAACTGTTTCAACGTCAAGTTTGTCTGTTGATTAAATGTTGTTGTTTATAGAAATATTTATGTCTAATATTTTTTGGAAAAGTGTCCAGTCGGCGTTTTTGTAGTCGTATACTGTTCTCGTCGTCATTTTTATTGTGTTTTGTTAAGGAAAACAGTATGGGGTCGTGGTCAGAGTCCAACTCTTGCACAGTTTGCGCCTGGGAGCAGTCTACATTTTTAATTAAAGCCAGGTCAATTGTTGTCGGTGTCGTGCTATTAAACGGAAAGTGTGTAGGCTCGTCAGGATGATTGATGATGCAATGATAATGATTCATAAAACAAAACAATGTATTACCGTTGATGTTGTTAAGGTGGCAATTCCGTGTGCTATGTCAAGCGTTATAGTCTCCTATAGCAATAGCTTTTTGTCCAATGTCAAGCATGTTGCGTACGTCCCTGTCTGAGAATTTGTTTGACGGTCTATTGTACACTGATGTAATGAATGTGTCGTCGGCGAGTTGAATTGTGATGTGTTCTATTGTCGTGTCTATGTTGTTATTAGTAAGAATGAATGGTACGAAGTTTTTGACAAGAATGGCTCTGTCAGCTCTATCTTTCTGACGCAAGAGTATCCACAAATTTTAAACTGTTGGGTGGTTTTTAACTTTGTTTCGCATATGGTGATAATGTCTACACCCATTCTTGTTAGAAACTCCGCAAGAATTGCTTTTTTGGTTGTTAGACCATTTGCATTCCAGCCACAAACAAGCAGATTATCCATGGCTTTGTTCTAAATTTTCGTAAAATTCTGCCATAGCGTGGAACTTGTCTGCGACTGTATTACAATGGTCCAAAAATAGAGTTAAGTTCGCGTACAGCGTTCAACATCAAATTTAAATTAACTTTTTGATTTAATGCGCTAAATTTGTTTTGTAACTCAAAGAAAGGGTTATTGCTGGACGCTGTACGGTTAACATTAAGTTGTATCGGATTTAATGTTACCTAAGTGGATGGGGGGCGTGTTGTGAGCCGGGATTGATGTGATTCAGTAGATCTTGAATTGGTCCAGCGTGGCTCTGAAAATTCTCTTCTGTTGGCTGTGTTTATTCCTCTGGCTTCTCTTGGCTGTGGCTGTGTATGATTCTGTTTCTTCTGGGCAACCTTTTGCATATACACTGGGCATTTACTGTAATTTTTGGAATGTTTGCCTCTACAGTTGGCACATGTAGGTTTTACGTCAATAGTTTTGCTGCATTCGTGTGTCCAATGATTTTGTGCACATTTGACGCACTTTGGTGTCATATTGCAGTTTGACGTTGAATGACCCCATTTTTGGCAACGTCTACACTGGGTAATTTCTCGTGTGCTTACATACCTTTCCCATTGTACACGGGTGTGCAGGAGGTATTTGCAAACCGTGTTTAAAAAAAATTCAATTACTTCTGGGGTTGTTATTATTAAATAATAGTTTCCAGTTTTAGTGTTCATTTTAAAACCTTTATTTGCACTGATATTTTTAGTTTGGAGAGCTTGAACTATTTCCTCTGCATTCATATCTTTTGCAAACCCTTTAGCAACAAAAGAATGTGTTTTATTTCCTTTGTTAGATTAGCTATAATATAATACATTATTTGCTTTTAAGTCTGCCTTCATAGAAATCCAGTCTTTGTTGCTAGTTGTTTGTATGAGTGTAGAGTTTTTTGTGTGGTTTATATTAAAATGTTGAGTTAAAACACTCTTTATGTTGTTTACCGCATTTTTGTGTAATGTGTTTCCTTCGATAATGATGGAGGATGTTTTTTGGGTGTCAAATTGGGGTTAGCAGTAGTTTGTGTTCTGTTTTTATGTTTAATGCTGCTTCTTCAAGAACCGTGTATCTGTTTGTTGTTGGAATAGTTGGAATAATTTTATTTTGGTTAAGGCTTTGTTGTGCAGTTGTTTTTGGTGCATTAAAATCAAAATTATATTTATTGCAGTCGGATTGTGATGTAACATCCGCACTCTGAGATGTTGCATAAGAATCCGCACTCTTGTTCGGCATTTTATTATTATTTATTTGTTCTAAAACAGTTTCATCAATTTCGTTTGATTTATTTATTTGTTTCGATGTACTTGCGTTTTCATCATTATCCATGTTTAATTCGATTTTATCATTTGATTTTAAATTTAAATCTTTATCGGAATTAAATCCATCAGTTTTTGTTAGATTTAAACGTTGTTGTTCCGCTTTTTCTTTTCTTTTTTTGTGCTCGTTGTATTTTTATTTGATTCTTAGATTTCTTAGCGTGTTTACCCATAGGCGTACCTGTCTTTGTCTACCTCTCGCTCACTCTCCGTGGAGTGTTGCCTCTTAGTGGATTTATTTATATTTGCGGGCTTGGTAATATTTTTGTTGTTTTTACTTTCATCCATGTAAATTATTTTATAATATAATATAATATAATATAATATAATATGGGACAAGCTGGGCCTGTCCCTTGTAATTAATTTGTTTTATTGCAATTAATGCAGCTTATGGCTTTTGTTAATTGCAATAATGAAAATGATATTTAAAATAAAAGATTTATTTTAAATGCGGGTTTTAGTCGCGGATATACCGTAAACGTCCACACTCTATCGATGCTAGAGCGCGTCTAGGGTTTTATACGCAGCGAATTTACTCAAGTCGCTACGAAGTGAGTTATGACTGCTCTAGTTGTACGGTTTGATAAATATTATAGGGATTTAATACAATAAATTAAACAATAACAAAGCAAAGAATAGTTTTAGGTTATATTAGTAAAACATTAAATAAAATTTTACCAATGATTCATTTGAGAAATCCCATATTTTCTGGATTACTTAAGATGTTTAATCATCCAAAAAATTATAACGCAACAATGTTATATGAAATGTTTTTAATCTGTCAATAATGTTGAACTGATTCATTAAGTGAATAATGAACAAGCAGACGAGCGCCGCACACTAGACACGCATCATAATATATTCCGCAAACGCATCGAAATACATTCATACTATAATAATGCGGTATGTGTCGTCAATATGCGAGCCAACTAATTTATGTATATTTGTTTTGTGTACGGCAGTTGATATTCTTCCTGGTTCAGAAGACGGCCGTGGATTGCGTTTGCGATGTAAATTAACTGTTGTCTTAACAACTTTTACATCTAATTATTGATGTCACAAACATTAATATAACGTTAAAATAAAAATAACTTTCACATAAAAAGCATTTATTGTATTGCAAGTCTGATTACAAGTTTGTTACAAGTGTAGCTAGTACAAGTGTAGAAACGGAACTGCTCGTAAATTGTACAAATACAAAAAAGGTAAATTCATGTCTGATAGTGGTGGGACACAACAGATGGCTAATTACAAGGGCTAATTCATAATTCCAGGAATTTAAGCCTCTTTGAAGAGGATTTAGTAAAAACCAAACACGTGCACCCACTTAACAGCAGGTACTTACAAATGTTATAAAATTCAATTAACATAAATCTTTGTTTTATGACATGTAAGAAATAATAGCATTGTATCGCAAACATGCCGCCCGCCTTGAAAAACTGAAGTTTTTTGAAATAAACATGAATGGATTAGAAAATAACAATACAGATAAAAGAATAGTTATGCGAATCAACATGTAACAATATGGGAACTTAAAATATAAAGTATAATACAAATAATAAATATAAAGAAAACATAATAAAATAAAGCTGTTGATACAGTCAATCACTTCACTGAGCGTCAATTGGGAGGGTACACAAGGTTTTCACAGCCCGTTTCAAAACCCCGGTTGAAGTCTTAACGGTAGCTACGCGAACGATGTCGTCAGGTCCAGGATGAGTTTCAGTAACTCGTCCCAACTTCCATTGAAGAGGAGGATAATTGTCTTCTCGTAATAAAACCAAGTCGTTAACTTGCATTTTGAGTTGCATTTTGTTTCCATTTAGGCCTTTGCTGGAGTCCAGTTATGTATTCGGCAGACCATCGCTTCCAGAAATGCTGGGTGATTCTTTGAATTAACTGAAATCTGGACAGGCGATTTTCCGGTAAGTTCATCATGTTGGCGTCTGGCAAGGCAGTCATTGGCCTTCCAATTAAAAAATGACCTGGCGTCAGTGGTTCTAGGTCGTTTGGATCGCTAGATAATGGGGATAAAGGACGGGAATTAAGGACAGCTTCTATCTGTGTCAAGCAAGTATAAAACTCCTCATAGGTAAGCCTTGCGTTTGCAGCAACTTTTTTTAAATGAGATTTAATTGACTTTACCCCGGCTTCCCAAAGACCTCCAAAATGGGGCGATCGCGGCGGTATAAATTGCCACTGAATATCTGATTTACTAGCAGCATCTATTATTGCAGTTTGGTTAATGCTTGCTTTAATAAAGTTTGACATATCTTTAAGTTCTGAGTTTGCCCCAACAAAATTGGTGCCGTTGTCAGAATAAACATGTAACGGTTTGCCTCGTCTTGCAACACATCTACGCATCGCGGCTATAAAGCATTCAGCTGTTAAATCACATGCTAGTTCAACATGTATGGCCTTTGTTGTAAAACATACAAATAAACATATGTATGCCTTTGATAATTTTGAACCTCTACCCTATCTATCTTTTATTGAAAACGGTCCGGCGTAATCTACTCCACATATATGAAACGGAGGCGCAGGATTAACTCGAGAAGGTGGTAGTAGGCCCATGATATGTGCGGTCTTTGGAGGATTTGATCGAAAACATTTCAAGCAATTATGAATAACTCTTTTACATATATTTCTGCCAGAAATTGGCCACTATTGACTACGAACTGATGCTAATAAAGCTTCCGAGCCGCAATGCAGTTGCTTAATATGTTCATATTGCAAAATTAAGTAAGTTAATTTATGTTTATTAGGCAAAATAATTTGATGTTTTTTATTAAAAGCAAATGTTGAATTATTTAAACGTCCTCCCACGCAAATTAAACCATCGTCATCTAGTATGAGATTTAGTGAGAGTAACTGACTTTTGCAATGAACAGGTTTGGCGCTTTTTAGATCTCAAACTTCTTTTTGAAAATGCTCAAGTTGCGCTCGCTTTATAAGTGCAATAACTGATTTATTAAGTTCATTGACTGTTAAAGGACCCACGCGTTGCAATTCTCGATTACATGATGAATTATGAATAAATCGTAAGATATAGGATGTGACACGTTGCAATGATGTAAAATTAGAAAATTTTATAAATATTGAAAAAGGTAATAATTCAGTAGCGGCTGTGCATATATTTACTTTTCGGTACTCAGGTACATCTGTCATATTAGATAAATTTATAGTCGGCCAAAGAGTATAATCTTGATGTAACCATTCTGGGCCTGAAATCCAAAGTTTGGATAAATTTTATTTATCTGCGCTGACTCCACGAGATATTAAATCGGCAAAGTTATCATGTGTTCTTACATGTTTCCAGGTGCTAATGCTAGTTAACTCTTGAATTTCACTTACACGATTTGCTACAAAATTTTTCCATTTATTGCAAGGAGCATTAATCCAACTTAGAACAATTGTTGAATCGCACCAAAGATATTTTTTGTCAAATGATAATTCCAAAGCAGTACGAACCTTTTGTAACAATCGTACTAATAACAACGCACCGCAAAGCTCAAGTCGTGGTATTGATATTTTTTGCAATGGAGCTACTTCAGATTTGGCGCATAAAAGACGAATATTTGAATTGCCTGCATAATCAAATGATTTAATGTAAATACACGCTCCGTATGCAACGTCAGACGCATCACGAAAACCGTGCAATTCGATTTTAATATAATTATGACATAGCGCATGTCGATCAAAGTGAATGGCCTCTAAATCTTTTAAATTTCTAACAAAATCTAGCCATTTTGTGTGTAAATCTATAGGAATTGATTCATCCCAATGAAGTTTGTTTTGCCAAAGACTTTGCATTATTAATTTAGCAACAATCACAATTGGTGCAATTAATCCCAAGGGATCATAGATTTTTGCAATTGCTGATAATATAGTTCTTTTTATAACACGAGCGCCTATAAAATTCTGAGATTTGTATCAAAATTGATCGGCTTTGGGGCTTCATAAAATACCTAAAGTTTTTATTTCCGTTGAATTAGTTAGTTTTACAAATTCATCAACTGAGCAGTTATCTGATAATCCCGTTAAAGCGGTTGGGTCGTTAGAAGCCCATTTACGAAGAGGAAAACCGGCTGAATCTAATATAGAAGAAATTTTGTCGCAAATAATGATTGCTTCTTGAGCAGTGTTGCACCCTGTGAGTAGGTCGTCAACATAAAAATTGTTTTCAATGATAGAACATGCTAGTGGAAATTTGACTTTATTTTTAAGTGCTAACTGCTTTAGACATCTTATAGCCAAAAATGATGCAGATGCGGTTCCATAAGTGACTGTGTTTAATTCAAAACAACCTATTTCCTCGGAAGGTGATGATCGCCAAAGAATACGTTGCAATGGACGATGCTCTTTTGTTATTAGTATTTGACAATACATTTTGGCAATATCTGCCGATAATACAATAAAGTGCCGTCGAAATCTTAATAGAATTGAAAACAAGTCGCGTTGAATTGTAGGTCCAACCTTTTGAACGCAATTCAGAGATAATGCCGTATTTGTTTTGGCTGAGCCATCAAAAACTACTCAAGTTTAGTTGTAATGCTGGTATCCTTTAAGACTGGATGGTGAGGTAAATAGTATAATATATTTGGTTGAGGTTTTGATTCATCTATTTTTGTCATATGTCCTAGCTTATGATACTCCTTCATAAACTTTATGTAAGGTTCTCGAATGCTCTGATTATTATTTAATTTTCTTTCTAAGCTAACAAATCTTTTTATTGCAAGAGTCTTTGACTCCCCCAATTGATTTACATTATCATTTAATGGCAAGCTAACTACAAACCGCTCATTACAATCCCGTTTGGTGGTACTAACAAAATGACTTTCGCATTCCTTTTCCTCAAGTGTAAGAGGAGAAGATACAAAACTTTTCTCAATTTCCCAGAATTTTGCTATTGATTTGTTGATATCTATATTATCTATGCTTAAATTGAACGATATTGACACATTGGATGAGTAAACAACAGTTTTCTGTAATTAAGGAAGATTTTTTCCTAATTGAACTTGGACAATATAAATTAGATTCCAAAATATATCAGTCCCTAACAGCATATGTATATCTCCGTTTTTATCAAATGATGGATCGGCTAGTGGCAAGTTTTTTGGAATATTTAAAAATGATTTATTAAAAGACACTGCAGGCAATCTTTCAGTTATTTTGTCTAAAATTAGAAATGAAATATTTGACTCAAACTTGCTATTATTTGAATAAATTGAAATATTACATCTTCCTGTGATATTTGATGTACTTTGATTAATACCCGAAATTGATATGTTTACTTTAGAAATAGAAATACCTAACAATTTGCGCATTTTTGAGGTTACAAAGTTTGATTGAGATCCGGAATCAAGTAAAACACGACAATTATGTGATTTGCCTCATTTATCGACTACTTTCACACAAGCTGTAGATAAAATGGTTTGAATTGATGCTGTAGAGGAGTGATTTGCTATCATTGATGTTGAGGGTTCTTGCAAAATGGGTTCCCTTTGAGTTTCAATATGCAATAAAGTATAATGCTGTTTTTTGCATGTTTTGCACGTGTATTTGCTTTTGCATTGTTTATTTGAATGAGCTTGGCCTAAACAATTGGTACACAAATTAAAAAAATTTATTTTCTCTAATCTCGAGCTTACTTTAAGACCGAGAAATTTGCTACAAGAATGAATTGAATGAGACGTGCTTTCACAAAGTGCACATTTAAATTTGCTAATGGCAATATTAACGCTAGCTTTTTGCAACTGTTTAAAATTGTTTGACTTATTGGAAGTTTTATTATGGAGAGTATCTAACAATTCACAACGTTTTGTTAAAAAATCAGACAAGGTTTTAAATTTAGCAGGCTCGGTTGAATTGACATGACATTCCCATTCGCGGCGAGTTATTACATCTAACTTTGAAGAAATTAAGTATACAAGTATTGTATCCCAACTGTCAACCGGTTCACCAAGTGCACCCAATGCTCTTAGATTAGCTAAAACTGTGTCTAGTAACGTTCTTAATGCCACATGAGATTCCTTGTAGATCAAGTTAACTTCAAAAACTGACTTAACATGCTTGTGAATTGCTAGTCGCTTATTATTAAAACGATTATTTAATAATTTCCAGGCAATATCATAATTGACTGCTGATATGTTTAATGATTTTATTACATTAGCTGCTTCGTTTGATATGCATGACCGCAAATAATAAAATTTTTGTATGTTACTGATTGTATTATTTGAATGTATCAATGATAAAAATGTTTCTGAGAATTGACCCCACATATCATATGAACCATCAAAACTTGGCAAGTTTATAGTTGGTAGTTTTATAGTAGGCGCTAGTTCTACATTTGCTGCGTGATTATCTGAGCCAAGCTTTACTAGATTTGTATTAATGACTGTCATAAATTTTGCCTTAATTAAATGAAACAAGTTTTCAAATTCTTCCCTTAATTTATTATATTCCTCTAAGTTTTCTGAATCAATGATTTCAATTTCATCTAATAACTCGTCGTGTTTATCTAACGTAGGCCCAATTTCACTGAGACGCGACTCAAAATTATTAACAATTTCAATTGTTATGCCCGATTGAATAGAATTATTATAAAATATTTCAGCTCGTTTTAAAATTGCTGCAAACTTTTCTTGTTTTGATAAAAAAGAAGATAATGAAGCTTTTGGAGGCATTTTAATATGTTACTTGACACAAAATAAAAGAATATATAGGAAAGAGTGGTGTGATAATGCTTACTGATTGATACTGTGGCAATGTATGGTTGCTGTTGATTTCACGTAACGGCTTCCTCAATGATGGACGATTGGCGTCGCTGGTAGAGTGGTCCGTGAACAACGTATTAGATAACTTTCTCGTGATGGATGTAAATCGCTGACGAGAAAGATGGAGAATTTGCTCAAACTTCTTCTTTGTAAGACGGGGTGGACAAATATGGCGTCGCTAACAGCTTCTTACAAATGTTGATTTGCAATACAACATAAGGATTTCAACAATACTTGCTGCATCCGGTTTGAAGGACCATGTTTTGTGTACGGCAGTTGATATTCTTCCTGGTTCAGAAGACGGCCGTGGATTGCGTTTGCGATGTAAATTAACTGTTGTCTAAACAACTTTTACATCTAATTATTGATGTCACAAACATTAATATTACGTTAAAATAAAAATAACTTTCACATAAAAAGCATTTATTGTATTGCAAGTCTGATTACAAGTTTGTTACAAGTGTAGCTAGTACAAGTGTAGAAACGGAACTGCTTGTAAATTGTACAAATACAAAAAAGGTAAATTCATGTCTGATAGTGGTGGGACACAACAGATGGCTAATTACAAGGGCTAATTCATAATTCCAGGAATTTAAGCCTCTTTGAAGAGGATTTAGTAAAAACCAAACACGTGCACCCACTTAACAGCAGGTACTTACAAATGTTATAAAATTCAATTAACATAAATCTTTGTTTTATGACATGTAAGAAATAATAGCATTGTATCGCAAACAATATTGTTCACACAATTTTAAATAAATGGTTATTGAAAGAATTAAGTATATCACAATGTTTATTAAAATTTTATTCAATTTTATTAATGACAGATAATCTCACACGAACTGTCATAAAAGTCATCGTATTAATTGTGTCTGTTTAAAATCACCGGTATACGCTTTTACTCATTCTGTGACAAAACTTACAAATATTAAAATAGCATGCTTTGGAAGTGACGTAATTTTGATGAGTAAAACCATCGGTGAGAAATGTCACCGGCGGTCAAAGTCAACCTATAACTAATGAATTTAACATTTTAAAAGATAATTAAATTATTCTATAAGCTTTTTACTGCAAATATTGCTTGCTATTCTTAATAATAATGATGTAATAATCTATAAATTGTTTATAAATCAAATAAAATCATTATTTAAAGAAAACTCACGCAAACTGTCACTTTCTCACAAATATGTTTTAAGTCACCGATTTTTGTCAACAGTGGCAAAACTTTGTCACATTTTATTAAAATACGTAATTTTTGTGAGAAAAGCTATACAAAAGTCACCGGAGATTAGAATCAACTCCCTGGTCAGTTAACAGATCTATTTTGTAAAATTAATCGTTTGTAAAATGTTTTTTTCAGTAAATTAATTGTTTGCGCGCTGTGTGGCATATAGCGCCTTTCTGCTGAGGCCCGAAAAAGTTGGCAACTATGTCTCTGTACCGCTTACTCTTGATTGTAACGTTCCGACCATCACCATTTTTGAAAACATGTAGATCAATGATTTCACCGGTTAATAAAAGTGTGCTTTATTACAGAATAAAATTTTCAAATAAAATTGCGGATCAATAGCAATGTTCTCTTTGGTCCATTTACCAAATGTACGGCCCAAACGATGATTGTGTGGCTTTAACTCCTGTACAAGTTGAATCTTCTAAGCTCGTAAACCAAAATTTTATTTGCAAAATTTTCCATAAAGTGGATAGACGCAAGTTTAATTGTTGAGCAAAATGACAAATTAACATATTTGGATCATCATTAACACAATGCTGAACACTATCAATTGTTATTTGTGTGCGCACTGTACGACTGGATGCTTATTATTGTTTAGATTAAACGTATTGCAAGAACGATGCACACTTGAATTAATCGCTCTAATGAACAATTATGAGCACCATACAATGCACGTAGTTCCCGATGAGTTTCTCAAACTAAACAATGTTTTTTTTAATAAATCTGAACAATTTCCAAACGTTGCTCTGGCGTGAGTTTATTCATGATAAATTTCCAAACCAAACTAACTTCAAAATAACCAAGAACTCAAAATCAGCTGTCGCAAATAAGAGAGTTGCCAATTTAAAATTCGCCGCCTCTAAACAAAAACACTCTTTATAACCAAAAAGAACAAATTAAAAATACAAAAATTTATATTATATTTTTTTTAGATTTTGTTTTTTATGTATTTATAAAAACTTTGCACGTACTGCACTTTGCTTTTTCAATACATATTGCCAATGTTTTGTTTGTTTTACCACTTAATTTTGCTGAGAACAGTTTAAATCAAATACTTAAACATTTATATAGGTTTTGTTGTATCTGCTACTAAACAACAACACATAAACGCTTATATGACAACATAAATAATTAATTATTGCACAATAGTTAAGCACTTTAACTTTACAACACCACAACCCGCTAAACCTGTAAAATGTTTCTTGAAGCTCTAAGCCGCGCTTTACTAGCGAATTTTTTTACATCACACAAAACAGATACTAGCAAATATCCTGGTCATTTTAGCCGTGTTTAACAAATTCTTAAAAAAAACAATTTTCAGATTTTGACCAATTTTTTGATATGACCACAAAATGCAAAAGCAATATTGCTTGTAGACAAACTCCGAAAACTGGGTACAATAATAAAATAAATTTAAAAAAATGAGTCAAAATCTGACGAGGAACACAACGTAAGACTTTTCCAGCTTACAACAACAACCTCTAAATAAGCAACCTAAAAACAATTGGTTACTAGTTAGCATAGGAACAAAAGGAAGCACTATCTACTTTGTGTCATCATTCATCATCTCCACCAACAAAAAAAATGTGAAAGTAATAATTAAATTAGAAGTTAGCTACTTCTTAGCGTGGTGCACAACGCTTTGAAAGTACGTTAAGTTAATCAAAGGTGACAGTCTTCTTATGAAGCTACAAAGTACTAAAAAACTTTTTTTGTAAATTTAAGTTAAATCCATAGTTTTGAAGAAAATTAAAACGTTGTTTTTTTTAATAAATCTTTAGCTAATACACAGTTAACCAATGCTGCACAGTAGTGCCAGGTTTCTACCAACTAAAAGCACTCTTTGGGTATATGGCTTGTATATGGTGTGTTTTCGGGTTCCTGGTTTTTGTGAGTTCTGACGTTTATGCGCTGTAAATAGTTTTCAAAGCACCCGTGTTCTGTTCGTAATTAAATCCATAAGTAGTTCACTTTTTTATGTTTTCTGGTGACTTCTATGATTAAAAACCTTGTTCATGCAAAATTTGGTTTTTTCCATTTTATTTCCTATGTAAAAAAAATTCTTGTCTAACGTTGGTTGCTATGAATTGGTAGTGCTTGCTAGATTGCATAGTTTTTATAATTATTAGTTTATTGACTTTTAAACTCTAAATTATACTGGCAATGTCTAAAATAAAAGTTTTAATGTAAGATAATTTATATTTTTGTATAGTTTGAACTCACCTATTTGGGTAAAAAAATTTTTTTTTACAAACTGTTACTATTTTTTACGTATTGGATTCATTGACATTAAATATGTTTTTGTAAAGCTAAATTTATTATATTTATTGCATTACTTCAGCATTATTTTTTTATTTAATTTTTAAATAATTGCTTATTAATATGTTATAAATTTTAAATTTTAGAGTACTATGTCAACAAACGAACCGCAGCCATCTTGCAGCACCAGCACTAGATCACAAGAATTACATCCGCAAGGATTTGAAAAGGTAAGATTAACCTATTATTTTTATACACTTTTATGAATTTGTTTTGAGCTTTTTATACCTGTTTTACAATATTTGATTCAGATGTACTGTGTTAAAAGCATTTCTAGTCATAAAACATAATTCTGAAATAGCTAAGATTGTGAAAAATGCTGTAATGCCAAAACTACTTAGTTTGCTTTATACGCATGCTTATACACTTTTAGAGCATACGCTTTTTAGGTCAAATACTATTTTAAAAGCGTTTATTTTGTCAACGCGATAAAACTAGTATACAGGTATAGCAAGAAACCGATGTTAAGCGCATGTAAACCAACACATTTTTATTATAAGGTAAATTCTTTGCAAGCCAATCCATCAGCTCTAACGTTACCTATCAAACTGCAGTGCCTTTTTACCTATGCAATCTACTACTAGCTTTAATATGATTTTAGGTTTTTTATAGTTAAAATTTTGGTGTTGGCCCATATGTATGCCTTTCTAGTCTGTATTGTCCGTCGTTCGACTTTCTCCTCTTTGTCTCAGTCGGATCCGGAGTTTTTTGCCACATTTTTTTAGTACCGATGGTTTTAATTCTATCTGGTCTAGGTGCTTGGCTTATGCTTATGCAGCCTTTTTCATCTTCTATGTCAATGTATGCTTTCATCAATGTTATCTTGTCCGGGATAAATAATTCCGCTACTTGAAATTTATCAAGCTCGACCTGAGTGGGCTCGTTGACTTGGACTTTGCACAAGTTTTCCTCACCGGAGATGTCGTAGTTGTTGATTGACCAATGTGGCATTAGGTCACTGACAGGGGTCTTAGCAAGCGATCGTGCATAAGGGCTGCACGTCGACAATTTGATCGGGGAGTGTGGTAATTTCCTACACCACTGATCGTTGTCGACAGGGTTCTCAACTAGCGTAGGAACAAAGAAGTTAATGTTTTCTTGTTTGTCTGTTTTTTTGACGTTATCGAAGTAGCTCACTTGTCTGTGGTAGTTCTTGCGGTTGCAAGTGCTCCTGTAGGGGTTGTACACATTATTGCTAGGTATACTTCGGGTATTGTCGAAGTAGCTAACCAATCGATAGTGCCAAGGTCTCCTCTCAGTGTATGCTTGTGTTTTATGGAGCTTGCTTGCTTCAGATTCTGTTCCACGTTGGGCTCCATTTGTTACCGGTTCCATCTCCGGCAAAGTTGAAACCTGGAGCAACTCCAACCATCAACCCCTTGGAAAAAACCAAGGAAATATGACGAAACCTCAGGTCAGATGTTAGCACTAGCCCTTAGAGACCTGGCAACCCACAACACAATAGGCGATGACGTTCCTAAATTTAACGCGCAGTCACATGAAGACCCGATATTGTATTTCCAAAAGTTGGAAAAATTCATAAAGGAACAACACATACCAGCGACGTCACAGTACAGCGTTTTGATGAAAGGCCTGAAAGGCAACGCCAGAGCATTTGAAAATCAATTCCAAGGCAAATCAAACTACGAATTGTCCAAAAGGAGACTGACACGCACGTATGCCGACCCTCGACAAATCCCGCATCTGGCTGGAACACTTGTCACTACAATACAAGACCCGCAAGAACCTGTGGAAAGATTTTTTCAAAAGCAGGCAGCGTTATACAGACGGGTCTATCACATCTATTGCGAACAAGTGATGGCCAACACGTTAACAACCTTGGTAGAACCAAGACTTTAGCAGTTTCTAGAACTTTTCCAATCGCTAGAACAACTGATAGAGCGAGCAGCCAGATTGGAAAACGAAATAAACGGCCAAAAATTTATGCGAGATTTCCAAAAAGTGCAACAACCAACTTCTAAGAAACGCCCGGGAAACGAGAACAGGGCTGGAGATTGGAAAAAGGAATAAACAAGCTGCCAGCCCGAACCAAGCATCGCAAAAGTGAACCATAGAATAAAAATGCGTGGGAGTCACGGAAAAATACCACCCACTTCCAAGAATTAGAATAACAATAGAGGGCCAACCTCGAGAGGCATTGATCGATAGTAGAGCAAGTAAAAACTTCACAAAGCTGAAGCTATCTAAGTTCAAGGCAAACAAATCGATCGTTGGACAAGCCGACCCGACCGCCGCCTTACACACTACTGGTACTGCTACAGCCACGGTCAAGATAGGCGAGATGGAACAAGAAATGGAATTCATAATTGCCTCACAACTAGGCAAGAAGAAGTAATACTGGGACACCCTTGGTTGCTGGAGAATGACGTCACAATGGATTACACCAGGAAATGTCTGCATTTTAGACATCAGTGCCGTGCTACCATATATTGGACTCAACTACCTGGAAAAATAACAGCAACACCGACGGAAGTGCCAGTGGCGTCACACGCGTTTCCAAACTACAAACAATTGGGACAGTTATTGCGCGAGTTCAACACAGTGTTTGCAGAAGACCCTACACCCTCAACCACGCAAACAGTGGAAGAACTACTTGCGTCCGGAATCGCATCAGTCGTGATCGTCAAAAAGAAAAACGGTACAAATTGATTTTGCATTGACTATCGGCGACTCAACGACGTGACAAAGGACGAGGCGGCTCCGCTGCCGAAAATCCACGAGACACTCAAAGATTTTGGACCCGCGCGTGTGTTCACCAAGCTGGACTTAAAATCTGGCTACTGGCAGATTCCTATGGACGAAGCTCATAAACATTACACCACGTTTGCGACACCCGACGGAAAAACATATCATTTCCGCGTTATGCCGTTTCGGCTCAAAAACGCCCCCGCTACGTTTCAAAAACTGATGTCGCAAGTGCTAGCGGGCATACTCGGACAATTCGTGTTAGTATATTTAGACGATTTACTAATATACTTAAAAAACTACGAAGAACACTTAGACCATATCCTGCGAGTCTTTGAAAGGCTACAAGAATACGGACTACAACGCGGATTATACAAATGCAAGTTCGGGAAAGACACGATGGAATACTTAAGTCACCAGGTAACCGCAGACGAAAACTTACCACTCAAACATCACTTAACTTTGGTCAGAGATTTTGAACGCCCAAAAACCCGAAAACAACTACGAAGCTTCCTGGGCACGTGTACGTGGCTCCGCGAATACGTACTATACTTTTTGACAGTGGCAGGACCGCTTATGGATCTACAAGGACCCAACAAACCGTTCCGCTGGGACGCCGCAGCAGAGAAAGCCTTTGAAAATGTTAAAACCTTGTTAGACCAACCCCTGAAATTATCACGACCAAAACCAGGGTTACGATTTATTTTACAGACAGACGCCTGCAACACAGAGACGGGAGCTGTACTATAT
This sequence comes from Tachinus rufipes, assembly GCA_963932245.1. Taxonomy (NCBI): domain Eukaryota; kingdom Metazoa; phylum Arthropoda; class Insecta; order Coleoptera; family Staphylinidae; genus Tachinus; species Tachinus rufipes. The sequence continues at coordinate 15,599,020 of OZ010750.1, forward strand.
CAAGAAAAAGGAGGAAAACAACGCATAATCTCATACCACAGCGCACGTCTAAATGAGAGCCAACGGAAGTTACACTAGAATGAACTCAAATGTATGGCTATATTATGGGCCATAAAGAAATATCGTCTTTATCTGGAAGATGCACCGTTTACGTTACGCACCGATAAGAAATCATTACTATGGCTAGAAAGGTCAACAGATTTAAATGCAAAGTTTACAAGATGGTCGCTTATCCTTCAAGAGTTTTTGTTTACGATAGAGCATAAACCAGGTGCTATAAACTACCTACCTGACGCTTTATTGAGGAACCCGGGACTAGAATTTATCGGAGAAGACATAGATGATGTCGAGCGCCTACTGCCACCTTGACCAGTATTCCAGTTTTAGATACCAAACCGTTTACAACAAGCATACTCTCTGTTAAACCGCAAATATAGAAACAAAAAGATGCAACTTAACGTTTTGGGAGATGAAACTCTGGCGGCCATGGTGCGACGTTACCAGACAACTTGTCTACAAACACAAGTCAAGTCATGAGGCAACATCAGAAAATGTTCTTAGATCCGGAGTTATTACTAGAAGACATTGGATACAAGGTGGGCAAAGCAGGAGAATTTCTAAGCACACTGGACCGGCACGACCAACTGGTAGTACCACCCGATGCCCAGCAAGAGGTGTTAAAATACCATCATTCAAATGACACCGCAGGTTACCCAGGCAGAGATGAAACTCTCGCTGAAATACTCAAGGCATTCCACTGGCTCCGAGTCAAGAAAGACGTCCAAACATTTGTACGAGGGTGTTTAGTTTGTGCCCGAACAAAAGCAAAACACGCAGGAGCAGAAAACCCGCTACGATCGCACCCGAACAGTAAACCTTGGGAACAAATTGCAATAGACTACGTAGGCCCAAGAACACGTCACAAGAAAAGGAAACAAATATGCCTTCACAATCATGGACATGAGCACCAGATGGGCTGAAGCCATACCCGTCCCTACCGGGACGAGTGACGTAACTACAAGAGCACTGGAAGAAAACATTTTTTATCAATATGGCTAACCCAAAGTCATATTATCCAATAATGGAAAAAATGGAAATGTCTGCATCTACAGCCACATACCATCACCAGGCAAATCCGGTCAAACGCCGCCACGTCAAACTTAAGAAGAGTCTAAGGGGCTTGCCGGAACAAAACCCACAAAAACAATAGGACAAACTTATGAGCTTGGCGGTGTTTCACAACAACAGGCGCAACAACGCAGCCACAGGACAAAGTCCAAGCGAGTTGCTATTGGGACGGACTATACAACAGCCAGGAGGATGGGACAAAGGTGTACCAGCCAGAGGACATGGTGATGGTCAGAAGCCGAGCTCGAGGTCTAGCGAACAAACGGTTAGGACCAAAAAAAATGATAACATACGCAGGAGAGCACTGTTACTGGATTGAAGACTCAAATTACTGACCCCCAGTAAAATTACATTTGGACAACATAAGACCCGTTCCAACAGTCAAGAACGTCCGCAGCTTCCATGACGAGAGCAAACTTCTGTACTTCAGACGATGGATTGTACGTTTGTACTGTTGTTTTAATTGTGTTAGAACCGCAGTTTCTACTAACGCGTCCACAGACGCCGAACCCCCAGGTTCCTACTCGCCGATGCCACACAGGCACACTTACGCCACACAGACACACACACGCCACACAGGCACACACACACGCACGCAGCGTGCACCACGTCGCTCACGCAGAGCTGGTGGTTGTTAGCGGATTGACGTGATCCTGCACAAGGCAAAGATCAGTGGCCGTCCTGAAACCCGGGCGGGGGTGTGCAAGCACCGGGTAAGCTGATGATCCCTGGAAGAGCCAGGGGCCGCCTTGGATGAGCCGGAGATTGGCTTTGCTGATGGAAGTCTAGGTGTCGATAAGGAAGCTGCAGCTGGTGGTAGATCGGTGTCTTGGTGATGTTGGTCCAGATGTTGACTGCTAGGGCTCTCGATTTCGAATGAGGCTGGGAGTTGAATGCTCGATATTTATTCCCGCAATTGGTGGACGGGGATCCGCCTACGTGCGGCAACAATTCCTCCCAACCTCCTAAGCTGAGCTTCCGTTTCCGCCTGGTGAAGATGTTGTCCAGGTATCATTGGCTTCTGGTTGTTGAACTATTGCAAGGGACGGGAATAGTCTGTAACAGATAAAGAAGTGTCCACTAGGGTTCCACTATTAGTCTGGTGTCGCGAGGGATTAACAGGTCTATCACTCGCGGCACGGGCTTGTCCGAAATGTTCACTTTCCGGGTTCCGGCGGTGGTTTCCGCGGTTTCCGGCCTTGGGGAGGCACCCGAGTCATTTTGGCCACTTGTTGCGCACCAGGTCGTAGAACACTACGCGGTAGGTCCAAACTGCGCGCGATCCACCTAACCTGTCGGTCGGTTGGTGTCGCCTTCCGCCTCTTCTTCGTCTTCATCTTTACTTGTCCGATGTGCTGGACGTCCAATCTAGCTGTACTAAACCTTTCCACCGGTTTTGGACTCTCTTGCTTCCCAAAGTTGCCGTCCAAGTCGCGCTGGATAGGAGCGACGGTCTCGGAGACATACGCATGGACTGCGTACGTCGCGTTGGGGGCTACGCCGCGCTCAACTGCAGGTGTGTCCAAGATGGTATCCATGTTCTCCTTTGATAGATCGACTTTGGGGATAGACGGTGTGCCTGTCTGTATTCCCGCCGATATCTCTGGGTTGCCTTGGTGTATCTTCTCCTTCTCGGAATCGACCGTGAAGCGGTCTTCTTCCGACTCTCCTTGTCTTGTCACGTTCGGGATGGTGACGTCGGCCGTAAAGCGGCTTCCGTCGTTGGTATCTGGTCCGTTATCGTCGCAGATGGTAGCGACTGCCGTTGATACCGAGCCGAAGCATGTTGCTTCTTTGTCGTACTGATGAGTTTGGCTACGTGGTGCTCCTGGATGGCCACAAGCGGTTGGGCTAGCTTGTAGTGCACCTCTTTGATAACTACTTTGTGAAGTTTGAGTGTGTCCGGATATAGTGCCTGGACGTACTCAAATTCGGCAGTAGTTTCACAGACGGTTGCAAGTCGGATTCGTAGCTCCACAGGCGGTTGGATGCGCTGTGTGCTAGTTCTTCCACGTAAAACTCTTCAGAGTTGATCGTGCTCAACAATGTCATATTGGTTTCGATCATCTGCTGGATCTGGTCACGATCTAGCAAGCCAGATAGTGCTTCCTCTACGTTTCATTTGAGTGGTTCTAGAATGGCCTTAAAGAACCTGGTTTTGTCAATGAGTCGCTTAGGATTTGGGTTGACTTTGTTATTCGCAGGTGAGTACCCCGACGTGAGCGGTTAGTTGGCTAGATGGTATTTCGAGATCGTAACGCTTGAAATTAGCGAGGTACTCCTGCAGCGACTGTTCCTCCTCTTCTTGCTTGCGACGTTTTTGTCGCCGAGTCTTCCTCTTTACTCTCTGCTCGGGTTGATATTGAGGTCTGGACGGCAAGACTTTGCCGTTCCTCGCCCCACGTTGGGCGCCATTTGTTACCGGCATCCTCGTCGATGGGCGATGAAAGAACTCAACCGATATGACAACAGACACCACTCTTAACCATCGTGCTGGATCATTACCAGCACGGGATAGACCAAGAGGAAAGATGTTCGATTCTACGGACCCCCGTAGAGCCTCCCCGACCCTTGGTGGAAATTATAAATTTTATCGACATAGAGATGAGGAGTTGGCACTACCAACCCAACTCTATCATCCTACCGGTGTAGATGGCTTCCATCACGTGCCACCTACACCAATTGGCACTACCTACCTGCGTTATGAAGGGGAGTCCGGTAACAATTTACGGTCGACGGGGTTTGGAACTTGCACTAATGTTCAAGTTACTGTCAGCAGGTTCACACGTCCATGACTGTCAGTATGTACCGGTTTTCCGTAGGATTGGTGTTTAGTAAGCCTACGTTAACTACGGCTACATGTTCTCAGGAACGGTTTTCAGAATAAGACTGTAAAACAGCAGACTTTGGGCGGCACTTTCCTTTACTCGCTCAAAAGTAAGGCACCCCCGGACGTACGCCTTGACGTCCTTCCTGACACCGGGCTAATGGTAAGTTTTGACAGGTATCATTACGCTTTGGATGTCTGCCAGCGTCGTTGTTATAGTGCTGCCTTATTACTTTCCGTTGCATAGCGGGTGGCACTGCCAGCTGATCCCAGTCTGCCAGAGTGCGGTGCAACAACCCGTTGGCGTAATCCGGCCAGGATGTTACGCACTAGCGGGCATTTGATTTGGTTCCTTTTCACGGCAGCGACTAGAGTCTATATTCTTAAAGTGCATTGACTCGTTTGCGCCCATGGTTTTGCCGTAATAATTGGTAGCATAGCTCCGTTATGCAAACCGGAAGGGCCATAGCGTCAGGGGGCACTAGTCAGTCTAGAACGTTAGGCAATTGAAATAGTGCATCCGGCAGATGGTTTTTGGTTCAGGGCGTATGTCAAAAATAAATTCAGCAAGGAGTAAGGATCGCCTCATAAATTTGAACGTTGTGCTGGATAACCATACCAACGCGTTGTCTGTTATTAAAAGAAACGGAGAGTCTTCTAAGTAAGCTCAATATTTTTTAATTGTTTACGTGATTTACGTCTTCCTGAAAATAAACGTCGTCCACATCCAATATCTTTTAATTCCGGCCATAAAAAATCATTAATCATAGCTCGGTAGCGCTATCCATTCACCGTAACAGTAGCACCAGCCTCATTTTCAAAAGAGTCCAATCACACCGCCAGCCCAAAAACCGCACCAAACAGTGGACACGTTGAGGATTGACTTTTCAACAATCATTCTTAGATTTTTTGAGCCCCAAATGCGACAATTCTGCTTATTGACGTAGCTTCCGAGGTGAAAATGGGCCTCATCACTGAAAATGATTTTTTGGTGAAATTCCGGATCATTTTGAAGCATTTGAAAGACCCAATCAGCAAAGATACGACGTTTATGGTGATCAACCGGCTTGTATTAACTAAGCTTTAAAAACCTTAAGATTTAAGTCTTTATATAAAATACGGTCTAATGTCTTTTGTAGAATGTTTATTTCCAAAGATTGACAAGGAATTGACAAACCTGGGTTTTCTTCAACACTACGGGCTCCATCAGGAATATTCTCATGTGTTCTTGAGCGATGCACACGGTTTCAATTTTTCACATCACAAACTTGTTCCAACAGTTTAATTTTTTCCACCAGGCATACTTTTGACGGCCGAAAAGATGGTTTACGACAACCAAAAAATGATTTAGTTTTGCGAACTGTGACTGAAAAATTTTCACCATTTTTATAATGAATTTTAATAATTTCAATGCGTTGTTGAAACGTGTATCGTTCCATTCAAAATTAACAGCTGCTCAAATAGCCTGCTATTCAAAATAAAGCTTCCGTATCCGTATATATACGTACAAAAAAATATTTCCGCAGTTATACGTTTTAAACGTTTTCTAACCCAGCACACAGATTCCACATTGTGTTTCCTGGCGTAGCAGTTAAAGGGTTAAAAAGACATTTTATTAATATAATTTTAATTAATTAATTAATTAAAGTCATTGACATAAATTTTTTTTATAAAGCAAAGTTTGTTATATTTTGTCAAACATTGTTTAAGCTTCAAATTATATATTTAAATGTAACTTTAAATAATTACTTAGAAGTAGTTAATATTTTTTAATTTTTTTTTTATTAATATTATAATTTTATTATTATAATATATTTTCATATTTACAACATTATTCTTTTTTAATTTTTTTTACCCACTTGCTGCTTTGCACCGTTTCCATATATGGTAGGTTGCAAAGCTTTGTATTTGGGGCACCATTTTTATTTTTTCTTTCCTTTTATCTTATTTTGTGTGTATTATCATGTTTTTTTGTTAGGGTATCCAAAAGAACAAATTTGTCGAAGACATTAAGCGTCATGAATATAAACAACGATATAAGAAAACTTCACAAGAATTTAAAATGGTAAGATTACGTTTTTATATTTAGTTTTTGCCCACGTTTAAATTAAGCTTTATTTTTATATTAGTTTTTTTTTTTTTTGTGCAATATTTTTAATAATAGAGTTTATAAAAAGTTTTTTTTGCTTTTGCGGCATTTTACCATTTTAACTAAACCTCTCTGTGAGCAACCTTAAGCAATTTTAGTTTTTACAGTTTTTTTATATAATAGTATGAGCATAGTGTCAGTGTCACACATTTTTTTAATTTTTTATTTTCAATGCTTTTGCATTACATTTAAAAATAGTATTGTCAAATGTCCCTTTAAGTGGAGAGTGAGCCACTCAGGTTAAGCACTTACCCAAATCTTAGCGCATAAATTGTCGCAGGTTCAACAACTTTGGCAGAGCATTTTAAAAAAATGTAGCATTTATTAATTCAGAACATTAGTCTAATATATGATTAGTGTCCATGTAATCATAATTACATTTTATATGAAAATTTGGGTAGACCCGATACTAAATCTCGTCAGTATCTACAGCACTTCCATTCTCTCAAATAAAGAGTTTGGTAGTATATATTATATAATTAAATGACAAATACATATTAAAAAGACAGCTGTGTGGTAGTAACACAAGCATAAGCTTATAAATATCGCGCCTTGTAGCTGAAAAAAAAAATCTGGACCCAAAGCTATTTTTTTAAATGAATAGTGCCAAGCCTTTAGTGCTACGTATTGTATGTATTTATTGACTATTTTGTCTAGTTTTTGTATAAAGAATATCAAGCGTATTAGACTGTAAAATTTAGCCAGAGCATACTAATCTAAGATTTGGTTTTTTGTGTAGTTTAAATTGACTCTTCTTAAGAGACATTTTAGTTTTAGATTTATCAATCTCACCTTATTTATATACTTTGATTTTAATAAGAACATTTTTTTTATATTCTGGTATACTTTACCAGCATACATTTTTATGCATTGCTTTAGCATTAATTATTTAAACTCAGCTTTGTAAATTATTGCTTAGTAGTACTAAATATGTTTTTATTTTTATTTTTATTAGACTACTACAGTCGTGAAACCGCAAGACATAGTTTGCGGATCTCTACCACATATACATCAGCAGTATGAACGTCAAAGACATTTTAAAAATCGTATAAAACAAAAAAAAGCAGTACCACAAGAATCTTTTGAAATGGTAAGATTTTATTTTTACATTGAATGTTGTTCAAGTTTAGATAATTTTATGTTGTAAAAGTTTATTATATGTTCTTATACATTAATTATAGAGTTTTTGTCACAACACAAAGTTGATGAATAAAAAAAAGCTATGTTTTAAGATCAATTTTTCAGATTTAATTAGCAGTTATTATATATATTTTATTTTATATTTTTGTATACTTTTTTGAGTATATTTATATTAACGTTATCTGTTGTTTTGTTTATGTTTTTGATTTGAAGATTCTTTTTATCTGTTTGTTACTTATTTAGCCCATTTTTGTTACACACTTTACTTTTCTTAAATAATTTATTCTATTTTTATCTTTTTGATTTATTACTCATATTGGTCTGTATTTTGTTTTCTTTGCTATTGTCAAGAAGTGATTGCTTTATTTTGTTCCAGCTTTTTACTATTTTAGTATAATTGTGTATCTCTCTATGCTTTGCTAATTTTTGATCCATTTGTTATACAAAATTCTATCAGTCCTATTCCGTTATTACTTTTAATCAGTTTTGTATATCTGATTAAGTCGCTCATTATCTGTTTAGGTTTTTGTAGGCTTTTATACTGTTTTTGAAATGTTTCCAAGAATTTGATGTCAGTCACCATATGCGTTTGACCATCATGTTGGTTGCAAAAAGCACCCAAATAAATTTGTGGTTATTTTACTCAGGTGAGTGTATAGCCTGGTGCCAAACGTAAGTTTTAGATATTTTACTTCCTTTGTTATCGGGAACGTAACTCTATACATCCTCAGTCTGTTTTAACTACAGTCTTGTCATTGAGCATAGAGTTGACCCATTGTTAGATAAAAGAATCTATTTTTCGAGCAGACAAACATTTTTTGTTTGTCTGCCTGACCTCGAGTATTGGCGTCCCTTAGATGAGACAGAGATGCAAAGAATTTCCGAGTCTAAAATAAAAATACAACACCAATAAGAATATGTACATGAAACGCTAGAAGTGCGTTTCAAAACAAAAAAATCCATGACATCATAATGGAGATAAGTGAGATGCAATGGAAGGGCTCAGAATACAGCAAAATATTAAATCATTTAGTATACTACTCAGGATATGACGACAACCATCATCAAAATGAAGTAACCATCGTAGTAACAAAAATTAATAAATTGATCAAAAATGTAATCCATCACTCAGAAAGAATTATAATGGTACAAATAGAAGCAATACTATTTAACATTAACATTGTACGGGTATACTACCCAACTGCGGATAAAGATAATACAGAGATATATGGGCAATTGGCAAAGATTTTAAAATCTACTAAAAACAACAAAATCACAATCGTAATGGAGAATTTTAATACAAAAACTGGACAAGGCAAGGAAGAAAGCATAGTGGGGGCCTTAAGACACAGAACATACAAGGAGATAGACTTGTCCAGTTTTTGCAGAAAAAAAATTGCAATTATGAACACATTTTTTAAACTCCCACCTCGAATATACATTTGAACATCGCCGGCACATACTGTGGGGAGAATAATCAAGAATCAAATCAATTACTTAGTAATTAACCATTGATTTTGTAACAGCACTTATCCTGGGGCCGACTTAGGCTCAGATCATAATCCACTTATCAGGGTACAGTAAAAAACAAGCTAAACCCCCGTATACGATATAAGACAAATGAGAGAAGACAGCACTTTTAGAGAAACAGTATTCAAATCTCTAACAAAATACTTCAAGAAGAAAAACAGTGAAAGCTCAGGAGCAGAAAAAAACTGGAAAAGCTTACAAAAGGCAACAATTGAAAAACACGTGCCACTAAAGAAAAAAAAACCCAAAGAATGGATAAAATCTAATATTCTTAGAATGATGGACAAAAAAAATGAAAGGGGAAGACCAGGGCAGGTATACTAATCTGCAAAAACAAATAAGAAACAGCGTACAACAAACCTAAGAAGAAAAAATGAAAGCCAAATGTCTCAAAATAGAAAACCTGCAAATAAAGTATGACCTGTTCAGCTGCACATAAAAGAAGCAAAGCGGTAGATTGATAGACGCAGTTGGAAATGAGATTACAGAGATTGAAGAAAAACTATCAACCTGAAAAGAATATATTAAAAACTTATTTGAAGACAATTGCCCAAAACATCACTGCATGAATAACATAGATACCGGACCGTATATTACAAAAAAAGAGGTTCAAAAAGCCATAGACACAACAAAAACTGGAAAAACAGTAGGTCTAGATAAAATACAAGCTAAGATTCTGAAACTATTTAGCAAAGAAGGTATAAACACTCATGCCCGCCTATATAATATGGTGTATGGTACGGAAAAAATACCTACAGATTGGCTCCACTCCACTTTTGTCACTATTTCAATAAAACCAACAGCAAAACAACGCAAAAAATATTGGACCATAAATATGAGTCATAGACTTAAGATATTTCTTAAAATTATACATAATAGAATATACCAACAATGTGAAGCACACATCAAGGAAATACAGTTTGAGTTTCGCAATGCCGTAGGTACCAGGAAAGCACTTTTTGCATTAAACGGTCTGAGTCAGCAATGTAGAGACGTCAACTGCGATGTATACCTATGTTTTATTGACTTCAACAAAGCTTTTGACAAGTTAAAACACAAAAAACTGATCAAAATACTTAAAAAAAACGAGAGCTGACGACAAAAACAATTGCATTATAGCAAAACTATACTGGCAACAAACAGCAGAAGTAAGAGTAGAAGACCATAAAACAATAAAAAACAAAAATATATAGAGGTGTGCGGCAAGGGTGTGTGATCCCGCTAATGCTTTTTGATATATACTCAGAAATTTTTTTTATTGAAGCACTAGATGGAATGGAGGAGAAAATTATAATCAACAATAAACTCTTTAATAACATCAGATATGCAGATAACTTAGTCATTATGGCCAGTAGTGCCAAAAGACTCCAACTTATAATGAAAAAGATCAAATCCACTAGCGAGAAATACGGAATCTGTTTAAATATAAAAAAAAAACCAAATGAATGTTAGTCACTAAAAACAATCCACCACCGGTAAACCTGACCCTCCAACATACCTATCAAACAGGTTAACAAATACCCCTACCTAGGCACCTGCATAAATCAACAGTGGGACCATTCTAAAGAAATAAAATGCAGAATCAAGAAAGCAAGAGCTGCATTCACACAAATGAGTAAAATATTTACCAGTTCAGATCTGACTCGGCATCTTAAAATCAGAATGATACAATGCTATGTTTTTTCCACTCTGCTGTACGGCGCAGAATCCTGAACACTAACAAAAGATTCGGAAAGCAGACTAAAAGCTTTTGAGTAGTAGACGTACAGACGTATACTGATGATTACATAAATGAATCAAGTGGCTAATGAGGAGGTTCTTTGGAAAGTTAGAAAAAAAATTAAAATAATGATGACCTTGAAAGCCAGAAAACTAAATTACTTTAGACATATTATGAGACACAAAAAAAAGGTATAGAATACTTTAACTTATTTTGAAATAAAAGGTGCTAGGAAAAAAAGATCCAGGGAAGAGAAAAGTTTTCTGGCTTAAAAATCAGCGCCAGTGGTTTGGAGTAACCACAATCCAAGTATTTAAAAGATTCGTTGACAAGGTGAAGATAACCATAATAATCGCCAATATCTACAGTGGATAAAGCACGGAAAGAAAAAGAAGATTTTTTGGTTCTTTATTGCCTTTGCCATAGATTCAAAGGTTATATAGTCAAATGCTTCTTCAATATCCAGAAAAACACTCAAAGCTATTTTTTTGCAATGGATGATGGATGTTTTGCTGAATAGCTATACACCAGAGCTACAGAATTTTTTTGTTTAGATGTCAAGCTGATTGGTTTGTAGGATTTAAATACTCTTTTGACCGATTTTCAACTGCCCGGTATTTGTAAAAATGGTAAGCTTGTTTTGAGGGTCTTCAATAGAAGCTTTCTTATAACTTTAATCATTGTCTGTGGCATGATGAGATAGATTCTACCGACTCATTGATCTGGCAATTCCAAGTCCTCTGGATTTAAAGCTTCCATCCAAATGTGTCTGCAGCAGCTTTTGCAGAGTGCTCTTGACCAAATCTGTGTATATTTTGTTTTTGGTTAGCAGTAATCTAGAAATTTTTTCTATAAAGAAAATATGTTATTTATATAAGCATAATAAAATTTTAAGTCTCTGAGAATTTGGTCGAAAAGTGTTTGAGGTTTCTTCTTTGTTCTCTAGTTACTTTTGTAATGTTCTTATCTTATTGTTTTATTTTTTCCATAATTTTATGTATCTTAAACATAACTTTTTTTTTCTATTTTTTTATGTCACTATTGGTTTTGTTTGTTTTTTTTTTCTCAATACTTTTTTCTCTTTTTTGTTTGTTTTAGTGATGCTATTGTTTATTTTGCTTATGTTTTGGTTTAGTTTTGATTTTTTTTATTAAATTGTTGATTTATTTTCAGTTTTTAATTTATATTATTTAAAACAAAACTTTTGCTTTTAGTATGTTTTTTATTGTTTTTATTTTAACTATGTAATTTAAATATAAATGCGGATTTCTCTGCGTTTCCTTCTGTTTTGTGCTCTTCTTATATGTCGGTTTTATTCTCAATTACTATAGCAGTTTTATTTGTTTAGAATTTTATACTAGCTGCGTCCAGAACGACTTATCAGTTACAGACGTTGAGTTATCAATCAAATATAAGCATATAAGTCTTTTTTAGTGGTTTAATTTAGACTGTTGCCAACTGTGTAAACTTTCACCAACTACATAAGGCCATGTATGAGTGAAGTGGTACGAAAAATATTTTTTTTATGTTGCAATTTAGGAATCGGTTCTTTAACATAAACTCAAGTCCTCTGATTTTTTTTAGATTTTTTGTGCTACCCAGTGCCGAGATATTTAGAGTACAACTTTCAAAAATGTGAATTTTTTGACTTTTTTGCAATTTTCAATCGCCTGTAACTTTTTAGGGATTTATTTTGCAAATTATTAAAGATAACATTTTAAAACTGATTAAAAATTCTAAAAAAAATGTGTTAGAGACATTTCAGTTAATTTTTAAAATGTTTTTATTCTATTAAAAACAGATTAAAAAAAAAGATATTGGGTATTTTTAATTTTTTGTTTAATAGGTCAAAAAAATACTTTTATATGTTATTGATATACTCTGAAATTTTTAGGATGGGCAATAAAGAACTTTTCAAGAAATCAGCGATTTAATTTTTGTAAACGATTATGCAATCGTCGCGATTTACACCTATTGCTTTAAATTATTTTAGTTAATTTAAATAACAGTTTTGTATTAACAATCGGCTTTGACGTAGATGATCCAGCGAATATGAACGCGTTAGAATAAATATAACATTAATTCAATCGAGTCATTTGGCAACGCTGGATCGATGTCAAATAAAGTGAAATTCGTACAAATAATGGCATTTACACTTAAATTGAATTTTTTACTGCTTTTTCAAAAACAATCCAATAAAATAAGCAATTGCAAATAAACTATTCAAACATTGTATACAAAGATTGTAATCATAATAGAAACAAATTATTATGCAACTACGGTCTACCGTAAATATAACATTATAGCACGATAAATTCAATCGCGTCATCTGGCAACGCTGGATCGATGACAAATGATGTGAAATTTGTACAAATAATGGCATTTAAATTAAAGTAAACGTCAAATTTTACAGCTTTTATATCTCTTTGTGAAAGTTTATGTTAATTTGTAAATTTATTTGACATTTTTTGGGTTCTTCAGTTAATAAATAATTTTTTTATTATAATGTTCAAAATAAAGAAACAACAACTTTGGAACAACCTTTGTTCTTATTTATTTAAATTAGAAAACAGAAAGTGTGCAAAAACTAGTTTAAGAAAACCGACATTGGATATGATTAAATATTTAAATCTAGGAGATGACATGAAACTTTGCTCTGTTTGCTATAAAGATACAAGATTAAGAACTAAAACTATAGTTGATAATATTTCAGGTAATTATTAGTTTTTATATATGTACATAATTTTTTAATCTGCTAACAGATCATATCAATAAATACTTAGGAGAAGTCTCAAATTCTCAAATATCGATTATTTCAAAAAATTCAGAGTATACAGGAGAGATTGCGACTTTAGAAATCAACAATTTTAAAACGTTAGACTTGGATGAACGTCCTTCATCATTTAATTTAAAAGACGTTCAAGATCACGTTGAGTTTTTTAATAATCTCAAGACAATTTTTGAAAATCCAACTACAACAAGGATTTAAAAAATAGAACTTTTGACGTTATCGCCATCGCACTGGAGTGCTTACAAAATAACAAGAATTTTTGGAGTCTCACACAGAATTGTAAAAGCTTCTCAAAAAGTTTTAGAAGAGAGTGGAATATTAGGTTCACCTAATCTAAAACCAGGTATATTATTTTGACCATCAGTCTACTTGTCATTTATTTGATAAACTAAGTTTGTACTTATAATCATAGGAAAAATACTAGACGATGAAACAAAAGAGAAAATTATTAACTTCTATTTAAAAGATGATGTTAGTTTACAAATGCCTGGTAAAAAAATTTTTGTCACTACTAAAAACGATGCTGGGGATAAAATAAAAAATCAAAAACGATTACTCTTGGAACCACAGAGATATTTATGCTATGCTAAAAGAAGAAAAACCTGATTTGAAAGTTGGTTTCTCGACCTTTGCCATCTTACGACCGATTCAATGAGATTTTGTCAAGAGCGCTGGCACTCATATTGTTTGCGTGTGCACTATACACCAAAACGTCAAATTATGTATATTAGGTAAAACAAATCACTCATGTGTTATTAATTAATTATCAATTTTTCAATAACAGGTGCAAATCTAAAAGCTTTAACTCAAAGCAAAAAACATGAGATTGCTACATATCAAGACTGTTTGAATTTAATTACGTGCAATATTCCAACAGAAAGTTGCTATTTTTTTAAATGTGAATTGTGTCCAGGATATACAAAATTACGTACATACATTGAGAAACTGTTTGATTTAAATGAGGTTGATTCTGTAAGTTTTAAGCAATGGGTCAACACGCCGTACTGTACACTCGAAGCAATTACTAAAGATTCAACGGAATTTATTGAATACTTTTCCGAAAAAGTTCATGTCCTTTTGACACATGCTTACATCGCAAAACAGGAATCAATATTTTTGAGAGATTTAAAAACAAAAATATCTGAGACAGAATTTATTGTTATTATGAATTTTTCTGAAAATTATAGTTTTGTTGTACAAGAGGCTGCACAAGGATTTCATTGAAATAACAATCAAGTTACAATTTTTCCTGTCGTGGTATATTACAAGTCCAGAGAAGGAAACCTTTTGTATAAAAGTTATATTATTACCTCTAACAATTTAACTCACGACAATGTTGCTGTTCATACATTTATGAAGATTATAATTCAAGATTTAAAAAACAAATTTAAAATTATTAAAAAAATTCACTATTTTTTTGATGGAGCGCCGCAACAATTTAAAAATTATAAAAATGTTTTTAACTTATTTAACCATAAGAATGACTTTAAAATTGATGCAGAATGGCATTTTTTCCCAACAGCGCATGGCAAAGGACCAAGCGACGGACTAGGTGGAACCGCTAAGATAAGCAAATCTTAACGCCCCAACAACTTCATGGTTTTTTTCTGTCATCTGAACGGTTGAAAAATATCAAGTTTTTCTTTTCTCCGGCTTCTGATTATACTTTCAATGAAAAGAAATTTTTTCAACGATTTGTTAATAAAAAACAAATTAATCATATTCAGCAAAAACATCATCTAATTCCGACAGAAGATGGTATGTTTTCAAAAAATTACTCTTCAACTAATAATTTCTTTTTTACAAAACTAAAATAGTGTGCTATAGAAGTTTTTACAATTTACAGTATAATAAATAAACGAATAAATGTAATTACATAGAAGTTATATTTTTTTTTATTATGAAAAGCTTATTTGACAATAAAAATAAAAAATAAGAGGATATAAGTATTATTTACAATGCACAATACTTAAAATAATATAGTCATTATTTTTGTTGTTAAAGGCTGATTTCTTAGAAAGTTCTTTATCGCCTATCCTCAAAATTTCAGAGTATATCAATAACATATAAAAGTATTTTTTTGACCTATTAAACAAAAAATTAAAAATACCCAACATCTTTTTTTTTATCTGTTTTTAATAGAATAAAAAATTAACGAAAATGTCTTTAACACATTTTTTTTAAACTGTTGATCAATTTTAAGCAATAAATGTTATCTTCAATAATTTGCAAAAAAAAATTGCTAAAAAGTTACAGGCGTTTGAAAATTGCAAAAAAGGTAAAAAATTGATATTGTTGAAAGTTGTACCCTAAATATCTCGGCACTGGGTAGCACAAAAAATCTAAAAAAAATTAGGGGATCAGAGTTTATGTTAAAGAACCGATTTCTAAAGTTAAGACATAAAAAAAAAAATTTCGTATTACTTCACTCATACATATGTATTTTATCATGTTTTTATTTTAATTGTGTAATTTAAATACAAATGTGGATGCTTCTTTTATACTAACTGCGTCCAGAACAACTTATCAGTTACAGACGTTGAATTATCAATTAAAGATAAGCAACTGTGTAAACTTTCTCCGACTTCATTAACATAAGATAAAAAACAGGTTTAAAATTATACAACATTAATTTTAAAAGTATAAACATTTAGTAGTATATTATTGTAGTATATTAAGGATCAAAAGCAGAAAAGCTATATTTGCAGCACGCCAATGTTTGCTGCACGAGCCATGCATCATTTCCGAGTAATAAGCAATCAAAATTTGAAAAAATAAAGTTTTTGAGTTTTCTTACAGTTTTTGATCGTTTGTAACTTTTTAGGACTGATTGCATTTTTATGAAAAAATTATAAAAAACTTTTTTCTTCAAAATTATCCAAAGAATAAGTTTTCATAACCAAAATTTTTTTTCTTGAAATTTGAAAATTTAGTAAAACTTTAAAAAACAGTATAGCTTTGTTTCCATATTTGAAGAAATTTAGTTTCATTCAATGAAGCATTGAAAATTAGGTGCAATGGCTTTGCAATAGAATAAATGCACTTTTTTAACAGTAAAGAAGGAATGCCGTCGGGTCCAACGCTTAAATTACATTTAAGGTTTTCAATTTCCTTAAAAACATCACACAAACTAATATAAAATTTTGAATGTATTACGTTATTATAAAAATTAAACAATGGAGTTGGATGAGTTTCGTTATCATAGACTAAAGAAAAAAAATCTGCAAAATTAGTTACAAAGTCTTTCCCATTATTACAAGTTTGATCTTTATAATGCATTGTGGCTGGAAAACCATTAGTTTTTTGTTCTCATTAACAAATCTCCAAAAATGTTTTGGATTATTTTGAATTTTTCTTTCAGTTTGTAAAATATTTTGCTCGTAATGATGTGCACTGAGATTTTTGCACGTAGTACGAATAGATTGGAATTCATTATAGTCCGACAATAGTTTTGAAGATTTATAACGTTTGTGTACAGTTTTCTTGAGTTTAGTAAGTGATATCAATTCTTTGTTGAACCAAATAAAAAAATTGCTTTCACGCCACAGTTTTTTAGGGACAAAACAATCAATAACATAATCGATTACAGAGTAAAATACATCAAGACACATATCAATATCACAGTTATAAAATAGTGCAGTTCAATCAACATTCAACAAATAATTATTAATTGCGTTGTAGTCGGCAAGTTTAAAATTATTAAAAACATAATTACAATTTAAAATATCACAAGTAGTATCACATTTTATAGTTAACAAGTACGCAGTATGGTGTTGGCTTAAATTTAACAAAACATCTACAGCTTCTATAACAGAAATATCACAATCGTTAGTAAAACATAAATCTAAAAACACACCCTCACTATTAGGAATAGAAATGCATTGTACGCAGTTTAAGAACCCAAATGAATTAGCTACTAAATGAGCAGGGTAACTATCATTACAAACTACTCCTATACCTAAATCATTGTTAACTCAAGATGCTGCAGGTAGATTGTAATTGCCCAATAAAACTAGTTTACTGCTTGGAAACTCGTCGGCAAAAGATTTGACGGAATAACAATGGTCAAGATATTTGTCACTAGTTGAATTAGGTGGTAAATATACCGCACAAATTATATAAGACACAAGATTAAACTTAACAGTACAAACAAATGTTCAACACTAATAAACGTGGGGTAAAGTAATACAGATTTGAGATGAGTTTTGATAGCAATTAAAACACCACCTCTGTTTAGTATAGGGCTTGTAAGGGCCAAGCGATCACACCTAAATAAATGATAACCTTTTAGATTTAATTCAGAGTCACTGATGTCTGGAGAAAGCCAAGTTTCAGTGAAAACAATCACATCGTAGTCTGATACGGCTACATCTAGCAAGAGTTTCTTGAGTTTAGTTTTTACACCCCCGACGTTTTGGTAGTAGATGGAAAAGCCGTTATCATTCCTGAAGATGGGTCCAAGCTGTTGACAGGATTTAGGCTCCGAAAATCCATTGGAGATGAAGCAGGAACATTTTGTAAACGACCCTTTTTTGATGTTAGCTGGCCAAAAGTCCTTGCAAATAATAGCTCGAGCATGGTCGGCTGGAACCGAGACTTTAAAGCTACTGTAGCTTTCAGATTGTACAGCTAAATCTACAGCGTCGATTGAAATATTGGGGTATTTCAATTTAATGTAGTTAATAACATCGGATTTTTTAGTTCCGCGTTAAAGTTTTGAGACATGTATATATGAGTTTGGCACATATGCCTTCAACTTATCGTTACTTAGACCACAACCAAAAATTGTTGGGGTTTTAGGTTGAACTTTCTGTTTAGGTTTTGTTTGAGCAGTAAGGGTTGCAAAAGAAGAAGAATTATTAATTACAGAATTAATTTCATGTGGAAGCAATTGAATTTCCTCATTAATAGTTGGTGTAACTACACAAAGCATAGATTCTTGAACACGAGTTTTGTATTCAAGTATTACTTTATTTTTGTCTGCAATCTTCTCTTTAAGATACAATACTTTATCTAATAGCAATTTATTGTTAGACCGAACTAAATCTAACAAAACTTGATATAGTACGATAGTCTCTTTATAAAGCCATAGTTACGCTACTAAAAATAATTAAGCTAAATAATATTTCCAAGTGAAAATAAATAGCATTAAATATTGGAAATACACTGGCAAGCAAAAATATAGATCAATTTAAAATTGTGACTTAGATTTGAATTTTTTTGTTTTAACCTTATGTTAGCAAATTGTAAACAATTCTACTATATTTTTCACACTAAATTAAAAATTCAATGTTGAATTGTAAAGCATATTTATTGTTTTTAGTGCGTATTTTGGAAATATCACAAATTTACAGTTCAGACAAAGTTTAAATTTTTGTTTCTTAGACTACCCCACCTCTCTTGCATAAGTGACTGCATGAAGTCTAGCAATAGCAACAATCTTAGCTCCTGAGCAGTTTCTGGAGCAGGTGTATGCTTACAAATACTTTGTTTCAATTTATTTTAGACATGTTCTATGGGATTCATGTCCAGGCTGAGAACTCGCCAATTAAACCGCAAAGTTTCCACTTTATTCAGATAATCTTTGACAATTCTGGCTACGTGAGGTCTAGCATTATCTTGCATGAAAATGCAGCGTTTGCCCATAGTTGACATGAAAAAAACTCTATATTGTATCTGTGAGCTGTCGGGGAACCATTTTCTCAAAAGACCAACTCTGTGCGTGCTTTGGTAGAAATTTCTGCTCAAACCATAACCGACCCAGCGCCAAATAAAAATCGCTCATTAATACAAACTAAAGCGTATCTTTCTTTGCGTCTTCTCTACACTTTCTGACGTCTGTCTAACCTCTTGAAGCAAAAGCGTGACTCATCTGAAAACAATACCTTGCTCTAGTTCTCATTATTTCACGCCCAGTGATTTTGAGCAATAGCCAATTTTGCAACACGATGTCGGCGTTGTAAAGGTAAACCTGTAGTCATCTTTCTACAAGATAATCCAGCAGCCCGAAGCCTTTTTCTAACAATCCAATTACTAACATTTACATTTCTAACTTTATTGAGTTAATTTTGTAGATAAACTGTAGAAGCTATTTAATTCCCCAAACTTGTGGGCACCAAAGAACTTAGTAACTTTTTTTGCCCAAATCTTGATTTTCTGGTTATCAAGCTAGTATCCAAGTAATCCTGATACACTTTTTGTACAGCATAAAGGCTTTTATCAACAATTTTTGCAGTTTTACGTTTTCCGCGCCTATCTTTAATCAACGTTATAATTCTTGACACAACAAAGGTTTAAAGGCTTTATGACGTGTTAAGTACAGTACACCGTGTGAATGACAAGTTTTGCACAAAAAAATCAACACTACAACAAAATGTAGGCTTTCAATTAGAGCAAAATTTATAATGTCATAAAAGTCTGTAACAAGGTGATAATAACTGACAGATAGATAACATTTGTCAGGAAATGAATTATTAAAACCAACTTTAGTTTACAAGTTGCAAACATAAAGTTAAAACAAAAAAATGACCTCTATTTTTTGCTTGCCAGTGTAGATTAAATCTAATTGATCGTTAAAGAAGAGCTTTACAAGTTATTTAAAAAAACCATTTAAATTTAAAATTCAGAAACTTTATGTTTATGTAGTTAATGAAAATAGAAAGTTAACAAAAGTCTATAACAATCCGTTCAGAAAGACTCAGCTACTTATCTCTTATTGATAACTTAGCATCTGCAAACTGATAAGTCGTTCTAAACGCAGCTAATATTACTTGTTACTTTAAATCTAAATATGCTATACATTTTGTTAGGATGACATACGTATGAAACCAAGTCCATTAACTGGTGCAATTCCAAAATCGCCAATACCAAAAAATACAAAGCAACATATAAAACGTTTTCAAAAAACACAAGTTAAGGCAAAGGATTTATCTTTAGTAGAAATTGAAATGGTAAGTTTACTTTTTTACAATTAAATGTTGCCCTTAATTAATAACTGTTGTGTTGCTTATATAACATTGTTAAAAATGTGGAATGATTTAGTTTCCATTTGCGTAGCTTGAATTTATTGTTTCTAAGGGCGAAATTACAATAGTGGTTGAACTCACACATACGTAGATTTATGTTAACTGTGGATTAAAATATCTGGATAGCTAACTGGCGGAAATGGGCAATTAACGTTTTAACTAGCAGTTTATATAACCTTAAATGTTATGACAGTTATTACTTATAAGAAATGAGTGTATTATATGTATTAATAGTGATTACTGGCAACTTACTATTGTTTATAAGGAGCTATCCATATTTATTAATTTGCATTTTTTTTGTTGTTAGATATTCAATATATTTAATAAATCAAATTTTAATGTCAATTTTTTGACACGTCAATTTATAGGTTAAGATTTTAAATATTTTGTTGACATAAAATATAGGGACGATTGTAATACTAACTAGCGATTTAAATTTTAACTAGCAGTTAGTAAACTTGCAGTTTAAACCACTATTGTAATATTGGCGCTTAGAGACTTCCTAACGTATCACTGTTATCTAAATAATAGTTTTAGCTTTGGTAAAATAATTATTGACATAAACTCTGCTTTTTTTTGTAAAGCCAAGTTTATTTTTTGTTAGAATACATTAATTTGCTATTTTTTAAGATTTTTCTTTTTAAATGTAACTAGCAGTTAATATGTTATACATTTTATTAGGATGATTTACGCATAAGAGCAGGCCCTTCTAAACGCGTTGTCACAAAACCTCAACAACAACAACAACAACAACAACAACAACAACAACAACAACAACAACAACAACAACAACAACAACAACAACAACAACAACAACAACAACAACAACAACAACAACAACAACAACTACAACAACAACTACAACAACAACAACAACAACAACAACAACAACAACAACAACAGCAACAACAACAACAACAACAACAACACCAACGTTGGTTAAGAACACAAGCATCAATTTTAGAAGAATTTAAATTGGTAAGTTTACTTTCTTACATTTAACATTGTTTTGATTATTAATTGTTGTGTTGTGCTTATACAGGGTGTTAGGTAAACATGCGGCAAACATTTAAGAAGTTATTTCTTAGCTTATTCTAGAAATATTTTCTTTTATGATGATTTCTGAAAAACCCCTTTGTTTTGAGGATACAGGGTGAACAAAATTTGCGACCATATTTGATATTTGTTGAAATCATTAATGTAAATAAAAATATTGCGTGCGCCAATGAGTATATTAAGTACAAAAAATTGTTAACTTGAAATGACTGTTTTATCTACTAATGTACAAGTGGGTTTCATTTGAAGACGTCTCGTCATTGATTATCACATGTATCAGTTAGATTAAGTGACATTTGGCAGTTCATCGTGTTTTTAATAGTTAGTGAATTCATCTACCATAAATTACTATACAAACGTCAAAATGACTGATATGCATTTTATGTATGGATTTGCTGATGGCAATTTGTTACAAGCTAGACAGAGATTGTACATTAAAAAGTTTCCTGGCCGTAATATCCCCGACCAAAAAATCTTCAAAATCATTCATCGACGTCTTTGTGAAACGGGCACATTAAAACAAAATAAACGGCTAGGAAGATCAATTACAGTAAGAACGGTACAACTACAACAGAATGTGCTGAACATAATAGAGGAAGATGCAAGTAATTCTACGCGGAAAATTGCTAATACTTTAAATGTAAGTTTTTGGACAGTTTGGAAAATTCTTAAGGGCAGTATGTTGTATTTATAGAATAGCGTTTGCAAACATTAGTTCTAATCCCTTAATTCTTGACTTTTTACTGATAAAAACAGTTTTTTTAAGAAATGCAATAAATTTTTTTTATAAAAACCATATGTGAGATGATAAAAATTCGCATCAGGTATGTGAAGATCGTTTCAACATCAGTTCTTCTTAAATGTTTGGGTTGGAATTGTGGGAAACTGTCTAATTAGACCAGTATTTCTACCAGTAAGACTTACCGGCAAAGTGTATTACAACTTTTTGGAACACTTACCTTACCTTAATTTCTGTATGATGTACCATTGGCAACAAGAATTGCCATGTAGTTTATACACAATGGTGCACTACCACATTTCAGTTTGGTCGCTTGTAATTATTCAACAGCAACATACGGAGATTGCTAGATTGATCGAGGTGGACCACACGCATAGTTTGCTCAATCCCCAGACTTAAACTCCTTAGATTATTTTTATAGGACTATCTGAAGTTATTTGTTTACAATACTTTAGTGGAGAATTTAGACAACTTGCAAACTTGGATAATTGCTTGGTGTAATTCAATTAGAAACAACCCTGGTGTGTTTGAAAAAGTTTGGCACTCAATGACGAGAAAATTGAATGCTTGTATCTAGGCTAAAGAAAGTTATTTCAAACACTTATTGTAGATTCAGCAACTTTACATGTTCTTTTTGATAATAAAATGTTGTAACTGTTTTAAATTTTGTTTACCCTGTATTTTTGAAACAAAAGGGTATAACAAACATATAGTATAACAAATATAAGTGTACTGTGACGGCGTATAATTCTCAACTGTCAAAAATATACACAACACAATATATATAAAACTAATTGTCTCAATAAAATAAATACATAATTTAACACATTTTGTTAGGATGATTCACGCATAAGAACAAGCTCATCTCAACGCTTTGCAGCAAAACTTCAAAAACAACAACTTTGGCTAAAATCGCAAGTAAAGGCACAAACTTCAATTCCGGAAGAGTATGAATTAGTAAGTTTACTTGTTTACATTTAAAAGTTTTTTGATTATTAATTGTTGTGTTGTCCTTATATACAGGGTGTTTCAAAACATGTGTTGAAAAATAAAGAGTGGAAGAAAAAAGTCCCTTTAACATAGTTCTGCAAACGCAACGTTTTCGAGATACAGGGTGCAAAAAACATTTTTTTTTTAATATTTTGAAGATATTTCAGAAACGAAAAGAAAAAGTAGCAACATGATCACAAAACCTTTATTTTAGAAAACTAAGCCATAATATAAAAAACAAGAAAAATCTCAAAAGTTGTTGAAAATGACTTCTTCCTACGGTAACGCAGGCTTCCAATTTATGTCTTAGTGACTGACGTACCCGTTGAAAAACTCCTGGAGTGTTTCGTATCGTATTGCAGGATGCAATAATGCAATTTTTTAGTTCTTCATCAGTATTAACTGATGTAGTGTAAACTAAACTTTTTAAGTAACTCCACCAAAAAAAAAATCCAAAACATTTAGATCTAGAGACCGAGAAAACCAAGGCTGTGTGCATCCTATCCAACGGTTCCTATACTGTTCATTTGAGAATTTACGCGCAATTAAACTAAAATATGCAAGAGCACCATCGTGCATGAACCTCATTTTGTTTCTTAATTGAACCGGAACGTCTTCCAAAAGTCCTGGCAGCTCTTCTTCAAGAAAATTACAATATGATTGACTATTTAGCCTAAACGGCAAATAATATAGACCTATTAAATGATCTCCTACAACACCTGCCCAAACATTAACGGAAAATGTTTGTTGATGGTGGCCTTCCATTATGGCATGTGGATTTTTGTCGGCCCATACATGATTATTATGGAAGTTCATAATCGCATTGCAAGAAAAATTTGCTTTGTCCGTAAATAAAACTTGTTCTAAGAATCAAGGATTTTGCGCAATTCTTTCTTGAAACCATTGACACATAGCCAATTTTTGTAGAAAATCTGTTGGTAAAAGGGCTTGTACTTGCTGTATGTGATAAAGATATAACATCTGGCTTTTTATTATTCTCCACACTGTAACGTGACTAAGGTTTAGGTTTAAAGCTATTCTTCTAGTGCTAATTGATGGATTGTCTTCGATTTTTTAAAGAATATCTTTAATTTGCGGAGGTAGCAGGCAAGGTTTGCCATTTCCTGCAGCTCTTTTATGTACACTTCTAGTTTGATGTAAACGTTTGTGAATACAAATGAATGTTTTTTCATTTGATACCTGTCGGTTTGGAAACCTTTCTTGATAAATTCAATAAGCTTTTGCTGCATTTCTCTTGTCAACGCCATAAACAAAATGCATATTGCACATCTTGCTATCATTGTAATAATTCATTTAGCTATTACCACGCAAGCAAAATACTAAGAATGCTCAAATTAATTGGGTAATAAAGATAATAAGTTCCCGCGATATTGACTCCTTTTGAAAAAAGGTTATTTAACAACTAAACGACAATTGTCAATAGCTCAAATGCATGAAACAAATGCATGAACGTTGACGAATAGATCAAAAACAAATGTTTTTGTTAACAACAAAACATGTTGCTACTTTTTTTCATGTTTTTCATCATAAAATCTCGTATTTCTCTAAAACGGTTTACGGTTGACTAGAAATACCTTTTTTGTGTAGAAAATATTACTGGTACAATGTGCTTTTTGAATGCCAATTTCCCAAGTGTCATAAAAATTAGAGCTATAAAAACCTCACGTAATCCTAAAATCTTTGTCAATGGCACATGAAAAAAAATTAATAAACGCTTAAAAAGTAGCTTATATTAATGACGTGTACAAAAGCTGAGTTTTGTATCTCAAACGGTTTCTGAGATATCGTCAAATTCGGTGCGTTTGCGGAACTATGTTAATGAGAATTTTTTTTTTATAATTAGCTAACTAATTCCACCCTTTATTTTCCGACACATATTTTGAAACACCCTGTATAACGCTTCTTAAAATGTAAAATGATTTAATTCTTTTTTGTGTAGTTTGAACTACTTGATAACACCAAAAGAGAGGGAACGCGCATTTTGTTCAAATAAATAACATAACTATTTCAATGAATATTGCACATAAAAATATTTTTTAAAATAATACTTAATAATAAATACATAAATATTTTTTTTCTTCCGTTGCGAGCGCAAATATAATCTCTTTACAAAATACCAAGTCAAATGTTAACTAAACGCATAAATTACAAAACTTAGTTTTATGATATACCGTTAAATAAGCCAGATGACGCCGCCGTAATACACTAAAATATATTGACGCTGCGATTCAAGTTACCATCTAACGGTTTTGCCAACACAAAATTAATTATTTTAAAATTTTAGATATTTTTTTTAGATTTAACAAGCAGTTAATATGTTATATAATTTATTAGGATGATATAAGACCGGGCCCATCTAAGTTTGCAGTTCCAAAATTTCTTCTCTTCAAAAATACAAAACAACATAAACAACGTTTGCAAAGAATACCAGAACATCCACAAGATCTATTTCAAGTAGAACTTGATTTGGTAAGCTTACATTAAACATTTAAAAGTTGCTACGTTTAAATTTTGTTGATTATTTATTTATATCAAGTTGCTTAAAATTAAGAACAATTTAAGTTTTATTTGTGTAGTTTAAATTTACTGCTTTTTGCAGTTTGTTACCTCATCAACTGCTTTATTGCAACAGTTATTGACATTTGCTTTCTTGTCGTAGGTTTTTTCTATCTTAGGAGTTTTTGTGCGTGGTTTGTTATAATTTTCCTTTCCTTAGTTTTTATAATTTAGGGTGCATTTCTTCTCTTAGTTCCTATTAGTTTCTTTACTTTTTTGGAAAGATTGAAATTGTATTGATTTTAAAGCCTTTCAATTTTTTTGCATTTGTCAGACAGGTACTCTCCTCTTTTTTTATATTTTCCCATTTTCTATTGACGCTATCTAGTTAGGATGTTTCTCTAGCTATTTCCTGGATACTTGAGTTTATATCTTTTTTAGTTTGTTTTTTTTTATTAAGTTTTTCTATTGCAATTTTTTAAAATATTCTTTTTGTCTTTAGTTTCTTAAGTTTAAACTTTGCACTGGCAAATTTTTAAAAATTAATTTTTCAGATTTAACTAGCAAATAATAAAGTATAAATTTTGTTAGGATAATACACCATCAACAAATGCAGTTCCAGAATTAGATCTACTAAAAAATACAGAGCAACATAAACAACGTTTGAAAAAAGTAAAAATAAATGCACCGAGATCATCTCCAGTTGAATTTGTAAGCTTATTTTTTTACATTTAAAAATTACTTATGTTTAAATTTGTTTGATTATCAATTATTGTGTTGAGTTTATATAACTTTGCTTAAAATACATCAACAGTTCCGGCTTTAATAAAAAAATAATTAACAAACATTATTTGTAAAGTTTTTGCCAACACAATTTTTTTAAGATAATTTAACTAGCAGTTAATATGGTATAATTTTTATTAGTATGATACACGTACAACACAGGCAACATTTGAAGCTGCAGTTCTAAAACTTTCTATTGAAAATGTTAAACAACATGAACAACGTTTTCAAGAACAATCACCGGACCTACCACTAATAAAAGTTGATGAGGTAAGTTTACTTTTTTAGATTTAAATTTTTATATATATATATAAAATAGGTCGATCTAAGCCGACTTAGTTATATCCAAAATTGTCTCGTTTAGCCGGTAGAGGGCGTCAAAAATTTGTAAATATTAAAAAGAAATTACCTGTAACAATAATTTTTTAAGTGACCTTGTTGCTATGGCGTTTAATAATTTGACAATTATTGACAAATTGTCACCAGTCTATGAAATTTACTCAAGTAAACGATCAACATTCTTGAATTACAAGTTCATTTTACCATTAAAAATGGAAAATTATACAAACTCTCAGAAAGTTGACATGCTCCTGGCATACGGATTTTGTCAAGGAAATGGGCGTCAGAGAGTTAGGGTTTACATGGAGAGGTTTCCTAACCGTCGAATACCAAACCACCAAACATTTGCCAATATTGAGCGTCATCTTCGGGAAACGGGCAGTTTTGAGAAAAAGTTTGAAGGCAGGGGTCGTATGCGAACAACTCGAACTGTGGAAACAGAAGAGATGATTCTGGAAAGAGTTGAAGAAGAACCAAGTACCAGTACCCGTCTCTTAGAACGTGAGTTAAATGTTCCTAAAACGATTGTCAATGAGGTTTTAAGAGAACAGTTGTTACATCCTTACCACATACAAAAAGTCCAGGAACTTTTACCGACTGATCCCCCCATGCGGCTTACATTTTGTCAATTTATTAGAAACAAAAGAATCCTTGTTCCAAATTTTTGTAGAAAAATTATGATTACTGACGAGGCATGCTTTACAAGATCTGGGGTAACCAATCTGCACAACGAACATATTTATTCCGATGAAAATCCACATGCCATTAAAGTTGCACATCATCAGCATCAATTTAAAATTAATATTTGGGCAGGTATTATTGATCACTACCTTATTGGTCCCATTGTTATTCCAGACAGGTTAGATGGAAATATTTATTTAAATTTTTTGCAAGACACATTACCAATTCTTCTGGAGAATTTGCCCCTTTTACTTCGGAGGGAAATGTGGTATATGCATGATGGTGCCCCGCCCCATTTTTCCGTTGCCGTTCGGCAATACTTACATCATCAATATCCCAACCGATGGATTGGAAGAGGCAATGATGCACCAGTAAAATGGCCACCACGTTCTCCTGAGTTAAATATGTGTGACTTCTTTTTGTGGGGCGCTATTAAAACAGAAGTTTACAAGACTCCGGTAAACACACGCGATGATTTATTGCAGCGGATTTTAAATGCAGGCAACCATTTTAATAATCCCGAGACATTAGATAGGGTCCAATATCATTTTTTAAAGAGTGTTAATAAGTGTATTCAGCAAGATGGCGGTCATTTTACACATTTGCTTAAGTAATGTTTTTGTTTTACTTAGTTTCTTCCAATAGATACTTTCAACTTTGTTATACTTTTGTTTTTTTTTACGCCCTCTACCGGCTAAACGAGACAATTTTGGATATAACTAAGTCGGCTTAGATCGACCTATTTTGACGTCAGGAGTCTGTCGTCAAACGTTGTACACGTATTTTCCGGACACCCTGTATATATATATATATATGGCCATGTATGAGTGAAGTGGTACGAAAAATATTTTATTTATGTCGCAACTTTAGGAATCGGTTCTTTAACATAAACTTTGGTCCCATGATTTTTTTTAGATTTTTTGTGCTACCCAGTGCCGAGATATTTAGGGTACAACTTTCAAAAATGTCAATTTTTTACCTTTTTTGCAATTTTTAAACGCCTGTAACTTTTTAGGGAATTTTTTTTGCAAATTATTGAAGATAACATTTATTGCTTAAAATTGATCAAACATTCTGAAAAACCTAATGCTTTAAAATGTTTTTATTCTATTAAAAACAGATTAAAAAAAAAAGATGTTGAGTATTTATAATTTTTTGTTTAATAGGTCAAAAAAATACTTTTATATGTTATTGATATGATCTGAAATTTTTAGGATGGGCAATAAAGAACTTTTCAAGAAATCAACGATTTAATTTTTATAAACTGCCAAAAAAAAAACTACTACTCGTCGCGATTTACACCTAATGCTTTAAATTATTTTAGTTAATTTAAATAACCAGTTTTGTATTTACAATCGGCTTCAACGTAGATGTTCCAGCGATAATGAACGCGTCAGAATAAATATAACATTAATTCAATCGGGTCATTTGGCAACGCTGGATCGATGTCAAATAAAGTGAAATTTGTACAAATAATGGCATTTTCACTTGAATTGAATTTTTTACTGCTTTTTCAAAAACAATACAATAAAATAAACAATTGCAAATAATATATTCAAACATTTTTACAAGATTGTAATAATAATAGAAACACTTAAAAAAAAATTTGTGAGCTTAAATAACAAAACTTAACCAAAATAAAAGTAAACGTCAAAAATTACAGTTTGCTTTTATACCTCATTGTAAAAGTTTATGTTAGTTTGTAAATACGTTACTATATGCAATTGAAATTATTATGCAACTACGATCTACCGTAAATATAACAGTAATGCACGATAAATTCAATCGCGTCATCTGGCAACGCTGGATTGATGACGAATGAAGTGAAATTTGTACAAATAATGGCATTTAAATTAAAGTAAACGTCAAATTTGACAGCTTTTATATCTTATTGTAAATGTTTATGTTAATTTGTAAATTCAAAAATTTTGGTTAAAGTTATATAAAAAATTAAAAATTTAACTACATTGGAATAATCTGCATAACTGTTATCACTGGTCGCTGATTAGTGAGCTCAACAAATATTTTATACAAATTATTTTGGCTTTTTTTTAAGAAAACACAAAATTTTGATCATTTTGACATTTTTTGGGTTCTTCAGTTAATAAATAATTTTTTTATTATAATGTTTAAAATAAAGAAAGAACGACTTTGAAACAACCATTGTTGTTATATATTTAAATTAGAAAACAAAAAGTGTGCAAAAACTAGTAAGAAAACTGACATTAGATATGATTAAATATTTAAATCCAGGAGATGACATGAAACTTTGCTCTGTTTGCAATAAAGATGCAAGATTAAGAACTAAAACTATAGTTGATGATATTTCAGGTAATCATTAGTTTTCATATATGTACATAATTTTATAATCTGCTGACACTGTCAAATTATCAATAAATACTTAGGAGAAGTCTCAAATTCTCAAATATTGACTACTTCAAAAAATTCAGAGTATACAAGAGAGAGTGCTACTTTAGAAATCAACAATTTTAAAACGTTAGATTCGGATGAACGTTTTTTATCATTTAATTTAAAAACCGTTCAAGATCACGTCGAGTTTTTTAATAAGACAATTTTTAAAAATCCAACTACAACAAGAATTTAAAAAATACAACTTTTGACGTTAATGCCATTGCACTGGAGTACTTACAAAATAACAAGTATTTTTGGAGTCTTACTCAGAGTTGTAGAAGCTTCTCAAAAAGTTTTAGAGGAGGGTAGAGTATTAGGTTCAATATTATTTTGACCATCAGTCTACTTATCATTTATTTGATAAATTAATTTTGTACTTATAATCATAGGAAAAATACTCGACGATGAAACAAAAGAGAAAGTTATTAACTTCTATTTAAAAGATAATGTTAGTTCACAAATGCCTGGTAAAAAAAATTTTGTCACCACTAAAAACGATGCTGGAGATAAAATAAAAAATTAAAAACGATTACTCTTGGGACCACTGAGAGAAATTTATGCTAGGCTAAAAGAAGAAAAACCTGATTTGAAAGTTGGTTTCTCAACCTTTGCCATCTTACGACCGATTTAATGTGTTTTTGTCAAGAGCGCTGGCAATTAATTATTTATCAATTTTTCAATAACAGGTGCAAATCTAAAAGCTTTAACTCAAGGCAAAAAACATGAGATTGCTACATATCAAGACTGTTTGAATTTAATTACATGCAATATTCCAACAGAGAGTTGTTATTTTTTAAAATATGAATTGTGTCCAGGATATACAAAATTACGTACATATATTGAGAAACTGTTTGATTTAAATGAGGTTGATTCTGTAAGTTTTAAGCAATGGGTCAACACGCCGTACTGTACACTCGAAACAATAACAAAAGATTCAACGAAATTTATTGAATACTTTTTCGAAAAAGTCCATGTCCTTTTGACACATGCTAGCATCGCAAAACAGCAATCAATATTTTTGAGAAATTTAAAAACAAAAATATCTGAGACAGAATTGATTGTTATTATGGATTTTTCTGAAAATTATAGTTTTGTTGTACAAGAGGCTGCACAAGAATTTCATTGAAATAACAATCAAGCTACAATTTTTCCTGTCGTGGTGTATTACAAGTCCAGAGAAGGAAACCTTTTGCATAAAAGTTATATTATTACCTCTAACAATTTAACTCACGACAATGTTGCTGTTCATCAATTTATGAAGATTATAATTCAAGAATTAAAAAACAAATTTAAAATTATTAAAAAAAATCACTGGATGGATGGAGCGCCGCAACAATTTAAAAATTATAAAAATGTTTTTAACTTATTTAACCATAAGAAAGACTCAAAATTGATGCAGTATGGCATTTTTTTTA
The DNA here is from genome assembly GCA_963932245.1 of Tachinus rufipes. NCBI lineage: Eukaryota > Metazoa > Arthropoda > Insecta > Coleoptera > Staphylinidae > Tachinus > Tachinus rufipes. Next base: position 15,630,262 of record OZ010750.1, read on the forward strand.
ATAAATTGAATTTTATTTAAATAAATTATTTATCAATATCATTTCTAAAATTATTGTTAATTCTAAACTAATATATGAAATAGACAGTGAGTAAAAACATACTAAAAATAAAGTTGATTTTTTTGTACAGCAGTTATTTAACAGATCAATCTCTAAAAATATATAAAAACCTGTTTTATTTTATGTAAAGTTTTCCGTATAATTTAAATATTGCATAAAAAAATTACAATACTTAAAATAATTTTGTCATTATTTTTTTTTTCAATATTTTTCTTGATTACAAAAACGCTGATTTCTTAGAAAGTTCTTTACCGCCCATCCTAAAAATTTCAGAGTATATCAATAACATATAAAAGTATTTTTTTGACCTATTAAACAAAAAATTAAAAATACAAAACTTTTTTTTTATCTGTTTTTATAAGAATAAAAACATTTTAAAAATTAACGGAAATGTCTTCAACACATTTTTTTTAGAATTGTTGATCAATTTTAAGCATACATTTATTGCTTAAAAATCTTCAATAATTTGCAAAAAAAATTCTCTAAAAAGTTACAGGCTTTTGAAAATTGCAAAAAAGGTAAAAATTGACATTTTTGAAAGTTGTACCCTAAATATCTCGGCATTGGGTAGCACAAAAAATCTAAAAAAAATCAGAGGATCAGAGTTTATGTTAAAGAACCGATTCCTAAAGTTGCGACATAAAAAAAATATTTTTTGTACCACTTCACTCATACATGGCCATATGTATACAGAGTGTTAGGTAAACATGCAGCAACAATTCAAAGTTTTGATCCTTGGTTTATTGTTTTGAAAATAAAGAACAAACAAAATTTGCAACAGTTGCAACATTTTATTATCAAAAAGTACATGTAAAATTGCTGAATCTTTAATAAATGTTTAAAATAACTTTCTTTAGCCTGGATACAAGCATTCAATCTTCTTGTTACTAAGTGCCAAACTGTTTCAAACACACTAAGGTTGTTTTTAATTGAGTTACACCTACCAATTATCCGATTTTGCAAGTCGACCAAATTTTTCACTGGATTAGCGTAAACTAATGACTTCAAATAGCCCCATAACAAATAATCCAGAGGTTTAAGTTATTGTGTGGTCCACCTTAACCAATCCAGCAATCTCCGTATGTTGCTGTTAAATAATCACAAGCAACCAAACGGAAATGTGGTGGTGCATCATTGTGCATAAACCTCATTGCAATTTTAGTTGCCAATGGTACATTATCCAGAAACTGAGGTAGCATGTGTTTTAAAAAGTTGCGATACACCTTGCCGGTAAGTCTTCCTGGTAGAAATACCGGTCCAATTAGACAGTCGCCCACAATTCCAACCCAAACATTCAACGAGAACTGATGTTGAAAACAATCTTCACATTTCTAATGCAATTTTTTATCTGACCAAACATAGTTGTTATGAAAATTCCTTATTGCATTTTTTGAAAAACTGGCTTCATCGGTGAAAAGAATATGTGTCAGGAACTGATAAATTAAAACTAATGTTTGCAAAAGCCATTGACATAACGCAGTACGTAAAGGAAAATTAGCAAGTAGTAGTGCCTAAACACGCTGAATGTGGTATGAATACAACAAATTGCCTTTAAAATAAGTCTAAAATGTCTAATGACTTACATTCAAAGTGTTGTCAATTTTTTGCTTAAAACTACTTTCTCTATCATGTTTAGCACATTCTGTTTCATTTTGTTTTAATATGCTTGTTCACAAATACGTCGATAAATGTTTTCAAATGTTTTTTGGTTGGGGATATTACGGCCAGAAAGCCGTTTAATGTACAATCGTCTAGCTTGTAATAAGTTGCCATCAGCAAGTTCATACATGAAATGCATGTTAGTCATCTCAGCGTTCATATAGTGATTCATAGTAGAGGATTTCACTAATTATTAAAGACACGTCAAACAGCTAAACGTCCCTTAAACTAAACAACTGCGACCAATACAAGTGATGATCAATGACAAGACTTATTCAAATAAAATTCACTTGTACATTAGTAGATAAAGCTGCCGTTCCAAGTTATTGTTAACATTTTTTTGTTATTGACATACTCATTGGCGTACGCTATACTTTTATTTACATTAATGATTTCAACAAATATTGAATTAAGTTGTCACAAATTTTGTTTAACCTGTATCATCAAAACAAAGAGGTTTTTTAGAAACTATCATAAGACAAAACATTTTTAGAATAGGCCAAGGAATAACCCTTTAAAAAATTTTCGCATATTTAATTAACACCCTGTATATAAATATTACTTCTTGAATTTAACAAAAAGTTAAATAATAACAATATTAAGAGTTTTTTTTAGTAAGATAATGTACAATTTATTTACATCTGACCAACGATAGTAGCACGGTGGCTTAAATATGTTTAGCCAGCACTAGAGACGCAAAACTGTAGCAACTTTAATTTGAAACAATTTTGCGCTAACATTTATTGTTTCATCCAAATAAGAGTTTTTAGGTATTTAGTGTAGTTATGTGCAAAAAGTATATGTTCAATATTGTTGTTTTCAGAAATGCATACATTGAGGTTATGTAATGTTGGGAAAATAATATTATTTGTGCAAACATACAAGTATAATATTATTTTACCAACATTACATATATCCAATACTTTATATCAATAAACAAAAAAATTCAAAACATATTTGATACAATACTACTACATATTCAAACAGATATTATTTGACTATTAGACTGCTGAATTGTTTTGTTTCTATTTTCAATCTAGTTGGTGTCAGGCTAATAACTTACTACTTAATTTAAATAAGTGCAAAGTGCATTTTCTAGACGTCAGTGTACGGTGATTGGTGGTTACTCTCTCATATATGAAATGTTGTTAAGAGTTAACACTATTCGTAACTTAGGAATTACGTTTGATTCAAGCCTTTTATTTACACTACATATCGATACTTTAGTTAATAAGTTAATATTTTTGGCATATTAGCCTAAAAAGACTATTAATGCCGATTTTTTTTTTCTAACTATAAAAAAGTGTAAAATAATATGCTGTAAAATCGCATATTAAAAAATTAAATAAATAAATAAATAAATAGCAAAGATAAAATAAACTTTCACAAACTATTAAAAACAATAGCAAAAAATGACCAGATAATTCCAACAGTGTCTAGGGTGAAAAAGGTCCTAGACACTGCTAAATTTTACGATACACAAACATTAATCACAATAAATAAATAATTATATCTATATACTCAGTCTGCTTTGTCGAACAAGACAATCGCCAAACTGGGTGATAATTCAGACGCAATTCTTTGTTCCGAAAACTGCCGACAATCCAATAAGATATGACAAACAGTTAATGGGACGTTACAAATATCACAAACTGGGGGCATCTCAAATGCCAACAAATGCCTGTGAGTCCATCGACAGTGACCGATGCAAAGCCGCGTGAGGACAACCTTTTCTCTACGTTTTGGCCTGTATGACAAACTTCACGGTATAGTAACGCTTTTGGTACATCGCAGCTTGTTGTTTTGAATAGCAAACCACTCAGTTTGCCAGCTAAACAGCAGCTTTTGATGTAGAAAATTACAAATATCCTTAACACAAACTTTAGATGAAACATATTCAGCGCTAGTTATGGCCAATTTGGCAAGCGCATCAGCTTTTTCATTGCCACTGATAACTACGTGACTGAGAATTCAGACAAAGTTAACAGTGACATTTATCTGAAACACCTGAAGCAAAATTGAATGAATTTGCCTCAGCAAGTAATGATCAGGATATTTATCATCTATAACGTTTAATGCACTCAACCAGTCTGCGCTTAGTTGGATGTAGAGAAGAGCCTGATAGATAGCATACAGTTCTGCAGTATAAACACACCTAACACTTGGCAAGCCAAATGTAAACTACAGCTCATCTACCAGAACAGCACAACCCACACCGTCGTTACTTTTTGAGCCATCGGTATAAATCCAAGTGACATTTACGTTCCTTGCTTGAATTTTTGCAAATTCAGTTCGATATTTGACTGGTAAAGTTGAAGGTTTGCTCATTTTTGGTAATGCAATATTTAACCTTTGACGTTGAAAAATCTAAGGAAGATCGCGACAGTAAGACAGTTGGTATACATCAGGAAGTTGGAAATTCAGTTCCTGAAGTATAGTGTAATTTCTTACGGCAACCGGTTTTTGAGACCATATCCTAATGTTGCATAGATTGTCGAGACCATTATTGTACACGACAAGAAACGTTGCATGCAAGCGTTTAGCTTTTAATTTTGCGGCGTACTTAACAGTCAAGATTTTACGCCGAAGACAGAATGATGCTTTAGCTGCTTCACACAAAACACTAGCAATAGGGCTAGTGCGGAGTGCGCCAATTGCTAAACAAATTCCAGTATGGTGAGCAGAATCAACAATTCGTAATGTGGATAGAGCTGCGGAAGCATAGATTATGGAAGCATAATCTAGTTTTGAGCGCACCAAAGCGCGATGCAAAAGTAGCATTGTTTTCTAATCCGCTCCCCATGACTTTTTATTCAGCAAAACCTGAGAGCAAGTTTAGTGCCGGAACACATCTTGATCTCAGATTAATTAAATAGGGAAGCCAAGTTAACGCACGGTCAAAAGTGACACCAAAAAATCAAACACATTCCTGTACAAAAATAGGTTCTTCCCCAAGATATAATAAAGAGTCACCGTGTGGGGTTTGCTTTCTACAAAAATAAATAAACAACAATTTACTATTTGAAAAAGTAAATCCATTGTTATTAGCTTAAATCAAAATGTGATTGATTGTTAACTGAAGTTGACGTTCCAATGTTGGCATGTTTCTTGAGGCACAATAGATAGCTACGTCATCAACATAAATACATCCGCTTACCGGATGCTTGATGAACTGACTTATGCCGTTAATCGCTATTATAAATAGTGTTACGCTTAAAATAAACTCCTAAAAAATACCATTCTGTTGCTGACGTATACCCGAGATGCTGTCACCTACACGTACCTTAAATGAACGGGCAGTTAAAAAGCTTTGTATAAACAATGCCATGCTTCCGCAAATACCCTATGAATGAAGCATTTGTAGAACATTGTACTTCATGTCATATGCTTTTGCAATGTCAAAAAATACAGCAACCAAACAAGGTGATCAGTCGTAGAACAATGACGCCTTGAACTACATTGTATGTCAGCAACTAAACCTCTTGAATCTAATAACCAAGTAAGACGCTTATTGATCATTCTTTCTAGTAACTTGCATAAACAGCTAGTTAGAGAGATAGACCTATAACTTGTTGGGACCTTTTTATGTTTACCAGCTTTAAGTACTGGTACTATGATAGCAAGTTTTCACGAGTTAGGACAATACCCTGCAGACCATATCCGGTTATAGAGTGCCAACAATTGAAGTTTGGCAGAGCGACTTAATTGCTTAAGCATAGCATTGTGTATCAAATCGACACCTGGAGCAGTATTGTAAGCTTCAGATAATGCCGAGTCAAATTCCCAAACACTAAACGGTGCGTTAAATAATTCATCTTCAGCAGAGACAAATGACAGAACGTTTTTCTCCATGTTAATTTTAATATCTCAGAAATTTTCATCGTAATTATTATCGCTGAAAGCGTCAAAATAAACTCCGGCCAGGATATATAAAATGTCAAAGGGATTAATAATAATTTGATCACCCGGCAATAATCCACTAAAAGATAATGATGCGGTTTGGCCATAAATTTTTCTGACTTTTTCCCACACCTTCCTGACGGGGGTTTTCGTATTAATAGAAGTAACATATTCTGACCATGATTCTCTTTTAGCTTTTCTGCATGTTTTTCAAGCAACAGCTTTGTACTTTAAATAAAGTAATAGGTTATCTTCTGTTGAAGAGTGGTTAAATCTACGAAAAAAACAGCGTTTGTTCAGTTTAGCTTGCTCACATTCAAAATTCCACCAAAAAACGGGTTCTCTGCGAGGTTTTTCGAAAGATAACAAAATACTCGCATGTGCTGCCTGTATGATGAAATCGGTATAAGTTTAAATAAATTAAAATCATCGTAATCAAACACTTGAACAAACATATTCCAATTGGCATCTTTTATTCTCCAATTTTGATGACGGTTTTTATTAATTTCATGACCAAGCACGCAAATGAATATGGGAAAGTGGTCATTATCATAAAGATATTCCGAGACTCCCAATCCAGCAATGCTGCGATACTTGGAGAACAAATGGTAAGGTCAATAGTTGAGAATGATCTATTAGCCACGGAAAAGTAGGTATAGTTATTTTTATTTAAGATAACTAAATCCGTTTCTGAAAAAAGATTGGCCAAGTTACGACCTTGCACATAAGTTTGACTTGAGCCCCACATAGTGTTATGAGACTTATGAGCATTAAAATTGCTCATTAGCAGGAATGGGGACGGAAGTTGTTCAAGTAATTGATCAATCAAACTGACATTTGGCAAAATATAAATTGAGCAAATTGTCAGTGAGAAAGGGATATGTAGTTGAACGGCTACTGCTTCAAATGCAATGTTGACACGAAGTTCTTTACTGAAAATCGTATCACGAACCAATAAAGCCGTTTTACCCTAAGCAGGATGAACATTTGCACAATCATTTTTATAAATAGTATAACCACGAAGAATAACAGATCATTCAACCTTAAAATTTGTTTTCTGTAAGGAAACGCAGATAGGTAAATTTTCAGCTAAAAATATTTTAAAAAACTTGTTGTGTGAATTATATCCGTTGCAGTTCCATTGTATAATGGTTAAAACCGTTTTCAGAGTTATGTTGCGAACGTAATTTTAACTCTTTGTTTAGCGTTTTTTGTTTAACTTCTGAATTATCATCGGGAGGAGTAAAACTCCCACTAATTGGCATAATTTTATCTGTCAGAGTAGATGGCGCGGGAAGAACTTCTACATCCATCAACTCTAACGACACGTCAATATTGGGGTTTGTGAGCGCAGGATTGCTAGAAACCTGCACTTTAGGTGGCGGTAGCCTAGATTGAGCTTCCGTCTCTGCAGGCTTTGACTCGGACTGAGCTTTAGCCTATTTTGGCATTGACTTGGAAGTTGCCACCTTAATTGGTTTTGGCCCGATACGGCCCAATACCTTAGATGGTTTAAGTTTTAAATAAACCTTCATCTTAAGTGGTTTTGCTTAAAGTCCCACTCGTTGTAACCTTGGTCTGGATTGGACCGTAGTCAGTTTTGGTTTTGAGCCTGATGGGCCAACCGGTTTTTGACCTTTTACATTAAAGTCCTTATCTTTATTCAAAGAAGTTTCTGCAATAACAGTCAATTTCATAATTAGTGATTATTGAACAATAAGCCTTTCAACAATTGCAGCAAACAATCTAGAAAAGGTAAAAGCCGTAACTGCTCTATACCTCTTTTGAGCATCGAAGTAAGAAAGTTTGTCTGTTACTCTGATCTTGGCTATCTTTCTTTTTTATTTTATTTTTGGACAATCTTGGGAATAGACAAGATGCTTACCACCACAATGCACACATAAAGATGAACTGTTGCATGGATTGGGGTCATGTTTTTCCTTACTGCATTTTGCACATGTTGCAACACCTGATCACCTAACTGCAGTGTGTCCAAAACGTTGGCATTGGAAACACCTCATTGGGTAAGCAATAAACGGGCAAATCGGGCGAGTAACATATGCCACTTTAAACTCATCTGGGAGCTGTTCGGAATCGAATGTTAAAATCATAGATGTTGTATCTCTGACCTTACCATCCATTCTACGGGTTAGTTTTTTGATATCGATAACGCCTTGCGACAATAATTCTTGTTTGCATTTGTCAACAGTTGTGTATAACAACTCATACTATAAAATAATTCCCTTAAAAATATTTAAGGATTTATGCGGCTTACTGTCACCGCAATATTACCTAACGACGTGCATTCCTGCATTTTACTGCTCTGCATTTTATCTTTTACTTTAATAAGCAAAGTACCGTCTCTTAACTTCTTACACAATTTTAAGGTTCTATTAATAATATTGGAAATGGTCTTATAAATTAAGAAGGGAGATGCCTCCTTTAGACTCTGGCCATTTTCAGAACATTTAACAATTAAATACCTAACAAACTTTCTACTTGTAGTCATACTATCTTTTTTAGCTCTCTCGTCCGTAAACGGGCAAGATCGTTTGGTTAGAGGTTTAGAATCTACCATAATAAACTCCGTCAATTTTATCGCTCAATCTCCCCACCCACCACGGAGCCACATATGGGACGGTACATCACAAACTGATGCAGACGCCAGTGCTAATTAAACGATATCGATTTCATGAATGTAAATGAAAAACTTCCGCGAACACACAGAATACTACCAATCGCAGTACAGTTCATCTATCACCACATAAATAATTCTTTACCCTAACGTTAAACAAAACAAGCCGATTGATGAAAACTGGGTTAGGTTTAACCTTCCGTTTTACCAGAAACTAAGGCCAAAGCAGTGTGTTGGAACTAACACTCTTTTAAACCTGAATATTAGCCCCTCAACTACCAGGATCCCCTTTTCCTGGCTTTCGGGTCATCGCGCACAGCAAACACTCAAGTGAGTTTTACAAGATGTTCAGTAAATTGTGTCAACTGTGGGTTTTTTAACGAGGTTATCTCCTCGCCTATTGGTCGCCTTTTACGACCAGCAAAGAGGCTGGCGGAAGTATTCTTTTGCACTACCCTCTCCCGCAGGGAGTACTTATCGATACTGTTGTGGCAAAAGCTTATTAACTTTTAGGATTTGTCAAGCCTAACTCTAAGAAGTTTTGTAACCCTTGTATTTTAACTATCTTTTACAACGCTTTGGTACGCCCCTATTTTGAGTATTGTTTAAATGTGTGGTCTCAATACACCGCCGTCAGTAAAGGAAAACAGACTCAAAAAAAGTTTGTTCGTTTTTTGGCATTTAAATGCAACATTGCAAGCAGCTACATGGAACTGCTCTCTACATTTAATATGACCAGTCTTAAAAAAAAACTTTATTTAAATTCAATTGCATGCACCTATTTTTTTAATTGTGGTCGATTAATTTGATTTAATTTTTTACTAAAAAACTGAATTGATGTAAATACAATCAGCGGTTTTTTCATTCTTTACTAGTTGCAATGCTAAACTAATGCTAGTATTGATTAATGTTTACTGCTTTAACAGCGCGATTGTGTTTTACATTCTCTTAGTTTGTGTGGGTTGTATAATATTTTTAAAGAATATCTAAAAGATATGTTACCGTTTCATTAAGTTATTACGTTATTTAGAAATTTTCTGAAAGTGAAGCAATTATATAAACTTGCTCATCCGTAATTAATAATCAGAGTTTATTTCTGTTAAATGTCGGTTGGATAATTCTTAAGCTTTGTATTGTTAGTTAAGATTTCTGGCAAAATGTGGGTAGTCGTTTTATTTATATTTATTTATCAACGGTGTTTTATTCTTCAGCAAACTTCTTGTTGTACATGAAACTAGTTTCAAATAATATTAGAAAACAATAAAATTAAATCTGTGTAGCGTAGCGGATAATTTTGCTGGTTTACAATCTTTAATAAACTTACATGTCTTTAGTAGTGGCTCTCTTGCACTTCAAGTTGAGTACGTTGTTATTATAATCCCTACAATTTGCATTTAGCTTGTTGTAATTAAAATTTAAACAAATTTATAGCTGTATTATGTGAAGGTCGGATCAATAACCGTAGTTGCTAAACAAATGTATAAGGAAATAATAACAACGCGTTAACTTCTGGGGACCACCGAAACGCCAACACAATCCAAGTTGAAAACAACTGCAATGCAAAAATGTCCCCTACCAAAACCTGACAACATCACGACTACCGCTACTTTTTTTAAATTTCTTAATGTGATATAAGAATTACTTAATATGTCACAACAACATAAAACTATCTTTGAATTTTAACGAGTGGAGCTAACTCACTAAAACTACTGCATTAAGAACGAACAGTCTGTAAGCATTGACCTTGAATATTTGCGGTTTATATGTTTTAAGAAATATTGAGTTTAAAAGTTTAAAACCACTGCTACATGACATGAAGAAACATCTAAAAACAGTGATCATAGTTGACTAACAGCAAATTACTTTGATCTTTGCAAGTCCAGTAAAATTTTTCAACTGACACTCACTGACATTACTTATAATCTCCGTTACGATGCTATAATTATCTCAACCGGGTTAATTTAACAAACTCTAGCAACATAACAATCTGACCCCAAAACCATAAAATTTCTCAACAGAACCCCACATAGTGCACAGTTTTACCAACAACTCCATTCCGTTGCCCACTACATAGTCAAAAAAACTTTGGGGTTATTCACAACCATTTTAATTAGAAACGCCAAATGCGCTCTTCATTGCAGTTTATGAGCAACAACTAGGCTGTCACATCATTTTAGACTTCTTTGTAGAACAATGAGTCTGATTGACGTTTTGAGTTTTCTGCCTTTCTAAACTATTTTTTTGCAAGCCGTTTGAGTCGTTTATATGGGCTATAATTAGTAAAAAAATTTACGGACAAAAATCAAAACCAACTCCTGGTGCTTCGGAAGCTCGATTTAAAAACTCTAGTTGTAATAATTGACGCTCAACGTGGAGCACATTGTAGCGCTTATGCTGCACACCTACATCAAACGTGACAGAAAATAAAATAGTCCCCAAAAGAATTTTCAGAAAAATTCAGATAAGTATATATATATATATATACTAAACATAACCTAACATGGTGTCAGCTATCACCTAAAGGTCGTCTACAGCAAGTTTTTCCCAAAAAAACCTCTTTAACAACTAAAATGCCAAATAAACAAGGCCGTAAATTAGCAAAAAAATCAACAAAAAGTCTGAAGCTAGCGTTAAAACGCCCAAACCACTACCGGAAGAAAAATCTAGTGCAGCAATCCTTTAGACTAAACCCATAGTAAGGATGTTGGTTAAAGTAATGCCACTACCACTAGTATAAGTATGCTAACAAAATTTAATAAGTTACCGCACAAAGATCCGCATGTGCATATTACTAAGCTTAAAAAGTGGCTAAGTGACAACAAAATCATTAGCATTATTAGCCCATTTTTACGCCACTGCTGGCGCATTAGCCTCTTCTTTGCCCGTAATGCTGTAAACTTAAATTAAAAGTGAACCTACAGTTTTAAATGGATTCCGAACTGTTAGATAGATTATTAATCTACTCCAGACCAGAAAAAGATCTTAGTGATAAAACCTCACAAGGCGGGCTGGGGAGTAAGAGAGCGTATAAGCGTTTGAAATAATTTCCGTTGTCAGATTTGAACCCACAACCTTTGGTGCAGCAGTTAGATGATGCGTAGATTATTGCGCCACGTTCCCCCTTTGACAACAAAATACCCAAACATACGTGGAAAAAATACTTACGTGGTAGTCTAGTCGGGGAGGCTATACTTTTAAAGTCGTATGCTACCACAAAACATAAGTTACAATTACGAGCATAACTTGACCAAATTTGTTAAAGTTTTCTTGCTAAAGAAGGTTACACCCGCATGAGCCAGAACAAACCATGCTTTGGGCCTTAAAAAAACTGATGGATACACAAACACAACAGTTTTTAGATTGAATGCGTTTTAGTACATTGAATAAACTTATAAAATCAACAATTCAAATACAAAATGAGTTTGAGTATATGAGAAAGTTTGTGTACTCATAAACTAACAAAAAACCGTAAGAAAACGGTACTTGGGTCTTCTAAGTTTAGTCCCCAACTACCGATCAATCCAAGATTGCAAAGAGTTTGCCACAATCACACCAGAAACACTCCTAAAAATAAACGTACAAGGCATACTATACCATGCCTTAATCGATAGTGAAGTAACACCACGCTATTTAAGATTACGTATCTTAAACAAATCCAACATCCCAACTGCAAATCATAAAAGAAACATGTGCCAAAACTAAGATGGGTAATTGAACCATGCTATCAAATTTTTAGTGCCCCTTGGAACAAAGCGGAAAGCAACTGAAAAACGAAACTTGAACCTCGACCTATTGGTAATGTTCAAATACCAGATAGCGGATTTTCAAACAAAGCTAATTGTGCATTAGTTCAATAATTTGTAGCATTTAAATGCAACCAAAACAGTTTGTTATAAAATTGAACTTATCAACTACACGCCAATCCGGATTTGATCGTGTGCATCAATTAACGCCGCTTAAATTCTAATCTAATTTTTACCAAAATATACCTAACATTAGGTTACTGACAGGTTGCAATAGTAGAAGACTGCAAACATTTAACCGCATTTGACACTCCCAATGAAGCAACTTATCAAGTTAAAATGATATCTTTAAACCTAAAAACGCTACGTCTATCTTTCAAAAGCTAATAACCAAGTGCGTCTTTATATATTTTAATAACATTTTAGTGTATGAAGAACATATAAAAACTATACAAAGTGTTAGGTAAACATGCGGCAAAAACTTATGGGATTATTCTTTGGCTTATTTTTAAAATATTTTGTTTTATGATGATTTTTAAAAAACCCCTTTGTTTCAAAAACACAAAGTGAACAAAATTTGCAACAACCATGTTCTATATTTGTTAAAATCATTATTGTAAATAAAAGTATAGCGTGCGCCAATAACTATATTAAGTATAAAAAATTTATAAGTTTATCAAGTACAAAAAATTGTTAACAATAACTTGGAACGGCTATTTTATCTACTAATGTACAAGTTAGATGATGTACTATTGGCAACCAGAATTGCAAAGTGGTTTATGCACGATGGTGCACCACCACATTTCAGTTTGGTTGCTTGTGATTATTTAACAGCAACATACGGAGATTGATGGATTGGTCAAGGTAAGCTAAGCGCATGGCTTGCTCAATCCCTAAACTTAAACCATCTAGATTATTTCTTATGGGACTCAATTAGAAACAACCCTAGTGTGTTTAAAAAAGTTTGGCACTCAATGACGAGAAGATTGAATGCTTGTATCCAAGCTGGAAGAAGTCATTTCAAACATTTATTGTAGTTTCAGCAACTTTACATGTACTTTTTGATCATAAAATGTTCTAACTGTTGCAAATTTTGTTCATGCTATATCATAAAATCAAAAGGGGTTTTCAAAAATCATTATAGGACAAAATATTCTTAGAATAGGCTAAGGAATAATCTCTTAAATTTTTGTTGCATGTTTACCTAACATCCTGTATAGTGCAATTAAGGCTAATCCTTGAACGCTTACAAAAACATGGATTACAATGTAGTACTACTAAGTGCAAGTTTGCACAAACATTTTTAGAGTACTTGGTTTATCAATTATTTGCAAACGGGAATATGCCGTTTAACCAAAATTGGCAACTAATAAACAGTTAAAAAAGCTATATACATAGCTAAGAGAATACGTGCCTAACTTTGCACAATTAGCAGATGTGAAATATTTACCTGTGTAGTTAATTATTCTAATGGGTGCTTTACTGCTAGATTTTGTAAATGTTTTATTTTCTTTTCTTTGAACAGAAAGGTTATGTCTACCAGTACAAGATTTGGATCAGTGGGCACAGTTTAGTTATCTTTCTCGGTACTTTCAGTAGCATTTTTTTATACTTTTGGTGTTTTGGGCATCTAGTTCAGATTGAGGCATCATAAAAAAATTATTGAGTGTGTTACTGCACACAGCATACTTTTTGCATTTGGAATGATACAAGCAAGCGTCCTGGCAGTCATTTTTGCTGTTATTTATTAAGATTTTTTATTTTTGTCTTTAAGTTAAAACTCACGTTTAGGTATTTTATCTTACGACTGATGCTTAGCACTACTATTTCTTTGATTTTTTAATATTTTTCAGGAGAACTGATGATTTGCTGCATTGCATTGTTTGCGTTAGCTATTACGGTATTTTTTGTTGTGGCAATGACTACAACTGTGTGGTTTTTTTGACTCCGAATGTAACTTTTTGGACTACTTTCTTCTCTACTAACAATGTTTTTTCAGAAAAATTTTTTTTTTATCACAAGTATGTTAAAATGTTTTTTTTTTAGAGAGCTAATAACACTCTTCTAAAGCGCCAACTTAAAAGCATTTTTAATATTGAGTTTGACTATTACACAATGCTTTTTGTGTTGCCACTTGTCACATCTTGCCTTGTCTGCTTTTTTGCATTTTATTTTGCATTACACTTTCTATTGCATCCAGCATCGACTTACTTTTTACAAACCATACTGAGACCTACTTACAAAATCCTTCTAAGGCGTCGAGTGCAAGGGCCGATATTTTAAAGATACGCTTGTATTATTGCCTCACAGCTGCCTTTAAATATGTACTTGGAATTAATCACAAATATATACTTTTGAACCAGCTAATTAAGAAAATGGAGGCACTGTAGATACTGGCAAAGCTTATTACATAAGTTTATAATTGTAGACAATTGGCTTGAATTAGTGTATTCCGTCCAAGTGTTTGTAATTAAAAGATTGAATGTCTCTTTCTCTTTCTTTCTACAGCAATTGACATTTGAACATTGATTTTTAGTTGTCCAATTTTATTAATGGTAAATCTTGTCAATACTTTTCCACTTCTAAAACTATTCAAAATTATGTCAATGATCAAAAATGTTACCTGTCAAAATTATGTCGTTTGTCTTTAAAATCTGGCAATATTCTGTTATTTTTTTAAAATTCTTAATCTTTAATCATTTTTCAATACTCTGCCAATAATTTCTTAAAATTTTGCCAAAGGTTTAAACTATCACCTGTCTAAACTATAAAAATGTGTTAATTTACAAAATATCAAAATTCAGTCATTTGGCTATTTTCTGTAAGTTTTTAAAAGGCTAAAACTACAAGTTGTTTCTTAAAATTCTGTCAACGGCCAAATCTGTCACTTGTCAACTTCTTGTAAGTATGACAACTAAAACCATGATTGTCAATTGTACACTTTTCCAAGACAATGTTGACCCATGCCATGACTATTGATTATTTTTATGATTCTACGTTTGCTACTTATGGATACCGCGCAACGACCCCCGCACCACCACAGGTTTATTCTAACTACTTTTACTCAATTTATACCAACGCGGAACGGTGACTATTTTACTCGGATTTCTATGTCTACACATTGAGAAGCCCCGTCCTATGTGGTGTTGGAGATATTAAAACAGCACTACTAGTATCTATCTACCAGAATTTAAGCTAATCAGTGGTAACACTTGCCACAGACATTGTCCGGCTCTCTTCCTTTTCACTTTGAAGGGAAAACCGGAAACATTTATTAATATTTCTGAGCTGGTGATTTGAATTAGTGTAGCCCGCCTACCCCAGTGAAGTGCGTGATTCAATTCTTGAATAACAAACACTTGGGCAGGTGGCCGTAGACATTTATTTATGTTTTTGGGTTGGTGGTTTGGATTGGTGTTACCTGCTCACCTGCCCAAGTATTTGTAATTAAAAGATTGAATGTGTCGCCTGCTTTTGACGTTCCCTCAATAATGACATTTGAAACTAAGTCAATTGTCATTAATGTGGAATAGGAGGCACAGACATACAATTTCTGGATGACAATCATTCAGGCAAGTAGGTGGGGTACTACGTTTTGGTTGTGAGCGTTTTTTTTTTGTATTTTTGTTTATTATTTATTATTGTTTCTATATTCTATCAAATGTCAAAACTCTGTCAATTCTTAATGCATGAGATTATGTCGCGCGATATCTGTAATTGGTGCGTTGTATATGCCGTACGGTTCGGGTTGTATGATTGCCGGACAAATAAACAGTAATAAGTAAAAATTAGATCGGTGCTGATTACATTGATTTTTTAGGAATGAGAGCTGAATGATTTTGGAATCATATTGACAATTTGATGTATGAGCCATGTTTAAGTGTTTGGGAAGCAGTAGACTCTAATTGTGACACTAAAATCTCAACCCCGGCCGTTTGTCAGCTTAAGGTTACAATACTTGGAGACCTTTCTTTAGAGCAGAACTAGTGGCTACGCCCTGAGGGTTCAATGATACGTGCAAGCTTTATAGCCATGGCAAGGTTCTAATCGTTGACGAAGAAAAGGTGTAAAGAAATATTACCTTTTTCTTATAGCGGTGGAAATAGGTTTTTTGTTATTTGTTTTTTGTTTTTTGTTTTTGGGAATATCCAGAAAACATGTTACTGTACAATCAAGCGTTAATTGCTAGATTGATAGCTTACTAATTGTTGGCTTGTAATTGGCGTGAGTGACATCCATTAAGGCAATTATTATAAAAAAATGTGTTGAATTGTTGTTAGTAGTAGCTTTTTATTAAATTGTATTACCTTACATAAACAATTACTATTATACAAAAATGCATACAATAAAATATAAATTATATTTAAAAATTTCAAGCATACCGTTATAAATTAGCGCTAGTAAGTGCTATAAAAATTTAAATATTATCTTAAAATTAGTATCAAGTTATTTTGAATTATTATTAAAGATACTAATAGATTAATTAATCATATTTATGTTATTTTTGCTTTAGGTCTCTGACGATGACTTTTATGTATTCTCTGATACAGGTATAGTATTAACGCTTTTAAGCATTTTTATTTTATGTCACAAACAACAAACATTTTCTACAATACATTTTATTACAAATATTTTTGAGCCCAATTTTTAATTCAGCTGACATTAAGATGGCGGAGTTTTATATTAAACTAGTTTTTTCAGTTAATTGTAAATTTTAACTAGTATCATGTCTCAGCAAGAAAAAAATTAGTTCAAAAATATTTGTTGCAACACATAAATAAATAATGTAATTTGTTTAATACGCTTAATAATAAAAAATAAATAAAAAAACACTTGTCCACATTTAGCACAAAGTCACAGTCAATATTTATTGCAGCTAAACATACCTAAATAATAAAGAACCTTACATACCCAACACTTTTAAAGTCTTTTATCACAACATAGTTTTTCTATAATATAGACAACGGCTTTAATGAGTCCATTTCTTTACTGTGATTTAAAAACTTATGCTCTATCAAACACTAAAATAAAATTTGATGTTTTCCAGAAACTTCTGAAGAATCTGAGCCTTCAGTACAACGCGTAAGTTCATAAATTACAAAACAATATGCACAAACACATTATGTATTTTTCAGAACTTTGAATCTAGCGGAAATAGAAATCGTAGTTTACACAGACAGGGCTACAGAAGATTTTAAATTTACATTAAGCATTAATTATTTTTATTTATTAATTTTGATTATAGTTTAGTTTATTGATAAATTTTAGTATAAATTTGTATTTTTTTAAATTGGAAAAAAAGATAATATTGTTAATAAGATGAATCCAGATCAAATGCTACAACTTGTAGCCGCGTTTGCTTATTATTAATTAATTAGAGTTTCATTTTGAATTTAAATTTGTCTATTACTACTGTTAGTTTTATTGTTTTACAATATTCTTAGTTAGTATTATTATTTTGTTAATAACCGATTGATTAATGGCAAACAAACATTAGATTTTTTAAAAAAGAAGAGATTCTGTTTATAGTTTGTGTTATACTAGTTTTTAATTTCAAAATTTTGTTTTCTTTGTCAATATTTTGTTGGCACAAATTTGGTCCCAAAACTTACTCTCATTTTTAAATGTATTGAATGTTTTAAATGTCTATTTATATGTTATGTATACATTGCTTTGCAGCAACATACGAGAGAGAATGAATGAAAAAAAAAGTTGGCTGTGAAATAGATTGAATATTTACTTTATGCAAAGCAAACAGTATAATTAAAAATTTGTAAATATAATAAGTAGTTGTTTTAGACATAATGGAATATGCTTATAATTTAATAGCCGAGAGTACATTTTATGCAAATTAAATTTAAATATTTTAAAAAACATTAAACTATTTAGTAAAAAAATTTGATATTTTAGTTTGGTTTTAACAATTTAACTTATTATAAAAAATTTACTTGAACTTGAGTTATTTTAGTTATTGATTTGCAAAAATGTATCCTACGACTTTGCTTATAATGGATCAGAAAACCAATTTTTAGTACATTGGTCAGTTATATTATTTTGCCGTATTTTATCGGGATTTATAAAATTCTCGAGTTTTTATTATATGCATAACTTTTATTAGCGTAGCCCACTATATATTTAATATTTATGTATAAGTGTCAAGTGTTGTGAAGCAATTTGCTTTCGAAAATAAATATTGCATTATTCTAAAAGATGTCTGATTTATATCAAAATTAATCTAAACCAATCGTAGTTATTTTAAAGCAAATTGTAAACATTTATATTTTATAGCGCATTTAGTACATCGCTTCATTATTTATAATCAAAATTCAAAATTATAATTTAATATTAATACACGACAAAAACAACATAAGTCAAATCAAATATTAAATCAGAAAAGGTTATTTGCTTGATCAAGTTTTGTTTTATTTTAAAACATCTAAAATAAAAATACAGATTTATGTTAAATTCTTTGGTTTGACTTGTGTTTGTTTGTCTGAATATATTTGAATACATAATAAACAATATAATTAAAAAAAATAATATTCAAGAAAAAAAAGAGACTGAAATGTTATATGAGTTTATAATCAAAATTCTTATATATGTAATATAAATGTATTTTAATAAATGTTGTAACATAATTATGATATTAATTTGAACTTATGTTTACCAGTTACAGTTTAGAGAAGTCCCGAATTAATAATTTATTAAGTAAGTATAAATATCTTTCATGCACAAAGTCAAACAATTCATAATACATAAAATTATCACTTTTTTTACAACTTTATCATTCTAGATATTGAATTAGAATTTGTTTAGAAATTTTTTTGTTATTGATTCTATAAATATTGTAAAAAGATGTTTTGAATTTACTGAAGTTTATTACTTGCATTAAATGAAAAACAGCAAATACTTTATAATTGCTTTAATAAGTTATGTAGCAACAATATGATTTTTAACTCATATTGTCTTATAAAAAAGAATAGTAAATAGCAATAAATATAGCTGATTTTTATATTTAAGCAGAGATGTTTCTTCAAAAAGATGCTGTTCCACTTTAGAGTGAAATTAGGTAAGTGATTGAGAGTAAAACATAGCTAATGTACAGCTGGGAAAATATTTGCTGTCTATCGGCAAGCTATGTAATCAAATATGTTTTACTCTCGTCCAAAAATTTTTTTTGGATTTACGATTTTACTATCAATTTAAAAAAACAATGTTGGTTTAAAAAACACAAAAATTTTGCCATAAACTGTTGAAATGTAAAAAAAACAAAAATATTTAAAACTAGTCATAAACTGTAAAAAAATATTAAATTCTACATATAGAATGTTAAAAATAGCAAAATTCTGTCAAAATATTATTAAATATTTTCAAAAAAAAATCAAAACCTGGCCAAACACTGTTGAAAAGTGCAAAAATCCGGTTAAAAATATTTTCAGAAAGTAGCAAAAATCACCATAAGTGTTAAAAAATGTTACAATCTGTTTATGAATATAAATAAAATTAAAAAATACTTAAAAAAAACAAAATCCGGTCAAAAAAGTTGATAAACACAAATTTTGTTTAAAATTTTTAAAAATATTAAAACCTGAATGTATTTACGTTAGCAACATGACAGAAAATTAAATTTGAAATTGCTTTAAATTTTTAATTAAAATAGAAGAATACCATTGTGATAAATTAATAGGAAATGGGTTGGATATAGAAACCTTTTAAAATGAAAAATTATCTGCTTTTTATAAAAGGTACAAAAAAGATTTAATTAATTTTCTAACCAAATTGTCAAATTTGACAACAAAAAATATTTTACTATTTAAATAATATTTGAGATAATTAAATGGCTCTGTCGACCGAACGTCTGCCAGTATAAGCAGATGAGCTAGTAAGAGTTAGGGCACCCCTTTGTCCATGGGAATAGAAATCTTCCCTAAAGGCGGATGAGTCAGCCACTGACCAACGGCATAGAGATGCAGAAGGCAATGGGATACCACTGCATTAAAGATCCGTATGGATAATCCCCAGGAAAATTCATCATCATGGCTGCAAATCAAATAATGGCCCCTAGTTACGGGCCCCCCTTAAATGGGGGAGGGGTGCTAAGAATCTCCCGGTCAGCTATGAAGAAGAAGATAGGCACATGGAACGTGCGTAGCTTATATGAACAGGGGAAAATACATAACACCATCCTTGAAATGAGGAGACTTGACATTGCAATCTTGGGTGTCAGTAAAATGAGATGGCGTAACTCAGGAACATGCAGGGTAGGCGAACATCAGGTGTATTACTCAGGTGAGGACAGTAGTCATCACAGGAATGGTGTAGGTTTTATAGTAACGAAAGATACCTATAAAGCGGTCACCAGTTTTATTCCACAGTCGGATAGAATAACTATGCTTAAAATTCATGCCAGTCCCACAGATATTAACCTTATTCAGGTCTATGCACCAACATCAACAGCAACGGAACCACAGATTGAAAAATTTTACGCTGATCTACGAAACGTTATGAGCCAGACAAAAAACCATGAAATCAATATTGTCATGGGAGATTTTAACGCCAAAGTTAGTAGAGGGATAGAAGGAAAGACTGTGGGAAATTACGGTCTGGGAGTTAGAAATGAACAAGGTGATCGGCTAGTAGAGTTCTGCCAAGAAGAAGGAGTGGCATTAATGAATACGTTTTTTCAACTACCTGCCAGAAGACTTTACACCTGGACCTCTCCTGCAAATAACGAGAATCATATTGTTCGTAATCAGATAGATTTTTTCGGGATCAACCAACGATTTTGTAACGCCGTAAAGTGCTGTAAAACATACCCTGGAGCTGACGTACCTTCAGACCACAACCTACTATTGGCAGAAGTAAGGTTTCGTCCAAAGAAAATTATAAAACGAACAAAAACTATCCAGATAGATATCCGAAAACTCAAGAATTCGGATGTGAAAACTGAAGCCACCCATCTCTTAATATCGAAACTGAAAGCACACGATAACCCCGAGGGAGATGTAGAAGAACTGTGGAATAATATCAGACAGGCGACGAATGAGGTGGCTTATGAAAAACTGAGGAAAGACAGACAAGGGGCAAAACAACAATGGATGACCAAAGAAATTCTTAAAAAATGGACAAACGCAGACAATACAAAATAATAATGACAAGGTTAAATACAAACAACTGCAAAGAGAAATTCGGCGTGAGATAAGAACAGCAAAAGAAACTAAGTTTGCAGATGACTGCAAAGAAATAGAAGAACTACAAGCAAGGCATGATATCTACGGTGTTCATAAAAGGATCAATAAGATAACTGGGACACGAAAAAGACTCGACGCGAGCACATTAATAAATAAGCATGGGCAAATAATTACTAGCCTAGAAGGAAAGCGAGATACGTGGAAGGAATACATCGAGGAACTATTTCACGATTTAAGACCTAGTGAACATGATGCAGGCAATGCTACAACAGGGCCCCCAACAACAGAATCAGAGGTGCAGAAGGCACTCTCTAGAATGAAAGATGGCAAGGCAGTAGGGCCAGATGAAGTTCAGGTGGAAGTTTTAAAATTATTAGAGGACAATGGTCTTGACATACTTGCCCGACTATTTAACAAAATCTACGAGTCAGGAAATATTCCACGTGACTGGCTTAAGTCCACTTTCATAGCCCTTCCCAAAATACCAAACGCAAGAAGATGCGGTGACTATCGTACCATCAGTTTAATGAGTCATGCTCTTAAACTTTTTCTCAAAGTCATCCATGAGAGAATATACCGCAAGTTGGAAGAACGAATAGGACACACACAGTTTGGATTTACAAGCGGCCTTGGAACCAGAGAGCTTTGTTTTCAGTACAGGTTCTTATTCAGCGATGCAGAAATGTTAATAAAATTGTATACGCATGCTTCATCGATTTTATAAAGCCTTTGACAAAGTAAAACATCAGAAAATGCTTGATATACTTAAAAGCACCGGTTTAGATGATCAGGACGTCAGAATAATTGCTAACCTGTACTGGCAACAGAAAGCGACGGTGAGAGTAGAGGACAGCCTCAGCGACGAAATAGAAATACGAAGGGGAGTACGACAAGGTTGCATCCTATCACCACTTCTCTTTAATGTTTACTCCGAAGAACTTTTTAAAGAGACTCTACAAGATGTGGATGAGGGCATTCAAGTGAACGGCGTAGCAATTAATAACATACGGTACGCGGACAACACCTTGTTAATCGCTGATACGCCTGATGGACTTCAAAGACTACTAAGCAGAGTAGCTGATGCTGGAGAGGACTACGGACTTAAACTAAATGCAACCAAAACAAAATACATGATCGTAAGCAAAGACACAAATCCAATTGATACTGGTCTCCACGCAAACAACACGGCAATTGAAAGAGTGCAACGCATTACTTATCTGGGCTGCAATATGAATGAGAACTGGAATCACTTGGCCGAAATTAAAATCAGAATTGCACTTGCTCGGGAAGCCTTCCGGAAGATGAGATCCTTGCTATGTAGTCACAGTCTCAGCTTAAAGCTCAGAATACGCATGGTTAGATGTTACGTTTTTTTGGTGTTACTTTACGGAATGGAGGCGTGGACTCTTACAGAAGCATCATCGAGAAAAATAGAGGCGTTTGAGATGTGGGTTTACCGTAGAATATTACAGATCAGCTGGGTAGATCGAGTAACTAACGATGAAGTCCTGATAAGAATACACAAAGATAAAGAAGTAATGTCAAACATCAAGAAAAAAAAACTTTCTTATCTAGAACACATCATGCGCAACTCAAAATATCAACTATTACAACTGATTATGCAAGGGAAAATTGCCGGAAATAGGGGACCGGGAAGAAGACGTACCTCCTGGGTAAAAAATCTGCGACAGTGGTACGGGAAGATTTCCGTGGAATTGTTCCGCGCCGTCAATAAAACCATTATAGCCAGATGGATTGCCAACATTCGCTAGCGGATACGGCACCAAGAAGAAGAAGAATTAAAACCTGGTCTTAAAACTTTAAACAATTGTCAAACAAAACTAAAATTTGGCATAAACTGTTAAAAAGTGCAAAGTTTTTAAAATAAAATTACAAAACTAAAGAAAAATTTACTATAAAATAGCAACATATTATTAAAAAGGATAAAGAAAACCAACATCCGGCATTGCATTATCAAAATATTGTCAATAATCACCAAAATGCGGCTATAAACTGTTTAAAAGTGCAAAATTCTTTTCATGCAATCTTAAAAACAGCAAAATCCGTCTATAGATTATAAAAATATTTTCAGAAAACACAAACTTTGTCATTAACTGATAAACAGTATAAAAAAATATATATAACTTCAAAAATAGCAAAATCTAACCATAAAATATAAAAATTATCTCAAAAAAAGTTAAAATCTGGTCAAAAATTGTTCAAAAGTATATAAACTATTTATAGAAAGTAAAAAACAGTAAAATCCGGTCAATACATACAAAAATATTGTCATAAAATACCAAAATTCATCATAAACTGTTAAAAAATGCAACATTCTAATTACGAAAAGTCAAAAACAGCAAAATTATATTTTAAAATTATTTAAAAAAACTCAAAATCTGGCAAAAAACGGTTGAAATGTGTAAAATAATTATTTATAATATGTCAGAAACTGTTCAAAAATATTACAAACATCATAAAATCCTAAAAATAGCAAAGTTTAGCCATAAAATATCAAAATCAGAAAAATTTAAAATCTGGCGATATAGAAATAGGAAAATTCGGCCATAAAGTATAAAAATATTGTCAGAAAGTTGTAAAATTTAGCATAAACTAATAAAAAATGCAACATTCTATTTATAAAATTTAAAAATTGCAAAATTATGTCATAAAATCATTTTAAACAAACCAAAATCAGGCTTAAAACAAAAAATTGCACAAATTTATTTATAAAATATTAAAAATGCCCAAATCTGGACTAAAAACATTAAAATACTGTTAAATAGCACTAAAACTTTGATCATAAACTGTAAAAAGTCTTGAAATTCCAAAAATTGCAAAAGCCAGCCACAAAATATCAAAATATTGTAAGAAAATTTGGTCATAAACTCTCGAAAAGTGTAAAAATTATTTATAAAGATCAAAAATAGCATAATCTGGTTATAACGTATAAAAATACTAAAATTTACTATAAAATGCAACATTCTGTTTATAAAAGTCAAAAACAGCAAAACTAAGTCGGACGAGACAATTTTGGATATAACTAAGTCGGCTTAGATCGACCTATTTTGACGTCAGGAGTCTGTCGTCAAACGTTGTACACGTATTTTCCGGACACCCTGTATATCCGCAAAGAAGAAGTAGGTGTCATAATACGAAAAACAACTTCAGAAACTATGAAATTGTCAGATAAAAAAAAACATTATATTGTTACTAAGTTTGGGGAAGTAGGTAAAAATGGTATACCTATTACGATAATAACCAATGGTGCTTGATCCAAACCTTTACAAATGGGACAAATTACAGTACTCTTTCTGGTGTTGGATGTATTATAGGATACTGAACCAAAAACTTGTTATAACTAGACATAAAAACAAATATTGTTGTATTTGTGACAAGTATGCTACAATGCTTTCTCTTAAACCTAATCATACTTGCTACAAAAACTACAAAGAAATTTCTACAAGTATGGAAAGCAATATTATTGTATACAAATTTAAATGTAGCATAGATACGCATATACTAAAATACTGTCAAAAAGTGTAAAATTTATTTATAAAAGGTCAAAAATAGCAAAACTTGGTCATAACGTAGAAAATTATTGTCAGAAAGTACATAAATTTACTATAAACTGTAAAAAATGCAACATTCTACTTACGAAAAGTCAAAAACAGCAAAATTATTTTATAAGATATTTAAAAAAAAAACACAATTTGGCCAAAAACAATTTTAAAGTGCAAAATTTTATTTATAAAAAATTTGATTTAGATTTTAAAACAGGCGTCAAAAAGCCCTGTATGCTTGTAGGTTTGCTTAGCTACAATTTTGAGTAATGTATACAGTTTTTATTAAAATTTATTGTAGTTGTTTATTTTAATCTATTAATTAAATAAAATTTATTTTATTATATTTAACTATGTATGTTTATAAATTAAATAAATAAAAGTGATATCATAATTATTATCTATCCAGTTTTGGCAATAGTTTAACTTTTACTATAACGATAACTATAGTAGCAGTATGGAAAATTAAAAAAATATTTCTCAAAACATTAATAAACTACAAAGAACAAAACAAACGTATAAAAATTTTATACGCAATGGATAGAAGAACACCAACTACCAAACTATACAAAGAAAAGCTAAGTATAAACAAAATAATAACTTTAAACAACATATTAATGAATGATATATAAAATAAACAACAAAATAATAAAAAGCAAAATAACGATACAGTTCAACAAATAAATACACAATCACCAAACAAGAAAAAAATTACACATAAGAACAGCAAAGTATTCAGCAGTCAAGTGCATCCAGATACTAACAACAGAAACAATAAAACAATACAACATCCTACCACCATACATAAAAACTTTAAATTATGTACTATTAAAATTATAAATTAAACTTATGTTACAACAACAATCACGAGCTCTCAATACCGATAACTTGAGATGGGAATGAATCCGCAAACCTCAAGTGATGATAGAGCAAAGAAACTATTTTATTTTATTATTATTTATTATATATTTTATGTACATTATTGTATTATATGAATATTTATTAATAAAATATATTATTATATATATAAATAGTGTTAAAACAAAAAAAAATATGTGTTTATGATTAACAAATAATTACAATGTTTATTATACTTTATTACTATATTAATTTCTATAAGCCTGTTCATGATTTAAATTATATTTTGACATACGTAACGTTAGTAATGATATATAAAAAACAAACAGAAGTTATTAAAAACAATCTAAGTTCTAATTCAATAAAAATAAAATAGTCAATCAAAAAGCTGATTGCGCCAAAACATGCGTTCATACTATTGTAAACTCCATTGAGTTTTGCCATTCAGTTCATAGAATCCCTGCCCTGCACACTATTAAATTGTACAGCAACAGGTTGTTGTTATGAAGTTGAGCACTGACCTAATTATTGATTTAGCAGTTGCAGACTCAACCTAGTAACATCATGTGATGTGTTGTGATAGTATTTATTTACATTGACATTGAGAGTAAAAATGTATATATTATAATAAAACAAAACATAATAATGACATTATTAAAACAACAATAATTTAAATATGTATAAAAAAATTTACTACTTTTTCATAATTTAAAGCAATTTTAGCAAAATATCAAAAATTTACTTTATAAAAATGTACTTAAATTACATTTCTAGAAGTTTGATAATGCTAATTATATGTTTTTGTTTTCTTAAAATAGGTGAGATAGGTAAAAAAGATGTTTTTTGTAGCAAACATAGATTTAAAATCTGCTGAGTATTTGTTCTAAACATATACTTTTAAATACATTAAATATAAACAAAAAATCTATTTGATTTTTCCGTACTTGAAGCAAGCACACAAAAAAGTTTTTGTTTAAAAATAATATATAGAAATGTAGCAAGTTTTAAGAAAAACACACTCAAACTTTTAATATTAAAAACCTGTTCCAAACGGACACTGTCTAAAACATAAATATATAGAATAAAGTGTGTCCGAATAAATTTGCAAAAACAAAACAAATTTTACATAATATAATTCAAAGAAACTATAAAAAACAAAGTGGAATCAGCAAGTATTCTGCCTGTATAACGTAAAGTTGTTAAAAAGATTTAGTGTGTCTTCAATTAGCACAAATGAGTGCTTGACATCTTTGAGGCATGTTTTATACAAGCCAACAGATGTATTCTTTTGGTATATTCTTCCATTCTTTGACATTTGTTAGCTGTTTAAGGATTTGAGGTGGATCTGGGCGCCTTCAAACACCTCTATCTAACAAATCCCAAACCAAAAATGTTTAACAGGGTTTTTATCAAGAAATATGGAGACCAATTTGTGGTTTGAATTCCATGGTGTTGATGGTAGTATATCTTGTTTAAATGTTTCATTTTAATATACTGTTGTCAAATTTAACAATTTATGATGAATTATCAACATTGATTAATATTCTAAAGCACACTACATTTATAAACCAAATTTTTTATTTTATGTTTCAAAAAACTAATACACTATAGACAACTTGACACAAACAACAAAGAATGCATGTGACAGCACGTACAAGTAAAAAGCCACATATAAACGCGCACATACATTGGAAGACTACCAACATTGCGGAGAAACAAAAAAAGTGCTTAAAAGCAAAGAATAATTTTACCTTAGTAAATCGTAGACTATCAACCAAAAACAAGCAGAAACACAAAAACACCAATAATTAAAAGCTAAAAATAAACTTCAAAAAATCAATAAACAATTCTAAAAAGCTGAAAGTAGACAGTGATTTCTAAGGAACAGAGTACAAAATTGTAACTGAAAATCTAAGACTAAAGTCGCCCGTAACACTAACGGATAAAAATTTAAAAAAAATCTAACAATTATTTTTGAGCTACAAACCTGAAATACAACAAAAACTAAAAATAGACTCTTCTTTTTCTTCTTTTTATCAAAAGCCGTTTGGCTTGTAGTGACGCTTTGTCAATCTTGGTAGTCTCTGTTCCTAAGATATCGATGTCCAGCTGTTTTTCCATCTCTTTGGTAGTCTACTAAGAGGTTTTTTTGTGTTTGTTTTGCCATCTCTTAGTCTTTGCAAGGCAATCATCATCCATTTGTGAGATGTGTTTGTTCCACCCACGTTGTCTACTTCGTACCTTCGTACCTTGCAATGCCCGGTGTGTTACATTTGCCCTTAATTTCTTTGTTGGGTTTGCGGTCTATCAATGTGTGACCAGTTATTGTTTGTAGGGTTTTCATTTCTATGGTTCTCAACCGCCTCTTTGTCTCTACGGTGTCAGCTCTTGTTTCCGCTGAGGTAAGTATCTGACACATGATTTGAATATCTTAAACTTACTCTCTACTGATATGTGTTTATTCTTCTATATCGGTTTGCACAGAGCGCCTGTTACTCTTACCGCCTTGTTGGCCTGCTTCATAACGCTGTCTTTGAGATCTCCGTACGAATTAATCTCTACCCCAAGATATTCGAATGCGGACACTTGCTCGATAATTTGATCTTGTACTACCACTTTGCACCTAATTGGTGATTTTGACCCTATTGCATGCTGTTTTGAATGTGTTTAGCAGCCGTTGAAGTGCCTCTTCTGAGTTTGAAATGATAATGGCATTATCAGCGTAGCACACGTTCTTTATGACAGTCCTGCCTAGTTTGTATCCGTGGGTTGTTTTGTCCAGGCTTCCTATTATTTTGTCCATTAGCATGTTGAAAAGTTGTGGGCTAAGACTGTCGCCCTGTCGTATACCTGCCTTAATTTTAATCTCTATTTCTTCTCCGTTCGCAGTCCTTAGTTTTGTTTTATTGTCTGTGTTCAGTTGTTTCAACGTCTCTATTATATTTGGATGAATGTTTTCCGCCTCGAGGTCGACAAAGCAGAGGTAGGCAGGTTTGTTGAATTCGATTGCTTTTTCAGCGATTTGACAAATTATGTAGATGGCGTCTGTTGTTGAACGATTCTTCCTGAACCCTTGTTATTCTTCTTTCATTGTTGTATTTATTCCGATATTGTTTGCCAAACATTTTATGAATATCTTCATTGAAGTGCTTAGCAGGGTGATGCATCGGTAGTTATTTGGGTCGTCTAATCTACATTTCTTGTGTAATGCTTGATGCTTGTGCACTGTTTTCAGTCTTGTGGCACATGTGTAGTAGAAAAGATTTTATTGAACAGCTTTGCTAATTTGTTCTGCTAGTGGTTGCTCTCTATATTTTAGGAGTTTGTTTCTGAAGTTGTTTGGCCTTGGTGCTTTTTCGTTTTTTAAACTTTTCATAGCTGCTCCTACTGCTTTCGTCGTGATCTGGTCTAGTATACAAAAGCCATCCGTAGATGTTGACATTTTGCTCAATTCATCGTCTTCTTGTAAATACAATTGCTTTAAGAAATTTACCAGTTTTTGCAACTCAATGGTACTTATCTGCGCTGTTTTATTGACCTCCTTTCTAAGTCCTCTCAAGAGCTTTCAAATTCTTTTTTGTGTACCATACATGTCATTCTCCATCTCTCTACTGAATTCATCCCAATGGTTTTTTTTAATGTTTTGGATTCGATTTGTAGTTCTGTTTCTTATAATTATGTATTGTTCATAATTTGTATCGCAGGTGGGCGTCCTTCTTTTCCCTTGCTAGGATTTTGACTTTATTTGTGCGCCATGGTTTTAGACTGCTTTTACAAGTCAATGTTTTGTTAATGGTTCTTGTCCCCAAAGCTTCTTTTGCAGCCTTGTTTATATGTTGTTTCAGTTTTTCCCATGCATTATTGATTGTGCCATTTTGTGTGATGGGATTCATTTGTATGTTATCAGCAAGTCGGCGTTGGTATAGGCCTTTTGTACTTTCGTTTCTGAGCAATTCAATGTTGATTTTTTCTATCTTTCGGCATTGTTTAGATTTTGTGCGTTGTGAAAGATCCAGCAGTAACTTTTCTAGAACCAAGTTGTGGTTTGACTCTTTGTTTTTTTGTTTTTTTTGTTTTTAGGACGTAGTGAGTTGTTGGCTATCAACAAGTGGCCCTTAAGAATAACTTACGCATGGTAATACCTTCCGGTTTTCTTCTCTGCGCAAATCCTGTTGTTTTAATGTCCCTGTCTGTCTTGACTCTATGTTAGGAGGTGTTAGAGCTCGTATATCAAGAACTTGCTCGGGTCTTATGTTTTTGTTTGTAATTATATAGTCTATTACTGATGTTCCTTGTTCTCGTGTGAAAGTAATCTTATGTTGTAGTTTGTGTTCAAAATATGTATTGCATATTTGCATTTTATTGTGTGCACAAAAGTCAGATAGTGTTTCACCTTTGCTCTTTTGTGTTGGTTCATTAAATTGGTTCTTGACTCCTGGTATGATGGAGTTTCCTACTCTGACGTTTAGGTCGCCTAAGATGATCAAAATGTCTTTGTTTCTTATGACGTTAACCATTTTTTGCAGTTCTTTATAGAACAGTGCTGCTTTTTCGTCCGGTTTACTTGCATCAGATGCATACACCGCAATTAAGTGAAACTTTTGTGGTAATAATAATAATAATATACTGATACTGAGTTGTGCCCTTATCTGGTTTTTTAGTTTTAAAGATAGCACATATGTATACAACTAGAACTGAAAGAACACAAAATATGTGTTCTTTCAGTTCTAGTTCTATTTCTTGGTCTTTTCTGTTAAGTGATCTGACGTTCTAGCAACCAATTCTTAGCTGATTTTGTTGTTGTTTTTGTCTTGTTCTTTGAGCGGTAATCCTGTTTCTTGCATAGTTCGTCAACGTGTATCTGTCCGGTTCCGAGGTTTGTTGTTTCGTCCTATGAGCCCTTGTGTTTTTTTACTCGAGGCAGGTAGCTAGCCTAACCTCGAAACTCTCCTCTTTTACCAGGGCTTGAGACCGGCAAAAAAGCTTTCCGCGAGGTACTCAATCCCCTCGCGTCAGATCCCTTTGGCAGAGTTTAAAGATAAAGATAGACTCAAAACACTAAAAAACAAAAGCCTCAACCGAATTCTACTAAAAGTTGCCAAAGTAATTGCAGAATGTAATTTTAAAGTAATATTCAAAATTGCAATCCAAACATTAAAGTTGGAAATGTTTTCACCACTATGAAAAGTTTAAATATGTTTTTTTTTTAAATTATAAACAAATAGAGCAAATCTTAAACAGACAAACTTTTAAAAATGATCAAAGAAGATAGAGAACTAGTCAACATGCAGTTTATATTTAAAAAAAAACAAAAAACGCTAAATTGACTATACAAAGGTTACCGACCAAAATCAAGAAAAAACAAAAATACGATGCAATTATTACCTTTAAAGTACAAAATGCTTTCAATTCTGTCAAATAAAGAGATCATAAAAATTATGACTAAACAAAAAGTGTCTCTATACATAAAAAAAGCTATTTGAAAAACAAAAAAAACCTCTCAAAAGCCAAAAGATAAACCAGACTTTTTAAACAAACCCACCAAGTTACGCAGCAGTCAGAATCAAGGCGTAAATAGCAGAAAAAAATCTACAGTTTGCACACCACAAGTCTTGATAATGCTATTAAAAAAACAACCATGTCATGGCAAAAATAAAGAACGTCAAGGTAGCAAGCTAAAACAAAATCAAATACTTGAGATTTGTCTTTAGGCAAAATATCTACTTTGAATTCTATATAAAGATTTTTACCAAAAAATCAGTAAAAACTGCAATCGCGTGAAGCAAACTAATGCCAAACTTAAGCGAAGCCAAATCAAAGAAAAGAAAAACTATTTAATCTGTAACAAACTTAATTTTTTAGTACGCAACACTCGTATGAAAAATTAGGCGCAATAAGTTTAGCAAGCGTTTATTACACGGTATCTACAAAAACAATACAGCTGGCCAGTATAGAACCTGCTAGTAAAAAGAAATCTTAAAAAAACAGAGAAAACCAAACAAAACCAGCTGTGGATTGACAAGCCCTTTACTCGGATACTTCTAGGGCAAGTCTTAAACGCTTATAAAAATAATCTAAATCACAAACAATTCTTTCTGATTCAAGACTAGACCAACGCCACATCAACCGACTAAAATTACTACATTCAGGCACTTATCACTTCTTGGACAAAACCTGGCACAAATGCCAAGCATAGTGCTTTTGAATTTTCTATAACAACAAATACTCCTAAGAACTGCCAACCCCGCAACACAACCTACTAAACTAATTCAAATTCTGCCGGATATTCTTTTAATAGTTCTTTCTAATTCAAAACTAGACCAACGCTACATCAACCGACTAGAACCATTACATCAAAGCACCAATCACATTCTGTACAAAACTTGGCATTGCATCCCAAACGCTTGGCACACACATGCTAAACATAGTGCCTTTAAATTTCTTAAACAACAGATACTCCTGGGAATTGTTAATTTCGTAACACAACTAAACGAAATCAAAGTATGCCAGATATTTTTCTAGTAGTTGCTTTTATTTTCTTAGCGGCACCTCTGTTGCCTGGCTTTATTTTTCTTGCTTTTCTCAAGGTGTTATGCAAACGTAAAATTACCATACTTTTTGTTTTTTGTTACGTTGAGCGCCGTTTGTTAAGGGTTAAAAGGTTTTGATGTTAAATTTTACAATTAAGATCCTTCTCCGGATCAAATATATAATCTTTTTAGTAAATTTCCAGCATTATGAGCAGAGAAGAGACTAATACGCCAGCAATGGCGTGTATATGGTTAAACATGATAGTATATAGTATTAAAAGTCTAACCCATCAAATTGTGTCACAATCATATTTCTAATAGTACCGAAGTAGCGTAGTTAGAATTTTTGGTTCCTGAGCAAAATATTGTCGGTTTAGAAACAAATGTATGAAAATTATTGTAAAACGTACTTTTTAAATTTCAAGTACTTTGTACCCTTATCCAGGTTTTAAAATAACTTTTGCAAAACTTTAAAGCGGCTAAATATATAATAGTTATGCTACTGATTATTTACCTTAATTTTAATCATATCAATTACATTGTAAAATTGTTTAAGATCATCACCTTTCAATATAATTATCTCACTTAATTCAACTTGTTATTTGTATTTTTTTTTTTCTATAATAATCTGTTTTATGAAAATAAATAAAACACATTTACTATGTACAATATCACAAATATATTTCAAAAACCGTAACTAGTTTCAACCTTTACAAGGCCACCATCGGACGTTGATACAAATAAGTATATGAACTAGTTGCGGTTTTTTAAATATATTTGTAATATAGTACATAATAAATGTGTTTTATTTATTTTATAATGAACATAGTAACGGCTACCATTATTCAACATTTATAATTTAAATAATTAAAATTTAAATAACGTTTATTTTTATTTTTTAATCTTATTAAATGTTAAGCAGCAACATTTAGTAATTAATTAAAAAAAACAGTTTTCACTTATTTACAATTAATTTAATAAAATTTTAGAATTGATAATTATTTTAAAAATGTGTACAATCATAAATACCATCATATACTTAAATACATAGACACTGTTGAAACTTGATAATAAGAAAATGTTCTATAAATAGGGCTTGTAAGGTAGTAATCCCTTTGTACTTAGAACGCATTGTTCACAAAGCAGAGTCACCTCTTTATATTTCTATAAAGCATATTGACGATGTTATGACGTAGAATATTCCCACATAAAAATCGAACTAAGCATACTGAAATAACTCCTTTATATGCTGAAAAATCTATAAACATTAATGATAATAATAACTAATAAACTCAGTTTATTTACAGAACCTAACAGTAACAAAGTAACATGTTTTTAAATTAAAAATTAGTATTTATGAAAAGGAAAAATTTATATTCAAATTAATAGAATCTATTCTATTATTTTTCTTTAGGATTTGTTAACTACAACTTACAATTCTAATTTAATTAACTTAAGAAACAATTTTAAATTTTATTTAATAAAATTACATGTGATTACTACAACGTACAGAATAATTATAAATAATATATGTTGAACAAATTTTTATTCCATTATGAAAAACAGATTTTTCCTTTGACGCGCGCTAAAGTTTTTAAAACATAGATGGCGTTAGTTTAAAAAAAATAAAATTTTCATTCTTTTGCTTTGGCTAAGATTGAAGAGCTGTTGCCAAGAAATTAAGTTATCCTACAAAAAGCTGGCATAAAGGTTGGTGTAATAATAAAATTATGACACCAGTACCGCAACATAATCTGCTCGTTTATTACCACGTATGGCTTGGCAAAGATAATATTCTTAATGTACGTGATTAAAATTTTGCTTTTAATGCTAAATCCATAGAAACATATAAAATCAAAAAAACATTAAAAAAGTATTGTAATTTTGTAGTTTTTGTCTAATTATTAGCCGTAATCAAAAACAGAGCTCTCTTAATAGCATCTAGTTGTCTTGTTTCTTTTAATTTCAATGATAAAATCCAAACGCAGTTGATCGTGGGTTAAGTTAAAAATTTGGTTACAACTTAACCCACAATCAGCCGCGTTTAGCTTGCATCAGTAAACATTTAGATGTAGTTGGGTCAGCTTTAAGAGGAATATTCTTCAAACAAATAGTGGTTCAGTTGAGTAAAACGCTTAATTAGGTTAGGTTCAAGCCCCAGCTTGGGCAAAAAAATTTAAGAAATTATGGCATTTATTAATTCAGTCAAGACGTAAGTTTAATATATGATTAGTGTCTATTTAACTAT
This sequence comes from Tachinus rufipes, assembly GCA_963932245.1. Taxonomy (NCBI): domain Eukaryota; kingdom Metazoa; phylum Arthropoda; class Insecta; order Coleoptera; family Staphylinidae; genus Tachinus; species Tachinus rufipes. The sequence goes on from OZ010750.1 coordinate 15,664,649, forward strand.
AACTACATTTAATATGAGAATGTGGGTGGACTAGGTACAGAGCCGTAGTTACACCAATACTCTTACGGCGTATTTATATGGTGGCCGGCACTTAATAAAATAGTCCATCAAATAGCGCTTACAAAAGTGCAGAGAATGGCGGCGCTCATGATAACGGGAGACATGAGAACGACGCTTACAAAAGCCTTGGAGACAATCCTGGACATAGCCCCGGTTGGTTTAATGGGCAAGCAACTTGCAATTACCACAGCACTCAGACTAAAGTTGGTGCAAATGTTGACATCGGATTATCGTCGTCACGCCGGAATAATCAATAAATTTAAAGGGGTGCCCAAAAACATAGACCGTTGTTTAGAAACACCTGCTTTTGGCAACAAATTCTCATACCACATACCCTTTAAAGAGGAATGGATGGAAAAGAAAGGGATACCAGCAGGACACACGCAGGTCTATGCGGAGTTTTCTCCAACGACCTCAACCTCAGAATCATCCTACGCCTGCCAGACTACTACAGCGATTTGCAGGCAGAGGTAACCGCCATAAAAGAAGCAGCAGAGTGGCTGATGGTAAATGAAAACTTTGGTGAACAGATCCACATTTACACCGATAGCCAAGTTGCTCTCAGTTCAATTACTAGCGTGTGCACCAACTCAACAGTGGTCTCTCTGTCGGAGAACGCTGAACGAGCTGCCAGCACACACAAACTTCAGACTCATGCGGGTATCAAGCCACAGCGGGATCCCAGGTAATACAGAAGCGGATGAGCTTGCAAAGAATGGCACAAGCCTGCACTCAACCGAAGTTTTACAGAATATTGGTATTTCATTGACCTCGTGCAAGGAAACCATAGCCAAAATGACCTCAAACCTAGCGGAGCAAAGGTGGAGGAATGAAAACACCTGCGAGGTAACCAGACAAGTATAGCCTCACCAAAACAGAAAAAGAAGCACCAACATCGTCTCTCTAAAAAGAAACAATATCAGACACTGTCCCATTGGCAAGCACGCTGAGAAACAGGGTAAAGCAAAGCGGGACTACTGCAGAGGCTGCCTGGACGAGGAGAAAGAAGAAAGTGTTCAGCAACACGATTGCTCTTCTTAGACCAACTTTTCTTTGATGGAGGTCACTAGATGCGCAGACTCTCATAAGGTTCATTCACGGTTCAAAATGGTTTGACAAAATCCCCTGAGGAGGGTTGTACTTTTAAGTACTGTGGTAACACAACGAGCCCATCTGAGGCCTATGTGAACGTTAGCTGCCACTTAAACCTAACTTAACCTAACCTAGGTACTAGGCCTTGTAAGTCAGCACAACATTTTGCTAGTAAAAAAAAATTATTGCCAAAAATGTTACATGTTTGTAACATAAAACCAGATGCCATTCCTCTACCTATACTAAATAGTTTGGCAACATATCTCTTAAAACGTAGCTTTCTTCATACTTGCAGTGACATAAAACCAGTTTCTACTTCCATGACGTTAATAGAAGTGACATTTAAAGCTCCTATGCAGATTCTTATTGTCTTGTTTTGAATTGATTTTTGGGTTTCCTCCCCAATAAATGCTTATAACACATCTTAAAATGTTAATGCCTTGAGCACAAGATTTCTGAAGTTTATTGACGTGGTTACTCTAAGAAAATTTGTTGTCAAATATGACCAAAAACTTTATAGAACCGTACTCGGACAATAAAATAATTTTTAAAGCTAAGACAGACATTATTAGGTATGACATTACGTGACCGGTTTGAGAAAAACATTGACATATAAAAAATAGTTCTAAATGTCTGCTAACAAGGCAAATAAAAGTCTGTGTAAATACTAGATTAATGTTACAAATAACACTGTTTGAGAAGTAACCACATAAATAGATGGCAAAATGATCAAAATATATTTTTGTACTAAAGAAGTAGAGGGGTGTACCAGGTCATATATGTGCATGTTAAAAAGCAGAGGGCTAAAATTATTTATTACTTAGCCCTTCTTTTGCAAATGTTCCTGACAAGCACACCCCGTTTTTCAAACACCAGCTCAATATTATAGTTGATAAACAAAAAGAGCAGTTTAAGATTAACTGGTACAGATTTTAAATAACTATGCACACGATATGACAATCTCCTTTTATATCTAGGAATGTAACACGTAGACATTTCTTTTGCCAATCCGGAAATAATAGTGCAATATAATGTGGTGGCGTTCTCATATATACTGGAGTCTTTGCAATTATAAAGTTTATTTCACACCATCTTTTCAATCGCACTTTGATAAATTTTTAAAAGTTTTCCGAATACAGAAGGAAATGGCAATTAGTCTGAAACTAAGTTCTACGTTTGGCAAAGGTTTAATCTTTGATATGAGTACAATCTTTATAGTTTTCTAACTATTAAGAATTGTTGCATGTTCCAAGAAAATATTAAATATGTCGACAAGAGGTGATTTAGTAAGCAAAGGAAGTTCATGTAACATGGAATAAGACGTGTTATCATTTTCCATGGTTAAAACTTTTTTGCAAGCAAGAGTATGAGAAAGTGTATTGGTATTATATTATATGTAGTGAAGTGACTATCGAATGGTGTCAAACGTATGGAAGCGCTAATTTTGGCATAAATTCTAAAATCCAAGTTTTATATTTCATGGAAATGACAAATCTAAAGATTTTAGACAAATTTTAGACAAATTTGTGTTGATCAAAGAACGTAGGACTTTTAACATTACTTTTGAAGGTGTGGCCATACAGCATCCGTTTAAAACATTAAATGATTTTGGACGTTAATAGATAAGGAATTAAAATTAAAAACATTTTTTTTTTAAAGAACATTATTTCTAAACGTAACCAATATTGTGTTTGATGACTTAAGTTTGCACCTAATTCCATCTAGATTCTAGACCTTCCTATTAAATCTTTTTACTTTTAAGACGTTCGCCTTAAGGAAGTTACAGGCATAGTTTTTGATTTTGGTAACATTAAACTTGCAGTCCTCACTACGTACTAAACCTTTGCAGAATATATGATAAAACAAAATGTAAGCTTTAAATTATGATTAATATAATAGTTGCTACTTAACAATTTATTAACGTCGACAATTTAAAAAAAAAACACAGTTACTCTATTGTTACCTCTAGTTTCAACCTTAGTGGCACCAACCACATTAGCATTTTAAATTTTACTACTAATTGCAAACGGGAAATATTTTGGTTGTCGTTAAGTTTTAGATGGATTTGGTAAAAACCAATGTCAAATAAAATAAACAATCTCGGGTGTTATAATAACAAGTTGTAGTAGTTGAGCTGGGCTCAAACAAGCTTACCATAAATAGACTTAATTAATATGAAATTGTCACTTACCTTGAGTTGGAGATTGTAAGACAATATTAACATAACATAATAAGATTGCAGGTGTTAATGACGTTGCACCAAGATACATCTGGAATATTTACAAGGCATATGGTTAAAAAAATTATAAACAATTATTAAATTTATTAAATGTATTCAAAGTTTTGCACCATTTTTTAGTAGCATGCAAACAAAGTTTGTGTTACTTAGTTGGAGATTGGGATGGCGTCTAAACAGTAGTGAGTCGTTAATTTTTTTTAAGTGACTACGGTGAATTAATTATATGAGGAGCCTTTGTAGCAACTAATTCTTGGTTACATCAATTCCAAAATCTGGTGGTTTTAAGATATGTTTTTCTATCCAAGGTAGTAGTGGGAGTTTTGACATTTTTTCTTGAATAGTGATTATAACGCTGACGTTTGTTTTTGGACGGCTTGCACTCTTTTTTTTTTAAACACACCAAGACCCAAGACTTTTACGGGTAACCTTGAAGAATCTTTTGTTGATAGCTGGTAAGATTGCACTTTTTTCAGTTGGGAATCAGTTTTTAAAGACTTTTGTTTCTTTTGTATTGTTGGTTTTTGGTACGTTTGTTAAAAAAAATTAGACAATATATTGATTTAGACAAATTCAAAAAATCTTTTTTTTTGCTTCTTCTGAGTTTTGTTTACTGTCGGTTTTGGTTAAGTTACTAAAACTAGTTAAGGATTATTTTCTTCCACATGTATTTTGCTTTTGAATGTCCATGCATTTGCTAAAGTTTGGGTTCTAAGTTTGGCTTAATTGAGTTGTAATGTTTTTTACAAACGTTTTCTGAGTTTAAATGATATAAACATAAAAAAGCTGTTTTAAATACACAAATGTTTATTTTTGTTTTTATTTATAATCTAACTTTTGTTTTATTATTATGCACAATAGTTCAATTTTTTGTTGCAAAAGACTATTGATTACATTGGTTTTAAAGTCCGATGATTTTAGGATAAGTTTTTTATTCGAGTTGTTGGTTGGAGTTTTGTTATTTCTTTCCAAAAGATTCTTTAACAGATAACACGTCCATATTGGTACTCATGATGCGGACGTTTGCTTTATTTTACGGTCTAAGAACTTGTTTATTAGTCAACTTAAGGCGGTTAATAGCGTCTGCTTTTACTTGATTGTCAATACCCAAGCATTTGCAATTTTTCATTGTCAACTTTATCTTCTGAATCTTGTTTTTTCATAAAATTGTCTAAAAAGCTTTTCGGTAACTCCTAAAAAGGTTTGCAGGTTTTTTCTACTTTTTAGAAAATATTCTTAAATTGGATAGGTTCCTTTTTTTTGTCTTTATTTAGCTTAGGTGCTGCAAAATAAACATTATTTTAAAGTTTGGCCTTAAACATCAGATAGAATTTTAAAAAATGTATATAGTTTCTTCAGTTTTTGTATTTTTTGTTGTAGTTCTTTTAGTTTTGCGTCAATGGAGTCAACAATAAGAGCGGTGAGGTTGTTTTTTAGTTTCTTGTGTTCTACCATATTCTTGATTGCAACGTCAACTGACCATGTAGATACTTTGTTGCTAATTACAACCTACGTAGTTGGTGTAGAACGCCTCTATTGGTTGAGTGTTGTATTTGGTATTTTTTGCTGTTGCAATTACGTTTTTCACCATTAGTAGGTCTGTACCTCATATTGTGTTGCAGTCGAGAGCACATATCGGAGTAATCATGCAATGTATCACTCGGTCATCTCTTGGTAGTGAACTCGTCTCAAGGCTGTTTTAGCAAAAATTTCTTTCTAGTTTAGTAGTGTTTAGCTATCTAGCAAGTGTATTCCATTTTGCGTTTGCGAGTATGGTAAGATGTTGCAATTTTGCTGGAGTTTTTATCTTGGCTTCTCTACAAATTCTGTTAATTTTTGTAGCGTGGATATACGGTTGTGTTTTAAGTCTTCTTGTGTTTTTGGTAACAAATGTACCATACAATGTTTGTTTATGGCGGGTGCGTGTACTAACATCACTTCCGCTTGGGTGACTAAGTACCCTTTGGTGGCTTTATAAATATTGTGATTAGTGCAAAGACGTAAGGCCAGTTGAGATGAGAAAAACCGGTATGCGTTTTATTATTGACAACAAATTTGTTTTGACATTTAATTTAATGTTTAATATTATATTAATAATAATAATATGCTTCTGTAGTTTAAACAGAAGCAGCAGTTTCCAGGTTATTAATATAAAATTGCATATTAATATAAAAAATTTAAAATGGTTATTTGCTCAAAATCGATCTGAAAAATATAATTTCTAAACGACTTAAATTATTTTAACTATTGAGGTATTAAACAACGTCGGGAAGCTGCCAAAGTAACTTTTGCAAAGTGTTACACGGTGCTGAGGCTCCTCATTGCTCTCTAACAGTCTTTTGCTAGCACGGATTCCATTACAGAGCAGTAGTCGAAATTCTTCGTAAATGGCAGTGGTTGATCCAAAATTCTTATTTAACGGGGCCTCTTACTACAATGTTGTTAATTAGAAGTTTAAGCTCAATGTGAATTCTGTAAAAAAACGATTAGGGTAAATCCGAACGTGGAGGTGTCATGTAGTTTTTTCATCCTGGACGGTGTTTTCTTTGCCATATTAGTAAAAGCAAAAAAGCGTTTTTTGCAAAAAAATATTTGACTTGATACAAAAACACAACTATATAGTTTTTTGTTGCTTTTTTACGCTCCATACTTTTAAATATATAACTTTTTACGTACTAGTAATTAATAAAGTATTGATCAAAAAAAAAAAAAACTCTTTTCCACACCACCATAGAGGTAGAGTTTAAGGCGCGTTTTTTTTTATGTGGTATCCCCAATAGGCCTAATCCACAACCCGCTGTTAGTATATTTTTTATGGACTTGCCGAGAGTTATCGGAATCTTTGACACTTCCAACAGTTTCAATGTTTGTAAAATTGTAGTTACATCTAAATTCCAGAGAACTCATAAAAATATTTTCTGCAACTTCAGTGGCATGATTACAAGTAGAACTAGAGTAGGAACTATAAATTTTTTTTTCTAACTTTTTGTAAATTCAGTTCCAAAGTATTTCTATCTTATTACTTGCACAAAGCTATCTCTGTTCACGTACATGTCCATTTCTTACGTTTTTCTAATTTTCATAATAATTGTCTTGAGCTTTTGCTTATACTCAACTTAGACTCTGATTTCATTTCATTCATTCTTTTTAACTAGCATCTTTAGTTTATCTCTTCTCTCTGAAAACACAAGCATATTATCTGCAATTTGAACAAATTACATTCTCTTATCTTTTATGCTTATTATCTTATCTCATTTTTAGCACTTTGCTACCATCTCTTCAATATGAATGTAGTCTTTGTCATTTTGTAGTTGTAGAAAAAGTTGTCATCTGCAATACTTACTGTAATGCTAAAGTTTGTTGTTTCTCTATTTCCGTAATAGATTTTTTTTGTTTAGTTTGTTGGTGGCTGATGGCAATCATGCCTTTTCCCTTCTGTGTTTTAGCAGCGTCAATTTTTATAAATACGTTAACAAAAAATAGCATAGTTATTGATGGATTTTATAAAAAAAAAATATTTTTTAAATTCTGTCAAAGTATATGTTGACTAGAACTTATTTTACTACATTTAATTTAGAAGTAGTTATTACTACCTTAAAAAGAAATATCAGGAGACGGCGCATTTCCTGGTTAAATAATTTAAGACGGTAGTTCCAAAGCAGCTCGATCGTACTATTTAGAGCCGTAACATCAAAAATCAAAATAGCCATGATAGTGGCCAAACTTTATACAGGAGACTGCATATAAAAAAGAAGAAGAACACTACCTTAGTTTCAAAACTGTTTTGCATTGCATTTAGTAAAATTTAAAGCTTTACCAGAGAACAAAAGTTTCTGCTTCAGTATGACGAATTCCCTCAAAATGCAATAAAATATCTGATGTTTAGCATGCCAAGTAGAGTTGATGAATGTATAAAAGTACGTACAAATGTTATTGGTTTATTTATAAAAAAATATTTAATAATAAGACATGTTCATGTATAAAGTTCAAATTTGATGAAGCTTTGGGTTTATTAGAAATTTTTTACTTGTAAGGAATGTATACGATTATGATACGTTACAAGTTCCATAAAAAATGTTTGCTTAGCATTTAATAAAATTTAAAAGTTTAGTGTTTGTTATGTTTTCTATTGTGTTGTGAACAGACTAGAGCTGCACAGTATATTGAAGTCTGTAATTCTTTAAACTTGTTAGTATTATTTAATTCTTGTAATTATAAAGTTTTGTTTTTGGTCTAACAAAATATTTTTATAAATAGATAATATGCTTCATTCAACATCTACTAAAATAATAGATGCAAATTTGAAAATATTTAGTGGCAACTGTTTTGCATTGCGTTTAGTAAAATTTACAGCTTTAAAAAACCCTATAATTTTAATAGTTTTAAAATAGCATCATTTATTTCTAACAGCTAAGACAATAGTTTAAATATTGATGTGTTAGGATAATAGAATGAAAGTAATCTAAGTAATTCAGAACATTCAAGTTCAGTCATCACTAGTCCACGCAAAAATGAAAGATTTGATATCTTGCGCCAAAGTTTTAGTGATAGTAAATTGTATAATAAAACAAAATAATTGCAATCAAAACTCACCGACAAGATACCTGATCCAAAAGACATTTCATAGAAAGAGCATCGTACTGAAGGAGCGTACTCTAAATGAGAGCGCACCAAGGCACAGTCAAAAAGTTTAAGCGTACTTGGAGATAGATCAGCTGACATCCTATATATAAACCCCAGCATTTTTATAGCACAATTACACATGTAGCTAATATGCTCAACATACATAAGTTTCAAAACTTAGACCCAAGTCTTTAATTTGAGAAACTTGTTCCAACATTTGTACTTAACCTGTGGAAAACTTTTTTTCTTTCATAAATAAAATATTTTTATTATTATTAAATATGCAATTTAAGAGCAAGAAACGTGTTAAGTGCTGATACCTTAGTTTCAAAACTGTTTTGCATTGCATTTAGTAAAATTTAAAGCTTTACCAGAGAACAAAGTCTCTGTTTCTGTATGACAAATTCTCTCAAAATGCAATAAATTATCTGATGTTTAGCATGCCAAGTAGAGTTGATGAATGTATAAGAATACCTACAAATATTATTAGGTTATTTATAAAAAATTGTCTAATAATAAGTCATGTTTATGTAAAAAGTTCAAATTTGATAAAGCATTGGGTTTATTAAATTTTTTTTACTTGTAAGGAATGTATACGATTATGATACGTTGCAAGTTTCATAAAAAATGTTTGCTTAGCATTTAATAAAATTTAAAAGTTTATTGTTTGTTATGTCTTCTATTGTGTTGAGAACAGACTAGAGCTGCACAGTATATTAAAATCTATAATGCTTTAAACTTGTAAGTAAATAATTATTTTTTGAAATTAAAAAGTTTTGTTTTTGGTCTGACAAAATATTTTTATAAATAGATAATACGCTTCTTTTAACATCTACTGAGATAATAGATGCAAATTTGAAAATATTTAGTGGCAACTGTTTTGCATTGCGTTTAGTAAAATTTAAAGCTTTGCTAGAAAGAAAAAACGTCTCTGCTTCTGTATAACTGTTCTTTGATGTTTATAAAAAACCCTATAATTTTAATAGTTTTAAAATAGCATCATTTATTTCCAACAGCAAAGACAAGAGTTAAAATATTGATGTGTTAGGATAATAGAATAAAAGTAATCAAAGTAATTCAGGACAATCAACTTCAGTCATCACTAGTCCACGCAAAAATGAAAGATTTGATATCTTGCGCCAAAGTTTTAGTGATAATAAATTGTATAATAAATCAATATATATGCAATCAAAATTCATCGACAAGATACCTGATCCAAAAGACATTTCATGGAAAGGGCATCGTACTGAAGGAGCGTACTCTAAATGAGAGCGCACCAAGGCACAGTCAAAAAATTTAAGCGTACTTGGAGATAGATCAGCTGACATCCTATATATAAACCTCAGCATTTTTATAGCACAATTACAAATGTAGCTAATATGCTCAACAAACATAAATATCAAAACTTAGACCCAAGTCTTTAATTTGAGAAACTTGTTCCAACATTTGTACTTAACCTGTGTAAAACTCTTGTTCTTTCATAAATAAACTACTATTAATATTATTAAGTATACAACTTATCAGCGAGAAATGTACTAAGTGCCGCTACCTTAGTTTTAAAACTGTTTTGCATTGCATTTAGTAAAATTTAAAGCTTTACCAAAGAACAAAGTCTCTGTTTCTGTATGACAAATTCTCTCAAAATGCAATAAATTATTTGATGTTTAGCATGCCAAGTAGAGTTGATGAATGTATAAAAGTACGTACAAATGATATTGGTTTATTTATAAAAAAATATTTAATAATAAGACATGTTCATGTATAAAGTTCAAATTTGATGAAGCTTTGGATTTATTAGAATTTTTTTACTTGTAAGGAATGTATACGATTATGATACGTTACAAGTTCCATAAAAAATGTTTGCTTAGCATTTAATAAAATTTAAAAGTTTAGTGTTTGTTATGTTTTCTATTGTGTTGTGAACAGACTAGAGCTGCACAGTATATTGAAGTCTATAATTCTTTAAACTTGATAGTTTATTGATTTCTTGTAATTATAAAGTTTTGTTTTTGGTCTAACAAAATATATTTATAAATAGATAATACGCTTTTTTCAACATCTACTGAGATATAAGATGCAAATTTGAAAATATTTATTGGCAACTGCTTTGCATTGCGTATAGTAAAATTCAAAGCTTTACCAGAGAACAAACGTCTTTGCTTCTGTATGAATGTTCCTTGATATCTATAAAATACACTATAATTTTAATAGTGTTAAAAATAGAATCTATTTAATTCTAACAGCAAAGACAATAGTTTAAATATTGATGTGTTAGAATAATAGAATAAAAATAATCAAAGTAATTCAGGACAATCAACTTCAGTCATCACTAGTCCACGCAAAAATAAAAGATTTGATATCTTGCGCCAAAGTTTTAGTGATAGTAAATTGTATAATAAAGCAAAATAATTGCAATCAAAACTCACCGACAAGATACCTGATCCAAAAGACATTTCATAGAAAGAGCATCGTACTGAAGGAGCGTACTCTAAATGAGAGCGCACCAAGGCACAGTCAAAAAGTTTAAGCGTACTTGGAGATAGATCAGCTGACATCCTATATATAAACCCCAGCATTTTTATAGCACAATTACACATGTAGCTAATATGCTCAACAAACATAAGTTTCAAAACATAGACCCAAGTCTTTAATTTGAGAAACTTGTTCTAACATTTGTACTTAACCTGTGTAAAACTTTTGTTCTTTCATAAATAAACTATTATTAATATTATTAAATATGCAACTTAAGAGCTAGAAACATGTTGAGTGCCGCTACCTTAGTTTTAAAACTGTTTTGCATTGCATTTAGTAAAATTTAAAGCTTTACAACAGAATAAACGCTTTTGCTTTTGTATGACTGTTTTTTGATATCTATAAAATACTCTATAATTATAATAATTTTAAAAATATCATCTTTTGTTAACTTTCTTTTCTTAAAGACGTATTGCTTATTAAGAAGTTTTTTCTGGGGTTCGTTGTTCGGTCAGGATTTGATCAGTTGTTCTAGTAGCTTACGTATAACATCCAGTTGACAAAATGGTCTGTATTGCTTTTTCTTTAATTCCTCTTATTTTTTCTATAAGGATAAGTTTTGCATGTTTCCAGTTTTTTGAAAATGTGTTTTGTTTAATATTATAACTTATTTTTACTTGTTTTAGGCTTTAGTAGGTACCTCTAATAGATTTATAAAAACTTAATCATCCTGGAATTAATACTTTTTTTTAAATTTCAACATTGAGTACTGAAATATTGATGAGATGCTTTTTTAATATTTTTACAACAAAAGTATATAATGACTAATGAATTTGTCTGTAAGAATGCTTCTATCCCACTATAATTATAGTTTGCATTTTTTGTTACGTTTTCTAGAGAGTATTGGTAATATGTTAGTTTTTGTGTTACACTGTTATGTTTAATAGAAAGTTCTTGATGTAAGATTTATTTTACATTATCAAGTTTTCAAGTATTAAGATAAAGTAATGTATTGCAACCAAATATGTTTCACTGTATGTGTGAAATCGCTTGCATTTGTTGTTTTTTCTTTTATTTTAAATGTGTTTTTTAATTTTTTTATCAATATGAAAATCCATTTCAAACCAGCCAAACTGGACGAAGCATAATAAAGAATAAAGAATAAGACACTTTCAAGCCGCGGTAAAAACTTATCTCGGGTCGACCCCTCGGAAGAAAAAGTCTTTCTCAACGTGGACAAATCTAAATTACAAAGACAATTACATTTAATGTTTTCACGGACACCATTGTTTATTTGACTTAGAACCAGATTTGACGTATGTAGAAAACAATAAACGTAGCAAATATCTTTTGTTACAATTGTCTAAAACACAAAATGGTATATTAAAACAAACAAATTTAAATATATGTATGTTTTTTAGACAAAAAGTCAACTTTCGATAAAAATTAATAACATAAGATCTTGCAATCAAATAAAAGTATTAGGTGTGTCAATAGACTTGGAATTGAGTTGGTCTAGCCATATATATTTAGCATGTGCAAAGTTAGCTAAAGCAACTTACGCTATTTTAAATTTAAGAAGACAGTTGCCACAACAACATATGGTGTCGGTATACTATGCACTAACACATTCAACGTGTTTTTGTAGTACAAAAACAAATACTGCGTATAATTTTTAATTTAAAATCAAAAGAGACATACCAAGATATTTTTATAACATTTAATGTAATGACTGTACATTCTGTTTATATTTATAAATTGTGTGTGTTTGTGTATAGAAACCATTATTTATTTGGTACGTGTGGAGCTAGAGCGCAACATCAATACCCTATCCGGTCTGCTAATAATATTTTTATTAAACATTTTAAAAGCACCAGTTATACTAAATTTAAAAGAGTCAAATACTTTAATAAGATCTTCTTATCATCATACCACTTATGTATTGCTCAAACTATACTTTCAAAACTGTTTTGCATTGCATTTAGTAAAATTTAAAGCTTTACTTGACAACAAACGTCTCTAAAATACCCTGTAATTTTAAAAATGGCATCTGTTGTTGACATTTTTTTCTTAAAGACGTATTGCTTATTGAAAAGTTTTTCTGGGGTTCCTTGTTCGGTCAGGTTTTGATCAGTTGTTCTAGCAGCTTACGTATTGCTTTTTGTTTAATTCCTCTTTTTTTCTGTAAGGATAAATTTGCATGTTTCCAGTTTTTTTAATTTGGTCATGGAAAATTTTATGAAGAGAATGTAGTACTACAACCGTAACCGTGGCGGCAATTTGTCGAATATCGTTTTCAAATGATAATGGCATACCTTCCTCTTTACAATGAAATAAACATTTATTGATTTTTCTTAAAAAATACCCGTTTTTTTTAATATCAAAATAAAACCTCTTATTAGAAAACTCTATATATCCCAAAAAAAATATTTAAATGCGTTTATTTCAAAACAGATAAATTTGTCAAAGCAGCCAAATAGCGACCAATATATTTAGATCAGACACCTCTGCTTTTTTGTTAAGTTTACTTTTTAAGAATTAATTGTAATTGTTTCGTTAAGCCATTTTGTTTAATAAATTATTTAAATAGTAAATGTTGCTAAGATTTTTTTGTGTTGTTAAATGTTATTAATAATATGTATTTTATACATAATTACCCTATTAGAAATGATTTAAATAAATAATTCAAAAACAGATTATTAATTAGAAAAGTTCTGTTACAAGACCATTAAGATCTTCAGATCTACGCTTTCTGTTTTTTTATTTAAATAGTATTGTGTATGCTATAAAAGCTAGGATAAAATTTGGCAAACAAATATAAACGCTTGGCAACAACTGTATTAATTATTCAATACAGTGCTTTAGATTTTTAACAACTGTTTGTATGTTTGCAATAATTTAAACACTTAATTTGAGTGCTTTAAGTGCGTTAATAGCCTTACCGATTATGTAGTAACTTATTTTCAATTAACAATATAAACATTACATGTATGAACAACTATGTTTAAAAGAATTAAATATTTTAATAAGATCTTATTTTTCTTTAATTTAGAAGTAGTTAATACTACCTTAGTTTCAAAACTGTTTTCCATTGCATTTAGTAAAATTTAAAGCTTTACCAGAGAACAAAAGTTTCTGCTTCTGTATGACAAATTCCCTCAAAATGCAATAAATTATCTGATGTTTAGCATGCCAAGTAGAGTTGATGAATGTATAAAAGTACGTACGAATGTTATTGGTTTATTTATAAAAAATTATTAAATAATAAGACATGTTCATGTATAAAGTTCAAATTTGATGAAGCTTTGGATTTATTAGAATTTTTTTACTTGTAAGGAATGTATACGATTATGATACGTTACAAGTTCCATAAAAAATGTTTGCTTAGCATTCAATAAAATTTAAAAGTTTAGTGTTTGTTATGTTTTCTATTGTGTTGTGAACAGACTAGAGCTGCACAGTATATTGAAGTCTATAATTCTTTAAACTTGATAGTTTATTTATTTCTTGTAATTATAAAGTTTTGTTTTTGGTCTAACAAAATATTTTTATAAATAGATAATATGCTTCATTCAACATCTACTAAAATAATAGATGCAAATTTGAAAATATTTAGTGGCAACTGTTTTGCATTGCGTTTAGTAAAATTTACAGCTTTAAAAAACCCTATAATTTTAATAGTTTTAAAATAGCATCATTTATTTCTAACAGCTAAGACAATAGTTTAAATATTGATGTGTTAGGATAATAGAATGAAAGTAATCTAAGTAATTCAGAACATTCAAGTTCAGTCATCACTAGTCCACGCAAAAATGAAAGATTTGATATCTTGCGCCAAAGTTTTAGTGATAGTAAATTGTATAATAAAACAAAATAATTGCAATCAAAACTCACCGACAAGATACCTGATCCAAAAGACATTTCATAGAAAGAGCATCGTACTGAAGGAGCGTACTCTAAATGAGAGCGCACCAAGGCACAGTCAAAAAGTTTAAGCGTACTTGGAGATAGATCAGCTGACATCCTATATATAAACCCCAGCATTTTTATAGCACAATTACACATGTAGCTAATATGCTCAACATACATAAGTTTCAAAACTTAGACCCAAGTCTTTAATTTGAGAAACTTGTTCCAACATTTGTACTTAACCTGTGGAAAACTTTTTTTCTTTCATAAATAAAATATTTTTATTATTATTAAATATGCAATTTAAGAGCAAGAAACGTGTTAAGTGCTGATACCTTAGTTTCAAAACTGTTTTGCATTGCATTTAGTAAAATTTAAAGCTTTACCAGAGAACAAAGTCTCTGTTTCTGTATGACAAATTCTCTCAAAATGCAATAAATTATCTGATGTTTAGCATGCCAAGTAGAGTTGATGAATGTATAAGAATACGTACAAATATTATTAGGTTATTTATAAAAAATTGTCTAATAATAAGTCATGTTTATGTAAAAAGTTCAAATTTGATAAAGCATTGGGTTTATTAAATTTTTTTTACTTGTAAGGAATGTATACGATTATGATACGTTGCAAGTTTCATAAAAAATGTTTGCTTAGCATTTAATAAAATTTAAAAGTTTATTGTTTGTTATGTCTTCTATTGTGTTGAGAACAGACTAGAGCTGCACAGTATATTAAAATCTATAATGCTTTAAACTTGTAAGTAAATAATTATTTTTTGAAATTAAAAAGTTTTGTTTTTGGTCTGACAAAATATTTTTATAAATAGATAATACGCTTCTTTTAACATCTACTGAGATAATAGATGCAAATTTGAAAATATTTAGTGGCAACTGTTTTGCATTGCGTTTAGTAAAATTTAAAGCTTTGCTAGAAAGAAAAAACGTCTCTGCTTCTGTATAACTGTTCTTTGATGTTTATAAAAAACCCTATAATTTTAATAGTTTTAAAATAGCATCATTTATTTCCAACAGCAAAGACAAGAGTTAAAATATTGATGTGTTAGGATAATAGAATAAAAGTAATCAAAGTAATTCAGGACAATCAACTTCAGTCATCACTAGTCCACGCAAAAATGAAAGATTTGATATCTTGCGCCAAAGTTTTAGTGATAATAAATTGTATAATAAATCAATATATATGCAATCAAAATTCATCGACAAGATACCTGATCCAAAAGACATTTCATGGAAAGGGCATCGTACTGAAGGAGCGTACTCTAAATGAGAGCGCACCAAGGCACAGTCAAAAAATTTAAGCGTACTTGGAGATAGATCAGCTGACATCCTATATATAAACCTCAGCATTTTTATAGCACAATTACAAATGTAGCTAATATGCTCAACAAACATAAATATCAAAACTTAGACCCAAGTCTTTAATTTGAGAAACTTGTTCCAACATTTGTACGTAACCTGTGTAAAACTCTTGTTCTTTCATAAATAAACTACTATTAATATTATTAAGTATACAACTTATCAGCGAGAAATGTACTAAGTGCCGCTACCTTAGTTTTAAAACTGTTTTGCATTGCATTTAGTAAAATTTAAAGCTTTACCAAAGAACAAAGTCTCTGTTTCTGTATGACAAATTCTCTCAAAATGCAATAAATTATTTGATGTTTAGCATGCCAAGTAGAGTTGATGAATGTATAAAAGTACGTACAAATGATATTGGTTTATTTATAAAAAAATATTTAATAATAAGACATGTTCATGTATAAAGTTCAAATTTGATGAAGCTTTGGATTTATTAGAATTTTTTTACTTGTAAGGAATGTATACGATTATGATACGTTACAAGTTCCATAAAAAATGTTTGCTTAGCATTTAATAAAATTTAAAAGTTTAGTGTTTGTTATGTTTTCTATTGTGTTGTGAACAGACTAGAGCTGCACAGTATATTGAAGTCTATAATTCTTTAAACTTGATAGTTTATTGATTTCTTGTAATTATAAAGTTTTGTTTTTGGTCTAACAAAATATATTTATAAATAGATAATACGCTTTTTTCAACATCTACTGAGATATAAGATGCAAATTTGAAAATATTTATTGGCAACTGCTTTGCATTGCGTATAGTAAAATTCAAAGCTTTACCAGAGAACAAACGTCTTTGCTTCTGTATGAATGTTCCTTGATATCTATAAAATACACTATAATTTTAATAGTGTTAAAAATAGAATCTATTTAATTCTAACAGCAAAGACAATAGTTTAAATATTGATGTGTTAGAATAATAGAATAAAAATAATCAAAGTAATTCAGGACAATCAACTTCAGTCATCACTAGTCCACGCAAAAATAAAAGATTTGATATCTTGCGCCAAAGTTTTAGTGATAGTAAATTGTATAATAAAGCAAAATAATTGCAATCAAAACTCACCGACAAGATACCTGATCCAAAAGACATTTCATAGAAAGAGCATCGTACTGAAGGAGCGTACTCTAAATGAGAGCGCACCAAGGCACAGTCAAAAAGTTTAAGCGTACTTGGAGATAGATCAGCTGACATCCTATATATAAACCCCAGCATTTTTATAGCACAATTACACATGTAGCTAATATGCTCAACAAACATAAGTTTCAAAACATAGACCCAAGTCTTTAATTTGAGAAACTTGTTCTAACATTTGTACTTAACCTGTGTAAAACTTTTGTTCTTTCATAAATAAACTATTATTAATATTATTAAATATGCAACTTAAGAGCTAGAAACATGTTGAGTGCCGCTACCTTAGTTTTAAAACTGTTTTGCATTGCATTTAGTAAAATTTAAAGCTTTACAACAGAATAAACGCTTTTGCTTTTGTATGACTGTTTTTTGATATCTATAAAATACTCTATAATTATAATAATTTTAAAAATATCATCTTTTGTTGACTTTCTTTTCTTAAAGACGTATTGCTTATTAAGAAGTTTTTTCTGGGGTTCGTTGTTCGGTCAGGATTTGATCAGTTGTTCTAGTAGCTTACGTATAACATCCAGTTGACAAAATGGTCTGTATTGCTTTTTCTTTAATTCCTCTTATTTTTTCTATAAGGATAAGTTTTGCATGTTTCCAGTTTTTTGAAAATGTGTTTTGTTTAATATTATAACTTATTTTTACTTGTTTTAGGCTTTAGTAGGTACCTCTAATAGATTTATAAAAACTTAATCATCCTGGAATTAAGACTTTTTTTTAAATTTCAACATTGAGTACTGAAATATTGATGAGATGCTTTTTTAATATTTTCACAACAAAAGTATATAATGACTAATGAATTTGTCTGTAAGAATGCTTCTATCCCACTATAATTATAGTTTGCATTTTTTGTTACGTTTTCTAGAGAGTATTGGTAATATGTTAGTTTTTGTGTTACACTGTTATGTTTAATAGAAAGTTCTTGATGTAAGATTTATTTTACATTATCAAGTTTTCAAGTATTAAGATAAAGTAATGTATAGCAACCAAATATGTTTCACTGTATGTGTGAAATCGCTTGCATTTGTTGTTTTTTCTTTTATTTTAAATGTGTTTTTTAATTTTTTTATCAATATGAAAATCCATTTCAAACCAGCCAAACTGGACGAAGCATAATAAAGAATAAAGAATAAGACACTTTCAAGCCGCGGTAAAAACTTATCTCGGGTCGACCCCTCGGAAGAAAAAGTCTTTCTCAACGTGGACAAATCTAAATTACAAAGACAATTACATTTAATGTTTTCACGGACACCATTGTTTATTTGACTTAGAACCAGATTTGACGTATGTAGAAAACAATAAACGTAGCAAATATCTTTTGTTACAATTGTCTAAAACACAAAATGGTATATTAAAACAAACAAATTTAAATATATGTATGTTTTTTAGACAAAAAGTCAACTTTCGATAAAAATTAATAACATAAGATCTTGCAATCAAATAAAAGTATTAGGTGTGTCAATAGACTTGGAATTGAGTTGGTCTAGCCATATAGATTTAGCATGTGCAAAGTTAGCTAAAGCAACTTACGCTATTTTAAATTTAAGAAGACAGTTGCCACAACAACATATGGTGTCGGTATACTATGCACTAACACATTCAACGTGTTTTTGTAGTACAAAAACAAATACTGCGTATAATTTTTAATTTAAAATCAAAAGAGACATACCAAGATATTTTTATAACATTTAATGTAATGACTGTACATTCTGTTTATATTTATAAATTGTGTGTGTTTGTGTATAGAAACCATTATTTATTTGGTACGTGTGGAGCTAGAGCGCAACATCAATACCCTATCCGGTCTGCTAATAATATTTTTATTAAACATTTTAAAAGCACCAGTTATACTAAATTTAAAAGAGTCAAATACTTTAATAAGATCTTCTTATCATCATACCACTTATGTATTGATAAAACTATACTTTCAAAACTGTTTTGCATGGCATTTAGTAAAATTTAAAGCTTTACTTGACAACAAACGTCTCTAAAATACCCTGTAATTTTAAAAATGGCATCTGTTGTTGACATTTTTTTCTTAAAGACGTATTGCTTATTGAAAAGTTTTTCTGGGGTTCCTTGTTCGGTCAGGTTTTGATCAGTTGTTCTAGCAGCTTACGTATTGCTTTTTGTTTAATTCCTCTTTTTTTCTGTAAGGATAAATTTGCATGTTTCCAGTTTTTTTAATTTGGTCATGGAAAATTTTATGAAGAGAATGTAGTACTACAACCGTAACCGTGGCGGCAATTTGTCGAATATCGTTTTCAAATGATAATGGCATACCTTCCTCTTTACAATGAAATAAACATTTATTGATTTTTCTTAAAAAATACCCGTTTTTTTTAATATCAAAATAAAACCTCTTATTAGAAAACTCTATATATCCCAAAAAAAATATTTAAATGCGTTTATTTCAAAACAGATAAATTTGTCAAAGCAGCCAAATAGCGACCAATATATTTAGATCAGACACCTCTGCTTTTTTGTTAAGTTTACTTTTTAAGAATTAATTGTAATTGTTTCGTTAAGCCATTTTGTTTAATAAATTATTTAAATAGTAAATGTTGCTAAGATTTTTTTGTGTTGTTAAATGTTATTAATAATATGTATTTTATACATAATTACCCTATTAGAAATGATTTAAATAAATAATTCAAAAACAGATTATTAATTAGAAAAGTTCTGTTACAAGACCATTAAGATCTTCAGATCTACGCTTTCTGTTTTTTTATTTAAATAGTATTGTGTATGCTATAAAAGCTAGGATAAAATTTGGCAAAAAAATATAAACGCTTGGCTGTATTAATTATTCAATACAGTGCTTTAGATTTTTAACAACTGTTTGTATGTATGCAATAATTTAAACACTTAATTTGAGTGCTTTAAGTGCGTTAATAGCCTTACCGATTATGTAGTAACTTATTTTCAATTAACAATATAAACATTACATGTATGAACAACTATGTTTAAAAGAATTAAATATTTTAATAAGATCTTATTTTTCTTTAATTTAGAAGTAGTTAATACTACCTTAGTTTCAAAACTGTTTTGCATTGCATTTAGTAAAATTTAAAGCTTTACCAGAGAACAAAAGTTTTTGCTTCTGTATGACGAATTCCCTTAAAATGCAATAAATTATTTGATGTTTAGCATGCCAAGTAGAGTTGATGAATGTATAAAAGTACGTACAAATGTTATTGGTTTATTTACAAAAAATTATTTAATAATAAGACATGTTCATGTATAAAGTTCAAATTTGATGAAGCTTTGGGTTTATTAGAATTTTTTTACTTGTAAGGAATGTATACGATTATGATACGTTACAAGTTCCATAAAAAATGTTTGCTTAGCATTTAATAAAATTTAAAAGTTTAGTGTTTGTTATGTTTTCTATTGTGTTGTGAACAGACTAGAGCTGCACAGTATATTGAAGTCTATAATTCTTTAAACTTGATAGTTTATTTATTTCTTGTAATTATAAAGTTTTGTTTTTGGTCTAACAAAATATATTTAAAAATAGATAATACGCTTTTTTCAACATCTACTGAGATATAAGATGCAAATTTGAAAATATTTAATGGCAACTGTTTTGCATTGTGTTTAGTAAAATTTAAAGCTTTACCAGAGAACAAACGTTTTTGCTTCTGTATGAATGTTCCTTGATATCTAAAAAATACCCTATAATTTTAATAGTTTTAAAAATAGAATCTATTTAATTCTAACAGCAAATGATGTGTTAGAATAATATAATGAAAGTAATTTAAGTAATTCAAGACAATCAACTTCAGTCATCACTAGTCCACGCAAAAATGAAAGATTTGATATCTTGCGCCAAAGTTTTAGTGATAATAAATTGTATAATAAATCAATATATATGCAATCAAAATTCATCGACAAGATACCTGATCCAAAAGACATTTCATAGAAAGGGCATCGTACTGAAGGAGCGTACTCTAAATGAGAGCGCACCAAGGCACAGTCAAAAAATTTAAGCGTACTTGGAGATAGATCAACTGACATCCTATATATAAACCTCAGCATTTTTATAGCACAATTACAAATGTAGCTAATATGCTCAACAAACATAAGTTTCAAAACTTAGACCTAAGTCTTTAATTTGAGAAACTTGTTCCAACATTTGTACTTAACCTGTGGAAAAAAATTTTTCTTTCATAAATAAAATATTTTTATTATTATTAAATATGCAATTTATGAGCAAGAAACGTGTTAAGTGCTGCTACCTTAGTTTCAAAACTGTTTTGCATTGCATTTAGTAAAATTTAAAGCTTTACCAGAGAACAAAGTCTCTGTTTCTGTATGACAAATTCTCTCAAAATGCAATAAATTATCTGATGATTAACATGCCAAGTAAAGTTAATGAATGTATAAGAGTACGTACAAATATTATTGGTTTATTTATAAAAAAATATCTAATAATAAGACATGTTCATGTATAAAGTTCAAATTTGATGAAGCATTGGGTTTATTAGAATTTTTTTACTTGTAAGGAATGTATACATATATGATACGTTACAAGTTCCATAAAATATGTTTGCTTAGCATTTAATAAAATTTAAAAGTTTAGTGTTTTTTATGTTTTCTATTGTGTTGTGAACAGACTAGAGCTGCACAGTATATTGAAATCTATAATTCTTTAAACTTGTAAGTATTATTTATTTTTTGAAATTAAAAAGTTTTGTTTTTGGTCTGACAAAATATTTTTATAAATAGATAATACACTTCTTTTAACATCTACTGCGATAATAGATGCAAATTTGAAAATATTTAGTGGCAACTGCTTTGCATTGCGTATAGTAAAATTTAAAGCTTTACCAGAGAACAAACGTCTTTGCTTCTGTATGAATGTTCCTTGATATCAATAAAATACCCTATAATTTCAATAGTTTTAAAAATAAAATCTATTTAATTCTAACAGCAAATGATGTGTTAGAATCATAGAATGAAAGTAATTTAAGTAATTCAGGACAATCAACTTCAGTCATCACTAGTCCACGCAAAAATAAAAGATTTGATATCTTGCGCCAAAGTTTTAGTGATAATAAATTGTATAATAAAGCAATATAGTTGCAATCAAAATTCATCGACAAAATACCTGATCCAAAAGACATTTCATAGAAAGGGCATCGTACTGAAGGAGCGTACTCTAAATGAGAGCGCACCAAGGCACAGTCAAAAAGTTTAAGCGTACTTGGAGATAGATCAGCTGACATCCTATATATAAACCCTAGCATTTTTATAGCACAATTACACATGTAGCTAATATGCTCAACATACATAAGTTTCAAAACTTAGACCCAAGTCTTTAATTTGAGAAACTTGTTCCAACATTTGTACTTAACCTGTGGAAAACTTTTTTTCTTTCATAAATAAAATATTTTTATTATTATTAAATATGCAATTTAAGAGCAAGAAACGTGTTAAGTGCTGATACCTTAGTTTCAAAACTGTTTTGCATTGCATTTAGTAAAATTTAAAGCTTTACCAGAGAACAAAGTCTCTGTTTCTGTATGACAAATTCTCTCAAAATGCAATAAATTATCTGATGTTTAGCATGCCAAGTAGAGTTGATGAATGTATAAGAATACGTACAAATATTATTAGGTTATTTATAAAAAATTGTCTAATAATAAGTCATGTTTATGTAGAAAATTCAAATTTGATAAAGCATTGGGTTTATTAAATTTTTTTTACTTGTAAGGAATGTATACGATTATGATACGTTGCATGTTTCATAAAAAATGTTTGCTGAGCATTTAATAAAATTTAAAAGTTTAGTGTTTGTTATGTTTTCTATTGTGTTGTGAACAGACTAGAACTGCACAGTATATCGATGTCTATAATTATTTAAACTTGTTAGTATTAATTATTTTTTGTAATTATAAAGTTTTGTTTTTGGCCTGACAAAATATTTTTATAAATAAATGATACGTTTCTTTCAACATCTACTGAGATAATAGATGCAAATTTGAAAATATTTAGTGGCAACTGTTTTGCATTGCGTTTAGTAAAATTTAATGCTTTACCAGAAAATAAACGTCTTTGCTTCTGTATGACTGTTCCTTGATATCTATAAAATACCCTATAATTTTAATAGTTTTAAAAATAGCATCTATTTAATTCTAACAGCAACGACAATAGTTTAAATATTGATGTGTTAGGATAATAGAATGAAAGTAATTTAAGTAATTCAGTCATCACTAGTCCACGCAAAAATAAAAGATTTGATATCGTGCGCCAAAGTTTTAGTAATAATAAATTGTATAATAAAGCAATATAATTGCAATCAAAATTCATCAACACGATACCTGATCCAAAAAACATTTCATAGAAAGGGCTTCGTACTGAAGGAGCGTACTCTAAATGAGAGCGCACCAAGGCACAGTCAAAAAGTTTAAGCGTACTTGGAGATAGATCAGCTAACATCCTATATATAAACCCCAGCATTTTTATAGCACAATTACACATGTAGCTAATATGCTCAACAAACATAAGTTTCAAAACTTAGACCGAAGTCTTTAATTTGAGAAATTTGTTCCAACATTTGTACTTAACCTGTGTAAAACTCTTGTTCTTTCATAAATAAACTATTATTAATATTATTAAGTATGCAACTTAAGAGCAAGAAATATTCTAAGTGCCGCTACCTTAGTTTTAAAACTGTGTTGCATTGCATTTAGTAAAATTTAAAGTTTTACCAGAGAACAAACGCCTTTGCTTTTGTATGACTGTTTTTTGATATCTATATAATAATTTTAAAAATAGCATCTTTTGTTGACTTTTTTTTTCTTAAAGACGTATTGCTTATTAAGAAGTTTTTTCTGGGGTTCTTTGTTCTTTGTCAGGTTTTGATCAGTTGTTCTAGCAGCTTACGTATAGCATCCAGTAGACAAAATGTTCTGTATTGCTTTTTGTTTAATTCCTCTTTTTTTTTCTATAAGGATAAGTTTTGCATGTTTCCAGTTTTTCAAAAATATGTGTTGTTTAATATTATAACTTATTTTTACTTGTTTTAAGCTTTAGTAGGTACCTCTAATGGACTTATAAAAACTTAATCTTCCTGAAATTAACACTTTTTTTTAAATTCAGCATTGAGTACTGAATTATTGATGAGATGCTTTTTTAATATTTTTACAACAAAAGTCTATAATGACTAATGGATTTGTCTGTAAGAGTGCTTCTATCCCACTATAATTATAGTTTGCATTTTTTGTTACGTTTTCTAGAGAGTATTGGTAATATGGTAGTTTCTGTGTTATGTTGTTATGTTTAATTGAAAGTTTTTGATGTAGAGTTTATTTTACATTACCATGTTTTCTAGTATTAAATGCTGCATTATTCATCGATTCTTTTCCCAATGTTTGCTGGTTACTTCAGTTGGCGCCAAAATAACGGCCGTGGGTCAACCCCTCGGGCGACCGTTTCTTACCAGAGGTTATGGTTGTCACAAACACTTGCACTAATTAAACACGTCATATTATTATAAGAGTTTGCTGTTAATCGCAGAGTTAGAGTTACAAAATCCTGCTGTTTATCGATATAGTGTATAGTTTAATGAAATGTCAAGTTCCAAATGGATCCGTTATCTCATATAGATGTCTTCTTTGTGGCTCGTCAAAACGTCGTGACTAGATATATAATAAGCAGTATTATTTGGCTTTTTTTAACAAATCATTTAAACAAAAAAAAATTATAATAAATTTTAGTTGAAATATAAATGTTGTTAAAAATTATAGACCAATTTCAATTAAAGTACCTATTCCAAAAATTTTATTATTTGTATTCTGGCATTACAACCTATTAGGCCTTGTGCTTGAATTATTAGTTAATTTTACAAAATGTAGTAGAAATTGTGTGCAGATTCACTTTATAGAAAAGCGCTAGAACAATAGCGAGGACAAAGAAAGAAAGATCAGTAACGTACGCGCAGTAAAGTGATGCGGTCAGATGCTTTGACAGTAATAGCCGTTTTTGGATTATTATTGATTAGTGTTAAGTTAATCAATACACGTTGTTAATGCACGGTGTTGTGGTTGGAAGGTTGAGCGTGAGTTGCGTCAGTTAAATTAAAAATAAAACTGGACGTAACAATATCTTGCTAATTTATTTGAATTTAAAATTAACCAATTAATAGAATCAGAGTCTATTAAACAGTGTCCGATGCATTTTGCGCAGAAATATGCGTTGCCTTTAGTTTCTTGCCTAAAACAATACGGCAAGTTTTACACACAGACCTTAAAATAATGATTGCCCTAGAAGCCTACAAGACTGTGTGAGACGTACAGATGCTTGCAATGCAATCCTAACAGCTGTTGGGAGGCAACAAAACGCATTTTTTTTCTGGCACAGTAAACAAACCAAGCATTTTTTGTTTATTATTTCAGATCAGATTGGATTATTTGAATCGTAATGTCTGCACCAAAGCTGTTCCAAGGAAAAAAAGGAAATGTCCCCATTTGAAGAGTAATAAGTACAAATTTTATTTGTAATATTTGTTACAAATAGTTTTTGTTAGCATTGCTTATAATTATTAATGTACTGTATATAATGTTATTTACGTACATGTATTGTCTGAGAACTTGAAAGTTATTCACACATAGATCAAATGGGTCTTTGAGGTGTAAAAAAGTACATTGACAAGAAGTTAATGAGGTATTAAATTTCACAACTGTCTGAGGTTATACACACATAGACTGAGAAGAGTCTTGAAGGTGTGTAAAACAAAGTACATTGGCATTGAGGTCATTTTTGCTTGTAGGGTGGATGCTATAATTGCCAAAACTTTTGTTACTGAGCAACTGAAAACCCTTGAGAAATTCATCAAAAGCCATTTTGCAGCCATAAAGTAACAATTTGGTGCGCTGTGTCTTTTATAGGCTTTATAGGTTTTATTTTTTTAAAGAGAAAGGTTCAACTGTAGCAATAAATTCTGTTTGCTATTGCAAGATGTTGCAAATTTTTTACAACCCAAAATAAGAAAACATAATGAAAAGCCTTTTGGCTTTAGTCCATACTGCCCATTGTTGTTTACGCGATTTTTTGCAGCAGATGTTTCCCGGTCGCCTGGTCTTGTTGCTTTGCTTCTTAAACTCCCGGATTTGACTTGCATTTTTTTCCGTTTGGATACCGCAAAGATAAGGTTTACAAATCTTGACTGCAAACCCTGGAAACTGTAAAAGATTAATTACTGGAATCTTTCAAAATATACTAGCAAAAGTAGCCAAAAATTTTGTGAAACGCTTCAGCAAGTGTGGCACCCCTTGACGACATAATTTTCAAAACATAACAAACAAAAATGACGTAGAATGTACTTTTAAACAACAAAAAACTTTTTTTTTATCTTTTACCGTTTACTTACAATTCACCCAACAAATCAAGAAATTTCACTTTGTAAAGTTGACTAAAGATTTAGATACTTTACAACATTGTTGTAATAATGCAGATTGTTGAATTTTGTATAGATATTTTTATAGACATTGTTCAAAATAAATACAAAAAAAAAGATGTGGGGCCAAAACTCACAAATAAATCACATTTAAAACTAAAAAAAAAAAATTAAGATGACCGGATAAGCCAATTCAACAATTAACAAAAGTTCATGTTTAAATAAAACTTTAAACTCAAAATACATTTGATGAGTAGTTGTGTGTTGGGATGTGCAAAATGCTCTCGTGATTCTTACACCACTAACTGGAAATACACAAATGTCTTAATCCAAAATACTAATTTGTCACTTTTGATACCAATTAAAGCTGGAAATGCATATAAATCAATTCAATTTGTTTGTCTTAAATCTTAATTGTGCGTATTAAGTTTAGGTTTGTGTCTTTGTTAGTAGCTACGTGGAAGACCCTGACGCATATTCTTTGAAGTTATTATTCTACGGCACTGCATTTGCAAAGAAAGAAACCTAATAGTTACAATATAATACAACAAGGGCAATAAATACCTGAATTAATTACGGCAGTACTGGTTTGCGTTGTGATCCAGCGGCGTTTTTCCATTTTCTGCAACCATTGTTATCTTGCTGCCCTGGTACGTGAAAATTTCCCCGCTGCATCGTAAGAGTCTATGCGATCCTTTTTGCTGCACTGCTGTGGTATTTTTGGAACTGTTCTTTACGGCTACGGCTTTCTGGGTACTGCTCCTGGTCTACATACTATTTTCTACTTCTAAAGGTGGCGTTATTTGAGTTAAAGAATAAATTTAATCGGCTCAAGTTTTGTTCGACTTTTTTTATCTTCAAAACAAAAGGATTTTTTTCAGAAATCATCATAGGGCAAAATATTCTTAGGAAAGGCTAAGGAATAACTTCTTAAATTTTTGCCGCATGTTTACTTAACACCTTGTATAATAAACCGTAACTATATATCTTATTACTAAACTTAAAAAATTACAGTATATCAACTGTCTAATAATATTTTTCTACTAACTTCATAAAAAATAAGCAGTTTAAACTAATTTAAAATTAAAGGTAAAAACTAGAAAAAAACGTTGAACTGTTTATGTGTGAATACAGTTAAATCCTACACAAACAGGCAACGGCATTTTTGGCGCGTTTTGTTTGATTCAGACGACCGAAACAAATTTATTGTTTAAAGTTAATAAATAATGAATTTTATGTAAATTGCTTTTTCATTCAGTAAGTAACACATACACTTGTGTTTCAGGGTATGCACCCATCACCAGTGCCTAACATTTCACTAGTCAAAAAAACAATTAATTTGTCTTTTTGACCACTGAGATGCTAGGCACACTGACAATAAGTGCATACCCTGAAACACGAGTGTATGTGTTTTTTATAGGACAAAAAAACAATTTACACGAAATACATTATTTATTAATTTTAAATAATTTAAAATCTTATATGACCTGCAACTGGTGCATGAGACCCTAACAAGAAATAAATTTAAATATGTTAGTATCTTATTTACATTAATTATAATGTTTTATAATAACAATTATACTTAAAATATTACTTTTTAGTTTAAGATGTTAAATTTGATAATTTTTAAAATAGTTATGCATGAAAAAATATATATTTGTTTTTTTATAATTCTTACCATACGCCTAGTGCCATGACCAATTTAAGAATTGGAAAAAAGATTTTTGATTAATTTGCATAACGGATCTTCTCAAACACTACACCTCGCTCCTGTCCGTCGATCGGACAGTACAATTCAGTGCTAGGCAGGTTCCTGTTCACTCTCCGCTACTAAAGGAATTCTTGTTAGTTTCCATCTTTTTTTTCAAAAATTTTATCCTAAAAAACAAATTAGTTGTTAAAAGTACATTTTGATGGTTTGTTTATGATAATCAAAAAATTGCAGCAACATCTACTAGCAAAAAATATTATAGCTTTTTTATATGTTTTTTATGTGAAAAAAAAAACAAATGTATTATGGACAAAATTTTCATCTCTTGCTTTAAAAAACGTTAATTCTGACTTTCACGTCTTTGATTCTTTTATTGGGAGTAATTAATTGTTACGTAGTAAAACGTTAGTAGTAGAGTAGTAGATCAATAGATTCTCAAAAGAATTTAAAGGATTAATACATATAGATATTTGTTGCATGATCATCAATCATATTCATTTAAAAATAACAAAATCAAGCCTTGAAACATTAAAATGTTGTCAGAAAGTTTCTATAAAATTTCAAAAATAGCAAAATCAAACTATAAAATATTAAAATTATGTTAAAAAACATCAAAATGCGGCCATAAAACGTTACAAAATGTAAAGCTTTGTCAAAAATAGCAAAATCCGGCTATCAAACATCAAAATATTATTAAAAAAAAACTAAAATCATAGTCATGAACTATTGAAAATTGCATAAATATTAAAATATTGTAAAAATGTACTAAAATCCGGCCATAAAACTGTTAAAAAATTTAAAATTTTACTCATAAAACGTCCTTTGAAACGTGAGCAATACTAAGGTCCCTAGACAATGCAAAAATCAACTCAAGATACTCAAACTTTATCAAACAAATCTACGAAAACGCTACCATCCAAGTTAAAACTGACAAAAACTCAAAGACAGATAATATCCCAATTAAAAGAGAAGTGCGGCAAAGAAATACAATTTCTCCAAAACTTTTTACATTAGTCTTGGAAGATGTCTTCAAACCTTAAACTGGCATAAAAAAAATAAATATTGACAGAGTGGAGTACGCCTTAATTTTTTGCATCGGCAGCACTACAAATGAACTTAATAACATGCTTCAAGAGTCAGTAAAAATCGGACTTAAAATGAACCTGTCAAAAACCAAAGTCATAAGCCCAAAAAACGTACAGGTAACAATAATAATCAATCCATTGAACAAGTATCAATATACATTTATCTTGGCCATAAAATTCAACTTGGTAAAGAAAATCAGATTTCCAAAATCTCAAAAAGAATAAGTCTTTTTTGGACGACTTTTGGTAAATTAAGCCATATCCTTAAATGCAAGGAGTTCCCTATAAACCTCAAAAGAAAGGTATTCAAATCCTACGTGATGCCAGTGCTGACTTACGGCCTCGAGACCTAAAAAACATCTAACAGACTACAAACAGAAAGCAATGGTGAAGTCTATGCTCGGAATTACTTTGAAGGACACAGTTCGGAGTAAGAAAATCCAAATAAGAACCGGTGTAACAGAGGTACTTATTAAGGTAGAGCAGCTTAAGTAGCGATGGTCTGGCCACATAGCAAAGCAGGACCCGGACAGGTAGACAATGAAGATTACAACTAGACGTCTGAAAAAGATCAAACGAAGTGCTGGCAGACTCTAAAGAAGATGGTGAGATGATATTCAAAATATTGCAGGACAAAAATGGATTCAAACTGCAGCAAATAGAAAGACGTAGACATTTTTGGAAAAGATCTACTTCCAGGAGTGGATAAATAATGGCTGAGAAGAAGTAGAAAAAGATTCATAAAATGCTAAAATTAGCAGAATCCGGCTTTAACACATCAAATATTGTTAAAAAGCACAACAATCCGGCGAGAAATAGCTAAAAAGTGCAAAATTCTTTTCATAAAATATTAATAACAGCTCAATTCGGCTTGGAAACATTAAAACATTGTCAAAAACACTAAAATTTTGACTTCAAAGTTAAAAACTTAATCAAAATTAACAAAGTACTTCAACTTTTTATGCAGAAGTGGCTGCCATTTAATAGTGCGCAAGAAACATGATTGAGACAGAACTAAAACCTGACAGACTGATAACTATCATGTGAAATAGTTCAGCGGCATTGCAAGCCTTAGAGTTGCCAGTAATAAAATCCAAACTGGTTATGACCTGCATATACACTCTGAAAACAGTGGCCACAACTTGCAGAGTTTGGTTGATATGGATACCAAAAGACCAAGGTATAAAAGAAAACCTCATAGCAAATCTACTTGTCAACCAAGAAGCAAAAGAGACATTTTCTGGACCAGAATCTGCTTTCAGGGTCTCATACAAAATTGAAAATAAAACTACAGCAAGTAAGATGTATTAGACTGCAAAGGCTCATAAGACTGATAACCGGACACTGTAGAGTCAACAAGCACTTGTATAGAATAGGAATAGAAATGGACTTTTTAAGAAAATAAAACTCCGATATACTTGCTGAATGGATGCAAAGCTTACAAACAGCAATACATCGTTATTTTTGGCAAACACAACTTAACTAAAAGTGAGCTAAAAACAACCCATTGGCTAAAGATACAGGACATGTTTACGGAGTAAAGCATCAGAAGTATAGAATAGGTTTAATAGAACCACAGTGCAAAAGCGCCAAGTAAACGTCAGTAAAAACTTGCCTCTAATAGACAGCACGAGCTGTTGTGTGTTTTTATTTAATTACAACTTTTTTATGCAAAAAATACTAGCAGAAAGAAAAAACCTTCAATTCTTTAATAATAAACACTCTAGAAGGTAGATGGGCTATCCGGTTCAAATTACTTGCTAATAATCATAGTATTACGTAACCCAACCTAGCCGCCCAAGTGTTCATCAAAAGCTTAAATATCACCTCTTTCTTCTTAGCCATAAACTTGTAACGCTTGCAAAATGAAAAAACTTCTAATTTTAGTTTAAACTAACTAACTACCCAGCCAAGTGTTGATCATTAAAAGATTGTATTCATCATCCCTTCCTCTAAAACATAGACTTCTAACCTTTGCAAAGGAAAGAAATTTTTAATTTATTGATCACAAACTCTTGGACGGTTGGGCGGAAACTCAAAAACATAATTAGAAGCAAATAGTTTAAACAAAAGCTAAACATCGTTTTTTTTCTTGTCACATCTAATTTTCTAGTATGGAGATTATGATTATTTAGACAAAACCAATAAATGAGTTTGTATGCAAACCAAGTTGCTGCAGGAATAAACAATACACTTTTTACCTAAGGAAAAAAAAGACACCCTCTTGCCCCAGATGTAAAAAGAAAAAAAAAACAAAAGCGGATAAATCAGGTAGTATAGTCAACGACATAAAATGTTGAAGGCAACGGGAAACCACTACATTAAAAATCCAAAAAATTATCATGGCCTCATTCAGACCTAAATCAACATTCGGAGTTTTAATTCCCTCTGGGGAAAAAACGTTTTGAATGACGTCAATACAATAAGAACATGGAATGTTGAAAGTTTACACAAAGCAAAAAAAGTACACAATGTAATAACGGAAATACAACAAATAAACATAGAGATTCTAGCTGCCAGATCAAAGAAATGTCCCTTCAATAACTTTCACATGTACTATTTAGGAGGATCCGATACACATCACAAATACAAAGTAGCCATAATAGTTTTACAAAAAATTAAGAAAGCTGTTATGAACGTTATAAACTTATGAAACAGGATTATAATAGTGCAACTCAAATTCCATACAGGAAAAATAAACATCATTCAAGTATATGCACCCACTGCAGATAAGAACGAGAAAGTAATAAAAGAATTCTACAACCAATTAGAAGAAATAATAAAAGTAGTCAAAGATTTAGATGTCACTATTGTTCTAGAGAACTTCAACGCCAAAAGAAGGATACAGAAGTGTAGTAGATTGTGTTGGCCTATATGATCTTGGCAAGAAAAAAATCAGATTCAAAATCTGGTTATTACAAACACATGGTTTCAACTACTAAGAAAAAAACTATAAACCTGGACATATCCATGTCATACATCTGACAAGATAGTAAGAAACCAGATAGACTATATCTTAATCAACAAAAACTGTACGCACAGTATAAACGTATCTTGGGGCAGTCGTTGGGTCTGATCACAATCCTCTTGTTGCCACTTTTCAAGTAAACCTCATAAAATTCAAGTAAAAAGTCAAAGTCGGAAACTAAATATAACTATGCTACGAGATGAAAAAATAAAACAAAGTGTAAAGACAAACATCAATTAAAACTGAAAGAATTGTACAGGAAAATGTAGTAAAAAATATAAATTAGGCTTGGAACAACATACAGGAAGCTATAATAGGTAAAAGCAAATATGAATTGCAATCCAAAAGTAACTCCCAACCTTCTACAGAACAATGAATGACAGATGAAATTTTGGCAGTTATGAAAAAAAAAAGACAATAGAAAGACTAAGACAGAAACAAGTAAAAAGAAATTTAAAAAAATTATAGAAACTAAAAAAACGTTTATAAAGAAACAATGTAAAAAAAAATTGTTTTAACGGAAGTTTGATTCATTTAATTTATATAAAATGCACTATAAGAAAAAAGCAGAATGACATAATAAAGAACAACAATGGAAATTTTATATTCGACTTAAAAAATAATATCAAAAGTTAAAAAGTATACATACAACAATTATTTGAAGACACTAGAAATAAAACAGACATACACAGTTTGTCAAGACGTTGTGGAGGAGCGGCTCGGTGGTCCTTCCTCGCTATGCAATCCCCTCAACGCTCAGTTTAAGCAGAGCACTCTGCAAGTAAGTAAAAGTTTTACATTGAGCTTTCTTTGATTGAGGAACTGCGCATCAACATCAAGTTTCTTGCAAAGCTAGGCAAAAATGACCGTAAAATTTTTGATTGTTTGAAACAAGTTTACGGAGACAATTCTCTGAAAGAACCTACCGTCAACAAGTGGTTAAAAAGGTTCCGGAAAATCCAAAAAGACGCAAAAAATGACCTTTGCTCAGAATTGTTGTCTTTAATTCTAGGGACATTGTTCACCACAAATTTGTCTCTCCTGGCCAGACAGTAAACAGGAATGCTCTGACGCCTTTTGATGTTTGTGACTTTTTGGCCAGAAGCTGACAGAACACCCGCTTTATTTACTTGATTTAGCCCTTTGCGACTTCTTCCTGTTTCCAAAATGCAAAATGGTGCTTCGGGGGCGGCACTTGGGGGATGTGGAAGAAATCAAGGCAGCAACAACACGCCAACTGAAGAGCCTC
Organism: Tachinus rufipes; assembly: GCA_963932245.1. NCBI lineage: Eukaryota > Metazoa > Arthropoda > Insecta > Coleoptera > Staphylinidae > Tachinus > Tachinus rufipes. The sequence goes on from OZ010750.1 coordinate 15,697,976, forward strand.
ACAACGGAAGACTTTCAGCGATCTTATCAACATTGGAAACGGCTTTGGCAGAAGTGCATCTTGTTTCAAAGGGAGTACTTTGAAGGAGACCATATTGAATAATTGTAAAATAAAGTTATTATTCCACTTTTATACGTATTTTCCGGAAAACCTTGTACTTCCCACAAACCCTTAATAACGTCTGAAGTGGCAACATATGTTATCAAGAATTAAAAAAATAGAAAAGTAGTAAAGCCAGATAAAATACCAGTAGACATTCTTAAACTAATTAAAGACAAAATTAACATCACAGTTAATCTATATAATATTATCTACACGACAGGAATCATATCACAAAAATGGTTCAAACCATTTATTCTACTACCAAAGCACAATGCAAAAAAATGTTTTGATTTTAAAACAATAAGTTTGATGAGTCATATTTTGAAGGTTTTCTTGAAGATCATTCAGAGACGTATACACAAGAAGTTAGTAGTTAATATTAGTAAAACACAGTTCGGATTATGTAGTAACTTAGACACAAGAGAGGCCTTATTTGGAATAAATGTGATAATACAATGTCTCAATATGAACGTAGACCTATTCATTGGCTTTATCGACTATAAAAAAACCTTCAATAAAGTTAAACACAATTGGTTATAAAAATACTACATCAAAAAAACTTTGACTATAATGACATTTAAATAATAAAAACTTGTATTGGAATCAAAAAGTAACCAATAAAGAAATCATGCAAAAAATGCAGAAAGAAAAAGAACTGATTGTTACAATTAAAAAACGAAAGCTAGATATCTGGGACTCAAATCGCGTAAAGAAAAATACCAATAAACAAAAAGTAAAAAATAAAAGTAGTACATCAGTTCAAGAAAAAGGCTATGCAAACTACATAACACAGAAACAAAAAGTTAAAAAAATCATAATTAAAACTACATTGAATTGAGAATACGTTAGAAAATAATTTAAAGAAAACCAATAGCTGTTCCATAAAACATGTAAACAAATAAAGCTAACACACTAACAAGTAATTCCACGATAGTTCGGACAAACGTCGCCACATCGACATCTCCGATTTTGCTCAAATTTTGTACACATGTTTGGAGTACCAAAATACGTCGGCAGTACGACAAAGAAGGCATGTACAATTACCAGCGCTAATAAAAATTAAGCCTCGGCCACTCCGGTCACGATTTGAATAGCAAAGTGATGTCGAACGTAGCGTTCTTCCCAATATGAGTTCGTTACCTCATATAGGCATCCAAAAACATACACATGTCTTCTCTGTGGCTTGGTGTGTCCGACACCTCAACACCTAACGGTATTAAGAGGTTATAGATTATAGATAGATATATGGAGTACCAAAATATAACAATTCTTAAAATTTAAGTTTTTTATGTAGAAAAAAAACCAAGAAATGTAAAAAAACCTGCACAAGAAAGTATTTTATTAAAAAAGCTAAAGAGCAATGGTTACAAGAGAAAAGTGCCAAAATCAAAATATTACAAGCAAAACACAACAGCTTCAATCTCTATAAGAAAATTAAAAAAGCAATAAAAAGCAAGCAACAAAGAGGAACAGGCGTAATCTTAGACTCAAACAGTAACATCATCACAGAAACTGACAAAATACTAACAAGATGGAAGCAATATATAAAAGAGCTTTTTAGAGACATAGATGTAAACAACAATATGACCACAACATTGGGTGACAAAAGATCAATTATTACTCAACAAAAAGTAGAAGCAGCAATAAACTAATTGAAAAACAGAAAAATTTCCGGGACCAGATCAGATACACGGGAAAATGGTCAAACTACTAGAGCCAGAACAAATGAAATTAGTGACTACGCTCCTTAAAAAAATCTACACAAAAAGTCAAATACCAAAAGATTAGCTAATATCCATATTTATTCTACTCCCAAAAAAAGCGATCGCAACAAAATGCTCAGAACACAGAATAATCAGTCTGATGAGTCACGTTCTAAAAGTATTCCTAAATATCATTCAAACTTGAATATATAGAAAACTAGACGACAACATCAGTCATACACAATTTGGCTTTAGAAAAAAACTAGGAACTAGAGATTTTACATACAAATCCTTATCCAAAAAGCACGCAACATCAACGCAAATGTATTTGCATGTTTTATTGGTTTCGAGAAAGCATTCCATAAAGTTCAACATAGCAAACTTATTGCAATTCTACGTGAAAGCGGAATTGACAACAGAGACATAGACATAATATCCAATCTGTACCTACAGCAAAAGACTATGGTCCGGGTAGAAAACCAAATATCCAAAGAGTTTAGAGTGAAGAAATGGGTCCGTCAGGGTTGTGTACTATCACCACTGCTGTTCAACGCATATTTAGAACAGTTATTCAAAGAAGCACTAGACTATGTAGAGGAAGCTCTAATAATAAACGGCAAAACAATAAATAACCTCAGATATGAGGACGACACTGTTTTGATTGCTGATACTGCCAAAGGACTTCAGAGACTGATAGACTGCATAACAAACATGAGCAAACAATACGGAATAAAGTTGAACTGCTAGAAAACGCAAATCCTAATCATCAGCAAAAATTGTATAGATAACCTTTGGTTCACTGCCAACAATACAACATTACCAATGAATAAAAGAATTACATACTTAGGATGTATCCTTAATAAAGAATGGGATTACTCTCGGGAAATAAAATGCCAAATCAAGAAAGCAAGAGGCGCATTCAACAAGATAAGGGACACACTATGTAACATGTTGGTCAGCATATATACTCAACTTAGGATTCTTAGATGCGATGTACTATGATTCCTACTGTACGGAGCGGAAACATGGACCCTTACCAAAGTCTACTGCAAAAGCATTAACGTTTTCAAGAAGTAGTGTTATTGTCGCATACTCAGAATTTTATAAGTTTATCACGTGAAAAACGAAACGGTACTACGGTGCATTGCAAAAGAACTTAATTTTCTAACAAATGTCAAACAAAGAAAAATTGAGTTTTTTGGACATCAACTAATCTTGCAAAGAAAAAAAGAAGAAGAAAGATCAGCAGGTTGCCGCAGAATATCATGGCTAAAGAATATAAAAGCATGGACCGAAATGACATCAACGGCTTTATTTAGACCAGCAGTAAACAGATTAAAATAAACCAATGTAATTGCTAACATCCATAGAAGATAGGCACTTAAAGAAAAAAAAGTTAAAATACGGTGTAAATAGCGGCCAATTTAATTTTTTAAGAATATTTTGTCTTCTTTCAGTTTTTGTGCAATAAATAAGCAAAAAATAGTCAAAAATTAAATTTAAAAGAGTGTATCTTATAAAAAAAAAAATTGTAAAACACGATCTCGTCTTTGGTTTTCCAAAGTTTTTTGCGAAAAATAGAAAAAATACCATTTTATTGAAAATTTGGTATTTTTGATTCCGCTACACCTGAAGAATTGAAATTTTAATATGATACTCCTGATACATAATACTTTTGATTACAAATATTAAAAAAATGGATTTGCTTGCTTTAAGGTAAAATATAACACATAATTGCTAAAAATAGGTAACTTTTAAGCAATTTTCCTCGAATTTTTTGTAATCTTTTGGTTTTTTTGGGAGATTTTTTTGGGATCAAAAGTACTATGTTTCAAAAGTATTATATTCAAATTTCAAGTCTGCAGGTGTAGCGGAATCAAAGATATCAAATTTTCTGCAAAAAAAATTGGAAAACCAAGAACAGGACCGTGTTCTACGGAAAATTTTCTATAAAATACACCTTTTTGAATATAATTTTTGACTATTTTTTGCTCAATTGCAGCACAAAAACTAAAAAAACTAAAATAACCGCCATTTACACTGTATTGCACCTAGAGATCTAAAGTTTTAGGAATTGTCATATTTTGATACATGTGTACAAAATTTGAGCAAAATCGAAGATATCAATGTGGCGCCAATTGTCAAATTATCGTTTAATTTTATTTAAAAAAATGTCACATCTAAATGAAGGAAAAAAATTGCTAAAAGTCATATTGTGTTCAATTCTATTTTGAAATATTTTTCTAAACTTAAAAATGTTTGTCAATTTGTGGCATATTAAAAAAAATAGAATTGAGAAATACTGCACGTTCCAATAAGTGTAATAATAAAAATAGATAAAGATGCATAAAATCATTAATCATATGTAACATACCAATTAAATATTTACATCAAACATATAAACACCTAGATTGAATTAGCATTTAAAATATAAATTTGTTAATGTTTCATATTAGTTACAGATTAATTAGAATACAGTAAGAAGTGCACTACTTGCAAGTATAAATAATAATAATAATAATGACAATAAACACCAAATAAAAAATGTATGTAAACCATAAATAAACTCATCATTTTTAAAATATTGTAAATAATATCCCATTACTTATAAATAAAACCGTTGATTTTTACTTTTAATGCATTCAACTAACTGACTGAAATTTCAACCGAATAATCAAAATAATAACGAGATCATTATCTGGAAATCCGGGGTGCATACTGCGTAGCAACAGTATACAAGCGTTACTATTCATTGTGCAATGGACATTTTAAACAACATTAATATTCATCAAAAATACTGCATTTAAAAATATTAATTATGATATATTTCAATTAAAAATGTAATTAGAAAATGTTTAAAAATATATACACCTAGATTGTATCGATCGTTCTCCATCATGATGCAAGTTGAATTTGTGCATCAGTAATAATAATACCAAATTGTAAATTAAATAATATTGAATAAATTACCTGAACCATTTCTATAGTGTTCATATTATTGTCCATCTTCCATCAAATTTTAATCGTTCATGTTGATCTGAATTGTGCAATATGGGAATCGTCATCTTGTGATGTCTGCATCGGCTGTATCAACTAAATGCGCCGAGATGGAGTCGATAACCTAGATACCGTTTACGTGTTGCTGTAATTGTGTGTGTGTGCACTCTGCTCGTGCGCTTTTATGTTCTGTCCCGCTAATAAAAATATATTAATTTGGATCCTCAACTAAAATGATTTACTAAAGATTTATGTTTAGTGTGTTTTTAAATAATATGGCTTTATAAACATTTTCGATGCAATAAAATCGAAAAAAGTGTTAAGATCATTTCGAACGCTATCTAGATTTCTAGTATATAGTCTTAGAGGTGTGTAATACAAAGAACATTGGCAGTAAGGTCATTGAAGTACTGATAGCTATAGCATGCTTGGAAAGCTGTAAAAGATTGTTATTTTACACACTGGCAGCCAAGGTCTTAAGGTTGTGTAATAACACTAGATCTGGCAATAAGGCCACTTACAGGGTGTTAAGTAAACATGCCACAAAAATTCAAAAAGTTATTCCTTAGCCTATTCTAAGAATATTTTGTTCTATTAAGTTTGCGACAGTTACATTTTATTATCAAAAAGTACATCATACAGTTGCTAAATCCACAATAAATGTTTGACATAACTTCCTCCAGCCTAGATACAAGCAGTCAATCTTTTCTTCATTAAGTGCCAAACTTTTTCAAATACAGCAGAGTTGATTCTAATTAAGTTACACCCAGCAATTATCCAATTTTGTAAATTTGTTCACCAGTTTTTCAGAAATCATTATAGAACAAAATATGCCGCATATTTACCTAACACCTTGTATAATATAAAAATCTATCAAAATTATTACATTAAGTAACCTAGTTTAATAAATGGATTAAAAATAAAATTAGTAAACTTGTATTTGTTAACTTGGGTCACTAACTGGTTTGTATTTTTTTAATCCAATATTAAAAGTATCCTATTTATAACAATAATGTATAGAATAAGGTCCTGTCGTACCTGTGACCAGTTATTGTTATCTTTTTTTTTTTTTAATTTATTTTTAAAGACGTAGTGAGGTGTTGGCCTCAACAAGTGGCCCTTGAGAATAACTAACGCATGGCAATACCTTTCGGTTTTCTTCTCTGCGTAAGTCCTGCTGTTAATTTGTCCTAGTCATTGTCTCTAATGTGGTACTAGTTTCAGGTGAGCTGGTTTTGGCCCCGCGGAATTCACACATGCTGTCCCCGGCCCATATCTCCCCTAAACCCTATTTTTCTGACCTACTTTCTACACTGGCATTCTCCTCTTTTTTCTTCCATTCTTGTGTTATTCAGCCTAGATATTCGCATTGTCCTTAGGTATCTTCTTAGTTTTTCTATATCTACATTAACTTCGTCCTTGTATCCTCTATCTTTCATAAATATTTTGTGCAGCTCCATTAAAAGCATCTTCTGTGGCTTTTAATTTGAGTGTTTTCTTTCATTTTGGTTTACATAAATTTCAAAGTTTCTAACTCCTATATCTGTTTTTTCAGTACTGTCGTTGCATAGTTTCTTAGTGCTCTCCATTTGTTTTCGTCATTCAGGCATATTTTAATAATTGTTGATTTGTCTACTTTGTTTTTTAATATCTTTTCTAGCTTTTTCCTATCTTCCTCCCACGCTTTGCATTCTACTAGCGTATGTTTTGCGTCGTCATGCGTGTCTTCTAAACAAAATATACATTTTTCCTCTTTCTCCATTTTATTTATTTTTTGTAAGTACTTTCCAAACACTCCATGTCCGGTAACTAGTTGTGTTGTATAGTAACACGTCTCCGGTTTTTTCTCTATCCATTCTTTTATTTCTGGTATTAGTTCCCTTGTCCATTCTACCTTTTCTCCTTCTTTCCACTGTCTTTGCCATCTTTCCATCATATTCTTTCTTGCTTGTCTCTTTGCTTCTTGCTTACTAGTACTTTCATTTACCTTTTTTTATACCTAATCTTTCTTCCACCATCAAATCTGCGGGTAGTGTCGCCGCAATTACTTTTAGTGCCTCTTGCGACACCGTCCTGTAGGCCCTGCATATCCTTAACGAACTTGGTCTCACAGCTAATCTTACTTCTTTTCTGTTTTTTTTGTCTTCAGAGCTTCTCCCCATGGTTCTGCGGCATACAATAGTTTACTTCTAGCCGCAGTTGCTATTAGTCTTCTTGCCCCTTCTCCTGGTCCTCCTTTGTTTGGCATAAGCCTACTAAGCATTCCTTCCATTTTATTTGTTCCTCTTACCGCTTTCTTAACCTGTTCATTCCATCTTTTTGCTTCAAGTGTTACTCCAAGGTATTTAATTTTTTGCCTATGGTTATTATTTGTTCACCTACCTGTATTTTTCCATTTCTCCTGTTTGTCTTCTTTGTCGATAGCCATGCCGTCTCGGTTTTCTGTGAAGTCAGATCTAACCCTTTCTTTCTCATCCATCTCTTGATCAGCTCTATTGCCAGCTCTAACCTTTCATTTAGTACTTCTATGTTTATATTCCTACAGGAGCTACGTCATCCGCAAATGCCGTTATTGTCACTTCTTCCGGCAGCCGCATTCTAAGTAGCTGATTATAAACTAAATTCAATAATTTAGGACCTAGTGCAAAACCCTGTGGTACTACTTTAGTCAGCCTAAATTTTCAATTTTTGGTCAATAGATTTCTCTCCTGAAAGTAGCTCTATATTATCTTAGTAATTTTATTTGTTAGTTCTTTTTTTTTGCTGCTTCTATAATTGTTTCTTAATTTTGTATATCTAACGCTACTATGACACAGTGTTGTTTTTTTTTGTATGGTCCACTGTTTGCTTCTTTTGCTATGGCTTTTACCTTTTCAATGGCTCCTAGAGTCGTTCTTCCCTTTGTAAATCCGTATTGTTCCTGTTTCCATCCTCCTTTTTTTTCTATTTCTTGTTTAATTTTCCTCACAATAACTTTTTCCATAATTTTTGCTAATGTGTTGATCAGGCATATCGGTCTATACGTCGTTGTTTTACCTGCTTCCTTCTTTTTCTCAATTAGTACTAGGTTTCCTTCCAACAAACCGGAAAAGTTTCTTCTTTCAGACATCTGTTTATTATTTGTGTTATCTCTATCTCATTTCCTTCTAGTGCAGCCTTTACTATCTCAGTTGTTACTTTGTCTGGACCTGGTGCTTTATTATTAAGTAGTTCCCTTATAATCTATTTTATCTCCTCCAATGTTGCAGGGACTGCTTCTGTTTCGTCCACTATTCCTGCTGGTTTTTCTACCATTCCTCCAGTGGGAAACAATTTTTCAATAAATACTACTTCATTTTCTTCTTTTAAGCACACTGCTTTCATTAGTCCTAATTTATTTATTACTATTTTGTATGGTTTACCCCAGGGATCTCTGTCTATGGATTCTAACATTTCTTCCCAGCATCTTTTCTTACTGTCTTTGATCGCTTCCTTTAAAGTTTTTTTGTCATTTTTCAGTTCTTCTTCAGTTTCATCGAAATCTTCTCCCTTTTTTTTTGTCTTTTAACTTTTCTTGCTGTTTGTATTGTTTTCTTCCTGTTTTCCTTGACTTCTTTGCACCACCAATATGGTCCTCTTCTTCCTCCTTCACTGTATCTGCGAATTGATTCTTCCGCTGCCTTTCTCAATTTTTCCGAGTACCTTTTGCATCTTTTCTCTAAATTCTCGTTTTTAGTCACTTCCTCTGCTTCCATAGCTCTATTTATTCTTTCTGTGTCTATCTTTCTTATGTTTCATTTTCTTTCTCTTTTGTCTTCCTTTTTCTCTTTTCCGTTTGTGCTGTATTGTATGTACTTATGTAAGTTATTGTTACCTAGAGAGTACTATCTCACCAGGTTGGTCTTTTTCTATCGGATTGCGGTGCAAACCACTTTAACGTATCAAAACTATTAAGTTTTACGATGCTTCACTGTAGGTTAGTATTTTAGCTTTATTAATAAAGTGCTAAGTATACCAAGCTTTGCACTTCTTGTACTTGCCAACGTAACGTTTTGGTGGATGCGCCGGGCTATGCGTAACTTTTAGTTATATGTAAGCCTGTATTAGTATAGTATGTGACAATATGTAGAAACAAAACATTTAATATTCGATTTGATGTAATTATGGTTACATAAACACTAATCATGTTTTAATTTTCTAAATGAATAAACGCCAAAACAATTTTTTAAGAGTCTCCGTCAGAGCTGGGTCTCAAGCCTGTGCCGAGTTTTTAGTAAAGTTATATAAGGTAGAAACCATTAATAATCTTTTTAAGCTGATATGCCAAAAATCTAAGAAAACAAGCTTAGAAACACTTTTATTTACACTAACTTTGCTAGTGTTCAATTATTACTTGAAGTGATCGCAAACAATTTTGGTCTATATTTACCTTAAGCGCTTCTTGAGGTTGTACTTGCATATGTTGGGTCGGAGTTATCTTCTTTGTAAAAGTCAGCTATCACTAAATAACGGAAAAGGGGTAACCGATCTAATTGCTTGATAACATTTAGCCAAATAGATGAACGGTGCACTTAGTTTATATATTGCTGACAAGTAACTAGTTGTAGTAATTTAAGTGATATTTCCCTTCTTTGAAAATTTTATTAAGTTATGGAAGTAAGGCGACAGACATTTTTTTATGAAAAACCCACTTGGTAGGAAGTTTTCCTGGCAAATAATTTAAAATAAATCGGGTAGATTATTTGCCAACCCAAGTGTTTCTTATCCAAAGATTAAATTTTTTTTTTTTTGCAAATGTCAGCTGTCTTTATTTTAAAATGAAAATGTGACAGAGTATTTGATGATAAACTTACAAGCAAGTAGTTGATGTAGTTAATTTAGAGATTACGAGCAAGTAGTTGTGATTAGAGATTGGAAGTATTTCTTCTCTACATATGTTAGCTGTCAGTAAATTAAAAAAGAGTGACAGATTTACTCTTCTAATGACAAATGGTTGAGCAAGTGGACGGGTTACTCAGTTCATAAACTGCAGACAAGTCAACTGTCATAAAGTTCAAAAACACACGTCATAGATTCAATTTGTAGATAACAAATAGTTGGATGAGTAAATATTGCATTCAGTTCAAAAATTTATTGTAATTAGTATCAATGTAAACTTTAATCAAACATAAAGATAAACCAGTTTATTTCTTCAACGTTTCAACTGAAGAATAAGTTGTTTGACAAATATCTAACAAACAATTTTTTCTTACTTCAGAGTTTCAACTAAAAAAGAAATAACATTTATTGTAAATCATAAAACAAATATGTTTTCAACGTTTTAACTAAAAATTAAGTTGGTTGACAAAACTGCAACAAACGCTACAAATAATTCCTTCTTATTTTGGAGTTTGGACTAAAAAAGAACTAATTGACATTCGGTGTAAACTTTATTTCAAATTGATCAACAAAATCTTAACAAACAAACCCTTTTTACTTTATAGTTTCAACTAAAAAAGAAATTCTTTTGGTGTTTTTCATTTTTCCACCTTGTCCCTATACACTGTAGCTGTGTCCATGCACTAACTTATGCATTTGACTTTTATTAAAACAACATAATCTCATTCTTTATAATAATATAACTTGTTGACTGCGTCTACGGATACTTTATTGACGTACAAAACTATTCCGCCTTTCCCGCAAGCCAAACCAGCAGGGCTTGGCATAAAGATAAAAAAAAAACACGTCAAAGCCAATCCAAAGACTTCCTATTTATTTATTTTATTTATTCCATTGCTTTTTTACCATTTGGTGTCAGGCGTATACATTACTAGTTTGTGTAATATTATCTCCATTTCTTCCTATCCTTGGCTATCTCTTTTATTTTTTCCCACGTGTTTCCTTTTCTTGTAGCTTCATCCTTTATTGCGCTGTTCCATTCTTTTCTGGGTCTTCCTCTTTTTTGTTCTCCTATTACTCTTGTCTCATAATTTTTTTTAGTATTTCGTTCTTCACTCATTCTTCTGATATGTCCATACCATCTCATTTGACCTTCAATAATTTTTTTTTGTATTAGTTTTATAATTAAATTCATCCTATATGTCTTGTTCCTTATTTTATCTTTTCTTGTTTTGTTCTCAATCTTCCTAAGAAATCTCATCTTCATAACATTTATTCTTTCTATTTGTTTTCCTGTCATCGTCCATGTTTTGCTACTATATGTTAATGTTGGTCTGATTACTTTTTTTACAATTTCTGTTTTTGTTGTTTTTGATATTTCTTTTTTGTTAAAGAAAGTGTTTTTTAACATGATATTTATCAGGGTCTTTGTTTTTTCATAATTTATTTTCATGTTTATTTTCTTTAGTTGCTCTTCTATTATTTCCATGTAGATTTTGTATCTTTGTATTTTTTGTAATCTTCTATTTCCTTGGTTTGTAAGTATCTTTTCCATTTTTTTTGTCCTTTATTTCTTTTTTGACTTCTTCTGTCCACCAATTAGTTTTTTTAGTATCTTTGTTCACTATTTTTGCTGATCCACAGCTTTCTTCTGCAGCTTCTAGGATAATTTGTTTAAAAATTTCCCATTTTCTTTCTATGGACGTTCTTTTTTTTTCTCTCTGAATTTTTTTTGTAGTATTCCAAAGAGATACTTGCCACTTGTATTTGTTCTTCTTTTAGTTTGTATGTTTTTATTTTTATCTTAACTTTTTTCTTCTTTTGTCTGGTTTAAGATTTGCTTTCCATTTCATATCCATTTGTAGTAAATGATGATCGCTTCTTATTTCCGCCTGTCTTGTTACTTTTACGTTCTTTATCTTGTTCCAGTTATTACTGTTAACTAGGTAGTAGTAAATTATTGATTTCTCGTTTCTGGTTGGTTGTATTCTTGTGTATTTGTAACCTTCCCTGTGTTTGAATTTGGTGTTTGTTATTACTAGATTGTTTTCAATGCATAGTTGAATAATTCTTTCTCCGTTGTTGTTTCTAATTTCTTCTCCTTCTTTTCCCATAGCCTCTTCTATTCTGTTGTTTTGATTTCCTACTCTCCCATTTAGGTCTCCTAGTATCATTATGGTTTCTGCTTCCTCGTCTATTTCTTCTTGTAATTTTGTATAGAAGCTGTCTTTCTCTTCTTTTCTGCGTCTTCATTTGGTCCATATGCTACTATCATGGTCCATGTTTTGTTCTCTCCTAGCTTCATTTCTACTGTCATAATTTTTTCATTTATGTGTTTTTTTTTATTGTATCTTTTATCCTTTCCGGAGCTATTATCATTCCTACTCCTCCTTTTGCTCTTTTCTTTTCTTCCACTCCTGTCTACATTAACCAGTATCCTCTATGTAGTCTTACTATTCCCTGCTCTTTTTTTTTTGTTTCAATTATTCCTAGTATTTCTATATTTTGGTTTATCATTTCCTCCACCAGTTCAGCTTCTTTTCCCATGTATCCTCTTATATTCCATGTTCCTATTCTTTCTTCTTTATTTTTATTTTTTTTATTTAATATCATTCTGATAAAAATTGTAACATAATTTATAAATTTTCATCAGTTAAAAAAAAAATTCTCTTATATAAACACATCTGTAAAGCCAAAGGTGAAGCTATAAGTAACATGTAAAGACAATTACTTGTTGCAATTCTTTTCTGTGAGTATGAATGTTATTGCTATAACAGACATATTGATTTGTATTATTCCGGATTTATACCAATAGATGTATTAATGTCAATGCAAGAATATTCGAAATTGAAAAAATATAACATAAATTATACTCTATAATCATGAGATAAAATTGCACGCTGTTGTAAACTAAATAGTTTTTAAATTTGATTGTCAAAATACCACAATGTGTACGGCGTATCATAGGTTTTTGTTTCCAAGAGGCATATTTTTGCTTGGTATGCTCTTGCCAAGTGCGTGTATACATAAGTTAATGTTGGCAATTGGTGTTTGCAAAAGCTCTCTAGTAGCAGTAGTCTTTTTGATTTTTTTGCTGCTGGTGTTATCAGGTCAGAGCAAAAGCGTTAGGTAATAATACGTTTATTTCTTGTCTTTCGGCCTTGAAAATTACATTTACAAATACATTTACAACTTCCCAAAATAATAAAACTTAATCCTTATAAGATAATTTTCTTTTCTGTTCGTCTATTTCTTTTCTTCGTTTTTGAGCTGCCCTCATCCATTCTACCCCTCTTCCGTCCCCTTTCAATATCTCATTTTTTCTCATCTGTTTTTCTCTCATTTCGTTACACTCTTTCAACATATGTTCTATAGTTTCATTAGTCTCTCCGCACATTCTGCACATTTTCAAATCCTCTTTCATCCAAAATCTTGTCACTTGCTCTTCATTACCACATCTGAATCTTGCAATCATCTTTTTGTCATCTTTTTGTCATCTTTTTGTCATCTTTTTGTCATCTTTTTGTCATATTTTTGTCATCTTTACTACATCTATCGCTCTCTAAGTACATTGGCTATTCATTTTCTATAATATGTTCATAATTTGCGTTGTACCTAGACTCTTTCACTCGCATTCTAATTTCTTGTCTTTGTATATCTCTATCTCTATCCATAATTTTGTACCATGTTTCTCTCCCAGATTCTCTCATTCTTTCAATTTCTTGGCTCGCATATCCATTTCTATTGTAATAATTTTCTCTGATCTCCCTTAGCTTTTCATTTCTTGCTCTCATTTTCTCTTTCATGCATTCTTGTAATATTTTGCATTCGAGTTTCTGTCTCATTCTTTCTTCATACTTCATTGCTCTTTTTTCTGCTTCTACTCTTAACTTATCTTTTTTGACTTTCTCCAGCACAATATATGCTGGAGTTTATTTAATTAAACCTAGCACCCATCTCCAATATTTTACATGTATTGCTTCTAATTTTTCTTGTTCCTTCCATCCCCATACTTCTGACCCATACAATATAATACTCCTAAGTAAACTATCAAACATAAGCCCTTTTATTCTCATACATTCAAATTTTTTTTCACTTATTCCCCAAACTTGTCCCACTACTTTATTTGCTTTTCGAGCCATCTCTTTAATGTGCTCGCTCTCGGTGTTACTCGTACAAAAAACATATCCCAAGTATTTAAAAGATTTTACTTCCGTATTACCTTGCCCATTCCATTTCTAGTCCTCCATTTTTTTTTCTCCCACCCCCCTTCTGAACACCATAATTTTTGTTTTTTCTACATTACTTCTAAACTTTTTTTTCTAAAATATTTTTCTAAACTTTTCATCATCTCTTTCATTTCCTTTGCTTCTTTTGCTAGTATTACCATGTTGTCTGCATATGCTAGCGACCACACTTTTTCTCTACCAACTATTACCTCTTCTGCTTGAACCAACCTCAGTTTTTTTTCTACATCTGCTATGTAGGTTGCAAATAAAGTAGGATTCAATGGACAGTCCTGTCTTACTCTTTTTGTTGTCCAAAATCTTTCACTAATTTTTCCGTTAACACATACCCTACTTGCTGGCTCCTCATACACGTCTTCCATTCTTCTTACCAGGTGCTCGCTAATTCCTTTCTCTCTCATACACTTCCACAATTTCTCTCTATCCACACTATCAAATGCCGTTTTTAGATCCAAGAATAACGCATATACTTTTCCCCTTTTCTTTGTTATTTTCTTTTCCACATTATGATGTAAAATATATACGTTATCCATAGTATCTCTTCCCTTCCTGAAGCCGGCTTGTCCATCTGGAATTATCTCATTTAACTTTTCTTCTAATATCATGGCGTAGTTCTTGTATGCCGTACCCAGTAGTGTTATTCCCCTGTAGTTATTTACTAGCTTTTTGGATCCACTTTTGTGTATAGGGCATACAAGACCTTCTCTCCATTGACTCGGAAACCCTTCTCCCTTCCATACTCTGCTTATTAACTCACTCAATCTCTCAATCAGTTCTTCCGTACCATACAACCACGCTTCATTCTGTATCCCATCCATACCTGGCGCTTTCTTTTTTTTTAAATTTTTTATTTTTTCCCATATTGCCTCCTTTGAAATTTCTTTTGCTTGGTGGATTGGCTCTTGTCTCTCTAGTTTTTTTTTCTTTTTTTTTCTCCTCCAAACAAACTTGAAAAATGTTCCTTCCACGCTTCCATTGGTATTTTCTCAATATCTCCCTGTTTTCGTCTTATTTCTTTGTTTATGTATTTCCATGCTTCTGCTTCTGTCTTTATTTTTTTAATTTCTATTTCTTTTTTTTATAAATTCACTTTTAGCTTTTTTACATTGATTTTTGTAAGCCTTCTGTTTATTCATATATTCTTCTTTTGTGCTTTTGTTGTTTCTCCAGTGCCTTAACATCTTTCTGGCTTCTTGTTTTTTCTTAGTACATTTGCTGTTCCACCATTTGTTTTTTTTTTTTCTTCTTTTCTTCTATATGGTTTCTTTACTACCGCATCTCCTATTGTTTCCTCTAATTCCCTCATTACCTCTTCGACATTTCTTCCGTTTTCTCTAATTTTTCTCTGATTTTTTTTGTATTTTATCACACTTTCTTCTGTCCATGTTATCCTTTCTTCACTTTTTTCTTTATTTTCTTGTTTTCTTATAGTTTCCCCAGTTAAGTTGAGTTCTAATGGCTGGTGGTTTGATTCAACTCTTATTCCTACTTTAAGATTGTCTATCTCTTCCCACGCTTCCTAATTTACAACTACGTAGTCTATTACTGATTTGTTTGTCCCTATATAAGTAAATTCTCCCTCTTCATCTCCTGTGATGTTTCCATTTAAAATATCCCAACCTCTCTCTTCTATCATTTCTTTTCCTTCTCTATTTTCTGTGGTATCTTTTGATTCTCTGTTTCGTGTGTCCTTGTGTTTGATTTTTTCTCCCTTCTTTCCAATTCTTGCGTTGAAGTCTCCTCCTATAATCAATTTTCTTTCTTCAGTTTTTGGTATTAGCGTATCTAACTTTTCCCTAGTGATTTTCATGCTTCTACTATATACTGTTATTGCTTTATATTTTTCTCCTCCCCTCAAAAAGTTTCGTTCTTGTATTCCCTCCATTTCAATAACATCATCCTCTCCTTGACTTATTTCTTTTTTTATGCCGGTAATTATGCCTCTTTTAGCTCTTCCTTTTTTTTTCTCATTTCCAGATGTATTCGGCTGGCATGTTGAGCTTCAACTTTTCCCAATTCTTGTCATCTATCCACGTCTCTACCATTCCAATTATGTCAAAAGTTTTTATGTACTCCCAGAACTCGTGATCTTTGTTGTCTATCCCAGCTACGTTCCAAAACAAAATTCGGTTTGTTTGTTTTTTTTGCGCTGTCTTTATTTTTTACTATTTTTTGTTTTTTTCTATTTTTTGTATCTAAGTCATGTCCTTGGTCCTTGCATGCGTTGTCTACTTTTTTGTGTTGATGCTACAAATTACTTTTTTGATTTCCGTTCGCTCTCTTTTGAAACTCCATCATCTTGATCACTCCAATTGTATATCTCTCCATCTGTTTCCAATTTTCTGTACCGTACCCATACTCTTTTGCCCTTTGATTTTTTGTCCCTTGCTATATCTCTTAATTCTTTCTGAGCTCGTCTTTCTTCCAAGGTCAAGTCATTTTCAATGTATATGTTTGTGCTTCTCAGTATGTTTTTGTTCTTCATAACATACTGTTTTTGTACCCATGATTCTGTTTCTGCTAATATTGTTTGTTTTTCTTCATTTTTCACAGAATAAGCAGAAATTATTTTCGTCTCTATTTTTAAGTTTTTTTGTATCATTTTTTCTATGGTTTCTTTTTTTTTCCTGCCTGTACCTCTACTCCTCTTACTACAAACTTGTTTCTTCTCTTTTCTTTTTCTTTTCGTTCCAGCTTGTCTTCAATTGCTTTTATTTTACTCTTTAGTTCTTTTTTTTTCTACTTTTCACTTTTCTTCTCTATTTATCATTTTTTCCTTCTTATTTCTCATTTCCATTTTTATTTCTTCTGTGTTTTTTTTAATTTCCACTATCATCTGTTGCACCATTTCTTTTATTTCCTCTATTTCCTTATCTTTTCCGGAACAATGTTTTTCTGGCTCGTTAGTGCTTACTTTTCTTATCACTTCTATTTTTCTTTGCTACGGTGACCTGAGAACTTTCTTGCTTCTTTGAAATATTTCCGGTTTTTCAGCACTATCTATATTTCTTTTTCCTTCTTTGTCCATTTAATTTAGGTATAGATAACTTCAAAAGTTTGTTCATAGCCATTTGGGTATACCTGGGTATGTATTCTCATAACCACGTATACAAACCTATAAAACTACTTAGCTGTTTTTTTTATTTTTGAGCGCTGTTTAAACTCTGATTAAGTCAAGATGTTGGCTAAAGTACTTTACAGACGTTTGTCCAAACTTGCATTTCTAAATGTGGCATGCAAGACGTACTCTTGCAGGCATTTTAACACTTACAGCAGATGTCCTATGTGTTTTTTAAAGTTATTTTAGTACACAAAGATATCTTCTATGTACACAAGAACAATGTTTCTAAGTAAACCCGCTAATACTCAAGACATACATTTTCTAAACGTAGCTAGGCGTTTTTTAACCTAAACGGTATGACCTTAAATTAGTAAGTACCGCTGTCAGGCGCAGCAAAAATAGTCAAGTGCTTGTGTTGTGTTGTTTCGCCTTCAGTATCTGCCAGTATCTTGACTATAAATTGACTTTACTAAAAACCAGGTCCAAAGTCCATTAGCGTCTCATAAATTTCTTCATTCTTAGTGGTTTTATTTAGCTTCCGGTAGTCCACACAGAAACGTGGTCTGCCGTCAAGCTTTATCCCGTTGGTTAATAGTTCTGTCACTTGTGTAAATATTTGTGCGCGTTGTACGTATATCGTGCTGTTTTTACTGACGTGTGATCAACAAGCTCAATGTAGTAGCTTACTGTTTTTGTAGTTGTCGGTTGCTTAAACTTGGCTGGCTTGGGGAAGGCATGTTTTGGAAACACAATTGGTTTGTGGGCCTTTATTCTTTTGGAAGAAAGTGTAGTATATTGTAGATTGTTAGTATTTGTCATAATGCAAAGATTTCCGTGTGTGGTAAGTTGTTTTCTTAGAATTAGTGTTATCAGAAGGAAAGTTTTGCGCGTTTGATTCCTTACAGTTATAAGGGTGGTCGTCTCGCCACTGGTCGTTATAGTAGCATCTGCGTATGCCTGTGCAACTTTAATAATAATTGGTCGAAAGTCAGGTAGTTTTACCGAGGTAATATTATGACTTGCCCCTCTGTCCACTAGGGCTTGGATAGACCGCCCGTTCATAATGACTGTAATACGCCTGGACCTCTGACGTTGGGGGCAAGGGAAGGTGAAACCCATTCCAGGCGCGTCCCCGGGTGGCGGATAAGGGAATGCATGTGCGGACCAACACCATTGCACGGTGGCCTCGCTACGGCGAAGAGATTACCACTTCCCACTCTTCTTTAATTCTTTGAACTATCGGCCTCTCTTGGTCAAACTCTTCAATCTACTCTGAATTATTTTCTGAGAACCGACGCTATTAGGTTTCAAGGGCTAGGGGACCAAAACACTTTTCATTTTTTTCCATTTTATTTTTTCATTCATCCTCATTTCTCTTCTTCAACAGTGGACTGGAAAAATGATGACGTACACAAACCTGGCAAGAAGTAAAAAATGCACGAAACTTGATTAATTAAATATGTTAAACGCTAACTTACAAAACGAGTATACGGAGCAGAGGAGGGATACCTCAGCCACGGTCGAGAACAAGTTTGATCAAGCGGGCACACCTCGATCGTCATCCAGCAACCGCAAGAACTATGACAAAAACAGCGCAACACCCGGATTCTTTAAGGACACCGACACTGACACTAAACACCCAAAACATTAACGACAAAATACGCAAAGACTTCCTCACGAGAGTTGGTAAGGAGTACGCAAGGGCCAAAAATCTACTGTCAAAAACTACTGCAGAAACTGACAAGCTAGAGGACTCTGTGGCCAATTGCCCCAACACACAGAAGTTCATAAAAGAGTGTGCTGCAAGGTTTGTCGGAATGGTCGGAAGGTTAGTACCGGCTTTTGGCTTCACCGATGAGCTTATGACGGCAATAAAAAACAGAGCAAAGAAGTGCGCGGAGGAAGGAGTAACAATCCAAACCACCACTGCTGAAGGTAGCACACAAACAACCAGCAAAAAGGAGGAGGAGAAAACAAACCTAGTTGCAAGGATAAACAAAGAGCTAGCCAAGGACCTCGAGGCAGAAGAGTTTGCTGCACTCAGCGAGCTAAAATGGCCCGAAGAAGTCTATAGCAGATGTAACTTAGCTAAAAAAGAGAACAGACTGGAAGGGCAAGAAAACCTAGCAGTTGTCATTGATAAAGACGATGGTACTGAGGACAAGGCTGTAAACAGGATTCTGGCAAGAAACCCCAAGCTCGAAACAGGCCTGGCAGATGGCGACATTGAGCCTGGCAAGGTGGTATGCTGTGTGATTACCAACGAAATATACACAGACGAAAACGACCAGCCGGAAATGGATGAAAAACTTATTTTCCTCTCCATTGCGAAACCGGGAGATGACACCACAGGCAAAAACGCCGGGCTCAGGAAAGTGATTCACAACATTGGAAAAATGGCTTTGAAGGAAGGTAAAAAAGACCTTGCGTGCATCACGAGCCGCAAACATGACCAGTGGTACGTAAGGAACGTTTTAGAGCACGTAGGAAGAAAGCTTGGAATTCAGATAAAGCTGTTCAGGAGAGGCAACGAGCCGAACCACCCAAAAACTAGTGACACCGATGCAACAAAGGCCCGGAGAGGCGGAAACAGAGAAGAAACTATCACTATTGTCTCTAAGGAAGGTGCGACATATGCGGACATTATGAAGCACATGAAAGATAACGTGGACACAAAAGAAGTCACTTTGACAAGGATAAACAGGGTAGACAGCAATACGGTTAAAATCCGGGTAAAAGGAAAAGGCGACGGAGACAAGCAAGCTTTCCGGGAGGCGCTTCAGACCAACATGGGCGACATGGCCGAAGTGAACGTCAGGTTAAAAACCAAGACTTTTATGATTATGGACATCGATGAAGCGATTGACGGTAAAAAGATACAGGAAGCCCTGAGCACGGCGCTCGGAAAGCCCAAGGCGCTTATGGAAGGAGAAAGCTTTACACTGGCCAATAGAACGAACAAAAACGGCGTAAAGAACGCGTTCTTAAACGTAAATGAAAAAACGGCTAGAGCGCTGCGGGCCATTAAACATCTTGGCAAAGGCTGGGATAGAATAGCACAAGTCAACCTTGTCAGGGGCAAGAAGGCCTCGGACCTGCTAACTGGGAAGTGCAAAGAGGAAAATACCACCTTTGCCCTGATCTCCAAACCAAATCGAAGTCTGGCCAAAACCAGCCCACGATGGATTGCCGACAAGGGCACGGACGCTGCTATATACGGGATGCGGGGAAGGATACGTGTGGGTAGAGGCGGAAGAATTTGTACTCTACTCGTGCTACTTTAGACCCACGACAACTCCTGAAAACTTTGCGCAAAATCTAGCAAATTTGAGCGGCGACCTAAAGCAACACACAAAGCGGTTGATGATATGGGGCGATTTTAACGCAAAATCACACAGTTGGTGCTCCCCGACTGAGGACCAAAAAGAAAGCCTGTTTGCTAAATGGGCGGGAGAACACGACTTGAATAGAGGGAACAAACCGACATTCGAAAGATCCGGTGGCAAGTCGTACATCGATGTAACGCTCTGCTCAAACAGCATAGCAAAACACGTATGCCAGTGGGAGGTAAGTGGGGAGGAAAACCTCAGCTTTCACAACACCATTAACATCTGTATACGAGCTCCCAACGCCTAACAAGCTTGAGAATCAGAAGGTGGGCTGGTACTATAAGAATGAAAAGGCTGAAAAACTGGCCGATTCTATATACCAAGCGACGAAGCGGAAAGGATATAAACACTCAGTGCCCAAGCTAATGAAGGCTATTACAAACGCATGCAACACTAAACTTATCAGAAAAGGAAAAAACAGCCGCCGGAGACCGGTGTATTGGTGGACTTCTAAAATAGCTGACATCAGGAACGAGTGTGTAAGTGCAAGGAGGTTGCTCACGCGTGCGCACAAAAAAGGAAACAACAACACTATGCGTGACAATCAGCTGACGGAGTCCTACACACAGCTGAGAAAACAACTCAAGAGTGCAATAGAGGCAGCCAAAAAGAAATCCTAGGATGCCCTGTGTCAGGAAGTGGACACAGATCTGTGGGGCATTGGCTATAAAATTGTCACCGGCAAGTTAGGATTGCGTTCACCGATACAATTGTCCGACGACGCCCAGTTACAGATTGCGAAGGACCTGTTTCCCGAGCACCCAAAGCAGGTATGGCCAATTATCAAACTCCAACCGGGAGATGTCCCCCCAATCACGGTAAAAAAAATCGTAGAAGCGGGAAACAAAATAAAAACAGGCAAAGCCTCAGGCCCAGACGGTATCCCACTTGAGGTCATCAAGGCGATTGCTGAAAAGAGACCCAAGTCGCTCCTTGGCACCCTGAACTCGCTTGTTAGCAAGGGCACCTTCCCAGAAGAGTGGAAAACCGCTAGGCTTACCCTTATCGAAAAGCCAGCCTAGCCAGGAGAGGAATGAACCTACAGGCCTCTGTGCATCCTGAACTCGATAGGCAAACTATTCAAACAAATCCTGAATAGACGGCTCCAAATCGAATTTGAGGAAAAGTCGGGCCTGTCAGAGTCCCAATTTGGATTTAGGAAGGGTAGGTCTACGGTTGACGCGGCCAGGAAGGTACAAGCGTTGACAAAAAAATACAAGGCAAAGGGGATGAACGTCGTCCTGGTTACGTTCGATGTCAAGAATGCATTCAACACCGTGCGATGGCCTGACATCATGTACGAACTGCGAAACATAGTAGTGTCAGATTACTTAATTAAGACAAATGGAAGCTATCTCAAAAACCGACGCATTCTCATTGGAAAAAAGCATACAATGGAGGTCACGGCGGGGGTCCCACAGAACTCAGTAAAGGGTCCGACTCTACGGAATGTAAGTTACAACGGCATACTGCAGCTGAAAATGCCAAAAAATGTTTCCCTTATCGGTTACGCGGACGACGTGGGTATGGTAGTTGCAGGAATGTATGTCAAAAATATGGTCAATGATGCCAAATGGGCAGCGAGGAGGATAGTCGGGTGGCTAGGTAAAAGGAAGCTACAGCTTGCTGCACAGAAGACGGAGTCGATCATTCTTGCGGACAGAAAACAGCTAAAAAAATTTACTTTCATGGTTGACGACATACAAATTACAAGCCAGAAGAGCCTGAGATACCTTGGCATCACTTTTGCTCACAACTGTAATATGGGCCCACACAGCCTTGGCCGCTGAAAAAGCTGACCGTGTCACTGCCAAACTTGCGAGACTTATGTCAAACGTGGCAGGGCCCAAAGAAAGTAAAAAGAAAGTAATATGTAGCGTGGTATCGTCTATTGTTCTGTACGAGGCACCTATGTGGAGCCAGTGGGCAACCATCCAAAAGTACAAGGACATTCTCCTGCGGACACAACAAAAGGTAGCAATCAAAGTAACGTGCGCCTACAGAACAATCTCCACCAAGGCGGTGCTTGCAATTGCAAGCACAATACCTCTGCATTTACTGGCTTTGAAGAAGAGCTATAAGGCCCGAATCAACGAACAGAAAAACAAGGCGCAAGAGGCAACAATTGCGCAGTGAGAAAAAAAGTGGCAGAAAGAAGGGCCAACTGGAGAATGGACTAAGAGACTTATCCCTGAAATAACCCCATGGATAAACAGGAAACACGGCAACGTGGACTACCACTTGACTCAGTTTCTCAGCGGCTAAGAATGTTTCTGGAATTACCTCAACAGGTTTAAGCGGAAAGCTGAACCGAAATGCCCGTACTGTGGGACGGAAGACACGCCTGAACACACGGTTCTAGCATGCGCAGATGGCTAGAAGAAAGAAGCAGCTGGACGGCTGTACTAGGTGCAGAAGAGGTTACAGCAGATAGCATTGTAGGGCACATGCTCGAAAGCAAGCCCAATTGGAGGTGTGTCCAAACGGCTATCGGAAACATACTGAAGCAAAAAGAGCAAGACAAAATAACGGAAGCCTTCCCGTAAGTTCGCAAAATTGAATTAACAAAGTAGCAGCTGCCAGCGAAGCAATGCCTTATGGCAGTCCCGCTGGTAACTCCGGAACACGAGAGGTGGTTTTAGTGGGTAAGGTAGCAATATCCAGTCCTACACTCCAATGCATTGAATTAGGGCCAGTGCATAAAGCATTTCCACCAAAAAAAAAAGCATTTCCACCAAAAAAAAAAATGACTGTAATACGAGATGGTTTCAATTGCTGCAATTGTGGTAACCCATATGCTTTTTTACTCAATTCTTAAACCTTTTTTCAATCATGATAAAGTTTATTAGCTTTCTGTGTCCGTTCTTTTATGCTGCATCAATCTATATTGCTATTACCTTATCACTGTCAAATACCACTTTACTCACACATTTGGATAACTTTTTACTCATTAGCACTTCCATCTCATTTACCTTTTTTTTTAATTAAAATAGAACTTTGCCCACTTGCAATATTTTTCTTTTTCTCCTTTCTTTTATAATATTTTTGAATTACTTATATAAAACCATAGATGTAGGTATATTTTCGCTTAATTATCTATGTAAAGTTTTTTGTTGTATAAGGTAGGTTATTTTCAGCGTTGTATAAGAAGTTTACTTTGAGGCGTTTTTGCCAATAAACTTTAGTTAAAAGAACGTATTCAATGTAAAAACTGAAACTAAATCAAACCTATATGTGCCCAACAGCCCCGCCCGCAAATAATTAGTGAGCTAATTAGTATATGGGCAATTCCATTTCAAACGGACTAGAGCTAGGGGGGGGTGCGTTGAGAAACTTGCTTATGTATTTTTTTTAGTTTCTATAACTTATTAGTAGTCTTTTGATTGATATATGAGAGTATGAAACCTATAAAAAAAAATTCTACGATTTTTTTAAGTTTTTTTTACGTTTTTTAACTTAATCACATTTTTTGTTTAAAAACCGCAATTTTAACTCAAAAAAATAAATTTATTAATGAAATCAATCAGAATTTTTCCGTAGAATCCAAATCTGGCGCCATTTCAAGTTTATACCCTGTCTATAAGCCGCAAAAGCCATAAAACCATGTTTTTGTTCTTAGTGGGCTGTGCAAAAAGGAGCATTTTTAAAAAAAAATTTAACCGCCATAGTTGACGTATTTTGATGTAAATTAATTGAAAAATATAAATTTGTTCTGTGTATTTGGGTTTTAAGCGTCTAAAACTCAAAAAATCTGCAAAGTAGGCCTATTCTTCAACATAAACTCTTACAAATGCACGTTTAGCAGCGCTCAGAGAAACAATACACCAAATATTATAAAAAATTTGAATTCTGGGGACAATTTTACATAGAAAATTGTCAGTGTTGTACTCATCGTCTATAGAAAAGTTCATCTAGAAAAAAATGTTTACAAAATTTTTATGCAAAAAATGCGTTAAAAATTAATTTTTTTTTTTTATTTACAAAAAATATTATAAACACACTAGGGTGTGGTTTAAAACTTTTTTTTAACAAATTTTAACAAGCGACAGGCAGATTTATGTTTGAATGCCAAAAATAATAATATTTTTAAATTTTTGCGCCGATAGATCGAGTCTAAATTTGTGCCGCAGGCGCAAAAACTATCAAACAAAGAGTAAAATGGCCAAAAATTGGTTCAAGCGACAAAACATGTCTTTGTTAAACTTCTGAAATTAACTTAAAAAAATATAATCCAAATAATCTTTAAAAAAAATTAAAAAAAATAAAAATTTTAAGTAAATTTTGAACAATTTTTTTTTTTAGATGGTTTTTTCTTTGCCAGATAAGCACGACACTGACTATTTTTTATGTAGAATTGTTTGCAAAACTAATTTTTTTAATAATATTTGGTGTATAGTTTCTCTGAAAACTGTTAAATGTGCATTTGTAAAAGTTTATGTTGAAAAATAGGCATATTTTTGCAGTTTTTTTGAGTTTTAGACGCTTAAAACCCAAATACACAGAACAAATTTATATTTTCTAATTAATTTACATCTAAACACGTCAACTTTAGCGGTTAAACAAAATTTAAAAAATGCTCCTTTTTGCCCAGCCCACTGAGAACAAAAACATGGTTTTATGGCTTTTGCGGCTTATAGACAGGGTATAAACTTAAAATGGCGCCAGATTTGGATTCTACGGAAAAATTTTGATTGATTTCATTAGTAAATTTATTTTTTTGAGTTAAAATTGCGGTTTTTAAACAAAAAATGCGATTAAGTCAAAAAACGTCAAAAATACTTTAAAAAATCGTAGAATTTTTTTTTCTGGGTTTTATACCCTCATATACCAATCAAAGGACTACTAATAAGTTATAGAAACTAAAAAAAAATACATAAGCAAGTTTCTCAACGCACCCCCCCCTAGCTCTGGTCCGTTTGAAATGGAATTGCCCATGTTTAAAATTGACTTTGTCAATTAAATCCAATTATGCGGAACGTTTTACAATGCTCATAAGAAGTGAAGTTATCTGTAACGTAGTATATGTAGTATATAAGATATAGTGTTAAGGTGTATATATTGTAAATATTATTGTATACTATTATAGGTGATTGTTTGTTATATGTAAATATTATTTAAATATTCGCGCGTATGCGGAATGGGAATATATCCGGGAAAATGAGGATCGTGAGGACCGCGTGCTCCGGGAGAAAAAGGAGAAGGCTCTGAAGCTCTGAACCACGGGTGTGGAGAGAGAGAGCTAAGAAATGAGATCCACGTGTGTGGTTGTTAACCGCGTATGCGGTATTGAGTCATTGGTATTATGTTGTATAATTAGTGTTTAAGTGAATAAAGTTTAAGTTCAACTTTGGTTTCTAATTTGTCCTTTTAAACAAATTAGTGGAGCCCTTAAATTCCTCCACCCACGGATCCACGAATTATAACCCAGCCGGAAGCACGCCAGTACGCATGGCAAGTTTGGAGCCCAACGTGAGGCTTAAGTTTTTTTCTATCTGTGCAAAGAGAAAAAAAAATCTAAAGTGTGGAGGAAATCATCATTATGGATGAAGAAAATTGAGATTAACAAAAAAGTTAAATTTAAAAGAAACTCATGTAAAATAAATTAGTGTAAAATAAGTTAATTTGAAATAAATTAATTTGTAACAAATAAGAAGCATTGTTCATCGGAAACGCTGGAAGGATTAGACTTTGCAGTGGCGGAAGAAGAATCCACGCTGCACTCCATTGGAATCATATTGGAATTATCGCGGGGAACGGACAGCCGCACGGTGAAGGAAGCACCGTGAGATCAATTGCACTTAGACCACTTGGACTGCAGAAGGTGTGCGGTAATCTTAAGGTATAGTAAATAAGACTTAGAAATTTTAATCGGAACACATAAAAATACTTTTTGTTTGTTATGATAAATGTAGAAAATTTTGAAATAATTTTTTTCGTAGATATACGTTTTTGTAAGTGCATGAATTTTTATTCGACCTTGCGTTTGGTATTTGGAAGAGATAGATTTATTTCTTATAGGGTATTTTGTCGGATTATTTTATTGAATATTATTTAAATATTTAAGTTTACTTATTATTATGATAAGATTGTTAATATTAGATGTGGTTTGGAAATTAAATTATTTTTTCTCACTGATTGGTCATTTGGAAATATTTTTTTCAGTTTGGTTTTTCAGTTAATGTTGTTTTTTTTTCTATTATTAAATATGGCAGTGGTTAAAGATAATTAGAATTTCAAATAGTTTTTTTAAATTAATTTTCATATTAAATATTAAACAAAAGCCTGTTAATTTTAACGATTGAAATAAGAATATTGTAATTTTTATCAAAATGGAAGTGATACGTCTAACAAAAGACGAATGTATGTATGAATTGATAATACGGGATAGTGCTGTACCTCGTAAATTTACATTAAACCAACTACGTGGCATGCTTTCTCCTATCCTGGCGGAAGAGGCAGATGACGCTAATTATGTTATTACGTCGGAAAATTATGATTGGGATAAAGAAATTTCAGTATGTAAATCAAAAATTGACTTATTGAGGTCTTTAGTGGATAGTTACGATGGAACCCGTAAATCAAACGGGGTAAAATGTATTGAAACTATACTCATTCATCTAGGGGGACGGGTGGATCGAATTCCAGATAATTTAGAAGAATATAAAGACATGATACTCCAATTTAAAAAATCATTAACAGATTTAGAAAATGAAACGGAGGAAAAATGTAATGCGGCCGAATTAAATTGTTCAGTCATTAGTAGTGTAGGGAGTAAGTTCAAAAAGAATACAACTGATTGGAATGTACAAATTTCGGGCAATTTGCATGAAATAAGTGTATGCGCATTTTTAGAAAGAATTGACAAACTCCAATTAATTTCTAAAGTTACAGATTCAGAACTTTTTGTTGCAATACATGAACTCTTAAAAGATAGAGCTTTGACTTGGTATAGAGCATATAAAAATACTATTTTATGTTGGGATCATTTTAAAACTAAACTGCGAGGAGAATATTTACCCGCAGATTACGAGTACGAGTTGCATCGCAAAATTGATAACCGAAGACAAAGTAATGATGAGTCTATTAGCAAATATTTTTCTTGTATGTTAGCCCTTTTTAACCGTGTCTCCAGTCCAGTGTCTAGTGACAACAAACTAAATACTCTTAAAAGAAATCTTCACTCCTACTTTATTGAAAGACTCGGGTATGATCACATCAGTTCTGTAGAAGTGTTGCGGTTGCGATGCAACCAGATTGAAGCTAATTGGCGATTAGCAAAAAAAGCAGAATTAGAAAATAAGAGTAACAGGTTTACCCTTAAACCGGATTCACTCAGCTGCGCTGTAGGAATTGCGGAGATAAAGGCCACCCATCTTCAAAATGCAGGCGTTCTAAAAATATATTTTGTACTGGTTGTGGAACGTCAGGGGTTATCAAAGGACAATGCTATAAATGCCGGAGTAAGGGAAACGATTCGGCAAGATTATAAACAGTCGGAATGTGTCTCGTTTATCCTTCAAACCGACTGAGAACTTTTACACTCATCACATATCCCAGTTATTAGAAAACGAATCTGGCGACTCAAGGCCTTACCTTAAGATATGTATTTATGATTTGGAAATCCGTGCTCTATTAGACAGTGGTTGTTCTAAGTCATGCATGTCCTTGGAACTTTTTAATTTTTTCTATGGTTTAGGACGATTAGTTTTAAAATTGAGCAATGTTAAGAAATTACTGTTGCAAATGGCAATAAAATGGAGGTGTTGGGCATTGTAGAGATACCTATTACATTTAGTAACAAGGTATTAGTAATAGATTGCTTAGTTATTAAAAATTTAGCCACTAATTTAATCTTAGGTATAGATTTTTGGGTGCAATCAAAAATTGTAACAAAACTGCATAGCAATCTTATTGACTTTTATAAGGGAGAAGAGATTGGGGCAGTGACTAAACAGGATTTGGATATTGACAAGAAAGGCCGATTACAACAACTGACTTTTTATTATTTTAAGAGAATTGGATCTGGATTAGGATGCTCTAACATGGTAAAGCATGTAATCGATGTGGGAGCTACGACTCCAATCAAACAACGATACCGTCTAGTATCACCAGCCATGCTTAAAATAATAAATAAGGAGGTTGATAAAATGTTGGCACTCGATGTCGTAGAGCCAAGTCACTCACCATGGTGTTCCCCAGTTGTAATAGTCAGGAAAAAAACAGGTGACTTCAGACTCTGTATAGATTTTAGAAAAGTCAATGAGGTTACTAAGCGTGATGCATACGCATTACCGCAAGTATTGGCAATTCTCGATCGGTTACGTTTAGCAAGGTATTTATCATCTCTGGATATAGCTAGTGCATACTGGCAAGTACAACTTGATAAAAGTAGCAAGGAAATAACAGCGTTTGCTATTCCTGGGCGCGGACTTTATCAGTTTAAAAAACTACCTTTCGGTCTTCATATCAGTCCAAGCACTTTCCAGAGATTGATGGATACAATACTAAGCTTAGACTTAAAACCTTTTGTCTTTAAATACCTTGATGATATCATAATAGTAACCCAGGATTTTTAAACTCACATAAAGGTATTGCACAAAGTTTTTAAAAGACTAATCGCAGCAGGTTTAACTCTTAATAGAGATAAATGTAAATTTGCTATAGCCAAAGTAAAATATTTAGAGTATGTAGTGAATAGATCAGGATTGCTGGTAGACCCAGATAAAGTACAAGCAATTATCAATTACTCAGTTTCACGAGGGCAACGTGATGTTTGAAGATTTATCGGATTGGCCGGGTGGTATCGCCGGTTTATCAACCATTTTGCATCTCGAGCTGCCCCCTTAACGGACTTACTAAAGAAGAAAAACGATGAGATTGGGAAGTTATCCAAACGGAAGCGTTTAACAATCTAAAAAATTGCCTATCAACCACTCCAGTGCTAGCTGTACCTAACTTTGAATTATCTTTTGTTATAGAATGTGATGCTAGTTCAGTTGGACTTGGGTGCATACTGAGTCAACTGTTCCCCGAAAGACAACGCGTAATAGCTTATGCCAGTCTATCAGTAACTCCTGCAGAAAAGAATTTCTCTGCTACTGAACTCAAATGTTTAGCAGTATTTTTTAGCATTTAAAAGTTCAAAGGATATGTCGAAGCAACACACTTCACTATTATAACTGATCACTATTCATTAAAGAACTTATGGGGACTGAAAAATCCCCCTGGTCGCTTATGCCGATGGATAATGAAGCTCCAGCAATAATCTTTTACAGTAGTTCATCGTCAAGGCCACAAGCACCAAGCTTCCGATGCGTTATCAAGGGCATTTCAACCCCAACCGATTTCGTTATCATTGATTAAGATTAGGAATCAGGATCATAATGCGTGGTATACTCGCATGATACAAAGGATCAATGCCAATCCTAATGATTTTCCTACTTGGAAGGTCTAGGGCATTTAACTTTTCAAACTGGTGAGACAAAAACAACCATCAGTAGCAAGCATATCTGGAAAAGGGTAATTCCAAAAACGCTCCGCAAAACCGTATTACAGGAATGTCATGGTCTGCCGACCTCGGGCCACTTAGATATTTTTAAAACATTTTGTAGGGTCGCCTAGCTGTACTACTGGCCTCGCATGTATGCGGACGTGGTACGCTATTGCAGACATTGTGAAGTCTGCTTAGCGCATAAAGTAGTTCAGATTAAACCGGGTGGTTTAATGGGCAACTATGTAATTGATAGACCATTTCAAATCTTATCGACAGATATAATGGGACCGTACCCGTTAAGTAAGAATCGTAATAGATTTATATTGGTGGTGTGTGACCTTTTCACAAAGAATGTTTTCCTGTTTGCGCTCAAAAGCGCCTTTGCTAAAACAGTTACAACGTTAATAGAAAACAAAATCTTTATGAATTATGGTGTTCCACAAGCTATAATTACTGATAACGGCCGACAATATGTTAGTGTAAAATTCCGGGAGATGTGTGAATTGTACAAAGTAAAAATAATGTTCACCCCACTCTTCCATGCTCAAGCCAACCCAACAGAACGCTACAATAGAATTTTGAAAACAATGGTAGCATCTTACATCAAAGATAATTAGAGAGAATGGGATATGAACTTGCCAAAATTTGGTTTTGCTATGCGTTCTAGCACAAGCGAAGTTACAGGCTACATTCCCGCCTTTTTAACTTTTGGGCGAGAATTGGTTATCTCAGGAGACCAGTTTGGACCTCTTGATAACAACAAACCTTTTGATATAGAAGATAGAAAATTGCTAATAAACCGGTTAAATGTACTACCTCATTACTTTGCCAAAGTAAAGTCCAATCTTGCAAATGCATCTCGACGTAATACTCATTACTATAATCTAAAACATCGACCAATAACTTTTAATGTAAGAGATACAGTGTGGAAACGAAATCACTTTTTGTTTAAAGCTGGCACTTATTTCAATGCAAAATTAGCACCCAAGTTTAGTCGATATAAAATTCGGAAAAAAATGTCTGTTAATATGTATGAATTGGAACAGAGGACGGGAAAAAGTCCATCGGTACCTACTATACTAAAGACCTCAAGGCTCATCCTCCAGACGAGGAGACTGTGTAGAGGAAAAAAAAAACTTTAATGTTTTATTTTTGCCTGGAAGAAGTGGAGTTTGTAACGTAGTGTATGTAGTATATAAGATATAGTGTTAAGGTGTATATATTGTAAATATTATTGTATGCTATTATAGGTGATTGTTTGTTATATGTAAATATTATTTAAATATTCGCGGGTATGCGGAATGGGAATATATCCGGGAAAATGAGGGTCGTGAGGATCGCGTGCTCCGGGAGTTAAAGGGAAAGGCTCTGAACCACGGGTGTGGAGAGAGAGAGCTAAGAAATGAGATCCACGTCTGTGGTTGTTAACCGCGTATGCGGTATTGAGACATTTGTGTTATGTTGTATAATTAGTGTTTAAGTGAATAAAGTTTAAGTTCAACTTTGGTTTCTAATTTGTCCTTTTAAACAAATTAGTGGAGCCCTTAAATTCCTCTACCCACGGATCTACGAGTTATCACACCAGTACGCGTGGCATATCTTTGTCGATTAAGTTAATTAGTTAAAAAAACTTTTATTTATTTAACAAAGATTACAATTTATAATAGAAGTTGCTTAATGATGAGTTACTGAAGAACTAACTTAATATGTTATTATTTAATCTATTTATATTAAATATAATCTTAAACTACGTGTTGGAATGTGTTTACATATTTCAATTATATAATAAAATGTTTTTCAATAAATGCTGATTAAGGGTTAATACTATCCGTGTTTACTACATATTACTAATAACATGATTTTTTTATAAAATGCTTATTAAGGAATAATGCAAGCCGTGTTTACATATGTTGTAACCCTTGCGGCCCAAGCTCAGAGCTACCGCTCTTTACAGTGTTTAAAATATAAACCGACCCTTGACCATAAACAGATGGTTTATAATCTTAATGGGTTTTTACAGTCATAAAATCGGATTGGGACACAACATATGTTACATATTATAACTGTGAAAATATTTCTTATTTGGAGGCAAGGCACCTGGAGGTTATGATGCGTGATTGATTCATCATGAGAACTAGATTTTTTGAAGAAAATCCGCAAATATTAAACCAATCCATCCAACGCAATAAAAATTGAAATTAAAAAAAGTTTATAAAAATTATAAAATTTCACTTGTGGGAAAGTTTAAGATGAAGCCAGTCGACGTAGTACTATCGTAGTAAACGTAACGCGGGATATGTGAATGTAGGTCATAACCATAACAGCAACAAGGTATCAGGGGGTTACTGCAAAATATATTGAGGAAGAACGGGAACGCACAACTCCGGCAAATCCAGCTGCATGAAGGTTAGAAGAGCGCAGACGCAGCAAGCACATAATAACACGGAATGCTATATGTGCGTTAAATACGGGCATAAAACTTATATAAATATAAAAAATATATTTGTGATTATTTTGAACCCGGGGAGTACGGAAAACAAAAAATAGTAATCGGCATCATTACTTAACAAAAATTGAAGATTATATAATATGAATTATAAGAAATATGATTTGATTATAACCTTTAAGTGGTGTCGCCTTTTTTTTTAGGCATGCTTGGTGTCGGCGGTGTCTAAGACCGCATTCATATTTTTTTCAATTTTATCACATTTTGACTTAGGTATATGATAGTTGTAAGTATAACACACACAAAAACTAAATTGCAATAAAAATATTATTTATTAATAAAAAAAATAAAATAAAATTTAAAATATATATTTCAAATATTTTATAACAAAAAATTTACAATAACAAATTAGAAAAAAAAACCTAGTAATTTGAACTATTAATAATTGAAATAAAAAACAAACATTAAATTATTCGGTACAGAATAAAGTTTCCCTGCAGTTTTGCAGACTGCTGTTATACGCTGTAAACACATATGCTTTCTACAGTTAAAACAAGAATACCTTGTTTTTCTGTGTTTTGTTCTATTAAAATAGAAACATCTTCCAATAATAATATTCTGTTAAAGAAATTGAGTTTAAGTTTTGCGCACCTCTTGTAACCTAAATGAAAAGCCTCGTGGAAGATTGAACATACTTGCTCTAACTTGCTAAATCCATCAAAACAGTTCGTCTTAAAATCTTAGTTTCTGGGTTATTTGCAGAATATATAATTGACGATAATTAAGAGACAAAGGTTTGGCAACAGTGAAGCACACTCAACCTAAGTAAACAATAATAAAAAGTAATAGTTATAAAGTGAATTAATTAGTGAAAGTACTACTTATAGTGTATTATAAATTAGAATAACATTGTTAGTGAATGGGATATCGCTCAGTATCTAAATAAACGCATTACGGCAATTACATAAAACAGCTGATCAATGAAGTAAGAAAATACGCAAGCGCAAGTAAGAGAAAAGGCCGTCCGGAAAAGAAGCGACGTTGCCGGTTGGACCGTAAATACCCACATTGCACAGTAAATCAAAAAATAATTAAAATAAGTTCAGAAAGTGAAGAAGAAAAAAGAAGAACTGCTTCTACCAAACAGAAAAAAAGTAACAAAAGATTAAAACAGAGTCCTGCAGATAGAGAGAGTACAATTTCTATATTAGATGCAATTAATGGGCTAAAGGAAAAAATGGATCATAAAAAAAAAGATAAACAAAGGCAAAAAAAATTTAATAAACAATGGAATGAAAAAAGCGACAGAATATTCAAGGAACTAGAAAATATAAGATTAGAAAACACAGTTGAAAAATAAAGTTGTTCAAATAGAAAAAAATATAGCTCAAATATCAGAAAACCAGTCCAACGCAGAACAAAAGTGGAACATTGAGAAGAAACACTTAGTAGACAGTGTAATTAAATTAAATATATCAATTAATAAATATGAAAAGGATCAACGAAAAAGTAATGCTGTAGTTTATGGACTTGAAGAAACTGAAAATGAAAACACACCGCAACTCTCGCTAAATTGGCTAAAAGTTAATTTTCAAGTAATGAATATACTAGAAGCAGTCAGAATGGGGCAAAAACGTGAAGGAAAAATTAGACCAATTCTACAAAAAATTGAAAACTGGGAGGCCAAGGAAAGCATTATAAAAAATAAAGCAAAACTAAAAAAACTCTAGAATTTATATTGAGAATGATCTTACAATGTATGATCGAGAAATACAAAAGAAACTAAGAACGATTGCAAAGAAAGAAAGATTGTAAAATTGGGATATAACAAAATACAACTAGAAGGTGAATGGAACAATTTAATGAAATCACCCGGAAATAAAAAATGGGCACAGAAACTATGGTTATGTATAGAAAAAAGAATATGTAGGTTATGTCAAGAAGAGAAAGACAGTTTAGAGCACTGGATTGAAAAATGTGGCGGTATTGCAGGAGCGGTAGTGCGGGGGTAGTCTATAAAAGACATATTGCACGAAAGCGGTAAAGGTAGAAGCGTAATAGCATACATTCTAAACAGATTATTACAGTGAAAAACATAAACGGTTAAAAAATAATAATAAATAAATTTAATAATGTATAGATTTCAGTTCAATTTTGAATTAATATAACTTAAATTGTATCAATCGGGTACTAATAAACAATTTTTTTTTTTTTGTTAATCTTATTTGGGGGAATGTGTAAGTTAAATTATGTAATTTAAGCCAATAAAAGATTTATATATATACAGGGTGTCCGGAAAATACGTGTACAACGTTTGACGACAGACTCCTGACGTCAAAATAGGTCGATCTAAGCCGACTTAGTTATATCCAAAATTGTCTCGTTTAGCCGGTAGAGGGCGTCAAAAATTTGTAAATATTAAAAAGAAATTACCTGTAACAATAATTTTTTAAGTGACCTTGTTGCTATGGCGTTTAATAATTTGACAATTATTGACAAATTGTCACCAGTCTATGAAATTTACTCAAGTATACGATCAACATTCTTGAATTACAAGTTCATTTTACCATTAAAAATGGAAAATTATACAAACTCTCAGAAAGTTGACATGCTCCTGGTATACGGGTTTTGTCAAGGAAATGGGCGTCAAAGTGTTAGGGTTTACATGGAGAGGTTTTCTAACCGTCGAATACCAAACCACCAAACATTTGCCAATATTGAGCGTCATCTTCGGGAAACGGGCAGTTTTGAGAAAAAGTTTGAAGGCAGGGGTCGTATGCAAACAACTCAAACTGTGGAAACAGAAGAGATGATTCTGGAAAGAGTTGAAGAAGAACCAAGTACCAGTACCCGTCTCTTAGAACATGAGTTAAATGTTCCTAAAACGATTGTCAATGAGGTTTTAAGAGAACAGTTGTTACATCTTTACCACATACAAAAAGTCCAGGAACTTTTACCGACTGATCCCCCCATGCGGCTTACATTTTGTCAATTTATTAGAAACAAAAGAATCCTTGTTCCAAATTTTTGTAGAAAAATTATGTTTACTGACGAGGCATGCTTTACAAGATCTGGGGTAACCAATCTGCACAACGAACATATTTATTCCGATGAAAATCCACATGCCATTAAAGTTGCACATCATCAGCATCAATTTAAAATTAATATTTGGGCAGGTATTATTGATCATTACCTTATTGGTCCCATTGTAATTCCAGACAGGTTAGATGGAAATATTTATTTAAATTTTTTGCAAGACACATTACCAATTCTTTTGGAGAATTTGCCCCTTTTACTTCGGAGGGAAATGTGGTATATGCATGATGGTGCCCCGCCCCATTTTTCCGTTGCCGTTCGGCAATACTTACATCATCAATATCCCAACCGATGGATTGGAAGAAGCAATGATGCACCAGTAAAATGGCCACCACGTTCTCCTGAGTTAAATATGTGTGACTTCTTTTTGTGGGGCGCTATTAAAACAGAAGTTTACAAGACTCCGGTAAACACACGCGATGATTTATTGCAGCGGATTTTAAATGCAGGCAACCATTTTAATAATCCCGAGACATTAGATAGGGTCCAATATCATTTTTTAAAGAGTGTTAATAAGTGTATTCAGCAAGATGGCGGTCATTTTACACATTTGCTTAAGTAATGTTTTTGTTTTACTTAGTTTCTTACAATAGATACTTTCAACTTTGTTATACTTTTGTTTTTTTTTGACGCCCTCTACCGGCTAAACGAGACAATTTTGGATATAACTAAGTCGGCTTAGATCGACCTATTTTGACGTCAGGAGTCTGTCGTCAAACGTTGTTCACGTATTTTCCGGACACCCTGTATATATATAATTGACAAATGAATTCCAGCTATGTTTATTATAGAATAAAAAATCACCTTTGGCCATCTTTGTGTATTTCTGGCACAATCATAACTGGCGCATAGCTTGTCAACGGTGTCAACGCTTCTCTTGGTTTTATTATAGTCAATAATAATTGCCGGTTTTTGCAAAATTCTACTATCTACATCAATTTCATCATTATGATGTAAAGTAGACACCAAAAGTACAATTTTCTTTTTTTTGGTATATATAAAACCAAAGTACAGTCATTGGAATACCCAAACATACTGGTACAAGCTAGTCAAAAGGAAAGTTTTGATAATTCTAAAATCAGTTCCCTTTTATTTTTTTTATGGTGCCAATGACGGTGAGTTTATGTTCCTGCAGTAGACTTCAGAGGCACTGATGTGAACCAATTGTCCATAGTGACATTTCTGTTTGAACTAGAAATATGCTCACAGAGCCTATAAACCACATCAAATGCACTATTGAAAACCTTGTAAAACCCGACCGGTTGCTCGCCATAATATATCTCCAATTTGCTAATATAAAACATTTCAGCATCGCATAATGCTTGTATTTTTAAACCATATTTGATGGGTTTGGATGGTATATATACTCTAAAGCTGCATTTTTTTCTAAATGGTGCTAACATTTCATCTATTGTAACAAATTCCAAAATGTGGTAGCCATTCTGGCAATTTATATTAAAAATATCAAATATTTTGTGAATCGGAGCAAGTTTGTTTATTTTTCTTCTTTCACTTTGAGTTTCAATGTCATCAAAACAAATACATTTTAATAAAAATTAAAACCTTTGAAGCGACATGGTAAGATGAAATATTTTAATGCCATAGCCGTCAATTCTCTACAAATCTTTAAGATTTTGACGATTGCTTTTACAAACTGCAGCCATATACAACAATCCAAAGAGAGCACATAATTCAATATAATTAGTTGGATATACCTTTCTGGAGTTGGCATAATTTTTGGCAACTTTTGCAATATATTTATTTGTAAAATTGGTAATTGTAGTAATTATTGAATCATTAATAAAATAATTCTATATTTTTGTAATATTTTGCATTTAGTTGCTTGAAAAGGACCAGGAAAACGTTTCTAGTTTTAAATGTTCTGCTTAGTCTTGGCATTTTTTTTTTAAGTTTAGTTTTCTTTTTAGTAGTCTTATTTATGTCATTTTCATCAACATCAAAAATTTTTTGTTTAGAATCGCTTTCATGTAGCACACGTTCCTTTTCATCAATTTCTGAATCATCAGACACATCATTTTCTGGTCTATCAACCGCATCATCCGTTAAAATTTTGTTTATCATTTTCCGCAAGAGGGTCTTTTTCGCTTCATAGGACTCCATAACGTAAAAAAACTTTAATTGTAATAAAAGTGTTCCTTCTTACAATTACGGTACTGTATTTTAAAACAAAATACAAAACTTGACAAAGCAAAGATAACATTAAAAGATATAATTGTATAGCAAACATAGTATATGCATATTAGTGGTAAATGGAAATTCCTAGAAAGAGTTTACCAAGAATAGAAAGATTAGGAAAAAACCAATAATATAAAACATAAAATTAAAAGATTACAATAAAGCTTAACACTAATTACATTGAAATAACATTCGGTAGACCGTATTCTGAGAATAATGTAATTAAATTTTATCAAAAAGTAAATCCATAAAAAAATACTTCATCAGCTTAATGTAATTATTAATTAATTAAAATTTAAAAAAAAAGCACACCGAACTTGAACGAGAGTAGTAACGGCGGTGTCTAAATAATTTCTTAACATTAGAAGTGCAAACTCCTAAAATATTAAGAATCAACTCTTTCTAAGCAAAGAAAAAACTCAAATAACAATTGGCGCGGTGTCACACACCGGACGTTACCACTGGAAAGCTAATGTTGTCATTTTTATTTACAATTTTAATTAGTCCGGCTCTGTTTGTATGTTGTGTTGCCTATATTTTTGTCACTGCGTGCGGAGAATCCAACCCGGGTCTACTTCTTGGATGTCATGACTTCTTGTCTCTGTTTTGTTTTGTGTTTTACCTACCTTTAAAGCTTTTTATCTAATTATTATTCTTCTTATATTTATCTATTGATTGTGTACACATTGCTTGTTTCAGTCCAAAACTTTGGGTTTTGCTAAGAAGTTTCATTCACACACGTCTTTAACTTTGCACAATTTAATTATCAGGATTTCTCAGCACAAACCCTAATAATTAAATTATAACAAAGATAAAATATTACCTTTAGGTCATTATTCCAGAGGTGCCATTAAAGTTTTGGTTTGCAATACATGTCTCTGTTTACATAATGCACATAGCGTCCACGCCCTCCCGTACAATACTATTATGCAAGTGCATACCGCAATAATGTATCATTTGTACGGCACTAATTAAACACGTATAAACATACACCTTAGTAATCTGACAACTTTGCACCAACTGCAAGTTAATACCTTCTTTTTTTGAAACATTTCTGGCGTCAAGACGGAATTTGGTGTCTAGTAAAAACACCTTTGTGAGCTAGCAATTAGTGTCGCTGCAGTCTTAGGCAATTAGATCTGCATCTCCCAAATAGATGCAATAAAGCATGACATACATGTACCACATAGCTAATTGTAATTACATATATTAATAAACATACTTTAACAATCTTAAAAAAATTATTGACATTTTTATATTCGGCTACCCTTTAACTTTGCCTTCCCCTCAGGGGCTCACAATTCTCATAATGTAATTTTTCCTATCAGTCTCCCTTGACTAACTCTTGTTCTCTTCCCCCGATGCTAGGGGTTACTATCTTCTATTTTCTCTAACTCCTAATCCTTTGCTGGTGGACCTTACCCGTGCCAAGAGGATACATGGCCAGAAGGAGGTCAGTCTGGTCCCTAACAAAAGGAAACCTGGCAAAAGGTATAAATTGCACCCCCCCCCCCCTCAATGGATAGTGAAAAACAAGAAAACAACCACCAGGTGGGTACGGGCAGCAACTCGGACTTCCACTCGGCGCAAGCAGGCCACCCAATTGGATCTGGTGTGGGCAACAATCCATTCTCAGAACAAAAGTTTTCCATAAAGTCTACCCGTAAAGGGAAACCCTCGTCCTCTAAGGACAATACAAGCAACAGGCTAACGCAACCCGGGTCTGGCACTAGCACTGATGCAGAGCTCAATAAAGAAGCATCCAAGCTGGTGGCTTGTGCAGATCAACGATTGGCGGACATGTATAAGCAACCCATCGGGAAGTGGGGAAAGTCCGGCCGGGCGCCCGAATTGAAGCTGCCTTAAGGGACAAGATCCCGAGCAAACCAAGATTGAGAGCCTGGATCCCGACGGAACCCTCTGACCCGAGAACAATACTGAAGATAATTCAGACCAGTAATCCAACGCTTCCAACTGAGGATTGGAGCGTAGTTAATGTAAGCAAAGCAACGGGTATGAGAAAGCAAGTGATTGTCATCCTCAACAAAGAATCTTTATCGCCACTGGCTGAAAGTAAGGGAGTGATCAGCTACGGCTTTGGCTCCACTACCCTGAATGTCTATAAGACTGACTAGAAAAGCCCAATCCCCTCGAGGGAAGGGGAGCTTTGGTCACATTCAAAAATTGAGATGTCAGACATGGGAGTCAGCAACATGCTCGAACCATTCCAACTAGGTGAGATAAGCGAAGCAAAGAAGAATCTGGCGCTAATCTCTGACACCGAAGACGACAACGACCAAACAATCGTCGAGGTGCCAGAAATACCTTTCAGCGATGATGGGGGTTTTACAATGTAACCTTCATCACTCCAAAACAGCTTCGGCTGCTCTGCTCCTCCAACTGACAAAGGGAGAAGTCGACATCGCCTTAATCCAAGAACCCTGGGTCGTGGAAATCAAGATCTGTGGGCTGGGCTCTGATAAGTACAGGTTACTGTACGCAAAAAACGCAGGGTCACTGTATCAATAGGACTTTTTAACCGTAGGTTATGGATGATCTCAGGATACTTTGCCCAGGAGAAGGAAAGTTTCCCAGAGGGCTTCTATGGCATTATCAACAAAGCCAACCGGGCGGACGTGATCATTGGAGCCGATGCCAATGCCCACCACACCATATGGGGCAGCTCGAACACGAATAACAGAGATGAGTCTTTACTAGAATTTATACTAACTTTCGACTTAGAAATATGTAATATAGGTAACACTCCCACTTTCACTACAGCCATGAGAGAGGAGGTACTTGACATCACACTTGTTTCCACTAAAACGCCTAAAAGAAAATTCTTTTTCTGATCATAGGTATATAGAATTTAAAATAGACATACAAATACAAACAAAGCTTAGGTTCGTAGACAAACGAAAGACTGACTGGGGTAAGTATAAAACCACCCTATCGGGTTTTCTATTGGAAAAGCCGCCCCCAACACCAAAAGGAATGCAGAAAGCGGTTCAACAAGGCAAAAAACACCAATGAGTAGACTGCCTATAAAAACAGCCTGCAAAGTTTTATCCTTTGCTTGGTTTTGCGAACAAATAGAGGAAACCTCAGAAGTCAGCCGACTGCAAAAAATTTTATCTAAGAAAACAATGCAAAGCTTCATACAGAAGCAAGATGGAAACTGGACAACCTCATGTACAGAAACGCTAGAGCTACTCATGGATACACACTTTCCAGGCAATGGAATAAGTGTAGTGGACTCCACCATAACTTCTCCACCTCGGTATCTAACTGACAAAATTGTAGGTGGAGATAAGTTAATCCGGAGCATCAAAAGCTTCAAACCCTTTAAGTCACCTAAACCTGACAGGATCAGTCCAGTTGAGCTGCAAGAAGCCATTGATATAGTTATACTTTGGTTGGAGACTATGTTTAAGGCATGTATAAACCTTTCATACATCCCAAACATTTGGAGAGAGGTCAAGACAGTCTTCATCCCAAAAGGATAAAAGGCTTCACACACCTCCTCCAAAGACCAATCAGCTTATCATCGTTCCTGCTAAAGACGCTTAAAAGACTGATTGACTTGTACACAAAGGAGGCACTACACCCTGAAATGCTGTCAAAGTCTCAGCGCGCATACACAAAGAGGAAACCCGTGAAAACGGCACGCTTTAGTAAACCAGATTGAGAGCTCGATAAGGCATAAGGAGTTCACGATAGTGGTCTTCCTCAATATAGAAAGGGCATTTACCAACGTAAAGCCTGAAGAAATAGAATCAGCCTTAACTGGTTATTTTCAGCGTTGTATAAGAAGTTTACTTTGAGGCGTTTTTGCCAATAAACTTTAGTTAAAAGAACGTATTCAATGTAAAAACTGAAACTAAATCAAACCTATATGTGCCCAACAGCCCCGCCCGCAAATAATTAGTGAGCTAATTAGTATATGGGCAATTCCATTTCAAACGGACTAGAGCTAGGGGGGGGTGCGTTGAGAAACTTGCTTATGTATTTTTTTTAGTTTCTATAACTTATTAGTAGTCTTTTGATTGATATATGAGAGTATGAAACCTATAAAAAAAAATTCTACGATTTTTTTAAGTTTTTTTTACGTTTTTTAACTTAATCACATTTTTTGTTTAAAAACCGCAATTTTAACTCAAAAAAATAAATTTATTAATGAAATCAATCAGAATTTTTCCGTAGAATCCAAATCTGGCGCCATTTCAAGTTTATACCCTGTCTATAAGCCGCAAAAGCCATAAAACCATGTTTTTGTTCTTAGTGGGCTGTGCAAAAAGGAGCATTTTTAAAAAAAAATTTAACCGCCATAGTTGACGTATTTTGATGTAAATTAATTGAAAAATATAAATTTGTTCTGTGTATTTGGGTTTTAAGCGTCTAAAACTCAAAAAATCTGCAAAGTAGGCCTATTCTTCAACATAAACTCTTACAAATGCACGTTTAGCAGCGCTCAGAGAAACAATACACCAAATATTATAAAAAATTTGAATTCTGGGGACAATTTTACATAGAAAATTGTCAGTGTTGTACTCATCGTCTATAGAAAAGTTCATCTAGAAAAAAATGTTTACAAAATTTTTATGCAAAAAATGCGTTAAAAATTAATTTTTTTTTTTTATTTACAAAAAATATTATAAACACACTAGGGTGTGGTTTAAAACTTTTTTTTAACAAATTTTAACAAGCGACAGGCAGATTTATGTTTGAATGCCAAAAATAATAATATTTTTAAATTTTTGCGCCGATAGATCGAGTCTAAATTTGTGCCGCAGGCGCAAAAACTATCAAACAAAGAGTAAAATGGCCAAAAATTGGTTCAAGCGACAAAACATGTCTTTGTTAAACTTCTGAAATTAACTTAAAAAAATATAATCCAAATAATCTTTAAAAAAAATTAAAAAAAATAAAAATTTTAAGTAAATTTTGAACAATTTTTTTTTTTAGATGGTTTTTTCTTTGCCAGATAAGCACGACACTGACTATTTTTTATGTAGAATTGTTTGCAAAACTAATTTTTTTAATAATATTTGGTGTATAGTTTCTCTGAAAACTGTTAAATGTGCATTTGTAAAAGTTTATGTTGAAAAATAGGCATATTTTTGCAGTTTTTTTGAGTTTTAGACGCTTAAAACCCAAATACACAGAACAAATTTATATTTTCTAATTAATTTACATCTAAACACGTCAACTTTAGCGGTTAAACAAAATTTAAAAAATGCTCCTTTTTGCCCAGCCCACTGAGAACAAAAACATGGTTTTATGGCTTTTGCGGCTTATAGACAGGGTATAAACTTAAAATGGCGCCAGATTTGGATTCTACGGAAAAATTTTGATTGATTTCATTAGTAAATTTATTTTTTTGAGTTAAAATTGCGGTTTTTAAACAAAAAATGCGATTAAGTCAAAAAACGTCAAAAATACTTTAAAAAATCGTAGAATTTTTTTTTCTGGGTTTTATACCCTCATATACCAATCAAAGGACTACTAATAAGTTATAGAAACTAAAAAAAAATACATAAGCAAGTTTCTCAACGCACCCCCCCCTAGCTCTGGTCCGTTTGAAATGGAATTGCCCATGTTTAAAATTGACTTTGTCAATTAAATCCAATTATGCGGAACGTTTTACAATGCTCATAAGAAGTGAAGTTATCTGTAACGTAGTATATGTAGTATATAAGATATAGTGTTAAGGTGTATATATTGTAAATATTATTGTATACTATTATAGGTGATTGTTTGTTATATGTAAATATTATTTAAATATTCGCGCGTATGCGGAATGGGAATATATCCGGGAAAATGAGGATCGTGAGGACCGCGTGCTCCGGGAGAAAAAGGAGAAGGCTCTGAAGCTCTGAACCACGGGTGTGGAGAGAGAGAGCTAAGAAATGAGATCCACGTGTGTGGTTGTTAACCGCGTATGCGGTATTGAGTCATTGGTATTATGTTGTATAATTAGTGTTTAAGTGAATAAAGTTTAAGTTCAACTTTGGTTTCTAATTTGTCCTTTTAAACAAATTAGTGGAGCCCTTAAATTCCTCCACCCACGGATCCACGAATTATAACCCAGCCGGAAGCACGCCAGTACGCATGGCAAGTTTGGAGCCCAACGTGAGGCTTAAGTTTTTTTCTATCTGTGCAAAGAGAAAAAAAAATCTAAAGTGTGGAGGAAATCATCATTATGGATGAAGAAAATTGAGATTAACAAAAAAGTTAAATTTAAAAGAAACTCATGTAAAATAAATTAGTGTAAAATAAGTTAATTTGAAATAAATTAATTTGTAACA
This sequence comes from Tachinus rufipes, assembly GCA_963932245.1. NCBI lineage: Eukaryota > Metazoa > Arthropoda > Insecta > Coleoptera > Staphylinidae > Tachinus > Tachinus rufipes. Next base: position 15,741,871 of record OZ010750.1, read on the forward strand.
AATAAGAAGCATTGTTCATCGGAAACGCTGGAAGGATTAGACTTTGCAGTGGCGGAAGAAGAATCCACGCTGCACTCCATTGGAATCATATTGGAATTATCGCGGGGAACGGACAGCCGCACGGTGAAGGAAGCACCGTGAGATCAATTGCACTTAGACCACTTGGACTGCAGAAGGTGTGCGGTAATCTTAAGGTATAGTAAATAAGACTTAGAAATTTTAATCGGAACACATAAAAATACTTTTTGTTTGTTATGATAAATGTAGAAAATTTTGAAATAATTTTTTTCGTAGATATACGTTTTTGTAAGTGCATGAATTTTTATTCGACCTTGCGTTTGGTATTTGGAAGAGATAGATTTATTTCTTATAGGGTATTTTGTCGGATTATTTTATTGAATATTATTTAAATATTTAAGTTTACTTATTATTATGATAAGATTGTTAATATTAGATGTGGTTTGGAAATTAAATTATTTTTTCTCACTGATTGGTCATTTGGAAATATTTTTTTCAGTTTGGTTTTTCAGTTAATGTTGTTTTTTTTTCTATTATTAAATATGGCAGTGGTTAAAGATAATTAGAATTTCAAATAGTTTTTTTAAATTAATTTTCATATTAAATATTAAACAAAAGCCTGTTAATTTTAACGATTGAAATAAGAATATTGTAATTTTTATCAAAATGGAAGTGATACGTCTAACAAAAGACGAATGTATGTATGAATTGATAATACGGGATAGTGCTGTACCTCGTAAATTTACATTAAACCAACTACGTGGCATGCTTTCTCCTATCCTGGCGGAAGAGGCAGATGACGCTAATTATGTTATTACGTCGGAAAATTATGATTGGGATAAAGAAATTTCAGTATGTAAATCAAAAATTGACTTATTGAGGTCTTTAGTGGATAGTTACGATGGAACCCGTAAATCAAACGGGGTAAAATGTATTGAAACTATACTCATTCATCTAGGGGGACGGGTGGATCGAATTCCAGATAATTTAGAAGAATATAAAGACATGATACTCCAATTTAAAAAATCATTAACAGATTTAGAAAATGAAACGGAGGAAAAATGTAATGCGGCCGAATTAAATTGTTCAGTCATTAGTAGTGTAGGGAGTAAGTTCAAAAAGAATACAACTGATTGGAATGTACAAATTTCGGGCAATTTGCATGAAATAAGTGTATGCGCATTTTTAGAAAGAATTGACAAACTCCAATTAATTTCTAAAGTTACAGATTCAGAACTTTTTGTTGCAATACATGAACTCTTAAAAGATAGAGCTTTGACTTGGTATAGAGCATATAAAAATACTATTTTATGTTGGGATCATTTTAAAACTAAACTGCGAGGAGAATATTTACCCGCAGATTACGAGTACGAGTTGCATCGCAAAATTGATAACCGAAGACAAAGTAATGATGAGTCTATTAGCAAATATTTTTCTTGTATGTTAGCCCTTTTTAACCGTGTCTCCAGTCCAGTGTCTAGTGACAACAAACTAAATACTCTTAAAAGAAATCTTCACTCCTACTTTATTGAAAGACTCGGGTATGATCACATCAGTTCTGTAGAAGTGTTGCGGTTGCGATGCAACCAGATTGAAGCTAATTGGCGATTAGCAAAAAAAGCAGAATTAGAAAATAAGAGTAACAGGTTTACCCTTAAACCGGATTCACTCAGCTGCGCTGTAGGAATTGCGGAGATAAAGGCCACCCATCTTCAAAATGCAGGCGTTCTAAAAATATATTTTGTACTGGTTGTGGAACGTCAGGGGTTATCAAAGGACAATGCTATAAATGCCGGAGTAAGGGAAACGATTCGGCAAGATTATAAACAGTCGGAATGTGTCTCGTTTATCCTTCAAACCGACTGAGAACTTTTACACTCATCACATATCCCAGTTATTAGAAAACGAATCTGGCGACTCAAGGCCTTACCTTAAGATATGTATTTATGATTTGGAAATCCGTGCTCTATTAGACAGTGGTTGTTCTAAGTCATGCATGTCCTTGGAACTTTTTAATTTTTTCTATGGTTTAGGACGATTAGTTTTAAAATTGAGCAATGTTAAGAAATTACTGTTGCAAATGGCAATAAAATGGAGGTGTTGGGCATTGTAGAGATACCTATTACATTTAGTAACAAGGTATTAGTAATAGATTGCTTAGTTATTAAAAATTTAGCCACTAATTTAATCTTAGGTATAGATTTTTGGGTGCAATCAAAAATTGTAACAAAACTGCATAGCAATCTTATTGACTTTTATAAGGGAGAAGAGATTGGGGCAGTGACTAAACAGGATTTGGATATTGACAAGAAAGGCCGATTACAACAACTGACTTTTTATTATTTTAAGAGAATTGGATCTGGATTAGGATGCTCTAACATGGTAAAGCATGTAATCGATGTGGGAGCTACGACTCCAATCAAACAACGATACCGTCTAGTATCACCAGCCATGCTTAAAATAATAAATAAGGAGGTTGATAAAATGTTGGCACTCGATGTCGTAGAGCCAAGTCACTCACCATGGTGTTCCCCAGTTGTAATAGTCAGGAAAAAAACAGGTGACTTCAGACTCTGTATAGATTTTAGAAAAGTCAATGAGGTTACTAAGCGTGATGCATACGCATTACCGCAAGTATTGGCAATTCTCGATCGGTTACGTTTAGCAAGGTATTTATCATCTCTGGATATAGCTAGTGCATACTGGCAAGTACAACTTGATAAAAGTAGCAAGGAAATAACAGCGTTTGCTATTCCTGGGCGCGGACTTTATCAGTTTAAAAAACTACCTTTCGGTCTTCATATCAGTCCAAGCACTTTCCAGAGATTGATGGATACAATACTAAGCTTAGACTTAAAACCTTTTGTCTTTAAATACCTTGATGATATCATAATAGTAACCCAGGATTTTTAAACTCACATAAAGGTATTGCACAAAGTTTTTAAAAGACTAATCGCAGCAGGTTTAACTCTTAATAGAGATAAATGTAAATTTGCTATAGCCAAAGTAAAATATTTAGAGTATGTAGTGAATAGATCAGGATTGCTGGTAGACCCAGATAAAGTACAAGCAATCATCAATTACTCAGTTTCACGAGGGCAACGTGATGTTTGAAGATTTATCGGATTGGCCGGGTGGTATCGCCGGTTTATCAACCATTTTGCATCTCGAGCTGCCCCCTTAACGGACTTACTAAAGAAGAAAAACGATGAGATTGGGAAGTTATCCAAACGGAAGCGTTTAACAATCTAAAAAATTGCCTATCAACCACTCCAGTGCTAGCTGTACCTAACTTTGAATTATCTTTTGTTATAGAATGTGATGCTAGTTCAGTTGGACTTGGGTGCATACTGAGTCAACTGTTCCCCGAAAGACAACGCGTAATAGCTTATGCCAGTCTATCAGTAACTCCTGCAGAAAAGAATTTCTCTGCTACTGAACTCAAATGTTTAGCAGTATTTTTTAGCATTTAAAAGTTCAAAGGATATGTCGAAGCAACACACTTCACTATTATAACTGATCACTATTCATTAAAGAACTTATGGGGACTGAAAAATCCCCCTGGTCGCTTATGCCGATGGATAATGAAGCTCCAGCAATAATCTTTTACAGTAGTTCATCGTCAAGGCCACAAGCACCAAGCTTCCGATGCGTTATCAAGGGCATTTCAACCCCAACCGATTTCGTTATCATTGATTAAGATTAGGAATCAGGATCATAATGCGTGGTATACTCGCATGATACAAAGGATCAATGCCAATCCTAATGATTTTCCTACTTGGAAGGTCTAGGGCATTTAACTTTTCAAACTGGTGAGACAAAAACAACCATCAGTAGCAAGCATATCTGGAAAAGGGTAATTCCAAAAACGCTCCGCAAAACCGTATTACAGGAATGTCATGGTCTGCCGACCTCGGGCCACTTAGATATTTTTAAAACATTTTGTAGGGTCGCCTAGCTGTACTACTGGCCTCGCATGTATGCGGACGTGGTACGCTATTGCAGACATTGTGAAGTCTGCTTAGCGCATAAAGTAGTTCAGATTAAACCGGGTGGTTTAATGGGCAACTATGTAATTGATAGACCATTTCAAATCTTATCGACAGATATAATGGGACCGTACCCGTTAAGTAAGAATCGTAATAGATTTATATTGGTGGTGTGTGACCTTTTCACAAAGAATGTTTTCCTGTTTGCGCTCAAAAGCGCCTTTGCTAAAACAGTTACAACGTTAATAGAAAACAAAATCTTTATGAATTATGGTGTTCCACAAGCTATAATTACTGATAACGGCCGACAATATGTTAGTGTAAAATTCCGGGAGATGTGTGAATTGTACAAAGTAAAAATAATGTTCACCCCACTCTTCCATGCTCAAGCCAACCCAACAGAACGCTACAATAGAATTTTGAAAACAATGGTAGCATCTTACATCAAAGATAATTAGAGAGAATGGGATATGAACTTGCCAAAATTTGGTTTTGCTATGCGTTCTAGCACAAGCGAAGTTACAGGCTACATTCCCGCCTTTTTAACTTTTGGGCGAGAATTGGTTATCTCAGGAGACCAGTTTGGACCTCTTGATAACAACAAACCTTTTGATATAGAAGATAGAAAATTGCTAATAAACCGGTTAAATGTACTACCTCATTACTTTGCCAAAGTAAAGTCCAATCTTGCAAATGCATCTCGACGTAATACTCATTACTATAATCTAAAACATCGACCAATAACTTTTAATGTAAGAGATACAGTGTGGAAACGAAATCACTTTTTGTTTAAAGCTGGCACTTATTTCAATGCAAAATTAGCACCCAAGTTTAGTCGATATAAAATTCGGAAAAAAATGTCTGTTAATATGTATGAATTGGAACAGAGGACGGGAAAAAGTCCATCGGTACCTACTATACTAAAGACCTCAAGGCTCATCCTCCAGACGAGGAGACTGTGTAGAGGAAAAAAAAAACTTTAATGTTTTATTTTTGCCTGGAAGAAGTGGAGTTTGTAACGTAGTGTATGTAGTATATAAGATATAGTGTTAAGGTGTATATATTGTAAATATTATTGTATGCTATTATAGGTGATTGTTTGTTATATGTAAATATTATTTAAATATTCGCGGGTATGCGGAATGGGAATATATCCGGGAAAATGAGGGTCGTGAGGATCGCGTGCTCCGGGAGTTAAAGGGAAAGGCTCTGAACCACGGGTGTGGAGAGAGAGAGCTAAGAAATGAGATCCACGTCTGTGGTTGTTAACCGCGTATGCGGTATTGAGACATTTGTGTTATGTTGTATAATTAGTGTTTAAGTGAATAAAGTTTAAGTTCAACTTTGGTTTCTAATTTGTCCTTTTAAACAAATTAGTGGAGCCCTTAAATTCCTCTACCCACGGATCTACGAGTTATCACACCAGTACGCGTGGCATATCTTTGTCGATTAAGTTAATTAGTTAAAAAAACTTTTATTTATTTAACAAAGATTACAATTTATAATAGAAGTTGCTTAATGATGAGTTACTGAAGAACTAACTTAATATGTTATTATTTAATCTATTTATATTAAATATAATCTTAAACTACGTGTTGGAATGTGTTTACATATTTCAATTATATAATAAAATGTTTTTCAATAAATGCTGATTAAGGGTTAATACTATCCGTGTTTACTACATATTACTAATAACATGATTTTTTTATAAAATGCTTATTAAGGAATAATGCAAGCCGTGTTTACATATGTTGTAACCCTTGCGGCCCAAGCTCAGAGCTACCGCTCTTTACAGTGTTTAAAATATAAACCGACCCTTGACCATAAACAGATGGTTTATAATCTTAATGGGTTTTTACAGTCATAAAATCGGATTGGGACACAACATATGTTACATATTATAACTGTGAAAATATTTCTTATTTGGAGGCAAGGCACCTGGAGGTTATGATGCGTGATTGATTCATCATGAGAACTAGATTTTTTGAAGAAAATCCGCAAATATTAAACCAATCCATCCAACGCAATAAAAATTGAAATTAAAAAAAGTTTATAAAAATTATAAAATTTCACTTGTGGGAAAGTTTAAGATGAAGCCAGTCGACGTAGTACTATCGTAGTAAACGTAACGCGGGATATGTGAATGTAGGTCATAACCATAACAGCAACAAGGTATCAGGGGGTTACTGCAAAATATATTGAGGAAGAACGGGAACGCACAACTCCGGCAAATCCAGCTGCATGAAGGTTAGAAGAGCGCAGACGCAGCAAGCACATAATAACACGGAATGCTATATGTGCGTTAAATACGGGCATAAAACTTATATAAATATAAAAAATATATTTGTGATTATTTTGAACCCGGGGAGTACGGAAAACAAAAAATAGTAATCGGCATCATTACTTAACAAAAATTGAAGATTATATAATATGAATTATAAGAAATATGATTTGATTATAACCTTTAAGTGGTGTCGCCTTTTTTTTTAGGCATGCTTGGTGTCGGCGGTGTCTAAGACCGCATTCATATTTTTTTCAATTTTATCACATTTTGACTTAGGTATATGATAGTTGTAAGTATAACACACACAAAAACTAAATTGCAATAAAAATATTATTTATTAATAAAAAAAATAAAATAAAATTTAAAATATATATTTCAAATATTTTATAACAAAAAATTTACAATAACAAATTAGAAAAAAAAACCTAGTAATTTGAACTATTAATAATTGAAATAAAAAACAAACATTAAATTATTCGGTACAGAATAAAGTTTCCCTGCAGTTTTGCAGACTGCTGTTATACGCTGTAAACACATATGCTTTCTACAGTTAAAACAAGAATACCTTGTTTTTCTGTGTTTTGTTCTATTAAAATAGAAACATCTTCCAATAATAATATTCTGTTAAAGAAATTGAGTTTAAGTTTTGCGCACCTCTTGTAACCTAAATGAAAAGCCTCGTGGAAGATTGAACATACTTGCTCTAACTTGCTAAATCCATCAAAACAGTTCGTCTTAAAATCTTAGTTTCTGGGTTATTTGCAGAATATATAATTGACGATAATTAAGAGACAAAGGTTTGGCAACAGTGAAGCACACTCAACCTAAGTAAACAATAATAAAAAGTAATAGTTATAAAGTGAATTAATTAGTGAAAGTACTACTTATAGTGTATTATAAATTAGAATAACATTGTTAGTGAATGGGATATCGCTCAGTATCTAAATAAACGCATTACGGCAATTACATAAAACAGCTGATCAATGAAGTAAGAAAATACGCAAGCGCAAGTAAGAGAAAAGGCCGTCCGGAAAAGAAGCGACGTTGCCGGTTGGACCGTAAATACCCACATTGCACAGTAAATCAAAAAATAATTAAAATAAGTTCAGAAAGTGAAGAAGAAAAAAGAAGAACTGCTTCTACCAAACAGAAAAAAAGTAACAAAAGATTAAAACAGAGTCCTGCAGATAGAGAGAGTACAATTTCTATATTAGATGCAATTAATGGGCTAAAGGAAAAAATGGATCATAAAAAAAAAGATAAACAAAGGCAAAAAAAATTTAATAAACAATGGAATGAAAAAAGCGACAGAATATTCAAGGAACTAGAAAATATAAGATTAGAAAACACAGTTGAAAAATAAAGTTGTTCAAATAGAAAAAAATATAGCTCAAATATCAGAAAACCAGTCCAACGCAGAACAAAAGTGGAACATTGAGAAGAAACACTTAGTAGACAGTGTAATTAAATTAAATATATCAATTAATAAATATGAAAAGGATCAACGAAAAAGTAATGCTGTAGTTTATGGACTTGAAGAAACTGAAAATGAAAACACACCGCAACTCTCGCTAAATTGGCTAAAAGTTAATTTTCAAGTAATGAATATACTAGAAGCAGTCAGAATGGGGCAAAAACGTGAAGGAAAAATTAGACCAATTCTACAAAAAATTGAAAACTGGGAGGCCAAGGAAAGCATTATAAAAAATAAAGCAAAACTAAAAAAACTCTAGAATTTATATTGAGAATGATCTTACAATGTATGATCGAGAAATACAAAAGAAACTAAGAACGATTGCAAAGAAAGAAAGATTGTAAAATTGGGATATAACAAAATACAACTAGAAGGTGAATGGAACAATTTAATGAAATCACCCGGAAATAAAAAATGGGCACAGAAACTATGGTTATGTATAGAAAAAAGAATATGTAGGTTATGTCAAGAAGAGAAAGACAGTTTAGAGCACTGGATTGAAAAATGTGGCGGTATTGCAGGAGCGGTAGTGCGGGGGTAGTCTATAAAAGACATATTGCACGAAAGCGGTAAAGGTAGAAGCGTAATAGCATACATTCTAAACAGATTATTACAGTGAAAAACATAAACGGTTAAAAAATAATAATAAATAAATTTAATAATGTATAGATTTCAGTTCAATTTTGAATTAATATAACTTAAATTGTATCAATCGGGTACTAATAAACAATTTTTTTTTTTTTGTTAATCTTATTTGGGGGAATGTGTAAGTTAAATTATGTAATTTAAGCCAATAAAAGATTTATATATATACAGGGTGTCCGGAAAATACGTGTACAACGTTTGACGACAGACTCCTGACGTCAAAATAGGTCGATCTAAGCCGACTTAGTTATATCCAAAATTGTCTCGTTTAGCCGGTAGAGGGCGTCAAAAATTTGTAAATATTAAAAAGAAATTACCTGTAACAATAATTTTTTAAGTGACCTTGTTGCTATGGCGTTTAATAATTTGACAATTATTGACAAATTGTCACCAGTCTATGAAATTTACTCAAGTATACGATCAACATTCTTGAATTACAAGTTCATTTTACCATTAAAAATGGAAAATTATACAAACTCTCAGAAAGTTGACATGCTCCTGGTATACGGGTTTTGTCAAGGAAATGGGCGTCAAAGTGTTAGGGTTTACATGGAGAGGTTTTCTAACCGTCGAATACCAAACCACCAAACATTTGCCAATATTGAGCGTCATCTTCGGGAAACGGGCAGTTTTGAGAAAAAGTTTGAAGGCAGGGGTCGTATGCAAACAACTCAAACTGTGGAAACAGAAGAGATGATTCTGGAAAGAGTTGAAGAAGAACCAAGTACCAGTACCCGTCTCTTAGAACATGAGTTAAATGTTCCTAAAACGATTGTCAATGAGGTTTTAAGAGAACAGTTGTTACATCTTTACCACATACAAAAAGTCCAGGAACTTTTACCGACTGATCCCCCCATGCGGCTTACATTTTGTCAATTTATTAGAAACAAAAGAATCCTTGTTCCAAATTTTTGTAGAAAAATTATGTTTACTGACGAGGCATGCTTTACAAGATCTGGGGTAACCAATCTGCACAACGAACATATTTATTCCGATGAAAATCCACATGCCATTAAAGTTGCACATCATCAGCATCAATTTAAAATTAATATTTGGGCAGGTATTATTGATCATTACCTTATTGGTCCCATTGTAATTCCAGACAGGTTAGATGGAAATATTTATTTAAATTTTTTGCAAGACACATTACCAATTCTTTTGGAGAATTTGCCCCTTTTACTTCGGAGGGAAATGTGGTATATGCATGATGGTGCCCCGCCCCATTTTTCCGTTGCCGTTCGGCAATACTTACATCATCAATATCCCAACCGATGGATTGGAAGAAGCAATGATGCACCAGTAAAATGGCCACCACGTTCTCCTGAGTTAAATATGTGTGACTTCTTTTTGTGGGGCGCTATTAAAACAGAAGTTTACAAGACTCCGGTAAACACACGCGATGATTTATTGCAGCGGATTTTAAATGCAGGCAACCATTTTAATAATCCCGAGACATTAGATAGGGTCCAATATCATTTTTTAAAGAGTGTTAATAAGTGTATTCAGCAAGATGGCGGTCATTTTACACATTTGCTTAAGTAATGTTTTTGTTTTACTTAGTTTCTTACAATAGATACTTTCAACTTTGTTATACTTTTGTTTTTTTTTGACGCCCTCTACCGGCTAAACGAGACAATTTTGGATATAACTAAGTCGGCTTAGATCGACCTATTTTGACGTCAGGAGTCTGTCGTCAAACGTTGTTCACGTATTTTCCGGACACCCTGTATATATATAATTGACAAATGAATTCCAGCTATGTTTATTATAGAATAAAAAATCACCTTTGGCCATCTTTGTGTATTTCTGGCACAATCATAACTGGCGCATAGCTTGTCAACGGTGTCAACGCTTCTCTTGGTTTTATTATAGTCAATAATAATTGCCGGTTTTTGCAAAATTCTACTATCTACATCAATTTCATCATTATGATGTAAAGTAGACACCAAAAGTACAATTTTCTTTTTTTTGGTATATATAAAACCAAAGTACAGTCATTGGAATACCCAAACATACTGGTACAAGCTAGTCAAAAGGAAAGTTTTGATAATTCTAAAATCAGTTCCCTTTTATTTTTTTTATGGTGCCAATGACGGTGAGTTTATGTTCCTGCAGTAGACTTCAGAGGCACTGATGTGAACCAATTGTCCATAGTGACATTTCTGTTTGAACTAGAAATATGCTCACAGAGCCTATAAACCACATCAAATGCACTATTGAAAACCTTGTAAAACCCGACCGGTTGCTCGCCATAATATATCTCCAATTTGCTAATATAAAACATTTCAGCATCGCATAATGCTTGTATTTTTAAACCATATTTGATGGGTTTGGATGGTATATATACTCTAAAGCTGCATTTTTTTCTAAATGGTGCTAACATTTCATCTATTGTAACAAATTCCAAAATGTGGTAGCCATTCTGGCAATTTATATTAAAAATATCAAATATTTTGTGAATCGGAGCAAGTTTGTTTATTTTTCTTCTTTCACTTTGAGTTTCAATGTCATCAAAACAAATACATTTTAATAAAAATTAAAACCTTTGAAGCGACATGGTAAGATGAAATATTTTAATGCCATAGCCGTCAATTCTCTACAAATCTTTAAGATTTTGACGATTGCTTTTACAAACTGCAGCCATATACAACAATCCAAAGAGAGCACATAATTCAATATAATTAGTTGGATATACCTTTCTGGAGTTGGCATAATTTTTGGCAACTTTTGCAATATATTTATTTGTAAAATTGGTAATTGTAGTAATTATTGAATCATTAATAAAATAATTCTATATTTTTGTAATATTTTGCATTTAGTTGCTTGAAAAGGACCAGGAAAACGTTTCTAGTTTTAAATGTTCTGCTTAGTCTTGGCATTTTTTTTTTAAGTTTAGTTTTCTTTTTAGTAGTCTTATTTATGTCATTTTCATCAACATCAAAAATTTTTTGTTTAGAATCGCTTTCATGTAGCACACGTTCCTTTTCATCAATTTCTGAATCATCAGACACATCATTTTCTGGTCTATCAACCGCATCATCCGTTAAAATTTTGTTTATCATTTTCCGCAAGAGGGTCTTTTTCGCTTCATAGGACTCCATAACGTAAAAAAACTTTAATTGTAATAAAAGTGTTCCTTCTTACAATTACGGTACTGTATTTTAAAACAAAATACAAAACTTGACAAAGCAAAGATAACATTAAAAGATATAATTGTATAGCAAACATAGTATATGCATATTAGTGGTAAATGGAAATTCCTAGAAAGAGTTTACCAAGAATAGAAAGATTAGGAAAAAACCAATAATATAAAACATAAAATTAAAAGATTACAATAAAGCTTAACACTAATTACATTGAAATAACATTCGGTAGACCGTATTCTGAGAATAATGTAATTAAATTTTATCAAAAAGTAAATCCATAAAAAAATACTTCATCAGCTTAATGTAATTATTAATTAATTAAAATTTAAAAAAAAAGCACACCGAACTTGAACGAGAGTAGTAACGGCGGTGTCTAAATAATTTCTTAACATTAGAAGTGCAAACTCCTAAAATATTAAGAATCAACTCTTTCTAAGCAAAGAAAAAACTCAAATAACAATTGGCGCGGTGTCACACACCGGACGTTACCACTGGAAAGCTAATGTTGTCATTTTTATTTACAATTTTAATTAGTCCGGCTCTGTTTGTATGTTGTGTTGCCTATATTTTTGTCACTGCGTGCGGAGAATCCAACCCGGGTCTACTTCTTGGATGTCATGACTTCTTGTCTCTGTTTTGTTTTGTGTTTTACCTACCTTTAAAGCTTTTTATCTAATTATTATTCTTCTTATATTTATCTATTGATTGTGTACACATTGCTTGTTTCAGTCCAAAACTTTGGGTTTTGCTAAGAAGTTTCATTCACACACGTCTTTAACTTTGCACAATTTAATTATCAGGATTTCTCAGCACAAACCCTAATAATTAAATTATAACAAAGATAAAATATTACCTTTAGGTCATTATTCCAGAGGTGCCATTAAAGTTTTGGTTTGCAATACATGTCTCTGTTTACATAATGCACATAGCGTCCACGCCCTCCCGTACAATACTATTATGCAAGTGCATACCGCAATAATGTATCATTTGTACGGCACTAATTAAACACGTATAAACATACACCTTAGTAATCTGACAACTTTGCACCAACTGCAAGTTAATACCTTCTTTTTTTGAAACATTTCTGGCGTCAAGACGGAATTTGGTGTCTAGTAAAAACACCTTTGTGAGCTAGCAATTAGTGTCGCTGCAGTCTTAGGCAATTAGATCTGCATCTCCCAAATAGATGCAATAAAGCATGACATACATGTACCACATAGCTAATTGTAATTACATATATTAATAAACATACTTTAACAATCTTAAAAAAATTATTGACATTTTTATATTCGGCTACCCTTTAACTTTGCCTTCCCCTCAGGGGCTCACAATTCTCATAATGTAATTTTTCCTATCAGTCTCCCTTGACTAACTCTTGTTCTCTTCCCCCGATGCTAGGGGTTACTATCTTCTATTTTCTCTAACTCCTAATCCTTTGCTGGTGGACCTTACCCGTGCCAAGAGGATACATGGCCAGAAGGAGGTCAGTCTGGTCCCTAACAAAAGGAAACCTGGCAAAAGGTATAAATTGCACCCCCCCCCCCTCAATGGATAGTGAAAAACAAGAAAACAACCACCAGGTGGGTACGGGCAGCAACTCGGACTTCCACTCGGCGCAAGCAGGCCACCCAATTGGATCTGGTGTGGGCAACAATCCATTCTCAGAACAAAAGTTTTCCATAAAGTCTACCCGTAAAGGGAAACCCTCGTCCTCTAAGGACAATACAAGCAACAGGCTAACGCAACCCGGGTCTGGCACTAGCACTGATGCAGAGCTCAATAAAGAAGCATCCAAGCTGGTGGCTTGTGCAGATCAACGATTGGCGGACATGTATAAGCAACCCATCGGGAAGTGGGGAAAGTCCGGCCGGGCGCCCGAATTGAAGCTGCCTTAAGGGACAAGATCCCGAGCAAACCAAGATTGAGAGCCTGGATCCCGACGGAACCCTCTGACCCGAGAACAATACTGAAGATAATTCAGACCAGTAATCCAACGCTTCCAACTGAGGATTGGAGCGTAGTTAATGTAAGCAAAGCAACGGGTATGAGAAAGCAAGTGATTGTCATCCTCAACAAAGAATCTTTATCGCCACTGGCTGAAAGTAAGGGAGTGATCAGCTACGGCTTTGGCTCCACTACCCTGAATGTCTATAAGACTGACTAGAAAAGCCCAATCCCCTCGAGGGAAGGGGAGCTTTGGTCACATTCAAAAATTGAGATGTCAGACATGGGAGTCAGCAACATGCTCGAACCATTCCAACTAGGTGAGATAAGCGAAGCAAAGAAGAATCTGGCGCTAATCTCTGACACCGAAGACGACAACGACCAAACAATCGTCGAGGTGCCAGAAATACCTTTCAGCGATGATGGGGGTTTTACAATGTAACCTTCATCACTCCAAAACAGCTTCGGCTGCTCTGCTCCTCCAACTGACAAAGGGAGAAGTCGACATCGCCTTAATCCAAGAACCCTGGGTCGTGGAAATCAAGATCTGTGGGCTGGGCTCTGATAAGTACAGGTTACTGTACGCAAAAAACGCAGGGTCACTGTATCAATAGGACTTTTTAACCGTAGGTTATGGATGATCTCAGGATACTTTGCCCAGGAGAAGGAAAGTTTCCCAGAGGGCTTCTATGGCATTATCAACAAAGCCAACCGGGCGGACGTGATCATTGGAGCCGATGCCAATGCCCACCACACCATATGGGGCAGCTCGAACACGAATAACAGAGGTGAGTCTTTACTAGAATTTATACTAACTTTCGACTTAGAAATATGTAATATAGGTAACACTCCCACTTTCACTACAGCCATGAGAGAGGAGGTACTTGACATCACACTTGTTTCCACTAAAACGCCTAAAAGAAAATTCTTTTTCTGATCATAGGTATATAGAATTTAAAATAGACATACAAATACAAACAAAGCTTAGGTTCGTAGACAAACGAAAGACTGACTGGGGTAAGTATAAAACCACCCTATCGGGTTTTCTATTGGAAAAGCCGCCCCCAACACCAAAAGGAATGCAGAAAGCGGTTCAACAAGGCAAAAAACACCAATGAGTAGACTGCCTATAAAAACAGCCTGCAAAGTTTTATCCTTTGCTTGGTTTTGCGAACAAATAGAGGAAACCTCAGAAGTCAGCCGACTGCAAAAAATTTTATCTAAGAAAACAATGCAAAGCTTCATACAGAAGCAAGATGGAAACTGGACAACCTCATGTACAGAAACGCTAGAGCTACTCATGGATACACACTTTCCAGGCAATGGAATAAGTGTAGTGGACTCCACCATAACTTCTCCACCTCGGTATCTAACTGACAAAATTGTAGGTGGAGATAAGTTAATCCGGAGCATCAAAAGCTTCAAACCCTTTAAGTCACCTAAACCTGACAGGATCAGTCCAGTTGAGCTGCAAGAAGCCATTGATATAGTTATACTTTGGTTGGAGACTATGTTTAAGGCATGTATAAACCTTTCATACATCCCAAACATTTGGAGAGAGGTCAAGACAGTCTTCATCCCAAAAGGATAAAAGGCTTCACACACCTCCTCCAAAGACCAATCAGCTTATCATCGTTCCTGCTAAAGACGCTTAAAAGACTGATTGACTTGTACACAAAGGAGGCACTACACCCTGAAATGCTGTCAAAGTCTCAGCGCGCATACACAAAGAGGAAACCCGTGAAAACGGCACGCTTTAGTAAACCAGATTGAGAGCTCGATAAGGCATAAGGAGTTCACGATAGTGGTCTTCCTCAATATAGAAAGGGCATTTACCAACGTAAAGCCTGAAGAAATAGAATCAGCCTTAACTGGACTAGCAATAGACAACGCTCTATGTCACCTGATCGGAAAAATGCTCCGTGAAAGGAACATCAGAGCCACAATGGGAGAATTCCACATTAAAAGAAAGGTAAGTAGGAAAACCTTACAAAGGGGCGTCCTTTCGCCATTGTTTTGGAACATCACGCTAAATGAGCTGTTCTTCCAACTTAGAAAATTTAGTTGCAGGGTCGTCGCTTGTGCGGATGACGTAGCAATAGCGGCCACAAAAAAACACTTCAATATAATGTCGCAACTTGTTGAAGGGGCCCTATAGAAACTAGCGCAATAGTGCAAAAGGTGTGGAGATGTCAACCCGGCAAAAACAGAGCTAGTCGTTTTCACAAGGAAACACAACATCCCAAAATTTAAGCTCCCAATGCTAAAAGGCACTGAGCTGACAATCAAGGAAAGCGCCAAATACTTAGGTCTCATACTAGACCAAAAGTTATAATGGAAACTCAACATAAACGAAAGAGTACGGAAAGCAACGGTGACGCTGTACTCTTGCTGGAGGGCGGTAGGAAAATCCTGGGGCCTCAACCCCAAAATTACCTTCTGGCTATACAGAGCCGTAGTTACACCAATACTCTACTACGGCGTGTTTATATGATGGCCAGCACTTAATAAAAGAGTCTATCAAATGGCGCTTACAAAAGTGCAGAGAATGGCAGCGCTCATGATAACGGGAGCCATGAGAACGACGCCTACGAAAGCCTTGGAGACAATCCTGGACATAACCCCGATCGATTCGCACCTCTAAAAACGGTATGATAGATAGACATTCATTTACTGCTTTCTTTTCAAGAGCAACACGCTCCCGGGGCTTGACGCACAGAACCGTTCTGATACAACGTCGTGGTAGGTGGTGCATGAGGGGAAAAGGGAAAGAAACTCTGAACAAGTTGAGGCATCGCGCTCTCTGTGAAAGGTACGTGAAGTGTCAAGCACAGAATTGTTCGGTACCGTCCAGAACAGTGAAAGGAAAGCATCTATTGATACAATTACGCACACATTATCATATTTCATTCGGGTGGTGAAGTGACCCGTGTAGGAGATAGCTTAGCGTTCCAACAAGAGCAGGTGCTGTCTAATTTTAATATTCCGTATCTGCACATATATCAAAATGATTTTTACGTTTGGCTTTTCCGTGCGGCGCGCAGCGAGTCGGGGCGCTGAAATTTGATAGAAATTGTTATATGAGGGGAATCTTTGGCAAACTATAATCAAGGGCCTAAACTATAAAAGTTATAAACAATGTTTTAAATATTTAAAAAAACATAATCTATCAAAGTTAATAACAACATTTTTTAATAAGATAGATAAATAACAAAAAGTAATTTAAAATCCAAAATCATTATTTTGTAAGTACACAAATGCTATCAATAGTAGCAGCAACAACAAAATTTTACTAAAACTGATCTTGGCCGTTCTTTTCAAAAATCAACATCAATAATGGTAGTACAAAATAATATTATATCAATAGAACACTGGAATACCAACTGCAGTGCTTAATATCCCAAACAACTTAAATTATTCTTTTTGGATTGATATAATTATCAGAAACTGGGTTAAAACTCAAAGACCACCCAAAATTTACCAACTTCAATATATATAGAAACGACAAAATTAACCAAGGCGGTAACACAGCTATACTTATCAAGAGAACAATAGACCATTCAGAAATTAAAATTCCAAACTTTACCAACCTGGAAGCAACCGGATCATCATCCTTTCTCGTATCGGAAAAATCAAAATTTTTTGGTGTATCAACCACTAACAAAACTACTAATAGTAAATGATTTAAAAAAGGCTTTTGAAGATAATATTCCCACTTTTATCGGAGGTGACCTCAACTCCAAACACGTGGCACGGAACTGCCGCGCCACAAATACCAAAGGCAAGATTCTAATTAAATTTATAGACTAAAACAACTTATCCATGCACAGTCTAACTACATCAACGTATTATAGCCATGTAGGTCACCTGCCCGACATACTTGACATTGCTTTAACAAAAAACATACACAACGCCACCACTTCTGAAGTATACAACAAAATGAATTTAGACCATCTTTCTGTCCTATTACCAATACTTAAAACATCTGTAAGAAAACTGGACAAAACTAAAAAGGAAACAAACTGAAAACTGTTTGTTGAAAATAATTTTGGCCCGTCAAATTGCAATTGTCAAAAACCTAACTTCCTCTATTCAAACTGCGCAAGATAAAGCTACTAGCAATACCTACATAAAAAATAACGACCCACTTGGATTTCCCCCATACTTAAAACAGATTGGAAAACAGATTAAAAGAGAAAATCAAATTATTCAAGAACCAACAGTAGGACAACAACAGATAACAAAATGCCCAAAACCTGAAACATATCTAAATATCTAAAAAAAAAGCACAAGACCATTCCCACTATCTACGGTCAAACTGGCTTAGCTCACACCACATTAGAAAAAACCGAAGTTATTGCTTTGTCTCCAGAAGACCAATTTAGTCCGGCATACAACATCTTAGATGTTGACATAATGGAAGATGTAGGAAGATAGCTAGAATATTATGAAAACTACACCAAAGACAAAACAATACTTTTTACAAACTCTTTGGAAGTCGCTAAGGCAATATCAAATGCGGCACTGAAAAATCTACCAAGGAAAGCCATAGTAGGTTTCACTAACATCATGAATGGCATTTTAAGACAACGATAATTTTCACAAAAATGAAAACATGCCATAATTGTTGTATTTTCAAAGCCAAACAAGCCAAAATTGTTTCCCCAAAATTACCGTCCAATAAGCTTGCTACCAACTCTGAGCAAAATAGCATAGAAAATTATACTTATTCACTTAAACAACCACAGTAAAATTAAACAAGTAATTTCCATCAGCACGGCTTTAGGAAATAACACTCTTCCGTTTACTAACTGGCAAGCGTTGCAGATCACATTTCCAAAGGATTTAACAAAAAAAGTTAACCGGAGCCGTTTTCTTCAACACAGAAAAAGCGTTTGACAAGGTATGGCACAATGGCCTGATAGACAAATTATATCGAGCAAAATACCCTCACCATTTCAAAACGCTTTCTTCAGTTAAACCTATAACAGCCGGTGTTCCCCAAGACTCGACACTATCACCTGTTCTATATAATATCTATGTTGGAGATATCCCGGCAATAACTAACGAAACCATTTTTGCTCAGTTTGCGGACGATACGGCAATAATTTATAGAGAAGAGTGGGGGATAAAAATTAATCCGTCTAAAAGCTAAGCAATTCTATTCACAAAAAGACAAATAACTCCTTACCAAAACATCACCCTTGATGGCACACCGATACCTTGGGCTACCCAAGCAAATTATTTTGGAGTAACACTAGACAAATCTTTAACATGGAGAGCCCATGTTAATAAAATTAGAGACAAAACCAAAGTCAGTATGATAAGTTTGGCACCACTTCTACGTCATAAGAAAATGAAATTTAAATTGCAAATTGTGTAATATTTTACTCAACAAGAAGTCTTCTACGATTATGTCAGCTTTCATTGCTCCCAAAGATCTAGACAAATGTTTGAAACAGGTATGTTTATTGGCGTCTATATTTTTATGTATTGGATTGGATTGAAAGTTGGAGGGTAAACCAAAGTCTACTGCACGTAGGCCTTATTAGGCTCTTTGTACCTCCTCCAGTGGTGACCTCACTCCGTTGTCTTTGCATTTAACTACCCTATGTGGCTGATGTATGCAAGTACAACGTTTGGAGAGGTCTCCCTTATGCTGGCCATGTCAAGCCAGCAGCTTCCCAACATGGATTTTCTATCGTATGAGAGGGCCGGGCATGTGCATAGCACGTGCTCGATTGTCTCGTCGTCCATTTCACATCCTCTGTACGTTGGATTGTCTCCAATACCAATCATGTGCATGTGTTTCTTTAGTTGGCAGTGCCCTGTCAAGATTCCTGTCATAGTTTGCAAATTCTTCCTGGACAGTCGCAAGTAGTAATCGGTTGTTTTGGCGTTTGGAGCAGTCATTGCTTTCTTTGTCTGTTTGCAGCCCGGTGTATCATCCCAACGCCGTCTCAGTGCATTGTGTGTGTTAATTTTTAGTAGATTATTTAAGCTTTTGAGTGTTAAAACGGTCCAGGGTTCAGGACTACACGCTATGAGGGTTGACTCTTTACGCGCCAGCTTGTCCGTCTCAATGTTACCTACTTTGTTGGAGTGTCCTTTTACCCAGAGCAGCTCAATGTTATTTCCACAGGCTGCTAAAGTAAGGGCACAATGACATTCATAAATTAACTTTGATGTGATTTTGGCTTGTTTATAGCAATTAGGGCCGCTCTACTATCCGTTAGAATTTGGACATTCTTGCCAGATATTTTGCGGATCACAATTTTCATAACCCCATAGGTTATCCCAACTACTTCTGCTTGGAAGATAGTCGTATGAGCTCCTAGTGGTAATGATATTTTGAGGTCCAGGTCTTGCGAGAAGATTCCCGCTCCAGAACCTTTATTAGTTTTTGAGCCATCCGTGTAGATATTAATCAAATCATTGACCACGTTCTGCTTTTCTTGTTCATGTGTGCGCACGTTGTAAGGTCTTTGAAACACAAAGAAGGGTGACATGTTATCTGTTTGCGCTCTTAACAGAGGTGTTTTCTTAACAGCCTTTTCCAGGAGGAGTACAGTGTTTGCCAGCCCTCCCTGCAGTGTGCCAAAGTCCAGCTGCATTCAGACGCAAAGATGCCATTGTCGCCATCTCCTCGACGTAAATGTCAAGAGGCGGCAGACACAACATTGCCTCCATAGCTGCAGTTGGTGTTGTCCGCATGCCACCTGTTATACTTAGGCATGCCATTCGTTGCAGCTGATTTAGTTTGCTTGCAGACGTTTTTTGTCTAGCTTTTGGCCACCATATTAGTGCCCCATATGTGATCATAGGTCTTATGACGGCTGTGTACAGCCATAGCACTATCTTTGGAGACAGTCCCCATGTTTTCCCCACAGTTCGTCTGCATTGCCAAAAAGACATATGAACTTTTTTGCATCTCATATTTAGATGTGGTCTCCATGTGAGCTTATTGTCAAAAACCACCTCAAGATATTTTACCTTGGTTGATAGCGGTAGTGGGGTATTTAGGAGTTTTGGTAAGTTTAGATTTCCAATTTTCCTTTTTTTTGTGAAGAGAACTAGTTTGGTTTTTAAAAGGTTGACCGTAAAAGCCTGGTCTTTGCACCAATTTTCGATTATTCTTAAAGCCTCTTGCATCAAGTTACAGAGTATGCTTTCAAATTTACCGCTTAGTAGGATTGTTATGTCATCTGCATAACCAATTGTGTAGAAACCATGATCATTGAGTAGGCGTATAAGACTGTCGACTACTATATTCCATAGTAGTGGAGATAATACACCTCCCTGGTGACATTCTTTAGCAACAACTTTCCTGACCGTCGAATCCCCTACATTAACTGTAACGGCTTTTTTTTCCAACATGTGTTTTATTCATCCACTAATTGTGGGGTTTACACCATGTGTTGCAAAAGCAGTTTCTATTTTATTGAAGGTGGTTTTATTGAAAGCGCCTTCAATATCTATAAATACGCCTAAAGTAGACATTTTGTCTCTTAATGATCTTTCGATTCGGTCCGTTACGAGATGTAGGGCCAATTCGGTAGATCTTTCTCGAGTGTATGCATGTTGGTTCGGGTGTATTGGCTTAGTAATAAGAGCCGTTTCTCGAATTGATCTTTTGCACAATCGTTCTAATGTCTTCAGGAGAAAAAACGTGAGACTGATTGGGCGATAGGATTTTGCAAGAGTGTAATCGTTACGCCATGGTTTTGGTATAAATACAACTTTTACTTCCCTCCATGCTATAAGTATGTATCAAAAAGCAATGCATGCACTATAGATTCTTGCCAGGTGAGTTAGTATGATATCTTCGCCCCATTGTAGAAGAGCAGGAAAGACTCCATCTAATCCTGGCGCTGTATACGGAGAGAAGTATTTAATTGCCCATGCTATACGCACCTCTTCAACAAGCTGGCGAGCAGCTACTAAGTCCTCTTCTGATGGAGCTGGAATTGTAGCGTCGGACCAGACTTGTTCTGGGACGGTACAACCTGGTAAGTGAGTTTCTAGTATTTCCGTTGCTTCCGATAGATTTTTTGTGTATGAGCCGTCAATTTGTTTCAGGCAACCCAGTTGCTGTTGGGAGTCTTTGGATAAGATTTTTTTCAACCTTGCAGCAGTTGAGGTGTTTTCAACATCCTCACAAAAAGATCTCCAAGTATCTTGTTGACGTTGACGTATGCGTCTTTTATAATCTTTTAGGGAATTTTTGTATAACATCCAGTCTGATTGGTTTTTTGAGTTTTTTGCTCTGTTGAAAGATCTCCGTGCAGCTTCCTTAAGCCGGTCAAGTTCCTCACACTACCAAGGTATAGTGTTGTCGGGTTCAGTAGCCAGCCTAAATGGGTAAGAGAACTTGTACGCTTGAGTTAAAGTTTCCAACTTATTTACATAGTTTTCCATATCTTTTACACTAATAGGTTCAATTGAATCTGCACAAGTACTTAAGCTCCGCAATAGGTTGTTTCGAAAAGCAGCCTTATCGGTCAGCCTCGGGTTTTGGTAGGGCCTGATTATTGTTTTTTGTTTATGCTCTACATTAAATTTTATCTACCTGTGATCTGACATTGAGACCGACGCTATTTGTGTCTTCACTTCCCCAGACAATATGATAGGAGTTGGCGTCACATCCAACTATGAGGTCAACATTTCCTCTTGTACAGTAATGCACCAAGTCCTCCAGTTGTGTTGTTGGAGGTGGTATGTCGTGCGCAAAGTATGCCGACGCCACAATGATGTCTGGCTTCCGTTTGTCTGCCGAACTGATTCTGACGGTTGTGAGGCTACCGTCGGAAAGCTGTGGCATAAGAAACGCTGTTATGTGCTTAGGTATGTATATACACGTCCGTAGCTTACCGTTAGTTGGGTTTGAAAATATCTACCCACTTAGTTTGCCCAATCCGCAAACCCTGGTTTGTATGATCCAAGGTTTTTGTATTAGGGCTATTGTGTCCTGCATCAGCTCTAGTTTGCGGCATAGTGTCGCTACGGCCGCTCGACAGTGATGCAGGTTGCATTGTATAACATTAATGTGCCGCGTCATCGGTCGGCATTGGGGACAGTAGTGTATCTCCATCCCGGTTTTGACCGGGTGGATCAATTGCCTCTGTTTCTAGTGCTTCCTTTGATGGTGGGTTTGCTAAACATATAGCTTAGCAGATTTCCCTTACCATTTAGTGTGCGTACATCTTCATCACCTATTCCTAGAACAAGGAGTCGGCCCTCCGGTTCCTTGGACTCGGCGGTGTGGAAGATGCACCAATCGTTTACTTTGAGCTACTGATTCTGCTTTCCCAGGCGACTCATGACCAGCTCTACGACATCTGGTTTTTCCGGAAGCCACAGAGTCGCCTTTGTCAGTCTAGGAAGTCGGCTCAGTGGCAAAACGCCTAATTGTGATTCCGGCCACAAAGGTTGTAGACCGGAAATCACTTTTTGAAGCCACCCAAGTGAGGCGTCATTATCACAGGTGATTCTAAGGATCTCTCCTGTGTGTGTCAGCCCACTAAAGGTGGGAGGTGTTTTGCCTGGGGTGGATAAGGTATTATCCAGCTCCCGGAAAAGAGCATCCTTAATCAAATTACCCTGCTCACTAGTGGTTTTACCCAGGAGATGAGTCAGGCTGGTAACCGCCACGCGAAAGTGCAATGAGGCAACCTCTTTGTAGCTGGGGCCCCCTTTCTTTCTCGTAGGAGGGATGTTGGGTTTCTCTTTTGTATCTTTCACCCTCTTCCTGGGTTGTCCAGGTGAGGGTTTAGACGTCGAGGAACGTATCCTTTTTTTTGTGCTCCCTGTTTTGGAGAAAGTGTCCCTTTGCCCAAAGGCTTTGGACCTTGCCACTTTTGAAGGGGCTTTCGGTTCGGCTTTGACGCACTCTGTTTTGGGTTAGTAGTTGCTCGCTCAGCACTTGAGGTGTCTGCCTTGCCGGAAAGAGGGTTTGTTTGCTTTTCAGCAGCCAAACGCGCCTTTCTTTGTTTTTTTGCCTCAGCCCCGCAGATCCTGTGTTTTTTGACACCGGTCTGTGGGGTGTGGTTCAAAGACGGAACAGTTTTGGACGTCGATGAGGTATCCGTAGATGCACCCACCATGTCTATAGTTTTCATGGTATCCGAAGATTCACCTGATAGATTGGTTTTGAAATTTTGGTTCTCCATAGTTGAGAGACTAAAATTCATTTCTCTGACTCTCCACCCGTCATGGAGCCCGCAAATTTGGGGACGTCTACAATAAATCGCCAGGGTTACCAGAGAAATATAGCCCCGAAGGTGGGTTATATACGAGCAAGTGACGCACACCAAACCAATAAGTGTGCGGCCCGCTGCATACCCCATCACTTCCAAGGACTCACCCTGTCGGCCATCTGACTGGACAACGCAGCCGATTGATTGAGGTGGGTTAGTTTCGACCTCCCGTTTAAGAAGAAATCCAGGCCAAAGTGGAGTGTTGCCAAGCCCTAGAGACGCATCTGTAAGGTGACTCAGCCACCAGGACCCCTTCATCCTCCCTTACCGATTTCCACGCACGGCACAAACACGTGGGTAGTCATACCACAGACCCTCAGCGCGACTACTACGTTGCGGGGTGATCGTAATTAGTCTGGAACTTCGCCCTTAGTCGCTTAGCAGCTTGTTGTCCGATACAAAGAAGTTTCCTTCCCGACCGGACCCACTGACCATGTCCAAAGGGGAGCACGCAAGCCCCATAACCACGGCAAGGTTACGATCAGCAAAGGAGGAAGAACGTTGAATTTGATTAGCTATTGCCTTTCCCCTATGGGGTATTTTTTTATGTAATGTTTTAGTGCAAATTACACAGTACTCAAATACAAAACTTTTGTTGTCTCTTTTCCAATAATTACAGCAATTCCAGATAAAGAATATATATGAATAACTTTTTTGAAATATTTTACGGTTGAAGAATTAATTAGGTGTTCCGGTAATTTTGACTAATGACCCAGTATAATAAATTAAAATACAATTTATAATCAACATAAAAGAACGTGAACTAGCGAGGCCATAATTGCAGCTATCGATATTTAATTTGAAATTTATTTATTTAGTAATCAGTAATCAAAGTTGTTTATTTATATATATATATATATATATATATATATCTATATATATATATATAAATGAGTTGACCGATTTTGCACCGAGTTTGGTATTCTTGCAAAAGCAAGCCTATTACATATAAGTTTTATATCACCTCTCAACTATATGTTCTGTTGGTAAACACAAACTTTCAAAAATAAAGTCTTTAACTGAATTATTGTGTTGCCTGTTGATATCATCTTGTGAATTACTTTGTAATTTAACACAAGATTCCTGCTTTGATTTATTGTCATTTTATACAGTCTGGTTTTATTACTTCTAGAACCGACAGACTTTTCCCTGCCAATATTTTTTACCACAAAACTCACAGCTTACACAAAAGCACTATTAAATAGTATAATATAAATGATACAAATATATTATCAAATATATTTATAAATAAAACTTTGTTTACTCGCGCGGACAAGTGATTTTGTTACCTTGTGAGTGAGTCTTGTTACGATCTTGTTTTTTTAAAACGGTGTGGTAGACCGAATATTTTTGTTACGTCTAGCGCACGTAGTCAGGCGCACATTTATAGTGTTTTTTGCAATAATTATTATGTATAAAATGGCAAAGTTCTGTTGTGCTTACGAATGTAAGAACATATGAACTTTTAAAAGGTCTATAATACTTCATCGATAAGTTAATTGCACAACTTATCTATGAAGTAGTAGTAGCAATACACAACATTTTTATAACTTTCAATCAATTCCTATTTTGTTTTAAAGTTTAAACATTTATCAGAAACATGTTTTATTTTTGTTAAAATTATAATATGTAAAATAATAAATTTAATAAAAACGAAGCAAGGCACGCGTTGCAATATCTTAGACGTACGCATTGTAGACGAATATTGTCGAATGCCCACCCGAGGCAACATTCGTCTCCTTTGTCTCAATCAAGTGTTCCTTCTACAGGGAGTTTATAAATGAATGGGATTATGTAATCACTTTAAATATGCCGCCTCTTTAAAACTGTTTACTATACTACATATGTTTTCATGTGTTTGCTTGACAGCTGTCAAAGTTGATCTGTCAAAACAAATAGTATAGTAAACAATTTAAAAAAAGCGGCACATTTAAAGTGATTACATAATCCCATTCATTTATAAACTCCCTGTATATTATATTATTTGTTACTTCTAGCGCCATCTAAGCGACCCAACAAAGAAATTCTCCAGCGTTAAATATTTATAAAAAATAATAATAAAATTAGTGTATTTATATCTAGTAAAGTAAATATATCCGCAAAATGTTCCTATTTGAGATCTAAACTAAAAGTATATCTATGCTATAATAATTGCGTATCCGAATTTGCAATGCCAGTATCACTGTGGGTAATAATTAGTTTACTCGTATGATCAGAAATCCCTGTAGTAATGACAAATGTATCATTATTTGAGTTTAAATTGGTTATTTGTATGTCATCAAAACATGATTTAATGCGATATTAAATCGAGTTGCAATTGATGTATACATCATATTCCGCTAGTAGGTTTCTAAATCTCTAATATCTTTTTTATTTGTCAATATGTTTGTAATAAATTCACCAGCAATAAAGAATATTTGCACGTCACATTTATATGTAAGCAACATAAAATCACAGACAAGTTAATAATGTATTTGATGAATTAAAATCATTCCAGTATGTAGCGGTTCCTCTATGCTCTCCTTCATTTTGATCAATACTTATTTGTAATAAATGCATTATTTAGTATTATACAGTATACTTCTCCACTTACAAATTAGTTACTTAATAGGCAACTTAATATACACAAAAAATTGAATTAGCTCTCATGCCTACGCGTCTTTGCATTCTAAATATTTTTTACGTTATAATTGTAATGTTAATAACGTTTATAAAGTTATTTAATTTATTTAAACATATTAGCAATAGACAAAATATTGATTAAAACGCATTTAGAGATCGTTTCTTGACACAAATAAATAAAAAAAGTTAGTCCTGTGTGCGCATGTGCGCATGTATTGGCTAGCTACTTCGCAAGTCAACCAGTATCTTCAACCAGTTCAACCCAGTACTCATTTGTTGAGCAGAACGTACGGTTGGTTCTACAAATTCTACACCAGATTTAAATCAACACGGACATTTTTCAAGAAATGGCGGAATCAGAGGCTGTTCCCGATCCAGAGCTACCAATGATGCAGGATGAATGTTTGGTAATTATACTTATTTTTAAAATGCATTTAATGAAAATTCTACTATATCGATTATATTAAAAGGCAATTGTAAAATATTTTTAAAGCAGATATAACAAACTAACAACCTAATATAACAAATTAGTATTTTTTTAACGTTTTAGTTTTTACTTATATTGGTTTTTTTAATTGATGAATGTATAATTTATTAGTATCAGATTATACTATCAAAATGATATGTTTATTTTATACATATTGTGTATAATCCAGGTTCATGTTGTGCAGCTTATTACTTGCTACAAGATGCACAATATAGCTGTATTGATTTTGTCTAGAGTAATACGTCAGCGGCGGTTGTTAGGGAGGCTGCAATATGAATCAACGAATTTATTGCGCATCTACTGTTGCTATGTAACATGCACTCTGGATTTGCAGGGTATGACCTCATTGTTATTTTCATTGACTCATTGCATTTTGCATGACTCAAGTCATTTATGTACATATACTTATTTATTTTAACCAGAATACATGTATTAAGCATTGTATTGTAAGAAATCATATTATTATAATTTTATAAATAATATATGCCCTAAGTTATTTAAATTGGCAAAATAAATCCAAATCTGAAATTTATATTGCCGGTTAGTAAATTATATAGTTGGATAATTTGATACATTTTTTATACATGGCCTAGTATGTTTGATATTTTTTAAAGCCAAACTCAAGGCACTAATAAAAGAACTATCAGCAAACAATTGAAAAACTAAAGATTAAATCATGTTTGATGTAAATATTTATTGAGTATATCAAAATATGTTCATTAATTTATTATAAAGTTATTGAATTAATTTTATAACGTTTATTAATAGTTTATGAATAGCTTTTAAAGTTTGTGAATTTTGTAATAATAAATGCATTTATTTGAAGTTAAATAATTTATATAAATTTTAAATACTTTATGTATGTTGAAGACCTGTTTTGATTGTTACGCCATCGCTAGTTTTTTGTTTTACTTTTACAAGTGTTGTTGTATACTATAAATGCATTTACTTTGTACTCACACACATGCAAACGTTTATGTAAAACAATATTTACAAACTAAAGTGAAAATTGATGAATATCAATCATTATAGTAGTGATAAAAAATACAAATATAAAGTTAAATTAAACTATGAATTTGAATTTTTCGTCATATTAGATACTGAGAGGATATATTTACGAAAAGATCCAGATATTTTTTTATATTCTGCAGCTTTTTCTGATGTGTTGAAACATCTAGTATAAACTGAACTAAAACACACTCACTAGGAAGTGAATAAAATAACAATTAATAATTACTCGTTTAATTATTAATAAAGCACTCAAAATAACAAAGATAATAATAAATCAATATCCCTAACGTATCGATAGTTTTCACGGTCGATCGGTCATTGACTGGCAAATCTCTCGATCCCCAGTCCCCGCCTGATTCTCGCCCCAACTTCGACGGCCTGCCGGGCCATCTCATTATTTGCGGCGTTTACAGTCGGCCACGCTTCCATTCACCACGTCTTCGTGGTGTACTATTCCATCCTGTACCTTCATAAAAAACAAAATGGATTAGTAAAGGTATCTAGTCATGTGTATGCCTTAATACACACAACTTCCTTGATCCATAACGTCACAGAGTAACGTTCACATCACGTATCGTTAGTGGTCGTACCTAACACAACAAAACATTAGACATGTATCACAAAAAAATTATCGTGTGAGGTTTCGTAACCTAGGTGGTATCGTTTCCACTGTTTGCAATATCGTAAGCAATCCTAAAATGTTACGTTAGTAGCTACTTAATTACTTACTGACTGGTCAGATTCTTTGTATGTGGTTTCGTTTCCACTACTTATTGCTTCGTTATAAGATTTCATTCTATCGACCGCACAAACTCCCTCGTAGGGTTTTTGAGATCTAGTAGAACCTTCCATGTCACTAACAAGATATCGATCGTTTCCTAAGACTTTCTTTAGAATAAGTACAAGATCACCTACTTTGTAATTCTTTGGTTTACATCGGCTCTTATCATATCTCAACTTCTGTGCTGCCTGCTTCTTAATTATTCTCTGGTTTACTGCTGCTCGAGTAGCTTTAAGATTCGTATCTCTGCTGCTTTGACCTACAACATTAGAAATAATTGAGTCACTTACACCTTGAGGATTATATCTAAAAAATAACTCGTATGGAGTCTTGCCCGTTGCCGAATTCAACGTAGAATTTAAGCCCCATTTGACTCTGCTTACAAACATGTCCCATCGTTCTTCATCGTCCACACATGAAGTTAATTGGGAACGTATGGTCCGATTATATCTTTCAACCTGACCATTTGCACGTAGCGTAGCTGTTGCGTTCAGTACCAATTTTACATTCAAACTCTTGCAATAGTTTTCAAACTTTTTGCTCGTAAAACACGGTCGTCTGTCCGTGACTAACCGCTTTGGAACACCAAACGTCCATATACTTAATGAGAGGTCCCACTTGAGTATTAGGAACTGCTTTCATAAATACAAACTTTGTAAAAGAATCCACCATAACAATCAAATACGAATTCTTCTGTTTGCTCTTTACAAAAGATCCCAAATGATCCACGTGCAACGTATCAAATGGACGCGGTTCTTTTGGTAATGGGTTTAAGAACCCAAGTTTTCTTCCGCCAGATTCCTTATTGTACAGACATTCTATACATGAACTCACATACTTATAGATATATCTTCTCATTCCTGGAAACCAGTAGTCCTTACTTAATGATCCAATGGTCTTCTCTTCTGATAAGTGTCCAATACCATCGTAGTGACTTAACATTAGTTGGCGCCTGACTAGTCTTGGCACAACCCAACGCTTTCTCTCCAAAGTCACACAAAATAAATCATTATCTTTAATCAAATACTCTCTCTGCACCTGCTTTTTTTTCTTCATTATAGGGTTTGCGGTTCAGCACTTCAACCAAGTACTTGCATCTGTCGTCCTTTAACTGCACTGCCAAAATCCAGTCACCTTCGTTGATGTTAATTGTAAATACATCTAAATCGCTTTCCTTTTCGTTAGGATTTGGATTACAACTAAGAGCACCAACATGCGACATCTTAGCGCCTGCTGTATATTCGACATCGTAGTCAAACTCTGATGTTAGTAACCACCACCTTCCAATTCTTGGCACCATGTTTCTCTTACTCAAGGTCGTCCGTATTGCGTTGCAGTCTAACTTGTAAGAATGATAACGTTGTTCTTCTTTGGTCGTTTGCCTACTGTAATACATTACCGGTCGTAAGGAGTGGTCTTGTTGTCTTTGTAGTAGAATTCCTCCCACGCCCCATTTAGAAGCATCTGTATGCAGTTCCGTTTCCGCTAAACGGTCGTAGAGTGCTAAAACTGGTCTATAAACCAACATTTTTTTTTAAGTCATAAAAGCATCTTCTTGCGCTTTGGTCCAGGTAAATTCAGCACCTTTCTTCGTTAATTCTGTCAAATGTTTTGACAACGTTGAAATTTTTTTGACATTCTTACAAAAATATCCGGCCAGGCCCAAAAACTGACGTATTTTGTGGACATCCGTTGGACGTGGGAAAAGCACTATTGCTTCGGTTTTGCGTTTACCTGGCTTAACTCCATCCAAACTAATTTCATGGCCCAAATAATCTATCTGCATACGAAAGAAATAACATTTATTTGTGAATACTTCTTTCAGATTTTTCAAGCCATTTCCAAAGTTTGTTGATGGCAATAAGACGTCATCCATATAAGCCATTGCAGTACCATGACGTAGTGTACCCAATGCCTTGTTGATAGCTCGCTGGAATACTGCAGGTGCATTGGCCAAACAAAACGGCATTCGCAAGTATTTATAATGCTCATCTGGAGTAACAAAAGCCGTCTTAGATACCGAATCCTTGCTCATAGGAATCTGATGGTATCCACTTGTCAAATCCAATGTCGTAAATAGACTACATCCTCTCAACTTGTCCAAATGATCATCTACTCTTGGTAAAGAAAATCTATCCTTTACGGTGCTAGCATTTAATTTCCTGTAATCCACACACATTCGATGTTGACCATTCTTTTTCCGTACCAACAAGATTGGACTAGCATAAGGCGAGTCAGATTTGCGGATAATTTCGTTGTCCAACAAATCACCCACAATACCTCGAACTATATCACGTTCGTAGTGAGATAGTCGGTAAGGTCTATAAACTACAAGCGTTTCGTTAGTGACGTTGATTTTCATATCCGTTAGATTCGTTTTTCCCAATTCTTTTGTTGACTGAGAAAAACAATCCCGGAACTCGTTCACTAACCCTAATAATTACTCCTGTTCACTACATGTCAAATTATCGTCAATTTGCTCCTGTATTTCTGCAAGTTTAAAATTTTTCCGACAAGCTACACCAACACTAAATACGTTAATAGTGTTGGAACTTGTATCCTCCTTACATAAATCACCTCTAACCACTACTTGCACCAAACAATATTTTAGTGGTTTCTGAGATAAGTTTGCAACTGAAACAAAGCCTTCTTTGGCATTTGTTATACAGCTGCTCACTACGTGCTCAGAAACAGGCACCATACGATTAGCTAATTCTACAAATACTGAGCCCTCTACTACGAATATATCCCACGGTGTTTGGAGGAATTGCAGTTTATTCTACCGACCTTAATGCCACTTTTGTTGTGAGAGGTGGTAGATTTGCCTGCACCTGGTAGTCTTCTTCTCGGAATATCCTTAAGAAATCACCACTGGACATATACGTTATGCCAGGGTGATTTAGAAAACTCCGTCCTACCAGCACTGCAATAATCACATGTTTAATTCCAGTGTCCACGTACCCTCTGAATGGAACGTCATTCACCACACAATTGACAAAATACTTTTTGTTAAGAATTGATCCTTTGCGGGTTAATCCATCAGCCTTAACGTTAGAATTCCTTTTTGCCCAGCGCAGCTCAATGTTTTGTTACAATCTCTTTTGGTGGGAGCAGTGTTTGGCAATTCTTTATGCTGCTACTTTCTCGACATAGATGTTGAGAGTTGGCAAACACAACATTGCTTCCATTGCTGCAGTTGGCGTTGTTTGAACACCGCCTGTTGCACTTAGGCATACTATTTTGTTCAACTGATTTATTTGGTTTGCTGACGTTTTCTGTTTGATTCTTGGCCAGCAGTCTAGTGCTCCCTAGGTGAGCAAAGGTCTTATGACAGCTGTGTATAACCAGAGTACTTCTGTTAGAGACAATTCTCATGTCTTGCCAACAGCCCGTATACATTGCCAGAACCTCTCTTCTACACGGTAATGTGCAGCGTCTTAGTCATCCCCTGATTGGGAGTGGGGTTGCAGCGTCAAACCACTTTTGTGTAGGGTGATACAGCCTGTAAAATGTCAACTTAGTCAACCTCCACTTTTGATCAAATCTTTTTTAACCAAGTGGCAATGAAGGTGTTTTCAACATTTTAGCAAAAAGCTTTTGTCGTGGACAAATAAGTTTTTCATTATCTTTTAGGACGTCTTCATAGGACAACCAGTCTATCTGCTCTATTAAAGGAATCCCTAGCAATTGATTTGGGTTGTTTAAATTTGTCATCACCAGGGTATGGTACTGCCATAACCAGACACCGACTTTAGTAGGCAGGGGTCCTTGTATGGCTATGTTAAAAAGTTTCCCAACTCACGTAGTTTTCAATTTTTTCAACACTTTTAGGCTCACATGATATTTTATCAGCACTTACACAATGCAATAGGTTGTTTCTAAAAGCCTTGTCAGTCAGCCTCAGAATTTGGTAGAACCTAAGTTTTATTTTGTGTGTATGCTCTAAGCTGAATTTTATCTATCTGTGATCTGATATTGAGGCCAGTTAGGTATTGTCTACCTGCAAAATGTAACAAACGTTGGTTTATTGCTTTGGCTATTTCTAAGTACAGATAATAAAATCGTGTAAAAAATTACTCATGTCATTTGTGTTTTTGCTTCTTTATTCAATGTGGTGGGGTTTTGTATCACATCCGTTGACTAGGTTTAAGTTGCCATTTACTGTACCAACTCCTCCATAGCTGTGATTGGAAGTGGTGTATCGTGAGCTAGGTATGCAGACGCCACAATAATGTTCATTTTTAGTTCTATGGACAAGCTAATCCTCACAACTGTAAAGTTTGCAAAAACATTCCCTTTGAGTTTTTTATTTTAGATTTTACTATCCATGGTTCCTGGATTATGGCTATTGTATTCTATATCACTTTTAGTTTGAGGCATAGTGTATTATAGCCGTGGTAGGCTACTCAACAGTGTTGCAGGTTGCATTAAATTACATCAATTTGAAACCTTCTACAAAGATTTGAAAAGGTGGTTCTCTTTCCGCTTTACTTCGGGTGGGTCAACTTTTTTATGTTTTTCTTCTGTTGCAAATCTTTGGAAGCTACTTTAATGAGTTTCCACTTAACTTTTTAACGTATTCTTTTCCTAAACCTAGGACAAGAAATTGACTTCTTAGTTAAATCCTATTTCTCGGTGGTATAGAAGACACTCCAGTTTTTTACGTCAAGCTTGTGGTTCTGCTTCTTTAAGCAACTTAAGACCGTCTCAATGGCATCCAGAGGTTTTGAAAGCTAGAGATTGGCTTTGGTCTGTCTGGGAAGGTAATCCGTCTGCACAACACTAAGTTTTAAATCCGGCCGCAGTGGTTCTATGCTGGGGATTGTTGTGTGATTATTACAAGTAATTTTAAAGATTTTTCTTGTGTGTGACCACTCTGAAGAAGTGTTTTCTCGGGTCTAGCTCATGAGTTAGAGCAGTTTTGATTAACTCTGAATGTGCCTTTGTAGTTTTTCTTAAAGGATGACACATGTTAGCTCTTTGTAAGTGTTGGAGAACAGCTTTTTTGTAGCTGACTTTTACCTTTTTGTTAAAGCAGGGGTAATTTTTAGGTTTTACTTAGGTTCTTTTGCATTCTTCCTAGGTTGCCAAGGTGAAGGCTTGGAAGTGGATGAGCAAAACCTTTTCTTTCTTTCTTTTAAAGAAAATTTTTTGGTTAGGTCAATCCTTGTCTATTCCGGTGTGCAGGTTTTTCATAAAATTCGATTCAATTAATTAAAGTAGACATCTTGAGAGTTGAAGTGTTGTATCTTGTAGGGGAAATTATTGTGGTTTGTATTCAATGTCATTAGTTGCACAACTGAGCCTAGTTATAGTTAGATATGGTCCATTGTAGAGCAAATTAGGGTTTACTTGTAGATCTGTGCACTAAAGCTAAGATATTAGCTTAGTATGACAAAATTTATTTTTTACTCGAATTTTATGAATTTTAGCCAAGCACGTTTGCGTGTTCCAACATCAAATCAAATGCATGTTTCAAAATATTTTTTTGGATTTAGCAGAAGCGAAAGTTTAAAACTTGCCTGGTTTGTTGTGTCAATTTCTTGGCAAGTTTGTTAATTAAACAAAGCACTTTTAGAGGTTCAGTAGAAGTTTTCAGTTTTTGTTTGTCTTTGGTGTGAGTTTAGAATACTTTAAGTGGTCAAAATTATATGCTAAGTGGTTGTGGTAGACTCTACAACAGATTTTAAAAAGTTTGGGTTATTGTCTTTAAAGAGACTACGCTTAAGCAAGTAGTCCAAGATGCTGGTTGATCTCTTTCTCAAAATGTCTTTAAAGAAAACTGCTGGGGTTTTGTCTAACTCTCTACTGTTTATGCGTATTGGGGTTAGCAGCTGAGTCAGGTAAAGCTCTAGAGACCAATTGGACAGAAGGTGCTAGAAATGAAAAAAAAAAGGTGCGTTATTATTTAAAAAAAAAACGTTAAGCTATGCTAAGTTAATGGTCATAGTGGTCTGAATAAAAATTAAGCTGGTCCTTTTTCAAAAATGCTTCCAAGTAGATGACTGCTGGGTATTATCCAGTTTTCGAGCTGAGCGGAGTCAGGTAAAGCGTCAGGAGTTTAAATGTCTGAATATGGTTAACGGTGCTAAAGCTTCTCGGAAGTTTGTCTTTTGGTGATGTGTTTTCAATACTGTAGTAGAATCTGGGTGTGTAGTTTGACATACATCTGCAACATAATTGTATTTTTATAATGTTATTTAATTAAACACTTTGAAATTGTAAAATGACTTGCACAACGTATTTTTATTGCGGTTTTTGTTCTTGTCTGCTATTAATGTTTATATGGTTAACATCTATAGTCGGTCCTTCCAAAGTGCATATAAGGTTTTTTTTTAATCTCTAAACATGATCTGTTTGATTCATTCTATTGAACAAATATATAAATGTGCAAAAGTATATTTCTTACGTAGGTTGGTTTTAGGTAAAAGTTGTTGAGAATGCTTTTGCTCTTGTTAATAATTTTTTTGTAAAGTAGTATAAAAGTTTCTTTAGTTATAGTTTTGGTCACTTCATGTGATATATTGTTTTGTTTTAATTGAATCAAAAAAGAGTTGAGGTTAATCTGTTTTTGGATTGCCTACTTTCAACAAATTGTATGGTATTTTTTTTGTTATTGATAGTTTAGTATGTTTTGTTTAATTTGATAAAAGTTCAGGGAAAGTAAGGTTAAGGGCGTGGTGTTAGGACCGGTGGTGGTCTGTTTTGGTGTTGTGGGTTTGAGGTGTTCTAGTTAACTTTGGATATGATTAATAATCTGAACTACTAGTTTTATTATTGTATTAATCCAAGTTAGTCCAAAAATAAGTGAAAGTGGAAACACGTTGAATGACGTCTGGAGGCTACCA
The DNA here is from genome assembly GCA_963932245.1 of Tachinus rufipes. Taxonomy (NCBI): domain Eukaryota; kingdom Metazoa; phylum Arthropoda; class Insecta; order Coleoptera; family Staphylinidae; genus Tachinus; species Tachinus rufipes. Next base: position 15,777,376 of record OZ010750.1, read on the forward strand.
AATAAGTAATATTTACAAAACTTACTTGTGCACTTAAGTTGGAATGAATGCTGTTAAGCAGCGTTGATTTAATTATAATCGGGTTCTCTCGCCAAAATACATACACATTGTGAGATGTGGTGTACCTTTTTTGGCGTCTACCTCAAAAGCGAGCAGGTTTCTGTTTTGGTCCAAATTGCTTGTTTTTCTTCTACTTTGGTTAAACCAGGTCTAATTCTGGCAACAGTTTCTAATCTTTGGTTCTTCAAAGTAGACAGTTTAGAGAGTTTTCTAACTGTTGCTGTGGTATGCACCCGTTGGGACTGGTTGGTTGCGGTCGGTTCGTTATGTTTGGGTACAGTTTGGAGATGTTGTACAATTTGTAGTCTATTTGTAGTACTGGGTACTAGAGATGATTCATTACTTTCAATATCCTTTTGTAACTGTAAAAAAAATAAAATAAAATTACAAATTTATTGTAAATATAAAAATTTATTAAAAAATTGCTTAGTTTTGCCTTAACTTTACAAAAATTGATTTGCTTGTCATGTCTTATTTAGGCCAACAAAATGTTTTACAGACAGTTTTTAATCAGTTTTGAAGCCTTTTGTAGGCTGTAGCATTGTTGTGATTAACTTGTTTTTGCGGTGGAGCTGTGGTACCACTTTGTGTCTTGTTTTTAGTGGTGGTCATGCATGCCCAATAACTTGGCTTAGTTCTTACTGTTTTTGCTTCGTAATTTTTTATTGGACTTTTGAGAATATTAGTTAGTGACATCCTTTCAATGTATCAACACTTTACTTTTAATATGAAAAACGCGTTTTTTAGCGTTTTAGCAAGGTTCATTTTGATGTAGTTTTGCATTGTTTTCAAACTGAGCAAGATATAATTTTTGACTTTTTGCAGATTTTTGGTAATCGGATGAGTCTTGATTAAGTGCATCTAAAAGTTTATGGCATAAATATATTTTGGGTTTTTTTATAGTTAAGAAGTTCTAGTTTACTAAGGTTCAAAAATTTAATTTAATTTGGGTTTTAATGTTTTTGGTACGCTATTATCAGATAATTTCTGAACATTGATACAATGCTGAATTCTTTTGAGTTTGGCTATTGAATTAAAGTTTTTTTAGTTTTTTGTGACTAATGCTTGGTAAATTATACCAAAATTACAGTTACAGGTATTAGATATTGTTATAAGTTCTGGTACTATTTATAAAAGGAACCCAAGTTGAAATAGTTAGTTGTCAACTTAATTCTATGCTTTAAAAATAGTTAATAATTGCTTTTTGATTAAATATATTTTAATCTATAGAACTTTACTATTATATATGTGACTTATATTTATATATTTTTTATTTACAGGATCCAGAGGTGCAAACATTGTTATTATTGAGAAGGTCTCAAAATTTATCATTTCCTGCATCCAACTTCTTGGTAAGATAATTTAGTTTTTTTTTTATATTTAAGCAAACATAAAAAAATGCAACAATAAAAATACTATTTATGTTCATTAAAGTAAAACTTAAAAAAAAATCTTTTTATAATATCATTTTAATATTTGCAACTTTAAACGCAGACATAAAATATTTGATGTACTCAACATTCATAAGTATTCTTGTTATAAACATGCAATAATATCTGTCCCACCAGATTTATTTTTTTACTTAAACCACTTTGATTTTTAATGGTTTAATTTAATTTATATATTAATTTACTAAATTATTATCCCAATCTTCAGACATAAAAGATAGTTTCTGGTACATAGAAGTCCAAACTGTTTATCAAGATCGGACAATCTACATTATTACAAGCTTACTGGCCAGAAATATATTAGCTATCTTAAAAAAAAAACAAAATTAAAACGGTTTAAAAAGACATTATAAGTTAGTGGTGGCCATTTTCTTTGGAACACATTTACTTTTACGGTTTTTTATCTTTCTTCAAACTGTTGGAATGCATATTATGGAAATCATACCGTACTACAATATTTTAGTTTTGTTTTATTTCTTAAGGTTGTACGTCTCTTCGCTGCGGTCTCTTAGTCGTATTATATACCTCTATCTATGTTGTTATCCGGGTCAAGTTTATCATTTATTCTCCGGTCTTGTATGCAATTCCAAAAACAAATTTAGCTCCAATAAACGTTTTTTTTTTAGCAAGCTAGTTACCTTTTATACCCTAATCCTTTAGTTCAGGTCCAATAAAGGTTTCTGTAATTTTCTTTTTAGTGAGCTTGTCCGCTTTAAAGTTACTTTCTATATTGTCGCTTGGTTTTAACATAATGAAGTGTTTGTTCATAAAGCACCTTGCTCTACAAACACCATTAAATAACAGCTATCTCCGCTTGATAGACTGAGATATGTTTGCGCAGCAATGACGCGATTGGCGTCTTCCGGCTCTTGCCTTAATATATTTTGGTTACGGTGGTATTGTAATCTTTATCCCTCCTTTTTGCAGACCTTTGATTGCACTCGTGTATTATTTTTTATTTGTCTATTCGTCCCGCGTCTCGCAACATTATGATCACCTCAAATGATTGTATGCAATAATCCTTCTTTCTCATCTTTGTGTTTCTTCCTCATGTTTAGTGCGTTGACGCATCTGGGTTGACTAAAGTACTTCGGTGCCGTAAGTTTGAATGTTTAGGCAACTTTCTCTGAAAGTTATTTTTAAGTTAACAAAAGTCTTTCAGCTTCAAATTTTGTTAATACCGGCAATCCTCTCTACAGCAATCACCCACAAACAAAACCAGGATTTATCACTAAAAACAGTTTCATTCTCGCCTGGCAACATTGTGAGCGGCAGTTAATGAAAGCCTTTGATTTGGTCAGTATGATTGAAGACTAAAAGAAGAAATTCTTTTGTACATTGTTGCCATTGGCACGTAGCAATCAAGAATTCTTGTCCAGACTACAACAATGGACCAGACAGACCATATTTTAGCAACTGTAGTTTAGTAGCTTTTGATTTAACTTTTTACCAGTTTTACAAAACCTGCTTTTTTGTGCTTTCTTTACTTTGATATCTTTTTTAGGTGAAAAGAGGAAAATCTTATTGTCCAGTAGTGTCAAGTTTTGATTGACTATAAACCCCACCATTTCCTTTCCTACTGCGGTCCTGTTGGTCATATTGTGCACACCTTTGGTTGTTACTCCTTTAAAGTTTTTCTTTAGTTATCTTGTGTTTTAAAAATCTTGCGTTTCTCATTGTAAGTCTTGCACTCGCTCAGGAGATGTAGAGGACATGTTTTCTCCAAACATTTACGACATAGGGAATCTTTTTGGATTCACATTCTATACATGTGTTTGTGTGAGCCTTTGTAGTTTTGTTTGGTTCATTTGTATTACCATATTTTGGGTAGTGTATAATGGTCTCGTTAGGAATAGCCTCGTGTTCTTCATTCCTTGACAATTTTGACACAGGTTTCCATGTTTTCTACGGATTATTTCTTTACCGGTTTTGTATGGAATCATGAAAGCAGTTTCTGGTTTAATGAACGTCTTTGTGGTCTCTTTTTTGGCAATCTATTTTGCCTTAAGAACCCCTTCCATGCCCCAATTTATTGGTGACCAGATTAAGTGTACCCTGCTGTTCTTAGCTCATGCTTTCAGATTGATTATGCAATCCATCACTAATTTTGATTTTATGATTAGCAAGTGTTGTGCCTCTTGGCTGTTATCTGTTTGCTAGCGCGTTGTCAATTTAATAGTATTCCTAGCACGCTATTCAATAGCAGCAATTAAAAAACTGAAGCATGGTTTTGCAGGGACAACGTAACTGGCGTTTGCCTTCATATAAACCGGTTTCGATGCAATTGTGGTTTTGGTTTTGTTTGTGTACCAAATATTTTTTTTATGTTTCTCTTTAAAGATAGCTTTTTCTCCCTATACAAGTGCTTTGTAGATGATGATGGGTCTAGTCACTAGAACCATCTAGTCATATTGAGTGTTAATTCTCATGTTTGTTCATTGATTTGGTTGCAAAGAGTACCCATATGGTTTTTATAGTCACATTTAGAGATGAGTATTACTTCCTTCATCATGATTCAGATTTTTTTTACTTTTCTGTTATTTGTCATTTTGACAAAGAGACGATTGCTGTTTTGGGTGAGTTGACTAATAGTTTTTAATTTTTACATCACTTTTTGACAGTGTTCAGTGCATTCTGCATGTTAAATACAGTTTTTTCAAACTTTCCGTTTATCAGGATAGTGAGATCATTGGCATAGGCAAAAACGCTCAGATTGTTCTGCAGTAAGCTATCTATAACAAGGCACCATAGTAGAGATTATAGAGATCTTACTATATAATGCAATTGTTACAATCGGTTTTTCAGCATAAAGTTTATCAAACAGGAGGTACTATTTTTCTATTCTCAATAGATGCAAAGGAAGTATTGTCAAAGACTCTTTCAGTGTCTAGCAAAATTATTAAAGCAATTTCTTTGTATAATCTTTTCACATCTGCTAAGTAACTGATGGTCATTTTGATGATTTTTTTTTAGTTTTAACAAAATCTGTCAGACTGATTGGTTTGTAGGATTTAGCCAGGACATATGTGAGTCGCCCTAGCTTTAGTATAAATACTACTTTAACTATCTTCAGCAGCTTGATATATGTGAAAGTGCTGGCTCTAAGGATTTCACATATCAGCCTTCTTAAACTAGCCAGCCCAGTTTGTAACACGATAGGATAAATTTTGGTAACTTGAATGGTTTAAATGTACCAATTCCCCATTCTATGATGCTTTTGTTTACAATAGCATTTGCTTCCGTTTAGTCTCTTTTATTTGACATATTAAGTTTCTTTTGGTTGAAGGCTTCTGCCACTGTAGAGCTTGGAAAATGTGCCTGAAGTAGCTCCTGAAAAATTTCTTTGACCTATTTTAGTCTGAAAAGATCCATTATTTTCAGTGCAATCATTGGTCGGATTTTTGTGAAGGCAAGCACGTTTGGGTTTGTAATAATTTAGTTTTGTATGAGGCTTATCACTATTATTTTTGGTTTTGTTGAACAGTTTTTTTGTGCCTTTACTTTATCAAGCCTCCTATTCTACCAAGTAATTTTGGAGGTGCGTGTTTGGTCAACTACATTCAAAAACTGTTTTTATTGAGTTATAAAACATGTTTGTCATTATCGTAACTTGCTGTTGCTGTCTTAGGACATCCCTCAATTTGATAAATCAATGTTGTTAATTAATTTTTATTGAGTTTCTATATTCCTTTAGAAGCAATTTTTCTGATTCAAAGTTAAATTGAATGATGCGTAGTCTGACAGCAAAAGTTTATCCGACACTCGCTTTGTCATTTGCTAATGATAGATAGATAACTTTACTTCTGCACGTGGGCAAAACCTTTGTTCATAATGTTAAAATTAGCTCCTAAAATATATTGTAACAGTTTCTCACTTTTTGGGTTGATGTCGGTGTTCCCCTACACGATGTGGTGAGCGTTTGCATTGCACAATTGCAAGAATTAGCGTTGTTTTAATCAGTCTTTGGATTTCTTCTGGCTAAGGACCATGTTATTTCTGGGGAAGGTATCCTGATCCGACAATAATTTTTCTCTGGATCAGTTTCTCTACTATATCCACCTTGGCTGTTACTTGGTCTTTAATACAAAGGTCTCATAATGGCTTTAGGTTTAATCCATGTTTTGCTATAATACATGTGCGGCCATTTGCCCGGAATGCTTAGCCCTTGTATATTTTTCTTGTTAATCCAGGGTTTCTGGATAAGGGCAATGTTTATGTTATGTTTCATAATGTACGCTCTGTTTTGATCCGCTCGACATTAATAGTTTTTTTAAGCTAATATTCCAAAAATCTAAACTAACCTGCATTGATCTGCCATCAACATTTATTTACAGTCATTTTTCTTGTTCTTTGGCAATTCCTTCTCTTCCATCTCCTTTTTGACGAGATACTCTTTTTTCCATTCTTTTTAGAATAAAGTGCCTTGAAGGATAAAATTTGGACCCAAAAGTTTTTATTTTTAGTAGGACTTGTTATATTTTTTTTTGGGGTCTGATTTTAAGTTAAAAACTCGCCACGTCTCGGTCTTTGTGGTCCCGCATGTCAAGATTCTTTTTGAATCTGCTAGTTTCTTTAACCCAACTACTTGAAGTTCCTTGCTTTCCAGAAAGCACTTCTCAGTGAATGTGTGTGGTAAAGCAGCCACTTTTTGGTTGCTTTGTCTGCATATAGAATTTGTATAAATACACTTTTCTGAGTGCGTTTTAAAAAAAGGGGTGTTGCATTTTCCGTCTTTAACTTATCAATTTTACCAATCATAAAAAAATTAACAAATTCTGCCTCTTTGGCGTTAAGTGAACAAATCTTTCGGTATGATTGCTAGTGCAATTTGCAAAAGAGTGTCCTTAAAGGTTCTTTTTGTAATTCCCTCCTTTTAACCGGTCGTTTTTGCGACGCGGTGTGCTATTGCTGGACATTTCACTTTTGCGCCTTTGTCGTTCCTGAAGATAGTGTCAAGTGTCGCTGTAGCGTTTTTGACTTATCCACATTTGTGTATATTTGCGTAAGGTTATATGATCCTGACGCAAAAGTTTGCCCAGTTGCTAGTGCATCCTGGGCCGTTCTTCTAGCTGCCCCTAAGAACTTAGGTTTCTTAGTTGTTTTCGAGTAATTGCTCCACCCAGAATCCTAAAAACTGCTCAGTTTTTGGCCGGGGTATTGTTTTCACTTTTAGTGCTACTCACTTGGGGTATTCTGTTTTTATCCTCCTGACATTATGTTTTGTTTTTTATTTTATGCATACTGTCAAGTTTGCTAGAAATAGATAAAAAAATATATTTACTAGCATCGGTGGGCCAAAAAAGAGTATAGGTCAGACCAAAAGTTTGACTAAAGAAGGCCAACAGTTCACAGATCGTAGTCTTATTGCCAAAGCAAGGGTACCGTGCATTGGGGTTGGTCCGCGTGTTCAATCTACCACTTGGGGTCTAGCTTGATTTTTTTACAACCAGTTTAGTTTTTTCTTGAATTCAATCTTCTTAGACAAGTACAGTGTAGATGTTTTGTTTTATAATGTATGCGTTGTAGATCAAAAATTCTCCTGCGTTCCAAAACACGTTGATGCCTGTCTTTTTTTAATTTATCAATTCTACCAAAGATGGAGTATTTAGTAGATTTTGCTTTTAAGCATTAAAGAAACATTTAGGGTACCCTCTTGATGTTATTGCTAATGCATTTTAAGTTAATTTTTTATTTGTTTTGAACAGATATAATGTGTTTACATTATTAAAATTATAAAATAAGTTGGTTTATTTGAATAAGAATTATTAAATATTATTAAATATTTTAGCATGTTTTAGCGTTTAATTTGTTTTCACAACTATCAAAGAGTATTAGGCTAGGATTTAATCAGTACATATAGTAGACCAAACCAGAAACTAGGCTTTGTTGGTATCTATAGCGCTACCATCCTTTCATTAATAGGTTTTGATACTGAATCAAATAAAAATTTGTCAAATATGATAACGAGAATAACAATTGTATTTTCTAATTATAATTAAATATACTTAGATTTTTTTCACTTGTTTCTATAGCTTTGTTAATATTTTCATTTTTAGAAAGTATCTCCGGATTGGGAAGATCATGGTACTCATTATAAAACAGAATATGGTATGGTTTCCAAAGAAAACATTGGCCAAAATCCTGAAGAAGCTATAGAGGCTGATAGATATAACGACTTTAACGACGATGACGACGACGACCGTCAAGCGTTCTTTGATAGGGAATTTAAGGTAAGTAAGTTAATAAATTGCAACAGTACACACATAAATAATAAATTTTTCAGAAGGATGAGCTGCTTTGGAGACATATTCTTCGTCGTAGGCTTCTCGACCAATTAGAACAAGATCGACTTGAAAACGGTATTACTGATCCACTTAAGGAAGAAACCAAAGAGGACAATAATGAAGAAACCAAAGAGGACAATAATGAAGAAACCAAAGAGGACAACAATGAAGAAACCAAAGAGGACAACAATGAAGAAACCAAAGAGGACAATAATGAAAATAACGGCAACGGCAACAACAAACGCGATCACGAAGATGGTAGTAACGGTAATGAGTGTACGAGCAGTTTGTTTATTTAATTATTAGATTTAAAATTTATGTAAGCTTGCTTTGCATTTAGTAAAGTTTAATAAGAATGCGTTTATGAATGGGTAGGTGGCTGTGAAATGAAAAATACTTTATACTTTTTGTAAAGCAAGCTATATAAATAACAATTTATATTATGCATTTATTGGTGTATTATTATCAATTTTATAATTAACAGTTTTTGTAAATCTAGTTTTAGAATTTGCTTATAATGGGCTTCTAGAAACCAACAAAGTTGGTCCATTATAACTGAGAATACATTTTAAGCAAATTCTGCATTGTAGAATTGGATTTAGATTTGCATATGTATTGCAACTTCTAAGTCATTTTGTTTTTTATAAATTGATGTACCTTCTTTATTAGTTATTTCTTTCGTGGAATTCTATATTAAAAACGAGTTGTCTATTATAGGAGTGTATACTCGTAATATGTGTTATCTAGGTGTTAATATGACATTTAAAACTATCATATTATTACCCAAAATATATAAATGTATAAAAACTAAAATGTGTAAAACAATTTGATTTAGAAAATAAATTTCAATTTCTTATGACGAATGACAAAGATAGTTGCCTACTACCTACCTATAAAAGAAATAGCGTCATACTTGAAGTTTATTCTATATCAAATTGTTAACATATTATGTGTTGTTATCTTTATCTTTATAATTTAGCTTTTTTTGTTGATTTAAGTACACAAATTATAAAATTTATTTAGGAAGGAGAAAAAGACGGAAGTGAAAGCGATGAGTTTTGAATTATAAATTTGTATCTGATGCATATCAACTTGTACATCACCTATATATACATTGGCTTTAAGGCTGATTGATACGCCAAAAATCTAATCTAATTAACCTTCTGCTTTATATACAACCATATAAAGCAGAATGTTAGTTAGCAGCAGAAGGTAACTCGAATACTAAATTAATTATTTTAAATTGGTATTTGAAAACAATTTAAACATAACTTTTATTGTATTTAAAATCATATTTCATCTTGTTTTGTTTTCATATTCTATTATTTACTATATAACTTGTGTCGTAAACTTAAGATATTTTGATATTAAATTAATATTAAACGATATTTCTATCCGTCTATTGACTATGACTGATCAAAAAATGTTTATAAAACTTGACAGCCAAGTACTGTTATTCAAAGTTTATCTACTAAATGTATTTTTTTATTTTAATAAATGTTTAACTAAATGTAAATATTTGTATTAATTATTACATGTTTGTTGAACCATTGACAAGCAGCAGCAGAAAATCTCATAATTGAAAAGGTTTGTATCATTGCCTAATAATAAACCAAAAGTACTTCAATTCAGATAAAAGCATTGAATTAAATTATCTGTGATTGTTCTAATCAAACTAGTTAGGATTATAAAAATCATTGAAAACATGTAATATAAACTGTAAAAATAAGATTGACAGCTCAGCTCTATAAATAACAAAAACTTCTATAAAACAATAGATTTATTGAAATGAAATACACCTAATGCCCTCTAACGAGCATAGTTGTAAACTGCATAAAATATACTATACTTATATAGGTAATTATATTTAGTGCAGAGAACCACACTTTTAATGCTTTTATGAAATCTTTAAAAAATTTGAGCAATTTTAAATAAATATTTAATTAATTATTGGTTTTGTGCAAATTTATAATTACTAGTATTTTAAACGTATAAAAAGTTTATTTTATGCAGTTTACAACTATGCTCACTAGATGGAGTATGTGTTATTTTCCTCGCAATGCCGTATAAGCATATTAAGCATGTAATCGGTTGTAGGTGTAGGGTAAATACAATGAAGTAGAGTAGGGTAGAAGGGGCAACGACGACTGCGCATCCTAAACCTCGATCCGCGTTTGGTTACTGCCATTTTAGTTCATAATAACTCGTTTGTTTACATTTGGTATCACGAATTAGGCAACTAACAATACTCGGTACACAGGTACGACTTTTATCTTTGCATGTAATTTAAGAGGGTTACCTAACTATAAAAATAAAAGCGCGGCATATTTAAGTAAAATTTTTATTTACGAAACGTTTACGTATATTACTCATAGACTAACTAGAGATAAATGATAATTATTTACAATAAACTTGCTTATATATTAGTCTGCGAGTAGAAAATATCTATGCAGGTACATTTCAAAGAGATTATAAAATAATTAAGGGCGTAGAAATAAAAGAACGGCATATTTAAGTTTCTGGTATCCTAAAGATTTAATTGTTATTTATCTCTATTAATTGTTATGTTTGATTGCTACTATTATTTACAATTGACCGGTAACAATAATTAACAACATCCATCCAATGTTTCTAAACTAGTAGCAGATATATAAAAATACTGTGATTTATATTGCAAAATTATAATTGTAAACTTATATAAACGTAAATTAAATTTTACTAAAAAATAGCGAATATAAACTAGACAAAAATTGCATAAACTTATATCATTCAATCACTTTTAAAGTTTTAATTTAAATATAGCGCTCCTTTATTTTTAAATTAAATGCAATGATAGATGTCGTGCCATGAACCGAGTATTGTTAGTTGCCTAATTCGTGATACCAAATGTAAACAAAGCGTTTTTATGAGCTAGAATGGCAGCGTTCATGTGTGAATGGTTCGCGCAGCTGAATGCCCCTTCTACCCTACTCTACTTCATTGGGTAAATAGAACAATAACAAGCGGCGATAAAGTAATAAAGTTTTAATATCGACCATTTATTTTTGATAATAATATTTTAAACAGTTCTGTACAAGCCTTGCTTCCAAATAATTCTTAAATGTTAAAAATGTGAATGTGTACCAATCAATGAAGTAGAGTAGGGTAGAAGGGTATGAACGCTGCCATTTTAGCTCATAAAAACTCGTTTGTTTACATTTGGTATCACGAATTAGGCAACTAACAATACTCTGTACATTGCACGACATCTATCATTGCATTTAATTTAAAAATAAAGAAGCGCTATATTAGAATTAAAATTTTAAAAGTGATTGAATGATATAAGTTTATGGAATTTTTGTCTATTTTATATCCGCTATTTTTTAGTAAAATATAATTTACGTTTATATAAGTTAACAATTATAATTTTGCAATATAAATCATAGTATTTTTATCTAAAAAAACACATTTGCCAGTGTTCCTGCTTTATTATAGTTTTTCAATTTAAGGAACTATCTATAATAATTTTATTGTAGATTACTTAAACAACTCAGGTATATTTTATTAATTATACAGTAATCGCATTACACATAATTACAGATAATATTCTACTAATTGAATTACTTGGAAATTCCAAAGATTTACGCCCTTAATTATGTTATAATCTTTTTGAAATGTACCAGCATAATTATTTTCTACTCGCAGACTAATATATAAGCAAGTTTGTTGTAAATAATTATCATTTATCTCTAGTTAGTCTGTGAGTAATATACGTAAACGTTTCGTAAATATATTATTATAAATTTGTGGGTTGTGGTAGTGAATGGTTTAATTTGTTCAATATGCCGATTACATGTGCAGCATTAGGTTGTAACAACATATCAAACAGAATAGCGGGAATATCTTTGCATACGTAAGTATTTATACATTATATTATAATAATATAAAATAGTATTTTTTTGTGTTGGTGGCATCTGCTACTAGTTTAGAAACATTGGATGGATGTTGTTAATTATTGTTACCGGTCAATTGTAAATAATAGTAGCAATCAAACATAACAATTAATAGAGATAAATAACAATTAAATCTTTAGGATACCAGAAACATCATATGCAAAATGGAAGAATATATTAAAAATAACTCGAAATTGGGGTCAAAGTACTAGAGTGTGTTCACAACATTTTGAAGAATTATGTTTTAATCGATCCGGTCGTTATGCCAAACTCATAGAAGGCTCTATTCCAACCATAAACTTGCCAAATATAGAAACTTCTATAAATTCTAACGAATCAACTGACTCGCTAGAAGCACCAGATGCTTCCGAAGAACAATGCTCTCCAAGGAAGAGGTATTTTAGTTATTTAAGTTACGATAGACAGTAAAAGTAATTTAAATTTATTCTATTTTAGGCAATTACCCAATTTATCTTCAGAAAGTTTTGGGACTAAGCAAAGAAAAAAAAAATTTGTTAAATCTATTCACAATTATAGGTAATTATACATATAAATTATAAATGTATGTTTTACTTATACTTGTTTTTACTTGTAGCCCTACTTCTGCCTCGCCACCAAATTTGCCAAGAACGGAAATAGTTTCTATATGTTCTACAGATTCAACTGACTCGTTTGAAATACCAAGTACTTCTCAAACTAGTGCAAGGTCTCCCAAAAAGAGGTGTGTTAGTTGTTAATACTACATTAGACAAAAACTAATTTAAATTATATTTCAGACCATCAAGCGGACCACATTTTTCTTCAGAGAGTTCTGGAACCAAGCAAAGAAAAAGAACTTTTATTAAATCTATTCACAATTATAGGTATTATATTAATTAAATTATAGTTAACGTATGTTATTTTAATATTTACTTTTAGTTCTAGCCCTTCGAAACTAAAAAAACAAGTTGTGAGTGTGTCGATAAAAAATAAGAAAATTAAACAACAATTTTATATAGCTAATCGGTCAATTTCAAAACTCAAGAAGAAGGTTATTTCATTAGAAAAAGTAGTCCACCAATTAAAAAGTAAAAATTACTTATCTGACATTGCAACAGAACATCTTTATACCTTATCTGATATTCCAAGAGCTATATTGTTAAGAGCAAGAAATAAAATATAATTTACGTTTATATAAGTTTACAATTATAATTTTGCAATATAAATCATAGTATTTTTATCTAAAAAAACACATTTGCCAGTGTTCCTGCTTTATTATAGTTTTTCAATTTAAGAAACTATCTATAATAATTTTATTGTAGATTACTTAAACAACACAGGTATATTTTATTAATTACACAGTAATCGCATTACACATAATTACAGATAATATTCTACTAATTGGATTACTCGGAAATTTCAGAGATTTACGCCCTTAATTATTTTATAATCTCTTTGAAATGTACCTGCATAGTTATTTTCTACTCGCAGACTAATATATAAGCAAGTTTATTGTAAATAATTATCATTTATCTCTAGTTAGTATATGAGTAATATACGTAAACGTTTCGTAAATATAAATTTTACTTAAATATGCCGCGCTTTTATTTTTATAGTTAGGTAACCCTCTTAAATTACATGCAAAGGTAAAAGTCGTACCTGTGTAACGAGTATTGTTAGTTGCCTAATTCGTGATACCAAATGTAAACAAACGAGTTTCTATGAACTAAAATGGCAGTAACCATACGCGGATCGAGGTTTAGGATGCGCAGTCGTCGTTGCCCCTTCTACCCTACTCTACTTCATTGGCACAACCTCAAGAGAGCGTGTGAGAGTGACCGCCGTGTTTGAATTTTATTACATTAGTTAATCGTGTAACTCACTTATATTTTTGTATACATTGATTCATATTGATTATATGTTTAAAATTAGATGTAATAAAAGACCTTCAAACAATTAAAATTTTGAGTTTCATTTTAATTCACGTTCATTATGGTTTCATATATGTAGGTGACAATATAAAATTACTGGTGTAATATAATCAAGTGTTTAAATTTTTATAGAAATAGAATTAATAGTTCTTATAAGAAATAACATATTACATTGAATAGTAGAGGTCACAACCATCAATTAAATTAGTATGTTTATCTAAATGTCAGCTTTAAGGTTATAATGACTTCGAATCAAATTACAGCATTGCGTTCGGATATATGTATTTACTCTAACAGCAATCCACACCACTCCAGTCTATTCTACTCCAACTCCACTTTCCTTAAACGAACGCACTAATAGAAGATTCTGTAGTTTTTTGTTCTTAAGGTCACGATTGACGCTCGAAAATCAAGCAAAATCACATTTGCTTGACATGTGCACATATGACATTCCGGGTATAGCACGCATCGTCACCAATCACATACTTATTTATAGACTTATCACCCCGTACCCCACCCTGGTACAAAAACAATTCGTATGTTTAGAAAATAATTTGTGAAATTACGTATTTATATAGATTTGCAGCAGGGGCGCGCATAAAATATTTATTATTATTGAACTTTTATTATTGTTTTTATAATTAAATATATTATGTATATTTCTTTTAAAATATTTTATTAAATTAATTTATGTGTGCAGTTTGTATTGAAACAGTGTCGAATAAAAATTGCAGTTTTACAATTAAGTTATTTTTGATTACTACATAAATAATAAGTATTGAACAAAAAACTCTTGAAATTGCATTTTTTTTTAATATTTGCGGGTATCTATTGTGTTTTTAAGATAAATTTATACTAAAACAAAACATGGTTTATGGCTTTTGCGGCTTATAGACAGGGTATAGACATGAAATGGCGCCAGATTTGGATTTTACAAAAAAAATTTGATTGATTTAACTAGTAATTTTTTTTTTGAGTAAAATTTTTGATTCAAACACCAAAAAAAACGACAAAAAAACTTAAGGGTTTCATATTCTCATATACCGATCAGGACTACTAATAAGCTATAGAAACTGACTGAAAAAAAATACATAAGCACGTTTCTCAATGCACCCCCCCCCCCCCTGCTCTGTTTGAAATGGAAAATAGAATTGCCCATATTGTAATTGTATAAACGTATATTACTACGGTCCATGTAAAACATCATAAAACATCATTTGCCAATTAGATTACACGTAATGTATTTAGTGGGTGATGATTTAATGAACTGTGAGTCTCTATTCAAAAAACAACAAATCGGGACAGTACCTCTGTGGGTGGTATGGAAACTTGTCCAAACGAACGTTTTTATTGCTGTTCTACACATTAAAATATTTGATAAATAAAGCAACGTAAACACAATTTTATTTATACATGGTAAATTGTGGTAAATGAATTGCATGTTAAAAACCAAAACTTACATTTGCAATATGAATTATATTAAGTTGCGGTGTTGATTTCAATTTTTGTCTAAATGTCTAATCTTATCTTTCAACTTGTTTATGTCATGTATTGGTGTTGTTTTGCAAAATCTCGTGTCAATTTATGAAAAAAATTTGTTTACGTTCTTTTGTTTATCAAATGAAGAAAGTTTTATCTAAACTTTTTTTGGAGCTATTAAGAGAGATGTAGACTTCCTACTCTTTACTTAGTGGGGCATCGGGAATATTCTTCTTTTAAATTTTATGTATTATAAAATTTACGTATACTTGCTTATAATTCTTACACATTTTTTTAGTCAATCTTTTTTTATTATTTCCTGTATATCAAAGTTTGACTTATACAGAGTTAGTCAAAATTGCTGGAACACTTAAATAATTCTTTATCCGTAAAGAAAGTTTCAAACAAATATTTTTTTTTTGGGTTTAAACAAACTCTTGTTTAAATTTTTTTATAATTTACAGGATGTTTATTTTAATGTTGATATTTAACCATTTTTTATATAAATGTATATTTTTATATTTTTTGATTCTAAGATTAATTTTGATTTTTTTTGTTTGTAAAAATGCACCATTTTTAAGTTATTAATTCAAACTCTTGAACATTTTCTACAAACATTGATTTTATCCAAACGTTTAAAAGGAATAATAACATCAAAAACAAAAATGTAAAAATATACGAGATGTTTATTTTATTATGGAAGTTTGAAGCTTTTTAATTTTTTAAATACAACACCCTATATATTTTTACATTTTTTGATGATTATTTTGCTATTTGTTTTTTATGTTATTGTTCTTTTTATCTATTTGGTTAAAATAAATGTGTATGTGAGAAAACGTTTTTTATAGGAAGTTAAGCAGTTTGAATTAATTGCTTAGTTATAAAACTCAAAAATGGTGCAGTAATATTTCTACTAAAAGATACTCAAAATAAATTTTAAAATTAAAAAATGTAAAAATATGCAATGTTCATTAAAAAAAAAATTTTACTATTTCCACAATAAAACGAACATCCTATCCTAAATATTAAAAATATATTTAAACAACAGTTTGTTTAAGACCAAATAAACATGTGTTTAAAACTTTTTTTGATTTTTTTTACGGTTCGAGAATTATTTATGTTAGGGTAATTTTGACTAACCCTGTATATGTAGAATATTGTAGAACATATTCGCAAACACTATGGCAACAAATCTTTTTTGTTATTTTTACATCTAGAATGCTAAAACAGTATGATACATAGTCAGAAAATGCATAATTTTTTTCCTAATTTTAAAAAGTATATAATTCGTATATTATTTTTTGTATTATTTATTTCGTATTATTCATACAATCGTAAAACGAGGGCCGAGATCTGAAAAATGCAATGCCTAATCAAATAAATTTTACGACGCCAAAATAATGCAATCCACGACAAAATAATACATTACACAACAAATAATAAGCGTTGCATTTCAGAATAATACATAGCACGACAAAAAATATATTCCACGACAGAATTATATAATCACGACAAAATAATTCTGTATCGTCAATATTAACGGAATAGATAAACTGAATATGCATCCCGCATCCATTCAATAACTTTCTTCATTATCACATCTAATATTAAATAAATGATATCAAAATAAATAACTCTTTCAAAATAATTAAATATTTTACATAGAAAAAAAAACGAGACTCGGCTTGTAGATGAATTTACAACCTTGCTATATAGATACCAGCTTGGCTATAAACGCCTTGCTAGTGACAAATCTCTATAAACAAAAGTAAAACATATCAAAGTAATATTATTATGCAAAAACAAAAGCATAAATATAAAAAATAACTAGTTTTTGCAAATTAATCTACAGCAAATTAAAAATTAGAATATTGTAGACTATTGTTTTAATTATTAATTAGGATAATAGTTTAAATTATTCTAGTTATTAATTTGCTGTCGTTCAAACATCCTATTATGTCGGCATTTGTTTTATTTTGTCTTGTTACTTATCGTTCTAAAAACGTTTTTTTGCTGTTGATATGTTCTATTCAACCGTTCATATGTTATCGTGGCTTTCATATTCTTACCGTGCATTCTCTATTTCTGTGGAAAGTATTTAAATGTTGTCAAATATATTTTACTGTCGTTTAATATACTTTTTTTCCGTGTAAAATGTTTTCTGTCGTGCAAAACCTTTTAGGGATGTTATTTAAAAATGTTCAATCATATTTAACTTAAATTGCTTTTGTATACATTTTCTACGTCTCTGACTATTTCTTTTGCAGTTCGCCGATAACATTCGAAGCCAATGCAATATTAGCGCCACATACGAGAGAATAGCGGAACTAAACGACTTTGCACAAAAAGTTGCCTAGTAATTTAATAATTCAACGTTACAAAATATTGAAAATTTTCTAAAGGGTTTATTTAAAAATTACGTCGAACAGTTTTATAAAAATGGTTTTAATTCAAAGATATGTTACTAAAGTTGGACATAGTTTAATCTGATTGTCATAGAACATCAAGAATATGAATAAACAACGTATTTACAAAGATTTTGGAAGTGCCAGTTTATAATAATTAATATAAAAATCTATTCTCAACTTAAAAAATCTCTACATTGCATGACATGATCAGTTATGTAAACGTTCTATATAATTTTCCATATACGACGCAACCAGTCGTACGTCGGTACCGCCACCTTAAAGCTGTAAACATACAGTATTTAGAAAATTCATCGATGGTTATAAAGGTCTCCATATTTTAATAGTTTAGTTGCTTTGTCTCTTTTCTGATACAGACCGACCTTGGGTTCTGTGTGCAATTTTCCAATAGTACATGATCTGCAATTTTTGATAAATTTCTTAAAGCTTTCTAGGCCACTATAACTCTTCTCTCATTCTGGTTATGGCAAGGTGTGCTGCATTGTCATGGTAGGTTTTCATGTTCATTAGTCTTGCTACTATTGGCATAAAACATCTCATCTGGGTTTCATTATTTTTGTCCAATGTATATACATTTTATATTTTTTTAATAATTTGGTAAACTAGCCTATTTTAAATTATATAATCTTTCTCAGGCAAAGTAGTCATTGACTGACAAAACACGTCTTGTGCCTGGTACTCCGCGATCAAAGTAGCGTTTGTCGTCTGCTTCAGACTACAAATTGTGGGATTCCGGCTAAAGTATTCCACGTGACCTATTTTACATCCTAGCCTATATTCTAGGTTAAAATTAAAAACTTCAAAGTTTCATCCACTACTTAGCCACTTTTGGATGTAGATCTATTTTTAACACTGTTGCTCGTACCGAGTTGTAATCGGTGTATACCGTGAAATGTATCCCATACAGATAAACAAAAATGTTTATTGTAATAATAAAAAACTAACATAAAAGCACCAACTTGCGTTTAAAATTTTTACCGTAAATGAAATAATGTCAATATACACTTTCGGCAAGTCTGAGAGTATTGTTCTTCACCTCCAATGAGGTCAATCAACTGGAATAAAATCACGCAATTTACCCGCTCTATAAAATTAACCTGCGGATGGCATTCTACATTCTATAAGAGCCAAGGCACATTAAAAATAGCGGCCCATTATCAACCATAACAGTATAAGGCACCCTAAAAGTTAAAAACAATATTTTTTTACAAATTGGCATATTTCAAGTGATGTTGCTTGTTGCATAGGTTGTAGCAAAACAAACCATTTGGTGATAACAAGTAAAAACTGATTTTGTCTGCTAGACCTAGAGAAAGGACCCATTAAATCCATAGATATTGTCCGACAAAGAAGATCAACAATTTTAGATTTTTCCATTAATTCTGTTTTGCCACGTTTGGACTCTTCTGTAACCCGCAAGTCTTACATTCCTTGACAAACCAACCAATATCTTGTCGCATAGATAGGCAATAATAAACGTCTTGTATTCTCTTTAACGTTTTAAAAAATCCAAAATGTCCAGAAGTAGGTGCAGTGTGTTCAGCATCAGTTATTGATTGAAATAGTCTGTTTTACCAAAACAAACTTGAAAAGCTTCACATTTTCAATTCTTCAGTTAGTAAATGTATCTGGATACTCTAAAATACCTTTGAATCTATACGAAAACTAATCATCACTAGATTTAAACTTAATACTAAATATTTTAAATATCTGGGATAACGCGTCCGGGATAACTAACAACTTTCTTTTTTGATGGACAATTTCCAAATCATATTGACATAGCTTCATAATCAAGCTAGTCAACCTGCTCACCGGATTTTTAAAATTTCTGAGCTACAATAGAGAGTTACAGCCTCTGTCGTGTTCCTGCTACATAGATTTTGAACCGATCTATAGCAAATAGAAACGCTGAGCATTCCCTTACTTAGTGTCTTGCTTGCGTAAGAAATTATTTTCTTTATCCCTTTGTAGTAGCACCGCCCTTACCAACATCTGAGGCATTGCTCTGTATCACACACTGCTTTGTAGAGTCTGGTGGAGCCAATATTTGCAAAGCTTCTTTCATCTGAGCCAGAGCGTTATCTGCTTCAAGTTTCTACTTTTTCTTTTGTTTTTTCTTGCAACTTTTTAACAAAGAAGTGATTGGTGCCATCATGTTTGAGAAGTTTGGTACAAAACGACAATACCATCCAGGGTAACTCCACGATAGTTTGAACAATCGACATCTCTGATTTTGCTCCGATCGTGTTCTACAAAAAATTTCCCATAAGATACACCCTTTTGAATATGATTTTTGACTATTTTTGCTTATTTACACCACAAAAACTGAAAGAAAACAAAATATTCCTAAAAAATTAAAATGGCCGCCATTTACCCTGTATTGCACCTAATTTGAACAAAATTGGAGATGTCGATGTAGAGACGCTTGTCCAAACTATCGTGGAATTACCCTCCAGCTAGTCCCACAAAACGCTTAATTTCTGTTGTGTTGGTGGGTATTAGATAAGCCAATATGCTTGCAACATTATCAACATCAGTTTTGATTCCTTTCACCACAAATCCTAAATACTTGACAGAAATCTTAAAAACTCGCATTTGTCAACGTTGACAGTTAAGTTTGCATTACTCAATCTTAAACATAACTCTTTCAACGTCTCTAAGTGGTTTTCAAACGTTTTATTAACAATTATAATGTTAATAATCAAACGAACAACTGGTGGCGCCAGGTAGTGGAATTCAATACTAAACGTCCGCATTAATCGGTATGTATGCAATTGGCAGTCATTTCGGGGCCAAGGGTCAAGCATAGGCAATTGTTCCGGCTTTACAAATCTTGTCAGTATGCCTTGCATGACCACGGCATCGCATGATAGCAAAAGACAAATTTGAATAAATATTTCTGTGCTTATACACACAATTGATAATGTAAATAATCAAACAAACTATTAGTGGCATGGCAATTGTCTATGTTTGACTCTTGGCCAATGTGATCGTTAGATTGAGTATCAATAAATTATTGGTTCATTTTTTTAATGATTTTGTCTAAATAAACAAACACATTCAGTTCTATTTTAGGACCAAATATACTGTCCATCAGACATTGTTGAACTTGTGTCGCGTTGTTCAAGCCAAAAAGAAGTACTTTATGCTCACACAAACTCTTGCACAAGATTGAAAAAGCGGTCTTTTCTTTGAGTTTTCAGTGAAAAAAATCTGCCAAAACGCACTCTTAGAATCATTGCTCAATATATACCTAACATTTTTTAATCTATTTAAAATGCTGTCTAAATGTAAAAAAAGATATGCTAAAGGTTCTGTTACTGCGTTTAACTTTCTCCCATCAAAGCAGAAACGATAGTTTCCATCATCCTTCTTAACAAGCACTACCGGTGAACTCCACGGGCTTGATGGCAGTCGTATACCGCCCAAATCCAGCATCTTGGTAACCATGAAGTTGGAGTAATCTACTCAACCATCCAAGTGTTGAGCATCAAGGGTTAGTATCACCACCTTCTCTTTTAATATTGAGATTTCTAATCCTTGGAATAACATCCATCTCTTAATAGCACCCCAGTTGAAACTACTAAATAGTAATTATGCATTGAAGTAGCACACCCACCAATGCCTCTTTTCCCATAGTAATTTTTAACGCATTCAGAGAAAAGTAGCTTCAAATCTCTGGATGACAAACACTTAGGTGAATTGGTGGGCAAGCCAGTTTAAACGACTTGTCCGTAATCATGATATGGAGTACTCCACCCATCCACCAAATGTCAGCCATCAAAGGATTGAATGTCGCCTTCTTTGACGCTTATGGAGAAGAGAAACTTCAAATTTTTTGATAACAAACATTTAGGCTGGTGGGCGTTTAAAATAAAAATGAAATCTTGATTTCTTATTTATTTGCGTGTATGTACCCAAAGTTATTCAATGTTTTAACAGCATGCGGCATGGCCACACTTCCAAGGTGTACAAAAGCAGTGTTAAATGTTCTTTGTGCTCTGATCAACACAAGTTAAACAATTGTAACAAACCTAATTTTCCATGTTAGATCTATCTTTATTAACTAAACAAATTTGCCCTGAATACGACCGGCAATCCAAAATCAAACAAACTTCTCCTTTCATAAAGCTTTACAATTTAACCCATCCAATTTTAACAATCCTACTACGCAACTAGATAGAAATTTCTCCCAATCCCTGACCGCAAGCGAACTCCTCCGGCAAACGTATTCTCAACTTTTTCCACAGCTTTCACTCAACTATCATAATTACTCAGTTAGAAACTCGATTTTCTCTGACTATGAACCAAAAAGAAAAAAAAATCCCAAGCGAAAAAGATTAAATGGCAAGTCTCTAGAAAAACTTTGTTCTCAAAAACATGTATCCTTTTAATCTATGCTCGGTTCCTCAACATATAACCACTTAGCATACCCCTCCTTAGATGCAAAAGCGTCTACCGATGCCTCGTTTGTTTACAATCTTAGTCAAAGCTCTCAAACAGTGCTCTTTTTACAAGCCAAACAAATCAATCGTGTGCGTTCCTAGTAGTAAAAATATTTTGAAATCCAGATCTTGCACTGTAGAACCTTTACTAGTTTTTGAACCATCCGTGTAAATTTTAATCAAATCATTGACCACATTCTGCTTTTTTTGTTCATGTGTACACATGTTGTAGGGTTTTTGAAACACATGTAGTAGCACCAAAGCATCTACCAGTAGCCGTCCTAAAACCCTGGCGAGGTTTCCATCAAGAAATTGGCTTGAAGCACTCAGTGCTATAAACGTAATTGTAATCCATAATCTTGTACGTTATCTGATTAGCCTTATCTTGCAGATCGTAGAGCTGTTCATAGCTGGAACAGCATGAGAAAACTAACCAAGGTTAAAATTAAAATTGTTGGTCTTATCGGCGCACGCAGGTGCTAAGTACTTGATGACTAACGGCGTCTGGCTGACTAGGGTCACAGCCGGTTGCTAGCTGATTTAGGTTACAACCGGTTGTTAGCTGCCTGCGGTCACAGCCGGTTGTTGGTTGACGGTGTTCTTGACATGCGGATGTTTGTAACAGTAGTGCTCGATAGTAATGGTTATAAGCAATAACCCTACCATCTTCCGCCGCTATGATCTCTGGATGTTTCTCCAAGAATTTTAACCAGCTCTCTGTAATCTGTTACATAGTGGTGTGTGCAGATCTCTATGACTTTGTTTGATCTTTTGATAGGTCGTTGCTGTTAAACCTCTTATCATTGGCAAGGATGATCGCAGCAACCTGGGTTGTGAGGGCGGTTGGTTCAGGTCTGAAGACAATGGAGTAACTCCCAGTGGTGGTCTTCGGAACGTAGGAGGTTGTTGTGAAGTGGTTTAGTATTATTTTTAAACAAACCAAAGGTTTTGACAAACGCTCTCATATGGAGGGTTTCAAACCCGCTCACATAGAGGGCTACTAAGTACTAACTCACCCACACAAAACTCAGTTTGATACAAACTTGTAATTGTTTTTATAGATCGACGTGGTAATGCCGGAGCATCTATCAGTTAGTAGCAGTTCTCCAGACAATCTTAAGAACTAAACTATTGTTAGATGTCAATAGCATCAGGTTAGAAACCGTTTGCCCAAAAACTTCATCTATAGTGGTAGACATTACAGGTGAGTCGTAGACAAACAATCCTGTTTTTTGACGGTTCTGAAGAGATCAACGTTCTGCTTTTAATAGTGGCAATTTACCCAAAAATTGGATCTTTATAAGAAGAGAAATAGAAATGGCCCAATTGGATTGGCCGTTGTTGCTCTGCCTACTAGCTGCAACAACTTGTTGTATAGAGTATTTAAAAATTTTAGTAAGTTTAGCAACCAGTTTGGTCTTCAAATAGTTAACTGTAAGAGTCTGGTCTTTGCATTAATTCTTGATTATTCTTAGAACCTCTTGCAAAGTATGTCCTCGAATTTGCCGCTTAGCAAGATCATTACCAAAACTGTGATCGTAGACCGCGCAAACGACAACTGGCCGAACAAGATTCGAATTGGCAATTATAAGGTAGTGGACCATTTTATCTACATAGGCGCCGTCGTCAACAATAGAGGTTGCTGCAAAGCAAAAATACGCCGTCGAATCCAATTGGGTAGAACAGCAATGTCCCAACTACCACCTAAATAGAAAAACCGCAGCATAACAAAACATACCAAAACTAAACTGGTGCAAACGCTTGTGTTCTCTGTGTTTATATACGGAGCGGAAACGTGGACATTGCAAATTGGCGGCGAATGGATGCATTCGAGATGTGGACAAACATATCAGTGCTTAACAAGATCGAGCCTAAGCAACTACTTTCCAGCATAGTCTACAGTCGAATTCTAAAACTCTTTGGGCATATTACAAAAGAAAATAATATGGAGAAGCTGATCGTGCAGGGTAAACTAGATGGCAGACACACCAACATTGAGACTGCAGTCCTCAAAACACAGAATTGGAGTACATGGCGCAAAACCGTAAGAAAAGTAATAGATGCTCTGGATAATGAACAGGACAAGAATGACAAAAAGAAGATCATTATGTCATTTGCATTACCAATTATATAGAAACCACGACCATTGACTTGCTGTATGAATTTGTCAACTACTATATTTTATAGTAAAAAAAGTAATACACCTCCCTGGAGAGAACCTTTAACAAAATCTTTTCTGACCGTCAAATCTCCTACGGTAACTCTCACGATTTTTTTTCTAACATGTGTTTTATCCATCCACTAATTTTAGAGTATACACCATGTGTTAGAAGAGCAGATTCTATTATTTTCAAGATGGTTTTATTGAAAGCGCCTTCAATATCTATAAATATGCCTAAAGTTGACATTTTGTCTATTAGTGATTTTTCAATTCGGTCCGTTGCTAGGATGTAGGGTTGATTTTGTAAATTTTTCTTAAGTGTTTTCCAAATTGATCTTGCGCACAAGTTAATTGGTCAATAAGATATTGCAAAAGTATAATTGTTAAGCCTTAGTTTTGTTATAAATACAACTTTTACTTCACTCCATGCTATCGGTATAAATCAAAAAGCAATACATACTGTATAAATTCTTGTCAAATGAGTTAGAATGATATCTTTGAATCATTGTAAAAAGGCAAAAAAGACTCCAACTTTTCAACAAGATGGCAAGCAGCCTCTCAATCCTCTTTTAATAGAGTTGAGATTGCAGCGATAGCTGCTCCAGTAAAGCACCAACTTCTCCTTTGAGTGACAGCTCACTGAAGGTTTTTGCCTGAGGTAGATAAAGTATTATCAAGCTCCCGGGTAAGAACACCTTATTAAATTGGCCTGTTTGTTGGTGGTTTTACTCAAAGAGTGAACCAGGCTGGTTCAGGTTCACTTAAAGGTGCGATGAAGCAATCACTTTGTAACTGAAACCCCTTTCTTTTTTATAAGGGGGATTTTGGGTTTGCCTTAGCACCGCAGATCTTGTGTGTTTTTATGTCAGTCTGAAAGGTGTGGTTCAAAGACGGAATAGTTTTGGGCGTAAATTATGTATCCGCAAATTAGAAACATCTTAAATTGATTGCCAGAGCTACCAGAAAAATATGTGCAAATGACGCACACCAAACCAATAAGAGTGCCGCCGATGCATACCCCTTCAACTCACACTGTCAACCATCTGATTGGACGACGCCGCCGACTAATCAAAGTGAATTAATCTTGACCCCCGTTTAAAAAAAATCCAAGCCAAAGTGGAGTGTTTCCAAGTTATAGGATTACTCAGCCATCAAGACTGCTTCATCCTCCCTTACGGGTTTGCATTCACGGCACAAACACGAGGGTAATCATTTCACAAACTCGCACCGCAACTTCTACCTTGCGATCGTAATATTCTAGAACTTGGCCGCTGGTTGCTTAGCAGTTTGTTGTCAAATGAGAAAAAGTTTCACTCCCAACTAGACACACTAAACACTCAAAGCCCATAACCACGGCAAAGTTATGATCTTTGAAGGAAACAACCATATCAAACATGCAAAGTGTACTAAACACCGTTGAAAAGTAGTGTAAAAATAAGAAAATATTAGTGAACACAAACACTTTTACAAAACCTCAAAACACCAAAAACTTGAGAAACTTGAGAATAATTGAAGCTACGTTCTCAGCAAAAAAAATAAATTTGGGCCTCACACTCCGACTATTATTTTGGTTGCAAAGAGTATTTGCTTCACAGTTTTTAGGTGATTGTTGGATATTAACCTCTAACACTCACTCGAACGCACATAAGATTACGCTATCCCCAAGCAACATGTCTCTGTTTTCGAACAAAAGGTGGCATGATCAAGTTTAAACTATATTTCAACAAACCAACATCATCACCTCTGATAGCCTAACCTAAACTAGTTATAACATGATTAAACAGTCTTGAAACATTGACGGCAAATAATAGAGTGCACCTAATCTAAATGTCAATAGACCAGAGTATAGAAAAAAATCTCAACGCAAATCAGTTTGCCAAAAAAAGAAGAAATACATATATTAGACCTGAACTTGTTTTTGGGATTCTATACAAGACCAGAAAAGAAAAAATCCAAAATAAATCCATCACAAAATACCAAAAACGTGGTTCACATATGAATCAAATCAAATTACAAAAGTTTACAGTACTGATAACAGGACATTGTAGTCTGCATAAACACATGAGTAGAATAAGAATAAAGACAAAACTTCTATGCTATAGATGCTTAATAAAAGGATTTGTTAGATCTGCTAGGTAAATGTAAGGCATACAATATGCGCATCACACAGTTTATTTTGGCAAGCAGCACAAGTTAACTAAAAAGAACTAGCGCACCATAGAACGCAGGGACACTATGCAACCCAAATCACGGTTAAAAAAATAACTGAAAAATCTCAATGTTTGTCACAGTATAAAAGTTAGTTAATTAGGTGCTAGTCTCTTAGCTGGAGTACTGAGATTAAATCTTACAGAGACTTTACCTCGGTCTATAGAATGCGATGCTAGTCATAAAATATATGTTAAAATACGCAACCTACTTAAAAACAAAAATTGGGAAGCTGAGGAAGAGGTGAATTCTTCTAACTTCCTCCAGAAACGGTCTTAAAACACATGATAGCATGAGTGCAACAATATTTTTGTGTGTATTAAGTTGCCTACTACAATGGTTAAGTAACTATACACAATTTATTTACTGTTTTAATCGCATCGGCATTTCATAGTTTTAACTACAAATAAATTAATTTCTTGTATCCCTTCTACTCAGAAAGACTTTCGGCTTGCTAGAACCAAGACAATAAAGTATAAAATCGCCAATTTGATTATTTAAATTCATAATTATGCGAATTTATAATTCTAGGCAAACAGCATTTCTAATTTTGTTATAAAAATAAAGAGAATTGTGCTTGAAGTTAGTAAATAATCCTAATTGTTTCAATGTGAAAGCGCGTCTATAAAATAGTAAACAATTACATAAATTAAATTCAATATTTATTGCATGTTTAATAAGAATTTGTAATATTCATACTAATAATAGTTAAGTAAATATTAATAAGATACAAAACAAATACCACCGAAATTCTAAATTATTTCGTGGATTTCACAAACCTGTTTATTATACGATTTGTATTTGCATCCATTTTTATTGACTTTTGCGCTTACAGATAAAGTCGAGGTCGGGTTCGGGTACGAAGCGGAAAGACAAGTTTTGTCATTTCGTTTGGTCCAGGCTAAGAGATAGTTCGTACAATTATAGCGGGTGGCAGCTATGAAGTTCTTATATTTTCTTGCAACATTTCTAATCCTATTTGTATTAGGATTAACCGCACCAGTTGATAATAAGGACCCATCAAAGGAATCACAATGTAAGATTTTAAATTTAAACAAATATAATAAAATACATTCATCTTAACAGAAGTGAGTGCCCATTAGTGAAAGTTATTTCTTAACCAGTTATAATAATATTGAGTGTGTGTGTTCTATTTCATTATTATCCATTCGAAAGAATTGTTATTCATTTGTTTCTTATTCCAAGATTTTTACGTCATCAAATTTTATGTTCTTGCAATGTATGTAAATGTTAACTAGCAATATATGTTAATTTCAAAAACAAATAATGCATACACGTTTAACAATTGTTTGCTGTAACCTATAATATTACTATTTTAAGAAAAAAAAAATGCGTGTTTATGAAGACATCGTGTGTGGGCTGAACAGTTATGTAAACAATTGCTATGAATATAATATGTTATGGCGCAACACCATTTAAAACAGAATATTGATTATTTAATTTGTTATTAAAACTTTCACTTATTTTATATTATTTATTTCAGCTGCATTTGGAAGAGCTTTTGATGAAATTGTAGTAGAATCATCTTTAACAGTCCGCAGAAAAACTGACGGTGCTCGCCAAGGAAGAAATAAAGGTGTCACTGAAGCAACAGCCGCAATGATATCTTTAGATAACACCAAACGAGAAAAACGTCAAAAACCAAACGGGTAAAAAAAATCAATTCGATATCATTTAGCAAAATCAAAATAGCTTTTCTGGTTTTTCAGGTTTCAATAAACCCAAACAACCAAATGTACAGGGAGGTCCATATTTCGGTGGGAGCGTCGCTGATGCTCAGGCTATGTCGCATACAATAAACGGTGCTTTCGGTTCATTCGGCTCATCCGGGTCGAATTCGCAGAATCAGGCTTTCAATGTTGGACCAAATGGTTTAACAAGCTCGGTGGGACTATCTGGCACACAACATTACTATTTTCCAAACGGATTAAAAATTGATGTCAATTACGGAAATGGAGGCAGCGCAGTTAACGGAATGTCCACTCATACTTCTTCTTCATCTGTTGTTGTTAGTAATCCCAATAATCCCAAACGCCCTTTTCGGACTTAAAAATGTATAGCTCTTTTCAATTTAAATAAAATGTAATATATTTTTATTAAGATATGTATTCTATATAAAAATGAAATGTACATAAAGATTTATGACAAATGCACAATTAATATGGTTTAATGGCATTCAATGGCTTGCTGACTAGTTATCTATATATTATGGTTATTTAGACTGAGTAGTGATATTTTAAAATAGTGTACAATATTAATCAAATAACTGTTTTATATAGACTAAATTCCAATTTTTAAAATTACTAATAAATTTGTTGCAATTTATAGCTTGTACTTGAATTTATTTGTTTTGTACATTCTATTTTCTTCAGATGTTGTCCTAGCTGCGAGCTAGTTAAATCTTTACTTTATTTAAATAAAATTTCAATGTCAACAAATGAAACCATTGAAGACAAGATTTATAATTCTCGGGAAAAATATTTAAAAGTTTTTGTCATACAAAACTAGAAGTAAATAATTAGAATTCCTAGCTTGTCTTGTACAAGTAAAAATTTGTTTACATGGCAGAGTATATCTCGGATTTTTGTATTGCTCACACAAACGAGAGCGATTATTAGCCATCTTCAATTCAAATATGGCGGATACACAAACGGGCTATGCGTTTTTTCCTAATATTCCTTCACTTTCCTTTCTCAGTAGTTTTATCTACATGACATTTTGATAAGTTTTCAAACTTGTGTGCAGTCTTAAACAACTTTTAAAAAGTAGGCACCAGTAAACAAACGTTAACTATGAACAAATTAATAATGATTATTAAGAACGGATAGAGGCATTTGTATTAAGACGTTAAAGGTAAAATTTTAGAACCATCGCAAGACTGACAGAGGTAAAAGTATTTGCTGAAAGCGCTTGCAATGATCAAAAACAAAAGTTAGTTTGAAGACAATGAGATTCTGCCTTATTTCTAATTATAAACGATGCTAAACATTTTCCGATGACTTGATGGACAGCTTTCAAAAAACAAAAAAGTTTTTGTATTCCGGAGAAAGTGTAGCGTGAGACTAAGTTTGACTCAATACGGAAAACTTCACCAAGCCCAGACACTAGAAAAACTGATAGAATGAGAGATCTTTCTTAATTCAGTAAGTGGTGATGCACGGCCGTTTTTAGTTGGTTAAGCAATCTATCAGGTTAATTCCGCTAACAAACGACACTATAGCTAACTAGACGTACCTTTCTATATGTCAAAAGTTTGCCGGTCTGACTTTAGGTTAAATGGCCGCAATTTTAATTGTTGGTGTACTATCAATTCTTCTTAGATGGACAAGCTGCACAAGATTAAAAATTAACAGGTTTGTAATGCCCATATCTCTTCTAAGCAGCACGCCCAACCTGGGTAACCCGTTAAACCTTTTTTGTGCTAAAGATTTGAACTTGCAATTGTTCCTTATAACGCGGAAAAGATTGCGTAATGTGTGTTTTTTGGAAGGAGGTACAGGGTAAATCCGGTTTATAAAGCAGGGCGCCTCAACACAAAACAAGTGCGCCTTTCTTGCCCGCCGTCTGGAAACAACGACGTCAAACTTCGGCGGCGGCGCGGTAGGGCAACCAACACACCAATAACGCAATTTGTCTATTTTCTAAAACCAAAAAAACCCACGTTTCTCGAGAAGCCACCAACGTAGCCTCGATTTATTTTGATTAAATCCGGATATCCAAAATAAATGACCGTAATCAGTGGATTACTTGGCCCATAAATCACAAAGTGTGCAATAAAACGTGAACTGTACAACACATAACTATAAATAGTTTGCACCCGTTTTGCAATTCTGAGATATCATTCTTGATCCTGTCTTGACTGAAGGTTGTCAACAAATGCCTGTTCAATTACTCGCCAAACGTCGTTTGTCCGCAGCACTCTCTCGCTTAACCAAAAACCGTCCGGTCCAACATCATCGCGCGATATATTATCGTGTCATGGTGTAGTCGTCGCAAGATTAGTTAGATGTTACTTTTTTTTGCTACAGTGCCAACTTCACTGTTGTTTGAAATGATTTGTAGCATAAACAGGTGGCTAAATTGCGTTAAGTTTAATTTTTGCTGTACATTAATTGCGTCTCTCATTTTGGCAAACGTTTGAGCCAATACAACCTTTAATTCCATACTTAAAAAAATTGTTTCTTAGAGTTTGTGCAAAAATGTTCTGCCGGAGCGTGCAAACACAAAAACTTGATAACTTAGTTCTGCTCAATAAAGTGTTGTTTCCTTATCCACTGCCATCTGTAACCATTTTGTGTGTTCAAACAAACATTGCCGCCGGAAGCTCATTAACATTAAGTTTGACATACGTCTTGGGGTTTCCACTATTAGATATGTTAGACTTGGAAAATTTTCAATGGTTTTTGACATTTTTGTCATGTTTGTCGTCATTGCTCTAAGTTTCTGTAGCGTTTTTTTAACGTTTTAGGTGTTTTTTGGATTTTCAAAAAAACAGACAATTTTGAAAAATTAACGGTAGTTTTGGTAACTTTTTAGATCTCCAAAAGTTTTTCCGGCAGCCAGTACTAACTTCGTTGGTTTTGATACTTTTTTATTAGTTATTTTGGTAGTTTTTTGGAACTTTTTAGACATTTTTGTAGTGGTTTTTAGATTTCTATAATAATATTGTCTTTATTTTATGTATTACATAGCAAAGTTCAGTAACGTAACTGATCTTAACTTAACTTTTATATTGTCTGGTATTAATATTTCCAATTTAGATGTTGTTTTGCATTACATACATTTAAACTTAAAATAGCAGTGTCAGTGTTGAAATTTTGTTCACCATTTCCACAAGCGTTTTGCTCTCATTATCTCTCGCAGAATTGTGCGTC
Source organism: Tachinus rufipes (assembly GCA_963932245.1). Classification (NCBI taxonomy): domain Eukaryota; kingdom Metazoa; phylum Arthropoda; class Insecta; order Coleoptera; family Staphylinidae; genus Tachinus; species Tachinus rufipes. Next base: position 15,808,624 of record OZ010750.1, read on the forward strand.
TTTACGGTAGCTTTTCAATTAAAAAAAGAAGTTTTTTTACCGTTGCCGCTATTAAAGCATCGGTTTAATTCCAATATCTACCCGCAACAATCACTTCCGCAAAAAAACAACGTTTTTCTACTTAGAGCAACATTATTCGCTACCCCAACAAAAAATGCAAAATACCACAAGAGACTTACACACGCTTGGCCCAAAAGCAGTTTTGATCTTTAAAGCAGCACCACCCACGAAGAACTCGAACACTTTTCAACACAATTAACTACATTTATTAAAACCTCATCCCCTGCTTCAAAAGACTCATATCGCACAAAAACCAAATTTGTGGTTGATAACGCCATACGGTGATGCATGTATTAAGGTCTTCTCTGGCAGCCGTGTTGGACGTTTGCAGGTATACTAAAAATAATGGTACTAACTTGCCGCCTAGCTTCAACTGCAAAACATGTTTAAAGTTTATTCCAAATTTGTTGGTTGATGTTGCTCCGGCTATTGGCTGTAACACTTGCTAGATTGATACCGTTTAAGCAGCCAATGTTGTCGCTACGTTTTCTAACAAGATTGTTTAGAGTTTAGACAAGTTCTACGTATCAACCCCAACTTAAAAGTAACTTGAATTAAAAGTATACCAACAAAAATCACACCACAGACAAGTTACAATTGTATACGTGTCTACTGCCCCGAGTCATCAAACTCCTGATGTACCAAAAAAAACTATACTTACTTCCCAAAACTACATCATAACACACGGAGGCTAAAGACCTGAACATATACATTAACAAACAAGCAAACCCTGATTCATGAATCCGAGATCCATTTTGCTAATTGTTGATTGGCTCTAAGCTAATTCACGGATATTGTGACAAGTCGTCGTTGCAATTGACCAATGTATTCCTTGCTTAATTCTCGGATTGAGTCAAAACCGTCAATATAATCCTAGATTCAAATAATCTTGGGACCACCCAGAATCAATCTTAGATTGTTTATTAATATATATATCCTACCATAATCTTCTTGTTCGCTTGCAACTGCAGACAAAATATGATCAACAATACCCTAAACTGGAGTACGACAGTCAGTTCGACTCACCGCACGGTTGCCTGGGGTTTTACACCATAAGCACTCCTGAACAGAACAAAACAACAAAAAAGTGTCTAACCACAAGTTAAGACTCCTTGACAAATATCATTGGTCACAACATAGATTGGATTTACAAACGTATAATAAAAGTGACCGCCGGTTTGGCAAACTGAACTCGTATGCTAAAAAACGATAAAGGTTGCAACATTACTTCTACTGCATTTACAGATTAGCCTTCAACGCCCTGAAGAAAACCGCATAAATGAAAACAACCACCAGAAACATTCTAAAGATTTTAAATCAATATGTAACTTGTCCCACGGACACGAGCAAATCCATCAGCAAAGCAAATCAAAATAATATGTACCATCCTGAAGGATACTAACAACATTACAATGAAGGCGCCATCTAATCTACAAAAAAACAAATTTTTTTTCTGACTAGAACTAACAAAAGAATGACTACAACCACAAAGAGAAAACCTATCCAAATGTATTTGGACCTTAAAACCAATTTAACCAAGACCATAAAAACTCCGCAAACAGTCAAATTACAATAGTAACCCTAAGTATAAAGCAATAAACAATCTTACTGATGTCCTTTTAGATAGAAAAATATTAATATTATTATTAATTAATTATCCAAAAATTTTCTACTTTTCTTGTTTTGAGAAACTTAAACGTAGAGAATTAGGAAACGTTTTTTACCCTAAAACGGTTAGCTTTGCCTGCACTAAATCAGCTTGGATGCAGTAGAGTATGTTCTTTATGACATAGTTCAGCAACTTTTCTGAATTGACTTAAAAAATGTAATACAAAAAAATATAGTCCTTTTAATGCACACTAAAAAAATCCATATAAGAAAGCATTAAGATTGCATCAACCACGTTTACAGCGCGACCAATAATTATGTTCATTTCTTTAAACGTAGCCCACATACATTGAAATATTAATACAATAGTGAAAGGGCGTCTTGTATCAGCATCCTCTGTAAAAGCTGATTAAGCTTGTTGGGGGGCTAATAAGTTTTTAGACGGACTTAGAGCTTTAAAAGCACGCTGGTTCAAAAACCGTTTGTCTTTGTTGGCTGATAACCTCGATTATGCCTAAAAGCACCTAACGTGAGGTAATTGATTGCGTATTAAAAATCAAGTTACTAAAAAAACTCACCCGGTTATTTCTTCTTTTTTTGTCTTTCTTGCAGTTCATCAGGGCAAACCTTTCTAAGAGCAAGGCTTCATGTTTGGACTTCTATCGCTTTTTTATCTTTGGAGGTTGCAACTCTATTAAGTTCAAAGCAGATCTTTTAGAAAAGCTTAAACCAAACGTAGTGAGCTAGCTTGAGTTTACAGCAATGAAGCTCCTGAAAAAGAATAAAATTTTAAATGCCTCTTTAGTGAAGGCCTTAGCCGGTATTTGCTTTCACGTAGGTGGCTGGATAGGCAGCCTAATACTTGCAATTTTGAAGTGTTTGGCAAAAGTCTTCAGTAGCGTTTTATTTAAAAACTTTGTTTTCTTTCGCGCGTTTCTTAAATCTGTTAGCAGTGTCCAGCTACATTTTGTCCACGATGTCTTCCTGGTTTACCCAAATTTGTTTAAATTTGTCTTCATAGTCGTCACGGATTCATAATTTTTATTAAATTCCTCTACGGGCTTTTTGAGAACCGCAACATTCTTCTTTATATAGGCTAAAAGTTGGTGACAGAATTTTATGCTGCAAAAAGCTAAATTAATTAATTAATTCAGTAGAATTAATTAAAAGGATAATGTTGATTAAATAAATTAATACTTAATCAAATCGTTTGTGACTGTTTGAGTTGATCGCTCTCGGTATAAATTTGACGGCTGCTCAACTCTCTCGTTTTTATTTTTACTCCAAATTTGGATCACCACGCCAGCAGTTGGGCCTAATAAAAACGCACTTCTAAACGCAGTTCAGAAGCAAAAATCTAATTAACAACAATTCTAAAAAAAAAACATAACAACTTACAACTAGAAACTCCGTCTACTTTCAATCGCACTTTCACAAAACAAGTATTAGAAGTTGACACATTAACTAGAAAAAAAGTTTCTGACCAGAATACCGCCGTCAGTATTTAGCTTCAATAGACCTGTTACAATCTACCAGATTCATATTGAAGCTATCGTCTAGACTACTCTAGACTATATTCATTGCAGTCACTGTAGATTGACTAATGGTTCTTCACGTTGTACCCCTCATAAATCTAACGTTCTCTTTCAAAAGCTAGGGTACATGTGTTAGAAGAAACAAAGTTTAACGATATAATTTGTTCATAAATGCCATTTTACCATCAAACATCTTTGGTTCTAGTACTTTGGATTAGTGTTGCTTCTTCAATACCAAAAGCGTGCCTATAATACTGCTTCGTTTTTGTCTTGCCACCTAAAAAAAGAAATGAAATAGAGTTACCAACAGATATTGCTTTTTATAGTAATTTGTCCACTTTAAACAAAACTACTCAATAAATCTGTCTAAAATTTTGACGTTGTTTTAAACATGGAGTTGATCAATAAATACATTTTTATAGTAAGTAGAACCCTTAATCGTTAAACTGATCATATATTACACTGGCAAGCAAAAAATAGAGATCACTTTAAAATTATGACTTGGTTTTGAAAATTTTGGTTTTAACCTTTTGTGCAAATTGTAAGCAATTGTAATGTATTTTGCACACTAAATTAAAAATTCAATGTTGAATCGTAAAGCATATTTGTTTGTTTGTTGCGTATTTTGAAAATATCACAAACTTACAATTTAGACAAAGTTTGAGTTTTTGTTCGTAGGACTAATATAAAACAAAAAAAATTTAAAAAAACTCATCAGTAATAACAAGTATTACCCCCTCTTGCATTAACGACAGCTTGAAGTTGGCGAGGAACACTTTGAATTTAATTAAGAATTACATTTTGGTCGATATTATTCCATTCCTGCAATAGCAACTGTCTTAGCTCCTGAGCAGTTCTTGGAGCAAGTGTATGCTTTTGAATAGCTGAGAGCTGGCCAATCAAACCGCATAATTTCCACTTCATCCAGATAATCTCTGACAACTCTGGCTATGTAAAGTCTAGCATTATTTTGCATAAAAATACCGCGCTCGCTCATAGTTGTCAAGAAGGGCACAACATGATCTACAAAAACCTTCATAATGTATAATAAAATCAACTCTGTGTGTGCTTCGGTAAAAATTCCTGCCCAAATCATAACCGACCCACCGCCAAATGGAAGTCGCTTATCAATACAAACTGAATCGTATCTTTCTCCGCGTCTTTTCCACACTTTTCGACTTCCGTCTGATATATTGAGGCAAAAGCGCAACTCATTTCAAAACCCTGCTCCAGTCCTCATTATTCTATGCCCGGTGATTTCGGGCAAAAGCCAATCTTGCAACACGTTGTCGGCGTTGTAAAAGTAGACCTGTAGCCATCTTTCTACAACACAATCCAGCAGCCCGAAGCCTTCTCCTAACGATACATTCACTAATATTTACATCTCTAACTTTATGGAGTTGATTTCATAGATAAACTGCAGAAGCTGTTCTATTCTGCAAACTTGTGGACACCAAAAAACGGCCACCTCTGTTTGTGGTGACTTTTTTTGGCCGGATCCTGATCTTCTGGTTATCAGTCCAATATCTAAGTAACTCTGATACACCTTTTGTACAGCACAAAGGCTTTTACCAACAATCCTTGCAGTTTCACGTTTTCCTCGCCCATCTTCAATCGACGCTATAATTCTTTCCAGAACAATAGGTCTAAAGACATTATGACCTGTTAAGTACACCGTGTGAATGACAAATTTTGCAGAAAAAAATCAACACTAAGTAAAAAACCACAACAAAATGTAGGTTTTCAATTAGAACAAAATGGATGCAATTTCATAAAAGTCTGTAACACAGTGATAACAACTGACAGATAGAAAACGTTTTTCAAAAAATAAATTATTAAACGCCTACTTTGGTTTACAATTTGCAAACATAAAGTTAAAACCAAAAATTCCATAATTTTAAAGTAACCTCTATTTTTTGGTCGTCAGTGTATTAATAAATAAATATAATAAACTAAAATAAAATGAATAATAATTTCTGTTGTAATAATTTGACAATTAAAGTATCCGTATGGCTATGTTTATATCATTTTTTATATCTATTGTAGTTTTTAAGACCCAGGGCTTCTATTAATTTATTTTTTATTGGAATTTTTATAAATAAAAGTAACAATTTAGTAATTTAAGCACGAAGAGATTGAAAAGAGCTATAGAGATATCATTATTTTATTAGTGTTAATAAACGTTGAGTTGATCAGATCCGATGCATACTAAATACTTGTAGTAGTAAATATATTTACATCATACGAGTATTTAGTTATAATCAAAATTTTCTTTTGCAAAATAAAAAAAAAAGACTATTTGATAAATAGCTTTAACTAACTTTTAACAAAGTGTTAGTATAATTTGTTTAAGTTGTATTATGTAATAAAATAACGCATTTTAGGATGTATTTAAAAATACCTAATTTCTAGCAAATATTGGTTTAATTTACAATATGCAGTATTTGAATATTAATTATAAAAATGTTTGTTTTATAATAGAAATTATAATAAATTTATTATACAATTTTGATGTCATACAAGTTCTGAATAAAAATGTATTAACAAAATTATATTTTCAAAAGTTGTGGTGTAATTTTCCTATTAAATTAACTATGCAAAACTGTTTGTTATTTAATGACATCAAACAATGTTAGAGCGATGAACCTCTAGTGATTTTTTGACTATTTTGTATTCATACCGCGGTATTTTTTCATCATGCAACGTAGACATACGACGAAACTGGACGAATATTAACCTTTTCATGTATTTTATTTTGCATGCTAAAAATAGAATTAAATCGCATTATATGATTTATATAAGCCGGTTCAATTTAATACGTGTAAAATTTAATTAAACTGATACTGTGTTTACATGTGCGCGCTGTTTTTATACATGTGCGCAATAGTAACAACGCAAGTAATAATTATAGGCTATTATAAACTAAAAGATAAGATATTTCTTAAAATAATCACATTTATTTAATCTATCCATAAGAATTAACTAAAATTATAAAATTAAAACTAATGATTAAATAAGCTTCACTATTTAATGTAATAGCATTTCTTGCCAGTTTAACACGGAAATTAATTTCCGCGCCCAAGGCGTTGATTTGGCTTATAGTAATCATATTCTTTATCCTTTACAAAACTTCAAAGAAGAAGTCTAGACGCGTTGCAGTATCTTAAAACCCAACGTCAATTAAGAAAAAAATATGCTTGTTTGATATCAATATTTTTTAATATAAGCAGCTGTTTATTATCCAGTGTTACTGGTTACTCAATTTTGTCGTCAACAAAGATAACAACAAAGTCATTTAGAAATGTACCTGACCTGTTTTTGGTTAGTGAATCAAGAGTTCACTTGTTCAAAATATGCATATCAATTTAAATGAACTTGTCTCATTGCTGAATATACATTTTGTAATAAAATTCAGGTTATTGCTAATACACTTTGCAAATCTTAATTTTTGTGTCAAGAAAACTTTATACGTACACAAAAATGTCTAAAACATTGATTGCTTGTTGAAAACGGTGTAAACCCAAACAAATGTTTTCTTCCCGTCGCGGTATTTTTACATTTTGCAAATTAAGATTCTGTTTGACAGTATTTTAAACAATAAAAAAACCTATTTTTGAAAGATAGTACATTGATGTATTTATGTGCTCATTGAATTTGTTGAAGCTTGTTAGTTGGTAGTATGTCAATGACAAAAAACCCTAAGCTAACACAAACACATACTTATAGCAACAGCGGAGTCAACAATAAAAATCCTAAAAAATCAAAAACAATAAGTACATATAACAACAACTCTATAAAATTATAAAACAACAGACTATGCAAAATAGAGGGTTAGACAGTGATAAAAAATATAAGTACAAACGGAAAATGGAAAAAAAGTGAAAAAAAGAAAGATGGAACATAAAAAGAATGAACAACAAAAAGATAACAAAAACTATGAAAGCAGAGGAAGTGATAAAAAACAAAGAAGATAGAGAAAGTACCCAAATAAGTTAAAGAAGGAAGCAATGAAGAAGAAGAGGACCGTACTAAAAATGCAAAAAGGTCAAGGAAAGCAGGAAGGAAGCAATACAAACAGCAAAAAAAGTTTGGAGGAGAAATCTACTCACCAAGAATGAAAAATTTAGGCTGACCAGAAAAGTACTACAGGGTTCTGCACAAAGACCTAAAAAGTAACAACAAAAAAAAATACAGAAGAAATGCTTATTAAGTTTATGCCAAACAAGGGAGGACCAAAACAAAGGGCAAACAGAATAACAGCAACGGCTAGTAGAAGTAAACTATTGTACGCCGCAGAAATAAAAGGAGCCACAAGAGCAAGCTAGTTAAAGATCTGCAGAGCCTACAGGGCGGTGTCGCTGGAAGCACTAAATACTAAAGTAATTGCAACTACTCTACCCGCACGTTTAATAGTAGGTAAAGATTAGACATACACAATAAAGGAACTAGCAAAAAAAGCAAAGATACAAACAAGAGAATACGATAGAAAGATAGCATAAACAGTAGAAAGAAGTAGAAAAGAAAGAATAGACTAGAAAACTATTAAAAATAAAGCCCACCTCACTTGTACCACATCAGTAATAATGACAAGCACAAATTAACAGCAAGACTAACGCAAAGAAAAAAACGAAAAGGTATTGCCATCCGCCAGTAAGGCTGCAGTCTCACTGCACCACCGCCACCAACTATCACCGTTTGCTACTAACCACCAAAATGTACTATGGTCTCACTGCAACCACTGGTGACCACCAAATAACTCTTTTCTATGTTAGTAGAAGAATGCTATATGTATATATTTATATTTCAGGCCTTTCATTTACTAATGTAATTAGTTTATGAATGTCGGATGGTCTGCATGTTTCTTCCATGTTACCGTTTTTTAAATTTTCAAATATCAAAGCAAAAATGACAGATTATGTTTGATTTGTGAAATATCAAATTAGTATGTTTCAAATGACAATCAACTGTTGCCTCGCTACCACCAACCGATTTGAAATTATGAACCGGTAGTTACCAAATGACAGAGGCCGGCGAGAATAGTGAATCAGTCGGACCGTCGCCATATGATTTAACGTGTTCGAATTTTAGTTGGTGGCGATGGGTGGTGCAGTGAGACTGCAGCCTTAGTTATACACTTTCTCAAAAAGTTAATAATTAATTTGCCAAACTGATAATTTACTACAAAGTTGAGACAAAAGTTGACAATTTATATATTAGACAGTTCATATTAGACCGCCCTGTCAGTGTAACATAGTTAATCATTGATTTATAAAATAATACACAGTTCATATTATAAATTTTGTAGAAAACAAACTAACAGTTTATATATAAGACAGTTACTTTGTGAAATAGTTAACAATTGCTTCTCAAATTGACAGTTCATCTGATAAACACATGTAAGAAATTTGTTAGACAGTTGACAATTGGTTTATCAATCAAGAGTGATAATTGACGTGTTATAATGCAAAATATTCAAAATCATAGTTGTCAAAATTGTAAAACAATATTTACATTCCTTATATTGACAGATTTTTCAATATTAACATTTCCAGTTTATATGTCAGATAGCGTATATGACAGTTTTGTGTCAAATTGACAGTTCATACGACAAGTTTGTAAAACAGTTAACAGTTGCTTTAGTTATTTGTCTCTTCCCGCTTCCCAGTTTTCTACGCAGGACCTTCATACTTTTGTTGTTTTCTATGGTTTGTTGAATTTTATCTTTATTATGTGATCTTATGTCGCGCCTTATTGCCTTCGATATCTGTTTATTTATCTCTCGTAGTTCTTCGATGGAGGTTGTCTCTTCACTTCTCATGATTCTTCTACTTTGCATCAGCTGTAATGTGTCTTGGCTGAGTTTTTCTTCTTGTTTTGTTCTAGGGCAGCATGCACTTTGACTTTCTATTATGGCATTTGTTATTCGGTCATTTAGGTTGTTGGTGTTTTCATTTTCGTCCACGTTTCCACTCGTCAACCGGTCTGCGATGCACTGTTGGTATTCCTCTACATCTAGTGGGATGTTCCATTGTTGGTTGGTTGTCTTTTTAAACATTTTGTATCTTTCTTTCTTTATATCAATGGTTATTTTTGATCGCACCATTCTATGGTCGCTCCCAGTATCAAATCTATTTAATACCGTTACGTCCTTGATTATATGTTTTTTATCCGTTATTACAAAGTCTATTTAATTTCTTGTGCGGCCGTCTGGACTTTCCCAGGTCCATCTTCGATTTAGTTTTTTATAGAAGAAGCTGTTCATTTGAAATAGGTTGTTTTGTAGTAGGAAGCCCAACAACGTCTCACCTCGGTTATTCCTGCCTTCCAGTCCGAAGTTTCCTAAAAAAATTTCCGTATCGTCCAATTTTGACGTTGAAGTCTCCGCATACAATGGTGAATTGGACTGGTTGCTCTCTTAGATATATCGTCGTAGAAGATGTCTACTTCCTCATCACTGTAGTTGGTCGTCGGTGCATAGATTTGTACAATTTTTATGTGGTATCTTGCATTTAGTTTCAGGACCAGGCTAGTCACTCTAGGGGAGATTTTCTTTAGGGAAATTATATTCTTGCTGTGACGTTTATGTATTATAAAACCGGTTCCACCATTGGAATTGTCGTCGTTTCCCGCATAATATAGGCTATGCCCAGATTTTAGTTTTATTAGTTGCTCTCCCCGTCTTCTAATCTCGCTGAGACCAACAACATCCCATTTTATCTGATCTAATTCTCGCTCGAGTTCGGTGAGTCTTTCCTCTGATTGTAGCAATCGTGTGTTGTAGGTTGCGATATACATGTGTATATTCTGCTTCTTTGTTGAGTAGGTTTTCTGCTTCATTAGATGTTTGTCCCCCCCCAGAATCCGTGGGACAGAATGATTGGTTATCATTGCGGAATTGTGGAGATATTCTCCTATCCGCCTGGGGTACTTGCTTCTTTACATCTATCATTTTCATGGGTAAAAATAAGGGGTTTTTTGCCGTAAAACACCACGCTGGCAAGACGGGTTGGCGAGTTTGGTTTTCGGCCGCCCATTCTGAATCAGACGCCGTTTGCAGCCGCCCATTCTGGATCAGACGCTGCTGTTGTTGTTAGTTTTGGTCCGCCCCGGGTATTTAATTTCCCCGGTACCACCCATATCTGGGAGGCTTTCCCCTATCCGCCACCTGGGGAGGCGCCCGATGGGGGACTAGCAACCCCTCACGGGATTTTTGCATATGTAATAATTAAAATTAATAAATTATTAATAAAAACAAAAAACATCCTTTAAAAATTGCATTTTTTGCACAGATTCGCTTTGAAAATGCATTTACAGATCAAATGACTTGCGTTTAATGCTTCAAATTCATCAAAAAATAATAAAAGTAAAGAAAAAATTGCTTAAATTTAACAATTTTTTCTACAATTAAACGCTTAGTAAGTAATTCAATTGTTAAAAATACGTTTAGAAACATGGGTTTACTGCACAAAAATACTTTAAATGCGCATTTACAACTTAAATATTACACATTTTATCCTTGATAACAGAAAAAACAATAACAATGACAAAGTGTGTGATCTGTTCTGACGAAATATTGAGAGAACCCTCTATTACAAAGTGCATAACCTGTAACAATGTGTGCCATAGAGGTTGCTTAAGCAGTAAGAAAAATAAAAACTGAACAATTCTGACTGATGGAAGTTTTAATTGCTGTGGAGTTACTTCTAATATTACTAACCTCAATAAGGATGAAAATAATGACGAAATAAGGTATTTAAAATTACTTTTATTAAGCAAAGATGATATTATTGAAGGGCAAAAAGACTTAATCATCTCTTTAAAAAGGCAAATTGACTTAATTAATAGACTAATTACAGTAAACACAAATAATAATATTTCGACATCTATAGTAAAAGACATGAATTATACAATAGAAAATCATAGTTTAACCGTTAAAGAACAGATGGAGACAAATGTACCACAAAGTCAATTGATTGAAAATCAAAAAGTAACGAATGTGAAGGTAGATAAGCCAGCTAACAAAAATACTCAAATAGGTAAAGAAATATGCCCGGAAAAAAAATCCGCAAGCGACATAGAAAATGGATATACACTGGTGACATATAAACAGAAGAAAAAAAACAATAACAACAATAAAGCCGTACAAGGACTAGCTGCAAATAGCACAATTTTAAGCGGCGCTAATAAATTAGCACATTTCCACGTCTTCCGCTTAAAACCGAACACGACGAAAGAAGAATTATGCACCTACGTAAAATCAAAAAATATAGAAAATCCACTATGTGAAGAATTAACTGCAAAACGTCCTAATGAATATGCGTCATTTAAATTGTCAGTTCCTATAGAACATCGAGACTTGGTTATTAATCCCAACTTCTGGCCACAAGGAGTCTTTATCAAGCGTTTTTTTCACAGCAGACCGAAGGAGAAAGAATTGAAGTAAGAAAACAACAATCAACCACCTTAAATCTATTGGCAATTAACACCCAATCCATTAAAAATAAATTGATTGAGTTTGAAGCTTTTATAAGACACGAAAATATTGAATACGATGCATTCTGCATGAGTGAACACTGGCTTAATAAATCAGAAGCTGAAATGTTTAAGGTATGTAATTTGGAAGCAGTGTCTTATTATGTGCGTTCTAATTATAAACGTGGTGGGGCTATTATTCTAGCACAACCCTATTTTATATGTTCTAAATTAGATCAAATAAACGCACTATCTGTTGAAAAAGTATGCGAGATATCAGCTACATTTGTAAGAAATTTTAATTTAATTTTAATATGTTTGTACCGTGTCCCTCTCACTGATTTTAACGTTTTTATTGAAATTTTAAATAACTTATTAATTAGAACACACGCGTTGAATGCGCACATTATAATTAGTGGCGATTTCAATGTAAGATTTCTTACAAATGATAGCAAAGCAACTGAAGTATGTGATATTATGCAGAGTTTTGGGCTAGTCTCTACTGTTAATTTTCCAACAAGAAAACTAAATAGTATAGACAATGTTTTTAGCAATATTAGCATTCTATTGACATCACAAGTAGACACGGGATTGTCGGATCATTTTGCTATCGGTATACAGGTAAAATTGCAAACAAATACACCTGAGATTGTTCAAACTAAAATTACTCGACCGATAACAGCAAAAGGTAAATTTTATTTTTATAACAAACTTCGTGAAGTCAATTGGGATTTTACGAAGGCAGCTGATATTGAAATAAATGAAAAATTTAATATATTTATGGACAACTTTTTAATTGCTTTTCATGAATCATTTCCAAGCAGATGCAACCTAGGAAAACCATCAAAAAAAGAAATCATTTGGTACAATGATAAATTACGTCAAATGCGTGATTTGTTAAATTTAATACGGGACGATCTTAAAATGACAGAAAATCCGAATACAAAACAGTATTACAATGTAGTCAAATCTCTATACAAATCGGCTTTAAAAGAAGCTAAAATGAAAGCATATAGTGACTACGTTTCAGATTGTAGCAATAAGCCGAAAGCTTTGTGGAATCTAGTCAACTCGAATCGTCCTTCTAACTGTGATAAAAAATGTGATAATATAAAATGTGATGTTAAACCTAATGATTTTAATGTGTTTTTTGTAAATGTTGCTGCAAATATTGTTAATACATTACCACCGTCGAATAGAGATCCAATACACTTAATGAATCGTATGCCTTCTCAACATATAACTTTTTCATTCAAATCTGTTAGTTGTATGGATGTTAGATCAGCAATAAACTGTTTAACAAACAGCAAAAGTAAAGACTATTTTGGTATACCGGTTGCAGTAGTCAAATGCGTAAAAGATATAGTGATTGAACCATTAACAACTTTGTTCAATAACTGTATTAATATGGGATGTTTTCCGGATGTACTTAAGCTGTCCGTGGTAATACCTATATTTAAAAAAGGAGATGAAAACTTGCCTGACAATTATCGTCCTATTTCACTACTACCAATATTTGCAAAGGTTTTTGAAAAAGTGTTGAAAAATCAAATTTCTCAATATTTTGAAGAAAATAACATTATCTCGAAGTGTCAATACGGATTTCGTAAAGGTATGTCTACAACAGGAGCCGTGTTAGACTTCATAGAAGAAACTATTGATTGTTTTGAAAAAGGTCTCTATTCGATGGGTACTTTTTTAGATTTAAGCAAAGCATTTGACTCGGTGTCGCACAGTATTATGTTACGAAAGCTGTATTCTTACAACTTTATGCCATTAAGCTGCAGATTATTAATATCTTATCTGTCTAATAGAAAACAGTGTGTAAAAATCAATGACGAAGTATCAGACTTTCAAGATGTTTTGCACGGGGTACCACAGGGCTCCATATTAGGTCCTTTATTATTTTTAATCTACGTCAATGATTTTCCATATCACATTGAAGAGGGAAAAGTCGTGCTCTTTGCTGATGACACGACTATATCAGTAAAAGATAAAAATCCGATCACAGCATCACAAAAGGCTAAAGATGCAGAAGTAAATGCTAAAGAGTGGTTTACTGCAAATAAACTTTGTTTAAATGTTAGTAAGACTATATCAATGGCGTTTACTAATAAGAAAGTCGATGAAAAATTATTGCATACTACTTCATCAAAATTTTTAGGTTTTTATCTTGATAGAGAGTTAAATTGGCATCAACATGGGAATTACGTGGCTAACATTTTAAGTAAGCATGTATTCTTACTTTTCAATCTTGCTGCTTTCATAAACTCTACAGCTGTGAGAACTGCTTATTTTGGTTTGTGTCAGCCGTATTTGCAATACGGTCTTATAATATGGGGACATTCTGCAATACGGCATAGACTTTTTGCTCTGCAAAGAAGAGCTGTAAGAATTGTCGCTAGTGTGGGATACCGAGAAAACTGCAAAGATAGCTTTAAAAAACTGGAAATTTTAACTCTACCATGTTTATATATATTGGAATGCTTGTTGTATGTTCACAAAAACAAAAATTACTTTACTGCAAATTATCAAATGCACGCATATGATACCAGACATAAAAACGATTTGAGAGCCCAAACAAATCGACTTTGCAAATCCCAAACAGGTACACGCTTTTACGGTTTAAAGTTTTTCAATTTATTACCAATCCATGTTAGAAATTTGTCTTATAAAAACTTCAAACAAAAAGTGAAAAAATGTCTTATATCAAAATCTTATTATAGCTGGGATGAGTTTTTATTGGACGATTTAAGAATGTATGTTTGGTAATTTTATATATGTAACTGTATAGTAATTATTATAATTATTATACTGTTTTTTAGCTATTTTGTAATGAAATAATTATTTTTTATTTTTTATTTTTATGTTATTTTATATTATTATTGTCTATGACGAGTGTAATAAAATGTATTTTTTAAACAACACAATAAACTTGAACTTGAACTTGAAACTCAACAAAAATCAATAAAGCTGTTAAAAAAGTGTGTTGTATTGCAATACACAACACCTGTGAAAGTAAAAAACTGATGACGTCCTAACAGCCAAAACCGGTCTTAATAAATAAAATTAAAAAATCAGCATACTAAAGTATACACAATTTATTTAAATTACTTAACCTTAAATATTTAATTGGGTCAAATCTAAAAAGACTTGCAACGTTTCCAAAATAAACGTGGTTTGATTGCGGTTTCTTTCTTTCTTTTCTTTTTTTATTTCGCGTTTTACAGCTATTTTACATCGCCCCAGAAGTCTTACGACTTGTTTGAAGGAGGTTGATGGGACCAACGGCTTATTAAGTAACTTCCGAATCACCCCGGTGGATAAAGAGCAAAGTTATTATTTTAGTCATATTCGGGGAACAAACCCGGGACTGTTAGCGTGGTACACTAACGCTCTATAACTGAGCTATCTCACCGTTTGCTGCTAGAACCAATCTAGGATTTCCAGTAGTTGTGTTTTAGCTGTCTAAACACGTTGTTTATTGGTGTTTCAGTTGTAAGACTGAAGAATGTGTGCACGTATACTCAAAAGCAGTCGATGTAACCTTGTGTTGTGTATGTTGCTTCTCAGCAGACAAATGCGCACGATCATAGCTTTATTATTAAAATTGGCATCTAAACTTCGTCTATGTTCTAGTAGACAACGGCCTCTGATGGGTCTAAAATTTAAAAAATCTCTCTTAAAAGTTTCAGTCCTACATCTCTGAACTGTCAGTAAATATTTGTCGGAATTACTAGCAAGCCTTGTACTACTGAACATACATCTATTTAGAAATCCTATATACTTTCAAATCTATGTCAACAACATAGTCATTTCAGAAAAGATAATGTAAAATTGTAACCCTTAGAAGACAAATAGAAAAAAATTTAGTCAATATTTGATAATGATAATACATCAGATTTTGATTTTACAGTAAAGTGTTAAGTACTCTATTCAGATCTTGTTTTAAAGTCTTCGTTTATAGATGCTACAGATTATAATCTAGAAATTTTAAGACGTTCTGCCACATTTGTCAAAATGGTCTTTGAAAAGTATAAAGTATAAAAGGTGCTATCATCTGCAAAACTATGAATAAAAGTCCAGTCAAATATGCTCATAAATTGATCTCACCTCTAGCGGCAATGACCAAAAACAGAGTTGGTTAGTTTTTTGTTAATACTTTGAGATTTGTAGGTCAGAGGTAAAAATTGATTATATACATAATGAAAGCTGATAAAATTTACAATAAAAATGATTATATACATTTTTTTGTATTCCCAACGGTTACATAGTTATAAGGCGCTAAAGAATAGAAAAAAAATTGTATTGTTACAAGCCAAAGAGCTGATCTTTTTTGTTTGCTGCAACGCTTTTTTTTTTCTGTACACATTTTTACCCCCTTTTCCTTTTCTCCGTCCAGTTTTTAGTTTTCCCCCTTTTCCCCAACTATCTTCCATTCCTTCCACATAGCGTTGACGTTCCAGGACAGGGCAATTCCGATAGATCTGGAAAGTTGAGAAGCTTATCTAGCGGCAAAGTTTAGGTTTTAGCGGGCAGGGGATTTTCAAAAGATTTTTTTTTTAATTATTTTTTCTCTGTTCCGTAAAGTAATTACAATTTTGTTTGCTTTTTTGTTTTGTTGTTGTTTTGTTTTGTTCTTTTGGTTTTAAAAAATCCATTAAAAGTAACTTATTTTTAGCAATTATGTGTTATATTTCACTCTAGGGCAAGCAATCCAGTTTTTTTTAATTTTTGCAATCAAAAGTACTATGTTTCAGGAGTATCATATTCAAATTTCAAGTATCCAGGTGTAGCGAAATCAAAAATATCACATTTTTAATAAAATGGTAATTTTTTAATTTTCCGCGAAAAAATTTGAAAACCAACGATAGGATCGTATTCTACGGAATATTTCCTATAAGATACACTCTTTTGAATATGATTTTTGACTATTTTCTGTTTATTTACAGCACACATATTGAAAGAAGACAAAATATTCCTAAACAATTAAAATGGCCGCCATTTACACTTAGGAATCGTCATATTTTGCTACCCCAAAAATGTGTCCAAAATCGGAGATATCGATATGGAGACGATTGTCCAAATTTCCGTGAAATTACCCATATATCAATGTTAAATGTTTTACAGTTTCAAATTGCTCTTTAATTTTCTTATTAAAGAAAATATCTGGTTTTAAAGTGAACGTTTTTACAATATAAATTATACAGTAAAACGGAAAGTCTACAATATTTAAAGAAAAATTATTGTCACATTTACTATAGTTTGGATGGAGTTGAATGCTGTTGGAGCATGTGCAATGTAGTGCAAGACAAAAAAATCAAAATAAAAATTATTGTACAAATTTTGTAAGGTTAAGTGGCATATTTGCAATTTACAAGTAGAAATAAAGTTTATTTATTATTATTATTATTTGACAACGTTTTCGGTATCTCACAAGGCTCTTAGATGTATTAATTATTTTTTTTAAATGTTACTTACAACTTCTATAAGGTCTTGGACATTTGTCAAATATTTTACAAGATTTCAAAATAGATTTCAATTTTTTATCATATTTAACAACATTCTGAAGTTGCCTCCGCATGTTTTTTTATAAGGTAGATTACCAGCTATCTCTCCATTTTTAAGATAGTCTTCCATGTAGGTTGCCTTCTATTATGATTTTCAAAAGTCTGTTATTGTCCATCCGTTTTACATGACTGTAATAGGCTAAGATAAAGCAGCAGAGACGACTCTGATCGGTCATCCTGATGTTAATTTGTAAACAAGTAGAGAAGCAGGGTTTGAAGAAAGAACTTTAGTAGATCGTGCTCTGCGGCGTTCTGGAAGAGCTTAAATTAACATTGAAGTACAATTCTTGTCAAGTTTTTCTGTTATCGTCCCAACAAATCCAAAAATGTCATGTACAACTAATATGGCTTTCATCCAGTATCAAGGCTAGATTTTTGCTATAACCATAACACTTTTGGTTTTATTGAGACGCCCAAAACACAGTAACAGTTGACAACAAAAAAACTTGACAAAAATAGCAATCAAAATTTTAACCTCAATTTAAATTCCGCCCCAACACAGCAAACGCTCTTACAAATTGACAGCAAAAAATCGATCCACGTTGTCTCTGCTGCCTTACCTTAGACTATATGTCCTGTATATTGCATTGCTCTCTGATGTCTGTGTTTTTTACTTTGTCTCTTCTTGTTTTTTCTACTATTGTTCTTAGTGTTTCCATCTCGACAATCCTTAGCATGTTTTTTGTCTTATTTGTGTCTTTGTGTACTTTTGTGCTAATAAATGTTTTATAGATTCTAAATTTGTTATCTGAGCGCATATACAGGTTTGGCCATCTTGTAGGCATTCTGATAATTAGTTAATTTGACATCTTAGATATTTAGTTGGGTCTTAAGCGCTTAATATATCCACCTCCAAACATCTGAATTGCGTCACTTGTATTTTCTACCACAAGCTGGCATCTGATCAATAGCAATTGTCCTGCGTTTGGTTTGGTTAGTAGAAATGTTCATATTGAGTTGATAACTTAAAAAAATTAAAAGAACTAACTTTGTAAATCTTTTTCTAATTTAGCAATAATTGCTGCATTGTCCGCATAGCACGTCATTCCAATTCTTTTGTTACCCATTCTATATCTAAAATTAAAAAATGTTCCTAATAGGAAGTTAAATTAGAAAAGCTGACACTATGTTTGATTCTTCCTGAAGTTGCGATGTTTTTAGTCACAACATAAAAATACCTTTGGATTTTAACTAGTAGAACCACCCTCACATTGAAGACTAGATTTAAGCAGTCTGTAAACATTAACCTAAAACATTTGTAGCTTATAAGTTTCGGTCCTACATCTCGGAACTGTCAGTAAATATTTGTTAAAACTCCTAACAAACCTTGTACTACAAGTAAATATTTGTTTGAACAATATCTACAAAATATCTATAAAAAATGTAAAGATTAGCATTTTGTTGTTGGTGTTTAGGTTATGGATTATAGATTATGAATTATAGATTATCTTTGTTATATTAGCCGGTTCATTATTTTTTGTTGTTGTCTCTTTTTATTTGTTTGATTTTGAATATTGCGTCGGTTATTAATTACCCTCTTCTAAAACCCAGTTGTTCTTCAGCATTTGCAAAATCTAGAAACGCAAATAGTTTCTAGATTTTGTTAAACAGTTGCAAGTTGTTTTGTAAGTTTTGAGCTTCCGCATTTTAAAAGTTTGTTGGTGATTTTTTGTTTTGCTTTTACCTTTTCTTCGTTGATTGTAGCGTTTATGTCTGTTTCATATTTTTCATGTCGAGTGTTTCTTTATTTATTACTATTTTTGAAAGACTTTAAATAGACTGAGAATGAGTTTAGCAAAAAATTAGTAGATTTAGACAGCTTTGAGACGCTTTGGAGAACATTAAAAATATGAAAAGCTTCTAAAAATATTTTAGTTAAAAATGCCTAAGAACACTAAGAAGTAAAACAGAATTTGCCAGTAAAACAAAAAACTAAAGCAACTATAGACTACAAGACAACTAAAAGCTCTTGAATACATTTGATTAGTCTTTCTAAAAAAATTCTGGAAATTTGTATGGATTTTAAGTGGCTGTTCAACATCAGATCGTAATTTCAATACGGATCCGACCCGAAGACTGCATGTTGGTCACGCCTAAACTAGAGCAAAAGGTTCAACTTTTCTTGACAAATAAATAACCAATTAGACAATAAAATACTTGTTATAACAAATATCCAGATATTGATATATCTAGTTACAATTATGCTGACAAACTGATTTGATTAATTCACAAATATGAAGCAGGCAATTAGACAATTTAAGAAAAGGTTAAATTCTAATGTCATGTTGTTAACAATTCTAGATTCTTGGAATATGTCGTTAACCTATTACAAAGAATTACATACTTCTTATGTACATACAAGATAATGGGTTTTTCCCTATAATTATAATTTCTTCCAGGTGCTTAATCGAAACTCAAAGTAATGCAGATTTTATAAAAACACGTAATATTAATACATAAATTTAATAAACCCAGATTGTTAGAATTTGTATTCTTTAACTAAATTTAAATAACTTACCTCTATAATTATTTTATAGAAATGGAAGACAAAATTTATAAATTTCCAGTGAGCACAAATCTCGACTTTAATTTGATAGTTTCAAACAGTTCATCTGTTAAGACTTTAATGAATTCTCAAATAATAGAATGATGCAGAACCTATAAAATTGAATAAATGATACCACTTTTGGATCAAATTTTTCAATATGGCTGCGTAGATACATATTGAAAAAGAAAATTGAGACGCATTGTATTTCAAGAAGAGAGAGGGATTTAATAAATAAAAATAAGAAATTCTTGCATGCCAATGTGAATAACGAATATATTTAAATAAAATAGTGTGCAGGTGTTGAATATCCAATAAAATATAACAAATGATTCATAGATTCATATAAATAACAAATGAATTTAATTCACACGTTGATTGATTTATGTATACATTTACTTGACAGGCAAACTGCACATTATTTACAAACGAAATACTAACAAGGAGTGAATATATCAATATTAATACGGGCTGGATGGATACAAAAAAATATGCAGTTTTTATCATTTCTACTTTGTTGTAAATACACAAGGCCATTTAAGATTATAATAAAAATGTGATATTCATCCGTTTCGCGATTTTTAACACCGAGCTGAATCCGAAGTGGTCACCTTGTCAATGTAAACTTTATTACGCAACATTTACATAATTCGAGGGTATGCATACGAAATCTATTTTGGACACCATTGATCAGATCATCAGTTATTCAAAGGATGATCCGATTTTGCACCTACTTATAAATCAATTCTTCCGGATTCATAAATTTTAACTCAATAATAAATTTTCGGTTATTTTAAATATATTATTTTAAAAAACAAATTATTTGCGTGAGCTTAATCACGTAGGTTGTAAAATAAAATTTGCATTTATTTTTGATGCGCTTATGGATTTTCAAGTAAGGCCTAAATTCTTCGAACAGATTAATTTCAGGGATATATTGCGTGTGCTCTCCCATTGGTGCATTACATATGAAAGATATACGATCTAGACATATCAATGAGTTCCGCCTCATCGAAACAAATCACGGATCGCACGGATAACGTTAAAAAATCAGCCTGCCATCGTTTATTTTAATGAATGTGAACACGAAATGAATTTTTAATAAACACATAGAACACATCCTCATTGGGTGTGTACTGGGGTTGTTCCATTGGTGGGGGTTAGATTTCACAATATAAAAAAGATTCCATTTATGGTATTATTCAGTAAACTCACAATAGTTACAGAACTACCACTTACCTACCACAAGATGAAAATGTTAGTATTGTGCCTGTGTCTATCTCTCATTGGGATTATTAGTGCGCAACCTTATGGTAAGTAAAATATCAATTAATACTAACATAAATACAACCAAATATTTTAGGGTATCGCCCTAGAAGGTCCTATCCTCATCAAACTATGATGTTTGGTGGGTTTTATGGACATCCAAGTTATATGCCTCAAGGTGCCATGAGTGGTTTTGCAAATGGGGATACAGTAATGTCAAATAGTTTTGCTGGTAATGAACATCCATACATGACTATTCCCGGAGATGAAACAACAAATGATGATGCCAATGTACAATCACCGGATTTAACAGAAACTACAGATGATGAGGCAGCTGTTGAGGAAGAAGAAGATGAAGTTGCACCAGTTTCTACGACAACTGTCAAGCCTAAAAAACGCATCCCAAAACGCAAACTTAAACCAACTCATCCACCAAAAGTAGATAATGATGATGATGAAGAAGAAGAAGAACAAGGATGGCCATTAAATTCCCACAGAAGTGTACCTTCATACAATGCTTTCTTTCCCATAATGTTTGGAGGTGGACGTGGAGGAAATACTCGTTCCGGAGAAAATGATGGTAATTACCCTGGATATGCAACTGCTATTGCCAACAGTTTTAGCACAGGGAAGGGTGGAGTAGCAAGCAGTCATGCTACAGCTTATGGTGATCCATACCTTAGTATGTTGCTTAGGAATGGTGGCGGAGTCAAAAGGAAACATACTAACAACAATCAAGATTAACATAAGCAAAGCCATTACTTTATAATTTAATTTTAAGATCCAATGTATATGGAATGTTATTATAAAATAAATTTAGATTTTAATTGTACATTTTTGTATAACTTATTTTATTATGTTTAGAAAAATACCTACACCAGAATTCTAATAATGAACTTGAAGTTCGTTTATTGCTCTAAATAAGGTCATTTTTTTAACTTTTTATATGAAAATTCATCTATCGCAAAGCTTGGTGAGTAATTTTTTTTTTTTAATAGCTTTTAGTTTTTATGGAAGAGTAATGCAGTGTATACAAGATCAATTACAAAACCAAATATTATATAATATTGATTGTTTCTTAGTTGAAATGCATTTCAAAAAGTCTGCATAATTTTTACCATTGTAAGATAAAAACTAAAACAAACTATATCCAAATCAAAAAACATTCTTCTTCTTCTTATCAAAAGCCTTGCGGCTTGTGGTAACAATCCGTAATTCCTAATCCCGCTGTTCCTATTAGACCGATGTCCAGCTGCCCTCCATCGCTTTGGCGGTCTACCAAGAAGTATGATATGTGTTTGTTCTTCCATAGTGGTCTGCACAGTGTGCCTGAGATTCTACCGCCTTGTTGGCCTGCTTCGTGACACCGTTTTTCAGATCTCCGTATGCGTTTATTTGAGCTCCCAGGTATTCAAATTGAGACACTTGTTTGATGATATGGTGCTGCACTACCACTTTGCATCTGATTGGTGATTTTACAATAACTAGGCTTTTAGTTTTGTTGGTGGCAACTTTTATATTGACAATGCTGCTTTGAATGTGTTTAGCAAATGTTGAAGTCAGTTTTTTGAATCTGCAACGATAATGACGTCGTCAGCGTAGCAGACGATTTTTACGACTGTCTTTCCTAGTTTGTACCCATGGGTTACTCTATCCAGACTTTCAATAATGTTGTTCATTAGCAACTGTTTAGTTGAGGGCTAAAACTGTCGCCCTGTCGTACTCCTGACTTAATTTTGATCTCTTCTTAGTTTAGTTTTTGCCTTAAGAGCTTTCAGCACGTCGGAAAGTCGCACACTATCAAACGCCTTTTCAAAGTCAACAAAGCAAAGTTAAGCAAATTTATTGAATTCCAATGCTTTTTCCGCAATTTGACAAACCACATAGATGACGTCTGTGGTTGAACGGTTTTTCCGGGATCCATGGTGTTCCTTTCGCACAAATACTTTTTAGGCAATATTGTCCGCCAAGAGTTCGGTAAATATCTTCATGAAGGTGTCAAGCAGAGAGATGCATCGGTAGTTATTTGGATCGTCTACTCTACATTTCTTATGTAATGCAATGCTTGTGCTCTGGTTCCAGTCTTGTGATCGAAAGAATCGTATTGAATAGATTTGCTAATTGTTCTGCAAGTGGTTGTCCTCCATTTTCAAAAGTTCGTTTCTGATGTTATTTAGGCTCTGTGCATTTCCGTTTTTAATAGTTTTCATTGCTGCTTCTACATTTTCTGTCGTGATATGTTCTAGTATTTGGGTATTATCAGTAGATATTAATAGTTTGCTCAGTTCGTTGTCTTCCTGTGAGTACAGTTGCATTATAAATTGACCCAATTTTCGCATTTCGATGGTGCTTATCTGTATTGTTTCATTGACCTTCTTTCTGAGACTCCTAAAAACCTTCCAAATCCTTTTGTAAGTACCATACAAATCACTTTCTATCTCTGGTAAATTCCTCAAAATGTTCTCTTTTGAAGGCAAAAATTCCAGTGGTTCTATTTCTTATCGCTATGTAACTTTCACAGTCATACGAGTCATTCGTTACTTCACGTGTAAACAATGCTTTTGATTTTCTTTTAAAGATAAAAGCAAAACCTGTTCAGCAACAGCATGCCGGAATCGCAAAAACGGAGCAAGAATAGTGAAAGGACCATTAGGAATACTCTCAAAAGCATTGCATCAATTAGCAAAATTACCAAAAAAATACCCCGATTGCTACCTCAACTTTGTTGTAGCAAAAATTATCAAAACTACCATTTTGACCAGGATTGATAAACTGAAAAAAATTCTCCTTTAATGAAGATTTTCTAAAAATCACAGTAACCAGAAACAATCTGTTGAAGGGTAATAAACTTCGAATTATTGACCAATCCAAAAAGGGTAATGACAGATACCGGAACCACAGTTGGAACCGGCAACCTTTCTAAATAATCAAGCAAGTAGTCAATTCAAAACCCGATCCCAAGGAGATGCGACTAGTCTTGCTTATGGACAATGGCTTAGGAGAAAGTGGTAAACTCAGAAGACAAATAACACCTAAGTTTTTCCACAATAACTCTCTAGACTTTGTACTTTCCTAAAAAAGATATAAACAAACCGGAAACGACAAAGCCATGAATAAAAATCCATCGCCAATCTCTAAGGAACAGTAACTATAAATTCAACGTTAAACATCGTGCAAACCAATTTACATCACCGTAAAGCAGCCCTCAGTGCGCATATAGTCAAGCAAAATATTGATATCGCCCATAGATTCACAAAAAACAGATAAAAGGGTTAAGCAGATGATTGATAGCAGCCCAACCCTCATGCAAACTAATACATGCATTATAGCAAAACAATTACTTAACCTAATACCGTTATGGAACTTATGTTTCAGAAATGATAGCCAAGATAGTGGTGATAGTAGGAAACCAAGAAAAATATAATTCTCGGATCTAGGTATCTTCGCTACAACCAGCAGAAGCTTCCTCCACCTGCAGAGTTATTGCAGCTGACAAACAATTCTTAGTAGCAATGCCAATGCTCACCACGTAACCTGGTGAGCAAGGACAACTTAAGAGGTAAGAAACTCCTAGAATTTATAGTAAAATATAATCTCAATATTATGAACAAAAGTAATGCGCCTTATCGACCTGGCTGAAAGTGATACGTGTTGCTTGTTTTAAAATAAATCAACTCAAAAAACTACCAACAAAATTACTTGGTGGATCAAAGAGCTTGACAAAGCAAGAGCAAACACTAGAAATCTGTTCAACAAAACCCAAAAAAATTGTGACTGAGCCACATTTAGAACCAGTATCACAACATATAATAATGCCATAAAAAAATCAAAAAAGAATCGTGAAGGAAATACTATGACGACGTTCAAAACAGTCCCACATGCTTCCGCCTCCAAAAAGCTTTAAGTAAAGACCGTACTAGAAACATTCCTGCAAACCACCAAAAACGGAAAATACACAGAATCGGCCGAGAACACTCTGCAAGAAAATCTATTCCATCATGACGCTACAGTTTTGCATTTCGGAAATAATCTCTCAGCAAAGATCCTTACAGCTTAACACTTTCACACATACAAAACAGCTAGAAAGTATACCTAAATCTTACAGACCAATCAGCTTGACATCCTTTATACAAAAACTATTAGAAAAATAGTTGACAAATCCATACGGGACAAAGCACTAAAAGCTCGACAAGCACTAATCAGCAAGTGCAAAAACACCATCCAATGCAAAGAAATAACTTTGGTCCAACAATGGGTCAACTCTATTCTCAAGAACCATGACATTATATAGAGAGACTGTAGAAGTTAAGTTAAAATAGCCGGTGTGTGCCCAAAAAATAGATTATCAAGCAAAATTGTACCGTTCGGAAGACTGCGGAACACTACAGGCCAAGAACACCTGAGAATGTATGAAGCTACAACCCCGATGACAGAGGAAGTAAAATATCTGGGTCTCACGCTTAACACCAATCTAAACTCCCACACATAAACCTGAATAATATAGCTCAAGACCATTCGGGTGCTCTTTGCAATCAAAACAATGGTCGGACGCACATGGAAACTCACACCTATTTGACTATATGGCTATATATGGTTGTAATTAGACCCATTGTTACATATAAAGTGCTTGTATAGAGAAAAAAATTAAACTGTCATCGAGTAGTGGACCAAAGACACATTTACTGAAGCAGAACCTGCTTCCGGAGTCTCATATAATACCGGAAAAATACACCACCCACCTACCGACTGCGCCAATTTCCAAACATTTTTATCAAAAAAGATACCAAAGACAATTTGCCTAATATAACATTTGCTTTTTGCTTCTTATTAACTGCCTGTTTTGCCTGAATTGAAAACAAGTACTTTTGTTTTGGTTTAAGAACAAAAAACGGAACAAATTTTTTGATAAATTTTAAAATTTTTTGCTGAAATATGTAGAACCTTAAAAAATAAACAATGAGTATCAAAATCAAAATGATTAAAAAAATCTTTCATTTTTACTATGTTCATCTTAAAATAATGGTAGATGAACATGCCAAGATCACTGCAAAAAAACCGACGTAAAGAGTATTATTACGTGCTCACTATAGAACCAAGACACAATAATCAAACTTAACAAAAAGTATTTTGTGCTACCCAAAGTATAAACAAAATTGCTCACCTACCATTTGTGCAATTTTGGTGCAAATGCCAAACATACCAGAAAAATTACTGGTTTTAGCCAATATTATTTTGGTACTTAAACAAACTGCATCAAACATAATATCCATCAAAAACAAAACATTTCAGCTACCAATTGCGCATTCAACAAATAAGTGGAAGATCATCATTATGATGAACTTCGCCTTTTTTTGTAAAATTACAAAAATAAAGACGATTATTATTATTATTATTATAATTTAAAAAAAAATTTGCTTGAAGAAACCAGAAAAACAAAACATTTCACCTACCGACCGCTCCATTTTGATTTCTATGCCAAACACAATCAACAAACAAATAAAAAAATGTCAGCTTGAAATTACCAGAACAGAACACTGACTTAAGACATAACTTCTGATTAATAAATACCAGCAATAAATTTAAATTAAGTTTCCATTTACTATCTTCTATATTTTATTCATATAACAAATTAAAAAAACATACCTCTTCGGTATATTGTCTTCAGCTAACATAATGCGAGTATATAACCAAACTATAGCAGATATGATGTTCATAAAATACTGAACTGAACATCAAAAGTCAAACGTTCCATATCCTAATGAACCGAAACAGTGTAGCGACTAATCACAGTATCAAGTAAGATGTGTTGATCAAAACCAGAAGCGACAGTAGCAGAAACCTACTACGTCAGTGTTAACAACGTTATGTAAATGTGTCTATTTGCATTCCACCTTTAAGCCACCTTTGCGCTAAAGTGCTCCCAATATTCGACTACGACTCTTAACCTCAAATAATAAACCAACAACAAAATCTAACCATCATTGAAGTTAGTAAGTTTAAATTTTTGACTTATTAGTCTAAAGAGACTATTAATGCCTATACTACAGAGCCAAGAAGGAAAATGTTATATACGGTATATAGAGTGTTAACGTAGCATGCTAACAGTCAGCGGTTCGTTCCCAGAATATGACTAAAGTAAACTTGTTCTTTACCCACCGGAGTGCTTCGAACTAATAAACCGTTGGTCCCATCAACCCTCTTCAAACAAGTCGGAAGACTTATGAGCGATGTAAAATAGCTGTAAAACGCGCAATAAAAAAGATACGACAATGCCAAAATGGCATAAACAATATTTCGATGAAGCTATAGGATCAATTTCATATGACACCTTCATCAACACACGCAACCTTATACTTTTAGGAATGTCGACTGGAAACCAGCTTGAGTTCATAGACACATTTTTTTAGGAGTACCAAGAAACGGTCTCATTTTGTGATGATTTCCCCAGAAGGCAACAATAGTGCAAAAAACCAAACAATTCACAACCTTGACTGTCAACATAATTTTCTTCAAAAAAATCAAAGCTAATTGGAACACTAGGATCCAACACTGGCTTCAACTGGTACCTGGCCACACTCTTCTTACACAACTCTATTCAAAGCCGAACTAAATTAACTGCAATCTAGAGAAACTTGTAGAGCAAATAGTAAAATCATAGCTAAGCTTTTTGGGCAATACCACCCTCAAAGTTGTTTTTAAAAAACAAATATTTACATTACTTTGTAATTATTGGCGCACTGTTCCAAAACTAGCAAGTTTATAAATTTTGCTAATTTTTTAATAAACAATCCTAACTCAATATTCAATTCAAATACATTTTTGACCGTTTCAATTATTTGGCCACCGTGTGCGCCGCACAGAATGTACAATAGGTTGCGACGGCACTGATTGTCAAGACCGTATCTTCCCGGTCCATGTGTCTTACTCACTCTGTACACTCTTTATCAGTGAGAAACCGGTAGTCGCTTATATATCTTACGACGTAGGCCAGCCCTGCCTGTGTGTCTTGCACTCTCTGCACACCTCTATTAACGTCACTATCTCCTTTGGAAACTTTTAACACTAACCTAACTAACCTAAACCAGTGCCAAGACAGTGTGAGACGGCAAGACAAACACAACAGAGCCGCTCGGAAGACCAATGGAGAGATGAAAAGATAGCTAGGCATCAAAATCACAAGAACAAGACCCAGGCAAATAGTTTGGCCAACAGAAGCTATTAGACTTTCAAGAAGGAGCAGATTGTATCCTTTAAAGACTTTTAACTTTATCGCACTTTCCAAGAAACCGGTAACTGCCAATAGTTGCTTAAATATCTTATGTCGCAAGGCACACTCTGCACACCTCTATGACGGCACTGTCTCTTTTAGAGACTTTAACACTAACAAAACAGTACGAATTAGCCGACTAAAATTTGAAATAAACAAAAAAAAAATTTCCTTCTATCACATTATCCGAGAAAAATCGGTAACTGGTGCTAGTTGCTTATAGATCTTTGGGCATAAGTCCGCGGGCTTCTGTATCTTCCCGGCGTCATGATTATTCTGCACACGTTTAAGATTTAAAATAGATAAATAATCTTTTTATCGCACTATCCAAGAGAAACCGATGTTTTGGTGTAAGACCGCTGGCCTATATATCTTCGTGACCCGTTTGTCTTGCACACTCTACACGTCGTCCGAATTTACGAAGATTTAAAATAGACAAAAAATGAAAAAAATTCCCTTTTATCTCACTATCCATGAGAAACCGGTAACCGGCGCTAGTCTCTTATATATCTTACGATGTAAGGCCTCTGGCATCTGTATTCTCCCGCCTGTGTACACCTCTATACACTTTCTCTTTTGGAAGATTTGAAATAGGCAAAAAATAATAAAACTCCTATCACACTATCGGAGAGAAATCGGTAACTAGTGCTAGTCGCCTATATCTTCCCGGCCAGTGTGTCTTGCACACTCTACACACCTCTGTGTACGTCACAGTCTTCTTTAGAGACGATTAACTCAAGCAAAACATCTCGAATAATCCTACTATAATTTAAAATAGACAAACCAATAATTAAATCCCCCTTTATTCATTGCCCGAGAGAAAACGGTAACTGGCCTAAGATAGCAGGTCCCCGTAACTTCCCAACCCGTGTGTCTTCCAAACCTCTATGTACGTTACTGTTTTCTTTAAAGACTAACAAAACAGCACGAATAATCCTACCAAGATTTAAAATATACAACCAATTATCAATCTTCCTTTATCGCAGTATCTAAGAGAAACCGGTAACTGGCGCTAGTAGCTTATATGTCTTTTGGCGTCACAGTCTCCTTTGAAAACTTTTAACACTACCAAAACAGCACAAATAAATCTCCCTTTATCGTACTATCAGAAAGAAACCAGCAACTGGCGCTAGTTGCTTACATATCTTTGGCGCAAGGTCGCAGGCTTCTGTATCTTCCCGGCTCGAGTATCTTGCACACACTGCACACCTCTATATTTTTAACATTAACAAAACACAAATAATCGTACTAAAATTTAAAATAGAGTAACCAATAATAAAACCTCCCTTTGTCGCACTATCCGAAAGAAAGCGGTAACAGGGGGTGGTCGCTTTGTATATCTTTTAACGTTAGACCGCTGGCCTCTGTATCTTCCCCACCATCGTGTCTTGCACACTCTGCACACCGCTGTGTAACTCACTGTCTCCCTTGGAATCTTTTAACACTAAGAAAAAAACAGGAATAATCCTACTAAGATTTAAAATAGACAAACCAATAACAAAACTTAATGTGATTTTAGTTTTGATAATAGTTTATAAAGCAAACAAGTTTTTTTGGTCGCATTTGTTTTTGCACACCGGTTCTGCGGGCCCCCTTCATGGGGCCCCAGGCTCTCACCTCCACTGCCAGTACATAAATCCGCCACTAATTGGACAAATTGTATTATATTATTTTTAGAGTGTAAGAAACCAATTAATATGTATTGATTGCCAATCTTAAAGTATTGTACAATTAAAGATTACAAAATAAAATAATAAAAAGCTAACTAAAACATGTATTTATATATTATTTAGTTACACAATACATAAATATTACATTTATTAACAAAATATCACATATTGTGACACTTTATTTTACATTTCTCTTTAATTATTTTTTATATATATAAAAAACTGTTATTTTCTCTTAAAATCGGCTAAGTTTTATATGAAACACGTCTGTGAGCATATTATTTTAGTAGGCATTGTTTTCCTATTTTACATTAAAAAATTGTATATAAAACTCCCACATCTGTACAATAAATAAATAGAAAATATGCGTAAGAAAATTACTTTTTTTCTTTATTGTATAAAATCGTTTCATATATATATATTTGTATATAAACATTAATATAGCTTATAAATAGTGGAATTTTGATATTGAACAGTTCTCATCGTTTGTTTTCTTTTTTTATCGTAGGACTATAAATTCGTTGGAAAATAAAGCACAAAATATAAGAAATATTTTGTTTTTGCACCATAATTATTATTTACATTTTTTTTAAATATATGGATAAAACTTATGGCACACTTTAAAATAAAACAAAAGAAAAGCATGAAGCTGCTGTAAAATTGCCGGTGATGTGAGTAAGACAAAATGGCATATAAAATACAATTAGAATCATTGAGCCCCATTATAAAACTTAAAATTACAGAATGGTAACTACTGCTAATATAAAATATACATGAAATAAAAAAAAAATTCTTGAGAATTCATGTTAAATAAAATAATAAAATTATTTCCAATTATTTGATGTATTCCGAAGTTGATGTAAGAACATCAACATGGGTTCATTTACTGATAGTATGACTTCAATTGCTGTTGATGCCACTAAATTGTATGTCAAGATAAAATGTGTAAATATAAATCCCGAGGAATATTTCAAATAGAGTATTAAATTTAGTTAAAATTATTAAAAATGGTATTTACATTAAAGGTATTGAAATGTATCTATTTATATATATCACAGATCATCAATGCAGGGTTTTATCAGATCTAACTATAATTAGGCAGAAAAAGGCATATTAGAAGTAAATTCCCAGCTAACAAAAAATGCTTAAAAAACTATAAAATGAGGACCTAAACAAACAAAAAAATAATAATATTTAGTAGTACGGTAAAAATCATCCATAGAAAAATATGTACAAATATATTAAAAAAAAATCTAGCTGCCTAAAAATTAGGGTGGGTTATTGTATTTAATTTTCAGTGCGTGGTTTCGCCGTAATGGCATGAAGTTCCTCTTCTAATGGAGCTTGCTCATCAACAAAATTTATACTACCAGCCTTATACCAAACTATAACATCCACAAAGAAGGCACACAGTAAAATTGCACCGGTCGTGCCTGTAATTAAAATATAAATTATTTATCTCCACCTAAATATAAAAATATTTATGTTTATTACCGTGATAAAATTTCCTGAACGTGCTAGAATCGTAGAAATTGCAAGCGCCTTTTTCATCATGCACTTGCTTCCAATCCAAACACGCCGAATCAACCACGGCACCATACACTATAGGACATGGTACATTACCAAACAATCCTATAGCAAATTGAATCAATCCTAGAGCCATTGCTTTATCTCTAGGATCTACACATCGTAGTATAAGTAACATTGAACCTACTTCCGAAGTCGAATGAATAAAAACAAACACCGAGAATAATATGATATACCATATGAAATTGTTGCATGGTACATCGCAGTACCCGATACTAGCTTTACCATATCCATTATCACCATGCTCATCATAAATCGTCAAATTAGTATAGTCGGTCAAACAGGAACAATCAGAGTACTTAACAATTTTTCCATCGCGTTCTGTGAAGTTGCGACAGCCGGCATGGCATGCTGAATAATAGGTACGACCATCCTGTCCACAAATCGGAGCAAATTTATCGCCGTTACAGCTACACACCGTCGAGTTGCAAACTGGTTCCAGTTTTCCATGCCTAATACAAAAAAAATAAAATAAACAACAACATATCAGTACCTTCAAAAGGAGCTATATCAAAAAAAATGCGCTTATTTCCTACATAATTCCAATACCAACCAACATTTACAGTCTAGAAAACAAGACAGTATACAATTACAATTACGCGATTTTAATCGTAAAAAGTAGGCTGCTTTAATTAAACCTACAATTGCAATATAGAATTTAAAAAAAAACTTTTAACCAAATTTATATTACAAAATCACATGATCTACTTAGTTGCTACATATCTATTAACAGTACAATAACCTAATAACATTAAGCAACCAAATCAATGAATTGACCTTGTTTCCAAAAATAGATTAATAGTACGTTTAAGATGTGGTATACTCAATAATATTAGTTATCTATTCAGCGCAAGCAATCGTAATGTGTGGTAGATCATAATACAAATGTTAATAGTCCGTTTGAGTTGTGGTGGACCAATAATAAAAACAAATAAACGTGCATGATTAATCAAATGCAGTTGTTCGAGCGTATACTACACATCAACCATGAATTACAAAACAATAACATTTGTAATGAATTGTGAAACTAATATTTTTAGTCGGTCAGATTTAATGCTTATTTAAAGCTAAAGCTTTATATGAAATATTTAAAATCAATTTCTTAGCTAATATACAGATTTAATGTTTATTTTAAGGTAAAGCTCAATACTCAAGATCAATTTCTTATTTTAAATTTCAGCGCAAATACATTTAGCTTTACATTAAAGTAATTAAATTTAAAATAAATTTGTACCTCATTAGTCAGTTCCTATTTTTTTCAATATGCAATTACAAGTTGAAGAGAAGACATGAGTTTACACAATTATTTATAGGTTTTTCTGTAAATACATACTCCAATGCCTTGGAGTAAACAAAACCAATTTTAATATAATTGATGGTTATGGCCTCTTCTACGTAATAATTCATGTTTATAAAATAATAAAACAATTTACTACGTTTTTTATCACAAATTTATTAAATTGTTTTATTATTTCAGAAACCAATTTTCATAAGCCACAAACAAGCAAAATTTGAACCAGTTTGAACTTTTAAAAAATATCGTACAAAACGCCAAAAAGGTTCCTTTAATGATACACAGAGCTAAGACACTAGTTGGTAGCCATCACCAGCGCGACCGTCAGAAAAGTCATCAATAATGAAACCAATCAAGCTTAATGAGAAGAAAAATGCAACAAACCTGGGAAAGGAAGAAAATGACAAAGAATGTCTTCAACCGGAAATACATTGACATAGAAAAACAAAGACGCAAAAGAACAAAGCCAATCCATCTTCATCAAGTTTATAGCAATGCTCAACAAGGATGTAATAATTTGCATCGCCATTGACCTCAACCCCAAATCAACCAGACAGAATAATGTTAAAAATAATTTTCAGACAAAACCGAGAATAAACAGCTATACCCCTCTCCATATAAAACAATAACTACTAAAAAACTGAAGAACCTCCACCATCAAACCCAAAATGCAACAAGATGCGGTCCGTGCAGAAAGCACAAAAGCAGATCACTGTTAGTTCCATGGCATAAGTCAAGAAAGTAAGAAACCGCACTATTCCACACATCGTCCGAGAAAAACCAACAGGAATCCTACACTGCTGGCAAGACAAGCCCTAAGCTGTCATTGCACCAGCTCCTGCTAAACACTCCCTCAGATTGCCCTTGCACCTCAGCAACCACAATAAAGACTATACCAACATCTTGAGTCAATTAACAAAAATTCCTATCACTTACAACCATCCGCCAAAATTGAACCTGCGACTGATCTCGAGAATGACAAACAACACTGCTGTATGAAGACCAAAAAACTATGTAATTTTCTTCAATTATTTTTGCTTAACAGACCAAACACCAAAATCTATCGGCCGCTGTCCCGGGCTAAAATGATAACAGCTAAACGGCTTTCAACCCATCCAGCCAACCAAGTCTTTCTAAAATATTAATCATTCCATCTGAAAATCAACCGTTCTTACAAGTCACTCACAGGCCGGTTCTATTCGTTGGAACAAACGTCGACTTCCACACTCAAATCAACAAATATAACTATTCTTCATGCTCAAATCGCGGTGGAAGATCTTATCTTTCTGGGCTTCAAAACCAATTTACGTTGAGAAAAAAAAGCACAACATAACTTCAACCGTAAATACAATTACATCAAAAATCAAAGACGTAGAACAATCCCTCACCAGTAGCAATAGCCAACAAGAATGTGTTGCCATTGACCTCGACCTCAAGTTAACCACACAGAATAATGCCAAAAATAATCTATTGCAAGCGCGCTAACAGAAAAGACCGCCAAATTACTTTAATAGAACAGCGCCTCTAACATCTGGCCCAAATCTTCTATCTGCGCGTATGCAGATGACTCTCACTCCCAAAGCATAAATCAAACAAATAAGAAACTACTAGAAACACACACCCGCACCCGAGAAGTACCAGCAAGACTGCTCCAATTTTGATCCCATAGTAAGTAAAAAAAACCAGCGCTACCACTACCTGGCCCAATATTTCAATGTATGCTCACCGCATATGACGTCCATAAAGCTCAAAGCTTTTTAAGTGCTGGAAACCGACCACCGCTGCACCACTGCAGATCTGTTGCATGACACCAAATTACGCTCCTTTAAATGGAAAGAAAGAACACAGCGCATCCACAACGTATGCTGTCCGTGCGGAAAGTACAAACTTGAATTTGATTACTCTCCGTCCCACAACATAAGTCAAGAAAGTAATAGCTTGCTACTACACACACACACAAAAGGTAGCAACAGAACTCCTACACTGCTCACAAAACCAGCCCTTTTCGGTTGTGAAAACAGAGAATTGCACCCCAGTCCTTGCAGCTCGGCAGTCCAAATAACGGTTATACAGATATCTTCAAGTCAACAAGAACTCCCATCACCTACAAGCATCCGCAAAAAAACAAACCTGCAACAAATTTAGACAACAACAATAATTTTAACTTGTAAGAACATCCATAAAAATGCCAAAAAACGTGTAATTTTCATTATCTTTGCCTAATAGACCATCAATTACCCCCGGCAGATACCTTCAACACCAAAATCAATCAACTTTTCCTCATCCTAAAACACTGGATAGCTAAAGAGCTCTCAACCCAGCTAGTCCACCAATCAACCAACTGGCTAAGACCAACCAGGTTTTTCTAAAAGCAATTTCATCTAAAGTTCTTCCGTTCAGAAAGTATATCAAATGTGAAAAAAAAAAATTAAAATCTACTTATGGCAAAACAAGTAAACTCCATTCTAATATTTCTGGGGTTCAAACCCTAAATTGGATTTGAAGCCCAGAAATATGTAAAAAGACATTTAAAAACACTAAAAGTAATAATATATTTTCCCTTACCGGTAGCCAACAACGGAAGCTAGCAAACGCACCGGAGATAGGCAGCAATACATTTGATTTCCAGCAGCAGATGTTCTCTTAAAGTAGCTGATTAAAGAAAAAATCCCGTAACAAAAAAAAAATCACTACTCGCCAAGTATCACTGTTTTGAGGTGCTCGTTCGTAGCCAGCGACAGCAACCGGTAACCAATAACAAAAACTAGCAACAACAACAGCAAAACACAAAAGAAATTATTGCAACATTACATTGTATCTTATAGTGTTTTCATTTGTTCCGAGAGTATCTTTGTCGTCGGTCGCAAATACCTTTGTAGATTTCTATTGTAACGCTGATGTCGCTATCCTCCGTCACACGTCTTTGGCTCCGGTCGCTGACGCTTGTTATTACCTTTATTTTCAAAGCATATCTCAAATCAAGATAAAGACATCCTCGACTTACACTGCCAGAAGAGTCTAAAATTCAAACAAAAACTCACAGCCGTTTTTGCTGCATCCGCAAAAACCTAAGAACCTCTAATACTCTATCCAAAACCATTGCACAAAGTCAAAACTAAGTTTCCTAGAGTTGCCTTAATAAAATTAAAAAAAAAATATGGTGGCCAGTGAACTTGAAAGTAAAGCAAATCCTGAGATGAGCAATGATACCAGACAAAAACACACGACACGAGGTTGCTATTTTCCTTGCACCTACGTTAAATGCGCTGTTGGTCACCTGGCTAGTTAAATATGTACAACAAAACTGCGTGCAATAAGACGCACATCATCAGTTATAAAGGCTTGCTCATCAAATTTAAAATTGCTCCAAAACCCCAATGCTTCAGTAGATAGACATTCTACTACCAGGCTGCATACATCAATACACATTATTTAGCAAATGACGCTAACTTTACGAAGACAATTACGTTCATTTAGATCATTAATCAACTAAAAATGATTAAAACATCAAACAACTTTGCGTCCAATCTACCACAGCTCTTACTAGAATGTTTCGTCTAATCTACCACAACGCCTTTTAAACCGGCCCACCAATACTTCCAAGTACTTAACTAATGTAGAGTTAAGTCGCTACAAATGCACTCAATAAACATTATCAGAGTGGTTATATAAACACTCCACTTATAGTAAACTTACAAACTAAAACATATTCAGTATCTCTACTCCGTGTAAGGATAAAAAGTTTTCCTAAAAATTTCTATTTCATCAGCCATCTACAAACATTAAACAAAATTACATATAAAACTGATGCTGGACAAACTTTAAAATTCCGCATTGGTTCCTTTTTTTATACTGTCTTTAGTACGTTCAAAATAAAGTGATCAACCGCCGCATCAAAATGACCATATACTCAATTCCGAAAGAATCTCATACAATACACTACAGACCCAGACCAAAGTCTCATTAAACCAAATGACAAGTAATATAAATATAATATAAAATATAATATAAAGCAGCTGCCGTTTTTGATTCTCTTTCCAAAAATTAATTTTCAAACTAACCTAGCTATTCAAGCAAATCCTAACAAAACTACGCTACAGTTATGAACAACAAATAAGCCGGATCAAGGCCACTTTATTGAAACTGCCAAAAACCACTCCACCATACATCTCCTTCTACCAAATAATAATTGCACTTACTTGTCCAAAATATCTGAAGAAACAGAAAACCCGTACCAAAAACAAACAAAAATTCTACTACTGAACCTTCAAAAACAACACCCTCAAGATTTAACCAATGCGGATGAGGTGTATAGCTACAACGCAAAAATTCTAGGTAAGGAATAAATGAACAATTAGCTAAAGAAAGTATCCACTTCCTACTACAAAAACAAAAGTTTGCACCTCCTATGTCGGCACTGATAGCATAACTAATAGATATAAGAGCAAACTAAATCAAACATGTAAATCTGCAGTAATAAAAATGTAAGTAACAGGGAAAGAATAA
Source organism: Tachinus rufipes (assembly GCA_963932245.1). Classification (NCBI taxonomy): domain Eukaryota; kingdom Metazoa; phylum Arthropoda; class Insecta; order Coleoptera; family Staphylinidae; genus Tachinus; species Tachinus rufipes. Next base: position 15,846,004 of record OZ010750.1, read on the forward strand.
TATGTGTTAGTAAAACAATAAAGCTGTAAAACAATTAGCGCATTAACCGCAACACAAAAAATTAATGCTAAACTACACTCTATCTGTAGAAATTGACTCTAATCCCTAGGTCTGCCAACAAATTGACGGATTAAAGCCAGACCACCAAGACTAGAAGTCATGGTACCAAGAAAGACTCAATCGGTGATGAGTATCCCTCTAAAGTAAACTAGTACCCAGAATTAAAAAAAAAAAAACTCTAAGAACACCCCAAAGTTCACAGAAACGTAATCCAAACGACAGCCTTTAAAAAGCTGTTGATCCAGATAACATATCTAAAAAAAATCGTAAAAATAATTGTTAACAGAGTAGCAAACGTGGTCACAAAACTGTTTAACCAATTTCCAGCAAGATGGAAAATTACCAACCTGGGTTTCATGTCCTTGAGAAAATTAGGAGCTACTGAAGAGATCAATAGCAAATAAGATAAACAACCCAAAAATATATGATAAATATTGTGACTCTGCCAAAACTCCATTAAAAAAAAACACGTGATCATCGCCAACACTTTTTCATAGCTAAAAATGTTGGGTAAGCTGCTATGCAAAAAAATGTCTAAGTGCCTGTGTAGAATAGCAACCAGCTACCTTAAAATAAAAAAATAATAAAATAAAACTGGCCACAAAAATTAAGTGTATGATGAAGGCAGAGATGTTTCACAATGACCCACTCTTGTTAAACCTTGTCTACATTGCTGTGCTAAAAGCTAAAGCTCAACTTGTTGAAAAAAACCAGGACCGTAGCATTCGCTGATAATTTTGCAGTGGACATTAAACAAGCTTGTTTGCTTGCCTTTAAGCTGGTAAATATACTGATATGGTTGTTATACAAAAAAAAACAGAGCAAACCGCTAGTTACAAAAAGAATAACCCTATTAACCTTAGAGAACCAAACAAAAATAAGACGCGTTCGCGCAGTTTGCCAAGATGGTTTTAAGGTTAAATGATGCACCAAAGTCATCATTAATAAAAATTATTACAAAACTAGCATAGCAAGTGAAATTTAAACCCGCTGAATACTAAAACCAAAAATAGAATAAACAACTTGTTTTGAGGCACCAAAAACCACATATGCTAATGTCAAAGCCAAAATCTGTATAGAGAAGAAGATTTAGCCGGTAACTGTAGTGCAACTAAACAGTATAAAATCTTACAAAGATATCCCCAACAACTACTCTCTTCTACAAAATTTGACTTGTGACTCAACAACAATCTTTTTTTTTTTCGTTACTACGCTTTACGCTGCATGACAAACTCGACGGTGCAATTACACTATTAGCACATCATAACTTGTTATCCTAAATAGCACCACTCCGTCTGCCAGCTAGACAAAATCAACTGTTGTAGAAACATCCCACACAAAAGCTTTGCTTGTAAAATTGTCGGCATTGTTGTCGGTAGGTTTTTTATTGCCACTGACACCTGAAGCAAAATTAAATAAATTTGCTTTTAATGCACTCAACAAGTCTGTATAACATAAATTGTATCTGCACTTGGTTGAATGTAGAAAATAGCCTAATAGATAATATACAGTTCTGCAGTATAAACACTGATAAGTTAAATGTAAATTGCAGCTTATCTATCACAAAAGCATAACTTACACTTTCGTTACTTTTTGAGCCATCGGTAACTTTACTTAATTTTTTGCAAATTCAGTCCAATACAAGTTGCTCGATTACGCAGTATTTAACCTCAGACGTTGAAACGTCCAAAGAGAATCTCGACAGTGAACAATTGGTAACTTCTAGAAATTGAAAACCCAATTCCGTACCTAACAGTCAAGATCTTACGCCGAAGACAAAGTAATAGTTCAGCTGCTTCGACAAAACACTAGCAATAAGAGTAATGCAAAATGCGCCAGTTGCTTAACAAATTCCTGTATAGTAGACAGGTACTACAACATATAACGTTTTGAACGCACCAAAGCGCGATGCAAAATTAGCATTGTATCCCAATCCGCTCCCCATCACTTCCACTCAATCTTAGATGTATTAAACGGAGACGTCAAGTCAGAACACGGTCAAATGTGACACCAAGAACACAAACACTTTCCTAAATTTTCAGTATCTTCCTTAAAATATAATAAAGGCTCACCTTGTGCAGTTCTCCTTTTACAAAAAATGCATAAAAACGTGTTGCTGATAGAAAACGTAAATCTATTGCTATTAACCAGTTGACAATGCGGTTGATAGTTATTTGACATTTACGTTCCTATGTTAGCATGTTTCTCAAAGCATGTCAAGCTACGTCATCAACATACATACATCCGCTTACCGGTTGCTTGAACTAAGCCGTTAATAGCGTCACGCAATAGAGCCTTAAAAGATATAATTTTGTTGCATAAATGTTAGAGATGCTATCACCTACATGTATATTGATTGAACAAAAAGTTAAGAAAGCCCACAAATAAAACTTTGTATCTCCACGTCATGTCATATACTTTTGCAATGCAAAGAATACATAGATAAGATGTTGATTCTGTAAAAACAACTTGTTTAATAGCTGTGTCAAGCTAAACAAGGTCGTAGAACAATAATGTCTTAAACCACATTGAGTATCAGCAATTAAACCTTTTAAATCCAATAACCAAGTAAGACGCTTATTGGTCATCATTCAGTCTAGTAACCTGCATAAGTAGCTAGTTAGAAAGATAAGTTTATAGCTTGTTGAGTAGTTTCTACCCTGTTATAGAGAGCCAATAATTAAAGATTGGTAGAGCAACTTAAATCCTGAAGCATTAGTATTGTGTACTGAATGAGAACCTGAAGCAGTAATGTGCATTTTTTAAATTTAAATTAAATTTCTAAACCTACAGACACATGGTGTTTATCTTTGATAGATTTTTGATTGACAACATCTAAAAGAGTAGAACTCTCATCATTTGACATCATTTCTTGTCAGAATAGGTAGTGCTAAAGTATCTTCCACTTCTCGACAACATGTCAATATTTCGGTCTATGAGCGCAGAATTGCTAAAAATCTGCACTTCGGGTAGCAGTAGCCTAGATTGAGCTGCCTTTTTTGAAAGCTATGCCCCAGATTGAGTTTAAAGTTGTTTAAATTTGACTCGGAATAAGTCACCGCCTTAGTTGATTTTAGCCCAATATGAGCCAACACCTTAAATATGGTTTTGGCTTAGGATGAGCAACCATTTTGAGTGATTTGGGTTGAGTTGCCCCCGTTGTGCTCTTAGTCTAGATTGGACCGTAGTCAATTTTGAGTCTAATTAGCCTACAACAATAGATAAAATGATTGCCTTCTCAAGAGTAGGGGTCGGCAAACTACGGCCCGCGAGCCAAGTCCGGCTCGCCATATGTTTTTAATTTGGCCCACAAAGTCCTAATTTCCAAAAAAAATCGTGACGGATATATTTTCTGAAGTTAAACTACAGTTACAACAACGTTTTTTAGTTAGATTTTGATGCAAGTACAAACAAAATTTCGTTATTTAAAACTTAAAACTTTTACGATCTGGCCCGTTCCAAAATAAGTTTGTCAATCCCTGCTTTAGAGCATCAAAGTAAAATAATTTATTCGTTTTTCTGATCTCAGTTATCTTCATTTCCTCTTTTATTTTGAGACAATCCCCAGAACAAACAGAGTGCTTACCATTGCAATTTACTCTTAACGGTAAACTGGTGCATGCATCAGAGACATGTTTTTCTTTACTGTATTTGCACATGTTGTAATGTCTGACCATCTAACTGCAGTATGTCCAAAACGTTGGCATTGCAAACATAATAAATTTGGGATAAACAAGCAAATAATTACCACTTTAACTTCTTCTCAAAGTCGTTCAGAATTAAATGTCAAGATCGTAGATGTTGTATCCCTAACCTCACCACCTTATATACAGGTTAATCGCTTACAGTAAACTATACCTTACAACGACTGTTCTTTAAAAGTGGTGTATAACAGCTGATACCATAAAATGACTCCGTCAAAATATTTAAAAATGTATGCGGCCAAACTATCAGCGCAATATCTTCCAAAGAATTAACCGCTCAGGTGGTGTAGTGGTTAGCGTACTCGATTACTACACTGAGGATCTCGAGTTCGAGTCCTCTATCTGGAGGGACAGTTTTTCTGGTTAAGAAAAAATGTATTGTGATGAGTACGCCTTCTTTCAAATAAAAAGAAAAACCTTAGTATGTCCCGTGTTTAGACTTTAACTAGCAGACATCTAACAAATTTTCTGCTTGCGCTTTCAATTTCATTAGCTCTCTCGTCCATAAACGGGCAAAACTATTTGGTTAGAAGTTTATAATCTACCATAATAAACTCTGCCAACTTCGACGCAATGTCCCTACCCAGTACAAAGCCACGTATAGAACGCTACACTACTCGTTAATGAAGTAGCCAACGCTAATTAAGCAATATAAGTTTTGTCAATGCAAACTATTTATTAAATCACTACATAAATAATTATTTAACCTTCCGTCTTACCAAAAGCTAAGAGAAAATAAGTGTTTTAGAACTAATACTCTTCCAAACATGAGTATTAGCTCTTCAACTATCTGGATACTGCCTTTTGGGCAACAGCGCACTCCTGCGTGTTTGAAGTGCGCGGTGGGTTTCATAATATGTAAATAATATGTCAAACGTCAACTTACAAATAAATTTGACTTGTCCGGTCGCCCTTTACCAACTAACAGAAGTATTTTTTTTAACCACCCCTTTCCACAGGGAAGAATAATAATTACAAAAAGAAATAAAAATATAAATAATATAAAAACATAATAATATGAACTCAACAAGTTGAAATAAATTAGTTTTAGTAAATTATTATATTTTAGCAGTATTTACTTTCAATGTTATAATAAACCAATCTAACTTGGCAAATCATAACCTTTATATCTTAATATCTAAAAAGCAAATGATGAGAAAATTGCACTGTTTTTATTTATAATTTTCTCTTATTAGCTAAATTTACTATTATTATATAGAAAGTTAACCTCTAATTTGTTGTATATTTAGAAGAAAATTTAACATAAAAATGTATTTTTTTAAATTTTATAATATAGTGTTATCCTCATACCAATTGACTAATTAATATTTATAATATTCCAATTTAAAATTTTCTGTAAAATTAGATTTTAAAAACCTAGTTGCGCCACTGTGATGTGAAACGAGGGAAGCCTTGAGACCAAGGAGCTTCTCCAATAATTGAGTAACTGGTACCCCGCATTGTTTGCACACGATGAGCCTAGTTACGCTACGTAATATGTTTGGAGATAATTACTAATAGTTTAAGTGGTATATATATTAAAAAATATGCAATTTTGTAAGCAAATTCGTTGCGACAATCATTATTTTGTTGGCATCGTGAACTTGAAATACCTGCTTAAGGGCGCAGTCGTGCAATCAAATATTTACAGATATTAGGGACAAACTCGTATAGAAAGAACCTTGAAATTTTATTCGAATCCAAATGACCTCACGCGACAAAAAACAATCAAGGTCGCGGGGTGCATTCTACCTTAGCAATTAATAATAATATTAATAACATACCCTTCAAAATCATTCATAGGACAGCCGATGAACATCAATATAACCATTCCTGTGAAATAAAAATGCTATAATAAATTTCTTATGGGATTTATTAAGGACCATACCTAATGCATAAATGACTGCTGTGAACGCGATCCAGGCGGCCACGAATCGTGCGTTCGGCTTGACCCGTAATATAAATACACCACTTATGATGATTCCGAGCCCCATCACAAGAATGCCGCCAACTCCTATAATAAATACAACACGAATTCAGGAGAGCAATCATACAAGAAAAAAAGCGAACAAAATACGCAGCAATTTGTCTTATTATTGCCAAGGCTGAATACATCTTTGCATGCGGACTTTTTAATATGTATTTTAAAAAAACATGTAATTCATCAAGGGTTCCTGACGAATTTCGATCAATTAAATTTGATCATAAACCTTGAGAGACTCGTTTATTAATTACCATTTTATGTTACGCTTTTTTTGTTTTAATGTGTTTGAGTGTGTGTGTGTGTGTGTGTTTATAGTAGACATACCTGAAATCATATTTGCAGAAGGTGTGGGCAGTCGGAATTGCGATTCTAAATATTTTGGCAGAAATGTGTATAAACCAGCGATTGGCAAGATGTGCAGTACGCTGCTGGCAGTTCGAAACATGAGGATATCATTTTTGAGCAGTCTCTTTACGGTCTTTGGGAAATCTAGAAAAATAAAATTTTATATTAATTATTATGACCTAGAAATGGCCATGACTGAATAAAAATTTGACCAACTATTATAATTATTTATTATATAACAATAAAATTCTAATAAAAATAGCTAAAACATTTTGTTTTTTGGTATATAATTTAGATGGTATGTAAATTGATAAATTAAAGCAAATTTCGGCAATCGATATTGTTTATATTATATTTTTTATGTGACAAAAACTGTTTTATAAACGAATTAATTTATAGCATGAAGCTCATTCAACCTGCCAAACAACCTTTCATTTATAGTAGAATTTAAGATAGTTTAATTTGATTTATTACTAGCAGGATTACGATTACGTTGCTGCAATTCTCGCAATATGATTTGTAAACATATTTTCGCTTGAAACTTTTCTACGATTCACATTTTATCAAGAATCGCAGTACAGTTAAGGTTAAGTTGCAGTATTTGAAACAGTGTTACAGTTTGCAGCAAAATTTAGGCTCGCAGTAAATTAAACCAGTAAGTACAATATTGCACTGTTGGAACTATTATATTATAGTTTGCTGTAGTAAACTTAAAACGAGTTTCAGTTTAAAACACAGCTTAAGAAAGTAGACCGACGGGATCTTGTGTCTTCGAAAATAACCTTCCAGTCGCTGCAGGAACATTACTTGGTTCTTGGGGGTTAACCTCCAAAGGTGGGTAGGTCCTCCTCAAATCTTCTCGGGCAATGCAGTCCAAACCACGCGAGGGTAGCGGTGTGCAGAGAACAAGTAGTTTTCGAGACAGGACCAGGTGGTATTTGGCGGCGTTGGGTATGTTGACTAAGTTCTGGGTTCAACTCTAGGAGGTGCTGTTCCGGAGTAGGTTACTATCGAGACACAATCTCTTTTTCCATTGAAATAGGTTCATCAAACGGTTTGGAGGTCCCGTCTGGGTTCTTGGTTCAGCCCGTGTCGACGGCGTCGAGGTCTAGGTGCTAGTGGTGAGTAGTTGAAATTGACGGCTCTCAGGTGTACCTTAAGAATGTTCTAGGGTCAACTTAGTCGTGGTTCTACCCGGTTGGGCGGTATTTGCCGGTCAAGTCTCAAGGCCATCATTGGCCCACCTTGGATGACGGTTGAGCCGTTGAAAGCAATGCTTCCAAAAAGGTTCTTGGGTCAACCTTGAGGCAGCCTTTGTAATAACTTTCCACGATTGGATTGTACTAGCTGACCGCTGTCAATTCTGCGGATTCAAAATAAATAATTTCTGATCTGTCCCCGGCTGGTCCTCCAGAGATAGTAAAAGTGCAACCGTGCGTGTCCTTAAGGAATGGTTCGTCTTCCTAAAAATCCAAGGTATTTGGCAGAGGAGGCCTTCGGGTTTGTTTTGGAGATGTTCTCCCATAATATCGGTTCTTTTGGTTGCAGAGTATGCAAGTATAAGCATAGAGGTCATAGTAGCTTCGGAATCTCTGGAGAAAGTCACCTGGCAGCACTAAACAATATCCCCGGTATCGGTAGCTAGTTGAATATCTCTTCTTATGATTTGACTTGAGGTCATGGTTTCAACTGACTAGTTAAGAAGAAAATATTTATAGGAGTCCGCATGGTTGTGGCGTTCTGATTGGTAGCAGTTGCTTTGCTCACGGCGATAGAAACAAAATTTCTACATAACAATACTCGAGCGGGGTACACCTTTTCACACCCGCGTAATTGTTGTCAAAATTGTTTCGTCATCTTTTTTTTTTATAATTTAATGACAAACACACGGACGGAACTCCTTTTCAAACTACCGGCCCACAATTAATAAACTGAGTGCAACAAGATTTGAGCTCAATGTAAACTAAACTCCAAACAAGTAGTTCCTTTTCCAAACAAAATCAGTTTCAGTTGAGCTGCAGCAGGTTTTAGGTTTAAAAGTCTGCAAAAAACCAAAATTCTACCGCAAGTTCACCATGCAGCAAAAATTTTGTTTTTCTGCAATTTTTGCCTCAATCAGATTTCTAACAAAACTTTGTTAGCGGCAAAAATAATCACAATATGATATGTGAAAAATTTTGATTGCGGCAAAAATAATCACAATCTGATATGTAACAAGTTGTTCCTTTTCCGCATACAAAAAAAAATTCAATTTACAACAAAAAGCACTGTTTAAGTTAGGTTGCAGCAAGTTTACAACAAACTAAATTTGCAGAAAAGCAAAATTCTACTGTACATTTTAAGTTTGCAAACAAACTAAACTACCTTTGGAGATACAAATCACTTTTCTGCAATTATCACAGCAACTTACAACGTAGTTTTATTTGCAACAGTGATTTAAATCAGGTTTCAGCTTGAAAAAAAAAATTACAGCGCAGGTAAGGTTGCAATAAACTAAATCTTCTATAAGACAAAAGTCACGTTGCTTCATTTGTTGCACTCTATACAACATACTTAACAAGGTGTACATTTGTAGCACTTTTTAACCTAGGAGTAAAAGATCACTTTTCTGCAACTATCTCTAATTTACAACAAGATTTTCGTTTGCAACAGTGATGTAAGTAAAGTTTCAGCTTGCAACAAATATCGCATAGTTTGTTGCAAACGTGAGCAAACTTGTACAATAAAAAAACTGATAGAAGAAGTAAACATGGCAGAATATAAGACCACTTGCAGCTGTGTGATTAAAAATCAATAACTGTCCAGCAAAACTTGCTTCAAAAGTAGCAATATAAAGCAAAATTAAATCAACACACTAAAGTATTAAAATTTATAAATAGCAACATAATGCTAGTCAACTGTTGCAGACTACTCATTAGCAGGCGCTCTTTGTAGTTCTTGAGTTTATTTTAATTGTGCTTGATAATGACGATAAATTTGTATCGGTCACCTAAATCAAATAAAACGCGCCAAAAAATGCCGTTGCCTGTCCGTGTAGGATTTAACTGTATTACAGTATCCTTCACACACAAAACAAATCAACGTTTCTCCTTATAGGAAACATTGCGTTACCACCCTCGACACTTTAGTAAACATAAACTGTTTAATAGTTACTGTAATTTTATGTAAATTGTCAGAAGCTGAAGTTCCTCAAGGCTACATTCTCTCGCCGCACCTTTTTAACCTGTTTGCAGCAGACATGCCTTCGGGGAGCATGTACAGGGTTAAAATGGCTCAATATGCTAATGATACAGCACTTATCTATTCCTTAAGATCAATCGAAATGATCACTTTACGTCTACAAAAAACCACCTCCGATCTGGAAGATTGTATGGACAAATGACACTTTGAAGTAAACCCAGAGAAAATCAAGGCCGTTGGTCACTCAAACCGCATGAGAACATAACCTTTAATGACGTTCACATACGTGGTCCAACACTGCCAAGTATCTTGGAGTAATCTTAGATAAGAGATTTTATTACATGCCTTATGTACAATCTCTACTAGACAAAGGCAAGTTGGCCAAAACTCTACTCTACCCGATGTTGCTCCGGAACAAAATCCTGCTCTACACCTCGACCATCAGACCAGACCGATGATCACATACGCTAAAGCAAAACTCGGATGCTCACAGGAGCTCCATAGTACGTTCGAAATCTGGACACTCAGACCAACCTTGAGATTCCTGCACTTCGACAATATATTAAAGCTTTGGCCAAAAAGTACTTCGCAGTTCACTTCAATCCTGATCTGGCAAGACTCGCCAAACCAGATCGGGAAGAATTTATCCACAAACGACCGGTGAACTCAATAGTTACTTCTGACGTAACGTGGGTAAAACCACATCCACTAACAAATTCCAAAACCTGGCCTATAGGGCAACTCCTACATACACATCTCCAAACGGAAAGTACATGAGCCAAAAAGTCTCAAACTTTCAGAAAAATCCCAGATTGGGTGGGGTTTAGTCAGTAGGCGCCACTAGAAAAGTGAATCCGACACGTCCTGGGAACGTAAGCCTTTAGAAGATTTCCCACGCACGCCAAACAAAAAAAAAATAAAATGTAAATTGTCTCTTCAACCAGTAAGATGCTAGGCACACTGATGATAAGTGCATACCCTAAAACACGAGTGTATGTGTCTCTTACTGGATAAAGAGGCAATTTACATAAAATACATTTTGGTTTCCTCACTGCTAGATAAAACTTTTAAAGTAGAACCCTGTTTCTTAATAATTGTAAAATTGCCTCCCACTCAAGAACAACAGCATATGAATTCAATTTCAATATAAAGCAAAAACTTGTGAAAAAGTTCTTACAAAATACAAGCTTATTAATTGATGTTCAAAGAACCTTCTTAATTATATCAGTTTTATAAAATGTAGTCAAATATCGGAATAAAAGAATAATGATAACCATTCTTAATAATACAAGATTTCTTCCAAAACTTTCATCTAATTTTGCAAATGATAATTCAGTACAGATGAATCGTCCAACATGACTACCAGAAGCAAGCTTATTTGATCAACACTGATAAGATCAATATCTGAGATGTTCTTGATGGCACACAATTAGGTCAACGCGTTATAAGCTGCGTAACACCAGAGTAGAAACGTTGAGATTTGTATACTTTTGGCAATCCGCTCAAACCATGCAACAATGACAGCTAGCTTAGTCTCAGTATATACTTGACTCAGGAATTTGATCAATAACATGTCTATCCGCCAGCAGTAACAACAGAAACCTCAACGGTGGTTCATACAAATAAACTCTACCAATTCCGCCAAACTTACATCCTCCACGACCAAATGCTCCCTGGGACCACGGTCACAAAGAATATATGCAATCGCATGTCAAGTATACCATGATTCAGCAGATGTTTGACGACCTGCTTTCTCGCTTTCAGCATAAGACAATAGTTGAAAAACATCATGACTAATATAGCTAATTAGAGCTGATCTAATACGTTTGGATTAAGCTGTACTCATTGTAAACGCCCACATATATTTATAGATTAGCAGCTAATGACGTTCTTGTGTATTACTTTTAACTACTTTCTATCAACATAGTCACATCAAGCAAATTAAGTACGTCATTTAAAAATTAATGTGTACAAAAAATAAGCAACGTCTTAGGCTAAATCAATTCGAAACTACTCTGAAAACTTTAAGCATGTCTTAACTCAGCATATTACCATTCAAGTAGTACTCGGCTTAAGAGCAGCAATTAAAAATTAAATTAAATTTAAATAAAAACTTTCATTTCCTACTTAATAAAATAATTATGAATTATTTAGAAGCAAAAAATGCTAAAAAATGCATTTCCTACCATAACAAATTAATTCTTTCATAAAAAATATTGCTATATAATAAACAAACCAAATAAAATGATTTAACAAATGAATATAAACAATTTAGCCACTTTACCTTTAACCGGTATTCAATTAATGAATTTATAATATTGACCTAGGTAACAAACAAAGTCAAGTAGTCGAATTAACATCGAACAATATTTTAAGTGGCATACCAGCTGAATCATACATGTTTCGTTTTTAAATAAACAACAAACATTTATTTAAAATGTGTTTATATTAGATTTGTTAAACTATTTTCATGGACTTTTAGCAGTTGTATTGATAAGAAAAGGTCAATGACCAGTTATCTCATTTACCTCTAATACTAGGATGTTTTCTACCATTACGGACTCTTGGTGCGTGTCTAGAACTCGACAGTCTTTTGGGAAAGGCGAACATTGCAAATGATGTTAGCATCAGTAATCCGGATATTAAAACTAAACCTAAAAAAACAAAAACAAATATATTACAATAACAAATATTAAGTAATGATGAATCATCCAATAATATTTAATGTATAATTCGATGCAAAAACAAATCAATTATTTTTTATATTAGTTATTACGCCATTTGGTAAGTAATTATTGAAACTAAATTTATTAATTATAATTGTTGTTTATTATATAATATATAGATAAATGTTTGATAATTTTATTAAATCTGTTGTAAAAACGCAAGCCGTTCTGTCGTCATTATTTTTATCTTACTTTCATTTTTTGTTAATCTTTTTATTAAAGTTTATAAGGGTATCCAAAATTTAAGATAGTAAGGATCCGGTGTTATTAATTAAAAAATTATTGATTGCTTTATGATGACACTGAATAATGCTCATTATAATATAATAAAATTATATTATTTTGTACAGAAAATTGGATATTTGCCACCACAGAGAGTGAAAATAAATTTATCAAAAACTCATTAATGCAAATCTTTCTTTAGTTTACTTTAAATTGCGTTATATTGTTTCTCTATCTATATTGTGACAATATTGTATTTATAATCAAACATGTGCGTTTCAAAATGAAGGTCTATCACAGACCTTTGTTGCTCAATTGTAATGAAGTAATGATACTTATACTATAGTCTATTATACTCTATTCAAACTCAAAATAGAGCGCGTCAAAATAAACAACTCGCGTAATCTGCTGCACGTGCTAATCACGCGTACATCAATCATAGCTAGGTATGGTTTGATCAGTGCATAATGCAAACTACTCTGTTTACAGTAGGTATTTATGAAAAATTTGTTTTCGCGCGCTCTTTCTTGAAATTAAATATAAAAGAATTTATCCAGTTAATAATTTATGTAAAACGGATATAACTATAGCAACATTTTATGATGTAATACTTTTATTTCTTTTCTCTAGAGAACTAGAAAAAACATTTTGAACAATTACTGAAAAAATTAATTAATCGAATTATACAGCAAAAACTATTTTAGAAAAAAAATGATGAAGTGTGTTTATTTGATTCCAAAACGTTGAAAGCAATTTTATTTATTACCTGTAAGCCTTTGATATGTACTTTTAAATTAATCACATAAAGACTTGTATCAGATACTACAGCTTCACTCTCATAAAAACTTCAAGGAAAATATATCTTCTTCTTTATAGTGCCGTGTTCGGTACGAGTGTAGGCGCTTCGCTCGTATGTTCGTAATGCGCTAATAGTTCTATACAAACATGCGGGACCTACACTTTAATGTGAAATCCAAACCACACCACTAAACAAATACTTCGCTGGTTTGCTATTGCATTGCAACGGAGACAACCGCGACAAAATATATATATTTAGCAAATTAGATATTGCCACTTGCTGCGAATCGAACCCAAGTTTTCTGCTCAACAGTTCTCGCACTAGACCACTGCGCTACGGCCACCCCTCTCATAAACACAAACAAATTTGTGAAACGTTAAAAGAGAATTACGCGGATTACCTTAGTATAGTGATGTAAAATGTTGTTATCAATTAAATATAATTTACCTCCTAATACTTCATTTCCGCCCATGGTCCATTCTAATTTGAAACATACCAATTCTCCTACAATCCAGCACGTGAGCGAGCACAATACGCAACACAAGCAAATCAATTCAATGTATGTATTGCTGTTTCTTATCAGTTCATCAAGGTAACCGTAAGCAAATGCAAAACTGTTAAATATAATTCAAACTACAAATGTTAAAGTTTAGTTTGCGCAGCCAAATCCGTTTTTATATTAGATCGATTAAAAAAGTGACTGAAAAATAAAATTAAGCCTAATAATAACTATCCAATAGAAAAAAAAGACCTGAACCTGAACTTAAAACTATAACCAAATAGCTCGATCAGTTCAAGAAATCGATCGCAAGCACATCATTATGTATGTAAAATACTCTAAAAAGAAGCATATAATCAGTAATACAAAAATATTGTCTGGTTTGAACCGAGACCGGACAATCCGCCCGACAAAACCGAAAAACAAAAATAGAAGCAAAAGCAAGAAAGCTTGCGGGACAAACTTGCGTTTTATGAAATTCTTCGGATTCTAAAAACCGACGAGTCTGGAAGCTTGTTTTGGTGGCGTGAGTAAATTTCTTGCAAAAAAGGTTTTAAATTTGTTAAAAACCGTCTTAATTTCTTTAACTTATACTGCCGGTCATGATATAGGTCAAAATGTTTCTCTCAGCGGGCCCATTTTCTCACAAAAATCTTGGGCGTAAGTCGAACAAGTTTGCGCGTAATATTTTATCAGCAAGCTGATACAAATTTTGCACAACATACGATGGAACATGTCAAACGTAATATTTAACCGTTACAAAAAACTCAAATTCAAAAATTGTTCAAAAAACACATTTACACAAAGTTTTACAAATTTTCAAAAAAAATTGCAAATTTTAAAAAACTATAAAAAATTTCACATAAAAAAAATTATTAAGTTTTTAAAAAGTTTTTTGAATTTCCAAAAAACTGTTTCAGATTTACAAAAAAAATAATATATAAAAAGGTCTAAAAACTTTAAAACTTTGCTTACAAATTATTTATAAAATTACGTTAAAAAAAATTTACAACTTTTCAAAAATAGTTTTGCAAATTTTAATAAGCTTTTAGACTTTCAAAAAAACGATTAAATTTTTAAAAAAATATTTGTGTACTTTTTGGTATTCAAAAAAAAACTCTTTAGACTCAAAAAAATCTAAAAACTTTTAAAACAAATTTCACATTTTCAAAAAATATTTTTAAAAAGTTTTTTGAATTAAAAAAACTGTTTTAAATTTCCAAAAAAACCTAACATTTTTTTTTTAATTCTATAAACTTCATAAAGTTCTGTTTTTCAATTTTTAGAGCTTTTTAGACTAAAATTCTTATAAAAACCTTTTTTTTATAAAATAAGCTATTAATGTTTATACATTATTTCAAATTACTCGATGGTAATCATGATTTGAAGTGACCCAAACACCCACCCAAATATTAGTCATCAAAAAACTGAATATTACGTTTTCCTCCTCGGACTTCTAACACTTGCAGAAAGCAGATTTTTTTTAACAAACGCTCGGGCGGGTGGGATGGGGAATACTCACTCATCAATAATCATAATTTAAAATAAACCAACCATCCACCCACCTAAGTGTTGGTCATTAATATATTGCATATCAACAACTTCTCCTTTGACTAAGGAACTTCTAATAGTTGCAGAGTAGATAACAAACTCTTCAGCAGGTGGATAGGCACTGCAGTTCAAATTCTCGATGGTAATCATGATCCGCATATCTGCGCGTTTCCGATTCCGCAATCGCAACGGCCAGCGTGTTCCGAACGACATAAAATTTTGCCAGAATAGCAAAGAGAAGATTGCATCGACACGCAAACCAAAAATCCGCATTCAAGACTACTCCAAAAGACAACAATAGTGTCAGATTTGTGCATAACATTTCGGTTGCTGAGAAACCCTATAAAATTGTTTCCCAACATACGATAGGATAGAACATGCCAAACAGGATCTTTGACCGCAGCACGGCGTGCATCATTTTGTCAAAAAAAACGCGTCATTTCCAAAATATCATTTCCAATTCAGTAATCGTGATGAACGACCGGACAATCTGCGTGTTTACAAACACAAAAATTTGCCGAGGGCAAACAAACATTAGCATCAATTTTACGGCGTTTCCAAAAATCAAATACCGCCGGTCGAGCTATTCGTCAAAACGTTTCTCTCAACGAACCCATCTTCAAACAAAAAATTGCATTGGCTTGCTTTATACGGCATTCGTCCCCAATCTGATTTTTTGGGCTCACGGCGTCTGAAAGCTTTTATCGGTATGCGCCTGCATTCCCGCTTCCTACTATGTACCCTGCCCGACTACGACTCCAGTCACGGCAATCGTATCGTACGGAAAGCTTTTCATTAGTAAATATCCTCGCTGCTAAAAAAAGGATTTACGTCCCAAAGCCAATATAGAAATTTTTCCTACAATTTAGAAAAAAAAAACCAAAACCGCTCAATTTGAAGTTAGAAAAGAATATTTTTTTGGGTAGTTTTGACGACGAATTAATTTATATCCTTTATTTGTGCTTTCCAACCTTTGCCTATATCAGATCAACCCTTCTCTATTTTCTTCAATTTTGTTTTCTAGTTTCAAAAAACGTCCTTTTTGACCAAAAGTTGTGTTACAGAAATCAAACCTTTTTTATCTCAATTTAGAAAATCGCACTGAATCTGAAATGGAGCAATATATAAAATACCGTTCTCGCTTTCTTCTATTTCTGACAACAACAATTTATTTTTTTTACTAAAAACTGTAGAAAATTGTTATTTTCACGCCGGATTCGCTAGTTTTGTCTTAAAACTGCCCCAAACCCATTTATTGTAAGTAATTTATTAAAAATTCAACAAAATTCTGATTTATTAGGTAAAATTGTCATAAATCTTCAAAAAAGCCTTTTTATTAGACCAAATCTATCAAAAATTGCTCAAAAAACCCATTTGTTGCAATAAATTAACCAAAAACAAAAGCAATGCCTAAAATTAAATTATTACAAAAGTTGATCAAAAATTGATCAAAAATCTTGCACAAATTTCATTTTAGGCAGAACAATTGCATCAAAATTTCATTTTCTATTCGAAAAAGTCATTAAGAATTGGGTTATTCTTAATGTCAATTTTTTCATTAAAATTAGCTCAAAACACTCGTATCAAAAATTGTACAAAAAACTCATTTTAAGAAAAAAAAGTAAAAACCCTTTTCTTTTAAATTAATTTATTGTGCGTTTCACAGAAAGGTTGATGAGACTAACTACCTAATAATTTTTTATACTTCTATACAACTGAAGCATATCAAATTCATCAACAAATTATAGTAAATATTTTCGTAGTTATGTGCAAAACCCAGAATCCCAATAAACTGCTGTCTCGTAGTAGGCCAATAGTTGCGTACTAGCCGGAGATGATGTGTCAAAGATAGTTTCTCTAAGACGTAATCTTTTGTCTCATGTACTCGATTTGTTTACTGCCCAAAGTTGCACTCCTGAAGCCGTTCCATAACCAACCTAGGGTATACTATGATTTCGTCGAGATATATCAAGACAAAATCTTCAACCTACGCAGCACCATAACCATTAACTTTTGAAAAGTCGCAAGTGAGTTTTTCAGCCAGAACGGCATAATCTTTTAATAGTATGCGTTTCGTCTGAGGTTGCAAAAGTGATGAGATGTAGACTAGCAGACTTTTTTGTGCATGCCGGTTTTCTATCTACCATTCAATCTGATAAGTGACCAAATAAGTGGTAAGCAAATTTTGCTTTTTGCTAAACACATCTGCAAATTTGGGTATCAAAACCAGCAGCGTCAGAAAAAACGTGCCGTGGCATCAGTGTCACACAGGTCCTGCAGCTACAGATGCCCTAAAGTATTTAGTATTAAGTCTTCACCCAGCAAAGCCAGTACAAGAATCGCACCTGCCCAGTTAGACACTGTCAAGACTTGCCGGTAACCACAAAGTTTGCTGGAGTCGGTTTGGTGCAAGATATTACCAGATTTCCATTCCAACCAAATTATGACAAATACAAACAATAAAAATTGTTAACTGATGCTAACATAAGAATGAAATTCAAACAACGCCAGAATAACTTCTCAACGGACTTTCACAACCGTCTCCGAATCATCAAGCAGAGTCGTACTAGTAATAAATAGCTACAACGTAAAAAATTTGCCAATACATCATCTGAAATATCTCGTTATACCACGCAATAAGGCAAGTATATCCACCAGTAGAAAACCACAGCTTCCGACAAAATAATATTAAAACCTAAGCTGAAACCCTTTGAGACCTATCGTGCTACCTCGAGTCTACTCTAAAGTTACTCAAACTGTACTACCAAAATGTCACTAAATGTGTAGGCACAAATGGACTGGTTCCACACAAACAAGCTAGCAATAAACTCCAAAAAACATGCACCCTCCAACCATTTCTACCCCAAACTAGCTTAGCACCTGGCAACTGAGGAAAAGTAGTCATAGGAAATAGGTATAAGTACCTTGGTACTAAAATTATCAAAAATTGGAGAAGAAAAAAAATTAGGGTACGCATAAGAATGACAAAAAAAACTTTTAGAAAAAAAGAGCAAGATGTTGAGTAGCAAATTTGATATAAACTTGCAAAACAAAATTGTAAAATGTATGGAGTGAGTTCCAATACAGATGTGAAACTTGGACATGGCATGGAAGCATTCAAAATGTGGCTCTAAAATATACGAACAAGCATTAAGTGGTCAAACAAGATACAAAATGAAGAAGTCTTGAAAAGAAAAGGAAAGAAAAAGCGCTAACAGGTACGCACAATTATAAAAAGAAAAAAAATTGATAGGGCATGCATTAAGAAAAGATTGTTTATTGAAGGATGATTAAAGGAATAATAAATGCAAATCAGAAAAAAAAAACAGAAGATAACTGGTGCTCTAAAGAAGGAGTATGCAAACTTTTTTTGAAAAGAGGAAGATCGTAAAACTTTTAAACTTTAAATATGGAAATTTCTTTTGCTCTTGCATCAAGATCTGAAAAACATTGTTGTAACTGTAGTTTAAGTACAGAAAATATATCCGCCGCAAATTTGTTTGGAAATAGAAATTAATTGGATTAAAAACAAATGACGTGCAGGATTTGGCCTGCGGGCCATAGTTTGCCGACCTCTGCTCTAAAGGAAAAAAAAGTACAAAAAAATGAAGAAAAAAACGGAGAACCGAACAAATCGAAGAAAAAGCAAGTAAGACCTGCAAAAAGCAGAACTCCAATGATAATAAAAACTTAACCAAAATGCACATCATTTATTACAAAAAATTGTATTGTTCATACTAGTGTGTCATAAACTAAGTCAAGCATTGTCTCACTACCAATTTTTCTAAATTTGAACACTCAAATTATACTCAAGACATGCGCAAAAACAAATCAAACACAAATTAAAGTCGATTGATAACTAAATAGTTAAAACAACCAGAACGTCACCAATAAATAAATTTTATATAAAATTTCTAATTGCTAAATCCCCTACTTACTAATTCAAATTAAAAGTAAACAGAACTTCAACAGTTTTGCGTAAAAATCAAAACAATAAATGTGGAAAAATCAAATACTACCACAAGTTGCTACTACCAGTTTGCAGCAAAGTGGGCTAAGTCTTTACACCAATGTAAGCTAGGGTACAACTGAACATACATACGAGGCCTGGCTATTAAATAACAAAACTTCAATCGCAGAAGGCGTGCTAGAGGGGTAGGGGAAAAAACAAATGCAGCGTTGGATAGCTGGAATTTATTGTCGCTGTATTAGTATTTTTTCTATAAAGGTTAAAAACGAACGTTTTCTTTCTCGTGCCGATAACAATGTGTGACAAAAAACACGAGCAACAAATCAATGTAAAATTTCTCAATAATTTAAAAAACAAACTCCGACTGAGTGCTATAAGTTGTTGAAAGAGGCTTATGGTAAGAATTCTTTAACTGGTGCGAGTGTTTTCCACACCAAAAATGACCAACGTCAAGGTCGACCTGTCTCCGCAAACAGTGACCAAATCAATCAATCGTAATAATGAATGAGTTCCAGAGGATCAAACTGTAAACCAAACTTACTATTTGAAAGTTCATAAGAAACGGCCGGAATTGTAGAAAAACGCTCTGTTTGTAAAAACATTATTTAGCAGTTAGAGGCACCCCAGTGCTCAAACACGCGGCGTACTCGTCTGATTTAGCACAGTGAGTTTTTTCTGTTTCCAAAAATCAAGTCTGCCTTAAAAGAAACCCGGCTCGAGTCGATGGAAGGAGTGAAGCAAAAATCGGCAAAACTCCTAAATGCTCTTACAAAAGAAGACTTCTAGCATTGCGTCGACCAATAAAAAAACAAAAAAAATGGTGTATGGTGAGGGGAGGGGAGTACATTGAAAGGAAGCATTTGATTATAGAATAATTTTTAAAATAATCTCTTTCAGACCTCGTATTGTTACCGGCCAAAAACGTGGTCAACAGTACATCCCTACAATGCCTAACCACAATATACCCCCCCCCCCCATTAACCAGCTATTTGTAGCAAAACATCAGGTACAAGCCAAACACACATTTAGCCGATGAATTACTACTACAGTAATCCCACTTTAGTTTGGCTCATAAAATGTGTAAAATATGAGATGAGTGCAACTTGCCGATACAGCGGCCAACTTGTCTTTAGAGTCGTGTCTGTATGCCAAAATAACTCCATACTCAGATGTACGTACACAACGTCTTATTCATCTTTTATAAAAAGAGCAAAACTTCTCAGGTCCATAGCAGATAAATTATTTCTCCAAAGATTCGAATGTACTTAAAACTATAGGTTCAGCACTACAACAAAAAAAAAAAAGAGTTACTGAAGTGGTAACTTGTATATCGCTTAAGAAAGTTTGACTTTACCAGACACCACAATTCAAATATCGCTAACTCTAGCTATATAGCTATACTTTCTGTAGGTACACTAGTCAAAAACGGATTAGTGCAAAGTTGATCGTGTTGATCCTCAATCAACATTTAGCCTCACAGCATTTTTGTTGCAAGCTATCTGTAGTATAACTAACCTAACCGTTTCTGTGACATTTTTAGCAATAAAAAACAAATAGGTAAAATGTATCCACAAAAAAAAACAAATAAAGCCTCTTACAAAGCCAGCTAATAGACAAAAAAGCAGATGAGTGTAGTTTCATCTTTCCAAAAAAACAATTTCAATTCCCCTCTCGCATATCCTCATTTATAGACAAACTAAACCTCTTAGGTGGTGTAGTGATTAGCATATTTGACTGCTACACCAGTGCTCTCAGGTTCGAATCCCCTATTTGGAAAGTCAGTTTCTGGTTAAGAAAAAAAACTGTGATGAGTACGCCTTCTTTCGTATAAAAAAAAACTTGGGTAAGTCCTATGTTCTGCTTGAATGTTTCGTGCACAATAAAAAAACCAATAATTTAAGTTGGAATTTTTGCTTCAAAATTCGGAGATGTAGTAGTATTAACCTAATTAGCCTTAAAATCGACGTAAAATAAATAAAATTTAAAAAAACAAACCAAAGATACTTTTCACCAAAGCTTATGTCTAGACTTTAATTAACACGTCAAGTTAAATAAACCCAAACAATTTAAATAAATAAAATAAGCTTTGCATTTGGTTTTTAATATATTAGTCGTTCGGGTCGTCTCAGTTCTATTGTAGATACCAACGCATTATGAGTTGTACAGCCGCACAATGTTTTCTGCTAAGTAACACTGATTTCTTGTACAAATTTATATTTTTCGTTCATTTGATCATTTCAGTTTTAAATATTGACAAAAACAATTGTAAAAAAACCAATAACGTAGTCTGCTTTGGACAAGTTAAAATTAAACTAAAAATGTTACTAGTTTCGGCTCTGCTAGAGTATTCCACGGATGTAATACGTTAAAATAATTAATTTAAACTTATTAAATCAGTAGAAGGCTCTAGTAGAGCCAAAACTAGTAATGTATTCGTAAGAATAAATTATCTGCATAATAATATATTTAACTATTGTAAATAAGCATTTATGTAAATAAAATTATTAAATTCAAGTAAATTAAGTAAGAACTCTTAATGTGAGGCACCAACCTCAATATATGTACATCAATTACTCGTAGCCTCCGAGTTAAAAAACACAAACTTTCCATTATTCAATTGTTTATAAAAATTATGGAATGCAGCTTCTTGGAAAGAAAATTTATATTTAAAATGTGGAAATAGTAATAATAATTAATCACAATGTACAATTTTTTTTCAATAACCTATGTAAGAAGTTATTTAATATATTGTAAATTACCAAAGGCATTATACTAATATAATATTTAGATTGCATGATAACATTTTTAAAAAGCATCGTTTTCATATTATTATGTGGATGATGAAATAGTAAAATATGTTAATACAAAAAAAAGATGCTCCTTACCTAACCACCAAGCTCCTACCCATCTAGGATCACTTGGATCGATTTTGGGATCGACAGATAAGTCGGCGTAAACACTAGTACATAGTGAGCCGACTATAAAACCAAGAGCCGGCCCTAATATCCGGACACCAATAGTAATAGCTACAAAAATGCGTAATTAGACTTAAAAATTACATATTGAAATAGAGTAAACTTACCAAAATATAATGGAGATTCTTTGCTGGCGACGTTGTCGTCAATGTAAGGTATACCAAGGGTATAAACGGCAGTTTGTCCCATACCAACACCGAGTAAACTAATGAAAAATATAGCGAGAACAATTTTTGTGACTGAAGGTTGTATCCTATGTTCAGAGACCCAATTCTCAGCTTCGATTTTATCAAAATCGATATAGGACATATTGTACATATCGTAATTAGCTAAAGTTAAGTTTGCTTTGCATATGTTGGGGTCTTTTGAGATTCCAGTAAGATCATTGGCCCTAATTAGTTGTCTTCCATAGATGAAATGGGGTAAGGAACATGTAAACGAAGACACTGCAAATAACACCATTCCCCACGCGATCCACTTAGGTCTATGTCCCTGACCTCCGTAATATGTTAATAATAATGACGACCCTATTTGGCCAATTTCGGTAGCACTCATAATAATCCCCGTTATTTTCGATTGAATTTGAAATAACTTCTCTATTGTCGTTATTGCACTCACGAAATAAGTGTGATACATTCCCTGAAGCACCCATGCTATACAAAAAACCATAAGAAAGGCCTGTTTGGACGCGAACTTTTGTAACCAGCTCGGGGCACATGGTCCTAAACCGCATTCCGTATCACTGTCATCAAAATCCCCATCTGCTGGTACTATGAAACACTGGGACTTGTCACCCGTTAACGCGGTCTGCTCTTCAGTAAGATGATTTTCTCCTAATCGGGTATTACCGTTCGTTGGGCCATTGTTATTACTGGCCTTCTCATTTGTTGTCGTCCACATGTTACCGTTCGGTATCGATGCACTTAACCGAGTAGGGCTTGTTTTTGTACTTGTCATTGTTGATGCGAAGCGATGATCTTTGATCTCTTATCTTGCAACCAGTTTATAGCTGTAAATTAAAAAAAATAACAACAATTAGTAATTCATTAATACATATTTAAAAAATGGACTGATTTTGAGTTGTATTGGTAAAAAAGTAGTACTCACTACTTTCTAAAATATTACCGACTATTGGAATCTTTACATAAGTATCAAGTTATGTTGAGAATGTGCGCCAACACATCATTCAAGGTACATATGATATTTGTATATTGGTGGTATTCCTACAGCTGCTAAGATTAAAATTTCACTTTCTAGTATAAATTTAATATTTATAATAAATGAAGTAGGTTTAATCACGTAATAAACGAAGTATATATTTTTTACTTAAGCGGCCTTCATAATTAATACTTTTAAATTGCCGCTGTTTAGTTACCTTCAAAGTTTATTCATCTCGAGCCGATCGTGTACCAAATTAGTTTCTACATGAAATGTGCAATGTATACAATTGCAAAGCTAATTTGTTGCATGTGAGGTCAACAGCGTCATAACAAAATATATGTATGTAGGTTAAATATTATTAATAATTAATTGTTTGAAATAGAATTGTAAATAAAAAAAAAAAACACATTAAAAAGTGGAAGCGAGGTTAGTGAATACTAAATATAACTATCTAGAGTTCTAGAGTCATCGCTTCGAAATACCGAAATACACGAGATGCATTCCACTGCTGCGGGTGTAAATAAATAATAAAAAGGCTGAGAATCTACAATATCAGCTGCGGCATCTGCTCGACCGCAAAAGCGGAAAAGCGAATCCAGTTTTCTTAACCGGAGAAAGGGGAATGCGGTTTCATTTTCAAGCTCAAGCGAGAGAGAAAGGCCGCGGGCGCGACGAAATCATCTCTGCTTTTGATTTTATTCTTATGTTACGTAGCCAACACAAACAAATCCCACCTGTGCTGTGAAAATTTCCCTCGAAAATATTACACCAAACTCATCATGGAACACGTTGCGATGATTTTTTATAATATGTATAACATCAGAACTGATACCGCCCGTATAATTTAACAAAACTATAACCCCGAGTTTTTAATGCCGGCAGAAAGCAGCTAGGATTGCGATACGAAAGCGAACACTTTCTCCGCAGAGCACTCTCCGGAGCTCACTGGAGCTGGGCAAACACTGCATGAACCTGCATGTGCCAGCATGAGTTTGGTCAGCAGATCGCAACTCACTGAGCTGCTGCCGGGGACCTGATTAGCATTAACCGAATACTACAGCGGTTACAGCTCGTATCTGACTGACCCGGCCCGAGAGGATGTAGGTTATCTCTTGTATTGTTCTTGTTTTTCTTTTTTTAAACAGTCTCAATCTTTTGCTTCGAACCACCTTCAAGAAAATCGACAACGAAAACGAAATCTGTACGACCCCGATTTTACTATACTTTCAATCTATTTGATTACGATAAATATAGAAATTATACTCATTTGCAAATTTACCCTTATACTACAGAAATGATTCTATTGCATTTTAAAAATTAGTAAAAAAAATTAATTAAAATAAATAGCACACACTGCTGTAGTTAAACTATAACGTTCAACGTTTAGTTTTGAGAAAATGAATTTAGAAGACTATTACACTAGTCGTTAGTAAAAAGAATCTCTCTTAAACGATTTGGTTGTATATTTCTAAACAGCCAGTGTATAATTATTGTATTAAATATAAAAATTGTTTAGAATTCATAGAAATATGTAAAAAATTAGGTTTTTTTTTGTTAGAAAGACCAATATCTTAGGTCTTGTCAGCAAGTAAATTGCATTTTTTTAATATTTTTAATAGAGGCTGAGGAGATGTTTATTGGCAGTTTCAGTACATGTAATCAATTTTATAAAATATATATATAATTTTTTATTTTTTTTGAAAAGTTTCAAAAAACATTTTTTTTTTGTTACTCATCGGTTAGATTTTGCTGTCCTGCTATTTTTGACATTTTATGAATAAAACTGTATCTCTATCTATCTTTAACGGATTTTGGTGTTTTCTAACAATATTTTGATATTTCATATTCATATTTTGTGAACTTTAAAATTACATGAATATTTTTACACTTTATTTTTGAACAGTTTATGGCTTTTGATACTTTTGATGTTTCAAGGCCGGATTTTGCTACTTTTCGCATTTTATAAATAGAATTTTGTACTTTTAAAATGTTTTTAGCCAATTTTTGTTTATTTTTGAAAATATTTTAATGTTTTATGACCAAATTTTTGCATTTTTGACTGAATAGACTTTTGAACTTTTTAATAGTAGTTTATAACCAACCGTATTAAAAAAAATATGTTAAAATTGTACGTTTTTTATCCAAAACCATTTCTCAATCATTTGGCGTGAAGACCAAAACCCATAACCACACAATTGATAACAGTTATGGTTAGCAAAATTCGTCTATCAAGCCAAGTTACGTGCGGCATATTTGCAAGTTCAAAATTCAAAAAATTTACTTCTTCTTCTACTTCTTCTTCTACATCTTCTTCTACTTCTTCTTCTACTTCTTCTTCTACTTCTTCTTCTACTTCTTCTACTTCTTCTTCTACTTCTTCTTCTTCTTCTACTTCTTCTTCTACTTCTTCTTCTACTTCTTCTTCTACTTCTTCTTCTACTTCTTCTACTTCTTCTTCTACTTCTTCATCATACGTTAGGACTATGTCCTGTGTTTCCATCAATAATGGGGTAGTAATGTTTGAGATGCTGAACCATCGCTTCGGAAGGCGTCAGGGTAGCTTGATTGTATTTAGCTGTTTTTCTTTAGCAATTTTAGACAGGCGATCCGTAGGCATCCTGTCCACGATATCTCTCCACTCTCTTCCGTAGTAAGATGTCTTGGATTTGACACAAATCTCTTAATACCTCACTTCTCATCCGGTCAAATAAGCTAAAACCTGTTAATGATTTGCTTGTCTATGAAAATTTTGCTAAACAACTAAATACAGAGTCCAAAAGAGTGAAGCTGAAAATAAATGCAGCAAAACCAAAGTAACCAGCAATATTAGAGAAACTCTAAACATAAACAACAAAATTGTAGAAAACGTGGAAAAATACGTATACCTGAAACATGACATCAAAATAAGCAAAGGACATCAAACAGCTGAGATTGCTTTTGGCAAATTAAAGCACGAATAGAAATAAACCAATAACCTCAAACAAAAAGTCTTTGATTCGTACATATTACCAGTGTCGACCTATAGCCTGGAAACCATGACAATGACAAAAAAGAGCGCTAACCATCTAAGTGTCATGGAAAAGTTTTAGCCTCCGAGATCAAAATCAAAATTGAAGAAATCAGACGAAGAACAAAGATCATTAACATAACACGTGTCGCAGAACCCAAGTGCAAATGGGTAGACCACATGAGCACACCCAAGACAGAAGAACATCAAAAATAACATACTGAAAACCAAGACAAACAAAACGTAGCACAGGCATACCAATGAAAAGATGGCTGGACGATATAAAGGTAGTAGCAGGAAGAAGATGGTTCAAAGTAGCACAAGACAGGAAAACATGGAAATAAATGAAAAAGCCTACGTCTAAAAGTGAACGACAGCTGAAGTAAAAAAATTAACAATATTTGTTCCCTCATCATGAAAGAACTAAGAAGCATGGTAAAACAGACGTCATGGTCCATTTCAGTAAAAAAATGTCCAACATCAAACATCAATCAACAAATCTTAAAGAAGATCTAAGAGACAAACTTCCAATATCTCATTCAACCCATGGTCTGACCAACTTACAAAGAGAATTCAGATACTGTAAAACTAAAAACATTAAAAAGAATTCAAAACCTAGAAGACCTAATCAAAACACAAAACAATTAAGTTGTTGTTAAAACAACTCATAAAGAATATGTCAATAAGCATCAATATTGTCCAGCTAAAAATGACTATTGACTTTAATACTTCTTTTTACAGCCAAAGTATTAACCCTATCAATCTGCCAACAAAAAGATCGCAACTTTGTCCACCCATTCAAATCCCGCATCAGACGACAAAGTATCCTCAGACTTAGAAAAGCTGCCCGACAAAGTTATGGCCAAACCCAAAAAGGTCTCTCAAAGAAAAGTTCAAGTCTCTCCTAACAAAGAGGACTAAACGCCTATTTAAAGAGATCAACCAGTGCCACAAACGACAGTACTCCAGGCTCACAATATGATATGGTTAACCCAGATGCGTCAAACGCGATAGCCCACAGGTAATGTCAAAAACATACAAAAACACCAACCGCATGAGCTATTTGCAGTCCGCAAAAGACTGCTTGACCACCAAATAAGTCAAAAAAGTATCGGACATCGCAAAGATTTATGACAAACAAATAAATGCGTCAGTCAACACCAGTTTGATTAGAGAACAATCTCCTTAAAACTGAATATCCGATACTCTAACTGCAGTTTAGCAAAAAAACACTTTTTGTCGATGTAAGGAGATCAGCTGAGGCGACCGTAGCACAATGGTCTAGTGCGAGGACTGTTGTGCAGGCAGCCCGGGTTCGATTCCCGGCAGCGGCAATATCTAATTTGTCGAATATATTTCGATGCGGTCGTCTCCTTTGCAAGGCAATGGCAAACCAGCAAAGTATTTGCCTAGTAAACCCCTCTAGTCGTGTGGTTCGGATTCCACGTTAAACTGTAGGTCCCGTATGTTTGTGTGGAACTATTATCGCGCACCACAAACATACGAGACGGGCGCCGAACACTCGTAGCGAGTATGGCACTATAAGAAGAAGAAGGAGATCAGCTAATGTGAAATGCGCTTGCCTGCACTAATCCACAAAAAATACTAATACGTCAACCACACACTAATAAATTCCAAAGCTGCCTAGTCCTCAAAAAGCTTCTCTTGCTAGCCAAAAAAGTTAAAATCCAGACAACTCCTACAACGCGTAAAACGTCTCTACGGAGTCTTTCTTCAAAAGAAAGAAAGCTTATTTCTTTGGATTCAACGCTCACTCTGTAGTTAGATTAGAAAACAAAACCCTTAAAATCTAATATTCGGTGCTGCATGTGCACTTTGCAAATTAAGCCAAATTCTCGCAAAAATTTACGGTAAAAGATTGTAATATGCCAGCCATACACAAATAACATTCAAAGCCGCTCAGTCCGCAAAAGGCTGCTTGCTAGCCAAACGAGTCAGCTCCTACAATTCGTAATAATTTAGATATCGCAAAGATTTATGACAAACAAATCGCTACGTTTGTCGATCTTTCTGTAAGCAGCAAAAACCTTAATACAATAAAATATGTGTGCCTCCATCTAAAGTAACGCATATAAGTTAGTGACAAGACTGCGTTACAATAAATCTTTAAGGGCACGTGAGATCTATAGATCGGAAGATATATTGTTTTGTTTTCGAGATTAGAAATGTTTAGTTTGAATTCGAGACCTTCTCTGTAGTTCGATTGAAAAACAAACCAAAAGTTTGCATATTCAGTCAAAAACAAAAAAATCTTTATAGCTTTGAAGTCTCACCGTAACGATGCAAACTAAACGTCGATCTGAAAAGATTAACTAAAATCAAATATTCAATACTGTACGTACAGCTGGTATATAAGCTCACTGCAACTCGCATATTCAGTTCCGGTATATTAGGAGCATATTAAAACCAAATTGCGCAATTGAAGTGAAAGACAAAATCGTAAATTTGACTGCAAAAAACTTGTACGCAACGTTGAAATTTAAATTTATTTAAGCGCCTAAGTTTATACCAAAAGCAAAAAAACACACCTTTTAGAACTCGAGACTTTCAAGACTTTACTGAGTCAGTCGTTCCGATATATATTTTAGTTCAAAAGTTGATAATTTTCCAATAAAACAACTAACCTTAAAATAAATTTCGGATTTAGCAAACTTCAAGTCACCTTTTTCTTAACACCGCAGCTTTAGCAATCATACTACAGTAAGAGATAGCGTCAATAAGAGAAGCAGTATCTGATGCAATATACCAGAACCGGTGCTAATCTGTACGTTTATCCGGACCGCAAAATAAGTCATCTTACAAATTCAACTCTACAAAACTCATCGTAGCAGATGTTACCAATCATAGGAATTGATTGCACTTTATGACCTTCTCGTGAATGTAAAAAAAAAAAAAAAAACTAATAAATGCAACAAGCTTCTTTGCTAAACAAGAAAAAGATTAAAACACCAAGCATCAAAACATTGATTAACACTATTTCAAAAAATCCTGTTTTCAGAAATTATAAGATACTATATTTAAACAACAACAGACCCGCCTGTAGCATACAAGCCAAAACAATTAGTCCCACACAAGTTGCAAAAAAAAAATGTTAAAACTTGAAGTTGCCAGATCATTTTAGAGTTGCTAGTATTAACCGCTTCAAATAGTGCCAAAATAAAGTAATGAACCCTTTAAAGATTACAAATTAAATACAAAGTAGGTCTGGCCATTACTCAAACTGGCACCTCCAAGACTTCTATCTCAGACCCTTTCCTGTCCAACAACTAATTTTGTCAAAACGTTTTATGTAGATACCAGTTGCAAACAAAAACATCGCAAAAACAACATGTTAAATTTGAAATTGCTTCACATCGTGAAAATCAAGCTAAATTGAATTTTACACAAACTAAGCCTAGCCATTATATCAAATTTTCTCAAAACAACCATCACGGATCAAATCTTCTTGATTCATTAAGACCTTCTATCAGATACCAGTTCAGACAAAAACATAGCCCGGACAACAATAACAATGTAGTTTAGATTGTTTAAGTTTCCTTGTATGCTCTTTGGTCTCCAGGATGTTGCTCAAAAGTTACAAATTGGTCAAAAAAGTAGAAAAACATCTACAATATCTAAAGATCTTATTAAAAGACTACAAAGTGATCAACCTACCGTAATGTATCTTCGGCCAAGTCGGCAATCTCATCAACCGTCGTCTTCATGAAAAAACACCTAAAGCATCTCAAAAGCTGGTTTAAAGAGTACAGAGTATCATCAACCCAACCAAATGTATCTTCCACTAAGCCGTAAAGTTTCTCGGTTATCTCACCAATCATCGTCTTCATAAAAAAAATACCAATCACATCTAAAAATCTGGTTTGAAGACTACGTAATGATCATCAATTTATCCAAATGTACATTCGACCAAAGTTTTTTGGCTATCGCCCAGACACTGTCAAGAAACTTATAAAAATTTGCCATCATCCTCAATTACAAAATTCATCAGTACAAGCACGACTCAATAACCTACTCTAGAAAACATCATATTCGCCACCTGATCAAAACCAGAACCTTTACCTGCTTGGCCAATCATGAAGAGCAACTAATTTTTAAAGAAACAAAATAAAACTTGCAATTTGCCTAAATGCATTAAAGAAAAAAAGAGATTACAACTTTGTTATGGGATTGTGTTCTTAGGTTGATCGACCACGCGTCCTTGTGCCGTAGCATAATGCAAATCATTGTCTAGCTGGTAAAATTTACAAAAAAAAACTAAATCAAAGCTCTAAGATGCACAGATTTGTACCAATCAGTACTTCCTGTTTGACTTTCGAGTTAGAATCTATTTTTACCACCCCCAAACTCAGTGTCTGTAGCATATGCCCAATCGTCAAAATGTAACAGCCAGATATTGAAAATATCTGCCGATAAATTCAGATTCACTCTCAGATAAGTTAATACAAATACCACTAGCTGTAAACACTATCTTTATATAAACATAGCCGTATCCAAGACTAAAAGTTGACTACATACAACAGACAGATAAAAACAATAAAAGATGTCCACCACCACAAATTGCCTCTCTCTAAAATCCGTTAACATTATTGTGTAGCAATATGGTGGTATTTGTTTCATATAATGTTTTAAAAATAGTATTTTCATTGCGAGCTTTTTAGATTTATTGCTATAAAGGTTAAAGACTTGAAATTCAATCTCCGTCTATTAGTGGAAAATTACATTCGGTATAAATCGTTTATTTCTCAATTTTATAGATTTGAACTTGAGTTCGGTCTATATTTTTAAAACTGTATCGTATATTGTTATTTTATTGCAATGTATCAATTTACTTATGGAATGTTTTGGCTAGCTATACAAAAGCACGTATTGACGGTTTAGTTCATAAACCACCAACGAATAATATTAATAGCTTAAAATTGTTTTCTTAAAAATAAAATTAGTGTGTAGGTTTGTAAAATATTATTAAAAACATATATAATATTTTAGTTAATGTTTCTTTGTTCATATTTATTGCCTTGGCCTATACTGCATAAATCCAATAACTGAATCAGTTCTTATTTATCAGACAGAAATGCGGTTATCTTTAATGCCATTCATGGGAAGTCTCAGAATAACAATTGCCATTTATAATTAAACCAATCTCTGCTCGATTGTGATTTATATAGTAAAAGTTAATTAAAAGTACAATTATCATTTATGCAGAATTTTGATAAGAAAATTTAAAAACAATATTTGTAATCAAATAAATTATTTGTTATTTATTTTTTTATTGTAAGGCCGTGGTTACATTGGACGCGTGGTCATTTACATCAAATTATTTTAACATCTCACACATCATAAAAAAATTGATTAATCAAATTAAATACTTGTATTATTTATTTCATTGAAGTAAGGCAGTGGTTAAATTGGACGCGTGGTCATTTACATCAAATTATTTAAAACATCTAAGACATCATCAAAAGAAACTGATTAATCAAATCAAATATTTGTATTATTTATTTCATTGTAGTGAAGCCATAGTTAGATTCGATGCGTGGTCATTTACATCAAATTATTTAAAATATCTCACATATTATCAAAAGGAATTAAGTAATCAAATAAATGGTTTGTTTTATTTATTTTAGTAGTAAGACCATGGTTACATTGCACGCGTGGTCACTTCAAATCATCAAATTATTTCAAATATCTCAAAAATATATAAAAAATAAAAATTGAGTAATCAAATAATTGTTATGTTTATTTCATTGGAGTAAGGTCGTGGTTACATTACGCGTAGTAATTTACATCAAATTATTTGAAATATCTTATACATCAGAAGAAATTGAGTAATCAAATAAAATATTTGTAGTATTTATTTTATTAGAGTAAGGCTGTGGTTACATTAGACAAGTATTTGCAATTAATAAAGTTAAATCCTTTATTATAAAAAACGTTATCGCCCATTAGAGCAAAGAGTTCAATCCAGGCAAAACTTTCAGAAAAGAAAGCAAAACGCCCAACATCCGACACGCATTAATGTGACTCTAATAAGCGTAGCAAATAGCCTACATATTAAAACTAGTAAAGTCAGTGTAGCCTCTGTGAAAGAAGAAAAAAGTGTATGTAAGCCTCAAAACATGCAATGTCCTACGTTCCCTGAAAACCTGTGACCATCGTGTCAATAGAACCAACCTCTAACTAAACGTCCCATTAACGTTGTCTACCAAGGTAAAATACCTAAGCGTAATTTTTGACAACAAGCACATGAAGATCACACTTAAATACAAGTTGCAAAAAAGTACACATGACGTTCTGGCAATTTAGACAAGCTGTTGGCAAAACATGGAAACTGTTTCTAAAGATACTAATAAGTACTATTTCTAGAGACGGCTGTCATAAGATCTATACCTATAAAGCATTAATGTAGTGGCCAAAAATTAAGCAAACCAACTGAATCCTAAATCAGTTACAACAAATAGCATGTCTAAATATATATGTATAATCGGCATGCAAACAACCCAAACTGCAGCCATAGAGGCAATTCTGTGCCATCTACGTTGAGGGAGTAGCAACAGCGGTAGCATTGTGCCTAAATACAACTAGACTGTGGTACACTCCAAGGAAGACTAGTAGACACTATTCTCTCCTAAAAGAAGCTGTTAAAAAACACCTCTGCTAGGAGTGCTAACAGACACAATGCGCCACCCAACTTTGTGTTTAAAGACCCGATAATGTGCGTATGCAAAAACACCAAGAGCAAGACGCAGATAAGAATAAACTCCTTTAATCCTACACCAATAGCTTCAAAACATCACAAGACTCTGAAGTGTTCTTACCTCTAGGACTAACCTCCAAGCCAAATTTGCAAAGATCATTACTAGGGTAAAGGAAACTGTAATCCAAAAAATATCTGATAAACAAGTCTAAAATTACATCAAAACTAAGATTAGAATATCATTCTGCCTTCACATTAGTAGCATGTAGAAATCATATCAAGCTGAACACTCCAACACAGTAGGCAACATCAAAGCTGATAAGCTGGCGCCCAAAAGATTTCGACCGCACCACCCCTTAAAATCCTCACCACCCCATTCAAAACAATAGTACCACTATAGACAAGCAAAAGAGACAATAAATGCCCCAAAACCCTAAAATAGCCAATTATTACCGACAACTCTCCAGAAAAAAAGAACCTGCAAATCATAACAAGAACCTTAACAAGGCATTGTCAACTAAAACAACACATGCATTCGTTAGGCATTAAAAACAGCCCAACATGTATAGGATGCAAAACTGATGACAAAACAATCGAGCATGTATTATGTATAACCGTCCTTCTCCTACGTAGAGACTCCATGTTTGGGGTAGTGCTAGCTCAACATGGCCAGTATAAAAAAATTCCTCTAAGCATCCTATCTTACATCAACCATATAAGCAAGGTACTGAAGCAACAGAGTGAAGTTACAACCAAAAAAAGTACAGAAGACCTTACTCTTGCACTTACAAGGCTCGATCCTAGGTCCTTTACTATTTTTAATTTTTATTAATGATTTTCCAAACTGTCTTATAAACTCCGAGACAATACTTTTTGCTGATGATACCACCATAATTAGTACTGGTAATAACCTTGAAGACATAATTAACACTAATAGGATTTCATTAATACAAGCTTCTGAATGGTTTAATTTAAATGAATTATTTCTAAACGAAACAAAAACAGTGGAAATGCTTTGTACACTGCATAAGACAGAACCACAAATCAATCAATGCACTAAATTTTTAGGCTTGCATATTGATGCAAATTTGAGGTGGGAAAAGCACGGAACAGTAATGGCAAAAAAGTTATCACAGAACATGTACTGTTTAAGAAATCTTAGATTATCTGTCTCTAGCACTATTCTAAAAGCTGCTTACTTTGCGCTCATACATAGCCATTTGAAGTATGGTATTTTGGTCTGGGGTCATTCTTCCTGTACCAGTAAAATGTTTTCGTTACAAAGAAAATCTGTAAGAATTATTGAAGGCTTGCATTATCAAGAAAACTGCAAAGAAAACTTTATCAGATTAAACATTCTTACTGTACCGTCAATGTTTATTTTGGAATGTCTGACGCATTTAAGAAAACACAGATCTCAGTATTGTACGCACGATCATCATAAATATGACACAAGAAAAAAGAAAGATATATACCAAAGGCAAATCAGATTGCAAAGAACTCAAACAGGGTCAAGATACTATGCAATTAAATTTTTTAACAAGCTATCGGAATCTACTCGGGATCTACCTTTACATATGTTTAAAATCAAAATTAAAATTTACTTAATAAAGAAAGCATTTTATAACATTGAAGAATTCTTAGAAACAAATGATATAATATAACATCTGTCTAAACCCAGTACAATTAATGTTGTAATGTAATTATTATTATTTTTTTTTTTTTTTTTCTGTGTTATAGTTTTTATACTTTTTAATTTGTACTTTATGTGTAAACCTTTTTAACTGTTTTTGTAATATGACTTGTGTATGACTATTTAGTCTTTAGCATTAATAAATTACTACTACTACTACTACTACTACTCCCCTCAAATCCAAAATTCATGTCAACAGAGTTCGGAGAAAGAACAAAGTTACTAGTGGTACTGGCAAAATGCTACAAAGACATCCTTTTAGAAGTCCAACAAAATCACAGTAGCAGCCCGTTAATCTGCAGCTACAATAAGCGACACTGACTGCATTAAAATAAAAATGGTTCGTTTGTGACATGACCATCGGACTATCAACGCAACCTACTACAGCGGTCTCCTGTATCAAGTTAAGCTTCACCTCGATCGTCTCAATGCATTTTAAAGTTTAACCTTAAGTTAGACTGTCGGAACCCCATGATACGTTGGCCTTGGCCAAAAAATACGCAAATCAATCCTTTAGAAAACCGGTAAACCAAATTTCTTCGTAAAAGTAAGTAAATCCGACACTTTGAGAAGACCTAACTCCTTAACCACAAAAAAAAATACAAAGATCTATCCGCAAATTCAAGATGTTGTACTACCACATGTTTGGACCTCTCAAAAAAGCACCCAAAAAAGAATTTGGTAGAAAGGTTCGAGCACAACTCTTCATGAAAAAAAAATTGCCTAAATGTTTGCCGCATTCCAAAAAAAACTCCAAAAAAAATAATTTGTATCAAGTTAAGCTTCAGTACGACGCAATAGACAAAGATATCCTACCCGCAAGACAACACCAAACCTCACACATCAACAAAAATTGGTAAAAATGCATTGTGATAAGACTTGAATATCTATTGTACAACCATCACTTAACAACATAGCACATATTTGGGCCGTTTAAAGAAGCACTCGAGAGAAGAAAAACAATTTGAGAGCAATGATCAAGTGGTTGGAGTACAACTCTGTATTTTACAAAAATTGCCCATATCTTGGAAAAAGCTCCCCAAAAAAACCTGAAGAAAACTTAATTTTTATTAAGTTAAGCTTTAGTATCGATGCAAAAGACTGTTATAAATGCACTGTGATAAGCTTGAATACTCTTTGTACAATCATGCCATACCACATATTTAAGCAGCTTAAAAAAACACTAGGAAGAAGAAAAGCGATTTGAGACCAATGATTAAGTAAAAAAGTTCAAGCACAACTCTTCATTCTATAAAAACTGCCCAAACGTTAGGAAAAACATCACACAAAAAACCTGTAAACAAAATCATTTTTATCAAGTTAAGCTTCAGTATCAACCCGCAAGACAACACCAATACTCTCACAGAAACAAAAACTGTTAAAAATCCAATGTGATAAGCTTTAATACCCATTGTACAACCATGACTTAACGCCATACCATATGTTAAAAGCATTAGAAAGAGGAAGCGCAATTTGAGACCAATGATTAAGTAGTTCGAACACAACTCTTCATTCTACAAAAATTGCCCAAACTTTGAGAAAGCGCATCTTAAGTACAAGTCTCCAGAAAAATAATTGGTATCAAGTAAAGCAAAAGACAAAGACACGCAAAACAACACCAAACCTCACTGTGCAACAATATATCCATTATACAACCATGACTTACCCAAAATAAAGCAATTTGAAACCAATGATTAAGTAAAAAAGATCAAACACAACTTTTCATTCTACAAAAATTGCCCAAACGTTGAAAAAATTTATCCCAATAGAAAGCTTCTAAAAAATTAATTTGTATAAATGTTAATGTTTCTTGTAAAATATTTGATTGCCACTCGTACTTCACTAAAGGAAACTACAAGCAAATAACAACCTTGTCCAAAAAAGTCTACCTAAGTGGGCAAAAAACAAACCCATGCTATAACAATTGCTACTTTACAGTACCACATACTCTAAATCGTAAAACAAAACCTGGACTAAAAATTACAACAAAAAATGCAATTGCTGAAAGCATCAACTCCCAATGCCTCCATCACTAACTTAAAAAAACTTGTCTTCATCAACCATACGGCGCAAAAATCTATTAAGAAGCAACCAATACATAATCTTGATAAGCGCAACATCATCACAAACCAGCTAAACAGATAAGCAGGCAAAAACCTGACCTATCAGGATAGAGACTCACAAGCACCAAGATGCAAAGCTAAAACTATTCTGAACAACTGTGAATAAGATATCAACGATAATATTTAAACTTGAATAGCAGAAGATCTTTAAGATAAAAAAAGTTCTATTCCAAAGATACAATTTATAGTCTCCAGGTAAACAAACAGTGGTTTTCAAGTAAAAGTTTGGTTGTCTGAAGACCTGAATGACCAATTTATCAGCTACTATTTGGAAAAAGCATTATCACCTCGTAATACTGCCCAACAAGTTACTAAAAGTACACAATAGCACAATGTTAGCGTAGATAACGGAGAAACAAAAACAACAAAAAAAATTACGTGCAAGAAGCACGACAAAACGTATAATTCAATCATTTGGACTAAAGTCGTACATGTTGCAAGCAAAGACAGGAATAGAATCAAGAATGTAGACAAATGATCGTTAACAACAAAAATCACGCCAAAAATGTAGACAAAATTTGCAGTTTGCTGAGGATCGGAACATGACCCTTACAAATGAGATGAGAAGATTTTAGAAAAAGATTGTCTAAAGAAGTAGGTCTCTTGTCATTATTCCAGGAACAAACGCAAATCGCTATATTACCACTGTGCTAGAACCAATATTTTCAAATGTTAAAAAAATATATTTTCCAGCTAGATACGGCGCAAGTTCCTGTAAACTTTCCAAAACAAAATAGTATATCTGCATCTATGACGTTCCAGTTTTACAAATTTGTCACCAATCAAACATGTATGGAGTTTCATGGGCAAAATATTGAACCAACCCCATGTACTTTAGATGACCTAAACTGAGGTTTAGTTTAGATTAGTTTGTTTTCTAACATGCTTAGACGCTCAAAAAATCACAAAAGAACAATTCATCATTTTATCAAAAATAGTCCACGTTTTCTTGGTGTTCTTTTGGCATTCAGTATATATTTATAATTATTTTGTTATTAATAATTTAAGCTTTATTTCATTTATGGGCTTTCAAGATTTATTTAAATATTTATTCCAAACTGAAATTCTGCAAAGCACGTTTTAAATTTATAAAAATATTTTCTGCAAAGATTAGACTCAATAAAAATATAAATAAAAAATATAAAAATAAATCAGTTATCTCTTTTATAAAAACAAAACCTTCCATTATTTGCAATAATGAGATAAATCAATGACTACACAAATGCTAATTGATCAAACAAGGTTCAGGTCATCAGATCAATTTGATGTCTAGACTTCTGACTATCAAAGTTGTTCTTCCAAAATAATCTAAAAATGTTATTATTTATTGTTAATAGTTATACATTGGTTATAATATATAAACATAAATTTTCAAGATAGGCATCAAAATTTTATAAGATTACAAAGCATCTATTATTAATAGATTCAAATTCTTCATGTTAATTTTGATATAATTTTCTATAAAATTCATAGATTGTCGGTAGATAGTTTTGGTGCATATAAAAATATCTTCACGTAAAAGTAGTTGTATTTTGTGTTGCACCTTGGTTATATTATTATTCACTGCATGTAGAACTAGACACGTTTCCTATGTCAATTATATAAAAAAGGAAGCTAGACTACAAGAACTTGCACAACGAAATTCTGCTTAATCTACCTCATTTAAATAATGCATGTACGGACCTTCCAAACATATCCCTTGTTGTACCCTTTTAAACTTTCATTTAATAGCCTTCATTTTATTTCTTCCTGGTGTATACATACAGTTTTTTTATTATTATTTCTACGCTTGCAATTGTGTTCTTATTTTATTATATTTAGAAACAACGACTGCCAAGGTCATTAGCCTAATTTATTTCGGATTGTTATTTAATTTGTTTATTTCTACGATGCCGTCACATGTTTTTTTCGAAAACGACTTTTTTCGCTCGGGACTAAGTTAATTTTATATCCAATTTGCAATAATAAGCAGGAAGTCGTTGGAAATTTTTGACCTTGATATTGGAAATGTTTTATTTTTGAGAGACTTCTTCAAATCAAATCGAATCAAATGAATACATTTAATCAAATAATTATGTAATCGTTAAATATTATTATATTAAATATAAATAAAATATATTTACTTTAATGATTAATTGTCGCCATAACAGCATTTAGTTATTAGAATGTTAGTTGTAAATTACAAATTAAACATATCAAAATTTAATCTAGAATTAAAAAATATGTATCCCACCATCTGGTCATGCTAAGTTGCTTTTTTATCGAGTGAGAGTGCAGATTCAGCTCTCCGTGTGCCCTGAGGATAAAACCAAAAGCAGAAATTTCTTACAAAAAAAAGTAGCATTAATCTTCATCATTTTGTGCATTGGTCGGCTTTACTTCCGCAAAGCCTTCTGCTCGGGTAAATGTTTTTGATTTGATTTGATTTAACTAATGTCAACGACCAGCATGAAACATTTCCTTGATAGTTTTTTACATAAATTGTACCTTAACCTTGTGAGTTGGCTAGGAACATTCAACCCAATGCCTATGGTTAGCACCTTCACCACCACCAAGGTTCCTGTAAGATTTTCTCAGCTTTTTTTATAAATTTTGCTTTGGCCAGTATTGTTTACAAAATACCCCCCTCCGTCCACTCATTATTAAATATCTATAAGGTTTCTAAGCCCCACAAAAATAGAGTAAAAGTACAATTACTCCGAGTATATTCAAATCCTGAAAATCTCTAGTAAATCTCAAAGTCATTCACAATATTCGTAACAAATTTCTTATCAAATCTGTTAAGGCTGATAACGTTTTCCAAGACCTTTTCGAGAAACTAAGTACTAAAGTGCCTCAAGTAGCTTGCTAAATATTTTTAAATATTTCTTAAATGAAGCAATCAGATTTGTGTAACATTTCTTACCAAAATTCTGCCTGACTGTCTTTTCGGGCATTAGTTTCTAAAAAGTACAAAAACTACTTTGCAATATCCTTTAAAATTTGTCTGTTTATCTGTTAAACTCTCAAAAACTTCTTAAAGCTTTCAATAACACTAAAAAAATATTGATTTTTATAAAATTCTTTAAAACTATTTACACTTTTCTCAAATTCCTCTACAACTAAAGATTTCTAAACAAAAAAAACTCGTTTAGTCCCTAATCATTTTGTTTTACAATTGATAGCATATTCTAACTCTCAAAATTTTGTTTAATCTTCACAATATCGTTAGCCCCTCTGCAACACTCTCAAAAAGCTCTTAAAGTTTTCAAAACATTTGATTCTTATAGAATTCTTTAAAACATTTTCTCAAATTTGTCTAAAAGCAACTAAAAATATCTAAAAAAAAAACTTTTTAGTCTTCAATCAAAATTGAAATTAATAGCTTCAGCTCTCAAAGTTTCAATGCCTTTCAAAACCTCAACATCCTTTAAAAATTTCTGTTTTCTTGAACTCCCCAAGTTTTCAATATTACTCAAAAAATTTACTCTAACATTTCAAAATTTTCCACAAAATTCCCAAAAAGGCTTTCTAAGTCATCACTTTTTATTTTTTTTATGCTTCTCGTTAAATTCTTTACGACTTCTAAGAATTTATGTTTTCTTGAGCTCTCAAAGTTTTCAATATTACTCAAAAAAGGCCATTTACAGTCTCTAACATTTCAAAATCTTCCACAAAATTCCAAAATTCTCAAATAATCGTTAAAACTTTAATGTCACTCAAGGTCTCTTAGTCTTCAATAATTTTCAAAGTCTTCTTTGATCCTCAATATATATTTTAAAACTTCTACAACTTCTTAAAGAGTGCATTAGTCTCTAAAATTCTCTAAGTCTCTACTA
Source organism: Tachinus rufipes (assembly GCA_963932245.1). Taxonomy (NCBI): domain Eukaryota; kingdom Metazoa; phylum Arthropoda; class Insecta; order Coleoptera; family Staphylinidae; genus Tachinus; species Tachinus rufipes. Next base: position 15,886,536 of record OZ010750.1, read on the forward strand.
TATTTTCTCTCAAAAACCTTTAAATCCTATTACATTCTTCTAGAAAACGTTAAAACTCTCGTGATCTCTAATAAAAGCTTTCAAGGTCTTTAGTATCATTGTAATATCTTTTAGAACTTTTGATAATAAAGTTTTTTTGGACCCTCAAAGTCCCCTTAGAACCATAAGTCAACTCTAGTGACTATTACATTTTATGATTGTAAAAAAACTCTTAAAGACTTCCGACATTAAAATATTCAAAGAACAATTATCCTATAATCCAAAAACGTCTGAAAATCTTCTAATGTTTTTCGTTAAAGTTCTCAAACCCTTCTATTACGATGTAGTACTTCACAACAAGAGTGATCGCATGTTACTGTATTCAGCTGTATTCGGCTTCAATACAAGTTTGAACTCGTTAGAGTTCGTAGCATCTTTCGTAAATCAGTTTTTTCTGGTGCGTTCTAAAAATGAGTGACATCAACTTCGAGTAACGGTGTGCTATCAAGTTTTGCTTCAGACTTGTGCACAGTGCAACGAAGACGTTTAGTAAACTTCAGCAGGCCTACGGAAATAGTTTTTGTCAAGAACTCAGGTTTTTCGGTGGTTTAAAGCATTTCCTGAGAAAAGAAAGTCGATTAAAGATAAACCACGCAGTAGAAAAGCATTAATAGTATTTTTAGGCTAGTAGATATGCCAAAAATCTAAACTAGTAAAATACCTTCATCTTCAAAAACCAATAAAAATGTTGACAAATTCCGGGACCTTGTGCGCTCAGATCGTCGGTTGACTGTCAGATTAATCGGAGAAAAGTTGAATTTGATTCATTTGTTCATAAAATTTTGACCAAGTAATTAGGGATGAGAAAAATCTGCGCAAAAATGGTTTCAAAATAGCTTTCGCAAGAACAAAAAAAACATTAAGAGAGAAAAGTAGCTTCATTTTTGGAATCGATTAAAAATGATCTTCATTTTCTGGAACGTGTTAATACTGGTGACAAATCTTGAGTACCATCCGGAAACCAAGCGCCCAAGCATGGAATGGCACATTTCAACCTCGCAAAGGCCCAAAAAGGTAAGAATAAAGATCAAATCAAAAATCAAATGCAGACTTAGATACAAAGCAATAATGTAGACAAAATCCGGGACCTTGTGCGCTCAGATCGTCGGTTGACTGACAGATTAATCGGGGAAAAGTTAAATTTGATTCATTTGTTCATAAAATTTTGACCAAAGTAACTAGGGATGAGAAAAATGGTTTCAAAAAAGCTTTCGCAAGAACAAAAAAAACATTAAGAGAGAAAAGTAGCTTCATTTTTGGAATCGATTAAAAATGATCTCCATTTTCTGGAACGTGTTAATACTGGTGACAAATGTTGAGTATCATCCGGAAACCAAGCGCCCAAGCATGTAATGGCACATTTCAACCTCGCCAAGACCCAAAAAGGTAAGAATAAGGATCAAATCAAAAATCAAATGCAAGCAATAAAAACTTTAACAAAACTTCAGCAAACCTACAGAAACAGTGTATTTTTTGGTAAAGCATTTTCAGTTAGAAAAAAGTCGATTAAAGATGAACCACGCAGTAAAGAACCTTTATATTAAAAAAATATCCAGAATCTTGTGCTTCCAGATCGTCGGTTAACTGTCAAATTAATCGGAGAAGAGTTTAAATTGACTCAAACCCACAATTTATCAGATTTTAATTAATAAATTCGAGATGAGACAAATCTGCAAAAAATAATTTCAAAAAACCTTTTGCAAAACCAAAAATGTCAGAAAGGAAAGATTCAAGACACAAAACAAGCAAGTCAAAAATCAAATGATTTGTTTTTCAATCCACTAAGAGTTTGTATCTCAAGACCGAACGGCCAATCAACACTTTTTCCGACAACTAAAAATCTATCGTTCATTTCATCACCCAAAGCCATACAAGTTGAGCTCCATGCCAGGTAGTGGTGCAACATCTGTAGCTGCCAGTACTGCTGTTGAGAAAAACATCAGCTTCAGTCTATTCGATTTAAAACTTGTACAGAATACCTCGTTTTTTATTGCTCTTTAATTTTATATTGTTTTTGACCATATTGCCGCTACTTCTGTAGACGTCTAGTCTAAAAAAATCTCGAATAGAGATAGGATACTAAGACAAAGAGGGAGTGTAGCATAATAGTCTAAGTATCCAACGCTGCACCAAAGATCGTGTGTTCTTTTTAAACGTATATGCGCTCTCCCGCTCCACAACCCGTCTTCTCAGCATAACATTTTTTGATTAACATCATTCTCCAGTCCGGAGATAAATGATCTCTCCAGTGGATCAAAACCCACTCAAAACTGTAGCCCACCCGTAATGTAAGTTGCCAGCATTACAGACGAAGAATGGGCTAACGCGCTAGAAAATTCTCTTAACAAAAGATAGTATTACAACATCTGAAACGTTTTGTAGGACTATAAAGTAATATAAAGGGTAAGCTGTGTAACGTTTAGAATTTGAACTACCGTTTATTTTGTTTTTCAAAGGTATAATGACATTTATGAGTTGACAGAAATATGGTTTATGTTTAACATTTACAAAATGAGACGCTTTACACTTGAACCAACTTTGTTCAAGTGTAAAGCGTCTCTCACGGAAATAATTTACGAAACAAATTTGATAGAAAAAAAGTGCCTTCAACGTAGTTTGTGGACCAATTTGTGAAACGAGTTCGCAAAACTGGACCGTTAGTAGATAAAACAACACGTTCACATTCTCGTCAAGTGCGCTCAGCTAAAAAAATTAATGCTGTTGCTCAGAGTGTGCGTAAACATGCATCAACATCAACTCATCGTTCTCAAAAACTGAACATTTCTCGCACTTTTCTGAGAAAAAATTTGCATAAAAACCTCGGTTTGAAAACCTACAAAGTTCAATTAGTCCAAAAAATAAAGCCTCATGATCATCCGATGCGTTTTCAGTTTGTCCAATGAGCTAAAGATCGTTTATCGAAAAATTGTGTTTTCCGATAAAGCTCATTTTTATATCGGAGGCTCTTTAAAGATCAGAAAATCCACACATGTTTTTGGTTTTTGGTCCGGCGGCATTACTGGGCCATTTTTCTTCAAAAATAAGCAAGGAGCCGCCGTTACCGTCAATAGCAAACGTTACTGTGCCATGCTAAACAAATTTTTGTTTCCAAAAAGTATAAAATGGATGACATTTGGTGTCAACAGGACGGGGCCACTTGCCAAACAATTGTGTTTCGTTCTTAAATAAAAATGTTCAATCTTTCTAATAATAAGAACCCACAAAATTTTGACAAATTAGTCCAAACCATTTGTAAAAATATTTTACAAATTCAATTTTTTTTTCAAACTTTTAAGCAACTGATTCATATAAGAAATCCTCCAAACCCCATCTTTTCTTCTAAAAGCCACTAAAAGACCAAAAAGTTTCTAAAAAACGATCTTAAGCCAATGTCTACTATGACTTCATAAAAAAATACACAAAGAAATCTTAAAAACGCAGAAATAAATGTCAGCGCTGGCTTTAAATCCTCAAAAATTCAATACCTCCAAAAATACTCAAAATATTCTAATTTCATAAAAAAAATCTCAACGCCAAAATTTGACATTTTTATACCAAAAAAATCAATCTCAAAACCCTCACCAAGTGATTACTTACCTCTAAAACTTTCAGAAAATTTTCACACAACACCTATTCCAATAAATCTATATCAACCCTAGTTTTTAATCCAACACTTGCTAGTTAAAAAAATAGCTTCGCTAAGTAGTAATTCAAGATGTCTAAAGTTCTAGAAATTTTAATGTAATCATACAAACATTAGGTTTGGCTGCTTAGAATAAAACAAATGGTGCTTTAGCAGATCGTAATTTATATATTTTTAGTCGTTTAGCAGGTGGTGAATAGGGTCAATGAATTCAGTGACACGATTCAAAGCCATGACCTGCCCCATTCTCTCTTTACTCATAGGTCTCACAGGTCTCTTCTAAGTTTTAGAAATAAGTTATGGACAATTCTCACAACCATTCTATAACATAAACTTTACCAACCTAAAATCAGTGGTAGTGTTTTGACAGAAAAAACTGATTATTCTGAAATATCGTTACAAGCTCTATAAATATCAGGTAAACTATAAAAAACATGTTCTAAACATTTTAAAAAAGCACTTAGATATTAAAGACACTAAAACAAAGTGTTTTATATTGTAAAAAATCTTAGAAGATTCTAAAAGATCAGACATAAAAGACAGTGTACAGATATTAAAGTAAAAAATTCGGTCAAAAAAATATAACAAAATTTCCAAATTTTGCCGGTTGAAAACAATCTGGTAATTTTCGAGAGAATTTTAGAACTTATTTCACAAAAAAAACCTTCGCCCAATTCCACAAACTATAGTCAAAATGTTTAATTATAGACGTCCAAGTGCCCAAAACTATCATAATTTTTAATTCTAGTTAGTTAGCCTCTGAAAAAATAAAAAAATATTGAAAAAAGTTCTTAAAACCTCAAAACAATCAAAAACCAGAGACCTCTGATCAATACACTATTTTACAAATTCTGAAAGGTTCTCACATTTATTTAGAAATCTCTAAGAAATAATGCTTTGTTGGAGCCAAATCAGCATGACAGACCACAACCTTTGCAATAAATCTTTTGGGCATTATAAAACATATCTGATAAACTTTAAAAAATAATAATCGGGCTGAGATGGGCGTTGAAAATACTCGAATCAACCATACCAAAACCCCGAACATATTAAAATTTTCCAAGAAAAAATTTGCATTAAAGCGGACTAAACAAAATCAGATTATAAAATGAAATAGATATACGATACAAAACCACAAATATCACAGCAAATAGTCGGATAAATACAAAACATATTCTGAGCGTTATTGATGTTACATCCTAGAAATACGTTCTACAGTTCAACTGTTACATAATCTAATTAAAGCAGATTTTGATATAATAATCAATAAATTCAACTTAATTAATATATTAACTATTGAATTATTTCTTCCAAAATGAATATAAAATTATGAAATTCTATGTGGGGTAATATAATAGTTGCGTTAAAAAGTTTGTATTAAATTTGTAAAGTCCAAGCAAGATTCGATTAATATGTTGAAAACTATTTATTGCACATATTGCTTGCAATAAAGTTAGCAAATTAACGATTGGCTTAATAATCAAATGTAAATATAACATTTAAATGTATGCAATCATCATGGGTAATACTAATAGGGATATTAACCTAATTCTATCAGCGATTTTTCTGCTTGAAACTATCACTTTCTATAAGATATAATTTAGTACAGATAATTTTTTATTTTTAGTATATTTGAAATTAAACATGCGCGGGTTTTTCCAGTACAATATATTCAATTAGGCACGATTCCGAATTCCACGGCATACGAATGCAAATTTTATATTGGAACGGTGTTTTTGCACATACGGCGTCAATACTAAGCAACGAATTGGATATAATGAGGCGTTTTAGATATTTTTATCAAAGATTATAATTATAAATATTTGGTACACAATTAAGGAGTCAGAAGTCCCAAAAATAAACTTTAGAGCTACAGTTTGACCTACTATGGGTACACTCAACTTTCGCCAGATAGCCACTGTAATTGGAAAGCATTTTTTTGTTTCACACACACACATACAAGCACGCACAAACAAGTGTCTGCGCATGATCAACGCGTTTAGATACATTTGTTATCTTATTTTATCACGATGATTGTGGAATATTTTACTAGGGCACATATTAAGACGTGATTCATTGGTTTCTCAAAATAAATGTTAACAAACATAAATATTCAAACATACATAAAAAAGGTAGCTACCTAAAATATTAAAAGTTATTTCCGGCCAAGACAATGGTTCCCTTCGAGGAATACAAATGTGGTACCAGGTAGAATTTTTATTTCCAAATAAATCATTAAAATCTACCCTAACATATCATACAAATACAACAAAAAATGTCATTAATAAAAAAAATATTGTATACAATTTGATCGTCATTACTGGTTAACCGACTTAACTAAACCAATTGAGAACACCAATTTAGTCTCATAATTTCGTTATATTTTTTTTTCACACATTTCTCTTTCAATCTACATTCGGTTTCATGCACAATCATTAAAAAAATTAAATAAATTTCACTTAAAACGGCGATTTATATATAGGCTAACGCATTTATCATAAATAAGAGTATTTATATATTAAAAAATTAATAAATAATTATTTGATTAATATTTTCGAGATGTAAGTAGGTTATATGGTCATTGTACTGTCCATTTAAAATTAATTTATTCCTATTAAAAATTAATAGTTTCTAATTGTGTTCAATTTAATTAGATTCATTATTATGAGGGGATAAATGATGGTCCAGCTGTCGTCCTATAAAATAAACCTGTTTATAACGAGCCTAAAACATATCCTAAATAGTTGTCCTAGAATAACTCAAAACTATCCCAACATAATTATCCTGAAGCAAGTTATTCATGTTTATTTTAATGCCCTATATATAATTTAAACATAACTTATTTTATCAGTGCGTATCTCTCTGTTCTAGATTCAGCAACATTTTTATATTTCTGATAATATTACTATGCTATGTGACATTATAATGTTATAACTATTGCACTTTAAATTATTATACTGCACATAACAATAATAACATAACATTTTTAAAGTTTTTATATTCAACCTTATCTTACAAGAAATAAGAAAGCAGCAGATGATTACAGAAGAAATCCAAAAATCTTAAAAAAAAAATGCAAAATTGTTCAACGCCGCAAGACGCTTTTTTTTAAACAATGGAAGACGAGCTTATTTTCTTTGGCCGTTACAAACTATTCTATACTTGACCCCAATTACTTCTGGATTGCCTCCCTCATGCACCAGAATCAATCTTAGTTTTATATCACTTTCAATGTAAGTAGTCAAAAATAGACTCTAAGTCATCTTTATTAGATCTCAAAGCTTCTGCACAATTCTGAACAAATTCGCAGTCTTCTCAGATCTCTGAAACATTTTTTAGAGTTGTTATCTCCAATACCCTCTTGGCAAAAAGCGTCGAAAGTCTCTAATGCCACCTTAGTAGTTTGCAAAATGTTCTATATTTGTTGAAGAACGGTTTTTAGGCAAATGTGGCCTAAAAACCGTTCTCAAAAATTCTCCTCAAGTCTTTTATTGCCTATCAAAACCATGGTCTTCTAAACTTTTCTCAGAAATTATAAACCTTTCTAATACTCTCCATTTTGTTATTGCGTTGAACTGTAAGATTTCGCAGTCTTTGATGTCCAAAAACTGAAAAGAATTTGTTTTGAGTTTTCTCAATGTAGTCTAACAAGTCTAACAGCAACTAAATCTTTTGTAGTTGCTTAGAAAATTCCTTAAAACCTTAGTCTTCTAAAATCTTTTCAAGCCACTCAATGTCTTGTTAATGTTCGTTAAATCTTTCTTCGTATGTTCTCAAAGCTTCCTATAATCTCTTTTAAACTTTCTCTAAGGCCCAATAAAAGCTGTTAAAAGTTTAGGTAATCTCTAAATGCTCTCACAGTTTTTAATAAATAATATTCAGAAAAACTTTTGGGCACCCAAAAAAAATCTCAAAATTTTTAAGAGGCAAAATTCGTTAAAAGAGTTGCTCTTCTAAAGTCTCCCAAAAACTATAATTTCCACCTTGTATACTGTACCTCTAAAAAAACTGTATTGCCATTAGAATATCCTTTAAAGATGTTATTAAGGTAAATCCGTTGAGAATCTAAACCACCTCCAGTAGTTTGCAAAATATTCTATATTTTTCGTAAAACTTGAAAACAGTCACATTCGCCTAAATACCATTATAAAGATTCTTTTAGAGTATTTTATTTCCTATCAAAATCATGGTCTTCTAAAGTTTTCTCAAAGATTGTTAAATATTTTTAATAGTCATCGTTTTCTTTTATTGTATTACATTCTGTAACGAGTCTAAAACCCGCAAAATCTCTCTTTGTTACCTATAGCAATCTCAATAATTCTCTCCCTCGTACAATTCTTTAAGGCTACTCACAATTTTCTCAAACTTCTCAAAGTGGTGTAAGAAAAACTGGAGTATCCAAAAACGTTTTTATTTGCTAATGTTCCTTAAAACCTATACTTCACCTCAAAGTTTTCCTTAAAAAATTCTCAAAAAAATTCTTAAACTTTAGAGTCCTATAAGTGCTGTTAAAAGGTGTAGGTGGCTTTTATTGGTTAAAGTTGTTGCTCTTCTAAAGTGTTCTCAAGTCTAAATTTTTCGAAATCCATTCATCTTTTACTGTATTGTATTCTGTAAAAAGTCTATGTTGTTCAAAAATATCTTTGTTACTTTTAGCACTCTCTTCTCGTAAAATTCCTTAAGGCTACTCATAGTTTTCTCAAACTTCCCAAAAAGCAACTAAAGTATCCAAAGTTTCCTATAATAGCTCCCAATCTCTACTATTTACTCACAAAATCCCGTAAAACCACTCAGTCATTTAAATTTTTTTCATGCCACTCAAAATCTTTTAAAAGTTCTTTAAATCTGTGTAGCCTTTCAAGTTTGCTATGGTTTCGCAATATACTTCTCAAAGCTTTCTAGAACTTTCAAGAGCTATTGAAAACTAGATCTAGAAATACTCAACAGTTTTCTAAAAGTTGCTAAGCTTCTTTAAAAGTTTTCTGTAATCTTGTTTTCTTAAACACTAAATTCCAATAAAAGCGGTTAAAGGTTTACGTGAGCTGAATATTCTGACAATGAATGACCTTAAAAAAAAATTGCGCACTTCAAAAAATTCTAGAAGTCTTTAAGACATTTATTCGCAAAACTCATTTTTCGTCTGCCTCTACCATAACAACCTGTTTCGGCTTTAAAATGTGGGCCAAAACAACAATTTAGAAACCAAACAACCAACAAGATTTTTGCGGTATTTGATTGGCAGTAAATTTTGGTACACTATAAGTGACTCCAAATGTTCTCAAAGTTTTAAATGAATGACAAAAAAAATTTTTGCACACTTCAAAAAAAAATTTTTATTCGCAAATTTTTTTTTTACTGCCTCCACCAAAACTATCTATGTCGGCTTTAAAATGTGGGCCGAAAAAAAACTTAAGAGGCCCAACAGCCAAAAAGATTTTTGCGGTCTTTGATTGGCAGTAAATTTTCGGCCCATGGTACACTATAGGTGACTCCAAATGTTCTCAGAGTTTTAAATGAAAGTCAAAAAAGTTATTACACACTTCAAAAAAATTCTGTTATTTGCAAAATTCTTTGTTCGCCTGCCTCTACCAAAAAATCGTCGTTTTGGCCCGAAACAACGATTTTAAAGCTCAAGAGCCAACAGATTACTTGCTGTATTTGATTATCTGTAAATCACGATGTCACATGTCATACCCTAAAATCTGACTGATTTCTAAAACACTGTTTTTATTTAGAGCAGGTAAACACATATCGAGTGTAAATCGGGCCAAAATGCTTTATCAGCCCAATTCGCTTTTAGCTAGCAGCTATCACCCGTTCCTTTGTGCTGCTTAAGCCTATTTTCGGCTTTTAATACACTATATACTACAGAGTTGCTCTTCTAAAGTGCTCTCAATCCTAAACCTTCCAAAATCGTTACACTTCTTACTCGCATACTGTAACTGCATAAGTTTTTTTTATTATCCTAGAAATATCCATTAAAAGTGTTATTAAGGCAAATCCGTTGAGGGTCTCTAGGCCACCTCTAGTAACTTGCAAAATATTCTATAATTTTTATATTTCTCACGTTCGCCTAAAAACCGTTATAAAAAAAAATCTTAAAGTCTTTTATTTCTTGTCAAAATTATGATCTAAAGTTTTTCCAAAAATTTTCTATTAGTCTCCTCTTTTTATTGTATTGTATTCTTCAAGGAATCTTCGTTCTTTGATCCAAAAACCGCCAGATCTCTCTTTGTTAGTTATAGCACTCTCAATGATTCTCAAATCAACTAAAATATCCAAAAACTTTTCTTCTCAGACTATTTAACTCAGTTTTCTGTAATTCTTAACACAATATTTAATTTCTCAGAGTTTATATGAACTTTCAAGTCCTATAACTGCTAATAAAAGTTTAGTTGACCTCTAAAAATTCTCATAGTTTTTAAAGGTCCTCAAAAAGAAAGTTGCTCACCTCAATACAAACTCTAAAAAACTATTTAAAATTGTTTGTCTTAAGTGTTTTTAGGCCTAAATCTCCCAAAAGTTGTTTAATTTCGCCTACTGTACTGTACTGTCTAAAATATTTTTGTGTCTGGTTCTACCAAAACCAAGGCCCAAAAAGTATTTTGCGGTATTTGATTGGCTACAAATCACGATTTCACATGCCATAATGCAAAATGCTTTATCAGCCCAATTCGCTTTTAGCAGCTATCACTCGCTTCATTCCTTCGTGCTGCTTAAGCCTATTTTCGGCTCTTAATACACTATATACTATAGAGTTGCTCTTCTAAAGTGCTCTCAATCCCAAACCTTCCAAAATCGTTAAACTTCCTACTCGCATACTGTAGGCTATATAAGTTTTTTTTTATAATCCTTAGAATATCCTTTAAATGTGTTATTAAGGTAAATCCGTTAAGGGCCTCTAGGCCACCTCTAGTAACTTAAAAATACTCAATAATTTTTGTATTTGTCACATTTGCCTAAAAACCTTTCTAAAAGATTTTCTTAAAATCTTTTATTTCTTGTCAAAATTATGATCTAAAGACTATTAGAAAACTTAAAAATCTTTGGAAAAGATTTTTAAGTTTTCTAATAGTCTCTATTTTTTATTGTCTTGAATTCTTCAAGGAATTTTCGTTCTTTGATCCAAAAACCGCCAGATCTCTCTTTGTTAGTTATAGCACTCTCAATGATTCTCAAAGTTTTTTGACATTTTTTAAAGATCAACTAAAATATCCAAAAACTTTTCTTCTGAATCTCTACTATTTAACTCAGTTTTCTGTAATTCTTATCAAAATATTTAAATTCTCAGAGTTTATATGAACTCTCAAGTCCTATAACTGCTAATAAAAGTTTAGTTGACCTCTAAAAATTCTCATAGTTTTTAAAGGTCCTCAAAAAGAAAGTTGCTCACCTCAATACAAACTCTAAAAAACTATTTAAAATTGTTTTTCTAAAGTGTTATTGGGCCTAAATCTCACAAAAATTGTTTAATACCTACTGTAGCTCTAAAATATTTTTTTGTCTGTTTCTACCAAAACCAAGGCCCAAAAGTATTTTGCGCTATTTGATTGGCTACAAATCACGGTTCCACATGCCATAATGCAAAATGCTTTATCAGCCCAATTCGCTTTTAGCAGCGATCACTCGCTTAATTCCTTCGTGCTGCTTAAGCCTATTTTCGGCACTTAATACACTATATACTATAGAGTTGCTCTTTTAAAGTGTTCTCAATCTTAAATCTTCTAAAACCGATAAACTTCCTACTCGCATACTGTAGACTATATAAGTTTTTTTATAATCCTTGAAATATCCTTTAAAGGTGTTAGTTATTAAGGTAAATCCGTTAAGGGTCTCTAGGCCACCTCTAATAACTTGCAAAATATTGTATAATTTTTGTATTTGTCACATTCGCCTAAAAACCGTTTTAAAAGATTTTCTTAAAGTCTTTTATTTCCTGTCAAAACTATGATCTAAAGTTTTTCCAAAGATTTTTCCAATAGTCTCCATTTTTTTTGTACTGTATTCTGCAAGAAATCTTTGTTCTTTCTTCCAAAAACCGCCAGGTCTTTATTTCCTACTTATAGCACTCTCAATGATTCTTGACTACTCTACAGTTTTTTGACATTTTTGACAAGATCAACTAAAATACCCAAAAACTTTTGCTCTCAATCTCTACTATTTAACTCAGTTTTCAGTAATCTTATCACAATATTTAATTTCTCAGAGTTTATTTCAAGTCCTATAAAAGCTAATTTAATGATCTTTTAAAAAAAAAAGTTGCACACCTAAATACCAAACTCTAAAAACTATTTAGTTTAGTTCTTCTAAAGTGTTCTTAAACCTAAGTCCCCAAAAATTCTTTATTTTCGCCTACTGTAGTTCGAAAATTATTTTGTTGCTTCTACCAAAACCAAGGACCAAAAAGTCTTTATTTGATTGGCTGCAAATCACAATTTCACATGCCATACTCTAAAATCTGAAAGTAGTGACAAATTATAATAAATAAACTTTAAAATTTCCTGAAACACTGTTTTATTCGGGCAAGCAAAACATATTAAGTGTAGTTCGTGCCTAAATGCTGTAGCAGCCTTTCGCTTTTAGCAGCACAAAGAAGCGAAGCAAGTGAAGGCTGAAAAAGTCTATTTTTGGCGCTTGACACACTTGTACTATTTATGATCCTTGGAATATCCTATAAAGTGTTATTCCAATGCGTGCACATCGCGGCAGGCAACCTCAACCCTCAACCAATTTGCGGAAGCGCGACCCCATTGGCTACATAATACAAGGTGTATGTTGACATTTCCAAAGCACATAACCTCAACCAAATTAAAGTAAATAAGAAAAAAAGAGAGACTTCAAAAATCATATTTTAAATCATCTGTGTTCCTAGTAACATTCTTTAAAACTTCTCAAATGTTATAATTGTTTCATTAAAGCCATCTCAAATTTTTTTTCAAACTCTCTAAAGTCGTTACAAAATCTACTAAATTTTTTTTTTAGTTTTCAAAGTATTATAAAATCCTCAATATATACTAGTGCTGCTGTACAACCCCAGTAAACGCATTGAGTAACTCTCAATGATCTTTGCTCTTTGCTTTACTGAACTGAAAAGCATTGAAATTGTTGTGGTCGCCAATCTTTGGACTTCTTATAGTATTCTAAGTTTTCTCAGATACTCTAAAAGATATTGGTATAAGGTAGTGTTAAAATTCTTTCAGGGCTTTTAAACGTTTAAGTGAGCTGTAAAAATTTTCACAATTTTTAATAAACTTAATAATAATAAACCTAAATATCTTAAAAACTTTTATTCGTAAACATTCTTTAGAGTTTGTTGTTGCTCTTCTAAAGTGTTCATAGACCCAAGTCCTAAACTTTCAAGTCCTATAAGAACTGATAAAGATTTAGTTGACCACTAAAAGTTCTCATAGTTATATATAATCTTTAAAAAAAAGTTGCTCATCTCAAAACTGTTCAGTCTTTACAAATTCTCTGGGATTGTCAGAAGCCCTAGTAGCACTCACAAGTCTTTAAGGCTTTCGATATTTTCTTTACTAGCTCTTAAAGTCTTCTCTAATCCTCGACATATTTTCAAAACTCCTTAAACCTATTGACAATTAAACAATTTTGGGAATTTAACCTAACTCCACGCCATTTCTTAAATACTTAAATCTTTTAAAAACTCTTAAAATTTTACTTGTAAGCTCTAAAAACTTTTTCTCGGATCATTGTTTCTTATAATACAAAAAAAATAATTTTGTAGACTAAAAATTTAAAATCGTTATTCAAAAAATCCTGTAATTCTCAAAGTCTTAGGTTAACCTCGATATATATTTTAAAACTACAAAAACCTTTTAAAGTAATCCAAGATTTTGCTAATACTCTTCACCTGTTGTTGCTCTAAAGTGCTTTCAGACCTGTCTTTCAAAAAACTGTCAATTTTCCTACCCGCATATTGTAGCTTTTAAGTTTTTTATGATTCTTAAAATATTCTTTAAAGATGTTATTCTAATCTGCGAAATCTAATTTCCTACATAACTTTTTCCCTACTGGTGCGGGACTGAGGCTCTCAAGTCAAATAAAAACTGTTGTTTTCGTCCCTGTGTTGTACCAATCCGCGTAAAACAATCGTGAGCTCAAAAACGTCACCAAATGCGTTATTGCACCCGGCAAACCCCGACCTGCAACACAATATCAGTCAAGCCCACTTTGCAGAATACAACCAACGAGATGAAGAATCAGCTGCCAACCTTAGCAAAAGACTCTGTAGCCCGGTCAAAAAACTTACTTACGTTGGCCAATGTAAAACTGAGGTACCAGAGTCACCTAGCCTAATTTTGGTATATTTTGCAAAAAATCTTGGCCGGTACAAAAACGCGGTCAAAAAACGTCGCCAAAAGTAGGAGTACAAATTGTTTCACAAGACCCTACATACCACCTTTAGGAAACTCTCATAGAACAGATCCAAGTCAAACCTATTGGAAAAAGACAAGGACGTGTTCAAATACAACCCTCCAAAATTATCAAAACTTGTGGAGGCATAGTAAACGCCTCATTCTCAAATGTCACCACCGACTCCCCCCGCTACCGCAAAAAGGTTTGCAAAATAATTGAGGAAGCAACCACCTCCGCTCACAGCAACAACCTTACCATCGAGTCACCCTCCAGAGCTCCCATGGTTTTAAATACCACAGTAGGAAGGTTACTTAGATAAACTTTAAACAATAACTCCAACATGGCCAACCTAATCTTTTTGCCACACATGCTTAATCTCGGCTTGATACTCGCCCACGTTGCCTTCGACGCGTTCGCTCCCAGTTTGGTTAATCCTAGAATCAACAGACCCAGAGTTCAAACCACACAAACGCCACCGCAGCTTCCAGCGTACTAAAATCCAAATATGCCAAAATCCCAAAAACCGTCGGAATAACCTCGGCATGCAAAGATGACCCAAACTGAAACTGTCACACGTCCCCATAGTATGAAAAACAAACTGAACCTTATGATACCTGCGCGGCCGCAACACCCTATTAGCTACTTTACATGCTAACATTTCGAAAGCACGCACCCGCAACTATATAAAAACAATTTTAACCATTTAGAACATTTTAATAAAATAAATGAACAGATTGTAGAACACCCAGTATATACAAAATTAATCAACAAAAACATTATTTTAGAACATCCAGTATTTATTAAAAATTCTAGGAATTTCATTAAGTATTTGAACACTGACCTATCAAAACTTCCTTAAGTGCACTTAAAGATAATTGATTAGATAAGTTCACTAACTGGTAGTAGCATTAATTATTGTCTCACTTTATGTGTTTTTACTTAACCTAGAATTAAACAATGAATTCAAGCTCGTACAATCATAATCTAAATAAAAATTATCGCAAATTACATCAATACAAGTGTGCATTAATATTACAAATAACACAGAAGTAGCGACGGCGTGATACTGGCCCACACACTGCAGTAACAAGTGTACCATAACCTTATATAATTATATTATATCAGCGTCAGAACCGCTCAACATGTTGTAAGTATATGTAAAACTTTAATTTAGTATCCATCTACGTTAGTAATATATTTTGTATTTTTGGAAACTATTTAGGTTACAAAAATCTTGTTCTTGAGTCTTGATAATTGTAATCAACACTCTGTTCTTCGTCTTAAAAACTGCAATAGTGGATTCGGCTCAGTAGTTTCGTTGTAGACCGCCCAGTCAAAAAGTGAAGTAAATAGCTGACTACTTCCTGCCTTAAAACTACCAAAAACAAACTCTAAGAACTCTTCAAACTATAATGCTACCAGAGCAAACTGCAACATTTAATCAAAACAAAACCTATTCCTCAAAGATCAATAACACCCAAAAACCGTTACGGCCGTTTATAAAAATTTACCCCCACCTACATAAACCTACTAGTTAACGTTTTATTGATCTCTTGGTCCGTTAGCCTTCAGACGTGTTCAGGTCAACCCAAGTTCAAGCTTTTCTCCCTCACTCTGCGGTGCCCAAGTCAAAAACTGGCTGCTGCCGAGGTGCTGGGATAGCAATCCCTGCTAACCCTACACAGAAGAAACCCCAATCAAGCTAAAACCCTCCTCAGAGAAAGAAAGGTTCCAAAACTCCGGGCAAAAACCCCTTCATAACGGGAAAAACAAAAAATAGACTCGAAAGTAGATGAGCAAAACCTTTGCTCATCCACTTCCCCATGCCCTCATCTAGGCAACCTAGAAAGAAAGCAATAAATTCTGGGTCAAGCATAAAAACCGTCTTCTAACAAAAGATCAACTACAAAGAAGCTGTACATCTCCATCCAAGTTGCTGTCACCAACATGTCCCATCCTTTTAGCAAAACTACTAAGGCACAAGCAAAGTTAATCAAAGCTGCTCAAAGTCGAAAGCTGAATAAAGGTGGTCACACACAGAAGAAATCCTTAGATCACCTGTGATAATGAAATATCCCTAGAGTGGCAAGAGAAAACAACCTCCAGCACAAACATGTACCACATAGGTAGTTGAGAAGAGTAAGGTTTACCACTAGAAGAAGTACAAAAGACCAAATAAGACCTAAGTGCAGTAAAATAGTTTCAGCTTTCCACTCAAGTCCAGAGCCTATAACCAGACTGCCAAGTTGACAAAAGATGTATCTAAATAGAAACAGATTACCTACATCAAACTTTTACTCAATAAACCATAACAGAAAATCACTTAAGCTACCATACACCAACAACCATAGTGTTTGTGATTGCCAAACAACAATTAAAAACCGCGAAAGCATTTATAAAACCCCAACTAGACCACACATTTTAAAGCACTAAATTACAAACCACAGGTCTGAACCAATTGCGTTACCGCAAAAACCAAATGTCAAACAACAAAATCTCATAATGTCATAATAGTAAAACTAATTTTAACTGCCAGGCAGCCAAAGTTCTTAACATCAAATAAATAATAATACTAAATTATTATAAACAGAACATAAAAATAAAATAAAGGTCAATAAAAAACAATTGCTAAGCAAACAATACTTAACACCAATAGCAAAAAACAAATGATTATTTTACTATTGAACCAAATCGAATAGTCGTAAATAGACAGTAAAAAACATAAATAATGCGTAATAAATAAATTGTTTACTTAATCCATTTATAAAATATAATTCTATTTACTATGATATGATCTAATTATAATCTAATCTCTTATCTTTCGTTGGGTGGAGTATAAGGTGATTGACCTCTCTACATACATAATAAAACGTCTTTAGCTAAAGCTAGAATAGAATTCAAGTAAGTTTATTGCAATTGGTCCTATTGTTTACATTACAAATGTAAACTATTTTCTAATCATAGCTTGTAGCAATAGTAGAATATAAATATAACCCAATCACTATTAAATCATTGTAAATAGAACTTAATATCGTGCATCAATCCACCATCAATAAACCAATTTCTTTAAGTCGTAAAATCAAATGGTCGTAAAGTTAATGATTGCAAATTTAATATGTCGTAATATGATCTAGCTATAAACATGTATTGTTACTTGAATGATTATAATTTACTTACAAAATTAGCATAACTATATGTTCAAAATAAAGATATATATTTAAGAAATCAATACATGTTTGTTAGTTTTAATAAATAATTTAAATCCATAATAAATACGACAGTTGCTACATAATAATCAGGTTTAAATGAAACAATGTCTAGGTTTTTATATGTAAATTTATTAATTAAGTCATAATGTGCAATTTCAACTGAAAACTGAGGTTCAATCGTAGAAATGTAGATGATGTAGAAATTATTACGCTCTGTAGATGCTGGAAACTATTTTAATTCACAGTTCAGGCTCTTAGTAGTAAATGTCATCTCTTCTGTAACGCCCACTTATATTTTTTTTAATGAAATCCACAAACGCTCTGCCATTCATCCACCGCACCGAGCGTAAACATCCTACATTAATTAGTTAAAAGTTTATTTTCACTTTAACGACCAACCAATTTTTTAATTAACTCTAAAACAACACAGAAGAGAATGCAAAACGATTGACAAAATCTAATTGTTCGTGTTCATTCATTTGAAAGATTAGAAAATGTTGACTAAAAGAATGGAGTTCAAAAAATCACGTGTTTGGTGCAGATTTTGGGCTGAAAGCATCATCGGACCATTCTTCTTCAAAAATGCGGCTGCTCAGGTAATAACAGTTAATGGGTGCTCGCGACATGATAATCCAGTATTTTGTGCCTAAACTGCAAGACAGTCCGAAAAACAATTCAATTACTGCATCCCGTTTTAGTAATTAGAATTGGCAATCCAGATAATGCAATTTAACGCCGTTGGACTTTTTCCTTTGAGGTTTTTTGAAGTCTAAGGTTTAAGACAACAAGCCTACAACCACCCATGCCTTGAAGAAAGATGCTATTCCAAACGGGTTATAAACACTGTATTAAAAACCTGGGCAATACTATAACTCGTTCTGAAAAAAAATGGGACCACCAATGCACCTAACCAACCTAATTCGAGCACTATACAAAAAGAGTGCAGCCGTTTTGAGGACTGATAACGTCAATACGCAGGGAATATGGGTTGAACATAAATTACAACAAAACCGAAGTCATGATTGTCCTGCGAGTTTGAGATAAGAAAGCGTATTGAAATAGCACGCTCCGCAATGACTCAACTTACCAAGCTATGGAAAGACCAAAATATAACGGCAAATCAATGCCTTTTTGAGATGTGGGTATGGCGTAGGATGCTGAAGATACCCTGGACGGCCAGACGCACAAATATCTCGGTTCTGGCCAAAATTAAACCAAAGCAGCGACTTTAAAATATGACGTATGCGCGTATCCTGAAATTCTTCGGACATATCACACGCCACAACAACATAAAAAAGTTCATCATTCAAGGCAAACCCGAAGGGAAACGTAAGCGCCGGCGCTCTCCCACTCGATGGCCCGATATAATATCACAAGTGACAGACTTAAACTTGTGGACAGCAACCCGCAGAGCAAACAACCGACAAAACTGGCGCGGTACCATAAAGAAAATCATGCACAACCTGAAAGAGAATTAGTCAATATAACCACTACATATCGGACACAATGTTAGACAAAGAAGAAGCAGATTAAAAACCTGTGTTTTCTATCAAAATTACTTCTTGCGTAAACTTTGGGACACCCATACATGTTCAAGACAAGCAAATAATTAACAGTAATCCAAAGAACAAGATTCGGTTTTACAGAGCAAAAGACGTAACAAAACAAGACCAGTAGCAAATTTGATGCTTCTATAAAAAGCAACACGTAAGATTTGGTAATGGTGTAGTAGTTGCAGACTCTTGAGACCATGTAAGTTAAAATAGTATTAAAATTCCAAAAGTATAGTTACTTAAACACACACGTGGCTTCATCGTTAAAGCTTAGAGTAGTTGTTAGACTCCACGGCATGGGTTTATCACCCTTCCTTCCTCCGCTTCGGCACGTAGAATCATTAACCGTTTAGAGGCAAAGAACGCCATACCCGGAAATGAGGTGGAGTAGTGGTACCCGTAAAGTTCCACGACGGAAATATGAGTACTAGTGTGCAAGGAGCGTTTGTCATAAGCACTGAGACCAAGATATAATTGTACCTGACGGACCTATCCCCTTGAACTATACGCATATTTTGCTCAAACCCAAAATTTTGGGTAAAGAATTAACAGCTTAGATTACGGGATGTGAGGTACAGGTGGCGCAAGCTACACGTGACTTCTGTCGATATGAGTACTGAGAGAAAGTAGAAGCTCCACCGGTTGGCTGCCGGTGCCTACTCGTTTAAGGAAAGAAATGGGGGGAGATACGCCCTGTTAGATTTTTGTTGAAAATATACTATTTATTTTTATCTCACCTCAAGTAGTAGTCTAGGCATCCGACTGCTGCACTAAAAATCGTGGGTTCAAATCTCACAACAAAAACTATAGAAAATTTCGAAAAAAAAGCGTATTTTCCAGCAAAGCCGTGGAGGTGATTTACCCGACAAGCTATTCCATACGGGATATGTACACTGTATAAAAAACCTGTTTGAGACACCCTTATATGTTCAAGACAATAGATACACAAGCAAATAATTAAGTTAGCCAAAATACAGGATTCTGTTTTACAAGGCAAAAGACATAACAAAACAAGACTAGTAGCAAAATTTATGCTTTTAGAAAAAGCAGCACGTAAGGTTTGGCAATGATGTAGCAGTTGTAAAACAGACTCTTGAGACCCAGTAAGTTAAAATAGTATTAGAATTCCAAAAGTTACAGTTACTTAAACACACACGTGACTTCATCGTAAAAGCTTAGCGGTTAGTTGTTAGACTCCACGGCAACTACCCTTAAAACCGGAAAAGTGGGCTTCGGCACCTAGAATCATTAGCCGCTTAGAGGCAAAGAACGCAATTCCCCGAAATGAGGAGGAGTAGTGGCACCCGTAAAGGTCCACAACAGAAACTCATCCAACGTTGCCGAGAAATCATATTGGCTAATATGAGTACTAGTCTGCAGAAAGTTTTTATCATAACCACTCAGACCGGGATATGGTTGTACCTGATGACCCCATCCCCTTGAACTAGGTGCATATTTTGCACAAACCCAAAACTTTTGGTAAAGGATAAATGCACTTATAACCCAGTCCCACCGTCTTTCCAGCCGCTGAGCTTGGTAAAATAGAGTTCATTATATGAAACAACCCTCTCTGACAGAGGAACGTCTTCAGTCAAAATAAGTGGGTACAGGCCTACAAGTAAACTCTTTACGTTTGAAGCGTTTGAAATACCGGCCAGGGAGCATGGATGGAAGCAGGCCTAACTAGCGGTGTAATGAAAGCCTAGCCTAGCAGATAAGCATGCAGGTCAAGCTCCTGCCACGACAAGGAAGCCATTCTGAGGGCTCAGAACAACTGAAGGCATCGCTGTAGCCAAAGCGTCAATAGAGCAGTCTCCAACGCGTTCTGTTTGGAAACATGCAACATTCAAATACTGATTCAAATGATGCGGCAAATTTTGCAGCACTGGTCTTAAATTACAACCTTATAAGATTATAATTGTTCAATAATTGAGTCAGGCAGAACCTTACAACTGTGCCTCCCAACAGTATTGTGTAAACTAACAAAGCGCATGTCCATCTGTCTGAGACAGTAAACATGTAGAATTTTTGTTACTGAGCTGTTGATAATCCTAAGAACTCCTCCAACAACCTCTTCACCTTTGTGTGCTTTGTTCTCTATAAACATCGTTAAACCATTTTTTTTAAGATAGAATTACTGTTACTGTGACTTCCAGCCGATACTGTTGTGAGAATTTGTATGCCCCAAAAGAAGAATACAATACAGATGCCTTCCGGTTTCATAGAAAACATCTTTTATACAGTGGTCAACTAATCTTCTTATAAGAAACCTATCAATGCCCTCCTCGCTCCCCTGATTTGAGCCCCAGCAACTTATTTTAAAGGAGTACTTCAAGACAGAGGTTTCTAAACATCGTCATCAAACCCTGAAAGTGTCCAAAAAAACTAATCATAAAGAAACCGCCAAAATTCCTCCAGATATATTGGTATGAGTAAGTAAAAAAAAACTTCAAAAAATTTCTTCATATATGCGTCGTTCGCCAGGACCAACATTTTGGCAATATAATTTTTAAAACCTAACCTACTTTTAGAATTCATCCCGGAAATGTGAGACATTCATTATAATAGTATATTTATTATTCATTTTATCTATTGTACACACTTCAAGTGTAGTGGCGTCTAAGACAGCCAGATAGAAGACCTGTGACCTTGCAGTAGGCTAAGCGTCTTTAAACAGGACTTAAAAAGAAGCTCGACGCAGTAGTCTAGACATCCGACTGCTGCACCAAAAATCGTGGATTCAAATCTTACAACAAAAAGTATTTCAACCCGCCTTATCAGCGTAAGGTTTCATGACTAAGATCCTTCTCTGCTCTGGAATAGATTAATAATCTCTCCATTAGTTCGGAATTCACTTAAAACTGTAAGTCCACCTGTAATGTAAGTTGCCAGCATTACGGGCAGAAAAAAGGCTAATGCGCCTGCAGTGACGTGAAAAAAGGTTGATAATGATGATGTATTAAACAGCGTCTCATCTTCTAATGATAAGGTTAGTTCATTTATTTAACGTCGGTCTATTTCTGCTGCCAGTGCTAATCACCGACGCCAGAGGTTAAAACTACTACATCTGGGAATTTTGCCGCAAATTCAGGAATTCTAATCTAAATTATTGGGTTCTTTAACGTGCACGCAACATCGAAGCAGTACACGGGACCTACTAAAGTTTTTCTTCTTATCCGAAAAATGGCGTACTCATCACAACACATTTTTTCTTAACCAGAAAAACTGACCCTCCAGATAGAGGCTCAAACTCGAGACCCCCAGTGTAGCAGTCGAGTACGCTAACCACTACACCACCTGGGCGGTTCATCATCAAAATGTTCAAACTCACAAGAAGATAGAACCACATAATTAAAGCAATGCCCAACTATTTGCATCCAGAATGGCATTGCAAGAACAAACAGACGTAACTTGTATAAACAAATTTTGCAGACTTCCTTGCAATAAGCAATGACTGCATATACCCTTTTTGAATGAACGCATTACAAACTGCAGCAACCAAATCCATAATTTATGTATACAGGCTTGCGTCCGCTCAAAAAGCGTTGATGTGGTCATCACTCTGCAACCACTAATTTTGTATACAGATTACATCTAAACATTTTTGATGCTGAATGCCCACGCCAATCTAGACGCGCATATATTAGAATCGCTTTAGATAGCAAACATTTAAAACAAATACGGTTTGGCTGCATAGAGACAGGATATAGTGTACAGTAGATAGGTTAGAAACATGATACTATGACTAGCAAAATTAGATCACGCACAAGTCACTCTCACACATAATGACATAACTGCGTGACAGCATCGACATGGACGACACAACTGCTGTATTCTAGACTCTAAAAATTAAAAGACTCGACACTGCAATTACAAGGATAAGCAATAAAATAAGAGAGTAGTCTAGACCAAGCAAGAGAAAGACAACCTACTAGTACTAGTGGTAGAATAAAACTAATGCAAAAGACTAAAAACAAATGACAAAATGCGTAGAATATTGTAAGCAAAAAAATAGAAAAAAACTTCTAACCAATAAGCCTGCATTCAAGTATCTTTGACTACCCATCTCTCCTAAACACACAGAAAACCCACACACACACGTGAGCTTGCCAAAAGTTTTCCACACATAAAACCCAATCCACCAAAAGCTGATCTTTGTAGCAAGAAAGAAAAAAAATCCTGCTCAGGTGAGATCCCCCAGAGGCATTTAAAGTATTAGTAGAAAAATGCCAAAAAAAATTCATTCATAAGACCTCAATTCACTAGGAGGTAATAATTACATCAAAAAAGATATGAGAAGAAAATCTTCGTCCCAGATAAGATCCCCACAGGCCTTTAAGGTATTAGTGAAAGCATGCCAAAAGTTTTCCACGCATAAGACCCCAATCCACCAGAAGCTGATAACTGCAACAAAAAAATTAAAAAAGAAGATGCTCGACTCAGATCAAATCCCCCAGAGGTCTTTAAACTTTAAAGTGATAGTGGAAGCATGCCAAAAGTTTCCCACATATAAAACTTCAATCCAGTAGGAGCTAATACTTACAGCACAAAAGCTGGAAGAGAAGAAGAGTCCGTCCCAAATAGAATCCCCGAAAAATCTTTAAAGTATCAGTGGAAACATAGCAAAAGTTTTCCACATATTAAACTCTAATCCACTAGAAGGTGATAATTGCAGCAAAAAAGCTAAAACAGAAAAAATGTCCATCCTAGATGAGATCCTCCAGAAGCCTTTAAGTTATCAGTGGAAGCATGTCAAAAGTTTTCTAAAACATTATGAATAGACTATTGACAAAAAGTCAATTTCTCATACCTTGAGAAGCTTAAAAAACTAATAACAAAAAGACTGCAACTGTAACTGAGGCTATAGACCATCTACTCAATGCTAAGCTTATAGAACAACTCAATCTAAGCCGCCTGTAAAAATTAAAAATGTTCTTTATATAATATATTTATAAATAATAATAATATATATCATATCTCACTAATAAACACGTCCGCCTATTTCAGGTGTCAAACCCTCATCAGTGTATCAACTAATTTTGATAAAAATAA
Organism: Tachinus rufipes; assembly: GCA_963932245.1. Classification (NCBI taxonomy): domain Eukaryota; kingdom Metazoa; phylum Arthropoda; class Insecta; order Coleoptera; family Staphylinidae; genus Tachinus; species Tachinus rufipes. Next base: position 15,910,406 of record OZ010750.1, read on the forward strand.
TTGAGCATAGTTTGCATGAATAATGTATACAACTATTAATACATCTATGTCGATCAATCTAATCCGTAACAACACAAGCATTTATAATCAAATTGTAGTAATATAATAATATATATAAACGGTGGTCTAAAACAATAATACGCTGTCGTAATATGATCTAAATGTCTATAAAACTACTGATCTATTTACGATCTAAACTATCGTCTTTAGCTATAATGAGATGGAAGTGATTGACCTTTGCTTTCATAATACAATTGCGCCTTTGCATAACCTGCCGTAAATCGGACAATCGTAAAAAAGGCGCATAAACCGAGATGCATGCACTTAAAATTTAATTGTGTTACGTGGGATGGTGTTCTTGTGCCTGATAAATGCAACTTGCTGCATCGCAAATTGATCTGTGATGGATCAAACTTTCGTCGCGCGCAATAAAAGCCCATTTAACAGGCGATTTTCACTTTAATTATTTTATGTGCTTTTACATAACGTCGTAAATCATATCGTAAATGGTAGTTTTTCCGTGACTCGATACCCAACTTCCGAGAAATCATAACTGATGCAATTCTTTAAAAAAATTTGAATAAATTTTACAATCAAATGATTGCAGAATAAGCGTATATAATAGATTTTTTTTAAGTGATTATGAAAGATTATATACATACAAAAACCCCTATGCAGTATTAATAAAAAAATTAGTGAACATACAACCCGTTCATTTAAATATTTGAATGTAAATAATTCTTTAATATCTACCCTCTAGTCAATGGGTGATACCTAAACTCCACACAGAAACAGCTTTTGCATATCAATGAAAAAAATTATTTTCATATTCAACGCATCTGATAATACATTTATTCATAGTAATTTATGTATCTACCCCATCAGATATACTAAAAATTATCTGAATTTATGTATGTACATGTTACATAAGAATACAATTTCAGTAGCCCAATTTGTGCATTATAACAAAGCTGGATTTAGAACAATATTTGTGACCACATTTTAAAAAAAGTTTGGCATAAATAACGTATATTTAAAATGACTAGATCGTGGCCAGATATATTGAATTAACGCTGGAATTAAGCGTAAATATTTAAAACTTCAGCAGCACAGAGTCAGAGTCGTGGTTCCGCTAAGACAGAGAAGAACAACGACATCAAAGTCCGACCGTCATACACCACCAGCTGCCTAGTGTTTCCCCATCGACCAAGAAGGAAACAAAAAAGAAAATCTGAAAAGAGCATGAAGCCTTATATATCATGCAGTCGTGTGAAAAAGAGATGCTTCAAAAACAATGCTATTCGATCAAACCAAGCCAGAAAACAACCAAAACCACTGGCAACCTAAGTTTGCTAAACTCAGAATATAGCAGAGACGTCAAAAAGACCCAAGAAAAAGAAATTGCCAACACCATACAATTGACAAACTGCAAACTCGCCAAACCCACAACCACCACCACCAGCAAATAAAACAGAACCAATTTTGAGCCTTTAACCGACAAACCAGGAAACAACCGTAGCAATAACTCAAATTTCTTTAAATCTATCTACAATTCTCGCTGCAAATCAAAATGTTTTAGACATCTCTTTCCTTGTTGAAATCTATACTGTAATACATTAGTCTTGCTAAGAACCATCTCCAACCACATTAAACAAAGCTATATTTAGTTTGATACTATCTGTAGACAGTAACATCATTTTTTGCAACCTACAAACAAAACAACAACACTGGTGGGTAATGCTGTAAAAATCAAATCCGGTTTAGAACACTTGGTTTGCACTAACAATTCTTTTACTAAGATAAATGTTACAAAACAAAAAAGCGCGGTCGTAATAAGCATTACTCAAGCAAATTATTCTTCCACATGTAATTCTCGTCAGCCTGCATCAAATACGCAATTCAATCTAAGAGAAATTTGGGCAAATAAAATCCCACTCCTCCCAAAAGTGACTAACAGCTAAACAAGCCCAAGTTCGTGTTCTAAAAAAAGCCAAAACCCATCCGCTGCTAAACCTAGCCAACAAAATCAGACAAACAACCGGAATAAATCAAAAAGAAGCAATCATACTCTTAGGTTGCGTGTTGCAACTTTCAACTGCCATCTCCTGGAAAAACCTTATCAGTTAGAAGCAGCCAAAAAGGATGTCCAAGCTAACAAAACTGAATTAAAAAAAACAGTAACCATCTTCACTTTAACACAATAATAAATAATAGCTAATGTATCTATTTCTAGAATGTCGATGATCAGAAAAAAGGAAAAATAGATGGGTTCCTCTTTCTTCAGCCAAGCTATTTATTACCTTCACGTATATGAGCATCTTCAGATGGTAGATCAGTCAAAAACCATCTGTACATAGTAGATAGACTAGAAAAGTTCTAAATCAATCCCATAAAAATTTATATAAAAGTCTAAATTCACACTGTCAATGAACCCTATACCATAACAGAGCTTGTTCTTCAAACAAGCCAATCTCCAAAACAAACAACTGCACTTTAAATGTAGTACGAGCCAGTCTTTTACTTATTAAAGAAATACAGATAAGAACCGTTTTAACAAACCTAGCGTTAGAAATCTCCATAACATACAATGGTCACTTTTTTATCAACACTCTAGAACATAGATCGTATTTGGATGTCTATGCCATCTCATGCACCAATGGAAAGTATGAACAACGCCGGCACTCGTCTGCCAAAAAACAACGTACAAGAAAGCTACCCGATGAATGTTTTTAGATGTGCCAGCAGATGCACACTTTCAGTACTACAACTGTCTAAGTAATAATAAACAGCAAACCCCGATGAAACCGCTTACGTTTAGAAAAAAATGTACAATCTCTCAAAGTCAACCCAGCAATCGAATTGCCTATCATGATTTAAGAACTTAGCTTTTAAAGCAGAAGCCAAAAGAAAACGCTTTGCAACTCAAGATGTCTTCTTCGTCAAAAGTAAGATTAGACCCAACCACCAAAACTTGAAGAATTTCAACAAAAGTAAAAAAAGGTACAAACCTTAACCATGTCAGTGAGCAGATACAAAATAAGCAATTTCATTCTCAAAACATCTCGAACTTAATAAGCTTTGACAAGTCAGCAAAGAATCAACAATTTAAAGCTAGACTAACCATGGACAAACTAACGAACACTGCCAACGTCGTCCTACCGCTGTTGGAAATAAACCAAACGCCTACACCAGTGTCCAAATACTACCCAAAACGTCAACCACTAAATCCAATTGCTAAACAATTAAAACAAAAAAAAGACTGCAGCAAGAGTACACACAAAAAGTAAACTTGCACGTAGTTTGCAAAACAAAGTTCAAACCATAGCAAACGCTTCAAAGATTCTGCAACAACAACCTATTTCCCAAGCAGTCTCAACACCGTCAAATCTCACCAAAAACTGAAAATAAAACCTAAAAATATCCCAGTCTCCACAAACTTTTTTTCCTCAAGTTAACTACAGCCACCTAAATACATTGTCGCCACCCTAATCCTAAAGTCCAAGACTGTAACCGTAACAGTATAATAGCCTACAAGTGTTTTTCTGGCCCAAGTTGTAATGTTACCCAGTATGTAAAACGTTGTGGCGTGTATAATGTGACGCCAAAATTTCTCCTGATTGATACAACCTTATTATTTTTCATTTATATAATGCAATAAATAAATTTTCTGCTAATTTTTTTATAAATTTCATATATTTCTGTGCAATAATTAAAAAACTAGTGATTTTTCAATTAATTTTATGCTATAAATATGCTAACTGGGTCGCGAGGCTGTATTTTTATCAAACAAGCTAACGACCTCTCAGAAAGATCAAACCAGCTGCATTGAGGCAAATTTAGTTACAATAACCTGACATGAGCTTGATAAAAGTTATCCCGGCTTATCAAACACTAGCTAAACCTTTACTATTTGCAAATCTCGATGCGTTACTGCATTTCCAGCTTCTAATAATTATTGCAAAAAATTAAAATCCCATCGTAACATAGTAATCAGTCAAACTCAAAAATCGAGCACTATTTAGACCAGAACTAATTATAAAACTTCTTAGTCTAGACACTTAATTCCTATGTTAAACCTAAACTTAGTTATAGCTCTAAATGGTCAAAATAAGGTCTAGAATTAACAGATAGATTAGATACTATAGATCTAAATAGTAGTTAGGTAATGTACAAAATCATAATACTAATAAAAAAATCTTGTACCAAAACAAGTTACTTTAAAGACAAAATCAAAGACTTAAGCATCAGATTACACATGCCAATACGACAGACGTAATCTATTCTAAAGATGACACATTCAAGGTATGCCGAAAAAACAGCTAGCACAATGCCAACATCAACAGTAACTCCAACCTGCAACCTTAAGCAAAATAAAATTCAGTTAAAATGCGCGCTGAGATTGAGCAGCCATACATGCTCCCAAGACAAAAGAGCAGTAGCGTAACTACCTGTAAGCAAAAAACTGCAATAAGGAATGGCCCACAAACTAAAAAAACCCCAATGTTAATTTTAACAAAATCTAGAAGAAGCTACAAAAAATTTAAAAAATTTACGCTTCTTTAAAGCCCAAAATCCTAGCTACGCCATTGCAAAAAACGCACTTTCCAATAGACACAACACAACAGGGTAATGGTTAATCATCTATAAAAAATGTTCACAATATCACAATCAAAACTCTAATGAAAGCAACGCCGAGCAAACCGCTACAAAGCCAACTAAAACCAATATAAATAAAAAAAGTGGTGACGTGTGAATACAATCGAACAGTAACCCGTAGTTCTAACCAATATAAAACTAATAAAAAAGTAGTCTTCACCTCGCTGCCAATAGTTATATGAAAAGCCCAAAATGATAATAGTACGGAAAAAATACAAAAACATCATTTCAGCTCAAGCAACAGACAACCAATAGTATAAAAAACTGTAAAGCAAAATTGCTAGTAAAATAAAACCCAAAGCAGATAAACCAGAACTTTATCTTACTTGGTGCCACCCACCAACAGTAAACAGACCACTCATTCGCATTGTAACCAAAGTGTAGCTTCCTTACAAAATCAAACAATAGTGAAACAACTCAAACCACACTTCAAAGTTACGCAATTAAAGACAACATGCAAAATACAACTAAACTTTTCCCAAATTGTCTCCACTTGTAAAATTTTAAAGTGTGGCTTCAACAAACTTTGAAGTGTAACTTGAAAAACATCTCAACCTTTAAAACCTCATGACCTACATCTACCGGACCTGTAAAAATGCATGCGCACAATTTAACTAAGTGATATCGCAACCTAAGCATACCTCAAATGTATTCATTATTTTTTTGTTTTAATGCTGTAATCGCTGAAAACCCTAACCTAACCTACCTATATGTATGCCAAGACTGCTTAGAAAAGTTTCCTTTATGCTGGCCATGTCAAGTCAGCTCTCCGCCAACATCAACTCCCTTGCCCTATGCAAGTGGCCGAAAATATGTACAATACATGCTCAATCGTCTCGTCATCAATTTCGCATCTTCTGCATGTTGAGCTATTTTCAATTTCCTACGTATACATATGTTTCCTACATTGACAACAAGTTAAGACCCCTGTTAATATTTGCAAGTTCTTTCTAGAAACAGATTGCCAAAATTGCACTGTCTGCAAACCCTCCATGTAGAAGCCTCAAAAACCAATAAATCTCCAAAAACTGCATTAGTAACGCAGCAGCCCATCAAGACCGCTGGTAACTCGACTCAGACCTCTCTCAAGAGGCCTGTCAACAAGCAGGTCGAATCTAGCTCCTCCGAGGACAAAAAGCCCATAGAGCTTCAGCTAGACAAAGTCAATGCTGTCCCGGTTGCCCCGCCCACCGAAAAAAGGTTTAAGTTAGTCTTATTCCAAGACAAAAAAGCAGACGAAGAAACAGTGCAAGTCTTCTTCTGATTCTATTGGCAACAGGCCATCAGGCGGCCCTTCAAGTCAGGCGTTTTCAACGCCTTCAGGGTCTTCAACCATCAAGGCCAAAGAGTCCGCAAACCGACCTTTTGCTCCCTTGGCCCTCCAACAAACCTACCACTTCAGTCAGCACCCGCAGGGGGCGCGGAAACACGTCGCCCACCTCCCATTACAACTCAAAAAAGAGACGAATTTCGTGTGTTGTTAGTAACTTTCAAGACCATAAAGATCGATCGATCTGTCAACATTAAAAATAGCATTCGCATGCAACCGACACCGCATGCGGAATTCCGTGCTGCTATCGAGTACGTCAAAAGCAATGACGTGCATCACTACACGTATCAATTAACGTCTGAAAAGAAGATTAAATGCGTCATAAAGAACATACCCGACTACATCACGACTGATGTGTCGCAGACAGAGTTTTACCCATGCTTTACGTTCAATTGCCCAAAACGTGCAAAGTAAAGTGATCCAGTCTCTTACTAAGCTTTGCAATCTCACCTTAACCGTTGATCCCAGCATCACGTGTAAATTCACCAAAAAGTCAGGGCGTGTAGCATCATGCGCATCGCGCAAAAGTCCGCACACAACAAGCTATAAAAGCTGCCCAGACTGCATCAAGTTGAAGGCAAGCTTGTCATCTACGCCATATTCCAAGGCACCTGCTTTTCAAAGGCGGACTCCTGCTCCTCTACGGAGCACTCCCAATGCCGGCACTGAGCAATCCTATGCTCAAACAAAGGGAAGCGCAAAACGATACACTTTCTGAATAAAATCAGTTTCTCCTTCGCGTGGCTTAAGCAAGCGACTCTGATTTTAAGAAGATTTTATTATCTTCAGCATATCTTTTAGATTCATTCTAGATTCAGAGTATTTGCTCGTTAGCTTGATTTTCAGACATAATCGGAGTAAAAATTCTCCCCAAACACTATGTAACGCCTATATGGCAGGCACAAATGTGCATTCTTTATACATATGTGAACTTCTAGGAATCATTGAGTGGAGAGTTTAGTCGGTAGGCGCCTGTGACGGTGAATCCGACACTTTGCAAGGTCTTTAAGAAGATTTTCCTCCCAATCCGCAAAAAAAGTTACAAATAAACACCAAAATCGACCTCCTGCAAAAGACCGATCTACAAAATAAACGCACAGACCAAGTTGCCATCCATACTAAGAGGCAGACAACCTTGCATCCCACAAACGTCGCATCGCTGAGCGTGCTAGAAGTTGGTACCGCTCCTTTCGCGATATAGCAAACGTCTCCGAAAACAAGCATCAAAACGGCCCAATTACCGCCAGCACCTACAACTTCGTTTTGTATGCGGTCCGTGTTAATCAACCATTTTTGAACACTTCTTAAAAAATAAGGTTAAAAACGCTGCAACTATAAATGATGTTTGTCCCAATCAATAACCAAATATTTTATGACATTAACTGGACGGCATGGATCAGCAAAATCTTGTGACTTTACAACTATTTTTAAATTAAATCCGGTAATTTAGAATACCCAAACCTATATAATATTATTTTTAAGATTTGTGGATATTATCACTCTCATGCTAGTTAATTTGCTTACAACTTATTAAATCGATGATTGATCCAATAACGTTTTATTATAAAGGTGTCAATGTTGTTAGTATTACAATATCTTGTAACAAGTTAACATGTTTTCATAAACCATACTCGACAATAAATCACTTAGAAATATTGCACAATACAACCCCACAGAAGTATCAACATTGTATGACTGATTTATTGCGAAGGGTTATGTTTATGAATAAACATCTCTTACATTATGTAAATCATAACTTCCGTGTCATATTATTCCATCTCATCTATTAGTATTGTATAACCGTCAAAAATTGGATAATCGATGTACGATCAGCAATGATTTCTAATGATATGCGATACTGCGCATAAATATTATATTGAGCCATATATGAATGTGCAGGTGGTCTCCCTGTCCACACGTTACAAGTACAAACAAACTTGTCGTAAATTAGACCGTTATAACAAGTCATAAATTGCTCCATTTATTTGTAAACAATTCGTACATATTCCTTTGTCATGAATCCGACTACTACAAACCAGTAATATAATCATACACCACTAAACGATAATATAAATAATAATAATAAAAACGTGGGTATTATTTGCATTTCTTCGTGTAAACAACCATTTTAAATTCACATCAATAAACAAATATTCATGATTCGCGATGACATATACATAATTTATATCAACCCGTCCGTACGATTTTACCATTTTATAGGTCATTCTAGTGAAACGTATATATTTATAACTCATATTTATTTATTATACTTTTCGCGAAAAAAAATATCTTCTAATTTGCATGGCACCCCAGTTGAATATTAATTTGGAGGCTATTCATATTAGAAACTACAAGTTACATTGTTTAGATTTTTTCGTACGTTTCTAATACGCAAATAAACTCATTTGATATTCAATTAATTTATTATTTCGATTTGAAGGCATGTTTAAAGAACAAAAGAATTATTTTAATTTTATCAATCTTTAAAAAGTAAATGGACAGACAATATTTCCATAAATAATTGTATAATTGTAGTTGTTGACAAATAAATAAGAATAACCATCCAGAATAGTAAGAAAAAAAGATGTCTAAAGTGTTGAATTCTCGTAATACAGTTTATAACTTTTCCAATACAAAACATAATTTGTGACATAGAGAAACGACTCTATCCGCTCGACCTTACATTCCCATTAATTTAAGTTAGCATTCGGCCCCTAAACGTTGAAGTTGGCAAAAAAGCATGAAAAACAGTCTAAAATAGTCTAACTAAAAAACGTGTGCGATAAATTTTACATAACCTCAAATATATAATGACACCACAAACTCAGTGTTGAAGAATAGTAAGTCAAAAACTGAATTGCTTTCAAACTACATATTAAACTTTTATGACATTTGACAACAATGCAGACAAACATTATTACCAACTGTCTAAAATTTAATTAAATTGATAAGGAAATTTTGACGTAAACTGCAATTTAGTGACTTGTCACCATTGAATGATGATGTCTAAGTATGAAGAAACATAACCTAAAAACTTTACATTGGATTTTGATAAAACTTGGAAACAAAGCAGTTAAATACCTACCATCTCTATAAAATTTAATAAAATTAACACGGCAATTTTGAGATAACCTCTAATTTAGATACAATTGAAGCTTGAAGAGTTGAGTACAAAGAAAAGAATCATTACTACTAACAGTATAAAATTTAATAAAATCGACAAAAAAAATTGACTTAACCTCTAATTTACCGACTAGTTACTATTAACTGTTAAGTGTGAACTATACATTAAACTTTGATCAAATTTGGCAACAGTGCAAGCAATCAAAATTTAATAAAGTCAACAAAACCAAGCCAAAAACTTTGCAAAAAACACATTTTGGCTCTAAAAATTCCTGTGCATTTCAAAAATTGCTTTTTACTCAAAAAAAAGGTCACTTTAATCACAACGTTTGGACTCCTTCAGCTACTTCTACAACTGCTAAAGCAGACGTAGCCATCTCAGCAACTACAATAATAGATGCCATAATCCATTCTTACAAAATAACCAACATCTAAATGTGATAATCAAAAGATATTAAAAACCAAAACTCATGACAAGTATGCACCAACCATGTTTCTATTTAGTAAATTGCCTTAAGCTCTTAAGACACAAAGTAACCATCAATGCCAACAAATCAAAAAGACGAAGATAGCAATTCGACTGAACCAGCTATCAATCTCAAATCGCTGACAAACTATGTCGACAACAACACCGCCCAAATCAACGTGCCACCTGCCAGAAGTATAATGTCCTTAGCAGAAGTTATCTTCCAGCTTTAGAAAAATACTGTTTCATCTTTAGAAAGCACCAACCATGGTTCTATTTAGTATATTGGTCTGCTAAATGATATTAATGTTTTGAACATTTACCAACAAAACATCAACATATTTTTCCAAAAAAAAAACCGAAAACAAGGTTCTAATTTTTTTCGGAATTTTGAGCTTTTTAGAAATAAATGTATTTTTAAATTTTATGGACACACTTTAAATCTAAACTCAAAATAGACTGTTTTTGTGTTTTGTACATGCACCACAAAAGGCAGTCAAAGAATTCCTGCTATACCATGCACTGAAACAAATCTACCACTCAAAAATAAACCAGAGTTACATCACACCGGTACTTGGTACGGGCTTCTCAACAACGAAGGCCACCTGATCAAAACTGCGTAGAATGACAAAAAGAGCACCCATCCGATGAAACCTATTGCCAAAATGTCGATATGAGTTGACAAAGCCGCAACCAGTAACCCAGTAAAAACCAACAATAGATATTGCAATCTAAAGCTCTAGCCATTTAAAGTTACCGGGTGCCATTGCTGAAAACGATGCAAAGTCGTAAGTTATAATAGCTTACGGCGACAACTCATTAAAAGCTGCTAGTGACACCAGTACTACAGTACTAAATCATGATAGTATAACTATAAAAATATGATCGCATGAAAAATAACGTTTGCTATGTTTTGAGCATTACGTTACTATGTGATCTACAACGCAAACTTTCATCATGTGTAAGAAAAACAAAATAAACTAGGTGTCTCTGAGCAAACATGCCTCAAACTTCCAGGCAAAAGTATCTGCCATCGCATGGTGCGCTAAGAACATAATCGGAACAAGACTATACCCCAATTAAGACCGATAATCATTATGTCAAATAGTCAAGCGGCAATGCAAGTAATAAAATTCAAACTGGTTATGATCTGCATAAACAGTCTAGAAGCATTGGCCACAGTCTACAAAGTTTGCCTGGTCTACCTCAAAGAAAGCATATACCGAATTTGTAACAGTTTGTATATATTTTCGTAACTCAAATAGCAACATTGGATTAACATTTGCAATGAACAATCTAAATATCTCATCGGAAAATAAAACTAAGTTTTTAGGTTTAGTAGTGGACAATCTCTTAAACTGGAACTACCACTTGGAACATGTATGTAAAAAAATTAACACAGGTTACTATGCAATATCTCAGTTGAAATCATCAGTAGACTTAACGGGTCTTCTTAATGCATATTATTCATTTATATATAGTCATCTAGCATATAACGTCGTTCTTTGGGGAGCAGCATCTAACTGGCAAAGAGTCTTTATTGGACAAAAAAGAATTATTCGCCTCATTTTTAATGTAAACCATCAAGATTTATGTCGACCATTTCTTATTAAATATAACATTTTAAGTCTGCCATCGATTTACATTTATAGAACACTGTTAATGGTCAAGCAAAATATCTCAACATTCTCCAAAAATTCCGATTTTCACAAGTATCATACACGCCATGCTACGTCACTGCTAATAGTACCTCATAACTCTTCTAAATTTGAAAAATCGCCATATTATATGGGAGTTCTACTGTACAACAAACTACCTCTTCAGGCACAACATATAAATCTCAAGGATTTTAAGACTTTTATAAAATCTTTTTTACTAAAAAAATGTTTTTACTCTGTTCAGGACTATTTTAATGATTAATAATATATATTCTTGTGTTCTCTTTTAGCTGTTTTTATCTTGTGACATTTTTTGTAACTTTTGTATCATGTATTTTGTAAATTTTAAACATTATGTATCTATGACATGTATATCCATTTTTAAAATGGCCTAATACCAAATAAATTATTATTTCGGGGTCCCACAATATGTATAGTAATAAAAACAAACACATGCATAAAATAGAACCCCTATGACGCAAGCGTATGGAGGAAGAAGAGATTCCGCTACACTTGCTAAAAAAATCGTAAATGCTGGCACCTTACACTACAAGGGACCTACAGTTTGTGGATTCCGAACCACTAGAGAGATTGTTCATCACTCTAGACCAGAGAAGGTTTTTCGGTCTTCGGTGCAGCAGTCTAATGCCTAAGCCACTGCGCCACGCTCTCAATAACCTAACCAAAAAAGAGCTGAAGGTAATCCCTTGGCCAAAAATTATAGACTTCATCAAAAAGACATAGCAGCTAATAGAAGAAAACGTCAAAAGTGCACCTTAAAACCAGCAGGCCCGCAGTGCAAAAGGGTAGGGTAAGAGTTTTTAATCGGCAAAAACCTTACACTACTGGACAGTATTTTCCCTTCCCATGCAAAAAAAGTCACAACAATAAAACGGAATAAAGTAAACACTGCCAAAACTGAACAAAACTCATCTAATCCTACATTTAAAAGCAAAAGACAAACCGTTAAAATACACAAGATACAGAAGGCAGGAACTCAATCAGTTATAGTCGAATTTAAGAAAATACTAGGCTCTTAGTGGTCGTGGCTTATTTAGCAAAAAACTTTTTCCAGGTTTCCGCTATAACTTGGGCTCTTTGCGGAACATTAAAAAAAAATTGCAAGTAAAAGTGGCAAAAAGGTACAGTAGAACACATCCGTTGCAAAGCTAAAACTCAAACTACAATTTCGAGAACTAAAAGAAGCAACAAAGAAAACCAAAAAAGAGAAGAAGCTCCAGCCGACACCTAATGCTGAGCCTTTCTCTTACAGATTTACATACCACATCAAAAGAAAAACAAGCAAAAATATAAAGAAATTCTAAAAAAAAAAAACTCTTCTCACCACCACAACCAATAAAACCAACTCCAAAGAAGCTAGGTCGCCTGCAAAAGTTCATTAAAAAGTCCAAAAAGGTTTCAATGCATCACTTCAAAAAGCAATCAAGCAGAAACAAAACAAACAAAAAATCAAAAAAACATAACGACTCCTACAACACGTAGCCACGTACCACCAAAAAAAGATAACAAAAAAACTAATCGTCAATGTCAACAAATTCCAAAAGAAGAAAAAAAAAACCAATTGGGCAATCGATCACGGACCCCTGACAAGCTAGGTCGTCTAAAAAAGTCGGTTTGGTAGATGTAGGTCATGAGGTTTAAAAAATAAAAATGTTTTTCAAGCTACACATTAAAGTTTGTTGAAGTGGAGACAATTTGGGAAAAGTTTAGTTTTATTTTGCATGTTGTCTCTAATTGAAAAGCCTGTTTGCTGTTGGTTGTTGGCACGCTATTTGCTTCACAGTTTTGATACTTTTAGTTGTCTTTTGCTTTGGCTGAATTTTTTTTGATGTTTTTGTTTATTTTTTGTACTACTTGCCATTTTGGGCTTTTCACATAACACAGCAAAGTGAAGACTACTTTCCTTATTAGTCTCATATTGGTTAGAACTACGGGTTACTGTTTGATTGTATTTGAACACGTCACCACCTTTTCTTAATATTGATTGCAGTTGGTTTTGTACTGTACTCATTATCGGATTGCACTGCGTTGAGTTTTGATTATGATATTGTGTTCATTTTTTATCATTAACCAATGCCTTGTTGTGCTGTGCCTATCGCAGTGACATAGTTAAGATTTTTGGGCTTCACTGCACGGCATACAATTTTTTGTACTCTCTTACAAGTTTTGTTGAAATAAACATTATTCTAGTTTATGGGCTTTATTGCATTTTCTTGCCTACAGGTAGCTACGTTACTGCTGTATTGTCTTGAGAGCATGTATGGCTGTTCAGTCTCAGTTCACATTTTAACTGAATTTTATTTTGCCCAAGATGCAGTGCTACTATACTTTTAGCGGGTGTTTAATTTTTACTTTGATAGAAATTGTGTTCGGTTAGAACTACAGGGCTTCTAACCGGACACAATTTCTAGTTTGATTACGTATTCGAGTGATGGAGTTTTGTTGATGGTGGAGAATGTCATTTTTAGAATAGATTACGCCTATCGTAGTGACATCTGCTGCTTGAGTTTTTGATTTTGTCTTTAAAGTAAATCATGTTTTTGGTACAAGTTTTTTATTATTTAATTTTAGAAAAACAATGTTGTTGGTTGGTGTGGTTTTTACGGAACTACTATTCATATCTTTAATACTCAATCTTTATGTTAATTCTATACCTTGTTTTGGCCACTTAACTTGGTTTTAACATAGAAATCAAGTGCTTAGACTAAAGAATTTTATAATTTGTTCTGAGCCCAACTAGTGGTCGGTTTTCTTACTATGCTACGATGCGATTTTAAATTTTCTGCAATTATTATTTTAATCTGGACATCTAGTAGCGCATCAAGATTTGCGAATTAGCTAGTGATTGATAAGCCGAAATAACTTAGGTTATTGCAACTAAATTTGCCTCAATGCAGCTGGTTTGATTTTTTTTAGAAAAACATAAAATTTATCAAAAAAAGCGCAGTAAATTTATTTATCAAATTAAATTAAAAAAACTAAATCTGTACTTATCAAGAGAAACCTTAAATTACCGCAGCATAAAGCCCAACGGATTTTTGGCGTCACATTATACACGCCGCCAAGTTTTACATACTGGAAAACATCACAACTTGGGCCAGAAGTACACTTGTATGTTATTATACTGTTACGGTCATATGTATTTGGGTGGCTGTAGTAAAGTTGAAAAAAAAAATTTGTAGAGTTAGATTTTTCTTTAGTTTTTGGTAAGATTCGACGGTGTTGAGGCTACTTAGGAAATAGATTGTTGTTGCAGAATCATTAAAACTTTGCTATGGTTTGAACTTTATCGAACTTTGTTTGATTTAGTGGTTGACGTCTGGGTTTATGGTTCAAGTACTATTTGGACACTGGTGTAGGCGTTAGGTTTGTTTCCAACAGCGGTAGGACGACGTTGGCAGTGTTCATTAGTTTATCCATGGTTAGTTTAGCTTTAGACTGTTGATTCTTTGCTGACTTGTCAAAGTTTATTAAGTTTGAGAAGTCTTGAAAATAAAATTGCTTATTTTGGGTCTTAGGTTTTTACCGTTTTTTATTTTTGTTAAAATATCAAGTTTTGGTATTTGGGTCTAATCTTACTTTCGACGAAAAAGACATTTTGAGTTGCAAAGTGTCTTCTTTTGCCTTCTGCCTTCTGCTAAGTTCTTAAATCCTGATAGGCAATCCGATTGCTGCAGTTTGATCGGGGTTTGCTGTTGATGTCTAGCCTAGCCTAGACACCATGTTTATTGGTGTGCATCTGCCGGCACATTTAAAGACAGTTATTTGGTAGTTCTGTTGTACGTTGCAAGTTTTATTATGATTTAGGGTTCATTGACGGTATATAGGCTAGGAGAGTTCTAGACCAAAATCCTATAAGAGTTTACATAGTGGTCTAAATTCACATTTTCAAATCACGTTGAACCGCTTATGAACCCGCTTAACATTTTTTAAGCGGTTCAACGTAGTTCATAAGCGGCCAAATGTCTCTCCGTGTGTCTTTTCCAAAGATGGCAGACATGTGAATGTGACCCCTATGTGAATTCAAATGAGATTTTGGTCTAGAACTCTACTAGCCTATCTACTATTGACAGTTGGCTTTTGACTGGTCTATCATCTGAAGATGTTCAGATACGTGAAGGTAATTAATATCTTGATCGGGCCAAAAACAGCAAAAAATAACAATAACCTCAACGCCAACAAATCCGGCTGAGCCAGCAATCAATCACATATCCATGGCAAACTATGTCGACAACAACACCGCCCAAATCAACGTGCCACCTGCCAGAAGTAGAATGTCCTAGGCAAAAGTGGCAAAACCCATACCAATGGACCCCAAGACCCATCTAACCAGAAGTCTCTCAAAACTTAAAAGAAGCTTCTTCTAGAAGATCTCCAGAACCTGCATCATAATTGCAGCAAAAATAAATCTCTGCCAAGCAGCTCGATGGTAGCATATTATAGTACTATATACTTTATTATTTATGTACTGGTGTGTGTTAGTTATTCGCACATAAACCAAGTGAGTCTTGGGCAAAAAAGTACATTGACATTGAGATTAATCAAGTAACTCTGGTACTTTAAAGCTGTTTGAAGTTATTCACATAGAGGCCTTGAAGACAACAGCTGTAGGTACGTTGTCCGAATTGAAATTGTACTAGGCAGTGTGTGTTAACACCGTATTTAGCATAGCAGTCTTGTACGTAACAGCCGTTTAGTGCATGCTGTGCACTGGCATTTGAGCAAAGTTTTTATAAATAATTTGTTGTTATAGTTTATCATGTATTGGTATTATAATAAGGATTCTAACATCATGGCCTAGTAATTCTATGCTAGAGGAAGATAATATAATTACCACTTAAGTTGTATTTAATAATTATGTGCAAATTCAATTGATAGAAAAGCACGCAAGAATAATGGCAGGCTGTTTCCGTTACCAGTTCAATATATGAATTGAAAAAAGCAATCAAACAGCAACAAAGCAGGAAATTCAAAAAAAACATCGTAACTCTTAAATACGACCAAAAAAAGACAGTCCCAAAGACCAAAAAATCCCAAAAAAAGCAATCCGACTAGACTAGCAATCAATCACAAATCTCTGGTAAACTATGTCGACAACACCGCCCAAATTAACGTGCCACCTACCGGCCAGAAATAGAATGTTCTGGACAAAAATAGCAAAACCTCTCACCACTACCTCAGATAGAAAAACCCACAACAATACCACCGGACCCAGTACCCAGTATCTCCAGAACCTGCACCATAATCGCAGCAGAAATAAACCTCTGTCAGCAAGGTCTCCCATTCAACCGATAGATTTGTCGGTTTTCCCAATGATATGAAAAGTGTTTAGACTAGTATTATTAGAAAAACCAAAAAAGGGAAAACAAGCCATACATTATTGTGTATATATGTGTATGCCACTGATAGCTTCGGAAAACTGTACGAGCACATGATCGCAAACAGAGTCAAGGAGGAGGTAGTAACAAGCTACTCCAGAATCATTGGAAGATCTACAGTTGGAGATATTAAAAAAGTGGTATAGATGGTAGTAAAAAAGCAAAAAACAAAGCAACAAAAATATAAAATTTTGCCTCTTGGTAGCGATAGATATCATCAAAAATGCATTCTATACTGTACCGTTGAAAAAAATGCTGACCGCACTGCAATAAATGAAAGTCAATGTCATGAAGAAAACTCTTATCTAAATTACCCCAAAAACAGAAAACTTAAAAAAATAAAATTTACTGCCAGAGCTATGGAAAAAGATAGTAAAATAAGCAAAAAACAAATAAACGGAAATAGAAAATAAAAATTTGCCTGTTAAAAAAACTCTGACCACACTGCAGAAAATGAAAGTCAATGATGTCACTTAACCCAATGCAAACCCAAGTAGCTATGGTTGCTTTAAAGCGTATTTGAACAAGAGTAGTACTAGTCTATGATTGCATCAGATAAACACAGAAAAAAAACTATCTTGAAGATTGAGCTGAGTAAAACCCTTACCCAAAAAGACTCAGTTGAATTGATAAGCACACATATTGTAATGAAAGGCTTAGCTAATTCCAGAATAAGCACTAAAACGCCAAGTGAAGTTAAGGTATCAGTGGGTGACAGCCGCATTAAATAAAAAATTGTCGGTCTTGCAACTCCTCCGTGTCTGGTAGTTTATTCTTTCTAATATTAATTTTAAATCCATAATATAATCTACTACATGATAATTCATGTTTATGAAGTAATAAAACAATTTACTATGTTTTTTATCACAAGATTATACACAAAATTAAACGTAAATTGTATTATTATTTCATAAACCATAAATATGTGTCAACGTGACATATATTTAGTAATAATAACACTTGTTTGTAGGGTGGAAATTAGTTACGGATGTCAATATATTTCATTATAATACGTAATAATATTATATAAAAAGCAATAAATTTGTTATGGTATAACAGAAAGTTTGATATTGTGTGAATCAACAAATCCCATTGATTGAATATCAAATTGTATAGTTTTTATAATATGATAATAAAATCTTATCCAATAATTTCAAAATTTAATCAATTAATTTCGCAAAAAATATTCCGATCTAGATGATCTAATTTATCGATAGGTTAAAATAAAATAATATAATAAATGATTTGACCCAAAATGTCACTATTTTAAAATAAACACTACGAGAAGGGGACTGAAGAATTATATTTATAAGAATATAAATAGCGAATGTCCTCGTTTTTTAGTTAAGATTTAGATTTCGATTTCCGTCTCGTTATTTATAATACGGAAGTTTTCACGACAAATTTCGAACCGATAAAAACCGCAACGGTGAAAAAACCAGAAACACAACAAGTTTATATAAAAAAAATCATCTTCAATAACCCAAAAGATCGTTTAAAGAATCGCGGTCAACAAAATGGGTCAGATACTTTTACATTTTTTTTTGTTTTAGTTTTGAATCGATTGTCAGCGCATTGGCCTAGTGAAGAAATTTTTAAATAATCTCATAAATGTCATTGCGCCGTCAAATTTGTTATATTAATTAATAAATTACTTACTTAATTTTTAGTTGATCATGTTACCCCTCTGCAGGCATTGATTTTAATCTCCAGATTAGCACACATAAAAATCTTGGTGGATTACTTCCAAAACTGCAAAAAAGATTAGTATTAGTTAAATGTAAACAGAATATGGTTATTATATTAAAAAAACCTGTTATTAGTTTCGATTTTTAAAAGGACAATTAGAAGATACAAATTTTGACAAATTTACATAAAATTTAAGTAAATTGCTTTAATTCTAATAAAAAATTAAACATAATAAAAACAAAAAACTATAAATATTGTACATATTAAAAGATATATTATAAACAATTTAATCATTTATGAAAATTAATGCAATCGATAAGATTACTACTAAATAATTTAAAACACAAATAATATAATTTCTGTTTCAGACGTTTTAGTTCAAATATCTAATCAAAACAAGTTCCATAAAGTTAGAAACGCTTTGTCATTTTAGTTGTTTGCAATGTTTATTATTGTCAAACTACTATATGCATTGTTATTTGCGTAGAGGTAGTGTAGAGTGTGTTGAAGTTATTCTCACATAATCCAAATGGTTCTTAGAGGTGCGACAAAGTACATTGACATTCTTAAAGTCATTGAGATACTTCACAGCTGTCAGGTTCACACATAGACCAAAAAGGTGTTTAAAACAAAGTACATTGGCATTAAGATCCTCGATAGCTGTAGTATGCTAGGTACGCTGGCCAAACGGAAGTTGTTCTAGGCTGTCTGTTAACACCGTGTTTGGCATTGCAGCCTTGTACGTAACAGCCGTTGAGAGCATGCTGTGCACTGGCATTTGAGTAAACCTAATGGTTCTATGCTAAAAGAAGATACTATAATTACTAATTGAATTGTATTTAATAATTATTTCCAGATTCAATTGATAGAATACTAAGTACACATTATGAAATAGCCACCTCGGGAGTGCAAGATCTCCGTCAAGCTCGCCTAGACCTAGCACCTTGGCCAAACCCGTGTCCCAACCAAGCCCGACTCACCCCGATACTCCTAGCCAATTCTTATCCCAAAGTTAGATCCGACTTCCCTTACCTACATTATTATCGAATAGAGACTCTTTACCTAGAAGACCCGCTGCGGATATAGGTTACAAACTGACAAAAACTCCAACACTAGCAAATCTTCATGAAACGTAAAAAAGATCTGGGCATCGTCAGCTACATTCGGGCCACCTCAAGACAACTTACGAGAGTCTAACAGATCAAACCCTCTGAGAAAAACTGACCAGTGTGCAACAAACTGTTCATACAAAACGCGTCTACACCTTAGTCCTCTAAAATCACGCTAAAGTATTTGCTACACACTCCTTGGCAAAAGCCACCTTTAATGATATGCCATTAGAGTCAATTTCGGCGTTTTAACTTAAGGCTTGTTTTATCGCACAGCAAAAGTTCGGTTTACCAAATTGGCTCACATAGCAGTATGAGGTCCAAAACTTATCGGCTCCACATTTGAGCAAAAATTTCGCACATTTAAAATTTGAAATTGCTATGCCAGTTGAAACTCGCACGAAATGAGCGCCAGCTATCTTTTGCCCCTATACCTAGATCCGACAATCGATTTGCACGTTAGAATCGCTACGGACATACATCAAAGTTTTCCACAACTTCGTCCTGACCAAGCATAATTTACCATTTTTCGAGAAGAAGTTCTAGACGCGCCTTATAAGTGCAAGAAGCCTTGGAAGTTTAAAGTCTCTGTCAAAATTTCTCTCAAACCAAGCGAGTTTTCTGCGGTCATTCCTCCAGTAATATACATTAACTCGTGTAAATGCTAGACTCCTTGGTCTATGTTTCAACACTGGCCCTAAAAAGTAACTTTTAGCTAAAACGTGCGGAGACTACCCAAAAGCTTTGCCGCCAGCAGCCGTTACGTTCCAGTAGTACAACGACAAAATTTTCTGTTTTAAACTCTTAAGTTTACCATTAAATAGTTTTCGCATATTTTACTGTTACTCTATCTTCTTTTCAACCTTTGTTCGCGGTACTTATTTACTACCAGCTTTGTGGTGTCGGTGGCCTTAAATGGAGGTTACTCGCACTCTTAACCAACCAAGCAGCAGCCGTTCCGCCCCAGAATAAACCAAGTTTCAGGTGTCAAAACGTATTTAAGACAAGCAAACTGTCGCAACTTCGTTCTTTAGTGATGCCTTCGGACATAAGCCAAGCGCTGTGGCTTTCAACAAATAACAAAACAAACTCGCGTACCCTTAGGTTAGTCGCCCAACGACCGACAGCCTTAAAAAATGTGAACACATTTATCGGTGCACAGGTAACAAAGACAAAATCAAACTCCAAAAATCTTGCGTTTTACAACAATTTTTTTTCCTAAACTAAAATAGTAATATCCTCTTGCAAGTGACACGCGGACCAACACCAATGCACTGTAACCTTGCTTTGCCGAAGACACTACCACCACTCTTTCTAATTATTTCCTCTGAAAACTTTCCACTTCCTCATTTGTTTAAACTTTTTGGTCTATCCTAGAAACCATTTTCGGCCATCGATGCTATCAGGCTAGTAAACCAAAAAATCAATTATTATATCTCCACCCAGTATATATAAAATTTAAAAAAAAACGTAAAAAAATAAAATACCTCAGGTGTGAGTAGCACAAATAGTGCAGAATCCCACCCCGGTCACAAACCGAGCAGCTCCCAAGATTATAGAAGAAGCAATTACCGGATACAAACTCTCAAGAGTTCTCAAAAGCAGTGAAAACAGAAAGCAGCCCAAAAAACGCAAGCTACAAAATAAACCTCGACGACAAGATCAAACACCCTTCCAAACACAACGGTGAACAAGGCAAAGATGCAACAGCAATACTGGACAAAACCTGCAGGCACAACTAAGACGCAAAAGAAAAGAAGCAGGGAAAACAAAAGGACTTAACAAAAACAACCTTCAGGAACACCCTTAAGGAAATTGCATTAGCAGTTTCTGAAACGTACCCGGAAAAAAATCATGAAAACGCTATGTGCAGACGAGTCAACCAAAAAGTAGATTCTCAGCACATCTCCTAAAAAACAAGCCTTCTTAAGAGCAAGACACTTCATATTACTGGTCTGAAGAAACTGCCAGTTCCAAAAAAGTCTTCAAATGGGTACTAGAGTCACAACTAAAACCAAGCACTCTGTTAAACAAGCTGAAGATGCAGAACAGCATAAGGACCAAGACCTGACAAGTGGTAAACTCAAAACCGGACCCCAAAACTACTCAACGCGTCTTACTTATAAATAAAGGCGCCTGGAAAAAGATTCTAGAAAACAAACTGCACCTGGGTTTTACCAGAATAACCCTCCGAGCACCACGCCATCCCAAAAAGAATGACGACAAACCGGAAAAAACGCGTACCGTCAAATATTAGTCTTGTAGTGTTATTTTGCCTTAGATAAACCTTATCTCAGTCTGAAGCAACTTGACTCAAAGAAGAAACCCACCCCGGGTACATCAAGGAAGCAAAAGCAAAACCAATCCAGCAGCAGCATTGCACTAGCAATAATCCTAAAAAAGTTCCCCAAATGTTACCTTAACTCTGAGGAAGCAAAGACAGTTAAGTCGACTATGTTAAGCAGAATTGACAAGATATAAAATGAGCAGGCATCACCTCGCTTTTAGGAATGCTCCTTTAAGGAAAGATTCCTGAAAATTATATGTATGGTTGAGCCAACAAAACAATTACTACTCGGCACATCGGCAAAAAAACTATCCAGCAGCAGCACGCCGAAATCGCAAAAAAAAAGAACGACAATGAAGAAACCTCACAAAAGTTTTTAAAGAGATACTCTCAAGAGTATTGCACTAGCAATAATCCTAAAAAAGTTCCCCATATGTTACCTTAACTCTGAGGAAGCAAAGACAGTAAAGTCGACTATGTTAAGCAGAATTGACAAGATATAAAATGAGCAGGCATCACCTCGGTTTTAGGAATGTTCCTTTAAAGAAAAATTCCTGAAAATTATATGTATGGTTGAGCGAACAAAACAATGGCTCCTCAGAACATCGGCAAAAAAACTATCGGAGGGTAAACAACTTCATTCAGATCATAAATCTGAAAGACTTACCGGAACCAAAAACAGGTGATGACATGGGGACCACAGTTGGAACCCAAGAAAACCCAACACGGATGTGTGTGGCAAGATTGCTTACGAATAAAAGCGCTTAGGAAAAGATAGCAAGCCTAGAAAGAAAACTCTTCCTAGGTTTCTCCAAGATAACCCTTCGAGCTTAGGCCCCATCCAAAAAAGACAAAAGCAAACCGGAAGAGGCACAGACTCTCAAGTAGGAGGTGAATCAAGACCCATAGCCCTTATCCAAGAACCTTGGATTTATGAGACAGAGATAAAGGAGTTAAACATATCGGGCTAATGACTGCTAGCAGCACAACCCATATGCAAAACTCGTACATAAACCTTAGCAAAGCATGTACTCAATCCAATGCCATTATGGGACCGATGTTTCAGAGACCTAGTGACAGCCAAGGTAGTGATAGTAGAGAAGAAAACCAGAAATGAGATCATTCTCGGATCTGGATACATTTCTTACGAACAGCAGGGACCACCACCACCTGCAAAACTACTGCAGCTGACAAGAAGCGAGAACGATGCACCGCTTATCCTTGGATGCGACGCCAACACCCACCACGTAGCCTGGGGGAGCAAGGACATAAACTTAAGAGATAAAAATCTTATAAAATTTATAGAAGCTGAATATCATAAACATCATCGCGTAGCAAGGTTATTGACCTAACATTAACAAATAATAATGCAAGTGAATGATTAAAAAGTGGTACGTGTCGGATAAGCCCTCATTATCTGATCATGCATACATCCGATTCAATATCGAATCTGAAGAAACGCTCCTTTTGGAATACAGAAACCCGAAAAAAACTAACTGGAATCTATACAACAAGATTAGCCAAATCGTAGCCTGTCCAGAAACATTAAAAAAATAGAGACAATGACAGATTTGTCAACTCCATTAAAACCGTCTTTGAAGGAAGCTGCCCTAGCACTGCCAAGCACAACTCCAACAAGATTACTTGGTAAAACAAGATGCTGGACAAGACAAGGGCGTATACTAGATAGCTGTTCAACAACGCTAAAAAGAACGGTCACTGGTCCACATATAGAACCAGTCTTACGGCATATAATAAAGCCATAAAGAAAATCAAAAAAGAATCGTGTAAGAAGTGAAGTTGTTCAAAACAGTACTACATGCTAGCGCCTCCAAAAAACCTTAAGCAAAGACCGTACAGGAAACATTGGATCGCTGAGAACCAAAAACGGGAAATACTCTGAGTCGGTGAAGGGCACTCTGCAAAAGCTGTTGCAGACACACTTTCCGGGCTCTATGTAGACGGAAGCTCCTAATCAATAAAACCTGGAATTACCAATTAAAATGGCATACAGAAGAAACTGGGAAAAAGCAAAGACCATAATTAATCGGACCTGGAATGGAGATCAATACATTCGAACATTTCAAGCCGCCAGGAGCTGATAGAATTTATTCCATCATGCTACATCCTCTATGCAAGATCCTCATAGCAAGCTTAGCGCTTTCCCAAATACCAAGCAGCTGTAAAGCAGTTTAGATAGTATTTATACCAAAGCCGGGAAGACCCACGAATGCCCATCTCTAAATCCTACAGACCAATCAGCTTAACATCATTTACGCAAAAATTATTAAAAAAAATAGTAGACATACATACAGGAGGACCACTGCACCAACATCGGTATGCCTACCAAACAGGTAAATCCTGCAAGCTAGCTATACACCAGCTAGTCAAGTCAGCAAGTGCAAAAATACTACCTAATGCAAAAAAATAACATTAGGTCTGGATATTAAAAGGATATTGACAATACTACCTTCAAATCCATTGCAAAGGTAATGGAGAGCCGAGGAATAGATCCTCCAACAATCGGTCAACTCTATGCTCAAGAACCGTACTGTCACCATAACATTATATGGAAAAACTGTTGGAGCCAAATCCTTGCTTACGGTATGTTTGGAGCAACCGTGTCTAACATACAGAGCGCACTAAATACCGTAGAAAAATGGTGAAAAAAGAAGAAGTTATCAGTAAACCTAGGCAAAACGACGATTGTACCGTTCACAAAACGACAAAATACCACAGACCTAAAAAACCAGAAGCCACGCTCCCGATATCAAAGAAAGTAAAATATCTGGGACTAACGCTTGACACTTGGCTAAACTTCAACACACACCTGACAAATATATCAACAAAAGCCATTGGGGTGCTATTTGCAACCAAAATAATGATCGGGCGTACATGGGGATTAGAACCGAGTATGACGAGATAGTTATACACAGTAGTGGTAAGACCGATTATCACATACGGAGCGCTTGTATGAAGAGAAAAAAACACTCTAAAGTGTACAGCCAAAAAACTAGACAAAGTTCAAAGGCTAGCATGTCTGCTGATAACGGGGGCACTGAGAACAACGCCCAGCAGCTATATAAGTACTACTATCGTTACCGCAACCTCACCTGATGATAATGGCAGAAACAAAACAATACCAAAGCAAAACAAATGGATAAAAAATAAATACCTGAAAACAGTCAAAAGAACTATCTGGTACACAGACAGGTCTAGACCAAGAGAGCACCGGGACTTGAATCTACGAGGACAAACACCAAAGAAACCCAACTTCTCTACCTCTGGGTAAATATGCTTCGACTTTTTAGGCAGAGGTAGCAGGCATCAAGTGGTGCGCCAGAGACATAATCGAGAAGAGACTAAAACCTGACAGACTGATAACTATCATCTCAAATAATCGCCACTAATAAAATCCAAACTGGTTATAACCTGCATATACAGTCTGGAAGCAGTAGCCACTACCTGCGCCTGGTATGAATACCAAAAGACCAAGAGACAAAAGGAAACCTCATGGCAAACCAGCTTGCCAAACAATGAGCAAAGGAGACATTCACTGGACCAAAACCCGCTTTCGGAATTCCATACAAGACCGGAAAAGAAATAATCCGCAGCAAACTTGAAGCGGATCACAGAAACCTGTGGAAGGGCTGTAAAGTATCGACACATTCAAGAATATTCCTAACAGGACCATCATATGAAATATCAAACCAGTGGTAACACAGACGAGTCGCACACTGGACACTGTAGACTCAACAAACACATGCATATAACAAGAATAGGAAAAAACCCTCTACGCCGCGAGTTTATGAAAGAAGATGAGACTCTGATGCACTTGCTGAACAAATGCGAAGTTTACAAATAGCAACGCACAGCCATCTTTGGCAAACATAACCTAACCGCAGATATGCTAAAAAAACCTTTGATTAAAGGTACTAAAATTCATCAAAGATGTACAACAGGTCCAACAAGACCACAGTTCAAAGGGCGCCAAGCAAACCACCGCAAGGTAAAGAAAGAAAAAGTAAATTATTTTCCATAAATTATCAAACATTTTTCAATGTCAAAGTAGTTAAATTTCATCTTAAAAAGTAATAGTTTCACTCATACAAATACCTAGATTTTGAAATTAAAAAAAATTACATTAAAGTACAATGTAAAATATATTGATAACACTTTAATGAGTTTTATTAATTATAATGTTGTTTAATTTAAAGAAAAATTGACATTTTCTTGTACCATTGTCTTCTATGTATTGCGTAAATGTTTTACAGTATCAAATGTTAATTAATTGTTATCGCCGGCTATTGTGAAATAAAACAATGGGTGTTTTATTTGCACTGGTCAATTTTGAGTAAAACCGTTGCCCAATAAAATTACAAGTTAATTAGCGGTGATTATGGCAAAGCAAGGCATTTTGAAATTTAATTAACACAATGTCGAAAATGTTTCTTTTTTTGCGCATACCGGCAACCAGTCCCCGGCCAATTAAGCCCAAATACACTAAACTAATTGTTTATAGTCCCGACGTTGTTTATGCTTTCTTATGCAATCAAATTGAATTAAAACTTGTTTACAAAATGATGAATGATGGGCATGGGCATTGATTAATTAAGAAAACTATAAATATTAGTTACATACGCCACTTTGCACGTTGTTAAATGATGTCATGACCAACTAAGTAAAAAAATCACCATTGCATATCTCTCTATGTATGTATGCAATTAATTCTTGTGTTGGTACGGCGACGTTTACTTTTTACTCGCTAAGATTAAACGAGGTATT
The DNA here is from genome assembly GCA_963932245.1 of Tachinus rufipes. Taxonomy (NCBI): domain Eukaryota; kingdom Metazoa; phylum Arthropoda; class Insecta; order Coleoptera; family Staphylinidae; genus Tachinus; species Tachinus rufipes. The sequence goes on from OZ010750.1 coordinate 15,936,908, forward strand.
CTCATAGATATGGCCTTTAGAATTTTGTTTTTGAACTACAGTGTTGGTCGAACCTGTCACTTGGACGTGTGACCTACATAGTCGATGACTTAATCGTTGGCGTGCAGGATAGTATGTAATATAGAAGCCGATTTGCAATCAATTTCTATTTCTCGTTTATGAACATCTGGTTTATTTTGTAATGATTCTGATTTGCCATTTATTTATTTACTTATTTTTTCTTTCTATTTCGCAATTAATGGACCAAGCTTACATAAACAATACGCACCCTTAATTAATATTTTTATAACAGTATTGCGCAAATATTTTAATTTAAATCATTACAATTTTAGATAAAAAGTTTACAAATTGAAATCAAATATACGCGCAGCGGTATAGACTGTAACCATAAAATTACAGTAATTAATGAATCCTTTTAAAACTCTTCAGCATCCTATTTACATATATTTCGTTACTTTGATTACTAAAAATCACCCGGAGTACCCGGCCACTCACAGAGAAACTAATATTTGATTAACTATTAAATTGAGACACTCGGTATATATTAAAATTAAAATAACTATTCCGTTACTATATTTTAAATTTAGAAACAAAGGAAACAAAAACATGGAATTGCGACACAAATTGTTATCACTAATTCAACAATTACACAACTGAATATATACACTAAATAAATAAATGGAAATAATGACAGAATCATCATTCATTGACTAAAATTATGTGTAATTTCAGTGAGAGTTAAATTATTATATAATAAATTATATATATAACTTTTTTTTAATGAATAGCATCGCAATATTTTATTGTGTAATAATGCAATGAACTTTTAACCAAGGCAATGACTGGCTACTTTAGCTAGCATTCTTCCATGAGCAGAGCACGAAAACGTATATAAAACAATCGAATGCTATCACCGCCCCCGGGAACTTCGCCTAATATTCTAGGAGCTATACAGTCCCGGACAATCTTAAGCTTAAATACCAAAAAATATTTTTTTTAAATTTCTAATAATGAGGCAGAGCGCAAAAACACAGAACAGCGACATGGGTGCGTTCAGAAAACGCAACTAGTGTAAGCGTCGAGTCATCATAAAAAATTTAGTATTGTCAAATATTATTAAAATAATTTTGATTGCTTGGATATATCATTTTCATATTGCCAACCTTGCTTAAGTTTGTTTCTGCTGAATCAGATCTTCATGTAAATTATGTCAAAAGCCAGCTTCCGGAGTTTGTTGTGAGTTGTTGTAAAAATACAAACTAGAATAGAGTAGCTTTATTACACTATTTATTCTATTGTGCGTATTACAGCTATCTTATATTGCCTTATAATCTTAAAACTTGTTTGAAGGAGCTTGAAGGGACAAACCGCTTATTACGGGACTTCCAAATCACCCCGGTGGATTAAAAACATGTTGCTAAGCCAGCGCTCTGAAATTACCTTGGTGCGTGGTTTGATCGGAACACCACATTCACCAGAATGACCGTCCACATAAGCAAAACGGTAGAAAACGTGGAGTAAACGGCAAAAGTATTAACTATTCTGATGCCCAACTTCCGAAAACCTTCAGAAGAGAAGAGGAGAATACTGGCAAGCGTGGCGCACTCGATAATGCTGTACGGTGCCAAGGTGTGGAAAAAAACCCTGAGATACAGTAAATACAAAGCAGCAAAAGAGATTGGCGCTGAGAATAGTCGGCGGATACAGAACCATATCTATGGAAGCCATCCTCGTGATTGCTTCGGTCATACCGATTCGTTTACAGACCGAACTGAGAGAAGAGGGATACAAAGCAAATCAGCTTACTAAGAGGGACTGAAAAAAAAGATGCCATTAATTGGAAAGAAGTATTAGACCAAGATACCAGAAAGGCGGCGTGGACTAAGAGGATAATTAACCTGCGTAGAGAAGGAGAAAATTTGGTTCTGTCGACTATTACCTGTGCCAACTCCTGAGCAGACACGGATACTTCAGAAAACATCTCAAAAGATTCCACCGTACAGACGGCAACAAATGTGCAGCTTGCAAAGTGTAGAACAGCTCAGAACATACGTTCTATGCCTGCCGCAGATGGACCGCAGCTAGAGAGAAAAAAAAGGAACAAAACAGGTGCGATGTTGACTCCGAAGAACACCATTGCTGTTGGGTGAAGCGATGTGGCTCAGGGTAAAAGAATTTACCAAAAAGGTGGTCTCCGCAAAAGAGAAAGAGGAGAGAAAGAGCGAGGTCAAAGTGACAAACTACGGCGTTAGGGATAACGCCCGGGTGTCTATCCTTAAAGGTATGCTTTGTGATTCCGAGTATACAAAGAATAGAGGTTTAATAGATGAGAGCTCCACACTAAGGCTGGTAGAGCTTCCCCAGACCAAAATTTAAAAAAAGCTAACTTAAATAACTGGGTAACACACAAACCACCGCAGCAACAGAGACTAAAGACAGCATCAATACAATTAATCAATCAATCTCCGTTGAAAGCGTGCGATAACAACAGATGCTGAGCTGTAATGATATCTATTGTTTCCAGGTGGTTGTAGTCTGTCGTCTGTCACTACAAACGGCTGCAATTACGGTAACTGCAAACAAATACAGAAAGATTTTCGGCTCCTATAGACTTCAATACATCTTCGTTAGAAACTTGCCACAACAACAGGCGCTGAGTTGTAATAATTTTTATTGTTCCTGGAAAGTCGTCGACAGACTTTGGTCGCTTATGCTTGCTACAAACAACTAAAATTACGGCCCAACAGCGGCAAACAAACTTCCAAATAAGAAGACTCTTAGCTCAAATGAACCTAACTTAACAAACAGCAATCAAAGTAGCAACAGAAAGTCTCAATACATTGCCTGCCAAAAAAAAGATTGCCAACAGATTTGGTAAACAACAAAATTGCCTCTATTGTTAAAAACTAGAAAGCAACCAGACAAATCAAAAACTTGAAAGCAACCGGACAAATCAAAAACGTACAAACCTATATGTGTAGCTAGCTGCTAGCAAGACCAGAATTACTAGCAAATCTACTAAACAATATAGAAAATCACAAAAACAGTACAAGTTTCAAAAAGCCACGCACCGACTAAATCTACTTAATAAATATGCAAACACATCAAAAGACAGTTGTGTGCAGTTCACATAAACCTTAAAAGACAAAAGCCCATTGACTAGATTTGTGAGTAGATAAAAATATTTATCCACCTAATGCAACAGCAACTTATCTAAGTGAAATTCCACGTAAAAGCCTTGCCAAAGCGTGGTAAAACTCTACCTAATTGGCCTTGAAAAAGTCACTCAGATTATAGAAGGTTAACCGTTGTGATTGCTTGGTTAAACAAACCCAAAAACTAGCCAAGTAAACGTCCTAAAAAGCGCTACTGGCAGGTGCGCAACTAGCGCTCATGACACCAAAGATGAAGTGTTTTTCCTCCGGACTATCGTCGAGTTCAATCCGAAGTGTCAAGAATCTGGAAAAACCGACAAAAACCAATATAACAATAGACCGTTCCAGACAGCCAAAAAGGCTTATATTCACGCTGGAAAGAACCATAAAGATCAACCATAAGGTCACTACCACCTGGAAAAACATCTCCGAACAACTTGCTGTCACGCCAGGTGGATAAATACCTTTATCAACTCACAAATTCGGTCTCTCAAGACCATATTTCCAACAACCTTCTTCTAGGCTGTAAACCAGTGACAAGTGTAGAGCCTAAAGATACACCGTACAAGTGCTTTCACAATTACAACATCATTAAAAAAAAGTACAAAACACCTAACAAACCTAGATAAAACTACCAGATCAAAAGTAAATGAAGATCTTTCGGTTTCCAACAGTCGCCTCTTGTTTTGGAAGCCAGTGACAAGTGGGAGAAATGACCAGATTAGAAGTAGATGAAGATAACCTATAGTATAAAGACCTCAATAAAGAAAAAGCCTTTATGGCACTCAATGGCAAACCTAAACAGGTGCAGAGTACAAAACTACCTGACTACTTTTGAAAATACGATAACTTGTACAAGAAACCAACGTATCAAGAACCACGTCGGCAAACCACAGAGATCAGTAAACTTCCTAAGATTTATACCAGAGCCCTTCAAGATACTACTGTGCGACTCCCAGTCCACTACAAAGCAGTGCAAAAGTAGTCAAGCACCAAACAAAAATGATCAAAATTTGTTTTTTCTTAAATAATTCAATTCTTCTTAGATTGAATTTAAGAAAACCAACATAAACAGGATGAAAAAATAAACTAAAAAATCGACCAAAGAACAGAAGAAATCATAACCAAGATAGGAAAAACCCTAACATAAAAGAAGAAAAAAGACGGTAAACATGAACAGAAAGAAGTTTTAGTTAAAAGATCAAAAATCCTATAACCACTCCAACATCGTAGGCACCAAAATAAACAAAACCAAAAAAAAAAACTAAAGAAAATCACCTCTTTCAAGAAAAACATAAAAATAACATAGAGAAAATATAGAGACGCCAAAACTGCAGAAAATAGAATATAAATGAAAAGACATTAAAAAACAAACAAAACTACAGTAATAGATAACTCAACCGTAGCTCATAAGATGAAAAAAACATGGCCAAAGAAGAAATTCAAAAAAAAGAAAAGAAAAGATACAGGAAAGCAGCAAATTTTTTTTATGAAAGAATAACAAAGTTACAACTCAAGAGCAAGATAGAAGGTAAGAAAGAAATCATGAATAGAGTAGGAAAAACCCAAACATGACAGAAGAAAGAAATAAAATCGAAAATAAATGTGAACAAGATAGTAAACTGAAAACAGCAAAAGTGCATTAATAGGTCACTAAACCGTAGGTCATGGGATAAAATGTTTTAGTTCAAATATCCAAATCCTAAAGCCACGCTAACATTGTCGACACTAAACCCAACATACCCAAAGAAGAAACTTATAGACCTCATTCAAGAACATAAATTGGTGAGAAATTTTTTAAAAATAACTACCAAAGAATAGGATAAAAAAATAAAGACGTAAGAACTCAAAAGAAGTATAGAAGAAAAGAAAAAAAAAATCATGAATAGTATCCGATAAAAAAAAAAACGTGAACAGGATGAGACACATTCTGAACAGCACAATTACATTAATAAATTACTCTGCCGTAGCTTATGAAATAAAAGAAGAGGTTTTAGCAGAATGGTACAAATCCTATAGCCACACCAGCATTGTCAGCAACAAACCCAACATGGCCAAAGACAAAATTAAAAAATACTACCTCATCCAAGAAAAACAGAATGTCGTGCAGTCAAAAAACAAGAGGAAGAAGAGAAACGTAATAACGGAAGAACAGACTAAAAAAAAATTATGAACAAGATGAGAGAAACCAAAACATGACAAAAAAAACGTAAACAAGATTAAAAACATAAACAACAAAATTACTGTAATAATTGACTCAAACGTAGCTCATGAGATAAAAGAAGAAGTTTAATTGAAATACCCAAATCATATACCCACATTGTAGCATTGCCGACCAAACCAAGTATGGCGATCAAAAAATTAAAGATCAACTCATCCAAGAAAAACATGGACAAGAAAAAAACAGCAAAAAATAAAATGAGAGAAAGAATAAAAACGTCAAAAAACTGAAAAACAATATACTAGGTAGCGTATATGTCAGTTCTGCTTTGACATTTATGAAGTAAACAGATACAAAATACACGTCAATAAGACATAAATCGCTATACTCCTCAAGAACGCGGAATAATTGTTTCATTTAATAATTCGTCAGTGGTGTTGGCGCAGCGTCAATTTAGACGTAGATTTTTCGGTCGTCCGACACCAACTGGGCAAGCACTACGGCATTTAGCTGCTCGCCTAGAAACGTGTGGGCCAACACGAGATGCTGTCAGCTCTGGGCGGCCCCGGAGCAGCCGTTCTGAGCTGAAAATAACGCAGCTGTGGCTGAAGATGTCGCAGAGGACCCCGGAGTATCCACCGGACGACGTGCCACGCAATTGGGCATCAATCGGCGGTCTTTACAAAGAATTTTAGTGAAAGACTTAAAAATGTTCTCTTACAAAAAGCAGATAGTGCATCAGCTGCTAGACGTTTACCGCCAAGTGTAACTTACGCTCAAGCCATCCTGAATCTCGACCACAAAGAAGACAACTTTTTATCGAAAACCATCATGAGCGACAAGGCCCATTTCCATCTCTGTAGATACGTGAATAAGCAGAATTATCGCTTCTGGGGTACCAAAAATACGCGTATAACACACCAAGAACCATTACACCCGCTCAAAGTTACTGTATGGTGTGGTGTTTACGCTGGAGGCGTCATCAGGCCTTATTTTTTCGAAAACGCAGCTGGCCAAACAACTACTGTAAACGACGAGCGTTACAGAGCCATGCTCAACAACTTTCTTTTACCTCAACTGAACGAATTGGGACTGGAGAACATGTGGTTCCAACAGGATAGAGCAACGACGCATACTGCACGACCCACAGCCAAAACTCTGAGGGGTGCATTTCCGGGTCGCCTAATCTCTCGTTTTGGTGATTAGCATTGGCCGGCAAGACCGCCCAATTTAACTGTTCTAGACTTCTTTTTGTAGGGTTTGTTATAGTCCCAAGTCTATGTCAACAATCCTCAGACTCTTGAAGCCCTCAAAGAGAATATTCGTCAAGAATGCGGAAACCTATTGCCAGAAGTGATGAAAAATGCAATAAATCAAGCCCGTATAAATTACGTTTAAATGCACCGGAAGCCATCACTAGAAACGATGCAAAAGTAGTAAGTTATAAGAACCCCGCCAATAACTCATCAAAAGCTACTAGTGGACATACTGTGACGCAGCGTAGGCTTCTCGGAACACTTACAATAGAATAAACCCTCCTAAAACTAAACAACCTGATCTACGAGGCAGTGCAAAATAACAGCAAAAACGTAACAAGATGTAAAAAATTGAAACGTGACAGAAGAAAGAAATAAAAACCTTCCAATTAAATAAGAATGTAAACAGTATTAAATTTCTAGGCGGAGGTGGCTGCCATCAAGTGGTGCGCCAAAAACATGATCGGGACAGGACTATACCCCAACAGACCAATAACCATTACGTCAGATAGTCAATCGGCGATGCAGTCGCCAGTAATAAAATTCAAACTAGTTATGGCCTGCATAAACAGACTAAAAACGTATGAGGTACATAGCAACCTGTGGCAAAACTGTAAGAGAAAGACTATTCGTAACAGGACCATTACATAATACCAAATTTTTGGTAACGCATCATCATCATCACTCAGCTATATGCATCCACTGCAGGATATAAGCCTCCTCTAAACTTGTCCAACTTTTCCTATTTTGAGCAACTTGTACCCAATTTGGTGCTATTCGTTTTATGTCGTCTGTCCACCTGGTCGGGTGTCTACCCCTGCTGCGTGTGTCTGTTCGTGGTCTCCATTCCAGTAGTTTTTTGGTCCAACGACCATCTTTGTATCGGGCGAGATGTCCTGCCCATTTCCACTTGATTGTAGCAATCCTTTTTATCACATCACATACTCCTGTTCTCTGTCGTATGTGTTCGTTTCTGATGTGATCTCGAAGTGAGATCCCCATCATCGCGCGCTCCATCGATCTCTGTGCTACCCTTAATTTCTCTGCAGTAGATTTTGTTAGAGTTAGGGTCTCTGCCTCATATGTGATGACTGGTAGCACGCATTGATCATATATTTTCCGCTTCAAGCACATTGGTAAATCGTTTTTTAAGATGGTTTTCAGTTTACCGAATGCAGCCCAGCCGAGACCGATTCGACGCTTGATCTCGCAGGTCTGGTTATCACGACCGATTTGTAGTTCATGTCCGAGGTATTTATATACATATACCTGTTCTACGATGTCGTTGTTTACTGAGATATGTTCGCTCAGTACAAGGTTTGTCATGAATTTCGTCTTGGTCATATTCATTTTTAGCCCTACCTTGTGGGAAGCCTGTTGTAGATTTGGTAACGCAATTGAGTCAAATCATATTGTGGTCTTAACAAACACATTCATATAATGAAAATAAAAACAAACCCCCTATACCTCGGATGTATGAAGAAAGAAGAGACTTCGCTACACTTGCGGAGTGAATCCGAAGCTTATAATCTGCAACGCACAGCCTCCTTTGGCAAACATAACCCAATAAAAAAAGAAAAAACTAAAGGTAATCCCTGTCAAAAGATTCTAGACTTCATCAAAGAGACAGAGCAGCTAAAAAAACCGTCTCAAAGAAAATAAAAAGAGTAGAGATTTTTAGTCAGTAAAAACCTGACACTACTAGACAGTACGGGCTGCCCAGTGTCTTTTAATAATGTTCCCCTTCCCACGCAAGCAAGAGTCACAACAACGCAGCAAGATAAAGTAAACCCTCCAATAAATAGACAAAATTCAGTTGATCAGCAGAAACTCATCAACCGTGACTTAAGTCAACTTAAATACTACGGGCAAAAAAAACCACGGCCAATCAATTATAGTCGGCTTTAAGAAAATACCAGGTTCTTAAAGGTCATGGCTTTGCTCAAAGTGCGTGGCTTGTTTAGCAAAAAACTTAGTTACCAGGTTTTCGCTGATTAGCCCCATACTCGCCAAACTCCCTAATCAGTCGTTGCAAGCAACAGCTTCGGCTCTTTGCGGAACATCGACAAAAAATTGCAAATGGAAATAGCCGGAGGTACAGTAAGAGAATTACCCGTGTGAACAAATACGTATCACTAGTTGCAATTTAAGTAAGCTACCTACTAGTCAATAACAAACGTAGCAGACTTAGCCCCGTCCTGACCAAACTTCTTAATCAGTCGCGCAGAAACAACAACTTTGGCTTTTTGCAGAACATAAAATAAATGTTGCAAGTAAAATTAGTCAAAGCTACAGTAAAAGGATTACCGGCTACCGGATGCTCGTGTAGATAAATGCCACTGTAAAGCCTAGTACACACTAGTAGACATGTTGCGTAATTTTGGTCTCTGAGACGTGTCTGAGGTAGTTTACGTAGACATGTCTATAGACCAACCCCGTCTACGGGCCTGTTGCGAGACTAAACAACGCAAGTCTAAAATCTCCCAATCAGAATGGGAGACCGCATGCAACGTTAGACATGTTGCGCAACATTTTGATAGTGTGGACGTCACTCGGCGCCTAGAAGCAAGATACGTCCGAGTCTGTCTCCAGCTACCAAGTGATGTGGTTTGCCTGTTTACAGTTATTTTCCAAAGTTTTACAGTTTTTTTGAAAACATGTGGTCTAACGAGAAAGTTTTAAAAGTGATTAAAGATTACCATGCGTCTTATTGTTTGTGGGATGTACGAGTCCTGACTACAAAAACCGGATAAAAATGAAAAGTGACCATAGAATCTCAAAGCACAGTTTGACAGTAGCGGAGATAGAAAAGAAAATCCGTAATTTAAAAACATCATTCAATATTTAACAACAAAAACTCAACATCTTTTTAAAATCGAAATATCGGCAATAACTTTCAAAATTTTAAAACTGTTTTCTCAATAATTGCTTTCAATAAAAAAAATATAAAAAAATTTCGCCTATTTATTGATTAATATCGATTCTTCTTCTTCACGTGCCATCTCCTAACTCGGAGGTTAGCTATCATTGTGGCTATTCTAATCTTTGAAACAGCAGCTCGGAAAAGATCTTTAGAGGTGCAGCCAAACCAGTCTCTTAGGTTCCGCATCCAAGACATTCTGCACCCTCCCACACTTCTCTTGCCTGCTATTTTTCCCTGCATAATCAGCTGCAGTACATTATATTTAACCCCTCGCATGGTATGTCCCAAATATTTCAGCTTTCTGATCTTTATCATGTGAATGAAGGATTTCTACGTCTTTTCCCATTCTTGTGAGGACCTCGGCATTCGGGGTTTTGTCCGTCCATAAGATCTTCAGGATTCTCCGATACGTCCACATCTCAAAAGCGTGCAGTTTGTCACTGAGGTGTTGGATCAGTGTCCATGCTTCCATACCATACAGTATAATTGGAAATATGTAGCATCTTACCATTCTAACACGAAGCTCTAGCGTTAGATCGCGATCACAGAAGAGATCTCTCATTTTGAGAAAACCAGTTCTAGCCATCTCTATTCTGGACTTGATTTCTACTGTCTGTTCGTTTGTTTTTGTTATCCACGTACCTAGGTATTTGTACTTGGTTACCTTTTGAATATAAGTTATCAACAAAAAGATTTGCGTTAGGTGGTATACGTACTTTTGAGATGATCATGTATTTTGTTTTCTTGAGGTTCATATTTAATCCATATTTTGAGCTGACAGTTTTTGTGCGTTCCACCATTCTTTGCAGGTCTACAATGTTGTCTGCTACTATCACCGTGTCATCAGCGTATCTAATGTTGTTAATTGGTCGCCCATTAACAACAAGCCCACATAGTTCTTCAGATAAGACTTCTTTGAATATAGCTTCTGAGTATAGATTGAATAACATCGGTGACAGTATTCAGCCTTGCCTCACTCCCCGTTCGATGTTTATGCTTTCTGTGGAATCATTGTCGACTCTCACCGTCGCTGTTTGGTTCCAGTACAGGTTTTCAATTATTCGTATGTCCTCGGAATCAATATGTTTGCTTTTTAGGAGTGTTACAAGTAGTTCATGGCGTACTTTATCGAACGCCTTCCCGTAGTCTATAAAACAGGCGTGTACCTCGACATTCATATCCATACATCTTTGTAGTAGTACGTTAATGCCGAATAATGCTTCTCGTGTTCCTAAGCCATTCCTGAATCCAAATTGAGTGTCGCTAATATCTTGCTCAAGTTTGGTGTAAAGTCTTTTATGTATTATTTTCAGGAATGCTTTCAAGGTATGGCTCATAAGACTTATTGTTCTGTAGTCACTGCATTCTCGGGCAATATCGATTATATTATATTAAATAATAAATATCTTTTCCAAAATACCAAACAATAAAAATTGATAATTTTAAAATATGCTTAAACCTCATCCTCAATATAATAGTTTAAACAAATGATTTATTTCAAATTTAAATCTTTGTAATGAGAATTAATTAAAAACAATTTTAAAGTAAACGTTGTGTCAACTTATGTCCCCCTTAATTTTAATTTATCATAAATAACTATTATTAATTTTAATGCTTTCATATGGTTCCTTGTGACACACAATTATGTATGCTATTGACGTAAAATGTAATTATACAATACTTGTCGCCTTCGCTAAGTGACAATTCATTTCAAATTAAATAATTTAAAACTAAATTAGTTGTAAAAACCCGACCTTAAAGCAGTAAAATCTAAACGACACCTACAAAATTTATAGTCTTTACCCTTTCTATAAAAAAGAAGAATATAAAGTATCAATCCTCAGGGCATACCAGAAAGTAAATTTTATGATATAAACCATTTACACTTAAAAGTGACCCTTAAGATATGATCAAATCTTAATCTTTTGTTTGTCAACCGTACCCATGGGCCGATTATGCCCGGACTATAAACTTAGATATAATGATTGTTTCGTTTTCTAATTAAGCGATTGGACACAGAAAATTAAATCCAACCATCGGGAATGTATATTAATTTACTTCTAGTTTGATTTCTGACCCACAGGTCAAAACCATTACATTTACAAACATATTTTTTTCTCTAATTTTGATTAATTTGTTAAATTGTGATCAATCATGACAATCATGAAATATGGTTATAAAAGCCAATGGGCACGTCTACTGAAATACGAGTTGATATTATGACCATTAAGCGATTGCATTACCATGGTAATAAAGCCACATGTACGTTGTCTTTTTTCTAAATGATAAATGAAAGCGGAAATGGATAAGAGTGTGAGAATAAATTATTAATTGTTCAACACATCGGTGTACACATTAATTAAATGAGAAACTGAAAGGGGAAATAAAGTTATGAGAATAATTATTCATTGTTCTACTTGAATGTTTGCATTTTAGATAACGAATATTAGGTGCTGTAAACAATTTTTAATTTCGTTTCAGAATTACAATACGGAAATAAGTTAGTTGAAATGAAATAAGTTGGGGCTTTTTGTTTATGCTACTGCAAATTTCTGGAATTTTATTTATGTATGCATTTCTCTGAATTCATTAAGAGTGACATGAAAAAAATATGGATAAGATACACTGAATAAATATTTAGTCTCCGAGGAAGTTTATAAATGATAAAAAGTAATGAATACATTTTTCTTGAATTGTGGTTACTTTTTTACACTAATGTAGTATTACAAGTTAGTAGAATAATTAAGCTATTTAAGTGGTTTTAGTTCAGTAAATGTACTTGGTATATACAGGATGATCCAAAAATATATTACAAGCATTTTCGAAACATCAAATACAATCAAAAAAATTAAAAAGAAATTTTAAATTTTTATACTTTATCGACTTGGTCAAAAGTCAAAGATCGTGTTTGACATTGAAACTACGATTGCCACAAAGCGGTTAGAGCGGCAGTGGCGTAGACATTTAACAAATTCTAAAAATGTGCTTTAAAAAAAAATTATTCAATTACAAAATTGACATTTAAATTTAATTTTAATTTTAATAAATTATGTTTTATGTAAATGGCCTCTATATCCAGTGTGAGGCACATACACTAATGTTTCAAGGTATGCACCCTTCATCGGTGTGTCGAGCATCTCACTAGTCAGAAAAACAATTTACATAAAATCACAATAACTATTATTTTTTTAATAAACCAGTGAGATGCTAGACACAATGATGAAGAGTGCATACCCTAAAATACTACTGTATGTGTTACCACTCTAAAATTTAGAAATCAAACTCATCAGAAGATTTAACAAAAAAAGTACAAATAAAATTCATGTATTGCTTGAAATGTGTCAGAACACCGTTTATTGGTTTAATGGTTTACATTAAAAATTGCTTAAAAACATCTTATAACAAGAAATAATCAAAATCGCGCAAAAAAATCAATCTAGTCTACAACTAAGCTGAAGCATATTTCTTTTAATAACTCTAATTTTAAATTTTGTTTGTTTTGCTGGCGCGTTCTATCGTCATTTCGAGCCTTTGCTAGAGGCTCTCGTCTTTCCCGGTCACGTTTTTCGGCAAAAATTTTCAGCTCAAATTGTTCCGCCAGACTTTGTGCTCAAATTTTATCACAATCGGATCGCCCAAAAATCTGTAATTTCTCCAAGTAAAGATGCCAGATCTTACAACTCGACGCCTGCCCAGTATCTCAAACTATAGAAACAAAGCAAACATTAAAGTACAATAATAACATTTATAGTAAACCATCCAGCCTCCCGCATAGAAATCATCGACTGAAGAAGTGTATGTGGTTGTTTAGCAAAGTAATCTAAAAACTCCAATAGTTACATATTGACACAATACTATCTTATCAGCCAGCCCAATAATGTACGTTCTATCGTAGAACAACAAGTCCAATCTTCTGCGAAGAGAAGCAACAAAAACTCACTGATTCTACAAAAACCATCGTCTATACAATCAGACGAATCTGAATTATAACATTGTTGAAGATTGCAGAAAAAAACAACAAAGTTTAAGTGTAAGCCCAATATACTTACTATGATCGTCGACATATTAATAATAATAATAGCTAAAACCATAAAAGTCCGATAAATTTTGCGAGCATCCTCTTTCTGTCAAACGCAACTTTACCCAAAATATTCAAAACTGCAAAAAAATCATGTTCCCAAAACGCAACTTTTCCAAAAAAAATAATTTCTACCACAAACAATTCACCATACAAAAGCATCACAGCCATGGTGACTTCAGCCTCACAGAGAAGAAAAACATTTTTTTCCCTTTCAAGAAATCACAACAAAATCAGCAGGCCCAGACTTAAACAACGTCTTCCCACTAAAAACTTTCAAGGCAACTCCAGAATGACTATATACAAACGTAAGTCGGAACATCTAAAAACATCTAAAAAAAAACACAAACGTATCCTCAAAGAATTAACCCTAGCACCTACCAAGTTACATCTAAACTGACTTGCCCTAAAACCATGTTTAAAGCCGATAACCAAATACTATTTTTTCCACAAGTGCTCCACCGTAGAATAAGTTTAGAAAAGGTTCAAATAGCTCATGAAACTCATCTGATGCAAAAATATTAAAATAGTTTAATATAAAAAATTTCCAAAGATCACGCAAGAAATTATACAAGCAAACAAATAGCAAAAACCGCTTATAAAACCCATTTGCTGCATTATCATTAAAAAAACTCAAAACACCAATTCATTGCGTAAAATGATCTATTTAAGGTAATAATTAGACAAAACTGTACAAAAAAACCTAAAATTCAAGTTCGAAGAGCAATCAAAGTTATAATAATTTCACCAAAACATCAAATCCAAAGTGACATTACCATTGTCTGTTTTAGCCTTAGACCATATACACTTATACGCGCCGTATTATTTTCCGCTCGTCATATGATGAAGCCAACATAACGTTCTATCCCCACAAATGCACAAATGACGTCACGCACTAATTGTGGGCATAAGCCTTGCGAGACGTTCAATCATTCTTAACAAAAACAATAATTTATAGATTTGCTATTTATTATTGATTAACAAATGTTGCAACGCGTCTATAAACATTTTTAATTGCGTTGCGTCGGCAAAAAACGTGTCTATAAGTGTATATAGTCTAACGCAAAAAGTTGCCAAAACTTCTTCAAACCGCTCCTTATAACGTCTAGTTAAACAATAAAAACAGAAAAAAGTGGCCAGTGGCGTACACAATATTATTATACTCGCCTCTACATTTCAAAATTTATTTTCATAAATATCTACAACCAATAAATTCTACCATTTCCGGTACATTAAAAACGATTGTCCAAACTTCTTACTCAAATATTATACTTCTTACTTAGCGCTCTCGGGAATTAACACTTTGACGTAATGTGAGCGTTCAGTAATTTCAATGAACCAGAGAGCAATGCTAAAAGGAGCATAGCTTCTGGTAGAGTCACCCAAGCTGGTAAGGTCGACGGTGAGAAATAAAGCTAAAATTAATCCACAACAACAGCGGCTGACCCAAAATGAGCAGCTGCAACCAGCGTCTGCACCCAGAGAGGCGGCAAACTCACCAACACCCAAGGCAAGCGCGGTGTTGTGATATATATATCACAATAAAACTGAAGAACCGTTATTCAATGCAGATTCTAAATATCTACGCTCCGACAAGCAGCTCAGACAACAAAGAAGTAGAGCAAATTTATGAAGATATAACAAGAGCAAAACAGTTAAAAAATCACACTTCACAATAGTGATAAAAGATTTCAACGCCAAATTTGGTAAGAAGACCAACAACAAGACCCCACTATAAAGGAAAAGATGGTCTCAAAGTAAAAAACAGTAAAAAAAAAATGCTGGCAAACTTTTTTGAAAAAAGAATTTGTTCTGCTTAAAAACGTTTTTTAAGAAACCACCTCAACGCAGATGAACATGGAAATGGCCAGACAATTCGGTGAAAAACGAGATCGACTTTATTCTTGAAAATAGCAGATCAATGTGCAAAGACGTCGGAATCTTGAACAGGTTCGATACAGGAAGCGATCACAGGATGGTTCGAGCAAAGATAAGAATAGATATCAAGCAGGAGAGAAACAAACTAATAAAAAGAACAAAGTTCTCTACACGCAAAAAGTTAGAAACCAACAAAAATTGGCAAAATTCTTGCAACTCACAGTAATAACAAACATGCATATAGATCAACTTGCAAAAAAGATAAAAATCGCCACCCAAGTAGCAACAAAAAAAATATGCGGGAGAGTAAAACGTGTAGGAGACCCAAAACTAAGTGCAACCACCAAAAAAAGCATAAAGCAACAAAAAGACATGGTAAAGGAAACTGAAGAGTACATAATACTGAACAAAAAAATTAAAACAGACATCCGCAGAAACATGCGATCATACAACACCAACATGATCCAAACAATAATTGAAAACAATGCCAATAATATGAAAATGCTCAGATCCAAGGAGTAAAAATCTCAGACTTAGAACAACTACCAAAAGTAATTCAAAAGTTTTACAGTAAGCTATACTTATCAAAAACACTTTACAACAAAACACCATTTAAGGTACAAAATGTGAGGTCCAAGGACATACCAGAAATTTCCATCCAAAAATGTTAGAGGTGCTCTTAGAAAGATAAAAAATGGCAAATGTCCGGGAGAAGACCAGATCACAACTGAAATGCTAAAACTGGGTGGACTCAATATAGAAAAAGCAGTGCAAATACTGCTGAACAAATGCCTGCAATAAGGCAAAAACCCAACCAAATGGTGTAACGCAGAAGTGATAATTCTATTCACCACCAATATGGAAAATTATCACACCTCTACAAGCTGTTTACAAAAATCCTCTGCAAACGAGTTACAGAAAACTTGACTTCTATCAGCCAGTGGAGCAAGCAGGATTTCGTAGCGAGTTTAGCACAACCGACCACCTACAAACACTACGCAATCTAATTGAAAAAACCACAAACTATAATGCCCCTATCCACCTAACGTTCGTCGACTACCATAAAGCATTCGATTCGGTTGAGACTTAGTCAATCCTAAAAGCTATGAGGAATGCAAAAGTGAACTCAAGGTACACCGTCATAATCGAGAACATATATAAGAGAGCTACACTACACGTTAAGATCGAGAAAGAACTCACCACCAAAAAATAAATATAAAGAGAGGAATGCGGCAAAAGGATACTATCTCACCCAAGCTGTTCACTTTATGCCTAGAAGACGCTTTTAAACTAATCTAAAATGAGAACAGAAAAGCGTAAAAATTGATGAGACGTACCTTAGCAACCTGACGATATCGTCGTCATCTCAAACGATCCAGCTAAACTAAGAAAAATTCTCCAACAACTCAATCAAGCATCGGGCTGAAAATGAACCTAGACAAGACCAAGATTATGAGCTCTAGCAAGTTCATTCCAATTATACTGACTTCGCTAAGGCTTTTGATTTGAGTTAATCACAATCAAAAATTACTAAAATATAGACTTGCCTAGAAATATCTTCAGACCTTAAGTATATTTTACCAATAGACTACTAGACCACGCGCTCCACTACAAAACTCCATTTTTCAAAGTTCAAAATAAAAGATTATAATCATTTGTTTTTTTGTATTCACTAAATCAAATCTAGTATAAACAGTAAACTTCTTCAGTAATAATAAACTTTAAAATACGTTCACATTAGATCAATTCTGATATGGCATCTTATAATAATTATAGCATACCATTGGTATAATGACTGTTATATTAGAACTATTATGGTATACCAAATAAATTAATTTAAATAAAACATTTGGAAAGTTTTTTAAAATTTAATTATTGTCAAACCACTCCTTCCTTCAAGTTAATTTTACAAATCAACGTCATACCAGTTAAGCAAAATTTAAATCATTATAATAATTGAGCATAATTACAGTTCATTATTGTGCACAATTATTTTAATTTTCTGGTATAGCACATATATTTAATTGTATTACATAGTATATTAAATTAAATTCAATAAAATAGAAAATATTTTAACATTTATGTTAAAATTAAATTAAAATCTCGTCATAATTAGCAAAAGATTTATCATTCAAGCAGTAATTCGGGTCAACAATAATTAAGACTGCAATAGTCATTAGCACTAAAAATTACTATATTCCATTCGGGTATTTCCAAAGATTTTAAATGACAATTTCATTGAACAAAAAAATGTTTGTAAGAAGAGTTTATAAGCAATTTAAAATATGATTTAATCAGTAACTATAAAATATAAAAAGTTTATGAAATATTCCCGTTGAAAATCATTAACAAGGAATACCATTATAGTATAATGTAATAAATATGTTATTGCTGACAACTTCTTAATAAACATTGAAATTTATTTTCAGGCATTAATTATCTTACAAATTATTGATATGCAGGATACTTTGTTTTAATAATATAAGATATATCACGATAATAATTGTTGAAACTTTATGTTGAAATAAAAATTATGGAGACAGTGAAATATTATTTTAGCATTCCTTAACTTGAACATAATTAATATATACATTATAACAAATAAGAGGTATGGTATACAGAAAAAAAAATGAATTAACATTTTAAAAAGCTTGAAAGATATATACAGGGTGTTAAGTAAACATGCAAGAAAAATTCAAGAGGTTATGCCTTGTCCTATTCTAAGAATATTTTGTTCTTTGTTTCAAAGATACGGAGTGAACAAAATTTGCAACAACCATGTTCGATATTTGTTGAAATCATTAATGTAAATAAAAGTATGGCGTACGCCAATGAGTATATCAAGTACAAAAAAAATAATGAGTTTAGCAAGTACAAAAAATGTTAACAATAACTATTTTATCTAAGTTGTTTAGATTGAGAGACGTCTAGCTGTTTGCTTTAATAGTTCGTGAATTCCTCTACCATAAAACACTAGACGAACGCCGAGGCGACTGACATGCATGGACTTGCTGATGGCAATTCATTACATTCAATGGTTTCCTGTCCGTAATATCCCCAACCAAAAAATCTTCGAAAACATTCATCGACGTCTCCGTAAAACAGAAAATTGAAACAAAATGGAAGACAACTAGAACAGAATGTGGTAGACAAAATAGAGAAAGATCCAAGTAGTTCTACGCAAAAAATGGTCAATACTTTGAATGTTATTGGACAGTTTGGAAAATTCTTAAAGGCAATTTGTTGTATCCATACCACATTCATCGTGTTCGGGCACTACTACTTGCTGATTTTCCTTCACGTATTGTGTTATCTCAATGGCTTTTGCAAACATTAGTTTTAATCCCTCAATTCCTGACACATATTTTTTTCACCGATGAAGCCAGTTTCTCAAAAAATGCAATAAAATTTTTTCATAACAACCGTGTTTGAGCAGATAAAAACCCGCATCAGGTATGTGAAGATCGTTTTCAACATAAGTTCTCCTCGAATGTTTGGTTTGGAACTGTAGGCGACTGTGTAATGAACTGTATCAAAACTTTTTGGAACACATGGTACCTCAGTTTCTGGATGATGTACCATTGACAACAAAAATTGCAATGTGGTTTATGCACGATGGTGCACCACCACATTTCAGTTTGGTTGTTCGTGATTATTTAACAGCAACATACGGAAATCGCTGGATTAGTCGAGGTGAGCCACACGCATGGCTGGCTCAATCCCCAGACTTAAACCCATGGATTATTTCTTCTATCTGAAGTCAATAGTTCACGCTACTCCAGTGGATAATTTGAACAACTTGCAAAATCGGATAATTGCTGGGTGCAACTCAATTAGAAACAACCCTGTTGTGTTTCGAAAGAGTTCGGCACTCAATGACAAGAAGATTGAATGCTTGTATCCAGGCTGAAGGAAGTCATTTCAAACATTTATTGTAGATTCAGCAAATTTACATGCACTTTTTGATAATAAAATGTTGTAACTGTCGCAAATTTTGTTCACTCTGTATCTTCAAAACAAAAAAGTTTTTTCAGAAATCATCACAGGGCAAAATATTCTTAGAATAGGCCAAGGAATAACCCCAACATCAATATTAGGGTAAGCGGGTGGTGCATAACTCATAAACTCATATAAACAAATATACTGCAACTAACAAGCATGAGAGAATGATTGACAAATGATCATTAATATTGAGGTTACCCGGCGGAGTATAATTCATAAACTTGGATGAACGGGTATTTTAGAATGGTTCAATATTACACCTTCCTTGCGTAATCCTGCAGCTTACAAACAAGAAAAACCAACCACATTCAACATTAATAAGCTAGGTGTATGTTGCGGGCACTAATAAACAATTATCCAAAAAACACAACACCTATAATGCAATAAAGCTCCTTCGTACGCCATTTCGTTACCGCCTCATGCTTACCGAGCAAACACACTTTAACGCGATAGTAAAACTGATTGCTCAGGAAAAGTAGAATCCTACATCATCGAACAGAAACGAGTAGCAGATATCGTCCATTCAAACTATGACACTCCTGCAAAAGCAACCGGTCACTGATCTCCAGAACTGGCTAAGAACCAACAAAGCTATTCTAGATCATCACAAATAACCCAAACCATGGTAATGCAAATGAGCCAAACAAATCTGCAGCTGCTTATAACTGAAAACTGTAATCTAAACGCCGCTAATACCTGGAGAACATAAAAACTCCGCTACTTCTAAGCGAGTGCAAAGTTTTCAATACGCAACGTAGTGTCATCTTCGGCAAACACAAGCTAACCAAATAAAAGCTCAAAACAATCCTTTGCCAAAAATTTAAAAAAACAGAACTACTAGAAGAGTAACAGCCAAAGGTGCACACTAAAACCAAAAACCCACAATGCACGGATGCTAAACGTACCACCTCAAAAATTAAAAAAACTTCAACAAACCCACAAAAGGCCTAGATTTTAACTAATATGAGCAAACTAAACTACAAGTGCAATGTGCAGATTGGTGCCTATTTCTACCAAGCTCACTGCCATCAGCCAAAAAAGTCTTAATCGCCAGCTGACTTAACAACAAAATTTACAAAAAAGAAACAGCTAAATCAATAGCAAACCCCAACCTAGGCTAAAAACAACTCAAGCCAGAATAAATCATCACTATCATCACCGCAGGCAGTCAAAAACAACCCCAGTAAAAAAAAACATAATCAACTTTAGCTAAAATAACTCAAGAAATACCAAACCAAAGTTAACCCCTCAATCAAGGTGAAATAAAAGATCTGGTCGCAAGTTAAGTATAAGAAAAGAGAAAAAAAATCTTTAGTTACTACCCCTGGCTGCAACTAAAGGGTGAGCCATGTAACGTTTGGAATTTGAAGTACCGTTTATTTTGTTTTTCAAAAACATAATGACATTTATGAGTTGACAGAAATTTAGTTTTATGTTTGAAATTTACGAAATGGGAAGCTTTACACTTAAACAAAGTTGGAAAATAATGAAAACTTACTTCCAAAGTGGTGAGTCTTCTACTCAAACGGTAAGAAATTTACGAAAGAAATTTGATAGTAAAGAAGTGCCTTCAACGCAGTTTGTGGACCAATTTGCAAAGCAAGTTCACAAAACTGGATTGTCACTGGATAAAACAACACGTTTACGTTCTCGTCCAGTGCACTCAGCCAAAAAAATGAATGCTGTTGCTTAGAGTGTGCGTGAACAAGCATCAACATCAATCTTTTCTGAAGAGAATTTTGCATAAAGATTTCGGTTTGAAGGCCTATAAAGTTCAATTAGTCCAAGAAATAAAGCCTCATGACCATCCGATGAGCATTTTTATAAAAAAATGAACATTTTTATAAAAAAATCGTGTTTTTCGATGAAGCTCATTTTCATCTCGGAGGCTATATCAATAAGCAAAACTGTTGCATTTGTGGATCAGAGAATCCACACATGACTATTGAACAGCCTATGCATCCACAACGAGAAACCGTTTGCTGTGGTTTTTGGTCCGGCAGCAATTTTTGAGCCAGTTTTCTTCAAAAATTAGCAAAGAGCCGCCGTTACCGTCAATAGCGAACGTTACTGTGCCATCCTAAACAAATTTTTAATTCCAAACATTGAAAAGTATGAAAAGGATGTCATTTGGTTTCAACAAAACGGGGCCACTTGCCATACAGCCAACGTTACCATCAATTTTTTGCGCACTGCTTTTGGTAACCAAAAAATCAGCCAAAATGCTGATGTCAATTAGTTGCCTAGAAGCTGTGATTTGGCCCCGTTCAATTTATTTTGTAGGAAGACCTTAAAGATAAGTGTTACGCTAACCATCCATAGACGATTGATGCCTTGAAACACAAAATCAAAGTTGCCATTCATGCGATTGGAACCCATACAATCAAAAATGTACTAAAAAATTAGGTTACCGTCAAGCCAGCCAGCAGTCATTTGAATGATGTTCTATTTTTATCTTTTTAATAAACTCATAATTTTGACAAAATACTCATTAGTTTTTTATTTGTAGCCGATTGAAATTCCAAAAGTTAAATAGCCCACACTTTACGCCTTAAAACACAAACCTTTTTGCAGCTGGTTACAAGTTCTGATAGAAAAAAGCTAGTTAAGATTCGCCTGAAAAATCAGAATCAATATAAAAAACCAAAACGCCTTCATTAACACCAAAAAAAAATCTAAAGATTTCCCGTTTGAGAACAGAAAAAAGAATGCTAAACAAATCGTCTAAATCAAAGTTAGAACTAACAAAACCAGCTTAACAATGCCCTCAAACAAAAACTTAAGAAACCAGTGACAAAAACATAGAACGTAAGCCAAAAGTCAAAAAGCTGTTGTACGTACTGAAAACTTTCTTAACTTCCCGTAAAAGAATAAAGATGCCAAACAAAGTAAACAAAACAAAACTAGCAAACTATTATCCAAACAAAACCACACCGCAATAATATACTGGCATCCTCAAAGAAACCCCAGCACTACGTTTGTTCAAGCACCCCAGATGAGATCGTTACCACTTTCACCATATTATCAAAAAAAAAAAAAACCTTAGAAGTACCCATCAAAATCTGTAAACCACACAAAAAATCTAAAAGAAATAACAAAAAAAAATATCGCTTAACAAAAGATTTCACAACTAGTAGGCAACCAACCAACAGATTCAAGCATATCGCAACCGCCTGAAGCAACGTGCAATCTACTACACCTAAAAAAACTCCTTAAGCGGGCTCCACCCAAACACATAATAACATCTGAGTTATTATATAACCCATAAGTCCTTGTCGAGCCTTGTTGACGTCATCTCCGGGACATCGAAAAATAACACAGAACTGTAAATCGCGTACATAAGTACATACCTTGACATAACTAACTGTCAATCAAAAACTGACTGTGAATTAAAGAGCTACAAGAAATAGCTTTTTAAAAACCAATCTTAAAAAATTTTCAAGAGGGATTTTTAAGGCTACAATAACAGTCTAAACGCATCTTAAATATTTTGTAAATTTTGATTAAAAGATTTTAAAAGACTTCAGAAAGTCTATTTCAAGATCTTAGAATTATAAGTCTGAAAATGTTACAAAAATATTCGGCAAACTTACACAAATTTGAATAAAATAATTAAAAAAAAAACTGTAAAAAAACCATTAACAACTCTTTCATTAAAAGATTTTAAGAGAATAATAGATACGCCTTAGCTACCCTAGACAATAGAACTGTAATAGTTCTTAGACCACTTTACCTAAAAGTCTTAAAAGATATGCAAAACTCATAGAAAGCATTGAAAGCTACTAAAAACAATCAAAAATGACGTCGCACCACTTAAGTAAATTTAAGCAAAAGCCTCTCGAGAATAAAAAATTCCCAATGACACCGCTTAGAAAAAAATCCTTCTATCGTGGAGCTGTCTTTTGCTATTTTTATTCTTAAGACGCACTCACCCAAATTTACTCTCAAGAAAAAAAATACCAGTAAAAACAATTTTTGAGAACAGCAAAGTGAGACCAAAAATTGTCTAAAAGTTTCGCTTTTTAAAGATCTGTAAGTGCTTCTAAAGGCATCTAAACTCTTAAGGGCTTGTAAAAAAGTTAATAGTACAAAAAAAAAACTACTGCTTATCATAAAAAGCTAAACTAAGTGTCTAAAAAAACTTTGAAAGATGTGAGAAAAAAATTAACAAAGTCAAAGCTTTATAAATCTTTTTTTGTTCCTCTTAAAATATCAGAAGACTATGAAATATTGCCAAACATAATAAAATAACTTTGAGAACAAAGTTAAAAAAAACTAAGACTAATATTTTGTAAGTAAAATAAAAAAAATAAAAGCTGCTTTAAGCAACAAATATGTCAAGTTTTCTCAAAAATTACTTTGCAAACTACCGAAGAAGGACCCTCCACAAGTTTGAGACGTTGGCACCTAACAAGGTCTTAAAGAAATTGAACAATTCTAAAAAGACTTTAATCCAGAAAGACTTCTTACAAAATTTGGTGTTACTTAAATCCCGTTTGAAAAACAATACGCGGGCCAAACATTAGACATGCTCATACCGCAAGTCAAATCTAAATCGCAAAGTAACAGATAAAAAAACTAAATAAAGATTAGCATACCGTGACACCACAATATCAAATTCAAACCGCAAAACCACTTATAAAATGATAAAAACCAAATTATATATAATTACAACATATTTAATTTTAAATGCATACCGTGACTCAACTGATAATGGACACAACTATCCGATAGAACATTTTTAGGTTAGGTGCATGCCGTGACTCAAGTTCAAATCAAAATTACAAAAAGATAAACTATGCAAACAGTGACTCAATTTTAAATCGCAAATCAACAGATAGAATTACAAAATCTTAACTACGCATACCGCAACATAGCCAGCAAAGCGACAATTTTGCATTAAGTGAATACCAAATAATTCTTACAACATTTTGTAAAACTTGGAGGACCTCAAGATCCAAACCGTGACACAAATGTAAATCACAAAGTGACAGATGAAATAACAAAATAAAGATTAGCATACCGTGACACAATATCAATACATAAGCAGCAGATGCAATATGTTAGTTGCATACCATGACTCAAATATAAATCGCAAACGACTTATAAAATGATAAAAACAAATTATATATTATTACAACATTTGTAAGTTACCGTGACTCAACTATAAAACGTGAAGCGACAGATAAATTGACAAAAACTTGAACCGTGACACAACTACCACTTTATATAGATTATATACAACATTTTTAAGCTAGGTCTATGCAAACCGTGACTCAATTATGAATAGCGAATCGACAGATATAAAATTACAGAAACATAACAATGCATACTGCAACATAGTCAACAAAGCGACAGATTACTGCAACAATTTTGTTATTAGAAAACATATCTCAATATTTGTAGCAATTTCAAAATGCGAGACCTCAATATAAAACTCAAAAAACCAACATCTTGACGAATGGCTAAATAAATACAGAAAATACACCTTTTTCTTTTCTATACATATATAAAACTAACTCTACATGCCTAGGGCAGCTTTCAAGAATTATTTTGCCAATATCAGGTCTAAATGTTCCAAATTGAAACTTAAATTTAATTACAATTTGAAATATTTAAACACAAAACAATATAAAATAAATCTAAGTAAAGATAATAATTATTGTACAATTAACAATGAAACATTGTTTTGATGTTATACTATATAACAAGCTATTCTTGTAAAGTTTTAATTGTATCACATGTCTGACTGGTTGGCATACCATTAAACATTAATTATGACATTTAAATTTAGTATTAACAAAGTACATTAATGTAATTTTAAGAACTCGCTCATTATTGATATTACAAAATAACTAAAAAATAATTATTTCCGTTATACCACGAAATCATTTAGCACAATTACAATATTGTTGTTGAAATGATGAAACAAAGTAATATTTTACATTTTAAGTAAGAGTATTTAATGTCGTAGTGCTTTTATAATTCCTTCCAACTGATTAAAAATCCAAGATAAGACGGCGTGCATGTATGAGGATATAAATATCCGCTGATTACTTTTTTTACTCGGTTTTAAAACATATATAAAACACCTGAATATATTCATTCCGTCTGACTTTCAAATGTCAAGGTTAATGCTAATGTTATTTTTTTAAATAAAATGAAATTTTGGGGTAAAAATAAAAACAAATGTTCGAAGCCAAATATTTGAAAGAAAAAATAAATGTAGCGGCGCCAAGATATTATAAAAAAAAGTTATACCGGGTGTTTATTAATTGGTATAAAAGAAGCGCAACAATGGGCTACCCTTGATCCACCTGCTCTAGTCCCCCAGACAAACAATTTCGCAAATATTTAGCACGCGACCGGCTGAGAATATTATGACACTTGACTAAACCATTGTCATCAAAATAATAAATTAAATCTCATTATATTATTAATTTTAATTGGTTTGTTATTATAATTTATTGAAATATTAATGTCTCCACCCTTATTGTATTAAAGAGAATTATATTATATAAGTCTGTCATGCATCGATTGTTTTTGTACAATTAAGAAATGAATGGAACTATTTCTATAGCCGAAAAATATAATTTATAAATTAATGTCCTATTATTTTCACCTTGACCCATGTCCTAAAAGTTAGTTAAATTCGCCGGACTATTCTTTTAAAAGGTCACCTTGATTTCTTTAATAATCAATTTTTTAAAGTCTGTGCTTTATTTATATTGTCAGATAATTGTTATTTACTGTCTGCGCATGAGATATGAAAATAGAATGATTTAAAAAAATAAATTAGTATAGGACTTACATTCATATTGCTATAGGTATTGGACGCTATTTGGGCAAATGTAATATGTAATTCCGGCCGGTTGTTATTTAGTTAGTACACATCGATATCGACACAACACATGACAAATGATCACTACTAACTAAACACTAAAAACGACACGGAGTGGTATAGAGGAGTACAAGCGATGGAGTAGTCCGAGTAGTCCGTGCGGTCGTACGATCGGATTCCATCGAAACGAAAGCGAAGGGAGAGCGAACGATCCAGGCTAAAACAATATGCAACAACGGCGGGGATAGACGGACGGCGGACGTATTCTTGTCTAGACAAACTGATCATTTACCATATACTAAAATAGTCAGTAACAGCACGGACCGACATCAGCGGACGATCAGCGGCAGCAGGGCTTGCGCACGAAACACGTAGCTGTCAATAGCCGCAGACTGGTCGGAGTAGTCAGTGACCGAAGGATCGATCATAATACTTATTACATAACACCACCGACTGTCTTGTGCTTGTGCTCTGCAGGTACAGTCCTACTACAAAAACCCGACAACAATAAGATACACTTTCTTTTACGAATATACTTCGTACGCGCACGCACTATCTATGCTACGCACACGCCCCAACAACACAGGAAGGAGCTGCACACCCACCCTAACATCACAAAACTCTCAGTTTTATCTATCTTCGTTGACTGCACATGACACCCGATTTTTTTTACTACCACAACCACATACAAACAATCTTTATCGAACACTCTCCATGAGAAATCGATGGCATTCCATCCTCAACATTAATTTTAACATATTAATACACTTAGGGCTAACTGATTTAACTAATTAATTATATGCAACATTGCTATAAATTTCTAACAATTTTTGTATTTGTATTATTTATTAATCCTTACAATAAGAATAAATTATTATAAAACTTTATTTTATACATAAAAATAAAATTAAAAAAAGTTCAAGTGAACCAAATTCTATGTTTATTAATCATAATTTAAAACAATTATATCACTTAAAATGACAACATTAAAAAAAATAATGTACCGTCATTCAAAAGTTACCTTTCATTTTTACGTTTTTCTCATTAAAATCGCTCTTATTGGAAGTTTAATGTAGCTTTCAACATTACATAGACAAAAAAGCACAATTAAATTTAAAAAAATAAAAAGTCAAGTCAAGGGTTTTGAAGGCCGGATTTACAGTTTTAACGGCCGGATTACCAAATTTCCAGTTTTAATGACAGGATTTATACTTTTAAAGGCCGGATTTACAATTTGACAGGCAAACTTAACACATTAGTAACAAGATTACCAAGTTCCAAAGCACTTTTACACTTTTAAAAGACCGGATTAATACTTTGACAGATAAATTTGCTAAAACACATTGGTAGCCGGATTTATAGCTTCAAAAGCCGGGTTTATAACTTTAAAAGCCGGACTTACAATTAAAAGACAGTATTAACAATTTGACAGCCAAACTTAACAAATTAGTGACCAAATTTCTTCCAAGTTCAAAAGCCCTATTTACATTTTTAAAAAACCAGATTAATAGTTTGACAGCCAAACTTATTAAAACACCAGATTTATTGTTTCGAAAGCCAGACTTATAATTTTGAGGCCAAATTAACAGTTTGACATGCTAATTTAACATGGATTTCCAAATTTAAAGAACCTATTTACACTTTTAAAGGCTAGATTTACAATTTGAAGACCGGATTTTGGCCTTATAACTTTTGCAATAGTTTGGCACCTAAACTTAACACGTTGCTGGCAAAATTTTCAATCAGTATTTAAAGTCGTATTTACATTAAAAAAACTACCAAGTTAAAAGCAAAATTTGCAGTTTCATCAGCCAAATAGCCAAAAACAAAATGAATTTCTTCTTTTTCTTCTAGTGCATATTTGCTTCGGATGTAAGCAATCATCATAGAAATTCGGTCTTTGTTTGTTACAGTTCTGAAAAGACCAGTTGTTGTTGTATTGAACTAGACTTAAAGGTTTTTTAGCCACTATATTCTCTTTTTTCGTGGTCCTCTTTTTCCATCTACTAAGCTGCAAAAGTCCATTTGGTTAGCCATTTCTAGCCCTATATATCTACGAGTTTGTTGTGTTGTACTTTCTCAAAATCTTTCTGTTAGTCGATGCAGCATATATAGACATCACAGTAATCTCTGCATCTCCGTACCAAATCCTGGAAAGTACTGTTCTTGTTCCTAAGGCGTTTCTGAATCCAAATTGGGTGCGACTAATGTGTTCTTCGCATATCTTAGTTATTCTTCAACAAATTATTTTTAGAAAAAGTTGTAAAAGATGGCTCATTAAACTTATAGTTTATAGTCGCTACAGTATTAGTTTTTCTGTTTCTTTGAGAAAGTCATAAATGTTGATATCAGCCATGGTTTTGGTATTTCTCCTTTAGCATACTCCTTTTTAAACACAGTTGTTAAGTGTAGGATGCTTTCTGCATTAAGCAGTTTGATAAATTTGCTATAAATGCTGTCTAGTCCAGGAAATTTGTTCTTTTTTAGTTGTTTTGTTGTCTTTGTGACTTCATCTGTTGTTATTGTCATGCTTTCTAGCTTATTAATATCAGGGAGATGGGCATGTTCTGTCAGATTGTCTTCCAAGTTTCCATTCTTTCTGAGTTGTCCATAATTACTTTGCCATCCCCGCTGACTCTCTAATTTTTGTATGCATATTAAATGTTTTTGGTTTAAAGACTCTGTTTCGGCACATCGCATTTTAATCCAGTTTTCTTACTTGTAACTTGTTTCGTCGTTCTTGGCCTTCCTCCTTTGTTCCATAAATTCTAATAGTTTGTCATCCAGCTCTTCATTTTCTTTTTTTTCTCAATTAGGTGTTCGTCACTAATTTAATCGAGCTTTGATAACCAGATTTAAAAATGTATCAATTTCCTTCTCAAAATGGAACGTCTAGCGTTATTGCACTGCGGCCTCTTGGTCCTATTATGCCTTAAGCAGCAACGGTTCTTCAATAAAATCCAAAAAAATTTGCCAAAAGATTGTCTTGAGCTCTTTTTAAGTTAGCTTGTGCTTGTTGAAAAATAACGTTGCATAAGCCTCAATCTTGCCAATTAGTTGTAGCAAAGTTTCTTCGTCCTCCAAACATCCCCAGCATAGGAGATCATTTGTATTCCCATTTTATACATGTCTTTATTCAGGCCATAGTGTCCAGTTATAAGTCCTGTAAGTTTTTACAATTTTGGCATTAGCATAGTGTAGGTAATGTGTAATGATCCTGTTAAAACTTCTCTGTTTCATTTCATCAGTGTTTCCAGAGGTGATTTTGTTTTGTATCAAGTTTTCTACGGGTTAGTTGTTTTTCAGTCTTGTATGGAATCCTAAAAGCAGTGTGGTTTTTAACAAGTTGATCCGTCTTAAAGTTCCCCTTTATTCAGTAATCTTTTTCTGCTCTTGAGAGTAGTTTTTCACCGAATACGAGCGCTCCATTTGTGACAATGGGTTTGATCACCCCAGTATATACTCATCTGGTCATATGAGGTGTTAGTCCTCATGTTTGCTCAACCTTCAATTAGGTTGTAAAAAAAAAAACCAGTTACTTTACTTTGTCTTGTAAAAGAAACAATCGGTTTGCTTAGGTTCAATGTTAGTCCCTTTTTCTTCAAATCAATGCGCTGTGAGCAGTTGCAAAGATGCAAAAGAGAGCAAAATTCCTGCCACTAACTGACAATTTTTACTCGTTGGTTGCTGCCTCAAGACTGACCGCGGAATCCAGAAATGATGCCGCCCAGTGAACAGAGCCTCACAAACCAATCAGAGCACACCACCTCTACCCGCTACCTATAAAGCTTGAGCGGTAACTGTTGCAGGCACGTGACCGCAAAGGGGCAAGAATAAGCCAGCCAACTCCACCGCAGCAAGGCAAGGCCACGCACATCAACTCTGCCACCACCAAAACCACCCAGAAACACTGCTGTGTTGCATCATTTAGCCGCGATGGACCAGGACTACCTGAAAGGTGACCTAACAACCTCCGCCAAGACCCAGCAGCACCATCATCTCGACTATCAGCCGCGACGGGCCTGAGGTAATCTAGTCCCGCACATACGGAAGGATAACCTCTGTCGACCTCCGCCAAGACCTTGTGGTACCCAGGAGGGTTACTCTGTCCACATCAAAGACGCATTCCCCTAGACCAACAGCCCTTTCTCAGCGTTCCACTACCTGGAGCATTCCCAAGGAGAACAAAACCTCACACACTGCACTAACCCCATTATTTACTTTCAAACAGCAAAAAGGCATAACAGCAGCCAAAAACCGCCGACCCAAACGGTCAGTCACTAACAAGCAACAAACGTCCACGGAACTGTAGACCGGAATCGAAGCATCTTCCTGCGACCAACAATGCGAACCTCAAGCAACACACAAAGCTATTTCAACGACGACCCTGCAATGCCCCCGGCTTATTTTTATGAAAACCAAAACATGCTCACTTCCACACCGACGCCTGCTTCGGGAATGCAATGCTTGCCTCCCAACTCACGGTACTGCACCTACCACCGTGAGATTAAACCTGCCTCTCCTATACTGGGAACACAATCCAGTCAGTCTCGACGCCGATCCCTGCTATGTCCATGTTAACTGTTGGCTACCTACACACTGCGACGCACGCACTAAAAGTGGTTCAACCATCTCTAGTCAACACCCGCACCTACGGCATTGCACCTCACGCCGTAGAAAGTCCCAAACTCTGGGAAATCACAATTGACGCCATAGGGTTTGCAATCTGGCTGCGGGTACGTTCTTAACCAGAACGCACATTACCCCGCGGTGTCTGGACACACAATCCAGACCCGCTGCATGACCTTGAGACACAATACGTCAATTACCACCACCAGGTAAACTCCAAGGTGTACCCCACGTACAACCCCCTGGTAAACACGGGAACTGCTGCACCACCAGTTAAGGTGAAAACGAAAAACTGATGGCCTCACAACACAATCAATTTACATGAAGAAAGGCCACACCGCCTTCTCCACCATCACCGACCCCACCCCTATCACTTCCAGGACGGAGAGCCGGTAACAGAAATAAATTTCTTTTATGCAGCTCGGTAACGCGTGGTTGGTCGAGCGCTTCGCGGAGTAGGCCGGTGTTAATGGTTGACAGCGCCGCTTGGCGGCTGATGCCGCCTCGTGGGCGGAGCCTGACAAGCCAATCAGAGCACACCACCGCTAACCCCCCGCTAAGCCACAACTTCACCCGGCTTGAGTTAGGAAATCTAAAACCCTCAACTGTCTCCGTAGCACAAGCAGACTCATCCACGGTTCTTGATACGACCGGAGAAAGCACCGTTCAGATGACCGTTGGGGACCAACACCATACGGTTACCCTCCTGGTCGCACCAAAACTAGGGGAAGAGTTAATTCTGGGGAGCCCGTGGCTCAACGCGCACCAAGCAAATCTAGATTATTTGCGCCAATGTGCACATTATGGCAAAGAAAGCCGATCGACAATCTACTGGGCACCTCGAAAGACACCGCCGATCAAGGCAGATGAACCAGTGAAATTGCCCAAACATTCGTTCCCCGATACGGAAGGCTTTAAACAACTGGTACGCGACTTTCCCACCGTATTTAGTGAAGATGTGGCACTCACAACCACACCAACAGTAAAACATCACATTGAGGTAACCGACTCAACGCCAATCCGAACTGCTCGTTACACCTACAATGCTCATAAAAAAGCACTCATCTTTGAGCAGGTAGAAGAACTCTTGGCGACCGGAATTATCGAGCGGAGCTCAAGCAGCTACTGCGCCCCAGTGGTGATTATAACGAAGAAGGACGGCACGCCCCGCTTTTGTATAGATTATCGAGCATTAAACATAGTTACTCGAAAGGAAGCCGCGCCGTTACCAAAAATACAAAAGACCTTGAAAGATTTTGGGTCGGCCAAAGTGTTTAGCAAAATAGATTTAAAGAGTGGGTATTGGCAAATACCAATGATCGAAGAATATAAACATCTCACCGCTTTTGCTGCCCCGGACGGAGGCACATACCAATTTCGGGTGATACCATTTGGCCTAAAGAATGGACCGGCGACGTTCCAGAAACTTATGTCGCAAGTACTCGCCGGTCTGTTGGGAAATTTTGTTCTCGTCTACTTAGACGACATACTGGTTTACTCCAAAGATCACGCCACTCACCTAGTGCATCTACGGAAAGTACTAGAGCGCTTGCAAGAGTACAAGTTGAGATGTCACCCCAAGAAATGCGATTTCGGGACAAATTCGGTGGAATACCTAGGACACAGAATTAGCGCGGAGGGAAATCAACCATTACCGCACCACTTAAAGATGATCAAAAACCAAGAAACTCCGCGAAAAAAAAAACAACTGCGGAAGTTCTTAATTCTATGCACATGGCTACGGGAATATATCCACGATTATTCTAGAATGGCAGCACCACTAATGGCGTTGCAAGGAAATAAACGACCATTTGTCTGGGGAGAAGCAGAAAACACCGCATTCCAAGCCATCAAAGAAGCACTGGACAAACCCTTAATGCTAGCTCGACCGATACCTGGATTGCCATTCGTACTCCAAACGGATGCGTGTAACATCGGGGTCGGGGCCGTGCTATACCAGGAAGAAGGCACAAACCGTCGCATAATATCCTATGACAGCGCCAAACTTACGCCATGTCAAACAAGATTCCATTCTAATGAATTAGAATGTATGGCCATCATGTGGGCAATAGATAAATATAGAGCATATCTTGAGGATGAACCGTTTACATTACGGACGGACAACCGAGCTTTGGTTTGGCTGGAGAACTCAACCGACGCAAAATCAAAGTTCACCAGATGGTCCCTTATTCTCCAGAAGTTTGATTTTACCGTGGAACACACTCCGGGTCCGACAAACCTACTACCTGACGCCCTCAGTCGAAACCCCAGTGACAACCTAATCACGGAGTCAGTAGAAGAAATCGAACAGTTGTTACCACCAGAAGACCCAAACCAGCAAAAAACAGCAACAATTCATTGTTTATATCAACGTTTGGACCGAAACCATAATCCAACACAAGGGAAAGTACACCTGCTGACCGGCGAAACGCTAGCAGACTTAGTCCGGCGAGCTCAGAACGAATGTGAGCAAGTACAACTCATCATTCAACGACGTCAGGAGATGCTTGACAACCCAGAAAACCCGCCAGATATGGACTTGGGCTATAAAATCGGAGAACATGGAGAACTGATTCGAACGAGCGCGGGCCACGACCAACTAGCAGTGCCACCAAACGCACAACAAGAGGTGATTAAACAACACCATTCGACGATTACGGCCGGTCACCCAGGCAGAGACGAGACCACGGCAGCTATTCTAAGAGCCTATCACTGGCCAAATGTGCGTAAGGACGTAAGAACGTTCATCAAAGGATGTCTTATCTGCGTAAAGATGAAAGCAGGAACTGCATTACCAAAAGCACCACTGCAAGCTCACCCCCCTGGCCGACCCTGGGAAAGAATAGCCATCGACTTCGTAGGCCCATTAGATACGACGAAAGCGGGGAACAGATACGCGTTTACAATGATGGACATGTGCGCCAGGTGGGTAGAAGCAACCCCAGTGCCAGCAGCCACTAGCGAAACAACCACGAGGTTGCTAGAGCGACAATTCTACCGTTGGGGATACCCAAAAGTAATTCTGTCGGACAATGGCACACAGTTTACAAGCCAACATTTTAACAAAGCCGTACAACAATGGAAGGCAAAGCATCACACGACCGCCACTCATCACCCCCAAACAAATCCAGTGAAACGCAGACACGCAGAGTTAAAAAAAAGTCTAAGAGCCCTGTTAGAAGACCAACCCCACAAACAGTGGGACGAGCTTCTCCCGCTAGCAGTTTACCACGGCAACCGCAGAACAAACGCAGATACAGGCCAAACGCCAAGTGAACTGCTGCTGGGGCAAAACCTAGCCGCACCAGGAAGCTAGGATGCACCTTGCAAAGTTCCCCTAGACCAAGACCGACGACTACAGAAAGCTCGACAAGGCCAAATCTCATACCGAGAAAGAAGATACCCCCAAAGAGAAAACATCAGGGAGTACAAACCAGGAGACCTGGTGATGGTACGAGGAAGGGCAAAAGGACTCAACAACAAATGGTTAGGCCCTAAGCTAGTGATTACCTCAGCCGAAACTCATTGTTACTGAATAGAGGATAATCCCCACAGGCCACCGGTCAAACTCCATCTTGACGACGTACGCCCAGCGCCTCCTGCGGAAAACCCGGAACCAACGCCAGGACATGAAATAACCGCCCAGGGAGTTGGGGGGAATTGATGCCGCCTCGTGGGCGGAGCCTGACGAGCCAATCAGAGCACTCCACCGCTAACCCCCTACCTATAAAGCTTGAGCGTCAACGGCCAAGAAGTCAGTCACTACCGAGCAACGAACGTCCACGGAACTTTAGACTGGAACACAACCGTCTTCCTGCGACCGACAATGCGACCCTCAAGCGACAACCGAAGCTATTTCTATGACGACCCTGCGATGCCCCTGGCCTATTCTTCTAGAAGCCCAAACCTGCTAACCTCTACACCGACGCCTGCCTCGGGAATGCAATC
This sequence comes from Tachinus rufipes, assembly GCA_963932245.1. Classification (NCBI taxonomy): domain Eukaryota; kingdom Metazoa; phylum Arthropoda; class Insecta; order Coleoptera; family Staphylinidae; genus Tachinus; species Tachinus rufipes. The sequence goes on from OZ010750.1 coordinate 15,971,779, forward strand.
CTTGCCTCCCGACTTGCACGCGACTCATAGTCTTGCACATTCCACCATGTGTCGTTTCCCAACTGGAGATTGGACCTGCCTCTCCTCCACTGGGAACACCTTACAATCACTCTCGACGCCAACCCCCGCTATGTCCATGGTATCTGCTGGCTACCCACTCACACCAACGCACGCACTAGGGGCAAACCAAAACCCCCTAGTCAACACCTGCACCTACGGCATTGCACCTCACGCCGTAGGACAATTCCCGAACCCTGGGGAAACGCAAATGACGCCATGGGGTGTGCAATCTGGCTGCGGGTACGTCCCTAACCAGAACGCACCTTACCCCGCGGTGCCTGGAAACACAACCCAGGCCCGCCGTGTGACCTTGAACCACGAAGGCACACCACACGTCAACTGCCCCTATCAGGCAAACACCAGGATGTACCCCACGTACAACTTCTTGGCAAACACAGTAGTGACACCACTACGACCTTCGGGAACAGCTCAACCACCGGTTAAGGTGGGAACCCGGGGCCCATGGCCTCAAACTCACCAGAACCACATGGAGAAGGGCCACGCCGCCTTCTCTACGATCACCACCCCCCACCCTTATCACCTGCAGGGCGGGGAGGCGGTAACACGGCCGTAACAATCCTCCACTATTTTCGTAAAAGAACTTTAAGAGTTTTTGAAGTAAAAGTAAAAAGATCCTAAGCACGTTCTCCGGATATCACATAATAGTCTGGTCTATTGCAAAAATATAAAAGTGTCCACAATGAGTTCCACTATGTGACTTTGTGTGGCGCGGTTATCACAATATCTTAAAAACTCGCGGCACGGGCTTTTAATCCGTGTAGGCCACGTAATATCTATTGCGTCTCCTGTGCCGATGTAATGCACTGAAATGTTTATCGCGCTTTGCGTGTCAATAATATAACGCACTAAATTGTTTATCGTGTCCTCTGTGCTTGCGATGTAATGCACTTAACTGTTTATCGCGTTTTGTGTATTTGCCAGTTGCGTTGCGCTTAATCCGGACAAACGCGTAACTCGCACTCGTGTGTTGATCAGCACCAGGTGTCTGTTGATCCTCTTCTGCCTGCTCTTGTTCTTTTCCAAGTTACACAATACTACCCAGCAGTACACCAGCCAAACCAGAGACAAAACTAACCAAGATCCGGGTTCAAAAACGTCTACCACCAACGCACATATTGGCCGCACCTGCAAACAATCTCCAGGATAACTCTTTTATCTGCCAGCGTGCCAAACCGGACCAAGCAACATCTGCTATGCAGTCCAGTAAAGTCAAGATGTGTCTCTGTATATACCACACAAAAAAGCCACAACTATAATCTCAGCGCACACAGATAAATCCAAGAACATGTCCTATTACAAATAGCAGAAATGAAACAACAGAGAAATCACTATCTAAAAACTACAAAAAACCAGAAACAGTTCCGCAAAAAAAAATCTTAACTTAGACTACAGCACCAACCGCTCTTCAGAATAGCCACTTGGACGCTGTCTCAACGCTGATACAAACCGAATCACCAAGGTACCATTGACCATACCCTGACTTTCCTGGTGGCATTGTACACTTTGGCACCAAAAGCCAAACCATCACAGATGTACCAAAGCTTCTGCAGACCTGGACGACCAGGAAGTTGCCAATAAACCGGTAGACACAATCAAAAACAAACACAAAAAAATCCAAAAATCTATCTATATCCTCCAGATGGAACTTATTGGCTAGAGTTGGTGCACTAGATTTGTACAGAATAAAATGTTTCTGTTTTCTTAAGACTCTCGCAGTAACCGATCAGATGCAAAAGCAAACAGAACAAACAAAACCAACTCTGTTTTTTTTTTTAAACTATAGTATAGTTCCTCTATTGTGCGGTACATCACCTATTTGTGTATCAGCATCTCTGCCCACCAAACAAACTAGTTCGCTTAAGATATATATATTTTTTTTAATTTATTATCAACCTCATTAAAGCTGACAACTCAACAACTGTATGACTCATCGTTGCTAAAGGATCTGCACTGTTCCTAGATGCTCCGTCATCTAATAACCACCCAAAGATTTGATACCAATTTAGATTTAATATTTTCACAAAATCGCTTTCAGGAGGTTATAGAATTACTTCTCTAAAATAAACTCACATCATCGTCCATTGGCCTTCTATTCTCTGTATATTTTTTAAGTTGTTTTATGTAACAATTTTAATACGAGAAATAAACTTTCTTAAATTGTATTGTACACAATCTTATTATATAATAGGCAATATTTGAAGTATCTAAAATATAATAATTATAAATCCATATTCATTAATAATTCTAGCATTATTATTATTATAATTATTAATATATAATTGTATATTAACATAAAAAGAATAAAATTTAAATATCAAACAAAACAAATGTGTTGAATTTTTAATTGGCACAGACACGCAGCAATGTTTATCAAAATGCCGACAAATCATAACGTTTCTGACACTTGGTCAGAATCAATTGCAAGACATAAGAGGTCACTTAATTGTCCTGCAATTCACAATTAATCGAGAAGCGACAGAATGTCTTCCAATCATCCGGCACTTAATCAAAATTAATCGCAAAGTCACACAGGGACACTTAGCCACAATTAATGTTGTGGCGTCATTTCTCTTCTTTTGTAGCAGTGCACTAAAATTTATAATTTCAATCTAGCAGAATTTAACTAATTTATTTTTTAATAGATTCAAAACTATTCAACTAGTTTGGCAGTATTTGTACTTTGTGGTTTATTAGCAGCTTTTTTCAAAGGTATTTATGGATATTTACTAGAAAAAGTGTTACAAATTAAAAATTAAAATTATACTAATAAAAGAATTCTTAACTAATTAAAAAAAAATAAGGTAAGTAATAAAGTAGTAAAAAAAGTGTTTGCATTCAAAAAACCAATAATCTATTCAATTCCAAAGTAAAGCTCGTAAAAAAATATTAGTACTTTGCTGCTTGTCTACAGCCGGCCCCAATGATGAAGCCAACATTGAGACCAACTATGTGGGCACATATTGTCTTTGACGTGCGGTTGAAAAATCGAGAACTGACAGATAGCGGCCAGCTCTAGAGCATACTTTGACTCCATGTTCATCCACACATAGCCAACTTGCACTAGGACTTTTCGCAAAGGTCCCGCTACCAAAAAGATGTTTCACGATGTAAAAGCTAACCCAAGAAAAACTAACTGGGATCTATACAACAAAATACTAATTAGCCAAATCGGTGTCTGTCCAAAGACAGCAAAGTCATCACAAGAACAGGAGACAATGACAGATATATTTGTCAACTGCATTAAAAGCTGCCCTAGCACTATCAAGCACACCTCCAACAAAATTACTTAGTGGAACTAAGGGTTGGACAAGGCAAGAGCAAATACTAGAAAGCTGTTCAACAAAGCTAAAAAGGTGACTGGGCCACATATATAATCAGTCTTATGGCATATAATAAAACCATAAAAAAAAAAAACAAAAACAAAATCGTGGAGGAGGTACTGTGAAGATGTTCAAAATAGTCCTACATACTCGCACCCCCAAAAAGCCTTAAGCAAAGACCGTACTGAGAAACATTGAATCCCAGCGAACCAAAAACGGAAAATACACGAGTCGGTCAAGAGCACTCTGCAAGAACTGTTTCAGACACACTTTCCGGGCTCTATGCTGACAGAAGCTCCTAGTTAAGAGGACCTGGAATTGCCAAACAAAAAAGACTAAAAAAAAGCAAAGACCATAATTAATCAGAGCAACCTGAAATAGGGATCGACGCATTCAAACCATTCAAGTCGCCAGAAGCCGATAGAATTTTTCCCATCATGCTACAAGAAGGGTACGCAGTGGTAAAAAAGCTTCTATGCAAAATCCTCAGAGCAAGCACTTTCACAAAGCAAGCAGAGAGCAGTCAAGGTGGTATTTATACCAAAGCCGGAGAGACCCACATACGCCCTGGTAAATCCTACTGACCAATCAACTTAACACCTTTTATGCAAAAACTATTAGCAAAAATAGTTGACAAGTACATAAGGAGAAAGACGTTAAATGCCCAACCACTGCACCAACGATAGTATGCCTACCAAACAGGTAAATCCTGCAAGCTAGCTATACACCAGCTAGTCAGCAAATGCAAAAATACTACCCAATGCAATGAAATAGCATGCAATGAAATAGCATGCAATGAAATAGCATTGGGTGCTTTTCTGGATGTTATGGAGGCATTTGACAATACTACCTTCAAATCCATTGCAAAGGCAATGGAGAGCCGAAAAAATAGATCCTCTTCAACAATGGGTCAACTCTATCCCCAAAAACCTGACTGTAACCATAACCTTATATGAAAAAACTGTTAAAGCCAAAGTAGCCGGCGGGTGCCCACAAGGGAGAGTGATTTCACCCCTACTGTGGTGTTTAATCACAGATTACTTACTACAGATACTCAACGACATGAGCATCTTTTGCTCTAGACTACGCAGATGATCTCACTATCCTTGCATACAAAAAGTTTGAAGCAACCGCGCCTAACATAATAGCGTACTAAATACCGTAGAAAGGTGGTGAAAAATGAAGAGTTATCACTGAAACCAAACAAAACAACAATCGTACCGTTTACAAGACGGCGAAACACCACAGACCTAAAAAACCTGAAGATGTATGGAGCCACGCTCCTAATGTCAAAAGAAGTAAAATGCCTGGGACTAACGCTTGACACTAGACTAAACTTAATCACAGACCTAACAAATATAACAACAAAGGCCATTCGATTGATTTTTGCAACCAAAAAGATGGTGGTGCTAAAACCGATTATCACATACAAAGCGCTTGTATAAGGAGAAAAAAACCACTCTCAAGTGTACGGTCAAAAAACTAGACAAAGTTCAAATGCTAGCATGTCTGCTAATAACAAAGACAATAAGAACGATGCCCACAGCAGCTATTGAAGTACTATTATCGTTATCGTCACTTCACCTGATGGCTATGGCGGAAGCAAGGCAAGCAGCATGCAGACTGCGGATAAATAAACACAATCTAAACCTTAGGACCCACAGACCTAACATAACAAATGTGTTGCATGAAAAAGAAACTCTAATAATGAAGTCGGACTCAATAAAAGGCCACTGCATCAGTAAAAAATTTAATGTGATAATACCATAGCAAAACAAATGGACAAAAAAAATACCTGGGAACAGTCAAAAAACCTATCTGGTACTCAGATAAGGCTAAAGATCAAAAAGACACCGGGGCTGGAATCTACAAGGACAAACACTTCGTTACCTCTGGGTAAAAACCTGACAGACTAAAAACTATCATGTCAAACAGTCAAGCGGCATTGTAGGCCTTGCAATCGCCAGTAATAAAATCCAAACTAGTTACGACCTGCATATAGTCTGAAAGCAGTGGCCGCAACCTGCAAAGTTTGCCTGGTATAGGTACCAAAAGAGCAGAAAACAAAAGGAAGCCTCATGGCAAATCAGTTTACCAAACAAGAAGCAAAGAAAACATTCACTGGACCTAAACCAGCTTTCGGGAGAAGCCTCACTGGGTTGATAACCAGACATAGTGAACACACATGCATAGAATGGGAATAGGAAAAGACCCGCTATGCCGCGGGTGTATAAAAAAAGATAAGACTCCGATACACTTACTGAATGAATGCAAAGCTTACAAACACCTTACCTTACTAACCGCATTGGCTAAAGGTACTGGACTTCATCAAAGAGACAAAGCTGCTTGAAGAGTAGAACATCAGAGATGTACAACAAGTCCCACAAGACCGCAGTGCAAGAAGCGCCAAGCAAACCACTTCAAGGTAAGGAAAGAAAAAGGTAAATTTTTTAGTCAGTAAAAAGTGTCTTTTAAAGATTTTCCCTTTATTACTCAAAAAAAAACCGGCCCGGATAGACAAAAACATAGTTTAATATATATTCCAAAGCCAACGGTCAAAGTTTGAGAACCGTCCTATACCAGAAAGAAAGCAAGGAAAGACAAGTAGTGCCATATGTCAACACACGCCTTAATCAGTAACAGCTTCGTTTATATTCTAACAAGCTAAAGTGCACATCCGTATACCTATAAAACAAAATCCTTTGTCCAAAAACCGGGCACTGGTCTGGTTGCAAAAAAACACCAACCTTAAATCCAAACTAATAAAACGGTCACTGTTGCTTCAAGAATTCTACACCATTACAGAACACATGCTCTCTGTCTCAAAAACCCAAAAGTACCCTTATACTAAAACAATCGTGCGTAGGTTCGGTAGGTTAAATGAAAAGTAAAAAAGTGATTCTGGCTGTCAAATAGACAAAAACAAGACTTTCGTCCAAACGCTAGCAAGCCAAGTCAATTTACTACCACGCATGCAGCAAAATGTAGAAGCCCACCACGAAATCAAGGTAGCCAAACATCATAAAAAACATACAAATCTACATATAATTTGATATACGATTTAGATTTTTACCAGTACATTACCAAAAATTATAATAATAACTATAATAAGTCAAACTCCCCTGCTCTTAGCCTATCAAACGACCTCGGAATCACATAGCGGTCCATTGCATCAGTCTCAACAAAACACTACTCAAGGAAAAAACAAACTTGCCCTCATAATCAAAAAACTGTGTAAAAAGTAGACCAAAACGTTTCTACTATCAGCGCCAGCCGCTTCTTAGAACACAATATTTTTCACTGATTTGCATACTCTCCAATAATAAACCTATATCGGAAACCAATACTTCGACCAAAGCGTGCAAAAAGTAATCATCATACCGCAACCACTTACCAGCTTTATGCAAACTTCATAGAGCAAAGACATGGGAAACTAAAAAAACTTTCAAAAATCTGCTAATAAAAAACCCAAAAAAGCGGCGGAGGCGGTTCAACCAAGCCATCAACCTATCCTGTTAGGAGCAAACAACACCCAGCACTTAGGACAACCCAGCAGATCAAAACAAAAAAGACCTAAAAACAAAGAAAAACGACTACAAAGTACAAAAGACGTTATCACGTGTGATAGAATGCGCGTCTTATGGCCGGCTTAACTAGTCGGTAGAAATAAATTCTATAAAAGAAAAGAAAAAGGAGAAAAACAAGATAAGCAAAATAGAAACAAAAAAACAGGAAAAAAGATCAAAAAGAAAGAAATAAGGAAGAACAGGTCAATTATGCATACCAAAAAATAGAAGAAAACATATAATACCAAACAAAATTGCAGAGATAAAGAGGACAAAAAGAAAAGAAATGTTGAAGGAATGCAGAATAACAGAAATAACAGAAATAACAAAGCAAATACATAATAATGGTAGATACGCTTCTCGTAGTTGACTTTTGAGATAGTTAGAATATACCTGGCAACAAAAAGATACAAAGAAGTAATTCCAGAATTCCAGATTAAGATACAAAGCCATCTCTGGAGGTAAAACTAACAAATCTAGAACTGCCAAAAGGAATACAACTAATAGAACTGCATAAACTATTCATGAACGAGAGAGAAAAAGTAAACGAAGACCTAAGAAAACTAAAAACGTATCCAAAAACAAACCAAATAACTGGAATAAATAACACACGGATTGGAAAAAAAAGAGAATGCAGAGCTGGATGTCAGTGCAGATAAAAAAAATACAAAAAGGCAAAACAGACAAAAGTAAGAGCTATAAGGAGAGAGGAGCTTGGAACAGCATACGTGTACTACGAGCCCACTTCAAACTACTGTCAAATCTAGAATAGACATTATACCAACAGGATTTACGCAGAGAAGAAAACCGAAAGGTATTGCCATGCGTAAGTTATTCTTAAGGGCCACTAGTTGAGGCCAACACCTCACTACGTCCACAAAAAAAAAAACTAATCGGTGGAAAAAGTAAATTTTGGGATCTGGAGATGATGGTGATGTAAGACGCCAGGTCATAATACTTCAATTAACAATACATTATTTACGCATCTGATAATATGCCAAAACATAGCACTAATTCACTAGCATATCCACATTTATCCCACAATAGGTTAGCCGTACAAATATATACGCGATTAAATAGCTAGATCACACAATATAAATCCGCGTAGTCGTAACAGATAAAAATATTAGCTGCAAAAAAATGTGTCCGTTAAGAATTCGGTAAAAACTCTCTGTTTTTCTCTTATTCCTTTCCGGAGCAACCCCAACTTAAACCGCGCAGACTTGCGCATTCGTGATACTTAGCAAAGTTGAACTCTTTTCAGACAGATAACTATGTTACAACGTCACGTCAACATACCGTGAGCGCCAATAGGCCAGGTAAAATAAAATGTCTGTACTATGCCACCCTCAGATAAATTAGAATTTAAAAAAAAAACTTAAAAAAACTCTGATGATTGAATACCCAAAAAATAATTGATACGAGCTCCTGTCACTAACTCAACAACAAAACCAGCCTATCCCCACTCTAAATCCTATTGGAATCTAACAGCCAGCACAAACGCAAAAAAGATCAAAACCCAGAACAAAATAGTCTACAGTGTGCAAGACACCGGGAGTTAACATGCTGCAAACGTAAATACCACCGGTAGAAAATCTTTTAAATACCTCCCAAAGGCCTAGTAATAAAGAAAAAAAAACAATTTTGCAAAAAAATAGGCAAAATCCAAGAAAGTAAAATGATACTACCGCAAAAATTATTACTGATTTGTATTATAATCAACTATATCTCTATAAAGCATGTTGCTAGTATGAAAATAAGCCCACTAAGTTCAATTACATAAAAAAAATTGTTTTTTTCTAAACAACTTTAGGCGTAGATGTATTTAGAAAGCTTAGCAGATTATGCAGATTGTTTGAGTAAACAAAAGCAATTTTATTTTCTATTTTAAACAAAACATTTTTTTCGTACCATACTGTCACTGTTACAAAAAAAGCTACACTACTCAATTTCAAGTACAAAGTAAAGAAACAATCATTAGCTGCACTACCAATCTTCAATTTTCATATTAAAGCCTACCAAGGTAGGTTTTACTAAGCTGTACTGAGCTCACTTATAGACTCTACTAAGCCCACCCAGCTGCTGCAAACAGATCCTTTATTAAATTACTTCTACAAAACTTATCTTGTAGCTGATTTAGAACTCAATTCCCTTTTAGACTCCCAAAAACTCTTTTCGATTTACACAAGCTCCCGTAAACTTTTGCAAAGAAAGAGTGTATTAAAATTCCAAATTTGGTTTAAATATTTCTCAAAATATTCATTACTTGTCTTTAGTTAAGTCATTTCTGGTAAGAATGCATTCTTGACTTTCTTCTACCGTCCGAATAAATTTAAATGTATGTTCGTGTTACTGAATTTACCCATCAATTCATACATCAGTAGTAAGTTTTCTGATTACCCAGCAGAAAACCTTCTCAGATGCAAATTTCCTCCCATGCCAATTCTTTTGAAAGTTTGTTCGTTCTTCCGTGCCTACCTAATCATTTCTCTATTTTTACCATTAACTAATGTTTGCATTGATTTAAGTACATAAAATGACAGATATTACATGCCACGCCTCGTCTGTCTGATCGTTAATATATTTTACCACTGCTATTTAGTTTTGAAAAACGGTACATTTGCCATTTAACTTAAACGTTTATTATGTATTTCTGCCTCTCTGTATACTGCAATGACTGTGTCAAGCCTTTTTCTAATTTTGATCCGTTCCTGAAAATCACATTTTGACTAATGTAAATACCGCGACTACTGTATCAAAACTTATTCCGCAACGGTCTGGTGTTCTGACTCATCTAATTCGCCTTTCTTATTTATTTCTCTCTTATTTCGCACCGCAAGCTAGTTTCGCAAATCGTGTTAGAGTATGCAAAGTATCGATGTATCTGGCCTGCTAACCCACAAATGAGTATCAACGATCTCCAACCAAAACCAATTCGGGATGCTCCCCGAGATTCAGGCGGATAGTCTGAGTGAATAGAACATATACACTTATTCAGAGTTTTTATATAAAACTGCATTGCACGAACAACACTCAGAGCGAACACATTAAAGAGATGGTTCAAAAAGCAAACAAAGTAGTAAGACAAGTTTAGAGAATAAGTGAAAAAAAATTATGAACATATTATAGAAAGCAAACTGCCAATGTACTTAGAGAGCGATAGATATAGTAAAAATGATAAAAAGATGATTGCAAGATTCAGATGTGGTAATGAAGAGCGAGTGACAAAATTTTGGATGGAAGAAGATTTGAAAATGTGCAGAATGTGCGGAGAGACTAAAGAAACTATAGAACATATGTTGAAAGTGTAACGAAATGAGAGAAAAACAGATGGGAAAAAATGAGATATTAAAAGGGGACGGAAGAGGAATAGAATGAATGAGGGCAATTAAAAAACGAAGAAAAGAAGTAGAAGTATTAGGTTATATAATTTTGGGAAGTTAAAAATGTATTTGTAAATGTCATTTTCAATATATATAAAACTGCATTGATTATCTAGAATCATTAGAAGTTTCATTCAAAAATAAACCAAGTACTTTAGGCGTTAATATACATATAAATACTATGTGATAGTTTACTATAAAATAAATAAAACTCATTTACTATGTTATACAGGGTGTTTCAAAACATGCGTCGGAAAATAAAGAGTGGGATTTCTTGGCTAATTATAAGAAAAAAAGTTCCTATTAACATTATTCTTCAAACGCACCGTTTTCGAGATACAGGGTGTAAATTTCAGAACGGAAAGAAAAAGTAGCAACATGATCACAAAACCATTATTTTACAAAATTAAGCAATAACATAAAAAACAAGAAAAATCACAAAAATGGTTGAAAATGACCTCCTCCTACGGTAAAGCAGGCTTCCAACCTACGTCTTAGTGACTGACGTACCCGTTCGAAAATGCCTGGAGTGCTTCGTATCGTATTGCAGGATGCAATAATGCAATTTCTTAGTTCTTCATCAGTATTAACTGATGTAGTGTAAACTAAACTTTTTAAGTGACCCCACAAAAAAAAAATCCAAAACATTTAGATCTGGAGACCAAAGAGACCAAGCCTGGTGGCCTCCTCAACCTATCCAACGGTTCCTATACTGTTCATTTAAGAATTGACGCGCAACTAAACTAAAATGTGCAGGAGCACCATCGTGCATGAACCACATTTCGTTTCTTAATTGAACCGGAACGTCCTCTAAAAGTCCTGGCAGCTCTTCTTCAAGAAAATTACGATATGATTGACCATTTAGCCTAAACGGCAAAAAATATAGACTTATTAAATGGTCTCCTACAACACCTGCCCAAACATTAACGGAAAATGTTTGCTGATGATGGCCTTTCATTATGGCATGTGGATTTTCGTCGGCCCATACATGATTATTAAGCTCATAATCGCATCGCAAGAAAAATTGTCCGTAAATAAAACTTGTTCTAAGAATCGAGGATTTTGCGCAATTCTTTTTTGAAACCGTTGACATATAGCCAATCTTTGCGGAAAACTCGCTGGTAAAAAGGCTTGTACTCGCTGTATGTGATAAGAATATAACATCTGGCTTTTTATTATCCTCCACACTGTAAGGTTTAGGTTTAAAGCTATTCTTCTAGTGCTAGTTGATGAATCTTCTTCGATTTCTTGAAAAACATCTTCTTCAATTTGCTGAGGTAGCAGGCGAGGTCTCCCATTTCCTGCAACTCTTTTATGTACACTTCCAGACGTTCGTGAATACAAATGAATGTTCTTTCATTTGATACCTGTCGGCTTGGAAACCTTTCTTGATAAATTCGAGAAGCCTTTGCTGCATTTCCATCAGCAACGCCATAAACCAAATGCATATCGCACATCTCGCTATCACTGTAATTATTCATTTTGCTAGCACCACGCAAGCAAAATACTAAAAAAGAGCAAATTAATTGGGTAATAAAGATAATAAGTTCCCGTAATATTGACCCCTTTTGAAAAAAGTTATTTAACAACTAAACGACAATGTCAATATCTCAAATGCATAAAACAAATGCATGAACGCTGACGACTAGATCAAAAACAAATGTTTTTATCAACAACAAAACAAGTTGCTACTTTTTTTTCATGTTTTCCATCATAAAATGCCGTATTTCTCTAAAACGGTTTACTTTAGAGCATTTGACTAGGAGTATCTTTTTTGTGTAAAAAATATTGGTGGTTGTGCTTTCAGAATGCCAATTTCCCAAGTGTCATAGAAATTAGAGCCATAAAAACCTCACGCAACCCTAAAATCTCCGTCAATGGCACACGAAAAAAATTAAATAAGCGCTTAAAAAGTAGCTAGTATTAATGCTAAGATGTGTACAAAAGCTGAGTTTTGTATCTCAAACGGTTTATGAGATATCGCCAAAAATTTAAAAAAAAATTAAAAAATTACAACCTGCATCTTGAAAACGGCGCGTTTGCGGAACCATGTTAATAGAAACTTTTTTTCTTATAATTAGCCAACCAATCCCACTCTTTATTTTTCCACACATATTTTAAAACACCCTGTATATAACAAATATATTTAAAAACCGTAACTAGTTTCAACCTTTACAAGGCCATCAACGGACGGTGATACAAACAAGTATATAGTATATAGTATTCGTGATAAAGTACACCAAAAAGTTGTTTTATTTATTTAGTAGTAAAAGATTAAAAACTATTTTTCAATATCTTGTAATGACATCTTTTCAATATTTATAATTTGACCATATCAAAAGTTTCTCAAAACTGTTTGCATAAAAATGTCTATATTCAAAAACAAATATTTTATTGAATCAATTTTATGAACGTGTATAAACTGACTTTTATATCAAACAAATGTACGCCGGAAAATCATTAAAATTAGAGTTTTCTAATATAAAGAATATTTAATCGAACTGAAGGTATTACAGTCATAAAAATTATTAGTCGTTAAATGCAAAGCATCGAATACTTCATTTACGATCAAAAGTAATTAAAATTAATATCATATTTTAAAACCAGAATTAGATTAGAATTTTACATTAAAGACAATATTTTTAAAACAACATTTCAATGTTATTAACAAGAAGTTATTAAATACCAATACAAAACTATATGATATTTCATGGTAACATTCATTCGAACAATAAGTCGTAAAATTCAATACTAAAACATACCAACACTTATTATTATAGTCAATTATACATCAGATTTTGTTAATAAAATAACGCACACCATTACCAAATATACATTTGAAGGTATTACCGGTATTTTATATTATTACATTCCAATTGAAGTATCACAATTATATTAAGTAACATTCGTACGAACAATATATCATTAAAGTCAAGACATAACCTACCAATTTAACACATACCGGCAAATTTATTCAGTTATAGCCATTAAATGAATATGCAGTAATAGTGCAAGTTAATTATATTAAGAATGAATTTATTATTATTTAAGTATGTATAGTTTTAGATTAATGGTTTTTAAGGTATATCAATTTTATTAATATAATAATAATCTATCATTTACAACATGTGAATAATTTCCACACTATTAAATTATTAAAGAATTGTGACCAATTGCGTTTTGTCGCAAATAGCGCACCTTTCAAATTACAATTTTATTTATACAGAACGTGCAATGTCACCGCATCGCAGCTGCAGTGAGTCTGCTTGGCGATGGTGGCGGTGTCCGAGTACTGAGAGACGTCATTGCTATGTTCATCGACAATAACACGTACCGGTGGGCCCTTATAACTTTAAAATTGTTGAGCAAGTGAAGTCAAAGAGTAACACCTTGAACAATACTTAATACCCACCAAGAATAATTATCTTCTCTACCACCATGCCTCATGAATAAAAAAATACACAATAATGACAATGTAAACTCGTTGTAGCTAGGTACCATAAAGACATAACGCTAACGGGTAGACAGCCAAATTGATACTCTACCAACATTTCATAGCTCCACTAATGATTCAAGAAATGAAAAACGCCATAGACTAGCAAACTCAAGTAATATACCGAAAAACAATACCTAATCACTCACATAGTATACAGTCGTAAGCTTAAAAAATTTTAAACAGTGTAGTAAACATCAATCTAAAAGTCTCTATGTAATCACACCAGTACGTATTTAAACTTCTCAAAACAGATATCGCAATCACCAACCTAATCAAAAACGCAATAGCAACTGCATCCATGCTAAAAAAAGAAACCTTAAGGCTATCATTTCGGTAGGCGCATTCGGCAAACAATTGTCCTGAAGTGCAAGAAAATTAATCTCCGCACTTTCCATAACTGCACCTCAAACGCCAAAACAACTTTTGCAAGCACTGTTCCGGCAAAGAAGCTATTGCAAATCCACAAAGTGGAATCAACGCAAGAACACCTTGTGTCACAATTTTTGACTATGCTGCAGTTTCCAGTGCAACCACCATCCTAGTGTCGTCAATCATTCCAGCAAATTATGTTCAGAATGCAAACCAAGTCAAACTACATTTCACACCCTCTTGCACACATTAACTAACCGTTTTCTTTTGAGGTCTAGCTCTGTGTGAACATAAAAACAATATTATGATTACAACGCATGTAAAAAGCGCCTCATTAGCATTTCCGTAAAATACGCCGGTAACAAATGGCACCTAACGTAGAGCAACAAATGGCCTAGTGGCTTCATAGCCCCTGTCAGTAGACACCATTAAGCTACAAAAAAGTTCTCTAACAGATTCCTAAAAGACTTCAAAGGTACTATCAATCGTCTAGCAAAACAACATATCAATACAAATAAATCAAAAACCCGGTCGACCCATGCTCGACTAAAAAGCAGTGATGCACCGCCACCCCCTAACATGACATACTATCTCAACTGTAGTATAAAATAGACTAACCAGAACAAAGAAGTGACCTACACAGGCTTGCCAAACCTTAATCAAATTGGTTAGCTGATACAAACTTCTGCAAGCCTGTCCCAATAATTATCGCTCTCAACTATCACTGCAATACCCAAGTAGCATACAGAGACTCCCAACACCTGCAAAACGCAACCAAGCTGCTGATAGTGCTAATCAATCAAGCCAAAAACAACCAACTAGCAGCTAAATCCACTATAGCCCTCAGCAAAACACACGCGGCCTACACCCTCAACACAGTCATTACCGTCAAGAACACGATAGAAACAAGGCATCCCACGGCAAAAAACCTTGCATCTGATCAACAAACAATCTCAAAAAAAAAGTTAGACGCCGCCAACCACCGCTGTAGGTAGCAGACACAGCACAACACTACACTGCCGTGTCGCGAGTGAAAAACCTGTGCGTAAAACTTTAAAACTTTCAGGAAAATTTCACCGCAATGCCTTTAAAAACCCTGCCTAAACTTGTAACTAATAGCGTTTTTAGCTGTGTCACTCTTTATGCACTGTAGTGCCCTTGGTGCATATTTTTGTGTTCGGCTGACAACGCTCTTTTTCAGAACGCCATATTGTAGGATAGACGGATATGCACCGGCAAAGAACAATATCCTCTTACGTCAAATTTCGGGACGCTCCAGAGCAACTTCAAATGTCACAGTCAAAAACGCAATTTAGAACAGCCAGTGGCCACAAATGTGCAAACTTTTTAAAAGCCCACAACACCCATATCTCGGTAGACAATTTTTAATACAAACTACCTCCACTCTTAAAAAATAGTGCCCAGTAGCTAAACATCAACGGCACCTGTACATCTTCGATAACGATGAAAAATAAAAGATTAACCTCAAACGTTAGGATAAACTGTTGCGACCAGTAGGTGAAACAGGACCAACCAATCACAATGCTCCTTGCTATTTCCGCTACTATTAATATTAAACTTTTCTCCCCAGTTAGTCGAGTCACACTGGTACAATACAAGGATTGGTGCCGCCAATCAATCCACCACAAAATTTCATTCTCTAAAATACAGACCAAGGCAAACATTCATTACGCTCTGTGGTTCACACCCCGCTAGGACATTTCCTCTAATTTTTTTACTCCACCAGACATCTCAGAAAAAAAATAATGACACACTATTGTGTTTTCCTCAAAACATCTTCTTTATAAGCTGTCTGTAGACCAATTCTGCAAATTTTTTCGCAAAAAAAAAAACTAAAATTTCTATGTTGGTTATTACAAAATAGACTAAAATATCATAAAAACAAATAAAATTTCTCACAACAAGGCCAGCTAGTACTAAAACTATACTAGAAGACACTACTAAAATAAAATAAAAGTAAATAACCCTGTTCAAAATACAAAAAATGTAAAAGCCCAAATCACTATGAAGTCACACCAACTAACAGCACCATGGAACAAAACCGTCCTGGTTTTTTCATTCTAATTTTAAGTGCTTAGATCCTAATTTGACGTTTTTGTAAGGATATACACTCAAACAATCAAGTAAACAAGGTCTCAAATACAATCTGTTTATAAACTCAAAACTTTATCTAACACAAATATATTCTATACAAACACTATCGTTGTTATGAGTCATTTTCAATCAACTGTAAATGCAAAACAGAATCGATGCTCCGCTCCCCTCCAATTCTAGTTCTCCTTGTTTAATATCAAAAATAAACACTCCGTTCGCTTCTATTCTAGTCAATTCCATCTGGACTTAGTGCAAGTATATTGTCCCTCGCAACGACAAAAAGCAAATAAAGAGTTATAAAAATAAATTAAAATCTGTTGTTTAGACAAACAAACTTGAGATGAACCAAAAATGTTTACCAAACCCACTAATCTTACAGTAGCGTTTTCAATATACAGCTGAACTCACCCGCTACACAGTGCGCAACAATCTCAAAGACTACCAACAACCGGGCAAATCCGCAAGGTTTTCCTAAAAACCAAAACAGCCATCCAATTCCTTTGCATACAAAAGAAAACAAAAAAATAAAACGGTAGCAAACATCTGCTACCACATTAGAACTGAGATCCAGAAATATTTAAAACAAAGAACATCAACTATTTGGCGGAATTACTTAAAACCGCAGAAAATGCAGAAATCAACATGCAAGCAAAACTTGAAAGAATCAAAAAGCACTACACCCGCCAAACACCAAAAGGCAAAAAATTAAACCACCTCTAATCACAAGAAAATAGACCACTTTTTTAAAATTGAAAAAAAAATATTATAGTTTCTCGTTGCAATTCAAAACTCAAGAAACATAACCACATATGCACTTCACCAATATGTGAAATTTCTTCGTAGCTCCGGAGTACGTCAAAGACCACATTCGGCTGATTGACGGAAACTGCGCCGCAACAACTACATCCAAAGAGCATACCTACAAGAATTCAAAAATATGTCGCTGTAAAACTAGAAGTCCCTATTACTGGACTATAACTCAATTCAAACAAGTTATAATAAAAATAAAAAAGTAGAGTCCCCAGCCAGCCAGAACCTACACAAACCCTCTCAAAAACTTCATAAAAAACAAAACCTCAAAAATGAAGCTGACAACCTAAAACCAACCCTAATCAAACCGACCCAAAAATCAAGTTCTAACAAATAATTGGAGAGTTCGGAGACGCCAACCCCAAACACCGGCCAATGAAAAAGTATGATGAGGATAGTTCTAGCTAATTTCAAAAAAACCGAACAAGACAAAGAAAAAGAAGCGGAAGACTTATTAAGCGCCACTAAATCAATCAATGTAGGACAGCAGATACTCCATTACCAGGTCGACGCTATCGAAGATTTACTTCTCTAAAGACTCGATACCGGGCAGTTGCAGGCGATGATCACATCTTGATCTAAACGGCTGCAACACTGTGATGAGGAAGGCAACGGAAAACCACCTCATAAATTCTTCCTAGTTAAATCATCATGGCTGAGAAAACAAGAATCACGGCCCTCAGTCCCGGGCAGACCTTAAATGGTCAGAGGATGCAAAAAATCCCCCCTGAGAATCGCAACCTGGAACGTAAAAAGTTTATTTGCACCAGAAAAACTCGACAATGCTACAGCTGAAATGGACAGAATGAACATCGATGTGCTAGGTATTAGTGATACAAAATGGCATGGATCAGGGAAGTGCACAACTGCCAACAAAGGAATGTTCTACTACGCAGGAAACATCAATGATAATAAAATATCCCACCGTTATGGAGTGAGCATTATCGTCTCAAAGAAAATCAACCAATTCGTCCACAGTTTCACACCCAACTCAGATCGAATTTTAATGTTACAATTGGAAAGTAACTCAAGCACAATCAACATAATCCAAATATATGCTCCGACAGCTGACAAAGATGAGGAGGAAATCGAACAATTTTACAACGGCCTAGAAGAAATCCTACAAACAACAAAGGCACATGATACCACCATCGTAATGGGCAATTTCAACGCCAAGGTTGGACAAGGTAAAGTAAAGAGACATGTAGGAGAATATGGACTAGGCAAGAGAAACGAACGAGGAGACCGTCTAGTAAAATTCTGTGAAAACAAAGATTTCGTGATAACCAACACCCTTTTCAAGCTACCAAAGAGAAGGCTCTACACTTGGGCATCCCCTAGTCATACTAAAGAAAAGATTATACGAAACCAGATCGATTACATCTTGATAAAGCAGAGATATCGAAATGCTGTCAAACACTCAAAGACTTACCCAGGAGCTGATATTGGTTCCGATCACAACCCTGTAATTGCTGTGATTTCAGTCAAACTAATGAAAATAAAAAGACCAAGTACAAAGTCAATTGATGTGAATAATCTAAAGAACGAAAACATAAAAAGAAAAACAACAGAAAACATTAATAAAAATCTCAGGAAAACGCAGGAACAAATTAACAACACAGCGAATGTAAACAAAAAATTGAAACACGTTGAAAAAATATTAAGAAAAACTGCAGAAGAAAACCTAACCCCTTCGCCCAACAAGAACAAAGTCTGGATAACACAAGAAATTTTAAGTCTAATGGAAGAGAGACAAAAAAGTAAAACTAACCATCAGAAGTACAAAGCAACAGACAAGATTATAAAAAAATAAATAAAAGAAGCTAAAGACAACTGGCTGAAAGAACAATGCAAAGAAGTGGATGAATATGAGAGGAGATAAGATTCATTCAATGTACACAAAAAAATCAAAGAAATTACAGGTGACCGAAACAAAAAGCAAACGGGGGTACTTAAAGATGCCCATAAAAACATACTGGTGGACATAAAAGACAAGTTAAACAGATGGACTGAATACATAAAAGAGCTTTTTAAAGATGATAGACCAGATCATATGGAAGAATAGATGGATCAAACCGGACCAAGCATATTGAGAGAAAAAGTGGAATACGCAATACGTAACTCTAAAAACAGGAAATCACCCGGACCCAACAAAATTCCAGCGGAATTGGTAAAACTAATGGACGAAAATTCCATTACAGTCTTATTAAACCTCTTTAATCTAATATATAGCACTGGCGCAATACCTGAACAGTGGCTACTATCGACCTTCACTGCGCTTTCAAAAAAAACTAATGCAAAAGACTGTTCCGACCATCGAACAATATCCTTGATGAGCCACCTGCTAAAAATGTTTCTCAAAATAATACATAAAAGAATCTACCAGAAGTTAGAGACTCATATCAGTGAAACGCAAATGGGGTTCCGGAAAGGACTAGATACCAGAGAAGCACTATTTGCCCTTAACGTGCTAAACCAAAGATGCCTTGACATGAACCAGGATATTCATGCCTGTTTTATAGATTTCGAGAAGGCATTCGACAAAGTGCGACACAAAAAACTTAGAAAAATCCTGAAAAACAAGGAAATAGATGATAGAAATTTAAGGATAATCAATAATCTGTACTGGAACCAGAAAGCTAAAATCAAAGTAAAGAATGAGCTTTCAGAAGAAATTGAAATTCGCAGGGGAGTTCATCAAGGATGCATACTATCACCACTATTGTTTAATGTATATAGCGAAACAATATGTCAAGAAACCCTCTCAGAAAAAACGGAAGGAATGGTAATAAACGGAGAGACCATTAATAACATCAAGTACGCGGATGATACTGTACTACTAGCAGAAAATGAAGTCGACTTACAACGACTAGATAAACATATGAACAACCACTGCAACAATTATGGTCTCACAATGAACGTCAGAAAAACCAAGTATATGGTTATCTCCAAGTCACCGAACAACTTGTCTGATATACGCATTAATGGTGAGCGGATCGAAAAAGTTACGCAATACAGGTACTTTGGAGCATGGATCAATAGCTCTTCCGACCATGGACAAGAAATAAGATGTAGTATTAAATGTGCCCGGTCAACATTTAATAAATTGCAAAAAATATTATGCAACCGCGATATAAACCTTCCTCTCCGTAGACGAATGCTGAGATGCTATGTCTTCAGCAGTTTGCTTTATGAAGTAGAAGCATGGACACTTAAACAGAACAACATAAAATAACAAATGTGGAGGTCCTCCGGCGGATGAATCAAGAACGCGAAGTCCTTCTCATCATTAAAAAGAGGAAGATGCAATATCTAGGACACTTAATAAGGGGGAAAAAATACGCATTACTAAGAAATATAATTCAAAGGAAAATCAAAGGACGGAGAAGCATAGGACAAAGACAAGTTTCATGGCTGCAAAATCTAAGGGAATGATTCGGCTGTAGCTCCAACAAATTGTTTAGAAGTGCTGTCAACAAAATTAAATTAGCTTTGATGATATCCAATCTCCGATAGGAGTGGCACCAGAAGAAGAAAAAAATCAATTTGATCGCCTGACACTAGCAAGAACCTGTCCGTAGCCACGTGCCATCGAAAAAGATCAAAGCTGATCGTGACAAAAAAAGAAAAATCGAAAAAAACAAAAAACTTCTTAAATCCCAATCGCCCAACATCAGAAACAACCTGGTCTCTCTTAATACGTCCAGAAAGCAATTAAAGACTAACAAAGTATAAAACAAAACAACCCCCAAAATGCACAATTCCATCACAATACGCAGCCAAGTGTCGATAAAAACTGCAATCTAATACGGATCACTGGCAAGACCTGTAAAAACCACAAGCTAGCATCAAAGCAAAACGTAATCAAATCCAACAAACCCTAGAACGAAACCAACCAACCAACTACGGATTTTGACTAAAAGAACTTCGACAGAAGACGTGACACCTGCCTGAATGATCGTTTGAGCAAGACTGGCAAAACTCCAACCACCAGAGTTGAGAAACCCATTTTAAAGCCATATGAACAAAGAACCAATGTAACCAAGAGTTCTTTGCTACAAGAGCCCCACAAAGAATCAGTCCACCGTAGCCAACCCGGAAAAAAAACAACTATCTTCCAGAAGCTACACCAACACCGTACTCCAAGTTCTTCCATGTAAATGATAAAATGTTGCAAACACAAAAACGGCGTCCAAGATAAGGTAAAAATTATCCATCAAGAAGCTCGTTCAACCCGACTCAGGCCACTTATTCGGCAACCTCCGGGTGTCGTTTAACTCCGATGCAATAAGACCTGTTCAAGTCGACGGAATTAATCTTTTTAGATTGACTTCAAACCTTAAACAAAATACAAACACGCAAGGTGCTCAATATTTATTAACCATATATTTTCTGTTTACAAACTGCATTCAATAAATTATTCAAACAACTAAAGCGTATTTCCAACAAATCAAATTTTTTTTCAGTCAAACTCTAACAGCGCACCTCCAACGACTGGTCCTCCGTCCAACAAATTGAATAACAACATGCTTTCTCAAATGTCTATAATACAACACCAACAAGAAACTATCACCTAGTTATTGGCAACACACCAGCTACGACATTGCAAGATTGCCACAACCGCATCATTGCACAGAAGCCGCTATCAGCGTAGACCTTGAACCGCTAGGTCCTACAATACCCTGTACACCACTGTCGTCGCCAACCAAACGCACTCCAGGTGCAACGCCGTTGACAATAACATCGCTGTGAAGCAATCAAAATAAACAGCTTACAACTTTTTATGCGTCATCAATGTACATATAAACGCAATTTCTGATTTAGTGAAATATACAATGCACATTATTTTGACTTCATATTTTCCGTCAGCTTTATAAAAGGCCCAGAATTTATTGTGCATAGTCGCAAAAACAAAGCTCCGCAGTGTTCTGCTCAATTCTCTCGCACTGGCTTTTAGTAGATACTAGAATGATCTCAAAATCTCAATGACTCAACTCGATGTACAAAAGTTCTGAATTAAAATGTCTCCTACTCCAAGCAAGGTAACATGGTTCAATAATATACAAAAGCAGACGTCTAAACAAAAACTATCAGCGCTCAAAACTACACCTTCAAATAATTATCATTCCAAACAAACAAAAAACCTCTCGTAAAAGCCAACAAAACTTTTTCACCTGACTTTCGTGTAACTCTGTCTTTTAAAACAGTGCTTAACAAGCACCAATTTAGTAGTAGCATATTGCCAGTTTGGAGTTAATATTGCTGGTGGTTTTAGCACACAAGATGATCATTTGTTGTTCGTTTTGCATATTAACAAAAAACATTGCTGACGTCGATATACAGTCACTTTCCGTAAATAGAACGTCAATAATTAGTTGATAGTTGCCTAGACGGTTATGAACCCGCATTGGATTTTTACAACAAAAAAACCTTGAAAATCGATGAAAAATCGTCAAACTTGCAGACACACTCGCGTGGCCAAATGCAGACCCCAATTAATATTTCAAATATTGAGTACTCCCAAATCACGTAAAATGTAAATGCAGCGACTTTTTTTGATCACATTCAATAAATGTCTATTTTGCCAAACTTGCACTTCATATCACAACATTTCAAATGATCTTTTTGCAACCTCGGCTGGAAAATGTGTATTTAAACACAATGATGTCATTCAAGTACAGTATACTTTTGTTAGACGATCTGACACTATTATTATTATTCCGCTAAAAACTTTATTCATTAACTCGTCCGAAGAAAATGTTTTGCTTTGCTGTCTGTTGATGACTTCACAGTTGTGTAAGTCCGTTTAATAAAATTCACAAATGTTTCAAAATGATTTATTATTAAAACATAAAAACTAAATATCACATAATTTGATATATAAAAGATGTAGGGTGTATCGAGAGCATAGACTCTTTAACGATCGTGTTTATAACTACTTGTTAATACAAAATAATTAAATATATATATATATATGTTTTGAAAAATCCCTTCCATTTATTAGTGGGGTGATTGTTAGACGATCCCAGGTGTGCCACAATACTTCTTAGAAATGTGTTTATGATGTAATCCGGTTATCCAGGAGGATATAAGGGATATAAATAATATATTAGTTTTAATCTGGTCGTAATATTATTCGTTGACCCAGCAGGGTACTTCCTTTAGGGATTATTCTAGACACTAATGAGCTATTTTTCAATTGCCCTTAACACCGCGGGAGAGTAGTTGTTGTTGAAACATCGACATTCCGGCGGCCTTGAAAGATTCTCTTTTAATAAATAGGAAGTGGACAAAGTTTTGTAACTGGTCTTTTATAAGACCCATTTCTAGACTGAACGGTTGCTGCTCGGATAACTCCATCTAAACCGGAGTGGACTTCAGTGATTCGCCCTCTTCTCATTTTAGTGATGGTAGGTTATTTTCTTTGATCATGACAAGTTCACCTACTACGATGTTTGCTGGGTTGTTTCTCCATTTGCTTCTTGTTTGAAGGCATCCTAAATACTCCTTGCTCCAACGGGCCCAAAAATGTTGTCTGAGTTGTTTCATCCTTTGCCATCGAGAAAGTCTATTTAGATTGATGTCTTGTAGATTTGGATATACTAGTGCAGTAAGGGCATCCCCCATTAGGAAATGTCCAAGAGTTAGAATTTCCTGATCATTTTGATATTCTGACAGTGGCATCAACGGTCAAGAATTGAGTATAGCTTCAATTTGTGTTAAGATAGTTGTTAGTTCTTCTAGTGTGACTGATGCGTTGCCAATGTTCGTTTTAGTAGAAGGTTGGTAAATTTTACAGCCGCTTCCCACAACCCTCCAAACGTTGGTGCTTTTGGTGGGATAAAATGCCAATTTATTCTAGCTTGTTCTAATTTGGAATGCTTTTCAAATAAGCTTTGATCGGTCGTATTTGTAATTGTGGCTAACATTGTTGTTGTTTTTTTTTTCTGGAAGACTGTCATTTAGCAATGGTAGTTGACTTGGCCAGTGTGATGAGGATTTTGATAACCATGAGGGTCCATTCCACCATAGTGTTGTCTGCATGAATTCTTTGCAAACAATGTCAGCTGGATTGTTTTCAGATACTACATAAAACCATTGATTCGGCTCACTGCATTCGCGTATTTCATTTACGCGATTACCAACAAATGGTTTTAATTGTTTGTTGGTTGCTTTAAAATAGTGGAATCGCTCCAATAATATATTTGGGTTGGTTTGATGTGTAAGGCTGGAAGTACAGATACTACTAGTCTTGCTAATAGTAAAGCTCCACAAAGCTCTAGTCGTGGTATTGTAGACGATTTTAGAGGTGCCACTCTAGATTTTGAGCATAACAAGTGTGATGAATATTGACTGCCGTTCCAAGATTGTAAATACAGACATGCGCCGTAAGCTTCTTCGCTGGCATTGCAGAAACCGTGCAATTGATAGCAGAGTGCTTCCAGAACTCTTCGAGATATTGTTAAATTCTGTAACTCTTTGAGATCTGTTAAATATTGGGTCCAGGAGGTATAAATGCTGATTGGTATAGATTCATCCCAACCGATCTTCAGTTTCCACAATATTTGTAGAATGATTTTAGCTCGTACAACAAGCCCGAGCGGATCAAAGATTTGGGCTGTATATGATAATATATTTCGTTTGGTTATAGAACTTAGTTTATCTATGGTTGGCAAAGCATATAGGAAGGTATCGTTTGTAGTATTCCATTGTATTCCTAATGTTTTTGTTGTTGAATTCTTGTCAAGCAGTAGATTTGTTATTGTTTCTGATGTGATGTCATCTAGTAACTCAGTGCTATTGCTTGCCCATTTGTGTAAGTCAAATCCTGCAGAAGCACATAATTTTGTTACTTCATCTCTAATGGTAATAGCTTCAGCGATAGAATCTGCCCCTGTTAATAGATCATCCACATAAAAGTCTCTGGCTGTAATGTGAGCTCCTGTAGGATATATGTTGCTTCCATCCTTAGACAGTTGTTGTAAACATTTAGTGACTAAGTATGGAGCTGATGATGTTTCATATGTCACGGTCTGAAGTTCATATGTTGTGATAGGCTCTGTGATTTCATTACGCCATAATGTGCGTTGATATTTATGATGATCCTTTGATATGAGGATTTGTCGATACATTTGTTTGATATCTGCTGAAATTACTATGCGGTGTAGCCTAAATCGCACGACAATGGCCACTAAGTTGTCTTGTATTGTAGGGCCTACCATTAGACATTGATTTAGCGATGTACCTGTTGAGGTTTTTGCCGATCCATCAAATACTACTCAAAGTTTTGTAGTGATACTATCTTCCTTTAAAACAGCATGATGAGGAAAGTAGTAATTGTCTATATCATCTGTTGTTGGGATTGGTTTCATATGACCCTGTTTTATAAGCGTTGATTCTTGATTGAATGCTTACGTTTGCTTTATACAATGCCGGCGTACCTTCAGTGGTAGAATTGATTCCAATGACTTGGATACGAGTAGCTTTTTTTGGTAAGTTTAAACGATTTACTAATTCTTCACTTATGAAATTGCTTTGTGAACCAGAGTCCAGTAAAGCTCGGCATAGATGTAATCTTCCTTGTGAATCACTGATTTTTACTAAAGCTGTTGACAGAAAGGTATAGCTGAGTTCTTCGCTTGATTGTGTTGAGTGATGCGTTTGACTGGATGAAGACACAGTATCAATGTCACAATGGTTAGGTTGTGCATAATCAATGTGTAACAACGTATGGTGACGGCGGTTGCACGTTTTGCATAATTTTAGCCTTTTTGCTTCACTATTTCTCTCGATGTTGTTTATAGTTCGGTGAACTGTTTGCATTGATTGATGTAGTGATTGCACTTGCAAAAAACACATGTAGCTTGTTGAGTAGATATGTGCACCTTTGTTTCTGGTCTAGATGGTCTACTTGATGATGATGCGTACGACGTAGCTTTTGATAAAAACATTGCTTCCAGTGTGTTGCACTTACGAGTCAGAAATTCAATCAATTGTTGGAATAATGGCAATGAGTTTTGCGTGTGATGTTCCCCTACCTTTTTAGTCGCAAAATCTAGTTTTGTTGTTAACAGGTAGTTAAGAAGTCGATCCGAATGGTCCGTATCTTCTCCCATTGATTTTAATGCACGTAGATGCTTTGTTGTGTTGTCAATGAGTAGTCGTAACGAATGGTGCGTTTCTTTAGGGATTGTCGATTGTTCAAAGATTGCTCGTATATGATTAGTAACTAACAATTTTTTATTTTCGAATCTGGAGCGCAGAATATCCCATGCAATGGTGTAATTTGCGGCTGATGTTTCCAATGAATTCAACACGTGTATGGCATCACCCGTTAGACTAGTGCGGAGATAGTGAAACCTCTGAATGTCTGACAAAGATTCATTATTGTTGATTAGAGAATTGAACGTGTCATAAAAATGCAGCCATTCATCATAGTTTCCAGAAAGCTTTGGAATATTTATCAGAGGTAAGCAAATTTTTGCTTTTGTTGTGGATACGTTAGCAGGTGTTTCGTTGATTTGCATAGATTGTGTCTTCTTAATCATAGAGTGTGCTTTTGCTATGGTAGAGTAGTAGCTTTCTTCAAAATCTTCGCTTTGTTTCTCATCGATTGATTTGTTGAGAACATCTATGTGGCATTGAATTTCGTTGAATTCACTCAATATAAACTCAGCTTTTTTCAATCTTACAATCAGCTCTTCCTTGATGCATTCAGGTTTGTTTAAAAACGTTTGAAATCGCGTTAACATTAGCGCGATGCGTTCGTAGTTCATCTGGAGTAGGAGTCATGTTTCAGACTGTTTTCGCACGGATGATGATTGGATTAATGTTCGTAATCCGGTTCGAAAGACCAATTTATATGTTGATGACTTCACAGTTGTGTAAGTCCGTTTAATAAAATTCACAAATGTTTCAAAATGATTTATTATTAAAACATAAAAACTAAATAACAATTAATTTGATATATAAAAGATGTAGGGTGTATCAAGAGCATAGACTCTTTATCGATCGTGTTTATAACTACTTGTTAATACAAAATAATTAAATATATATATATGTTTTGAAAAATCCTTTCCATTTCTTAGTGGGTGATTGTTAGACGATTCCAGGTGTGCCACAATACTTCTTAGAAATGTGTTTATGATGTAATCCGGTCATTCAAGAGGATATAAGGGATATAAATAATATATTAGTTTTAATCTGGTCGTAATATTTTTCGTTGACCCAGCAGAGTACTTCCTTTAGGAATTATTCTAGACACTAATGAGCTATTTTTCAATTGCCCTTAACACCGCGAGAGAGTGGTTGTTGTTGAGACATCGACACTGTCCATGAGTATTTCAGAAGCGATTTAGACTTCATCTTTATCTTTATCAGCCAATACATGCAACTGCTGGCTAGCAGCAAAAAGACTGTAATGCTGGCAACATTGCGGATAGACTTACACTTTTAAGTGGATTTTAAACTACTGGAAAGATTATTCATCTACTCCGGACCAGAAAAAGTTTTTAGTCATAAAACCCCACGCTGACAAGGCGGGTTGGGAAGTCGGAAAGCGTATATGCGTTTGAAATTATTTCAGTTGTGAAATTCAAACCCACGACCTTTGATGCAGCAGTCGGATGCCTAGACTACTGCGCCACAACTTTGAACTTCTTCTGTGTCAAAGCTTTTAGAAGGCGCAAGTCGTAGTTCTTCTCAATGTAGTAATTGCACGGACCGCATGCTCAAAAATATTTAATAAAAACAAAAACATGTAAAAAATAACATTTTCCAACAAACTTTCGTTAAATAGTATAAACGCTACAAATGCTAATAAAATTTTTCGTCCAGTGCACGACAAACATTTTTTTAGCACTTCAAACTTAGATAATTAGATTGGCTTTAGTAGAAGTACTACCACTGGTGTCAGTGGCTGCAAAAACAATTGTATCCGTCTAGGTCACTAGAAAGTGGCATTTTTCAACCAAAAACTTATTTTTAGTATTATTCAAAAAATAACGCAAAATATTTCAAAATGATCGTTATATCCGACCCACGGAATCGGAAAACAATCAAAACATTCGAAATAAAAAAAAACAATTAATTTTTCCAAAAATATCTTTTTTTTAATAAAACAATTCCGGACCCACTTGATTTTTTATAAATTGAACTAACATTTGATTGCTCAAAAAAACCAATAGACTTCCGCTATAGCAAAGCATTTTCTTAAAAAACAAATCCTATTAAACTAGACAAAAAAATCGTACAAAATTAATAAACTCAGACAAAATTTCATTTTAGAAAAATCTGATAATACAGATACGCCACATTTTATATAATTTCTAATTGGCCCTTAAATGTTATAAAATGCATTACATTTCTAGAAAGAATTGTAAATAAATTATGCCCGTCTTCATAGTAACACCTAGCAAATGCAAGTTGATATAATCACCAAGAAAATGAGAATAAATAAGTCCACACTTAAAATATCGTTAGCTGACTTCAATTGTATAAATTATAAGAACGAACTAGTATTTGTATTTAAATATTTAATAACCAGAAAATTGTTAATCAATTTTGTAATTAAAAAAACCATTGCTACTTTAATTTGAGAACAATTTACAAAATAATTGTCCTCTTAAACGTATATTAATTTCAATTAAACAATTCCTAAATTGTTTTCAAACATAAAGAGTCAAACTAATAACACAAAACAAATGATACCGTCATGAAGTTTAAATTAGATCGTCTAACTGTATTGTTAAATTTCTCTGTCGATAATTGATTCGATTGAATTAATTGGTACTAATTAATTTTAGATTCAATAGAATAAATGGCTGCAACGCAGACGTAAACAATGATAAATATAAATTGCCATGTTGCATCATAAATCCTTTTACAAAAGTTACTACTAGAGTATTTTATTAATGAAGAAACGTTTATAAATAACCCTACAGTCATATTAAGTAAATTATTTCTTTCTTACTAAAATGTTGTTTTTATTTTTCAGATTGATGATAAAGATTTTTTGATTCAAAATACAAAATTACGGTTTTCATTGCAAAGTATTTAATTTTTTTAGAAATTCCTTCTACTCCTACTATTAGTCTTTGATAATAAAAAAATGTTAAGCACTTACCGACCGCGGATTTTGCCACTACTGAGGCTAAACACGTGAACAAACTAATATAACAACTTTATCAAAACTACGATAATTTTTATGAAACTAAACCTCAACCTCCTACCTAACCGACTTTATATGACAAGTCAGACCTTCTAGGTTTTTCTATTTAGTAGCCCAAATTGTAGAAGTACTTAAAATATCGGCTGCAAATTAAAGAAACCGTTGTGCTAAACCTTTTAAAGTGCCCTTCCAGATCCAAATCCAACAAAAACCAAAAAAAATTGATCAGTTTTTTTATGACTAAATGGAAAAATGCACGAGCACCGCAATCCGCGCCTGCTTTTTTTGTCTCAAAAAAGATAACATTTTTTTCAAAACAACTTTTGAACAAAAACACCAAAAATCCAAAAACAAGTAGTCCAATGAATACGATCCTAATCCGGCAGTTTCTAGTCATAACTTAAGTCTTAAAAGTAAAGCCGCAAGACGGATCTACTTTCAACAACAAGAAAACCAATAAACAAAAAAGCATCAACTGGTTCAAGATTTAAAATTCGGCCTTCGTACGTTGATGCGGAAGAATCTTGATTATATTCCGGCCTAATATCAACTTTCAATATCAAACCCCAAACTTACGTTCTTTGTCGAAAACAAATTTAAACTACTTCAAAAAAGCACAGAAGAACATTACAAAAATTAAAACAGTCACTAAAGGAATTGTTAATTCAGTTAGAACCATACAACATGCAAGAATTTTTTTCAGGTGTTTGTTAATTTTAAATATATGTATTAGTATATGTATTATTATTTTTTTGTATCAAAGTTTATTAATTGTTTGACTTGTTTCTTTTGCTATTGTATGTATTTTTGTTTTATTGCACTGTACATTGTAATAATATATTGAAATAAATTAAAAAAAAAAAAAAAAAAAAAAAAAAAAAAAATTTAAATTTTTGCTCAAAATAACCAAATCTTTCAGATCCTTTCAGAAATTTGCACTTTTGAACTAAACTCAATTTTAGGTTTTAAATACGCCAAAATGTTGTGCCCGGTTTCTGAGAAAAATAACAACCCACCTTTCTATCTTTGTCTGTTGATGTTTTGATATTTTTTTCTGAAAAACAACTTCTGACCAAATATTTACATAATAAAAAAAATATAATTTTTTGCAATTTTGTGTTTATTTTTATCATTACAATTTAAATCCGGCGTCAAAACAACCAAATATTTCGGGTTTCTGTTTTTTTTTTTTTAAGTTAAGGACAAAAACTCAAATACTACTACGTTGATGCAAAAGAAAAAAGTCTTGGCTATACCCTAGCCTAATCCCAATTAATATGAAACCCTCAGTGATTTCTATTCTTTCTAGCAAAACAACTTTTGCGTAAAAATTAAACTTTGCTTAACTTTCACAAACCTCCAAAGGTTTATTCAAAGAGATAAAAAAAATGAATTTTTGGTATTGAATTCGCCAAAACGTCGGTGCATGGTTTCTATAAAAACAAAAAAACATTTATTTTATTAAAAAAATGAAACTTTCTAGAATTACCACCACAGCAAAAAGTTACATTTACTTTTAGTCAAAACCAAACAACCATAAACTTAACGGTACAAAGTACAAGACAGTTTTTAGACAAATTTCAAGTCTTTGCTGTAAAGTAACTTTTGGCCAAAAATTCACAATATCGCAAAAAAATTAATCAATACAATCATAATCCGGCGTCAAAACAGCCCAATATTCCCTGCTCGCCTGCAAAATTTATTGCAAAACATCAACCGTTTTCAAAATTTTGTTCAAACCAAACTCAAAAATCGGAAAAATCTTGGTTATTTCGACATACCGCCAAAAGTTTATCCGAGAGACAAAAAAAAAATTAAAAAAAAAATAAAAAGTTTAGTAAAAATAAAGACGCTGCCAAATTCATTTAGTTCATTTATTTAACGTCAGTATATTTCTGCTGTCAGGGCTAATCACCGACGCCAAAAGATAAGACATCTAGAAATTTTGCCGCAAATTCAAGAATTTCGTCTTATCCGAAAAATAGAAAACTCAAAACTCATAGTATAGCAGTCAAGTGCGCTAACCACTACACCACCTGGGCGCTCAAACTGCTGCCAAATTCAAAACAGAGAAAATGTTTGGTTTTTGTCTCAAATTTGCGCTTTTGGAGTAAATACAATTTTTGTTTTCAAATTCGCCAAAACATCTGTGCGTAGTCTGAGAAAAAAAATGCATCCACGGCAAAAAATTGCGTTCACTTTGACAAAACCAAATGATCAAAAAACTAAACTGCCGGAGTACAGAACAGTTTTTAGACAAATCGAGCACAATCATCATCATATCAAAATTCATAAAAGTACAAAAGCTGGTGGTTTAATGAATACAATCCAAATCTTGCATCAAAACGGCCAATATCTTCCTTTTGACTTTGGACCAAAATTCAGAAAATCGCCAAACATGTTGATCCAATCAATACAATCCAAACCCGGCATCAAAAAGTCCAAATATTTTCACTCCCTTGCAAAACCACAAGTTTATCCAAGTAGCAAAACATCAAAAGAAAAACGAGCACTGTTTCTTTTTGGTTTTTGCTCAAACCCACCAAGTTCTCCCAGATCCTTTCACACACTTTTGAATTAAACTCAATTTTTGGCTTCGTATTTGCTATAACGTAAGTGAGCAGATTCAGAAAGAATAAAGTACATTTCAACATTTTTAAATGGGGCCACAGCAAAAAGTTACATTTATTTTGAGTCAAAACCGAGCAACCATAAAAGCCAATAGCTCGAAGTACAACAAAATTTTTAGATATAACTTAACAGTAAATCTAAACTAATGTCAAAAAGCCAAAAAAATCAAAATTTAAGACACAAAATAGATTAGCGGCTAAATAAAAAAAAGACAAGCAAAACAAAAGAAAGTAATTATTTCCTTAACATCTTTCTGCCAAAAATTTACAAAATTGCAAAAAAGTGTGATCCGGACAATACTAACCAAATCTGTTGCCAAAATAGCTAAATACTTTCGCTGTTCCTCTGCAAAAATTGCCAAAAATTTTTAAAGCTCAAAAATTGACCTCGGTACGTTGATGCAAAAAAAAACAAAACATAAGATAAAATGCAAAATAATAACGTTGAAATTAAAAATAAGAACTTTTTTTGGGCTTCTACCCGTACTAGGTATGCAAAAACCTAACCGCGCAATCAATTAAAAAAAAACAAAACTAGAGAGTAAAACTTATTTTTAACCCAAATTTAAGTTCTTTGCAGATCGATAAACGCAAATATGTCTGACAAACACGTCCAACAGATTCCATCAGAGATCGGGACAAAATTTGACCCAAAAAAATCGAAAAAACTGACAATACTTTTGTTGTAATGCCCTTGTGCGTGTAAAACTTGCACACTAGTTAAAGCAACCCTGATCTTTGTCTTATGTTAAAACATCTTTAAATGGCGACTATAGCGCAATGGTCTAATAACAGAACTGTTAAGCAGGCAGCACAAATTTGTCAAATATATTTTGTTAAAGTCGTCTCCTTCACAAGGCAACGACAAACCAGCAAAATGTTTTCCTAGTAAACCTCTCTGGTGGTATGGTTCGGATTCCACGTTAAACTGTAGCTCCCGCATGTTTGTGTAGAATTATTATTGCACACCACAACTATACGAGAAAGGTGCCTACGCTCGTAGCAATCAAAGCACTATAAAAAGAAGAAAAAATCTTGTATGAAAAACCGGCTAATTTGCCAAAAATTTAAACTAACTTGTGTTGCAAGATGTTTCATACTACATCCTAGAGAATGAACGCTACACTGCAAACCGCATCAATGTTCGCAATTTTTTGCCCGGTGACAGTGAAAACGAGTTCCTCAAAATCGTTAAAAGCCCCACACCCAAAAAGATTACAAATCAAGTTCAATCACAAAACAAAACAAAAAAAACGCAAATATCTCAAACTTCAAACCCGACCAAAAAAATACGTACAAAAACAGTTTTTTTCTTCTTATCATGGCGCCCTTGTGTCATGTGAAAACATCTTGTGTTGTAAAGTGGTGCCACAAACCACAAGTCAATGCAATCGAAGCATTACAAACTCCCTCTGAACATGCCGAAACTTAGCCGCGCAGTTGATTAAAAAATGCCCAAAAAACAGGTGCTATAAAAAAATGGACATTATTTTTGTTTTAATATCATAGCGCCTGGTCTTATGTTAAGATATTTTATAAAAACACATTCTGTGTTTTAGAATTGAATCTCAGACCTTCACGACTATGACTAAAATCATTAAAAACACGCCATTTA
The DNA here is from genome assembly GCA_963932245.1 of Tachinus rufipes. Lineage (NCBI taxonomy): Eukaryota > Metazoa > Arthropoda > Insecta > Coleoptera > Staphylinidae > Tachinus > Tachinus rufipes. The sequence goes on from OZ010750.1 coordinate 16,005,333, forward strand.
ATTTTTTTTTTCTATCCCATTATGTTTAATCTAATACTAAGTTGACAATAGTGTCACAGAAGTAACACTTAGCAACAACCAGAAATGTCATCTGCATATAATAGAGCTTGTAAGTTGACAGTAAAAACAACAAAACATATAGAACAATAATATGCTAGAGTATCCCCAAATTTCAAACATATATGTCAATAGAGAAGTGTATTGATAAAAACCAACGTCGTCAGAGCCTGTGCTACACTTAATTAAGAAAACGCTGAGCTACTGGGCATCACAAGAATGACTCTTGCATATCGTATAATCAGTACAAACGCGATGTAAACGCTGATATGTTCCTTCCCTGGTGAGGTACAAATAAAGAAAGGGTCAAACGCGCAAAGACATGGAAATGTGCCACGTAAACAAAGTGACTGATACCAGATCGGTCATAATACTTCCAGACATATTTGTGTCGCAATACTACGAGAACACTTAATGGAGAAATCAAAGTCAGATCAAACTAATTAATGCTAGTTAAAAACTAGAAATTTAAAAATAAATTTGATCACATTCGTTCAAGCATAAGTTTCTCTTTATACCGTCCACTTAGTCAAAAACATCAATATAAATGCATTAATTACTTAGCCCACTTAAGACGTAGCTTAACCAAGCTCGGCTTAAACTCAAACCCAGCTTATGTCAAATTTGCATTGCACCAAGCATTTCAAAAATGCATCTTGGCTAAGATCCGGATAGATTTGAAATTGTCGCCAATACTCGTAATTTGTTTTCTAATTGGCCAAACAAGCCCCGTCTTGTGCACCCGTTTTCGTTATGCAAAATATGTGTGTCAGTGTTTACTTATATCGAATCTGAACACACTCTAATATCTTACTAAAATAATAATCATGTCAATGAGATTTTGCTTTGGTGCAACGGAATAAGCTCAGCTTGCGTCTTAAGGCGCAGCTTAAGATCTAGTTAAATCTTGTAACAGTTATGTCAATAAGGTTTTACTTTGATGCAACGGAATAAGCTTAGCTTGCGTTTTAAGGCGTAGTTTAAAATCTAAGTAGATCTTAAAACAGTCATGTCAATAAGATTTTCCTTTAGTGCAACAAAATAAGCTAAGCTTGCGTCTTAAAGAGTAGTTTAAAATCTAGTTAGATCTTGAGGCATGCTAGATAAACCGGAGTAAAGAGTTTTTACTTTCAAACCATGTGTATATAAACTATGCGCTGTTACCGTGTGCTTTTAATGCTGTACGTATCATAAAAGTGCAAGATTACAACATATTTAAATGACCTATTTTTTTTTAAATTTATCACATTTAATTTAAGATGTAAGAAATTTTTTAAACCAAAATAGATTGATGCACCGGACCCGACCTTAAAATTTAACCCGGCAACGTGTTAAACAATTTTTCTTATTAGTAGTAGATCACATGCAGTGAAGTTAGATGGCAATACTTCAGAACTTGTAGTAAACTTTTCCAAATAAGTTACTCATACTTTGTTCCCTCCTGTATTTATTGTTCACTAAATATATCAGTTACTGTGAGCTGCACTAGTACGCCGTTGATACCCAACTCAATCATTCTGAGCATATAGAGCTCTGAGCACAATTCAGAAAAGAGTATTAAAACGTTTTAAAAAACATATTACATAGCCCATTACTATAGAACAGTTTAGAAAACTCTAACCCATGTTGTAATGCGATCAAGCGTCCATTAATCAACAGCCTCCCAACTTAAAAGATGATTGGTAACTTCAGCAAAAAAAAGATGTCAAGAGATAAAGGAACACAATATACTCGTTTTATTTATTCTGTGAGCACTTTGACCGTAAGAAAAAGCTTAGAAGATGCAAATCTGCACCACAGACGTCCCTAGATGTGTGTCCTGTTCTTTTGAAGCAGCATTGGACTGATAAATATATGAAACAGCAAAACAAAACAAAAATGTTTATAGATAAAGAATCATGTTTACATGTAATTATCCAAAGATCGCGTTGAAAATTGTAAAGCATTTTTTATAGAACTGTATCAATTTTGGCGTCTTCCATAGACCAACATCTTCGAAATCACGTATTACCATTTACAGATGTTATCAAAGATGACTTTTGCAAGATAATGCTCGTTATCACGTCGCCAATATGAGTACTTAGACAAATTCGAAATTTATTGCTTAAATTGGCGTACTTGAAGTCCCTACTTGAATCCAATTGAGATTTATGGAATGTAATCAAGAAATAACTGCATGTTCAAAGACCAAAACCTACTTTTTTGCACAAACTTCTTACGCTGCACAGGGAATACGAGAACATATCAAAAATTTGCTAGAAGCCTCATCAGGAATATTCTAAAGCATCATCAAATAATAAAATACAATATTCCTTCTAGTTTCTTTAAATCTGTTAATAATTTAACAGTTTAGTCATTGCCTATAGTTAAACATATTTTTATATATAAAATATTTTAGGATTAACTGTAACGTTATTTATAGTCCACTATGTTTTATATAGATTTTGCAACAAAATATATTATAAAACTACATAGTTGTGTGTAAAGTTTTATATTAATTTTCAATAATAAAGTTGTTATTGTTAGGAATAAATATCAGATAAAAAACATGTTTAATTGTTTGAATATAATATAGTGTAGTATATAACGATTAGAAACTAATTGTTTCTATTGAATAAAAATCAAGAATTCCCATCAGATACATGCGGGCAATTCGCTCTAGTTAAAGTATGCAAATTTAACTAAAATATATTAACACCTGAGAAAGTTGTTTGGTATTTTCACATAATCAATTATAAATGTTAGAAATTAAATGTTATGACTTGCCTGTTTATTCTTCTTGCTTAATTTGGCATTATTTCTTCTGGAAATGAGGCACTTCACTTAACTTGCAACACGGTAACAATTAGATTATTCTGTTGCTCACGTCCGCACCGATCCAGTATGTCTTAACTGACTGATATTGGGATTGGGGCATCTGTTATCAATCAATCAGCATGCGCTGTAGTATCAAGCAGTGGGATCAAGCCAGGCTCTCAGTCGTGCGGCTTGTAAAGATCTTTCCCCATGCGTGAATTCGAATTCTTTCTTATCGCTTCTGTAGCAGACGGTTTATTGTCGGGATCGATTAGAATTACAAAACACTTTTACTTTCATCTAAATGTTTGTATTTAAGAAAAAATGTTAACTTTCATATCTAAATGCTAATTGCTTCACAATTACATTAAAATGCAACAAAAATGAGAGTTTGTAGAACTATTTTGCAATTATTGAGTACAACAATCCGTATAACATGAATGCGTTTGATTTGATACCAGTTATATTGCGATTTATATGAAACTTTTTTATTGTAAAATAGTAAAGTTTTCTATTACCTTATTTCTCAAATTTGAACGTAGCTTTTGCAGTCATAGTTTCATTTTACTGTAATAAATATACATTTTTATATAGTTAAACAATAGTTTACTGTTAAACAAAATTTGTGAACAGCCTTGGAGTAATTAGCAAGGATTGTGGGAAAGCTCAAATTTAATTCAAACAAAATTAGCAATAAAAAAACAGAATAATTACTTACGCTCTGTGCCCAGCTGACAACTCAATTGACAAGAATTCGTCGCCGCCATGCAGCCTAATTGTGTAAAAAAAGTGAAAATACCAATTCAAACTTCGGCAACAGCTCTCAATTAGCAATTTAATGGTTGCACACCAATCTAAAAAAAAACTGAAAAAAATTGCAAGCTTATTTTACCAAATAGTTGCTCGCAGGATTCCGCTGGTTACAGCAACTATTTTCAAACTGAGACACTTTGTGTTGGGGCAACAAAAACTGCATCGGTTTAATTTTATTCTACCAAAGAAACTAACTCACGTTTGTCTCTGCTACTATGACCGACTTTATTAAAGCGCAAGACTTTGTAGAATATGCCAACATTTGTTTCGCCAAAAAATGGTTTAAGATATCACCAAATGTTTTATATCTGAAAATATGAAAAAAAACTTTTTGACAGAATTAGTTAACTATTCAGAAATATCAGAATAAAGAGGTAAAAAAATCTTTTCAATGTGCTACGCTTAACTCCCGTTAAGAGTAATGAAATGTTAACTTTTACAAAACTCTGCAACCTCCTCATTAGGATAGATAAAAACAAAAATTAACTTTTTTCAAGTGTGCTCTATGTCAGGAAATCCACACAGCTAACTTCAAAAAAAGCTTTGCACATTTTTTGTGGTTGGACTAGGAGATCTTCAAAAGCATTTACCAACTAACTTTAATATCAATTGTATATGCTTTTCACTCCCCCACGCTTAATACTCTGTTATTTGTTTTTGTGTTTGAGGACGTAGAAGACAGCAAGCTGACAACTAGTACATCTTAAGAAAAACACTCTTCTTCACGCACCAAGTACACAACCCAGCTCTCTACACTTTCCTGTTTTTTTATGGCAAGACTGTACATAGGCTGCGACTTATTGCAGCTTTTTTGCTATCGGGGTTTGCCGATGGCAACATTTTTGATACTGTCCACTTCAAATAGCCAGTTCATTAAGCTTTTCCCATGCAGCTATGGTTATTTTTTTCAAGCCGCCGTAACCTGTAGTATTTACTCAGGGTGTTGCCTTCAAGCAAGGTTACTACCGCTTTCATCAAAATCAGCTACTTTTTGCTATTTGTGCTGCAGGCTAAAGTTTGCTCATCCCTTGTTTATATACGTCAACTATCAGCAATCTAATTTTTATTTGGGCTTCTTATAGCAGATTTGTTTATTACTTTTGCAAATAATTCGTCAAGAGAGCAACTTCCTATAGTAGATGGTGTTTTTATCCAATCCGTCATAATTAATCTTTGCCCAGGCTAAAATGTGGTTAGCAATCTACAATAGAGCGAAGATATCATACTAACTCACCTGGCAAAAATCTATAGTGCATGCATTGCTTTTCGATACATACCTATAGCATGGAGAAAAGTAAAAGTTGTATTTATACCAAAACCAGTTTGTAACGATTACACTCTTTTTGCCCAATCAACCTCACGTCTTTTCTCCTAAAGACATTAGAACGATTGTGCTAAAGATCAATTTGGGAAACGGCTTTTATTTCTAAACCAATACACCCGAACAAACATGCATACACCCAAGAAAAGTCTACCAAATTGGCCTTACATCTTCTAACGGACCGAATCAAAAGATCATTAAGAGACAAAACGTCTACCTTGGGCGTGTTTATAGATATTAAAGGCGCTTTTGATAAAACTACCTTTAAAAAAATAGAAACTGCTCTTGCAACACATGGTGTAAACTCCACAATCAGTGGATGGATACAACACATGTTGGGGAAAAGAGCCGTTACTGTTAATGTAAGGGATTCGACGGTCAGAAAAGTCGTTGCTAAAGGATGTCCCCAGAGAGGTGTAATATCTCCACTACTATGGAATATAGTAGTTGACAGCCTTATACGGTTACTCAATGATCATGGCTTCAATACAATCGGTTATGCAGATGACATAACAATTCTACTAAGCGGTAAATTTGAAAAAATACTCTGCAACTTAATGCAAGAGGCTTTAAGATTAATCAAAAATTGGTGCAAGACCATGCTCTTACGGTCAACCCTCTGAAAACCAAACTGGTTTTCTTCACAAAAAAGAGGAAAATTGGAAACCTAAACTTACCAAAACTCCTAAATACCCCACTACCGCTATCAACCAAAGTAAAATATCTTGGAGTGGTTTTTGACAATAAGCTCACATGGGGACCACATCTAAATATAAGATTTAAAAAAGTTCATATGTCTTTTTGGCAATGCAGACGAGCTGTGGGGAAAACATAGGGACTCTCTCCAAAGATAGTGCTATGGCTATACACAGCCGTAATAAGACCTATAATCACATACACTAATATGGTGGCCAAAAGCTAGACAAAAAACGTCGGCAAGCAAACTGAATCAGTTGCAACAAATGGCATGCCTAAGTATAACAGGTGGCATGCGGACAACACCAACTGCAGCTATAGAGGCAATGTTGTGTCTGCCACCCTTCGACATTTACGTCGATAATGGCGACAATAACAGTTTTGCGTCTAAATGCAGCTAGAATTTGGCACACTGCAAGACTGGCAAACACTGTACTCTCCTGGAAGAGGCTATTAAGGAAACACCTCTGTTAGGAGCCCAAACAGATAACATGTCACTCTTCTTTGTGTTTCAAAGACCCTACAACGAGCGCACACATGAACAAAAGAAGCAGAACGTGATCAATGATTCGATTAAAATTTACACGGATGGCTCAAAAAGCAATAAAGGTTCTGGAGCGGGAATTTTCTCGCAAGACCTGGACCTTAAAATATCATTACCACTAGAAGCTCACACGACTATCTTTCATGCAGAAATCGTGGGGATAACCTATGAGGTTATGGAAATTGTAAACCGCAAAATATCTGGCAAAAATGTCCAAATGCTGTTTCCAGAGGCTGCTACAGTAAGGTAAGCATCAAGCTGCTCTGGGTAAAAAGACACTCAAACAAAGCAAGTAACATTGAGACGGACAAGCTGGCGCGTAAAGGGTCAACCCTCATAGCGTGTGGTCCTGAACCCTGGACCGCGTTAACACTCAAATGCTTAAATAATTTACTAAAAATTAACACACACAATGCACTGAGACGGCGTTGGGATGACACTGCAGGCTGCAGACAGGCAAAGGAAGCAATGACTGCTCCTAACTCCGATTACTACTTGCGACTGTCCAGAAAGAACTTGTAAATTATAACAGGAATCTTGACAAGACACTGCCAACTAAAGAAACACATGCACACAATTGGTATTGAAGACAATCCAACGTGTAAAAGATGTAAAATGGACGATGAGACAATCAAACACGTGCCATGCACATGCCCGGCCCTGTCATACGATAGAGAGTCCATGTTGGGGAGCTGCTGGCTTGTCATGGCCAGTATAGAGAAGACCCATCCAAGCGCTGTATTTGCATACATCAGCCACATAGGGTAGTTGAATGCCAAGACCACTGAAGAAGGTACAAAAGGCCTAATGAGGCCTACGTGCAGTAGACTTTGGTTTATCCTCCAACTTTCAATCCAGAATCCAGAATCAAGAATGTGGTTAGCACCAGAAAACAGTCGTGTTTCGCGTAAATTCTGATACTTTTTTTAACGGTGTAACTAGTGCATTGTAGACATGCCTACAAGCAGTAACAAGCTGATCTTTGTTTTATACATAGTCGGACAATAATAAACAACAAAAATAAAACTCTAGTTGCTAAACAAACTAATTAAAAAAACGTAAAAAACAAATTTTAATTTCAAAAAAGCAATTCTACTCCCAAGCTGAGGTTTTCGATGTTTAACCGTCATTATCTAACACAAACGCCTCAAGCAATATTTTGGCTGCAATCCGTACAAATTTCTTTGCAAAGTTATTAATTGCTAGCAAAGCAACAACAAACGTAGTGGTCATACTCCTGAAGACAAAACCGGCCTATGCTTCATACCACGTTCGTTGTGTAGATCGGTTAGTACCAAGACCAACGCTGTTACTGACTTAGCCTCAAATAAAATTTGACTAAAAGCTTACATTGCTAAATCTGGAGCTTTAAACATACTAAAAGCCAGCCAGCAACAACTCCAAAATTAAGCAATGTCAGGTTACCTGTTAAAAACGGCATTACCTAAAATGAAGCAACGCCGTATAGTTTACCAATCCAGACACCAGCCATGCTGCAGACTAGCAATCAGACAAACAAGCATCCACAACTTAAAAAATAAATAACCTGCGGCTTTTAAGTCCGACAGATCTGGTATAACCGGAAATGACTATTTAATGCGCCATATATGTATAAACTAGAAGCAATCAATAACAGTTTGTCTACAAGACAAAAAAACTTAAAATAGGCAAATTACAGCTTGAAACCTATCCGCCAAGCTAAAAGTCTCTTGACAATCATTAAACAACACACACTGCGTTAAACCACATTGGATTAAAAAAAAAGAGGTGTAAAGAGGGAGTTTTTTGAAATTGTCACTTTTTTAACGTAGTACAAACAAATCAAACAATTTTTGACAACTAAATCTTGTCATTATTTTTAAACTCTCTTTTACACGCATATTCAACCGCCCAGATTTTAAATTCAGTACTGTAAAATATAAATCTCAAAAACATATACAACATGGATAAATATTTCTTTTACAATTATAACTTGTGGTTATAGGATTTGTGTGTTCAATAAACCCCCAGGGCGTAATTGGTGGTTCTAGATAAAAGGAAGGCCTCCCCGTATCGGAACCATAAATTGACAAACAGCCTTGAGCAAGGATCCGGATTAATTACGATTACCCTGCAGCGTAGTAGTCGCGTTGTAAATCTATGGAATGTCTGAAAACAATATTTCTCTGGTATCTTTAACATTTAATATTTGATAATAGTCTCCATACTTGCGGACTTCATGGAGAGTGGAAAACCAGAGAAACAGAGATTCCAGCTAAAACAAGTACTACAACACCGACAAGTAAGTTTTCCGAAAACCAACTTAATATGGGTCTAAGGCAACAACTGTACAGACCAAAAGCCAAAAAAAAAAAAACGGAACAAAAAGCGTTTGGCAAACACCTTACGTGTCAAAACCAAGCCAAATGAACAAACACACAAAAAAAACACTTCCAAAACAAAATGAACAAAAAAAGGTTTGTTCCTCTACATTTGAGTATTCTCATAGACAACTTAAAGAAAGCAACACGTAAAGAAACAAAACTTAAAAAAAAACTAAGACAAGCTAGAAAAAGGCTGCCTCAAAGCATTTCTACGTGGCTGTTCAGTTTGACACACCTTCTAAGTAAAACTACCAAGAAACAAGCCAAACTTATAAAAAAACTCTCATTCAAAAACTAAATAAAGCCCTATCTACTCCTATACAAAGCTCCTCTCACCTTTAGGAAATTGTCACACGCAATTGAAATTCTTAATAAATAATAATGACATATCTTTAAGGTAATAACAAAAATTGGTTTACGATCTACAACCACTGTGGTCGGAATCCAAGTTAGCCGTTGCGCCGGTAGATCGTCTTCCCTGGCAGACAAAAACCACTCTATGGCTTTCAAGACAACCAGATGCTAGTTATGAATTACCTGAAAATGCAGAACCAGGAGTTTGACGTCAAAAGTTGGAGCGTTTTCTACACCGTGAAGAAAAACAAGCCAAACGGCCGACAAATCCTTCTAGGAATAAAATAGGAAAACAAAAAATTAAATAGAAAACGTAACACAGTAAACTACGTGTTTCACAAACCCACAGAAAAAGCGGCACGGGAATTAAAACGGCAAAATAAGCAATGAAGAAATTAAAACAGCCTAAAAAATACACCATTTTAAAACCCTCCAGAGCTATCTAAATAACGCGCCAGATTGACGTAATTTAATGTAAATTGCATCGCTGCCAAGCAGCCGTGGCAATATTATATTCCAAACTAGAGTTGATGCAGAACACAATAGCCCTAATTTTAGCACACTAAAAATTGAACAAACAAATTGGCAAATTCAATAAAAATATTTTTACAAACCCTTCAACCGGTAAGCTAAAAACCTGTATTTAAACACTTGAGCAACACACTTAAACAGCCTTTCTTGTGCCACAGCTTTCCACCAGCGATGTTAGAGCGGTTAGTTGTAGTTTGGCTACAAGATAAAAAACGGACACAGTTGTGGCGTCCGTACAACAGCTCTAGAGAAGTTGGTAAAGTATGTGCACAAGACTTTACCATGTTTGTAATACAAACTTCTCCACCATATTGTTTAAATAAGCAAGATCACAAATGACTAAAGACAGACACTGCAATCTTAACTTCATCAAGAGATTACTGAGCCTCTGCTTATTATCTTGTAGAAAAAAAAACAATCAAAAACAGTTTGCCATACCAAGCAGCAAGATTAAATTAGATTTTTCCAGAACAAGGATGTTATCTTGATTTACCTTCAAGAGCATGTATTGCTTTTCGCTATATTCCCTCTATTATAAAAAAATGTAAAAGTCGTATTTATACTAAAACCAAGGCTTAATCTTATTGCCGAACAAGCCTAACCTTTTTTCTCTTAAAAACTCTCAAGAGACTGTGCAACAGATCAATTCTGGAGACAGCACTAATAACCAATAAAAACTGGTCAACTACACTTACCAAAACTCCTAAACATCCCATTAACGATGTCAACCAAGGTAAAATACTTGAGTATAAATTTTGACAACAAGCTCACATGGAGAATTAAGAATAGCCCAACATGTAAAAGATGCAAAATTGATAACAAGACAATCGAGCATGTGTTATGCACATGCACTCTCCTACGCAAAGGTGAACTAGTTTGACAATAGCCAGCATAGAAAAACTCGTATCTGCATCTGACAAGCTACATAATGTATAACGTGAATCTCAAATTTGGAATCGGTGAAGTATCCCGACGCCATTAATAATCGCAATTTGGAATGCGTTGCTCAAACACGTCTGAAAGGTCCCATTTAAACGTATGTATCACGGTTTTTTCTAATCTGCGTAGAAGCCAAAAAAATTGATTAAGTCATTTTTAACAAACTTATTCAGCATTTTAATTAATTATTTATGACTACGTCTGACACAGTTTTTAGTTTATTTGCATAAATTAACAAGTCAAGATAACACCAAACAGTATATAAAAATCTTTTAAATTCGCAATGAAACAACTATTCATCAAATGTTTGAATAACTTTAAGACATATTTTTTATCGACTGCTACCTATATAATATTTAAATTTTATAATAATATTTAAATTTTATAATAATATTTCAATAATGCCGCTGTGAACATTAAACAGTTAATTAAATAAAATTTAAAAAAAAATGTTGTAATTCCGCAAGTCGACGCTGACAATTTTATCTAAGAACCATTTCTCGAAATCTTGAATTGTTAAACACAATGTATTAGCCCTTACTAAATATTTGTTTGTGTTAATTCGAATAGTGTCTTCCTGATAATTCCCGACCGCGTCACGCTCACATAAAACACACGCAGTTATTGAGTTTATAAACAAAATAAACATAATGAATGTACAAACAAAATAAACCTGTAAAGTTTTAAGTCAATTTAATTTACTGACCCGATAAAGTAAAAAAATGTCCGACGATGTAAATTACTGATTTGGTCCGATTAAGCGTAAACGACTGTATTATAAAATTTAAGTAATAACAATAATTTAATTTAAAAAATAAATGTTATTAAAAATAATATTTATTACTAAATTATTTGGTTTTTTTTAGTAGTCTTCAAAGTAAACAAAAAACTAAGTTTAATATGTTCAGTAAGAATTACATAAAAATCCGCTCTTTATTTAATAGTTTACTTAGATATCTAGAGATACAACCAACATTACACAGCATGTAGACTGGTTGCCTATAGTAATATAGCGGCTTATCTATCTAGCAAATTCCTCATTTAAAAAAAAATAATATTACAAATTAAATATAAAATATTTTATAATTAATCTTATTATAGCAATATATTTTTATAAAATAGTTATTTATAATATTAAAAACTAGTAAAAACAAAAATTCAGTAGATATTATTGGATTTTTATAGTTTGCACACCAAATATGCTTTATTTATCAACAAAATTCTGTTAAATAAATATAATTATATGTATTCAAAAAATCCTTCATACATATATTACCAATTCCTGTAATAAATTATTTATAAAACATTACTTACCTAATCTAGTAATGCAACCAACATTACACATAAGTGTTGGGTATGCCAGGTTGCCTATTATCATGATCCACAAATTGCAAAACAATAAAATATTTCTAAAAAGGGTTATTTTGCATTCAAAAACTATGAATTTACTTTTATCTCAAATAAATTTATACCCAAAAGTCAGAAAAAACGCCAAGGCCAAAATAAAACAATTGTTAGGTAGTGTTGAATCAAAATTAAAGACATGATTAAGAAATTTGTAAAGTTAAAAAAAAAAACAATAAACAGGAATTATACAGTAAACTAGTACATAAATTGCAAAAAAAAAGTAAAATTTGTAACTACAAAGTTAAAAAAAATATACATACTATTATTAGTTATTGTGATACATATTAAAAAATTATAACAAAACAGGATTACGGCGACCATTGCGGCAGCCTGTTACCATCCAACTGCAATCCCACGGGATGTTTCGAGCCTTAACGCCGTTGCAAACCAAACCAAATCCGTCGTCAAGTTTACTAAAAATTAAAAACTTTATTAATGTTTGCTGTTGGAATTATAATTATTGCAATAGTATGGATTCAGAAAAGTTTTCGACAAAAATACAGTTTTAACACAAATTTGTAAACTCAGCAACCACTTTAGCTTGGCCTTCATAATAAGCAATTTAATATACACAAAAATATTGTTCGTTCCCTTGCACCCATGACAACTGTAGCATGCTATTTACGTTGTACTAGGCTATACAAGATTGTTATTCACATTTAAAACATTGTAGTTGTGTGAAGTTAAAAGCGTGCTGAGCATTAGCATTTTAAATCTTAAGACTGCACAACTGTAAAAGATTGTTAAGTTTATACTAACTGATGAGACCTTGTATTTAGAACACTACAATAGTAATTGGCATGTACACACTGGTTAGAGTATCTAGGAGTTTGTTACTGTGAGCAAAGTTATAAATATGAATATTTTGGTATTATAGTATTGGTGTTATAAGAATGTTGAACGACCTATTAGTTCTATGCTAGAATTATATTTTATGTATTAGTTAAGTGCAGTTTTAATTGATAGAAAATCACGCGTAACCGATGGCAAGCCGTAGCAATCGCGCTGTTATAAGAGAAAAGATGTACCGGATCGAGTCAAATGGAAAGGATGAGGCCAATCAAAGCTGCAATGGCCGCAAAGTCACATAAAAATGTAATCAATCAATATACAATGTGAATGCTCAGTGTGGTGATGTGATGATTCACTAAAGTATTAGATTTTGAAATTGCACGTTCTTTTAAAACGTTATACATACCTTAAAACTCAAGTTGTGACCCAATTATAATCAACCATTATTTGTATGCATCTTGTAAGTACTCCGGCATTCAAGTTCTTCTCTGCATCTCAATATACATATTATGTCTAGATTACCATATAATGTCACTAGTTTGGCATTAAATCCTACTAGATTTCTATATACCTATATCACCATCACCAAATTGTCATAAAATATAATACAAACAAGATTGCTAAGCGTTAGTATTTAGCAAGAATTTTCGTATTTTCAAAATTTTTATGTAGCAAGATTGCTTACTATAAGTAAATTATTCTTGCTACAAATCTTGTTAGCAAATTGTCAGAATTGCCGCTCTTCCTAATGTGATGGCAGTTTGTATTGTTAACAAACAAGATTAGCAAGTTAGGAATAATTAGTATGCGGCTTGTCCGTTGATAACACTAACAGCTTGCGCTCAGTCTACTCAAAGTCAATAAACTACCCATAGCAACTCGATATCTTACCGGACACCCTTGCAAACCCCAAAACCACTCTCAAACCCCAATCAGTAAAGCTTATGTAATAAACAATTTACGACTTGACTAACCTGAGAAAAAAAAATGGAATTAATCGTTCTCAGTAAAATGACAATGGAGGGTGATAAGTCCAATTGTCTGTTGACAAACAGTTGGTTGGATGGGCGGGGCACTAAATTTGTAGATTGTAGACAAATAGTTTTAACTGGACTGGACACCCATGTTTGGTTATTCAAAAATTGGATGATTTGCGTTTTTACAAATGTTTGTTGTCAGTAAGATGGAAGAGGAGGATAATAAATCCAATTCCCTAACGACAATCAGTTGGGTGGGCGGATGGGGCATTTATACCCTAAAACTGTAAGCAAATAGTTTTAACTGGAGTGCCTCGCCCACTCACCCACGTGTTGGTAATCCAGAAATTGGATGTTTTGCCTTTTTTATGAATATTAGCTGTCAAGAATTATCAAAGTGGTGTTAGTAGCACTCAATGTCTACTATTTTTGTCACATAATTTTGCTGTGTTTGCATATTATAAACAAAGTAAAAGTTACTACTTAAACACACTGACCCAGAGTGTTAGTTCTCAAAGAGAACACTGGTCATATCTGTAGTATAACGTGTTATAGAATAAAGCCGATAACAGTGGCCGTAAATGTTTACCCTTGGCGGGATGTGCAATGCTAGAGATTTGACAACTTTGACGACGGCATAGCCGCCGATCACATCGAAGACGGCTTCACCGGCAAAGTCACTTACATAGACCAACAAGAAGAGACAATTGTCACTCAATGGCTATGGATAACTTCAACAATTGACAATCGCCTCAGAAGAAAATCCAACGCCAGGTCGGAAGCGGTCAGTCTGAGAGCGGCTTAGCGGCTCTTGGTGAAAGAGTCTGGGGATTCGGACGGTAAGGATGTGTTTGCATTAACCCTAAATGTTGTTAGTTAATTCATTTATTTAATGTCGGTCTATTTCTGATGCCAGAGGCTAGTCACCGACGCCAGAGGCTAGTCACCGACGCCAGAGGCTAGTCACCGACGCCAGAGGCTAGTCACCGACGCCAGAGGTTAAGACTACCACAACTGGAAATTTTGCCTCAAATTCAAGAATTCTAACCTAAGCGTACTCATCACAGCAAATTTTTTTTTTACCAAAAAAAAACTGACCTTATGGAGACTCAAAACCATAGAGTCCTAGTGCAGCCTACCACTACACCACCAGACGGTTCTTAAATGTTAGTCTCAAAAAGAGAACACTGGTTATGTCTGAGTAATACGATGTGTTGTAGCGTAAAGCCGACAAACAGTGGCCGTACTGAATGCTTACCCTCAGCGGGATGTACAATGCCAACGATACTGACGACTCACTTTCATCAGTAACACCTACCGGTTGCATCATCAACGCACCCAAAACCAGTAACAAATCGCGCCCGACATTGAGCAACCGAGTGCATGGTGTACTCACTATCGTCTGATAAGTTATTTTGACAACTTGGAGAACATAAATGTACTTTTACTCCGCTAGCCGAGAACTTTGTCTGTCAAGATTGGTGTAGGAATTTAGCATACCTCCTAATCGTTAATTTGGCCAGTCAATAACAACTACTGCGTCATCGACCTTTTTGGAACTGCATACCCAAGTCTACTAGCTTGTCAAATAGCAAGTGGCACAAACATTAACCCTGGCTATGATAACTTTTAAGACGGCATACCACACCGATTACATCATTGACAACTAAAACGAGTTCACCGCCGAAGTCACTTACATGGACTCACAAGAAACAAAGATCATTGTCCCAACCAGAATCCATACAAGAATTGTACCCTATAGATTGCGCCTGAAAAAACAAGACTGATAACCCTATTTAACATTGTATTTAATTCTAGTGTAACTTTTGGGTCGGTGCTGGTAAAGAGCGGCAAGGCGTTGTCGAGTCTTTTTGAGTAATTGGGTACAATGTGTGCCGAAAAACAAGTAATGGTTGTAGATATCTGTGATAAACAAAATTCCACTTGTATCTTGTTTTGATGTTCCAGATGCTTGCGGTTAATAACTCTGATTTGGCATTAAATAGTGACTGTAGTCTATGTCTTCTGCTTGTTACTTAAAGGATGTGTGCTGTGGAACTGTACACAATTTAGAAGCCGTTTTTAAGTGTTTGGTTGCTTAGGAATGGTCACAAAAATGTCGGAACTTCAAGTTCACAGTCGTTTTTGGGAAGGGTACGCAATGTTACACTTGGCTTAGTCTATTGTCAATACTGCATGAAGAAAGAATCAGTTATAATAATAACAAATTGTTTATTATGGATGAATATAAGGTTTTGTAGTTGAAGAGTCCGAGTATTGGCGCTCACGAGCTTATCCAAAAACTGTAATGTCTGGATTTTGGCGGTAACCTATCACCGAGTGGTACCCATGTTCAAAATACTAAATAATGCTTATTATTATCAGTCATGCGGTAGTACATAAGGGCTACTGCAGGTTTCAGGTGAACAATAAGTTATCACACTGATGCAGAGTGCTGGTTTAAAAAAAAAAACAGTGGTTACGTCTGTGTAGTACAACGTGTTGTTGTAGCGTAAAGCCGACAACGGTAGACGTACTGAATGCTTACCCTTAACAAAATGTGCAATTGCAACTATACTGGCAATTCACTTTCAACCGAGTGACAACCAGGAGAACATAAATGTTACTCCGCTAGCTACGAATTGTATCTTGTTCTCATTTTCCAGTGTTGAGTAATATGCTGTGGTTAATGACTCTGATTTGGCATTAGATAATGACTAATCCTTTTCTTCTGCTTGTTACTTGATAGATATGTTTACGCGATGGCTTTTGCTGTGGAAGTGTACAACATTTAGAAGCCTGCCTGAAGGCTTGTCCAAAAAACATTAAGGTCTGGATTTTGGTGAAAATTTTAGAGGTTACTTATCACCTAGTGGTGCACATGTTCAAAACACAAAATAATGTTTATTATCCGCCATGTGGTACTGCAGATTTCAGCTTTAGCTTCTTGTTTCCTTTTACCATGAGTAAGTATATTTACATTCATTGGCATATAGAATTCTAAAGAGGAGAGCGAGGATACACGCTCCTGTTTCTCCTTACATATCCCGGATCACTGCATGGCTTCTTATTTCCTTCACGTTTGGTGCGAATAGAATTTTAGCTGCAAAGCAGCGTTCCGGTGTGTCGTGTTCGGCAGCAATTGTGTTTTTTGTGTCAAAGCCGCAGTTTACCTTTCCGTGTTGATTTGAAACAAATCGATGTGATGTGCATTATAGGTGGTCCGGGACTGACCCAGTTCAGTCGAGCACTTGATGAGGGTTTCGATACGTATATTCTTGCAACCTGTTGTTGTTTTATCATGTTTGGAAGCAGTTGTGGTGTTGTGGCTTGCCGGTTCGTCTATGGAACTATCATTATCGCGGGGAATTATTAAAATTGGTTAAAGTTTTGGAGTTTGTCTTCTTTGTTCTTTAAAATGCCTTGTGGTCATGCGTTCCTGAAATGTTCGGGTAATTACTCTGGTTTGACATTAGGCGGCGTTGTTTTACCATAATATCTTTTTCTGGTTGTTTGGTTGAGATGTTTACTCGACGACTCTAAGTGTAGAACTACGTACACATTTTTGTGTTTTGGTAGAAAACCAGAGATAGAGTAATTTGCTTTTCCCGGTATTTGCCTTCGTATATGCCAGTTTCGGTCTCATTTGTATACCAGATGGTTCCCCTAACTATGTTAGGATGACTATGTGGTTATAGGATCAACGCCAAACTTTGCTTTAACATTCGTAAAATGGCATAACATCCAATTTCTGGATAACCAAACATCGGTGGGTGGGCGGGGCAATACAGTTAAAACTACTTGTCCACAATATAAAAATTGAGAGCCCCACCCGCCCATCCAACTGTTTGTCATTAGAAAATCTTTCATCTTACTGACTAAAGCAATTTTTCAACTATCTAGAAATTGAATCTTAAGAAAGTATTAAAAGCAAAAATTTTAAAAGCATGAGAAAGATACAGAATATTGTGGAAATTTTGACAAGTAGACTGTAAAATGTCTGATATTGTACTACAAATTTTACAGGTTTAGGAAGAATTTTAAAAGAATCATAGAACTTATTCTCCAAACTGTTGACCAAAAAAAGCATTCGCGTCTACAAGACCTTAGGTCTTTAAAATCGTAACTAACCCAAGAAGACTTGAGAAACAACTTTAAATCCTCATTGAATTTTTTGAAGTGACTTATCCCGTTTTAGACAAAAATGTTCCTAACAAGATTTCATTTCTTGATTACTTTTTCTAATCAAAATTTTTCAAGATTGAAATATTTGAAAATAAAATATACTTGTTTACTCTAATTTCTGTGGTTCTTAAGAAAAGTCTCAGCTCGGACTACATAACTTCGATACGTACGTTAGCCATGCATGCACTATACCTACAACTGCTCCAATAAGGATCTACATTATTAGAAAAGCAACCGACCCGAGCCGTTCCCGGAAAAATGTTTATGATCCGATTCAAAGCCTACCCTACAGGAAAATACCTCCCTCTTCACCCGAGTTAATTAAAAGTTATAGTTACGTTACAGATAATTAAGCTTTGCACCGGCACAAACAACACAATCAATTAAAATATTATTAATACAATCCCCCACTTAGTTTATTATCGTCTATATGAAAACTATGATTTAATATTTAAAAAGGATTAATAAAAATTGATAGGATATTAATTATAAAAGATATAAGTAAAACATTCAATGAGTGGCACAACTAATATAATGTTAGGCTATAAACACACTCATTATTATGTAATAGATAAGACAACATCTGTAATCATGCAAGGTTAATCCAATGCATATTAAATACATATATCTATAAATATAATATCACTTTAAGAAAAATAACTATGTACCTTTATTTAGTCTTATCACACATCCATGGAAGGATTATTACCCTAACAATTATAAGACTAGTGAACATACTTAATATTATGAACAAAATATAAATGCCCGGCAGTACAAAGTTATAAATAAAATAACGAATATAAAATTATTAAAAAGAGAATACAAAATGTAAGCTGTTATAAAGTTGCTAATCATAAACAGCATCTAAGAATATAAGAAAAAAACACAATAATTTTAATAGTCTTTGGAGACATAGAACGAAACAGCCATGCTTATTAAATTAGAGCTATTTTTGACAAATTTTCATAATGCAAATTAAACTTAATTAAAAAAAAAATTACAATAATTTTCACATATTATGACAATGTTGTGCAATAGCAATACTATTGATGTATGTAGTTACGAATTGCATACACCTACTGCATCATTCGTTTAACACCCCCTATCCAATATAAATTCTATTTTTAGTTGTGCTTGTGTTTGGTTTTAATAAGCATGGCTGGATTTATACACACAATAAAAGCTATAAAACATAATATTAATATTAACTTATCACATAATGTAGGTGATTTAACTGGCCAGGCTGTTTAATTGTAGCATGTCAAGCAAGTATAGTTGTTCCCATTTCTGTAGCTGAAAAAAAAAAGAAGTATGATGTATTTATATGCAATCGACTCTGCTGGAATTACTAGAAAGAAATCATGAAAGGGGTTAAAAGCGGTAAACATATCACAAATCATTTGCCAAGTGGAAAAGAGATATTAGTTTGGAAAAATTAATTATTTGGTTTAAATAATAGCAATTTTATAAATAAATATAATACTTGTGTACCGGTTGTGCAAAAATTATTAAAAGTATGCGGCAATTACTGCGTTCCGACCAAGTATCCTATAACGGATCCGGGTATCGTATTAATCCAACAACAAAAACTAAATATATTAATTAATTAAATTACGACAAAACAAAAACATGATTTATTAAAATAGTTATATACAGATTTAAATTAAAAACAAACCCAAGCAAACTGAGCCGGGGTCAATAGACAAACTCCGATTCTACCCGAACTCAGTCAAATCTTAAGACCAAGTACACTTATAGACAGAGCCGTATCTAAAATCAAATTTCAAGAAGGTTTGATGACAAAAAAAAAAGGTTTTGACCTCAATTCCACAACATTTGTAATTTTAATTAGAATAAGTAATGAAATTAAACAATTCAATCGTAATATCTTCAAATCTCTACAATTCCTCATTACTAACCGAGAAAAGATAGTTCCTCCTTATAACCAATTAGTATTCGCACTTAACGATCCGAGTCCTGAGTTACAACAAAATCTTCACGATTGGTTAAACAATTTTCCGATTATTAGGGACATTAAAGTCGTATCTCATGAGAACTTCAAAAATTGCTTTGTGCAACTCTAGTTCAACCTACTCGATGGTAACCATGATCTGAAATGACCCACCCAAGTGTTGATCATCAAGAAAATAGATTCATCATCTCCTCTTCTAACATGAAGACTTCTAACGCTTGCAAAGAGAAGAAACTATTCAATGGTAATCATAAGCTGGAGTAACCCATCCACCCACCCAAGTGTTGGCCATTGAACAAAAATACTACTAACGCTTGCAAAGAGAAAAAATTTCCAATTCCTTCTTAACAAAATCTTAGGCGGCTGGTTGGGCACTCCAGTTCAAACTAATCGCTGATAATCATAAAATAGAGTGACCCACCCATCCGCCCATGTGTTAAGTCATCAAAAGATTGAAAATTACCTCCTCCTTCTTGAACAAAAAGACTTTTAACGCTTGCAAAGAGGAGAAACTTCCAATTTCTAAATATCAAACTATTAGGCAAGTGGGTGAGCACTCTAGTTTAAACTGCTCAATGATAATCGTGATCTGTAGTAACTCACCTAAGTATTGATCATCAAAAGATTGTAACATACAGACTTCTAACGCTTGTAAATAAGAAAAACTTCCAACTTAATTTTAACAAATTTTTGGGCAAGTGTTTGGGCACTTCAGTTCAAACTAGCCGTTGGTAATCATAAAATAAAGTGACTCATCCACCCGCCCAAGTGTTAGTCATAAAAAAATTGAATATCACCTCCTCCTTCTTGGACAAAAAGACTTTCAACGCTTGCAAAGAGAAATAAAATCTAATTTCTTGATAACAAACTCTTGGGCGAGTGGGTGAGCACTCTGGTGTAAACTGCTCAATAATAATTATGATTTGAAGTAACCCACCCAAATATTGATCTTCAAGAGATTGTATTCATCATCCCCTCCTCTAACAGAGACTTCTAACGTTTGTAAAAAGAAAAAACTTCCAATTTCTCGTTAACACATTCTTGAATGGGTGTTTGGCACTCCAGTTCAAAGTAATCGGTGATAATCATAACATAAAGTGGCCTACCCACTCGCCCAAGTGTTGGTCATTAAAAGATTAAATATCACTTCCTCCTTCTTTTAACGCTTGCAAAGAGAAAAATCTTTCAATTTCTTGATAAACTCTTGGACGAGTAGGTGAGCACTCCAATGTAAACTGCTCGATAGTAATCATGATCTGGAGTAACCCCGCCAGTATTGATCATCATCCTCTCCTCTAACATAAGACTTCTAACGCTTGTAAATAGGAAAAACCAGTTCAAACTAGTCACTTGTAATCATAATATAGAGTAACCCACCAAATTGTTGGTCATAAAAAGATTGGATATCACTTTTTCCTTCTTGAACAAAGAGACTTCTAATAGGAAAAACTTGCAATTTCTTGTTAACAAACTTTTGAGCAAATGAGTTGGCATTCCATTTCAAACTACTCAATAGTAATTATGATCTAATGTAATCCTATCAGCCGCCCAAGTGTTGGTTATTAAAATATTAGATATCACTTCCTCCTCCTCCTCTGACTAAAAGATTTCTCTTCTAATTCTTTAATAGCAACAACCACTCGAGCGGATAGTTATTCAAAAATTGTATATCACCTCCTCCTTCTTCAACAAAAAGATTTGTAACGCTTGCAAAAGGGAGCATAATTACAAGCAACTAGTTTAAACTGGAAATGTGAGCAATCAAAAAATCCTCTTTCTTAGAGAAAAAAGTTTTAACGCTTGCTAAAAGAAGAACGCTTGGGCGGGCGGGTAGGCACTCTAGTTGCTAGTTATCATGATCTGGAGTAACCCACTCACCCTCCCAATTGTTGTCATCAAAAGACTGAATATCATCTTCTCTTTCTTGGACAAAAAGACTTCTAACAATTGCAAAAAAAAAACTTCCAATTTCTTGTTAACAAACTCGTGGGTGGCCACTCCAGCTCATACTACTCGATGGTAATTATTATCTGGAGTGATACACCCACCCAAGTGTTGGTTATCAAAAGATTGGATATCATCGTCTCTTCTCTGACTTAAGGATTTCTAACATTTGTAGAGATAAAAAAACGTCCTATTTTTTTAACAAACACTAGGAATATTATTATTAGCTTTATAAAAACTTTTTAATAACAAACACTTAGGCGAGTGAATGTTTAATCCAGTTCAAACTAGTCGCTGGTAATCATAATCAGGAGTAGCCCACCCACCCGCCCAAGCGATAATCAACAAAAGATTGAATATCACCTGCTCCTTTTTGGACAAAGAAACTTTCAACGCTTGCAAATAGGAGATACTTCCAATGTCTTGTTAACAAACTCTTAAGCGGATTTCTAAAACTTGCAGAAAAGAAAAACTTCCAATTCTTCAATAAGAAACACTCGAGCAAATGGTTGAGTACTCCAGCTCACACTAGTCGCTTGTAAGCATGATTTGGAGTGACCCACCCACCATAGTGTTAGTCATCAAAAGATTGGATATCTTCTCCTTCTTTGACAAAGAGACTTCAAACTATTGGGTGAGTGGGTGGGTGGCCACTGACCTAAAGTGATTGGGTCACCCTAATGTTGATCATAAAAAGATTAAATTCATAATCCACTCATTTAACATAAGTCTTTTAACGCTTACAAAAAGAAGAAACTTTCAATTTCTTATTAACAAATTCTTGGGCGGGTGGTTGAGCACAATTCAAACTAGACGCTGCTAATCATAATCTGGAGTAACCCACCCATCCGCCCAAGTGTTGGTCAAAAAATTACATATCACCTTCTCTTTCTTGAACAGAGACTTCTAACGCTTGCAAAGAGGAAAAACTTCCAATTTCTTGATAAGAAACTCTTGAGCGAGTTGGTAGGCACTCTAGTTCAAACTACTCGATGGTAATCATAATCTGGAGTGACCCACCCACTCCTCACCCAAGTAGTGATCATCAAGAGATCAGATTCTTCATCCCCTCCTCTAACATAAAAAACTTTAACGCTTGCGAAAAGAATAACTTTCAATTTTTATTGACAAATACTTGGGTGGGTAGTTGGGCACTCCAGTTTAAACAAGTCGCTGGTGGTCATAACCTGGAGTGACTCACCCACCCGCCTAAATGTTGGTCGTCAAAAGATTAGATAACACTTTGCCTTCTTAGACAAAAAGTATTCTAAAGCTTGCATTGACGAGAAACATCTAATTTGATAAAATCATAATCTAGATTAGCCCACCCACCCAATAGTTGGGTCATCCCCTCTTCTAACATTGAAACTTCTAACGCTTGAAAAGAAGAGAAAGCTTCCAATTTCTTGTTAACAAACTCTTGGGCGGGTGAATGTGCTCTTCAGTTCAAATCCACCTATCCAACAGTTGTTGGTCATCAAAAATTGAATATCACTTCATCCTCCTCTGACTAAAGGATTTCTAACACTTATGGAGTGATCCACCTACCCGCCCAAGTGTTAGTCATCAACAAATTGTATATCGCCTCCTCCTTCTTTAACTTCTTAACGCTTGAGAAAAAAAAAATTAAATTTAAATAAAATTGTTTATTTGAAAATAATTGAGAAAATTGGATTTGAAACATCTATACTACGTATTTTTGTTAAATCCAAGAAATTTACATTCTAGAGATTACATTGATCAAGCATTCAAGCAAGTTTGGTACCATTTCGCTTGAATATGAAATCAAAAACCAATTGTTTACTAAAAACCAGCGCATGACGTCATGTGTGGGCATAGAACGTTGTTATCTTGGCTCCACAATGCGACAAGCAAAAAATAGCACTGTCAATTTTGAAGCTATTATCTTTTGACATTTGACAAGTAAAAACTACGTCATTATTAAAAATGAAACGATACACGCTTCAACAACGTATTCACATAATTAAAATTCACTACAAAAATGGTGAAAAATTTTCTGTCACAGTTCGCAAAACTAAAGCACTTTTTAGTCGTCGTAAAGCACCTTCTCGGCCGGCAATAGTAAACCTGGTAGAAAAATTTGAGCTGATGGGACAAGTTTGTGATGTGAAGAATCGAAACCGTGTGCATCGCTCAAGAACACATGAGAATATTGCTGATGTAGCCCGTAGTGTTGAAGAAAACCCAGGTTTGTCGATTCCTCGTCGATCTTTGAAATTAGACATTCCACAAACGACATTACACCGTATTTTGCATAAAGACTTAAGTCTTAAAGCTTTAAAGTTCAGTTAACTCAAGAACTCAAGCCGGTCGATCACCATAAACGTCGTATCTTCGCTGATTGGGTCCTTCAAATGCATCAAAATGATCCGAAATTTCATCAAAAAATCATCTTCAGTGATGAAGCCCCTTTTTCACCTCGGAGGCTACGTTAATAAGCAGAATTGTTGCATTTGGGGCTCAGAAAACCCAAGAATGATTGTTGAAAAGTCTTTGCATCCTCAACGTGTCACTGTTTGGTGCGGTTTTTGAGCTGGCGGTGTGATTGAACCCTACTTTTTCGAAAATGAAGCTGGAGCAACTGTTACGGTGAATAGATGGCACTACCGAGCTATGATTAATGATTTTTTATGGCCGGAATTGAAAGATATTGATGTGGACAACGTTTATTTTCAGCAAGGCGGCGCTACGTGCCACACAAGCAACAAAACAATCGCAATTTTGCAAAAAAAGTTTCCTGGCTGTGTTATTTCTCGAAGAGGTGATCACAATTGGCCACCAAGATCTTGTGATTTAACACCTTTAGACTTTTTCTTTGGGGCCACGTGAAAGATAAGGTCTATGTCAATGCTCCACAATCGATTCAAGACCTTAAAGATGGAATTCGTGAAGTTATCGAGGACATACATCCGCAAATGTGCAAATTGGTCATTGAAAATTTCATGAAAAGAATGTGGTACTGCAACCGTAACCGTGGCGGCCATTTGACTAATATCGTTTTCAAATGTTAATCGCATACCTTCCTCTTTACAATAAAATAAACATTTATTGATTTCTCTTAAAAAACCCGTTTTTTTTTTAATATCAAAATGAAACCTCTTATTGGAAAACCCTATATAAGTGTATAGAGTCAAAGCTAAATACCATAACATTGCTACTATCATGTGACAGCTTCGAGTTTCAAGATCTATGCTTTTCAAAAGCTGTATTACCATATTACGATATCAGTTACCACAGCCTCATTTTCAAAGTTGTATGATCTGACAAGTAAGATCCAAGCATTGACTGGGAATGCATTAGATAAACATTAATCTCTCAAAAATGTTCATTGTTGATTCGCAAAAAATGTTTTTACCCAAAATCCACTTCATGTTGTTTCAAAAACCAACTGATAAGTTGTAGACTATCAACCATAAGCTTTGTTACCAGAATTTAGCTTCCCTAGACATTCGCTCTTCAAGCGCCGTCTAATCAAAAAACGAGTCTCATTCATCAATACATTCGACAATATACTGAAAAGTCTGTTATCAACTCCAAATTTTAGTCTTACCGGCGCTGCCGATTCCAGGACGAAACGTTAAAGCCTCCGTAGTATCGCTGACGTCCTTTTAGAAAACAATCTCAGCTCAGCCTACACGCCATCATTCTTATGTAATCTAATAAAACGGCCCCGTTGCCGCTCAGCGTCCTAGTCACCACAACAGCTTCAGTTGTATGCGAGTAAAAATGGTCGAAACCGGCAACTCAAGAGGCACCTAAAAGCTCTACAAGCGCAAAGAGAATTTTTTCAAAAAAAAGTCAAAACAACTCAACCCATCAGCAACCAGTAATCGCCTAAAAGTTCACACGTCAAGTCCAAAAAAGGAAAAAGTTTCCAAAAAGCATGTACGTTCAATGTGAAGTCCTAAAACATAGAAACATACAAAGTAAAAAACCAGTAGTAAAGTAACATAACCAACAGCAAAACTCGCATACGTCGACAAATCGCCGCTAAGCCAATCCTTATCAAGAACTTTGACAGAAAGAAGTTGTTGGCAACCCCAACTTGTAAAAAGCACAACACAAGCTTAATGCACAACACCAAGAGTAGTAACAAGCCAAAAAACATTATTGCACTCTAGGACTATAATACTAGTTCCAAAACAACCGGGCCAAGCAAAAGTTCTTAGCAATCAATCAAAACGTAGTGGTATTAAAAAAAGAAAAAAAAAGTCACAAAAAACTTATTGGCCCAGAAAACGGTATTTAAAGCTCTACCGCCTAAGTGGAACAGATAAAGGTAGACGTAAGAGCAGCAAAGCCCATAAATATCTTGGCCATAAAATTTGAATAAATCGTGATAACCAAACTTGCAAAAACCAGCAAAAAATAAGTCTGAGTTAGACTGCATTTGGTAAACTACGCAATATATTCAAAAGAGAGTATGTCTAAAGCGGAAAGTTTACAAACAATGCGTCCTACTAGTAATAACTTACGAAGCAGAAACCCTAACTCTAACTAAAGGATCCGTTGAAAAAACTATAGAACGAGCTATGCTTGGTATATCCAACCAAATCACAAACGACATTATCCGACAAAGAACGTAAATATGTGACGAGAAGATCTCTACTCTCAAATAAGCCGTTGGAACAAACAACTCTTAGAGTAAAGATCCCGAAAAGATGAATCAAACAGAGGTAAGATAAGACAAATGACTTAAAAAGAGTGGCTGAGTGCAAGCTGCTCAGAGTAGAAAATTTTAGAAAAGGCCTATATTCAAAAGTGGATGCAAGCGGTTGGGTGATGATGAGATCAGAAACACTTTAAAAATCCAAAATATCGTATTTCAAGATTTCCACCATTTGCATGTCGTTTCGAAGGCGGAAAAAGATAGTCACAATAATCGACAATGATGTGTTCCCAAAATCTTCAGCCGGCAAACAAAAACGTATTATATCTGTTCGCAGTCAATATAGAAATCACTAAAACTTATATCGCAAGCTTTCAACAAAAATGTATTTATTTTTATTGTGCCGGTGTTGTCACTGCTTAATGAAGACAGGCTCGCTGATCATCCCACCTGTCTTGCGACTGCCTTTGATTTGGCAACGTCTTTGTCAATACAAAAACGGGCTACAAAGACTGGAAAAACAACGGACAATGAAGACAACAACAGTCTCAGAACCAGCAGAATCAATACATGCAAAAACAGCGTAAAATCGTGATGATTGTTCCGGGATTGTCTCTGTTGTCGTCGCTGGGTGCTAAGTAGTAAAACCGGGACAATGTCCAACAACCCAAACAACACCTATGACTATGACAATACCTCACTTCCAGATACCTCCTTTCCAAAAACCAATCACGGAAACGCAAACAACTAAAAAGCATGTCCAACAACATTCAGAACACTCAAAATCACATTAAGTGTATCAAAACATCATCTCAAAATCGCGCATGTTTCAGAATAAAGCAAAAATACCAGTGCAGATAAAAACTTTGCATAAAAAAATGATTAAGCAAGCACAACAGTCATATCTAAAAGCGTACCAATCCAATCCTTAACAGAAGCACAGTCTGTCCTTTGTATCAAAAAGCACAACATCGAAATAAAAGTACATACCTAGAGCATATACAGGTCACAGCCTCAATATAAAAAATACCAGAAGAGAAGTGAAGAGCACTTAAGGTTTCCGTCAGAGTTGCTCCAAAGCGACCTTCAAAGCAAGCCCAAATGTAATCCCCAACCTGTAACAAGTCGGGAGATAAAAAAAACGTTGTTTATTATTTCTCAGAGTTTGAATTCACAATAACTGTAGTAGACTTCCGGAAACAATTCTAGCAACAAACTTATAGTCCGGCCACTTTAGTTCAATAAGCAACTTAATATCACCCCCTCTCAGAGTAGATAAATAACATGTGCCAAGAACCATTCGTAAAAAAATTTCAATATTTATGTTGCTTCTGAAAAAGTAATAACAACGCAACCATTTTATAACATAATCATACTTAAAACAATAAAGCTAATGATACTAAATTTTATTTCTATGTATCGATTCAAGGTTAATTACAAACATTGTTTACTCGCGCTGCATCGTTTCTTTGTTTACAAATAAGTTTTGTAAGCAATTTTATACTAACTAACTATTATGAACGCTGTTCAGAACGGGTAACAATATCTTCAGATAATGAACTAACTACATGTTTTAATAAGATCTTTGTAACATTGATTTGAAAATCAGCCATTTCGACGCAGAATAATTGAGGGTCACAGAATATGTAGGTGAATGCAGTTTCGTAATTACTAATTTCCAATAATTAACCCCCTATTGTTAATTAAAGGCTACCGCTCCCACGCAAATATTATTGTAAACAGGACTGGTTTTGAAGCGTTACAGACTTTATTGTATTTTGCACATTTTAGTGAGTAAGGTTTCTACATACGTTTGCAGGTAGCAGGTCCGAGTTAATTTAATTTACCAATAAACATGCGAGTGAGTTTCATATTCTAATTATATTTTTGTTGTATATTCGTATTAATTGCAAGTCAAACATAATATATTTTAGTTTTAAAATGAAATAAATAATTGATAAACCGGTCAAAATCTGAATTTATAAACAAACCACATGCAGGTCGCTGATTGAATAGATCTAAAGTGTAGTCGGAAAGACATTATTTACAGACCGTCTATATTTTACAAATCGGTATTTAATTGATAACCTGCTCCGTCTGGAAATAAGATCCAGTCGCACACCGGCAGCTCATAACTGAGCGGATGAAAAAAATAGGGTGCAATTGAGGTATCGGACCTCTTAATTACACACATGCGCTGTACTGGGTTTAGAGTAATTATCACCCTTAAAATGGTATTTTCCAATATTCGTTGATGAAATCGAGTTTACGGGACAGCTTTTGAGTCCTTTGCTAATCCATACGTGAAAAAACTCGTTACATCTGAAACACTTGACCCTTGTTCTCAAACACCTGTCCGGCTTTAAATACGTAAATAGATTTTATGACGGTAAGTTTGTGGAACATTTTCAGCCTCCCCTCATTCAGCTCATATGTACAGACTGCATACGGTTTTCTAGAGGCTTAGGCAATGCCGACTCACCATTATTCATACAATGCAATGTGAAAATAGATGCCGTTTTGTATTAAATCAATAATTTAACAATAAGCCATACGTTACATCTCTAACAAAATAATATACGGGAAAGGTCGTTCATTAGTTTTAGAGAAAGATCTTTTAAGTGTTGTGTAATTATGCAATTATGAAACCCAAAGTAGTATTCAAAGATAAAAATATTGTATATTTATATAATATTTTCACCCTTAAATACCGAGATGTTAAATAGCTTCCAGGTATATAATATAAATAAAATTGTCTCCCCGAAGCGATCAGTAATGAAATAATTCGCTGAGATAAGTTAAGCCCATGTCGTAAAGACACTATATCTACCTAAGTAAATACCGGCTCATGTCTTCCCGCAAGAGGGTTATCATACTCTTTTCCGTAAAAAGTAAATTTAGAATCCAAAAATGCTCACTCAGTTTTGTCATCCCCGTTTATAGACATTCAAGCCTCTACCCTTCTCAAGTCAGATATTGATTTTAATTTAATTTTGTTTATATTGATAAACAAAATTAAATTAAAATTTGTACACTATACGGAGACTCTCGATTTATACAGTGTGTCCCAACCGTAACCGATTCCATGACACTTTAGAACAACGGATTACGGTTCAAATCAGTAATGCCAGTGCCTAAAGCTCTGCAGAAATTTTATAGTCACCTCCTAAGTTCAATTGAACATTTTTCTTACTTATTTGTTAGACGCATTATGAAAACTAGTAGTTTTACAGTCGTACGTGCAAGAATACAAGCTGTTCATTGTCCATAATGTACCTCGCCAAAAGCTTTCTGCAAACCCATTCTGTAGCTGCACTCAGGGTAGAGTTCGGCCTCTCTTTAAAACGGTGAGATGGTTCAGTTATAGAGCGTTAGCTTAGCACGCCAACAGTCCAGGGTTCGATCTCCAAAATATGACTAAATAATAACTTGCTCTTTCTCCACTGGGATAATTCGCAAGTCACCTAATAAGCACTTGGTCCTATCAACCCCATTTAAACAAGATTCTGAGGCAATCTACAATAGCTGTAGAACACTAAAATTTTGATCTTAAGTTAACCTTACTTACCCTCGCTCGAGAATCGGTGTGATAAGCAAGGGTACCTACTAGGATCAAAGCTCCTGTATTCCAAATTAGAGCTGAGCAATAAGTCATTGGCTGCGTTCAGAACGACTCATCACTATCAATCATGCAAACTGAACGCCGCCGCTGAGTCATCGTTTGCTGGCAGCGCTTGTTAGTTTACTCATCATATATTTAGATACGCTTCTTTGCTGACAAATCAACTCATTAGACCAGACGTTTAATCAACAAATATATTAAAAACAAAAATTATCGCTTATCTCCGATTGATGACTCAGCGCTTACAAGTGATGAGTCGTTCTGAACGCATCCATTGTGTCCGCACACTTATTGTTCTTCAATGCAAAAGTCGTAAGCTTACATTTTATGTTTCCGCCGTAACAGTTTTTAAAAATCATTTAAAAATTGTTAACACCTAAGCGTTGTTGCCAGCATTATGGGCAGAGAAGAAGCTAATGCGCCTGCAATGGCGTGAAAAAAAGCTGATGATGATGATGAAGGCGAGCCTAAATCATACCTAACTGCTAAGCCAAGCTTTTCACAACCACCTACCAATGAGTCAACAACAACAATCAATAGATAGCAAACTTACAATTCATTTTAAGATCGACTGCCACCAAAATCATAGCTAAGAATAGAATTTAGCCATTCGATAACCTCGCCAATCAGTTTTTCACTAACAACCGTACCTAAAAGACCACTGCTCGCAAAAGTCAAATGAGCTAAAGACAGTCAATGTAAAAGCCTACAATGCAAATTTAAAAGTTACAAAACGTCCCTGCCATTAAAGCTCTGCACAAAGATCAACAACACTCACAAACAAAAAAGATACCAAAAACATTAGTACTGTACCTATAGGGCTAGATAACCATTTCTTTTTTGATATAGTTGGTAGAGAATATTTTTACAGCAACATCCTCCATTTATATGGTTGCGTATGCGGCCTGTGGTATAATAACAGAACTGGAGCTTGCCAGCAGTTTGCAATCAGTCTACTACAAAAAGCCTTAAAGTCTTCATCACATTGCAGTCGATAAGAAGCCACATACATCGCCCATTCGACTAACGACAGACTTCGACTCCAAAAACCAGATCCACAGCAACTCAATAACTCCAAGACCACTCTCAAACAGTAAATGAGGAAAAAGAAAGAGGAGTTTGAAGCTTCAAGATTTAGATAAACCAAAATAGAATAAAAACACAGAAAGAAAGAGCGCAAAGCTAAATAAATTATAAGTAAAACATTTACTGAAACATTAGTACCAACCAAAATTGCAGATAAAAAAAAAGAAGAAAAGAATTGCTCAAAGAAAGCAAACTGACAAAATTCACTAAGCAACTTCCAAACGGTAGATACGCCATCTCGAGACTGATAGCCAATGCAACTTTCGAAATGGTCAGAGTATATCTGGTAACTAGGCGACTCAAAGAACTAACCCCAAATGGAGATTCAAGAATCTCACTAGAAGTAAAACTGGCAAATCTAGGACTACCAAAGAGGATATACCTAATGGTACTGCACAAAAAATTTATGAAAGAGAGAGGTTACAACGAGGAAGAAGTTAATAAAGATATAGAGAAACTAAATATATACCTAAAGACAAGGCAATAACTAGGCTGAATAACACAAGAATTGGAGAAAGATGAAGATAGAGACATATGGGCCAAGGACAGCATGTGTTGCCGCAGCAGACTCGCACAGTCCGACACCAGCTCACCTCAAACTAGTACCACATTAGAGACAAATTAACAGAACTAACGCAAAGATAAAAACCAAAAGATATTGCGCGAGTTATTCTAGAAGCCACTTGCACACATCACTACGTCCTAAAAAAAAGTAGATTCAAGACTTTGTTACAAGCCTCATTCTTAGAGACCGACTAATTGTAACTCTTCAACCAGCAATGCCCAAGGTAAAAGCAACTTCATTAAACACGTCGTGCAAGCCTAACTCATGTCCTAGAAACAAACAACACTGTCCACTTCAAAATGCTTACAAAAATAGCTGTCAGGAAAATCTGAGTAAGCAGAAATGCTTCGTCTCTGGTTAGGTCCTAGAGCAAATATTAAATAAAAATCAAGATTACTTTAAGAAATATTAAGACCAACCTACATTTTTCTTAAAGCATTTACAGCTAATAACCATAGAAAAATATCTGTAAAGAACACAACCTGAATTTCTAATAACTCAACCAAAATAAAAATTTGGCGTAGCCCGGATCGCATAAAAAGAAGCAAAACTAAAGCATTCAAACCAAATTTTTCTAGTACTATGCTACGTCTGCAAAATTTGAAGACAACAAAACTGTCAAAATTAAGCTAATAGGCACGTCATGGCAAACCAACTAACAAAATCTTAATCTCAAATGTTTTGGTAGGAGACCTTGTCTCATCTGAGAACATTTTGTAAAAGACAGCTTGCGTGATAAGGTTCATGCTATCTACATCCTGGAGGATGCAATCTTGGACATTAAATACTATAAATGAAACATACAGATCAACCTAATCCAATGCTAAGCCATCACTCAAACTACTAGCACAACCGGCGGTCCTCAAAACCAGGAACAAAATCCTCCTAATCTAATTCTACTATTAAATATATCACCTTCAAATAAAAGGTAATCCACCCAACAAACATGCAATGAAAGATATTAAACACTATAACCAACATCATTCAAATGATGCAATTCGAAGATAAACATAAAAAACCGCACTTCTAGCAACCACCGACACCGTACTCAGTATCATCGCAGAAAGTCGACGCCACAATGTTTTGTAAGCATAATGCCGTCAGCCACAAGAGTGGCTCATGCTTATCGTACTATCAGTATAGACGTTTTTAAGATGCCGGTATCAACTTCACGATGTTGAAGAACAATGCCTTCAAAATAAGAGATACGTGTCTAAAATGCAAAGAGTAACCACTTCAAAGTGGCAAGAGATCTAAAGCAAAGGTGTCCGTAAACAAAGCATCGGCCACAATTGTTTCAGATCACACGTGTTTGAAAGCAAATGGATACACAGTACCAGTAGTGCAAAAAAAGTACAATGCTTTAACAAAAAAAAAGTTACACCAAACCAAATAATGCTACTTATATTGAAGTTGGTACAAAGTTGGAAAACTGTAGCAAAATTATAACTTTATTTTAGTGTTTTCTTTTAAAAATTCAAGGTAAAAAAATTATTTAAGCAACAGCAACCATTCCAGTACAAATGCTCACAAAATCGACAAGTATACAATGTTGTTAGGAAGCATGCGGAGTCTGATTCAACTACTAGAAAAGTCTGATCGTAACACCTCATCAAAACCCACTTAGCTTCAATAAAAAACTAACTTTTCTATTGCTAGAAAAGCCAAAAATATTGTTCAAATTGGCATTATGCAGATTAGCAATAAAACGCATTTCCATCTTTTCGGGACAGTAAACAAGCAAAATTTTCGATACTGAGCTGATAATAGCCCACGAGAACTCCACCGACAACCTCTTCAGAGCCCATTTGGTGTGATTTCTCCTCTATAAACTTCGTAAAGCCTCATTTTTTAAGACGATGACTTCCAACCAATGTTTTAACAATTTTTTTACGCCCAAAATAAAAAAAATACGACACAGATGCCTTCTGGTTTCAACAGGATGAAGCCACAGCTCATACGGCCCGTCGTTCTAGCGCCATTTTACAAGAAATATTCCTGGTCAACTGATCTCCTTACGAAAAGCCGTTCAGTAGCCCCCCTCGCTCCCCTAATCTGATCACTGCATTTTTTTGTTATAGAAAGCAGAGATTTTTAAACATCGTCAAAAACCCTACAAAAACTCAAGAATACTTTTGCAACTTTTGACAAACCACCACTGATTTATTTGAAAACATATAAAAAAAAGCGTGGCGCAGTAGTCTAGGCATCCGACTGCTGCACCAAAGATCTTGGGTTCTAAACTCACAACGGAAACTATTTAACGTTTATACGCTCTCCCACTCCCCAACCCGCCATAGCGTGAGGTTCGATGACTAAGATCCTTCTCTGGTCCGGAGTAGATTAATAATGTCTTCAGTGGTTCGGAATCCACATAAAACTGTAGGTCCACCTGTAATGTAAGTGGCCTGCATTACGGGCAAAGAAGAGTGACGTAAAAAAGGGCTGATATCCAAAATAATTTAAAAAATAAGGATAGATCTTTCATTTGAGACTAAATGCAGTCTCGTGTGTGTCCGGGCTAACCACTCACGTACTATCAAAGAGTACCTACAATTAATTTAAAAAAACTTGGTTAATTTTTTTACAGTTTACGTTGGCCAATTTGTTCCAGATTCCACATCCCTCCCAAAAATCACCTACCTCCTATTTTTGTCTCTAGCTACGGCACTGACTAAAGTTATGCAAATATACGGGTTTTCGTGAAGCCGCCTCAAATAAAAATTTAAAAAAATCGGCTGTTAGTCTTAATTTATAGATAAATAGCAAGAGCATTCAAAAATCCTTATGTTCCCCGAAACGTTCCATACGGAAAGTACAAATTGATAATAATCTAACAAACCCGGTTTACCCAATGATAAATACAAATAAATACAAACAACTAATAAACTAAAAAAATACAATTTTGTGTGAAATCAGCGCGCGCCAGGGTATTCAAAAAATCTCTAAAATAAATCATTTTGTTCTCATTAGAATGCCGGTATATAAAATAAATAGTCTTAAAACTTGCTTAAAACACAAACAGGAGACATATTATCGGAACCCGGAATCGTTCTCAGAGGTCAATTTTATATCAAAAAAATTGTTTTTCTTCTAGAAATCCTTAAATTTCGTAAAACTGAACTTTCTTTCGATCGACAAAGAATAACCCTTGGAAGCACGGATGCCGCTTTGGCAGGTAACCTGCCGGAGTACATGGCATGCAACAGGTGCAACGTAGACATATGTTAGTTTCAAATCACGCTGGGTTCGGTAACTTGCTGCAGAAGCAATCGTATTCCTCCCGCTTACCAAATAGTGCCGTTTTCCGTTCAAAACCCAAAAAAATGCATTTTTTGTTTGTTTTCTTAAAACTTTCTAGTTATTTTGCATTTCTAAATGTTAATTTATTTTTCAAGAATATCGGCGTAAGACCCTTCAGAATAGAAATCAGAATCCAATTTTACGTCAGAAAATGCATTTTTTTTTTAATTTGAAAAAAATTAAAATTTCAAGTTTCGTAAAGCGGAACTCTCCTTCAATCGCCGAAGACAAACCCATCCGCTTTAACAGGCAGCCTTCCGGAGTCTGTGGCTTGCCACAGAAGTAATCGCGTATATCTCGGGATTATAAAAATTCACCAATAAAAACACAATTTTCGGTTTTTTCTAAAAATCGAACAAGAAATGTGGAGAATATCAAAACGGCGATTCCAAAATCGTAATCAGAAAACCGAATAATTACGCCAGAAACCAACAAAATTAATTTAAAAAGACCCCCAATGCCTGGTAAAACCAGAACCAAAGCCACCAAAGAAAAAGGTCTTGAAAAAAGTTTCCTAAAACACTCAAACGTAACTAAAGTTGTCATAACCGACATACCCTTGCAGAAAAACCAGCAAACGCTAGGCTCAATAAATTAAAGCGCTGCCAAAAAACCTGCCGGCAAAGTTCAACGCAACTTCAAGAGTTAGAGTCCTGATAATAATACAAGCAGTAAACTACACCCAAGCCAGTTAGCAAAGTTAACTGACAGCAAAGTAGAGAAAATGTACCCAAACACAAGCTTACACCACTGTTGACAACTAGCAACCGCCCTTTAGAAGAAGAAGAAAAAAGTCTGAGAAAGAGCCCAAAAAAATTGTCTTCTGTGAGAACATGCCGATGAAGATCTGGAGTAATTTAGGGAGTTACGGTAAACCTCCGCAAGTCAGTAAGAAACACTTTCGCAACTAAACAAACGGATCGTAGTAAGATTACTCCCAAGCCAATTAGGAAATAATTAACTGTCAGTGTAGTAGAGAATATACCTTTAATCAACTTTGAACAACTCCTTAAAACCTAATCAAACACCACTGTTGACAATTATTAACAGCTTGGAAGATTCTTCTTATTAGCCTTCAGTTATTTCATTGTTGGATATAAGCCTCTTCCATTTCTTTTCATGTTTATCTGTCTTTGCATTTTCTTCACACTATGATCATGATGTCATCAATCCAACTAATTTGAGGTCTTTTCAAGCTCCTTTTAGTTTCTCGGGGTCTCAAAAAAGTTATTCTGTGTCACCACCATTATTTTCTTTGTCGTGCCACATGTCCCGCCCATCTCCACATAAAGCTTGCAGTGTGCTGCATGATGTTTGATATCGCTATTGCGCATTTTGTCTCCTAGAGTAATTTGCGCGTTCCATAGCTCTTTGGGTGACCTCAGTTGTTCAAATAATTTTTGTTCATGAAAAATTAGAAAACAGACAAAAGCACCTCTAAAAAGTTCTGCAAACTGTCAAAGAAAGCGTTTTTTTGTAGAAAGTAAACAATAAATAGGAAAATCAATCAAAATCTCAAACTTGTCCATCTTGGCTAGAGCCACCAATCCCAGCAGCAGAAGAATTGAAACCATAAAAGAAGGTCTAATATTCCGGTTTCCCAAGACAATCAGGCGTAACGTAACTAATCATAACTGACTTGCAGACATCAGGCCCAACAAAAACAAAGCGCTGTCAAGTTGCCTCTACTTTGGCAAGGAATCTAGCATCATTGGTTTGTAAAAAATTCAACCCCAAAGCAGACGCTTACAGCAGAATCACGGCCATTATTATTTTTAGAAAACCTTAGTACTTGATCGCACCAAACGGCATCCACAAAGTCAGATTCCATTGAACCTGGCAAAAAGATCTGAACCACCAAACAAACCTACACCGGATCAAAAAGAACAAAAGCAGAACTCTTTTGGAGGGAACAAAAACGCCACTAAGCCACTATTTTGGCAGGAACACTTTGCAGAAACCTGGCTTCATTTGTTTGTAAAAAAACTCCACCCCAAAGCAGACGCTTGCCACAGCACCACAGGCATTAGAAAATCTTAATGCATGATCGCACCAAATGGCATCCACAAAGTCACACTTAACAATTAAAAAAGAAAGAATTTTCCATTAAACCTGGTAAACAGATCTGCATCACCAAACAAACCAACGCCGGGTCCAAAAAGATCAATAAGCAAAAACCCTTTGCCACAAAAAAGCAAAATTGGCCTACGGACTTTCATTATGGCAGGGCATCAGCTGGAGCGTTACCGTTGCCAAAACTTGCCGTTAAAGTAATTACGTCCGCTCAGCGAATAGTCCCCTTTTGCCGTTTTCTTAAAACCGACAAATAAATATGAAGAATATCGACCTTCGGAATCGTAATCAAGGATTTTCAATTATACGGTTTATTCTTATAGAGCAATTAATAGTTCTACACAAACATGCGGGACCTACAGTTTAACGTGGAACCCAACCACACTATCAGAAGCCCGGGCTTACTAAGCAGATACTTCGCTGGTTTAGAATTGCCTTGCAAAAGAGATGACCTTATCAAAATATATTCGACAAATTACATTACTTCCTAACCGGGTCGGCCATTGCGGTTTTATCATAGCCAAGGAACTTTAAAAACGAGTGTTACTTCAAAGTTAAAACACCTTCTCTCAAGACTAGTCATGTTTAAAATAGATAGCAGTTCCGTCTAGCTGTCAACGATGTTGCACATTATGCTAAGAATCAAACAATTATTTTTCTCAATCCAGCGTCAGGCGACAAAACAAGTTGCAGATTTCGAAATCGTATAAGTCCTAATATCTCGCCGTTTGAAAGATTTCGCCAATCAGATCGCAAAAAAAGTTGTCAAAAAAGTCCGATCAGGGTGTAGTAAGCTAGTTACCCATTTTTCCAAAAAACCAGAATTTTTTTTGCCAAAAAAGTATGTTTTGCGATACCCAAATAAACCGAATAAAGCGTACCAAAGCTTGCATTATTTCAAAAGACCCTTTCCGCCCGCAACATCAAATCTAGAGTATCTAGTGATGCAAAAAATTCAAAGTGCTAAATTCGCCACTGCCACGCCAAACCACCACCCTTCTGTACATTTTTCACTTTACTGTAAAAACGTACGCAAAATCTTTATACAGATTAACGCTTTTCAGAGAGTGAGTGTGTAATTGTCCACAAATCTCGTCATGACTCAGAAAGACATTTTTTATATGATTGTGCAGACTTTGGAAGAGGTTTGAGCGCACATAGGAAATAATTTTAAAATCATTTATACTACTTCCTTGGACAAACTGCTGAAACGTCACGAGTAATGAAAGAAAGCTCATGCAAACATACATAAATTATAAAAATACAAACACGAGTGTGCTCAATATAAATTCGAATAAAAAGAAAAGTAAGAATAAATTCTAGTAAATCTGTTCCAGCAGAGCCCAAACAAAAAAATAAATCCTCTTCACCTTTAAATTTCTCATGTTACCACAACAGTTAAATCAGACAGAGTAAAATAACATCAATATATTTATCTATAATTCTTTCTTTGTCATTGGCTATTTATAGTTAATCTTTAGACGTGTACCACAATAGCATAAAATTTCCACACATAATAATAATATAAAATGTAAGACCAAGGTTGTCTTATCAAATCACAGTATTATCATGTCTGCATTATGCTGTAATGCATGTCCGCAATAAATTATATAATATTTGTTGCACTTTATCAATTTATGCGTAAAACGATATTACAAAGTGATTAAAAAAAAAAGAAATTAGCGTTTTTATACTCTTATCAATCTCACCAACCTCGTTCTAGGAGGCTGAAAGTGCTTCCTAGTATGAATGGTGAAATGAGGCGAGATGATTATTGTTTGTCGCTGAAACCATGAATAAGCTTTGAACAATATTTGATTGATTTAATAAAAACAAATACAAATATTTCAATTCAGTTCTTATTTTGTTTTACATATTGGCTTTAATAATAACATTACAGACTGCTTGTTTACAAATACATAGTTGTACATGTAAACAAATTTGACAGATTCAATTTAAAACTTGAATTGATTTTGTAGTGCATTGCAAGCACGAACTATGTGACCATATTATCGTTTAAATTATAAATCGCATGGGTCGTAGTTTATCAATTGTTGATTCATGGGTCCCTATCATAATATGCGTCGCAGAAATTTGCAATGATAGACATAAACAGAAAATGAATCAATCAATTACTAATTAGTTTTATCGCATTTATTTTTTTACTTCTAAAAATGAATTCGCAGAAATAATTATTCTGAAAATAACAATGAATCACATCGCAATAGTAAACAGTATTAGTAATCTGTATTAACATATTTGCCTATTTATTATTTTTAATAGTAAAACCATGAATCTCGGCGTTTTTTAACAAAACCACCCAAATCGTTCTGCCAGACGCAATTTCAGATCATATCTTTTATTAAATTATTTCAAAAAAATAAATTAATTAATATAAATACCTTCTTACAAACCAAACATTTTAAAACAAATCTGTGATTTCTTTAAGACAAAGTAACACCTTGGCTTGAATCACAAAACTCGCCACCTGTCAAGCATCTCAAACTATAGAAACGAAGCAAAGGTTGAAGTACAATAACACACCCTCCAGCTCTCGTAAAAGTTAAAAAAATTCTTTGGCAATTTCATCAAATCAATACCTAATTTGAGATTGGCAATTTTATTTCGGTTTAAAGAATCCTACAATTTTACATAATAAAAACCACAACAACGGCGATTAGCCTACATATTAAATTCCACACCTAATCACTGTAATAGGAAGAATTAATGGTAAAGGAAACTCTTGGTGATAATTACATTCTTTACCGTATAATGTATATTAGATAACTGATTAATATTTAATGTTTACAATTGTATAATGTATATCTATCGACTGAATCGAAAGTCTGTACTATCTCTGACTAATCACTCTCAAATTCAACACTGGTGGAATGTGCTGAATGTGAATATCAAGTAATATTTATTTAATACATTTTCACTACATCACCAAATTTTAAAAACGTTTGAACCAAAAATTGAAGATATTTTTATATAATTTTGGCCGACAAAAAAATCTGTCTACGCACCTGGCAATAACATAAATCTTCTTAATTATTTTATATGCAACCAATTAAATTGTTTTGGTAAATTTTATGCTACATACTTTCTTAAACCTTTTATCTGTACATTCCTAATTAATTTTTAAATTTGCATAACTTCAATATACGTTCCGCCAACTGACGCTAGAGAAGCTGCGCAAAACAGGCCAAAAAATAAAAACCAAGAAGTCCTTAGTACCGGATAGCATACCAGCAGAGGTAGTAAAGATAGCCGCTGAAGAAATACCAGAAACCATAAGTCCTCAACGCAAAATAGAAGAATTCCCAATAGCAAACCTCATACTCCTAAAGCCAGACAAACCTGAAGAAGACCCGAAATCCTTTGGAAAGTTGTACGAACATTCAGAAAAACGGACTGACCTCCAAATGCAAGTACAAGTTGTCCAAAGTTTAAAACCAATTGGATTGTAAGCAACAAAATTCTTAGTGAGTTATTACCTGATACTAATCCGAATGTAGAAACTAATAGCATAAGATAGAATAACGTGGAAAATATTAGAAGAAGTCTATATCCAAGAGTGCATGACTTAAGGCTGAAGAAAAAAGCAAAGACTAATCCAAAACTACCCAAACCCCACAATTTCCGGTTAGCAAATGAAGAGTTTTAGCCGGCAAGAAACTGGCACTACACAAAGTAAAAAGAGCTTTCCCAGGTGTCCCATAATAGATTACCCTCATTAAAAAATAAATAAATAAATAAAATAACAGAAATTTGAAGTAGTTTCGTTGGATGCAATTATTATTTTTTCCATTTTTTCGTACTTTACACTTTCTAGGTACTTTGGTAGTGCATCCGTTATGATATTAAATATTTTTCTCTGCATGTTCCCATTTTTCCGCATTTTCAATTCATCTTCTTCTTCGGGCACTCTTGTAATGTTTTACATTCATTTCTTTCTCTCACTCTATCATCATACCTCATTGCACGCTTTCCTGTTTCTACTCTTCTTATTTTATTTGAATAGCCTCTAATTTTTTTTGCTCTTTTCATCCCCAAATTTCCGCTCCGTACAATAACATGCTTCTTTCTTTAATTTCTTTTCCATCCTTTTTCCAGTTTACTACTTTACGTCTTCCTCCCCCCTTTCTAAAAATCATAATTTTTGTTTTACTTTACTTCAAACACTTTTTTTCTTAAATATTTATCTCCTTAGGTTTACCAATATTGACCCACCTACAGAAAATTGAACAAACCGTTCCAATGAAAAATGTAAAAGCCGCCCTCGACCAACCAGTACATCTTTGTCGACCACAAACAGATCTCAAATTAGTACTTCAG
This sequence comes from Tachinus rufipes, assembly GCA_963932245.1. Taxonomy (NCBI): domain Eukaryota; kingdom Metazoa; phylum Arthropoda; class Insecta; order Coleoptera; family Staphylinidae; genus Tachinus; species Tachinus rufipes. The sequence continues at coordinate 16,046,641 of OZ010750.1, forward strand.
ACAGATACCAGCTACTTGAGATTAGAAGTGATCTACTAAGAAAACATAGAAGACAAAAAAAATAGTCGCTTGAGCAGCCAACCATAAGAATGACCTTAGTTTAGCTGAACATCACATCTGACTCCAAGTCAATGTTTACTGTTAATCAAATTTATTTTGTACATAAAACACGTTCGAAGAGACATCAACTTGCCCGCACTCTCTCCAAAAAACAAGCAAAAAAAAACATACATATACAACTAAATGGCTCTACCCCAACGCAAATTAAAAAAATACCAACCACCTAAATCCATCCAATTAAATAACTGTCCGCAGACCTTCCAACAGTTTTGAACAACTTGGACAAAATGATGTCTAAAGATTTATTAAAAACTGCATTATCTGCGCCACAACTAAAAAAAACTCAAAAGAAGGTCCACCTCCATACCTTTTACGACGTTGCCCAGTGTGCAGTTGGTAGACCAAAGATGTCCCAATATCAGCCGCCACAAGAAAGAGTCGTCCTCTTTTTACCGCCACAGGTACTTTCGCAATGAACCGCAAATTTGCAGTCAGCAAATCCATTTTTAATGCGTAAGACTCCAAAAAATGTTACTAACTAATTTCTTTTGGTTAGTTCAACACTCTAATAAAATCACATAAAATTCCACATCCACATCGACACAGCATCTACCAGAATCATAAACTAAGTTAAGAAGATCGGAAGAAGAGACGAGAAAAACTCTTAAAACAAAAAGGTTATGTGTACTTCACAATAGACGTTAAAAACGCCTTCAAGTCGGTGCTAGACCCGCACCTGTAAAATAGTCCTAAAGCTGTAGACAAAGTGGAAGAGACAAGTCACTCGTACGCTAATGACATGGCGATTATAGTGGTAAAAAAAAACAAGAAGCTGCCGATGAATATAGTTAACAAAATATTAAAAGCAGTAAGCAAGTGAAAATCGCAAAAAAACCGAAAGCCGTTATGATCTCTTGGAGAAAGAAATAAAGCATATCGTCTTCGTTAAGGAGATTGAAAAAAAAAGAGATAATCAAAATAAGAAGATTATGTATACGCTTTCACATTAATAGTCTTGACTAAATCGTCAAGAAAGTTGAAAAATTAGTGTTAATTGATCGCCGAGTAAAAGTTTCAGTTTTTGATAAAAAATAAGAATATCAAAAACAAATGTTTTTAAAATTTTACATAACCAGCGGTATTCTTCAGTGTCATCATCATCATCTTCAGCTAGAGCCACGGGCACACCGCATCGGTGGTCTGCCCTAACAAATCCACTCTAAAGTGCACTTTGAGTTCAGGTACCCATTTCGCAAATTTTAAGGAATGCAAAGCCTACCGACGATGGCCGCTCAGAAAAACACCATCAACACCAGCTCGGCAGCCAAGCCCGCGCCGCTCCTGTCCACATCTTCTTCGTCAAAGCCTGCAGCAACAAACACTGCAAACAAGTCTTTCACAATGGCTGTTGCTTCTCCTGTTTTGTTGCTACTCAAATGAGAAAACTGCAACCATTGTTTCGCGTCTGCTTCTGGACAGCATTACAGAAAAAAAAATAGGTGAAGTGGAAGAGTTCTTCTTTAATCAGAACCTCAACATGCTGCTGGTGTCAGAGTCGATCCACAAGCACTGAGAACCAAATACATTCACGTATTTGGGACCGCCGGTGGTACCTGTAGCGTAGAACTCTGATCTTTGCAAAAAGATCATTGAATCAGTCCGAAGTGTGAGACCAATACTAACTTATGCTGCGAAAACCCGAGCAGACACAAATGAAGACATTAAGGTCAATAAAAAAAATAAAACTCAGAGACAAACAAACAAATAGAAGTAGTCGAGAAGAATGCAACATACAGAAACAAATGGAATAAAACAAGAAAAAAAAAACTGGAGTGACCACGTGAATAGAATAGGATTGGATAGATTACCTAAAATCTGCAAGATTAACAAACCATACAGCACAACCGGGAAGACCAAAAAAGAGGTAGCTAGATAACCTATTAACTACAACAACAGAGACAGTGGATACACCCGATTTGCTCTCTCTCGAAGCCAATGCGATAGTGGTGACTGTGCCAGGGCTAAGTACAATCAAGATCGCTTCCCCTTACATTCGTAAAACCGTATCAAAACGGCGAATTTCAATACAGCAAAAAAGAGGGTACGTTCTCGATGTTGCAATACTCAAGTACGTCAACTCGCAAGCTGTGGTAACAACACTCAACGGCCCAACTTCTGACCACAATCCGGTACTACTGTAGCTATACGGAAAGGGATCCGGAGAAGGAAAAAATCATAGACATCTATACGGATTAGAATTTCTTCTCTCGATGCCTGGAAGATAGCATTGGTAGGCTGACATCAGTACAAACGATTAAGAAAACAGAAAGAACCGTCGCACTATTGACTACTCAAGTCCAACAAGCCTCAGAAACGGCTTCTAAAACCTTTCAGGTTCGCGTCAATAATCCTCTAGGATTATCTCGAGAAACAAAAGCGTTAATTCGAAGATGAAATTCCGCCAAACATTAATGGCAAAAACATCGCAAGATCCTAAATGAAATGCGCCCAAAAACCAGTGACATTGGAATCGTTCTCGGAAGATAAAAATCCAATGTAGAAGATCTCCAAAGCTCTTAGGAACAGACCATTCCTGCCATTCACGGTAAAAATTGAGGTAAAGGCCTAAACATTTGCAGATACTCCAATGTTCCCCCTCATACACCGAAGACACTGATCTGGAACACATCAAAAGAGTTCGCCAGAAAGTCAGAGATTTCCTGGAAACCCCTGACAATGACACAACAGTTGATAGCGTCAGACCTTCTCAAATAAAAAAAATATAAAAAAAAAAATCCCGTTCTGCCCCTGGCTCGGATGAAATCCTAAACAAAGCTCTGAAATCGTTCTCGGATAAAGCAATAATAGTACTCACCAATATTTCTAAAGCAATTCTTAGAACAGGACACTTTCAACCGTTTAAAAAAGCTCTCATCGTATCAAAACGGTAGAAGTGTAGCAGTAAAAATTACATTTCTCTCGCCGCAACTTTTTAACTTGTTCGTAGCCAACATGCCATCGGGAAGCATGCACGGGGTCAAAATGGCTCGATATGCTGATGACTGCATTATCTGCGCCACAACTTGAAAAAAAAAAACGCAAAAAAAGGTCCAAGAGGTATGAAACCTTTTACTACGTCGCCCAGTGTGCAGTTGGTAGACCAAACCTATCCCAATATCAACCGCCACAAGAAAGAGAACGATATTACCGGTACTTTTGGACTATCATGTCTAACAATGAACCACAAATTTAGCAGTCAGCAAATCCATTTTCTATGCGTAGAACCCCAGAAAAAAATGTTACTGACTAATTTCTTTTGGTTAGTTAAACACCAACTAATAAAATCACAAATTTCATATAAGAAAGGAAAACAAACAACAACACAACAAACAAAGAAAAATGCTTCCAAGAAGTCAAACATCAACAGAGCATCTACCGGAACGATAAACAAAGTTAAGGAGATCAGAGAAAAAAACGAGAAAAACTCTTAAAACAAAAAGGTTATGTGTACTTGTCACAATAGACGTTATAAACGCCTTCAATACAGCTTCATAAGAGCTGATTGTAAAACAGTCGTCGTGGATCAAGATAGAGTAAAACATGAGGTGTATGAGGGTGTTCCACAGGTGTCAGTGCTAGGCCCTCAACTGTGACATAGTCTACACAAAAGCTGCAAACAAGATGGAGGAGACAAGTCACGCTAGTAGCGTACACCAATAACCAGGCTATCATAGTGCTCAAAAGAGAAGCTGCTGATAAAAGTATTAAAAGCAGTAAGCAAAAAAAAACGGAAAAACGTCAGATTCAAGGTTGATTCCAATCGCTTAACAATTGTTATTTTTATAGTTTAAAGAGGCAAATGTTTTTACAATTTATATTAAAAGACCAGCGGCATTCCTCAGTGTCAGCTTTGCCAGAGCCACAGCGACACAAACAAATCCGTGCCAAAATAAGCTTTGTGTTCATTCCCCCATCCCGCAAATTTCAAGAGATGCAAGACCTACCCGAAAAGGCCATCAACACCACCTGCAGTCAAGCCCGCGCCGGCCCTTGTCCCGCCTTCTTCTTCGTCAAAGCCTGCAGGTCCCCGCAAATCTGCAGCAACAAAATTACCGCCATATTGAAAGAGATGAGCGAATCTCAGATGAGATTCATACCAAATACCTTCACGTATTTGAGACCCACGAAGCGTGGAACTCTGATCTTTGGATCACTCCGAACTTGCTCTCTCTCAAATCTAATACGGTAGTGGTGACTGTGCTAGAACTAGACACAATGAAGATCCATTCCGCTTACATTCGACCGCAAAACCGTATCAAAACGGCGGATTTCGTTACTGTCTTCGCAAACCCACTTCCCACTATAATTGCTTGCCGCACTTCAATTCGAAGCACAAATCGTAGAATAGCTTAACAGCCAATGCTAAGGGTCAAACTCTGTTCTGATCACCGAAGGCAGGGCCGTCGCAACATATTGTGCGGTGCACACGGCGGCCTTATAAATAAAGCGACCAAAAATGTATTTAAATTGATTATTGAGTTAAGATTAAATTTCAAGGGATGCACGACCTACCTGAGGACGATGGCCGTTCATAAAAAGGCCAGGTCCCTTCTTCTTCTTCGTCAAAGATCCCCGCCGCAACAAGTCGTTCGCAATGGCTGTTGCTCCTCCAGCGCAACAACATCTCGAATAAGAAAATTGCCGCCATCTTGAAGGAGATGGGTAAATCACAGATGAGATTCATGGTATGCGTCTTGTCTTCGCTCAATAATTAATTATGGATAATACCCCCGACAATGTACTACTCCGCGTTTGCTTCTGGAATGCCAACAGCATTACAGAAAAAAATGGGTAAAGTGAAAGAGTTCCTCTTCGATCAAAACCTCGACGTCCGTCCTACTGGTGTCAGAGTCAACCCACAAATTTAGGACCTTTAATCTTTGCAAAAAATCATTGGATCACTCCGAAGTAGATACACCCGACTTGGTCTCTCACCAATCTAATGCGATAATGGCAACTGTGCCAGGGTTAAACACAATCAAGATCGCTTCCTCTTACATTCGACCGCAAAACCGTATCAAAACGGCGCATTTCGATACTGTCTTCGCTAACCCACATCCCACAATAATTGCTGGCGACTTCAATTCAAAGCACAAATCGTGGAATAGCTTAACAGCCAATGCTAAGGGTCTAACTCTGTACTGGGTCCAAACGAACCCACTCGCTATAGCCCAGCGAGCCACCGAGAAGACGTTCTCGATGTTGCACTACTCGAAAACGTTAACTCGCAAGCTGTGACAACAACACGCAACAGCCTAAGCTCTGACCACAAACCAGTACTACTGGAGCTATACGGAAAGAGGATCCGGAGAGAGAGGAAAATCTGTCATCTATACCAATTGGAATCTCTTCTCTCAATGCCTAGAAGATAGCATTGGTAGGCTGTCATCAGTACAAACAATTAAGAAAACAGAAAGAACAGTTGAACTATTGACTACTCAAGTCCAACAAGCTTCAGAAATGGCTTCTAAAACTTTTCAGGTTCGCGTCGATAACCCTCCAAGATTATCTCGAGAAACAAAGGCGTTAACTCGAAGAAGTAATGCCGCCAGACATTGGAATCGTTCTCGGAAGATAAAAATTCAATGTGGTAGATCTCCAAAATCCTTAGAACAGACGGGTTCCCATTCCCGCTATTCACGGTGAGAATAGGATGCAACACACTATTGAAGAAAAGACCTAAGCATTTGCAGACAGCCTCAAACTCCAATGCTCCCCCTCATACACCGAAAACACTAATCTGGAGCACATCAAAAAGGTTCGCCTAGATGTCAGAGATATCCTGAAAACCGCTGACAATGACACAACAGTTGATAGCGTCAAACCTACTCAAATCAAAATAACTATAAATAACTTCAAATCGCGTTCTGCCCCTCGCGGATAAAACCCCAAACAAAGCTCTGAAATAGTTCTCGGATAAAGCAACAATGGTACTCACCAATGCTGCTAAAGCAGCAATTCTTAGAAGAGAACACTTTCGACAGCTTGGAAAAGCTCTCACGTTAATTCCCAGAAGTCTGGCAGTACAACTTAAAAATTACATTTCTACCTCAGGGTAAATCACGGCTGTGGTCCCTCAAGGCACCATTCTCTAGTCGCATTATTTTAACCTGTTTGTAGCTGACTTGCCTTCGAGAAGCATGCACGTGGTTAAAATGAATCAATATGCTGATGACACAGCACTTACCTACTCATCTACTCTAACCAAAATGGTCACCTTAAGACTACAAAAAGCAACCTCCGATCTGAAAGATTGGATAGATGATTAGCGCGTCACACTGAATCCAGAGAAAAGCAAGAGTGTTCTCTTCACACGGCGTCGATCACTCACTCCTCATCTTGGGATAATTTTCGTCAAAGAATTTAGGAAAAGGCCCCATGCACAGTCCATTTCCGACAAAGCCAACACGGCTAAAGCTCTCCTATATTACGTCGGAATAGTGGCTCTACACCTCGACCATGAGACCAATCATATTTCCCCTATTTGGAGAACGGCTGCAAACAGCCACCTCAGTTATCTTGACCTTGATATTCGGACCAAACTCGGGATTCTCCCACTTTTACAGCACATTGAAGCTTTGGCCAAAAAGTACTTCAAAAACCTCGCGGTTCACTCCAATCCCAGTCCCACACCTCCCAACGAAGAGTTCATAAGCCGCAAGGTCTCAAACTTCCTTCAGGTACTCACTACTGAAGAGGGTTTAATCAGTATGCACTTTCCTCGTGAGAACGAATCCAACACGTGGAGTCTTTGAAAGATTCCCCTCCCAAACCACAAAAAAAAAACATGTAAAAAGAGACGACAGTAACAGCATTACCTACAATGACGCAATAAGAACTTGAAAGCGGCTATGCACAAAAAAGATGCTCAGAAAACTCTGCTTCTACACAACTGCAATGTTCATAAAGCACAAACTGTTTGAGAAGTAGTCAAGGCTTTAAAGAATTAGTAGCTTTTTATAAAATGTGTTACTAGAAATACGTTAGAATTAGTGTTGATGGTTCTTAAAAAATAAAAATTTTGTTTGTCCTGTAACTCCTTGTTTTTATAGCTAAGTAGATAACAAAAAAACTCTCCTCATAGTATTAACCAAACTGGAGAAAATCAATATTGTTCTGATAATTGATTTTTTCAGAAATTTCATAGAATCCTCGCTCCCATAGAAGTTGTTTATTATTTAAAAAAAAAACAAAGATCCAAAAAAATGTTCTTCCAAGATTTCAAATTTATAAAACAATTTTTTATGTTTTTTATCACAAATTTATTCGTACAAATACATTACTAGTTTCGGCTCTACTAGAGCCTTCAACTGATGTAATAAGTTAAATAAGTAGAGCCGAAACTAGTAATTTATTCAAAAAAATAAATTTGTGATAAAAAACATAGTAAACAATTTACTATTTATTATTTCAAAAACATGAATTAATTGTTAGTTTAATATTTAGTATTTAGTATTTGTATAATAATTCTTAACTCAATTATTATTCATCATCATAATAATTGAGTAAAAAACCTAATTTTTATGCAAATACTAAATATTAAACTTACAATTTCAATTGTAAAAAAAAAGAGACCAAAAGACATTTGTATTAATAATATTCAAAAACTGTTTTATTAAATCGTCATTTATAATATTAAAAACCATAAGTTTTTATCAAATTTACCAAGGATTGTTAGAAATTATTAATAATTATCAATAAAAGTAATTCAATTGATATTAATCACATTGACCAAATAATGTAGTTTGTATTAATAATATCCAGTAATTAGTAAACCGTATGTATTTCATTAATCGTAATATATATATTATACTGAAGAATCTAAATTCAATAATAAAATCAAAACTGCCAAGTCCTAAAAATCATAATATAGAATGATAGAATTAGCTTTAGCTATACAAATGATTTTAAATTGACTATTTATTTTGCAATAATTACAGACAGACATTTCAAATGTTAAACTTCATTCTTAATTATAACTGAAAAAACATGAATATTGTTTAATATATATATATTTGATTTTCTTTAAATCCCAATTCCACCATTTCATATCGATATAAACACAAATTTTAAATTTTTATTTATCACTACCAACCAATAACAGTGATCATATTTAATAAATATGTACTGAAGTGCGCTCAATTTATTATGTAAATATAAATTATGTCCGTGTATAAAATTATTTTGTGAACTTTAAATCCTATAATTAATATCTTTACTGTTGAATAAATAACTAAACTCATTAAAGACAGTTCTATAAAACTAATTTGTTTTCAACATTTCTGAACCCTGATACTATTATATCAACATAAAAATATTATGCATCAATACTACTAATAAAAATAAACTTTTAAAGCACAAAACTAAACATTTTTTTAAATTTAAACGTAGAATAAACATACATATTTTAATTAATAATGCATAATTATATTTATTTAAACCATAAACAAATCGTATAAAATATTAAGTAATTCAAAATCAACTTACATAGAGACGGTGCAGCGGGAGCAAAAGTTTTCGCAACAGAAATTGCAGATTTTAACGCAGGAACGGCACATGTTGATCTCACAGAACCAGCAGGATGCTGATATTGGATTGTTGGTTTTGCATACAAGACAGCCCACTTGCTGTAAGATACAAATAATAAAAATCATATAATTTGATTAAAAATAATTATAGCTAACCTGCAGTGGTTGTGCACGACTCACTGGAACATTGTTGTTGTTATTAGCACCTTGAAACAGCCTGTCAACTGTTTTTTCTGTAATAAAAAACAAATTAAAGTTTCTGTAAAGTATAACATAACCTAGCAAACTTACGATAGACTTCCTTCATATAGGCATCGTTTTGTCTGTTTGCATCCTCCTCAGAAATATGCACTTTACGCTGAGGAGGGCAATGGGGTTCGAAAGGGCATGGTCGCTTAGACATTTTCAAACGCTGCTCTAATTCTGCTCGTGGGCCAGAATCAAATGATTTATTTCAATTGCGAAGACCGGGAAGAGTTGGATATGAGAATGCGCTTGCGTTGCGCTGCGCCTACGCACTATCCCTACCAATTTCTAGAGTCGGTAAATGTAAAACGTAAATCTGAAAATTCAAATCGGGGAATAGATTTCCTGTATTATTTTTCACTGATATAATCACGTTTCTTATATGTTCTACACAATTCCTTGAATGACCCCAAGTAGTAAGTTTTCCATCGATCGGATATTAATCGAATAGGAGAAATATGCAGTTATTATTATTGTGTTTAGAGAGAGCAAGAGCACAAACAAGGGGGAGGGTTGCACAGATCGCCGTCCACATCCACGTGCAGTCATAAATAACCGCCTTTAAAAAATTCAAATAATGAAAGGGCCGGACTCGTCTACAGGATGGTCTGCAAAACATTTTTGGGGGCTAATAAAATTCAACTAAACAGACGTAAACGGTGATTTGGTAAATAAAATTGGCAGTTTATGTCAACGCTTTCTTAAAATGTTCAACCAATTATTTGGTTTATATATTTATTTATTTATTAGTTAACAGAAGCCATTATAAATTAAGTGTATATCTACAACAATAACAAGTGACCAATAAATAGTATAAATTATAAATCTTGGGCGAGTGGTCAATTAATTTATTAATTACTTTATTATCTTATAAACTGCCAATATTGTTTTTTATAAACACATACAAATTAAAATGTTTTACATAACTAATTATTACTAACATTATAATATAGCCCTAAGGAAGGATTAAAATAACTCCAAAATATTAGCAAAATAGTTACTAAATACTACAATAATAAAAAAATCTTTAAAAAAACAAACTTTAACTTTGTTGACATGCTTCAAAATAAGCAAAGTGCTGTGTATAATCTGTACGTTTATTCTTCTTCTATGTATTTATTCCTGTCAGAAGAGTCGTGACCATGACTGACATGTCATTTCAATTAGCTGTGGCCCGTTTGATGACGCCACGCCATCTTTCTCTATTGCGTGATCGTGTTGCTGCATCATAGACTGTTGAGCTGGTGGCTTCTTTAACTTGATCAGCCCAACGTTGAGGAGATCTACCTCTTGGCCTAGAACCTTCTACTCTGCCCTGTACTATGAGCCGTTCTTGATTTTCGCTGGGTCTTCGTTGAATGTGACCGAAGTAACTTAGAATTCGCGAGTATACAATTTTTGATAGCCGTTGTGGTTCGTTTATTTCGGCTAGAACGGATACATTGGTTCTTCTAGCCGTCCACGGGATTCTAAGTATCTTTCTCCAGCACCAAAGCTTAAAAGCATCAACTTTTCTTCGATCTTGGGCTTTCATTGTGCATGATTCGGCGCCGTATAGAATAATGTTTTTATAACTTGTTTTTTTTTGTGTTTAGCGTGATACTCTGATCTTTCCATGTATTCTCCAGCCCTTTTGCTGCTCGCCTTGCAATCTCACATCTTCTTTTTATTTCTTGTGTTCACCCTCCTTTGTTCGATATAAGTGTCCCCAGATATATATACTGGTTAACTACTTTACATTGCCCTATTTGCTGTATGCGTTGCTGGTTGTTGTTTGCTCTATCAATAATTATTGTTTTTGTTTTTGTGTAGTTAACCAGTAGACCACAATCTTTGCTCTCCTTTCCTAATTTAAGGAAATTTGTGTGAGCTCATTGCTCAATTCTGCTAGGAGGACCGTGTCGTCGGCGTACCGAAGGTTGTTAAGTTTTACACCTCCTATACTAACTTCTCTACCCCATTCGTTTGTTACTTTTCTCATTATGTACTCGCCATATATATTAATATACAAGGGAGAGAATATGCAACCCTGCCTAACTCCTTTTTTGATAGAGCAGAAGTTTGATGTTTGGTTATCTATTTGTACGACGGCTTTGCTTTTTACGTAGACGTTGTGGAGAAGCATAGTCAAGTGCTGTGGTACTCTCATTTCTCTCAGTAGTTCCCACATACTTGTCCATTCGATGCCATCGAATGCCTTTCTGTCAACAAAACAAAGGTATAGCGGTTTGATAAATTTTCTGAATTTCTCAATTATCTGGCGTACGTTTGAGATTTGTTCTCCTGTGCCCCGTCCTTTGACGAAGCTTGCCTGCTCCGGTACTATTTGCCATAAAAGATATCATTTCAGCCTTTCATTTAGTATATGCAGAAATATTTTACTGGAATGTGAGATATGGGCTATCAGGCGGTAATTTTCACAGTCTCCTCTTAGTCCTTTCTTATGTAAAGGCATAAATATGAATTTTGTCCATTCTTCCGGCCACTTTTTTGTCATCTAGATCTTTTGACATACTCTGTAAAATAACTGTACCCCGATGTCTCCGTTAGACTTTATGATTTCAGTTGAAATTCCATCGATTCCAGGCGCTTTATGGAGTTTCAGTTTTTTAATAGCTCTCTCTACTTCGTCTTTTAGAATTGATGGTTCCTCTTCTTCTTCTTGCACTTCTGTTATATTGGGAGCTTTGTCATCTGAAAACAGTTTCTTACAGTATCTTCTCCAGGTCTCTAGAATTCCATGTATTTCCGTTACATCTTTGCCATCCTGGTTACAGATCGACTAAACTCTAGGGGAAGACTGCCTATTTATCTGTTTTACCAGTTGAAATAAATCCTTTGTGTTATTGTGGTCTGCATGTTGCTAGGCTGTATGACATAATTCCTTTAAATATTTGTTTTTGTCTTTTCTGCATAGTTTCTGGATATGTTTGTTGAGTTTTGAGTATTGCAGACGTTCTTCTTGAGTGTTTAGGCTAGAGCATCTAAGTGTTCGTCTCTGTTCTATGATGTCTAAGGTGTTGTCAGATATCCAGTGTTGCCTTTTACCGGTCTGTTGGCTTTGCGAAAGTTCTTTTAATGATTTGATGATTATATCCTTAGTTTCTTCCCATGCAATTTCTGACGACAAATTGCTTAGATTTTTAAGTGAACATCTGTTAAGGAGTAAGTTCAAGTTGTTTTGGAATAGTTCATCGTCTTTAATTAGCGGCATTTTTGGGAGTTCTCGCTTGTGTGGTTTCTTCAGTTTTATTTGGAATTTTGCCATTACTAATCTATGGTCACTGCCGCACTCAGCTCCTGGTAGTGTTTTTGTATTTTTAATAGATGTTTTCCACCGTAAACGTATGAGGATGTAGTGTATTTGGTTCCTGTAATTTCCATCGGGGGACTGTCTTGTAAAAAGTCGTCTTATGTGGTGTTGGAATATAGTATTGGCAATTGCAAAGTTGTTTTCTAAACAGAAGGATATTAGGCGTTCGCTTCTTTCATTGCGCGTGCCGGTGCCGTATTTCCCAACTATATTTCTCATATGGTCGTCATCTGTAGTGTCTCCCACTTTGGCTCCGTGTAATGCTCTATAAAAGTCTTCAATTTCGTCATCGGTGGCTGTGCTCGTAGGTGCATACACTTGAATTACATTTAGTGGAATGGGTTTTGCACTTAGTTTTGCTGTTATTATTCTGTCGCTTATGGTGTTGTAACCTACTAAGCATTTGCTGGTTTTGAGATTTAATACGATTGCTACACCATTCCTGCTATTATCTTCATTTCTGGAAAATATAATGGTATTGCCATTGTTGGTGGTGAAATAGCCTTTTCCTCTTCAATGAGTTTCAGCTAATCCAGTTAATGCCATTTTGCATCTTTGTAGCTCTTTTTCAACTATATGCGTTTTGCCAGTTTGGAGCAGGCCTCTCACGTTCCACGTGCCAATTCTAATTGATGTTTTTCTCTTAAGTGAATGTGCAGCGTCTCTCAAAGTTGTCCCCCCCCCCAGAAGTCCGAGTGGGGGACAGATTATGTCTTTAGAAATAATGTCTCTGAGTGAAGCCATGGTTCTCTTGAGAATATTTGCGAATGTTGAAATAGTGTCTCCTTGCCTTTCTCAACCACAGGGATTTTGGGCCTGTGTTTAGTCCAGTCTATAGTTATACCGCCAGTGTTTGGTCGCCAGAGCTTTGTTAGTTATCTAGCAGGGTGTACCGCGTGCAGGTGAGGTTGACATTTGAGTATCTTGTCGTTGATGATGTTGGTCGATACCCCTTACACCCCATATAAAATAAATAGTCGATGCGTAAAACTTGAGCTGGGATATAAATACCAATTAAGCTGAGCAAGTCAGAACAATCAATAACCCTACAAAACACTTTAAAAACTAGTTTTACGTCATAATTAAAACGTCTACTTTTAAGACTAATATTAAACTTTTATTTTTTGTCTTTTAGCCTTAAAAATTCTACTACTTAACATAACATTTACCATATAACTTTAACATATAAATTTTTAAGAACGTAGTGAGGTGTTGGCTTCAACAAATGACTCTTGAGAATGACTAGCACATAGAAATACTTTTTGGTTTTCTTCTTTGCGTTGGTCCTGCTGTTAATTTGTATTTGTCATTGTTACTAATGTGGTACTAGTTTGAGGTAGGCTGGATTTGGCCTAGCGAAATTCACACAGTGCTGTTCCTATCCCATTTCTTCCTATACTTTCTTTTTCTGTTCTATTTTCTACACTGACATCTATCTCTCCTTTCTTCCATTCTTGAGTTATTCAGTCTAGATATTTGCTTTGTCCTTAGATATTTTTTTAGTTTTTCAATATCTTCATTAACTTCTTCCTCGTCGTATTTTTTTTTTTCATAAATATTTTGTGTAGCTCCATTATATGTATCCTCTTTGGTAGTCCTTGATTTGCCAATTTTACTTCTAGTAAGATTCTAGAATCTCCGTTTAAAATTAGTTTTTTGTGTCTCATGGTTGTAAGATATACTCTAATTATTTTGAAAGTTGCATTCTCTGTCAATCTTGAGATCCCGTATCTGCCGTATGAAAATTGCTTAGTTAATTTATTCAGTTTGCTTTCCTTGAGCAGTTCTTTTCTTCTTCTCCTTATTTCAGCAAACTTGATTGGTATTAATGCTTCAGTAAATATTTTTTTCTTGTCTATTCTCTCATCGTCTATTTTTTGGTAGGCATAATTGTTTTAGCTTTCTTTGTTTTGCTTCTATTTAGCTTCTATTTTGCTTCTCGTTCTTCCTTTCTTTGTTTTCTGTGGCTTTTGATACAGATTACACAGGTGTTTCCTTTCATTTTGGTTTGTTTAAACCTTAAAGCTTCATACTTTTCTATTTTTTTTATTAGTTTTGTTGTTGCATAGTTTTTAAGTGCTCTCTATTTGGTTTTGTCACTCAGACATATATTAATAATTGTGGATTTGTTGATTTGTTTTCCAATACCTTTTCTAAATCTTTTCTATCTTTGTACCACGCTTCGCACTCTGCTAGCGTATGTTCTACGTCGTCATGCGTGTCTTCTTGACAGAATATACATTTTTCTTTTTTCTTCTTATTTTTTTTTATATAATACTTACTAAAGGCTTCATGTTTGGTGAGTGTTGTATATTATTTTCTACTCTTTTTTTTAATTTTTGGTAATAGTTTTCTTGTCCATTCTTTCTTATCTCTTTCTTCCCACTGTCTCTGCCATTTTTTCATCGTATTCTCGCTTGCCCGTCTCTTTGCTTTTTTTTACTAGTACCTTCATTCATTTTTTTTTATGTCCAATCTTTTTTCTACCATCAAATCTGCGGATAGTGTTGCCGCAATTAATTCTAGTGTTTCCTGTGACATCGTCCTGTAGGCTTTGCAGATCCTTAACAAGCTTACTCTTAAGGCTTCTCTTATTTTTGTTTTTTTTTGTCTTCAACGCGTTTTCCCATGTTTCTGCGGCGCACAATATTTTACTTCTAGGCGTTGCTATTAGCCTTTTTGCCCATTTTCTTGGTCTTCTCTTGTTTGGCATAAGCCTACTAAGCATTTTTTTCATTTTTTTTGTTTTTTTTACCGCTTCTTTAACCTGTTTGTTCCATCCCTTTGCTTCAAGTGTAACTTCAAGTTATTTAATTTTCTTTTTTTTTTACTTGTATTTTCTCATTTTCCTTATTAGTCTTCTTTGTCAATAGTCATGCTGCCTCATTTTTCTGCAAAGCTAAATCTAACTCTTTATTTCTCATCCAGCTCTTTATCATATCTATTGCCAACTTCAACTTTTTCTTTAATACTTTTGTATCTATATTCCTACCTACCAGAGCCACATTATCCGCAAAAGCCGTTATTTCCCGGCAGCTGCATATTGAGTAGCTTATTATAGACTATATTTCACAGTTTAGGTTCAAGTGCAGAACCCTGTGGTACTTACCTGGTCAGCCTAAACTTTTCATCTTAGTCAGTAGATTTCTTCTTTGAATGTAACTCCATATTATCTTGATAGTTTTATTTGTTAGATTTCTTTTTTTTTGCTGTTTCTATAATTGCTTCCTACAGTGTGCTATTGAAAGCATTTTGTATATCTAACGCTATTATAACACAGTGTTGTCTTTTTCTGTGCGGTCTACTGTTTGCTTCTTTTGCTATGTTCTTTACCTTTTCAATGGCTTCTAGAGTCGATCTTCTTTTTATAAATCTATATTGCTCCTGTTCCCATCCTTCTTTTTCTTCTATTTATTGTTTAATTCTCCTCTCAATAACTTTTTTCATATTTTTTGCTAATGTGTTGATCAGGCTTATCGGTCTATACGGTCTTTGATTTGCTTGCTTCCTTCTTCTTCTCAATTAACCTAGGTTTACCTCCTTCTAACAGTCCGGAAATGTTCCTTCCTTCAGGCATCTGTTTATTATTTGAGTTGTCTCTATCTCGTTTCTTTCTAACGTTGCTTTTACTATCTCCGTTGTTATCTCGTCTGGCCCTGGTGCCTTGTTATTAGATAGTTTTTTTATAATCCTCTACTGTTGAAAGAACTGCTTCTGTTTTGTCAGCTATTTCTGTTGGTTCTTCTACAATTCCTCCAGGGAGAAACAATTTCTCAATTAGTACTTCTTCACTCTCTTCTTCCAAATTTATTCATTAGTCATTACTATTTTGTATGGTGTTTCCCAAAAATTCTAACATTTTTTTTATATAATATTATAATATTTTTTTTAAATCCGCGTGTTTTCTTTCTATCAAATTTGCCTGCAGATAGTATTTTTCTGTAGTGTGGTAAATCACGTTCCAACGTTTAACCGCTTCCTGCAACTCATTGCTACTAAATTAAAAACTATTGTCGATTAACACTATTTTGGAGTGACCAAACCGGTAAAACAGAAGCTTCTACAATAGGCGGATGATCAATTTGCTAATGACTGACGATGCTAGTGTTGTCTCAACAGCGGCCGCACGTATCCATAATAATCAGTGTCTTTTTGTTCTTCAGCTTTGCTAGTGTCAAACGGACCAATATAATCGATTGCTACTTTTTTTTACGAGTTACCTGCTAGTGTGGTTTCAGCGGTGTCGGTGATACATGTGCTTCTTTGTCGGATTAGCAAATTAAGTAGCTTCAAATGAATGTGTGAGCATCCGGGCTATAGTCTCTTCTCAGCTTTACTATTTGGTAGATTGGGTGGAGTGGTGTGCTTTTAGTAACTCGCGCTGAGCTTGTAGTGAGAGCACTAGTTCCATCCTACATTGGAACACATGTATCCGGTGATAGGCGGTACTACCAACACAGTCGTTGGAATCACATGTTCAGGATTGGTGGTGGTTGTGCTTCTTTACTTTGAAGGTAACACTTGCTTCATACCTTTGATGTCATTGAAAAGCTTGTCACTAGGGTTGCGGAATAACGCATCAGGCAACAGATTAATAAACCCAGGAGCATGTTTAATGTGGTAAGTAAACTCGGCTAATACTAGCAATCATCACGTAAAATTTGCCTTAATATCTGTAAAATTTTCTATCCTGACTAACGCTTTGATAGCATTTTCCAGTTACGGATTGTACTAATGATCTAGTTGATGGCTATACTTTCTAGCTTGTTTGAGTTAAAGTCTAAAGCTCAGTTGGTCGTTTTTTTTTTTTTTTTTTTTTTTTTTTTTTAAGAACGTAGTGTGGTCTTGGCTTCAGCAAGTGGCCCTTGAGAATATCTAACGCAGGGCAATACCTTTCGGTTTTCTTCTCTACGTCCTTATCATGTCTATCTCTAGTCTATTATTAGTTTGAGATGAGCTGGTTTTGGCCTTGTGGGATTCACACAGACTGTTGCGGCAACACATGCTGTCCCCGGCTCATCTTTCCCTATACCCTATTTGTTGTCTGTCCTATACTGACGTTCATCTCTCCTTTCTGCCATTCTATTGTTATTCAGCCTAGTTGTTTGATTTGTCCTTAGATGTCTTCTTAGTTTCTCTAAGTCTTCATTCACTTCTTTGTCGGCGTATCCTCTCTCTTTCATGAATATTTTGTGGAGCTCCATTAGGTGTATCCCCTTTGGTAATCCTAGATTTGCCAATTTAATTTCTAAGGATATTCTTGAGTTTTCATTTAGAATTATTTCTTCGTGTCCCCTAGTTGCCAAATATACTCTGACCATTTCAAAAGTTACATTGTCAGTCAATTCTCTGGTCAGTTCCGTCAGTTTGCTTTCTTTGAGCAGCTCTTTCTTTTTTCTTATTTCTGCAATTTTGGTTGGTACTAATGTTTTATTGTATATTATTTTCTTGTCTACTTTCACCTCTTCCATTCCTTGGTAGGCATAGTTGTTTTGACCTTCTTTGTATTTTTTCTCTTCATTGCTTTTTTCTATGTTCTTTTGCTTCCACTTAGCTTCTCTTTCCTCCTTCCTTTGTCTTCTGTGGCTTTTGTTGTCTGTGTTCATTTCCATTTTTGTTTATCTAGATCTTGAGTTTTCAAACTCCTCTATCTTTTTTCTCATTACTGCATAGTTTCTTAATGCTCTCCATTTGTTTTCGTCATTCAGGCAAATATTAATTATTAAAGATTTATTAATTTTGTTTTCCAATACATTCCTTAACTCTTTCTTATCATTCTCCCACGTTTCGCACTCTATTAGCGTATGTTCTGCGTCGTCATACGTATCTTCTTGGCAGAATATACATTTCTTTTCTTTCTCCGTTTTATTTATATTTTGTAAATACTTTCCAAAGACTCCATGTCCGGTGAGTAGTTGTGTTGTATAGTAACACGTCTCCGGTTTATTCAAAAAATACCTTCAGTTAATACCAGAAATAAAAGAATAAGTTGCCATTCCTTTATTTCTGGTATTAACTCTTTTGTCCATTTACCTTTTTCTCCGCCTTTCCACTGTGTCTGCCATTTTTTATTGTATTATCACTTGCTTGTCTCTTTGCTTCTTGTTTACTATTTTCTTCATTTACCAGTTTCTTTATGTTTAATCTTTCTTCTACCATCTGCGGGTAGTGTTGCCGCGATTACCTCTAGCGCTTCTTGCGACACCGTTCTGTAAGCCCTACATATCCTTAACGAACTTGCTCTAGTGGCTCCTCTTATTTCTTTTCTGTTTTTTTTTTTTGTCTTTAAGGTATCTCCCCATGTTTCTGCGGCGTACAATAGTTTACTTTTAGCCGCCGTTGCTATTAGCCTTCTTGCCTCTTGTCCTGGTTCTTCCTTGTTTGGCATAAGCCTACTAAGCATTCCTTCCATTTTCTTTGTTCCTCTTACCGCTTCCTTAATCTGTTCGTTCCATTCTTTTGCTTCCAGTGTAACTGCAAGGTATTTAATCTTCTTCCCTATGGTTATTATTTGTTCACCTACCTGTATTTTTCCGGTTCCTCTATTTGTCCTCTTTGTCGATAACCATGCCGCTTCCGTTTTCTGCGGTGCTAATTCTAGCCCTTTACTTTTCATCCATCTCTTTATCATACTAATTGCTCATTATATACTAAGTTCCATAATTTGGGTCCTAGTGCAGAGCCTCGTGGTACCCCTGTGGTCAGTCTAAATTTACCCTTCTTGATCACTAAGTTTCTTCCTTGTAGATAACTCCATATTATCTTGATCGTTATTTTTGTCAATTCTTTCTTTTTTGCTGCTTCTATAATTGCTTCCCATAGTACGCTATTAATAGCGTACTATGGGAAGCAATTATAGAAGTATATTCAACTCTTTTATGATGCAATGCTGTCTTTTCCTATGTGGGTCTTCTTTTTCCCCTTTTCCGATCGTGTTGTATTTTATATATTTATGTAGGCTCAGCGATTCTTCATCTCTCACGTTCCAGCTGCCCACTACTCCTGCTGTTTCCGACGTTGCTATGATAATATCAATATGAGACTTAGATCTTCCTCTTACAAATGTTGGTCTGTCGCCATGGTTGCATATTGTTAGATTTACTGTAGCAATCATTTCTTCTAGAATTTGTCCTCTCCTATTGCTCTTTGTTCTTTCCCACCTGGGTAATTTTGCGTTGAAATCTTCTCCTATTAGAATTTTCTTGCTCTTCTGTTTTCTGAAGTTATTTTCTAGTTCTTCAATCCACTCTCGATAATATTTTATACCGCTGTTTGGACTGATGTAGCAGCTGTATACTATCATACCTCCTATATCAGCTCACACTATTCCTTCTTTGGGAGTTCCCCACCTTTCCACTTTGTCTTTACACTTCCCCCTTGCTAGGATGGCCGCGTCTGATCCTCTATTTTTGATCCATTCCCCGCTTAACTTTTTTTTCTCTTATCGCTGTTGCTACTAGTAGGTCATGTGCCTCTCTTCCCCTTCCTATACTTGTTTAGATGATATGTTATACATTTTCGGTTATAGGTTCCCTTCCGTGTTGATTCTAACTTTCTGGGTTATTGTCCTCTATATTCTTTCTTGGTCTTCTAGTTTCTCTTCTAATTGTAGCGGGGCATCTTCTCCCTCCAGTTCGATGGTCTAACACCTTACACTCTATGCAATATTCTTTGTTCTTGCAGTTCGCTATTTTGTGTCCTTCTTTTCCGCATTTTATGCACAACAACGATCTGTTTTCCCTCTGCATTCCGTCGCTACGTGTCCCTTCATCCAACATTTATAGCATTGGCTCTCATTCGCTTTTGCTCTTTCCGTTCTGCATCTTATGAGTCCTATGTTTATACTTCCTATTTTTATTATATTTTCCGCTGAGTCTTTGTCCATCTTAATTATGGCCGTTTGCATTTCCCTGTACCCTTTCTTTAGAGATACAATCACGATTTCTTTATTGTCCACTTTCCCTTTAAATTCTTTAGTCAGCTCCTCTCTGCTGATCTCTGGACTTATACCTTTAATCATAACCAGTTCTCCTGTTAGTTCTTTGCTTGCTTTTCTTATATTAAATCCTTCCATTAATTTTCCTGCGTTTGTTACTAACAGCAACTCTCCTTTCTTTGTTTCTCTTATTTCTTTAAATGTCGTACCTTTTATATGAATTTTTGCCTGTTTTAATAGATCTGCATATGTTACACCTTTTTTGCTCACTACTATAGCTCCTGTTTCAGGTCTCTTTTCCCCAGTTATTTGTGCAGTTTGTAGTTGTGGCGGTAAGCACATTTTCATTTTTGTCTTGGTTCTTCTTCTCGCTATTTCCATAATTTTTCTCGCTTCTCTTGGTGCGATTCCATTTGGTATGGGAATATTAATTTCCTCGATGTTCAGCTCATTTGCTTTGTTCAGCACTCTTTCAATAGCGTCTAGCATATTTATAGCCGCTTTTTCTCCCATTTTGTACTTCTGTTTGATTATAAGCACCTTTCCAACTATTTTCCGCTTAGGTTTTTTATGATTTCTACGTATGGTGTTTCGTTTTTTTTTTTTATCTTTTTTTTGTTGTTCCATCAACTCCGGATATTTCTCATTTACCTGTTTTAAAATTCCTTTCTCTTTTCCTATTTCGTCTAAACTGATGAGTACCGCTGTGTCGGTTTCCCTTCCCATCATTGGGTTTCTTTTTTCTATTTTTACATGGTCGTAATCTTTTTCACGCCATTTCTTGTTCATTATTTTTTCCATATCTTCCTGGTTTTTAATTTCCCTCATCTCCTGTTCGTTCACAAACATATTGGTTTCAACTGGTTTGTCTGGGTTGACGTTTCTACCATTATTTTATTTTCCTTATTTTCTTCTTCTCTCTTTTGATTTTCTTCAAACTCCAATTTTTCAAATACTGCCACTATTTGGTTTGTTGTTTTTTTAATTTCAACTTTTGTATTGACGCACTCTGTCGTTAATTCTTTTAATTCTCTCAGCATTACCCTCAATTTATGCATTGTTGTTTGGGCGTTTATTCTCTTTGTCTTTTAGGTCTCCTGGTGAGTTTATCTTTCTCCATTTTTTCTTCTCTACTTGATCTTTTTCATCTGTTTTAATCATCCTCTCCTCCGGTGGTGAATGTTGTATTTTGACACTTTTAAGAAATGGTATCATTTCTCTTGACCCCGCACGTATAGCCTACTTATTTATTTTATTTTCGTAATTGTGCTTATTCAGCACCTTTTTGTCCGGTCACTGCTCCACTTACACAGCACGTATCGCGCGATTGCGAAACGAATTAATTGTTCACTACTATCGTCGCTGCGCACTCTATCGAGCCGCGCGCAGTTGGTCCTATAAAAGATAATGTTTTTCCGGAATTTTTTTTTTTTGGTAGAGCACTGCTCCTGCAAGATGTAACAAAGGCCTGGTCGGGAACCAGTTTAAGTTGTTTGTAGGTCTATGTTTGTTTAGATTATCCTGAAAGTTAAGTGGTGCTGCAATGGCATGTTTTCTTCTGTAGCAATCTAGTGGCTCAGATAGTTAACCTTAATTTTAGCAAATTTTGCAGTTTGCACTTAAGCCATGTTCTTAGAAAAGTTTTAAGACTCAGTATACAAGAATATCATCTAGGTAAATCAGCACAAATTTTTGTAGAAGGTCCACCAACACCTTTGACATTAATTTCTGAAACAATGTCAAATGGCATGACCTGGAACTGGTAAGTCTCGCTATCCGGCAAAGGTCGTGTAGGTCCAAAAGGATCTGCTAATACCTAGTCTTCAAATCTATTTTTGTAAAGATTTGGGCCTATCTAAAGTATTTGAAAATTTTGTAGATGTTTGGTTGCTACATTAAGTGTATGAGTACCAAGGTAGCCGTATAGGAGTGTGGTCTTTTAGTTCTTGTGCGTTATTGTACGAGTGGTTGTCGAAATAATTATCCGCAAACACCGACGCAAGCAACGCAAACGCAAAGGTTATTTTGGGTACTTTAGTAGACTCCGTTGATAGAGCGGTTTTATTGCACTCTTCTAAAACACTTTGGCACGTTTGTGTTTGCAAAAGTGTAATCTAAGCTTGCGTCGTTTTTGTGCAACCCTAATATAATTGTCTCGCCTAGTTTCGGTGGAATTAAGAAGTAAGCAATGTTTGGTGTTTTTGCCTATTGTTAGCTGTACGTAGGCTTTGCATGTGGTCGGTGGTTAAGTTAGGTTAGGTTAAGTTAAAATGTATTTTTTTTAGAAATTTTAAATTTTGTCGGAATTATTTGATTTTGCCTACTTCATTGCACGTTGAAATGAATGCATTAACTTAATATAACAAAGTAGCATCTAATTTGTCCCAAAAAGCAAAAGTTTATTATAATTTTAAGTTTTTTTTTGTACCCCTAGTTGGTGCACGCTACTGTATTATATGTATAAAAAATTATTTTATAGTGTATGTAACGTATGCAACTTAAATAACATCTTATTGTATACATTATAGGCGTTATTTGTTATTGGTTATTTTAACATGTATTTTGTGCCAGTTACTAATTACTATACTTTATGCAATGACAATTTATCAATTACTTTAAAAGTAAAATATAACTACGTTTGAAGAATGTTACTTTTTAAATATTTTTTATAGTGTTCTTAACATTCCCAATAATATTTAGCAATTATTGATATACTGAATCATCTAGTTTAGCTTTTAATAAAGGCAACGACAATGTCAAAAAATACCTAATTAAATTATTATTTATTGTTTTTTTTTTTATATTATGCAATTTTCAATCAATTAAATTTTTAACAATAATTAATTAACAAAATCACACTTTTATATTTATGAAATAAAATAGTATAAAATTGCAAAAAATAATTCTTTAGATAAAAATAACTTTGCAAAACATATTTTTATGAATGGAAACTTTGCATATCCAGTTCTTTATTTTTAAAAGTTTTCAAAAAGTTTACATTTGTAACAATACGCACAAAAATGTCAAGCTTTGACAATAGAGCGTGGGAAACAAATACATACACGCAATATTTACATGAACAGCTACAGTAAATAAAGTAATACTTAGCAGCTAAGAAGCATAATAAAGCACTCTATGCTGTGTATTAGTAATGAGCGTAAATATGCTATTGCTTATCACGCTTTATCTTAGAATTGAATTGAATAAACAATAGATTTGTCCAATAACAATTGGAAATTTTTAAATCGGTAATATTTATTATATAAATGCATTACCGAATAAAAAAAAAATCATTTTATTAAATATTTAATTTTGTACAAAAGTACACTTACATAATTACATAGAACATATTGTAATAATAAAATAACATTTTAGAAGAATAGAATTTTTGTATTTTAATCGAAATGATGTCCGAGTTAATATTTAATCAAATTTATAAAATACATTCTATAAGACTATTATTATATTTTTTATTTGATCACAAAATATAGATTTTTATATTGTTTGTAAACAATATTTTGAAGTTAGTTTAATTGTCATTTTGTTTATAACTTAAAATCCATTTGTTAATGGTATATATAGTTTAATTAATAAGTATAATTTGACTGTAGCTGATTAACTTTTAGTAAAAAAAATCTAAATCTATACTAATTTAATTTTAAAATAATAATAAATTGTTAATTTTCCACACAAATCATTATATATGTTCTTGGTGGCAAATAGAAAAGAGTTCACTTGACACATATGTATGTACCTCTGCCATTGTACCCTTAAACCCTTAAACTATATACTAAAACAAAAATATATTTAATCATATACACTCTCAAACATAACACACATTTTTACTCACTCCGCTTAGAATTAAAAAGCAAATTCTACGCGAGTAAAATTTTATTAAATACATTTTTTTTAATGATTATTGGGTTGCATACAATACATATTAAAAATTTTGAACTTAAATTGTTTAATAATTATTTTTTTATTTATAGTAACATCCATATGGTAATTACATTATTCCAGTGACAGGTAAAAAATTATATACTTATTATGGGTAATTCCACTACTTTTCGACTAATTTAAAAAAGTCGACCTCTTTAATTTTGTTCAAATTTTCAGGGATCAAAATATAGATGAAAAAAATGAAATTTCCAAAACTTTTTTCATACCTCATTGCACGGTTTTCTGCTCCCACTCTTAATTTATCTACTTTAACTTTTTTCCATTACAATGTATGCTGGAGTGTCTTTGTTTACTCCTAATACCCATCTCCAGTATTTTATTTGAATAGCCTCTAATTTTTCTTGCTCTTTTCATCCACAAATACATTCAAATTTCTTTTACCAACTCCCCCCCCCCCCTCCCCATACTTGTCCTACCGCTTTATTAGAATTTTTTTATCATATTTTTTAATCCAGACATCTAATGAAGCGTGAGTATCTCCTTAGATTTGCCAATATTGACCGACCTACCGTTCTAATGGAAAAGGTAAAAGCCAGTACACCTTTGTCGACCACAAACAAATCTCAAAATAGTACTGCAGCCGGATACTTGAGATTAGAAGTAATCTACTGAGAAGACATAGAAGACAAAAAAATAGTCGCTTGAGCAGCCAACCATAAGAATGAGCTGAAGCAATCGTCAATCAAGAAGTACCTGGAAGTAGAAGACAAACCATTTGTTTTGCGGACTGAACCTTGGTTTAGCTGAACACGTCATCTGACTCCAACTCAATGTTTACGAGATACTGTTAATCAAATTTAATTTTTACATAAAACACGTTCGAGGAGAGATCAACCACTTACCACACACTCTCTAACAAACATATACATCAACTAAATGGCTCTACCCCAACACAACTAAAAGAAAATACCAACCACCTACATCAAATGTATGCCTGATTTTCTAGCTCCCAACAACCACATCCAATTAAAAGACTTATTGGTATTGAGTAAAAACTTCCGCTGCCACAATACGGCGTTGTCAGAATAACTGTCCGCAGACGTGAGAGATCTTCCAACAGTTTTGAACAACTTGGACAAAATAATGTCTAAAACTAAAAAAATCGCAAAAGGAGGTCTACCTCCAACCTTTTACGATGTTGCCCAGTGTGCAGTTGGTAGACCAAAGCTTTCCCGCCACAAGAAAAAAGACAACTTTACCGCTACAGGTACTTTCGGACTATCATGTCTAACAATAAACCGAAAATTTAGCAGTCAGCAAATCCATTTCCTATGAGCAGAACCCCAGAAAAACATGTTACTAACTAATTTCTTTTGGTTAGTTCAACACCAACTAATGAATGGGGATGTTCCACATAGGTCAGTGCTAGACCCACACCTGTAAAATAGTCTTCAAGCTTTGGACAAAGTGAAGAGACAAGTCATGCTAGTAGCGTACGCTAAGCACAAACTGGCAAAATCGTCAACTAAGTTGTTGTTAATTGATTGCCGAGTAAAAGTTTCAGTTTTTATAGTAATATCAAAAACAAATGTTTTTACAATTTTACATTAAAAGACCAGCGGTATTCCTCAGTTTCAGTTTTGCCAGAGCCACAGCCACACCAACAAATCCGCGCCAAAATGGGCTTTGTGTTCATTCCCCCATCCCGCAAATTTCAAGAGATGCAAGACCTACCCAAGGACAATGGCCGCTCATAAAAAGGCCATCAACACCACCGGCAGCCAAGCCCGTGCCGACCCTTGTCCCGCCTTCTTCTTCGTTAAAGCCTGCAGGTCCCCGCAAATCTGCAACAACAAAATTACCGCCATATTGAAAGAGATGGGTGAATCTCAGGTAAGATTCATGGCATGCATCTTGTCTTCGCTCCGCGTCTGGTTCTGGAACGCCAACAACATTACAGAAAAAAATGAGTAAAGTGGATGAGTTCTTCTTCAATCAAAACCTCAACGTCCTGCTAGTGTCAGAGTCAATCCACAAACCTAATCAAGCACTGAGAGTACCAAATACCTTTACGTATTTGAGACCGCCGGTTGTACCCACGAAGCGTGGAACTCTGATCTTTGCAAAAAGATCTTTGGATCACTCCGACCTTGCTATCTCTCAAATCTAATACGATAGTGATGACTGTGCTAGGACTAGACACAATAAAGATTGGATTTCGATACTGTCTTCGCAAACCCACTTCATGCTGTAATTGCTTGCCGCACTTTAATTCGAATTGATAGGGTGACAACGTTTTTTCGGGACCTAAAAATTACAAGTTTTGAAGATCGCAAAAACATGTGCAACTTCCTGCATCAAAATAGTGGAGAATATGTATTAATTCTATAAGTCTTGTGTAATCACTTTAAAGAAAGATTGAACACAAAAAAATCTAGACCTCGTGGATCAAATTTCTTTAAAATTTGACAAAGTTAGAACGGTTTAAACAAAGCATAATTTTGCAGTTTTGCTAAATTTACGGGTTTTTTTGAAATAATGTTTGAAGCTTGATATATCAAAATGACTGCCCCAACATTAAATAAACAAATATGGGTTTTAAAGTACATGTAATAAGGAATATTTTGAGTCATCGTGGACCTTTTTATTTTTTTCTAAAGGCCCAAAAATTGAGATACAAAAATGTGCGGTTTGCCAATTTTGCCAATTTTTGAATATTAAAAAACTGTTGATAATGCCCGATATACCATTTCTCATATAGATAACCTTTTTTATTGTGCTCTAAAGAGTATTTACTGAAATTTTGACTAAAATCGACATAGGGTGACAGCGCTTTTTCGGGACCTGAAAATTACAAGTTTTGAAGATCGCAAAAATATGTGCAACTTCCTGCATTAAAATAGTGGTCTATACATATTGATTCTATAAGTCTTGTGTGATCACTTTAAAAATAGATTAAACACGACAAAATCTAGATCTTGTGGATCAAATTTTGTTAAGATTTGACAAAGTTAGAACGGTTAAAGAAAGCAAAGTTGTGCGATTCTGCGAAATTTACGGTTTTTTTTTTAAATAATGTTTGAAGCTTAATATATCAAAATAAACTAAAAAAGACGTTTTATTGTGAAATTTCTGACCTTCAAATGTGTGTCCAAGTCCAAAATTTTGGGAATCTCATTTTTTTCATTAATACTTTGATTCCTGAAAATTTGGCCAAAATCAGAGAGGTCAACATTTTCAAATTAGTCTAAAAGTAATAAAATTACCGTTATATATTTTTTGATATTTACGTTCTTAATCTAATCTTATCTAACCAATTCTATGCTACACTAATTTATCTATATATTACTATTTTTAGTTACTATATTTCTTACAATTATATAGTACTTGCTATTTATTATCTTTTTTTTAATTTAGCGTGGAAATCTTAAAAATACAAAGGCATCCCGCGCTCAAATTTTTGCTGATTAAAAACCCTCACCCTTGCAGCATTACTTTGTTCTAATACTTTTTTCTTATAGAACTTCTATCACTATCGGTAGCTTTAAAAAAAAAGAGAAAAATCTTCAAAAGACATTGGGCAGTCCATACAGTCTACTAGTCTCAGGTTTCTACTGACTAAAAAACCCTTGCACTGCGGTTCTACTGGACCTATTGTACACCTCTGATGTTCTACTTTTTAAACAGCTCTGTCTCTTTGATAAAGTCTAGTACCTTTAGTCAATGATGGTTGTGCGATGCTGTTTGTAAGCTTCACATTTATTCAGCAAGTGTATTGAAGTCTTACCTTCTTTTATACAACCGCGGCATAGATAGTCCTTTCCTATTCCCATTCTATGCAAGTGTTTGTTAAGTCCACAGTGTCTGGTTATCAGCCCTGTAAGCCTTCGCAGTCTAACGCAACTCATTTGTGTTACCACTGTTATGATATCATATGATAGTCCTGTTAAGAATAGTTTTAAATTACAGCCGTTTTGCCTCAAGTTTGCTGCAGATTTTTTTTCCGGCTTTGTATGAAATCCCAAAAGCGGGTTCTGATCAAGTGAATGTCCTCTTTGCTCCTTGTTTGGCAAACTGATTTGCTATGAAGTTTGCTTTTGTTTCCCGGTCTTTTAGTATCTATAGCTGACAAAGTTTGTAGATTGTGGCCACTGTTTCTAGACTGTATATGCAGGTCATAACTAGTTTAAATTTTATTACTGGCAATTGCAAGGCCTGCAGAGGTAGCAAAGTTTACTTTCCTTGGTGATTGTTTTTGTAGATTCTAGCTTCGGTGCCTTTTGGTCTTTACTCTCATTAGAGTACCAGATAGTTTCTTTAACTGTTCCCAGGTACTAATTTTTTATCCAATCGTTTTTCTGTAGTATTACCACATCAAATTTTTTACTGATGCAGTGTCCCTTCAAATCCTACCTCATTAGAGTTTTTTTTTTATGCAGTACATTTGTTATGTTAGGTCTGTGGGTTCTAAGGTTTACATTGTGTTTGTTTATTCGCAGTCTGTATGCTGCTTGTTTTGCTTCCGCCTTGACCATCAGGTGAAGTTACGGTAACAATAGTAATACTTCCATAACTGTTGTAGACGTTGTTCTTTGTGCCATCCGTTACCAGCAGACATACTAACCTCTAAACTTTGTCTAGTTTTTTGGCCGTACACTTGAGAAAGATTTTTTCTTCCCATACAAGCGCTTTGTATGTGATAATCGGTCTTACGACCACCGTATATAACTGATCATGTTCGGTAATAACCCCAATGGTTTTTGTTGTTATATTTGTATATAAGCACTACAGTAAAAGTGAAAGTACGCTTTGTGAGCACCCGCCCGCGACTTTGTCTCCTACAGTTTTTCTATATAATGTTATGGTTACAGTCCGGTTCTTGAGCACAGACTTGACTCAATTAAAGACAAAAGACAAATTCTTCAGCTCTCTATTGGTTTTGCAATAAATTTGAAGGTAGTATTGTCAAATGTCCTTTTAATATTAAGAAAAACACTCAATGCTATTTCTTTGCATTGGATAGTATTTTCTCTTGCTGACTACCTGGTGTATAGCTAGCTTGCAGGATTTACCTGTTTAGTGGGCATACAGTAAGATTTAGTCAAGGCATACTTGGGTTTTCCCGGCCTTAGTATAAATACCAACTTGAGTGGTTCAAATATGTTAATCTCCCATTTCAAGTTGCTCTGGTTAATTATGGTTTTTGCTATCGACCAACTCCGCAAGGATTCAATGTTCCCAGTACGGTCTTTGCTTAAAACATTTTGGAGACTCAAGCACGTAGAACTGTTTTGAACGTCTTTACAGTATCTCCTTTATGATTTTCTTTTGTATTTGTTTATAGTTTTATTATATGCCGTAAGATTGGTTCTGTTAGTAGCCCAGTGATCGTTTTTTTTTGGCTTTGTTAGACAACTTTCTAGATCCGCCCTTGCGTTGTACAGCTTTTTGTTCCACAAAGTAATCTTGTTGGAAATATGCTTGACAGGGCTAAAACAACTTTCAAAAGCAGTTTTAATGGAGTTGACAAATATATCTGTTATTGTCTCCAGTTTATGTAATGTTTTTGCTGTCTTTAGACAGACACGATTTGGCTAACTAGTATCTTGTTGTATAGTTCTCAGTTGGCTTTTTTCAAGATTTTGTACTAAAAAAAAAGCGTTTCTTCAGATTAAATATTGAATCGGATGTATGCATAATCAGACAATCAAGGCTTGTCGTTCTACTTTTTAATCACTTCACTTTATAGTTTGATAATGTTAGGTCAATAACCTTGCAAAACGCTGGCGCTTTACTTTTGTTTATTAAATTGAGCTTAAATTCTAGTTAAGTTTTTCACCTCTTATGTCCTTGCTCCCACCGGCTACGTATTGGGCGTTGACGTTGCATCCAAGGATCAGCGGTGCTCCCTACGGATTGTTCTTAGTTCCCTTTCCTACTATCACTACCTTGGTTACTAGGTCTTGGAAACATAGGTTTCATAATGGCATTAGATTAAATACGTTGTTCTTGTATTTGCTAAAATGCATGTACAAAGTTTGCATATAGATTGTGCTGCCAGCAGCCATTTGCTTAACTTCTTTATCTCTCCTTTATATATCCGAGGCTTTTGTACAAGGGAAATGTCAGTATTGTGTTTCACAATATACGCAAAAGCTGCCCTGCAGTGATGTAAATTGATTTGCTCAATGTTTAACATTGAACTTACCGCTATTGTTTTTTGGCGATCGGCGTTGAGCCTTGATCCCCGGTTTTATTGACGGTCTGTGTTTCTTCCAGTTTTGTCTTTGTCTTTTTGGGAGGGTGCCAAAACCTAAAGAGTAATTTTAGAAAAACTTAGGATAAGTTTTCTTCTTAGGATTGCCACTTTCTTCTAAGCGCCCTTATCCATTAGCAAGATATATTGGGTGTTTCTTCAATTGTGGTATAAATTGCCTTGTTTAGCAACTGCGCGTTTACTTAGACCATCTGCTCACGCACACATTCTATCTGACCGCAAATGATGTTAGTCACGTCAGTTTTGAAACGTAGTGCATGGCTGATTTAATTTACAGCTTGCATGTCGACAGAGGTCTTGACACGGTGATTAACATGCTGCGGCTGATTAGTTTCTGATTCTGCCCTCTAGTTTTGCGTCATTTGTTACCGTCCCGGAAATTTGTAGAGATGTTTGACAGCTAGACGTGTAGACTTGTAGATCAAAATCGGTCACTAGAAAGCACCGAGTCATATAAGATGACGTGCAGTCATACGTGGACTTGTCTGTGGCTTGACCTTAAGCCGCTTATTGTTTGCAGCTGCCAGGTGGCCGTTGAACGTGACGGGGTTTGTCGCGTGTACTTATATTGTCCAAGTGGCAAACGCGTTGGAAGCAGTTGCAGGTTTGCAAGGATGTAATTGTAGAATTTTATGCAACTTTGTTAGTCAAGCGTTTTGCGGCCGTAACAAAACCTGACACTATCTGAGAAAACACCATTCGCCAATGGCAAAATGTTGGAGGCATTATACGTCCAGTTCTAAAAGATGGAAGACACTCAAGGGCCAAAACAAAAAGCTCAACTGGCTTGAGAAGTACTTGACCTGCTTGATCGAGTTCACGCGTGTCGGCATCCTATTTGACAAGGTAAAGCAAAACAAGACGGATATGAAGGACATCCTCTTTGACCTTTGCACCAATATTAGCAAAAAATGAAAACGGAGCCGGTCGTACCGCAAAAATAATGTCCTTTGTTGCCAAGCAGATTTCTAAAAATTTTTGGACAGCAAATGCTCCGGCCCCTACCTTTTACGTAGAAGCCCCAAAGACCCAAACATCTCCCCCAGCTGTTGCAGCAATCTTATGAAATCCCCAGGTGATCCAACCTAAACCTCCTTCAAGAAGCCTGCCGACAACCCGGTCGAGTCCAGCACCTCCAAAGACAAAAAGCTAATTGAGCTGCAACTAAACAGCAAAGTCAAAGCCGTTAAGGAAACCCTGCTCAAAGAGGAGAGGTTTACCGTCGTGTTTTACTCTAAGTCAAAGAAGCAGGAAAAGAAACAGTTAAAACCTCCACTTCTGGCACTGCCAATAGACCCCAAAGCTCTCCAACAAGCCCCGCTTAATCTATTAGTGCTCACATTCGGCAACATTGTTGTATACATGTTAACATTGTTGGCACCGTAAAAGTGCATGCATCCAAATTTGCATGCGGATTTTTGAGCTGCAATCACTTACTGTGAGAGCAACGACGTGTACCATTACACATACTAATTAGGGTAAAAAAAAACTAAAACACGTCGTCAGTGGCATACCCAACTGCATCAAAGCTGATGCGGCGCAAGAAGGGTTAACGGCTCTAAAATATGCTCTTTTTTTTGTCAAACTTGGCTTGAACCCCCGCCATAGGTTTTCTCCTGCTCTACAAAAACAGAAACTGGACAAACTCGACGCCAACCTCCGCTATTTGCTCTAACTACTGCTACCGGACCTATTCTACAAATTCGTCGGCCTTGGAGACCAACCAACAGATTGTTATATTTGTTGATGGAAAGGTTTGGTACATCTTTACCTTACAAGTTCCAAAAAAAAAGATTCAATTACACAATGGCTAGGGGAGCTTTAGCTTTATCGGTGGTTATTCACACATAGACCATTCTTAGATGTGCGTAATATAAAGTACATTGGCAGTAAGGTCGAAGTACTAATAGCTATAGCATGCTTGGTGGACTGTAAAAGATTGTTAATCCAAAGTCTTGGGGCTGTGTAATAAAACTGTATAGGGCAGTAAGGCATTATACGTCACAGCCAAAAGTATGTTGTGCATTGGCAGTTGAGACTTTGGGGTTGCACAATAACTGCAAAAGCTTACACAAGCCGGTTAACCCTAGAGGTTGTATGCAGGGCACATTACAGCGGCAAGGAGCAGTTATAAACACACTGGTGTTAGAGTATACCTTGAAAATGTGTTAATTAGATAATATAAATATATTATGTATTAATATAATTGTAGGGATTCTAGCATGACAGCTGGTCCTATGCTACAGAAATATATAAGTTAGCTACAGCCAGACACGAATAGTATGGCCTCTATAATAGGCAACTTAGTATACACAAAAATTATGTTAAATGTGGTTAAACTAATGCCTTTGCCCGTTTTAGCATTTTTCATTTGCGCTAACATTTTAAACATTCCATGGGCGACGTTGTTCTGGGGTTGAAAGATGCTAAAACGTGCAAAGGGGTAAGTTTAACCACATTCAACATAATTTTTGTGTATACTAAGTTGCCTATTATAAGGGCCACACTATTCGTGTCTGGCTGTAACACCCACCACTGATTTAGTCCTCAATTATAGAAACATTAAATCTCCTTGTTCCAGATGCATATGCATGCTGCATCTGCAGTGTTATTAATTAACGTAGGCGTAGTTCTTAGTATTGTTATTGTAACTTTTAACTTATCTTACATTATATATATTACTTGCATGAATAAAAATAGTTTAGTCTGTAATTAGCAACAAGACGCATTAGATCAAATAAAAATATTAAAAAAAAAAACTCTAAGTGTCGAGTTAATTAAGTTTATTAATTGGACAGAAACATTAGCATGCTATTGCAAAAAGACGGTTTAGCCCAAATGGATCGCAATGCAGTAAAGTTGGAGTCGACTGCAGGACGAAGAAAGGAGGATCAGTAACGTTGGCGCAGAAAAAAGATGCGGCCAAATGATTTGACGGCAATGACCGTTCCTTAAAAACATTAGTGTAAAG
Organism: Tachinus rufipes; assembly: GCA_963932245.1. NCBI lineage: Eukaryota > Metazoa > Arthropoda > Insecta > Coleoptera > Staphylinidae > Tachinus > Tachinus rufipes. The sequence goes on from OZ010750.1 coordinate 16,079,932, forward strand.
TTAATTAAGATACAACGTTTAAGCACGGTGTGGTGGTTGGGAAGTTCAGCGTGCGTTGAATCAGTATATAAAAAAAATAATATTGTATAACTGGAGGTAACATGTTTGATAATCTGTCTTTGTGGGTTTTTAAACTTATATTATCTTTTATTATATTAATGTATACTACCTCACTAATTAGTATTCTTTATACTATGATTTTCTGACTAGTATAGTTGTGTAATTCAAGTTAAATAAATATTATTTATGTATACTAGTTCAACAATTTTCAGTTTTGGTAAAATCGTCAAAATAATATTTTTGGTGTTATGGAGTTACTTTTAACGATTTTTGTGCTTTAAATGTTTTATGGCGTAATGACTAATTCTCATAACAAATTAACTTTTTGTACAATTTTGTTGTGTTTAAATAAATAAATTTTCTATGCAAATTTTAAGCCATAAATTGGTTTTCTGGGTGTTATTTTTTATAAATTGTATGCGGCAATTTATCAAAAAATTATTACCAATAAATATCTTGATTTTAAAGTATTGCTCTGTAATATTGAATCATCCTGGCAAAACGCATATGCTATTCACTTTATATACTACAAATAAAGACCGCATATTTATTATTTGCACCCCTCGCGACGGCCCTGCCTGTATCTTTTAACTATTCCAGGGATTACAATGAGGCTGCTTTAAGAAATTCCAATTGTTCATTTATTACTTCTGTTGTTATGCTATTACAACGTCTGTCATTAAATTTAAAGTTGTATTTAATATATCTATTAGTTTTTAAGTAAATGCATTAGGGTATACAACCCTTATACGATCCTTGCTAACAGTGGCATAAGTTTAAGTATTTATTTATTGAAAACGACATCAAAGCTATTTACAACAATGCAAGTCAAGTTATTATTTTCTTACTTGTTGATAAAACTAAAAAGCCAATAACCTTGGAAAGAAAATAAAACATCGTTTCAAACGAATAAATGTCCATGTGGGTCACTCATTCACACTGCACTGTAGGTAGCAGGACTAGCAGGGGAGCCCAACGCATCAATAAATGCACCTCTCAACCACCGGAGAAGTTACACTAAAAAAATCGTTTTTATCTATTACTATGAGTCACGTGTATATTTATATTATGAGGGATGTTATTCGTTATTCGCCCACTGCTCTTATAATAAAAACGTGTTTTTTAAATGTTCCTTACGTCAGCATCGGCACAATTTCTAATATTTCTGAACAACATCGATCGCTGTTACTGTAATTATTTGTTTACTCCTACACATTGCTATAAATGTTTTGTTTTCAATCTATAGCTGAGCAGTGATTTTCATGTAACATTATTGCCATGAGGTGTCAGTTGCAAGTCACTTGTTCTTCAACGCAACCAACCCATTATATAAGAAATCCGGCCTGGATGGATTAAGAAAATTCGAGGAATAAAATAATTAAGTTGTCAAATACATAGATATTCAAATATCAAATTGACACATGTATTTATTTTAAAATAAACGTGGGTATTCATAATTACAATTTATTACGTTCGACATAACTTAATGAAATGGAACTAATATTAATTAATATTTTTGTCATAAAATAAATAAATAAGTAATTCACAAACATTTAATAATTTGTAATAATTTTTATTTTAATATTCCTTGCTTTTATTCCATGGATTGCAGCAGATAATCTTACAAAAACTATTCAAAAAGTTATCAACAAATTTGTATTTTTTATAATTTGTTCATTATTAAACAAAACAAAACTGGTTTACGCAATTTAGATAAAACAGGCAGTTAATAAAAGCAAGAAGTGTTTAACAAACTCATCAATAATCGTTTTGATCTAATTAGATAGAATTATAAAAAAACTAATACAAACTAAAGTCTGCAAAGTGTTTCTTTTAATTGTTAATAAACTGGGAGGTTGACTTTTATACTAGCTACCAACAATTGCCTTGGTAAACGTAGAGTTATCTATATGTCGCAGTGGTTGATTAGAGGTTGTTGCGCTAAGCGGTTCTGAAACATTATTAGAAAGCCTTCATCCTTCGTCAGCATGACACTTAATTGCGGCTTTCATAAAACTGTTTCACTGGTTTCCGTCAGGATACGCTTCTGACCATCGTGAAAATTATACGCACATTCTGGTAGCAATTTGAAGAAGACAAAGGTCTTACCAGATCAATGTGAATGTGTTCGAACCTTCCGGATGGTGGTGTGAAACATCTTAATGGCGATAAAACGAGAAATCTTTGCTCGCTGACATATTAACTAAGCGCGTGCCTATCTCTTGATGTGAGTGAGCTTTTAAAGAAGGCTACTTGTATCGCTCAGCTATAAACTGTACTGTAGTTTGGATACTTGCATGTGCTGTAAAGAGTTAAAAATAGTTTGTCGAAAGAGTTCCGTCACAAACGGTAAAACTGTTAAGGTTGACACGTTGCAGTATAGTTTTGTATTAGTTCCTGGAAGTGTCACTATTTTTAGTTGAAGCGCTGATCCTGATTGTAAAAATTTTTGAAGTTCTTTGCCTGATGTCAGAAAAATCTGCAAAACTGATCCCTTCAATTCTATGCAGTGTGTCTGCCACAACATTTTTACTTCTAGAAATGTTCGTGATGTCGGTGGTAAATTAACCAATAAAACCATTTGTCAAAATTGATTAGATAAACATTTATCTGTTTTTTGTTAAAAGACAAAAGTATTAGACTTGCAGTCTATTTTACGGCGTTGTAGTCAACAGTTCTCGGTCATAGGCACCGTGTTTATGTTTGGCGCCTGCCAACTTTGAAAAAAAAAAACAGTAATTGCCACTCACTCTACAAATTGCTGTAAGCTTTGGCAAAACTATTTTTACATATTATGTCAAAAGTTATCCGTGCCTCTGAATTTCATGAAATCAATGCTTCTCGTCTTAAGTTTTCTAGTAAAAGTTCATTGAAAGATGCTTGCAAAGTTGCTGAGTTAGAATACTAAGTCTGTAAAAATTGATAATTTCTAAAAAACGTCGTGGATCTCTTGCAGATTTAGGTTGTAAATAATTTGCAATGACTTCAACCTTCTCATAAAATGGTTTGATCGCTTGTTGCGTTACTTGGAATCTGAAAAGTTAAACGCAGATTTTCCACAGGTATATTTGGCAAGATTAATCAAAATATTATTTCAAACGTTCAAACACTTGACAAAGATGATCTTTGTGCTTTTTTTTCTGAACTAGATGCGATTAAAACGTCGTCAAGATGTAAACGTAGGTAAAATTTAAGTTTCTAAAGAATGTGTCCATAAATCGTTGACTGTGCTGCATTTCGGAGTCTAAAAGTCATAAACAAGAACTCAAATAATCCGAAAAGTAAAGTAATTGCATTCTTGGAATATCCTTTTTGGTGACCAGGATTTGATTGTAGAGTCGATAGTCAACATTTTTTACCATGAGAGTGGAGAGACAAGTATTGCATGTTTTGTTAAATGTTTGGGTTTGTTAAACACTTCTGTTGTTTAAAAAGTAGGTGCCACATGGAAGATTTTTAAACAACACGAATTCCTACCTAAGTATTTTAACAGGGCAAAATTATTCCTGAGATAAATAGTGTAGTAAGTGTGTCGACCAAACGTTAAGTTTTCATGTCTACCAAGAGTTTATAATAGGCTAGAACATATGTCCTAATAATTGGCTTACTAACGTCAGCAATGACAAAACGCCAGTTAAACACACGCTTGAGTCCCAAGTCTAAACAAAACAATTTAAATCTATACGTTGCAATGAAAGAATTGTTAGCAACTAGCAGAATAAGGTTTGTTTTAGGTTTTTCTCTATGAGTTATTAACTGTGGATACACGCAGATATTGGTTCTTGTGTCAATCAAATATTGTATTTTTGTTTATTTATCAGAGGCAAACAGGCCGCAAAACTTTTCATTAACGACAGCCCCTATCGTTTCCCAATAAATAATTGCATGGCAAATTGCATTTCTTAGCACCTGCACCAAAACTCAAATAATATCAGCATATTGAGGTGTACTGCGTGCACGGTTGCAGTTATTGTATTTTGATCGACTGCAAGAGCAAGATTGGTGTTGATTGCCTCTTAAAGAAACCTTTTGTAAAGTTGCTGATACTTTGGCAATTCTTGTCGTTAATATGGTTAACTGTTGGAACATAAGTGACAAAATTGTTGTTTCAGCAAAGTGATGTTGTGGAGATGTGATTTGATCTTTTTGTGTGGCAAGAATGATTTGCACTGATTTTGGAAATCGCTTGAGCCAGAGCGGTCGTGAGATGGTTTCCTGTCTTCAATCTTTTCGTGCTCTAAGAGTCGGCAAATCTTAGGGTCTTGTGAAACACTTAACCGGCGTACCAATTACGTTTTTAGTTTTGTATATTTTTGATCATTTGGTAAGAAAGTGAAAATGTCACAAATTTTCAGTGCAAATTTTGAGTTTTGTTTTAGTCTTTTCAGTTTTGTTTTTATTCTGCTAAGTTCAGTAAGGTTCTGTCTGCCTGCTGGATTTCAGTCTTCAGTCTCTCGTTGCCATGTCTTTTTGATGTCGTTTATAAGTTGTAAACTTTACAAAAGATTACCGTTATGTACGTTTTTTTTTCTGTACAGTTCTGTTCTTAGCACTTTAAATAGCTTCTGTTAGTTTAACTGTTTTAGCGTTAAGTTAGTCAGTCAATTAAATGTCATTGTTTTTAAAAATGTTGTTTTATATTACCCAAAAATTGGTGCAGTCTGCGTTTTTGTAGTCGTTTTTGTCATTTTGGTTTTGACGTGCCTATGTAAAACAGTATGGGATTGTGGTCAAAGTCAAGTTTTTGCACAGTTTGTAGTTGAGAACAGTTAACATTTTTAATAATCATCAAGTCAATTGCCGTTAGTGTAAACCCATTTGATGGAAAATAGGTCGGGTCTTCCAGATAATACAGTACACTGTTAGGTAAAATGAAAAAATCTAGTCTGTTTTGTTTTGGTAGCACTTCAATGTGTAATGTCAAAGTTGGCGGTATGTTGTATGTAAGGTCGTGTCAATGATTATGTGTGGAACAGTTTAAGTTTTTCACAAAAATAGCCACGCCGCCGTTCTAGTCAGCTTCAATGTTAGCTCCTGGTTGGTATGTACATTCATCCAGAGCAACTTAATGTTATTTTCACAAGCTGCTTAAGTAAGGACACGGTGACATTCAAAAATTAGCTTCAATGTGATTTTAGGTTTGTTTATAACAATTAGAGCCGCTCTATTAATCTTTAGAATGTGGACATTCTTGCCAAATATTTTGCAATTTACTAATTCTATAACCCCATTAGTTATTCCAACTACTTCTAACGCTGCTTAGAAGATAGTCGGTCTAAGTTTTGCAGGAAAATTTCCGTTTCAAAACATTTATTGGTTTTTGAACCATCTATGTAGATTCTAATCAAATCATTGACCACATTCTGCTTTTCTTGTTTATGTGATAATAAAAATCTTTAAAACACAAAAAGGTTATCTGTTTGCGCTCCTAACAAACGTGTTTTTTTAACAGCCTCCTCCAAGAGAGTAGAGTGTTTGCCAGCCTTTCCTGCAGTGTGCCAAAATCCAATTGCATTTAAACGCAAAGTTGCCACTGTCGCAAACTCCTCAACGTAAATGTCAAGAGACAACAGACACAACATTGCCTCCATAGCTGCAGATGGTGTCTTCATGCCATCTGTTATACTTAAAGATGCCATTTGTTGCAACTGATTTAGTTTGCTTGCAGAAGTTTTTTGGCTAGTATTTGGCCACCATTTTAGTGCTCCGTATGTAAACAAAAGTCTTATGACGGCGGTGTTTTCCCCACAGCTCATCCGCATTGCCAAAAAGACATATTAACTTTATTGCATCTCATACTTAGATGTCCTCTTGTAAGCTTGTTGCCAAAAACTACAAAGATATTTTACCTTGGTTGATAGTAGTAGTAACGTATTTAAAAGTTTTGGTAAGTTTAGTTTTCCAATTTTGTTTTTTTGTAAAAAAGACTAGTCTGGTTTTCACAAAGTTAACTGTAGTCTTAGCACCAATTTTTGATTATTCATAAGGCCTCTTGCATAAAGTTGCAGAGCCTGCCCTTGAATTTACAGTTTAGCAGAATTGTTATGTCATCTGCATAACTAATTGTATTGAAACCACAATTATTGAGCAGCTGTATAAAGCTGTCACCTACTACATTTCATAGTAGTGGAGATAATACACCTCCCTGGGGTCAACCTTTAGCAACAACTTTCCTGACCGTCAAATCTTCTACAGTAACAGTGACGGCTCTTTTCAGAGTTTACACCATGTGTTGCAAGAGCAGTTTCTATTTTCTTAAGTTAGTTTCACCTTCAATATCTATTAATACGCCTAAAGTGAACATTTTTTCTTTTAATGATATTTTGATTCTGTCTTTGATCTATCTGTGATTTGACACTGAGACCAACGTAGATACGTGCCAGTCGGAAATTTTGCTTGAAATGCTAAGAGTTGCCAGTGTGATGTCTATCACAGTCTCGTTGCAAGACGTAACAAACATTAGTTCAACGCCTTGCTTTAGTATTCCTAGGTTAGTACTAATAATAAAATTGTAAAGTTGCTTACCTTTGTCATTTGTGTCTTTACTTCCCCAGGCACAATATAATAGAAGTTTAGGTCACATCCAACTATGAGGTCAACATATCCTTGCGTACAATAGTGCACCAAATCCTCCAGCTGTGTTGTTGGAGATAGTATGTTGTGCGCACGATATAATAGTGTTTAGCTTTTGTTTGTCTGCCAAACTGATCCTAACGGTTGTGCGGATACTTTCAAAAAACTGTGGCATTTTTTGTCATTTTAATAAAAAATGTGCTAAATATAGCTTAACAGACCATTTAGTGTCTGTACATCTTTCAAGACTAATCATTGACTTTGAGTCACTGATTTTGCTTTCCCAGGTAACTCATAACCAGCTCTACAACATCAGGTTTTCTCAAAAGCCACAAAGTAGCCTTTGTTAGCCTAGAAAGTCAACTCAGTGACAGTGTTTTGAACAAAATGTCCCTTTTCTCAAAAGCTTTAGAGCTTAGCAGTTGCTGGCTCAGCACAAGAGGTCTGCTTTGTTGGAAAGAAGGTTTGTTTGTTTATCAACAGCCAAACGCGCGTTTCTTTGTTTTTTTTGTCTCAGCCCTGTTAATCTTGTGATTTTTTACACCGGTTTGTAGAGTGTGGTTTAAAAGCAAAACAGTTTTAGAAGTAGACAAGGTATCCGTAGACGCATTCACCAAGTCTGTAATTTTTAGTATATCAAAAGATTTACTGGATAAATTGGTTTTAAGATTTTTGTTCTTCATAGTTGAGAGACTAATAATTTATTTCTCTGGCTCCCCATTTGCCATGTAGCCCGCAAATTAGGAACGTCTAAAATTAATTGCCAAGGTTACCAGAAAAATATAACCCTAAAGATGGGTTGTATACAAACAAGTAACGCACACCAAACCAATAAATGTGCGGTCTGCTGCTTATCCGTTCACTTCCAAGAACTCACTCTGTTGGCCATCTGACTAGACGACACAGCCGATTGATCAAGATAGGTTGGTTTCAACCTCCCATTTAAGAAGAAGGTTTCCTTTTGTACCGGACCCACTGACCACGCCCAAGAAAAAACATTCAAGCCCCATAACCACGGCAAAGTTTGATTAGCTATTGTCTTTCCCTTAAGTAATTTAGTTCCCTCACAGCTCCCAGAATAAAATTTAAGTCTACTTTAATGTTCAGAATTGCAAATTTATTTTGTAAGTCAAAAAAACTGTTGTTGCTGTGTGCTGATTGGGTGTATTTAAGTTTAGGAGGTTTGGGAACATTCCAAACAAATGGTGGACGCTGTAGACGCGTTTGCTGCCAGTTGGTTTATTTTGGTTGTAGGAACTGCTGTTGGTACCGTTGTAGCCTATGGATCTTCTCGTTGCTACTTTGGACTAACGCTTATTTTTTATTTGGTCCAGGTTTTGTGCACTCGTGCGTTCAATCTTCTTTCACATTTGACGCATTATTAAACATTAAACATATTTGTTTGTTACTACCAGTTAATAATTTTGATGATGTTCATTTTAAAGCACTTTGCTGTAAAAACTGTAGAATTTTATCTGGCTTTTTTTCTGCAAAGCTTTTAGCAACAAAAGTGTGTGATGTGTTGTCTTTTTTTCTGTAAGAATAAAATTGAACGTTTTGTGTTTTTAGGTTTTCTTTTATTCTCAACTAATCATCATTGTTTGTAGTTTGAATAATCGTATTTTTTTAGTGTGTTTGAGTGTCATTGTTAGTGATTGTTTTAATGTTGTTCAGTCATAACAATAATATAAAGTGTACTTGTTTTTTAAACATTTTTTGATCTCGTTCTTGCCTCTTCCCCTGTGCATAAACCCGCCACTGTCTACTATTGTTTTTATATTATTTAACAATTAGTAAATAAATAAAATAAAAAAGAAAGTAATAGACGAATAAAAAACAATTATTTGTTTCTTTATCGACTGTTATGTTAATATTATTTAATTAATTCTTGGAAGTACAGTCTTTTATAAAATAAGTATTTTAGTTTTTTATTTACATACTTACCACTGATGAAGACGACAATTATAACTTCGAAATATATGGTATAACTTTTATTTAATTTAGTTTAGTTTTTTTGTAGATTGTAGCTTCTCAATTGCAGAGATATATTCTGGTGCTAGTTTTGATTGAATAATTATACTGACGCGTAGTTAATGGATATTTTTCACACGCAGTTTTTATGTTATTATTTGTAAAAAGTATTCTTGTGCAACTGTCGTTTATAAAAGACTGTACTCCTAAGAATTAATAAAATAATTAAAAATTAAAATTTTTGTGAATTTTTTTGGACTTTGTGCATTGTTTTAATTCAGCTTTAAAGGCTAACAAGTCGTCGACTTTTGAATCAACCTACTAATCGGATAATACTGTTTTGGAATAAGGTTGCGGATTATAGTTAAATTGAGAACTATAACCGCCACTTGATGAAGTAAATTTTCATGTAATTTTATTTCACGTTTGATAGTTTTATTCAATATCTTTATATTGTCACGTATAAAGTAATCAAGTTTTAAATGAATAAAAGAAATATATTTTATATATATGCCCAGTCTTAATGCGCATATGCAAAGTAATACTCGCAGCATAGAAACTCTGTAGCGAGTCACAGACACAGACCAGTACAGTTAATTGCTAGCTCTTCTTTAGAGCAGTCGAATTGATATAAACTAAGTGATTATTTAAGTGTTAGTGATAAACTTGAAATTAAGTTTTGACAATGAGTGAGTCCGATAAAGTTACCAGTTCCACCGAAGAGCATATGGATTACAATTACAGGAAAATCGTGATGACAAAAAAGAAACAGAAAATGAAATCTCTCCGAGGAAATTTAAAAGAAAAACCAGAAACAATTTTTAAAATTCCTAAAATAAACGCCATGGATTTATCACAAAGATGCAGTAAGAAGACCTCTGACTTACCTTCAACAAGTTGTTATAAAAAAGTAAATAATTGCTTTAAATATACTTACTTTACTAAAACAATATATAAATTGACACGCGAGCAAATATCCAGTATATGGAATCGAAATCGTATAAACAATGCAGATGTAATTTTGTCTTCAGATGCTGGATTTATTATTAAATCAAACAATGATGTAAACATTACTATGGCTTTGCTTGAAGATATACTGAAAGCAAACATTATTCAAAAATTTAGAAAAATTGATTCATCGTATTCCGCTATAGTTGCATCTGTAAACCATGACGTTACTGATTGGGAAATAAGTAAACTATTAAAAGCTAAAGGAATTGATCATCATTATTGCAAAAGAATCACATCAAAATTAAACGGAAGGTCCACTAACAAGATCCGAATTATTACTACTAGTCTTACTGCTTATAAATTATTACTTAATTTTGGGGTATATTATAAAAATAAACTATACCCAGTTTATAAGAGCAATGAGGCTGAAGAAATTGATATTCCACCATGTGAAGAGATAGCTGAGCAACCTCCTATAACATTACCAATAATTAAAAACCCAGTACAAGAACTCTTCAATATTAAGATCTCATCTGCAAATGGAGAATCCGACACGTTTAACATAATGATTACTGGTTCAAGACATCAAGAATCTAAAATTTATAAGCACATCATCGATACTTACATTGACAATATTATGATACGCACCTTCTCCAAAAATAGTGACAAGCATGACCTCATAAGAAATATAAAATTGAAATTTCTGGAAACATTTCATATTGACACAATGGTGTCATTTTCGAGCAACCGGATGTATTTAGTAATGATAGAGAACTTAAATTATGTTCCTAATTCTTCCACTATTCCCATACAAAGCTTAAACGTGACAATCACTAAGATTCAAGAGTTTTAATATATTTTATTCTGTATTGATTTCAATTAAAACTTAGTGATTATTCTAATCTTTTTGATTTATTCAATTGTTCTTTTATAGTCGTGTTTGGCTTATAATTAAGAATAATCATATTTTAACTAAATAGATGTGATATAAATAGTAATGTAATGTATTAGTGTTGTGACCGTGACGTAAAAAAAAAAAAGTTTTAAAAAAATATATAAACACTTATGTTGTTATGTTTGTATATATATATATAACTGTTTTTGCAAAAAGCTTGATGTTTGTAATGACGTATTATGTATAAATCAATGTTAAATTATTGTAGTTATTTAAAATTTAAATATTTTAACCTTATATACTTCTCACACAATCGTTCAGCACACATCATATATTATGTACGTTGAATGAGCTATTGACTAAGGTCTTTCTGCTCATTAGATTAAGAATGTATGACTGTTTTATTAATATATATATAATATAAATTTAATCAAAAAAAAAAAATCAATTTATGGCTAAATAATCGTTTTCGTCTATTGTATTTTTTTAATTAATAATAAATGTTTTTAAATTGAATAATTGTTTTTTGTATTATTTTCATACAGTTTGATTAACGTATATTAGTTTTAATATTTAATCTGTGGCACCTATTGATAGTGCGTTACGGCATGCAGTGCCGTGCATAGAGAAAATTTAGTTTTAAATAAACCAAAATTTCAGATAAAAAAAAGGGTTTAATGTAACATAAATATACTTAAATAAACTAAGACTTTACATAAAAACACTTAAAAAACGAAGAAACATAAATATACCAACATTTCACATAAAAATAACTGAAAAACTAATATGAAACATGAATATACTTAAATAAATCAAGATTTTACATAAACATACCAAAATAAGATATAACGTAAATATACCTAAATAAACCAAGATTTTACACAAAAACATCTAAAAAACTAAGAGTAAACTTACCTGACTAAGGATTTCAACTTAAATATACTAAAATACATAAAAAAAACTACAAAACCAAGATTTAATATGAATAAACCTAAATAAATCAAGATTTTATATAATTATACCAAAATAAACCAAGATTTTACATAATAACACAAAAAAATATCAAAATTTAACATAAATAAACCAAGATTTTACATAAAAAACAAAATTTTACACAAATATACCAAAATAAACCAAAAAATGTCTAAAAACCAAAATTTAACATAAATATACCAAAATAAAATAAGATTTAACGTAAATATATCTAAATAAACCAATATTTAACATAAACATACTAAAATATAACGTAAATATATCAAAATAAACCTAGATTTTATACATAATCATCTAAATATACTAAGATTAAACTTACCTAACTAAGGATTTAACATAAATATACCTAAATATATCAAAATTTTACATAAAAAACTTACAAAACCAAGCTTTAACAACAATAAATCAAGATTTTATATAATTATACCAAAATAATCCAAGATTTTACACAAAAACACATAAAAAATACCAAGATTTAACATAAATAAATCAAGGTATAACATAAATAAACCAAGATTTTACATAAAAAACAAAATTTTGCACAAATATACCAAAATAAAATAAGATTTAACGCAAATATACCTAAATAAACCAAGATTTAACATAAATATACTAAAATATAACGTAAATACGAGGGACACTGCCAAAGTTCGCGGAAAATGTCAAGCAAAACACAAATTACGTTATGTAAATCGCTTTATTGCTTCTCAAAATATTCTCCTTTAAAATCTATACACTTTTGCATCCGATAAAACCAATCTTCAAAACAATTTTGCCACTCTGAGCGAGGTACCTCCAAAACAAGTAATTTAAATGCTTCAACGGCCTCTTCAGGCGATGAAAAACACTCGCCACGCATTTTATTTTTGATATGTCAAAATAGTAAGAAGTGATTGGGCGATAAATCAGGCAAGTATAGGCAATGAGTCATTAATTAGATGTTGTTACTGGTCAAACACTCTACAGTTTGTCGTGTAGTGTGAGCGTTTGCATTGTCATGATGAACAATGATTTGCCGGTTTATGTAGTCCATTCTGTTTTCAACGATAACTTCCGGCAAACAAATTGAAGTATACCAGTCAGCATTAACTGTCCTTTGATCCTCTAATGCAACAGTTGTAACATGACTCGTTTTTCCAAAGAAACAAGCAATCATTCTTTTCGAAACGCTTCGTGAACGCACCTCTTTTGTGAGTTTAGGTTCATTTTGAAACACCCATAGAGTCGATTGCTGTTTAGTTTCAAGTTCATATGAATATATCAAAGATTCGTCACCTGTTACGATGTTATATACCGAATTTAAACGACCCCCTTCGAATTTCTTTAGCATTTCCTTGTTCTTTCAAACTGTGTGAGACCCAACGACTGCAAAGCTTTTTGACATGCAAAATCATATGCATTTGTTTCGCTACAATGCCTAAGGATGCCTCTACCTCAATATAAGTCACATGCCGACCCGACAAAATTATTTCACGCACAGCATCAATGTTTCTCGCGACAACAGAGGTGCATGGACGATCTTCGCAAAGATCATCAACAAACGTTGGTCTTCCACGCTTGAATTCTGCGCACCATATGTAAACCATAGTTTTGGATGGTGTTTTATCCCCAAATAACGAACTAAGTTTTTCCACACATTGCTGCAATGTTAAACCGTATCGAAAATCATAAAAAATCATCAATCGGAAGTCACGATTCGAAATTTCCATTTTTTATACAGTTATTACTATCGTTAAATTTTGTTAAAACAAAACCGAGCAATTTGAAATCGAATTGTCAACTGAATTATAGGTGAAAAACGGCAAATTTTAAGAATATGACAATCGCAGAACGCTGGCAATACAGACAGTACATCATTCCGCAAACTTTAGCAGTGCCCCTCGAATACCAAAATAAACCAAGATTTTACACACAACCATCTAAATAAACTAAGATTAAAGCTACCTAACCAAAGATTTAACATAAATATACCTAAATATACCAAAATTTTACATAAGAAAACCTAAAATTCAAGCTGTAACATAAATAAATCAAGATTTTATATAATTATACCAAAATAATCCAAAATTTTACTTAAAAAATACCAAGATTTAACATAAATAAATCAAGGTTTAACATAAATAAACTAAGGTTTTACATAAAAAAACAAGATTTTACACAAGTATACCAAACATGTCTAAAAATCAAGATTTAACATAAATAAACCAAAATAAAATAAGATTTAATGTAAATATACCTAAATAAACTAAGATTTTACACAAAAACATCTAAAAAACTAAGTTTAAACATATTTAACTAAATATTTAACATAACTGTACCTAAATATACTAATATATTACATAAAAACAAATAAAAAAACAGGATTTAATTTAAATATATTTAAATAAACCAAGATTTTGCATAAAAAACAAGATTTTACATAATTATAGCAAAATAAACTAAGATTTTATATAAAAACACCTAAAACAAGATTTAACATAAATATACGTAAATAAACCAAGATTAATCATAAATAAATCAAGATTTCATATAAAAACAACTAAATAAACCAAGATTTTACATCAATATACTTAACTGAACCAAGATTTTACACAAAAACACTTTTCTTCTTCTTCTTCTCTTTCTCCTAGGCAGCACTGCCTGTTCATTTCTTGATGCCTCTTGATCCTATGAACCTAGGTTGTCGTTCCATCTCTTCCTTGGCCTACCTATGGATCTGCGGCCGATTGGCGACTTGTCTCTGGCTATCCTGGTGATTCGGTCTTGTTCTATTCTGTCTATGTGTGCGTCCCATTCCTTTTTTCGTTGTTTTGACCACTCCGTGACACTCGTTATTTTACATCTTCGTCTAATTTCTTCGTTTGAGATTCTGTCCATCAGTGTTTTTCTCTCGATCCTGCGTAATATTTTCATTTCTTATGTGCTTATTGTTCCAAATCGTGTCGTTTAGGCTTCCTGCTATGTGTTGCTTTTTGACTTCCTCCTTCAGTTCGCCGTAGCTGGAGAGAGGGATTCCTAAATATTTGAATTCCATTACTTGCTCGATTATGGTCCCATCGATTTCGAGTTTGCATCTTGTTGGGTTGGCTGCTATGACCATGCACTTTGTCTTCTCCGCCGAGATCTGCATGTTAAACATTTTAGATGTTGTGTGGAATGTATGCAGCATTCTTTGGAGGTTGTCCTCGTTTTGCGCTACGAGCACTGCGTCGTCGGCAAAGCAAACAATTTTCACTTGTTTTGTCCCCATTGCGTATCCCTTCTTCATCCTAACTTTATTAATTATTTCGTTCATGATCAGGTTAAAAAGCAGAGAACTGAGCAAATCCCCTTGTCTTACTCCATTTCCGGCTTCTATTGGATCAGTCATGACGTCATTGACAGATACTTGAATGGTATTGTTTGTGTATATGTCTTTAATTGTTGCTACCAGATCCGGGGCGATACCTCTTTGGTGTAGTATTTCCATGAGGTCTCGTAGCTTTACACGATCAAATGCCTTTGTAAGATCAATGAAGCATGTGTACGCTGGCCTGTTCCATTCTAAAGATTTTTCTCTTATTTCCCTAAGTATAAATACGGCATCTCTACATGATCTTCCTCGACGGACACGACTAAACACTTTTAAAACCAAGATTTACATAAATATATCTGAATTAACAAAGACTTTTCATTAAAACACCTACAAAGATTTAACTTAAATATACATAAATAAACCAAAATGCAAAATCAACTTTTAGACTACAAAAAAAAAACTAAGTGTAAACACAAACAAAATATTCTAACCGCAAAACATAACTATATCTTAACACTCCTTCTTAACTATTTTTCTCCTGTTCTCTACAAAAACATGTCGACTTAACAGTTTTGTCAAAATACCAGTTGGTCAGAACTCTTTACTTGTCTCAGGTTCACGGTATACACCTTTCAGTTGTCTTCTCTGAGTAAATCTTGTTCCTTGTCAAACTAGTCTAGATTTAGCACTAGTTTGAGGTGAGCTGGTTATTGCCTTAAGGATTTTTACGCACCATCTGCGGCACATATGTTGTCCCTTTGTTGGTCTCTTTTGGCTTTTTGCATTTGTTTATCTGCACTGACATCTACCTCTGCATTCTTTTCTTTCTCCAATCCCTTTGTTATTTATTATAATTATTTGATTTGTCTTCAAAAGCGTTCTTAGTTTTCTTAAGTCTTTGTTCACTTCTTTTTTATCATTGGTTGTATTCCTTCTGACAGTCCTAATTAATCCAGTGATATCCTTGTATCTCCATCTAAAATTACTTCTTTGTATCTTTTTGTTGAGATGTTCACTCAAAGATTGCGTTATCCTCCTATTTGCCTCGTTATTTCTGTTATTCTAATTTCCTTCAGCATTTTTTTCTCCAATTTCGTTTGGTATTGTAGTCTTATTACATAGTAAATAATATTCTTTTATTTCTTGGTATGCATAATTGACCTGTCTTTCTATATTTCTTTTTTTTAGTCTATTTCTCTGTTTTTTGTTTCCATTTTGCATCTGTCGTCTCTTTCCTTTCTTTTTTATGGCAATAAGGTATAGAAGCTATGAATTCAACTCTTATTAATGTCATAGAAGTAGAAGCCGGTGTTATGCCACTGCAAATAAGAATAAGAAGAAAATAACTTACCAAAAGATATGTTTTTAAATTATTTGTCATGGGTGGAGGGCATGGCATATGTCAAATCACAAACATGTAACATCTTTAGCACTTTTGGCAAGCAAAAGGTTGTTCTCTCATTATTTCGGCATTTAATAAGGTCTCTTAATATGACTGATTGATTAACAAGAACGCTTTGTCCAAATTATTTGTATCTCTTATCAAATCCTTATCCATACAAGTTGGATACGATTCTTTTCTTCATAAATGTGTGTATCGTGTTTGAAGAATTCACTTCTCAATGTTGATGGCCAATACATTTACAACTCTAGTGAAGCCGAGATAACAACAATTTCTTGAGCTGAATCAATATCAAACATTGGAATAGTTGATTAAATTAGAAAACAACATTAACAAAAGAAAGTTCACGCAAATCATAACCGATCACAAAATGTGATACTCAACGTCAGGAAGTAAGCAAACTTCCGGCCTAAACATACCAACGGAACCATGGTACAAAAGAAAACTAACAAAAACGTAGAACCTGCTCCCAAGAGTAAAATAACCATTAAAACCCAACGCCGTGCAAAGCTCTAATCAATAGCGGGGCGAGCAAAAACTTTACACAAATACCACTAGCAAGATCCAAGAAGAACAAGTCAACAGTTGGCCAAGCAGACTCGACCACCGCTTTACACTCTACAGAGAACGCCACCACCAGGGTTAAGATAGAAGAAGTGACCCAAGAAATTAAATTCGTAATAAAAAAGATCATATTAGGTCAACCCTGGCTTTGGCAGCAGAAACCGACGTTAAATGAATGAATTAAAAAGCCATCCCGACTATTAGAAAACGATAGACTATACAACCCCATGGGAAACCAACAGCTCCACTAACGGAAGAAGCAGTGTCATCACACGCGTTTCCGGATTACATACAATTGAAACAATTATTGCGCAAGCCCGGTATTTGAGGAAAATATTACTTCCACTACTATGCAAACAGTAATCGAGCCCTTCGATTTTGCGTCAATTACTGACGGTTCAACACTGCAACTAAGGATGAAAGACATTGGCCCCGCGCCCGTATTCACAAAATTGAATTTAAAGGGTACTGGCAAATTCCTACGGAAGAAGACCATAGACACTATACTATATTTGCTACACCTGACGGAAGAACAACAGTTTTGCTTTTTTTCTTGTTTTGTTTAGACTCAAAATCGCCCTCGCAACGTTCCGAAAGTTTGTCGCAAGTGTTATCGGATCTCCTGAAAAAAATTGTGCTAGTATCTTTAGATGCCTTGTTAATATACTCGAACAATCACGATATTTAGACCACCTCCGACGGGTTCTCAACTCTCAAACCTTAAAAAAACTTTAAACCCGCGCGCAAATTCACAAAATTGGATTTAAAAGCAGGACCACATTTGCTACACCTGACGGGGAAACATACCAATTACGCGTCATGCCGTTTAAACTCAAAATCGCCCTCGCGATGTTCTGAAAGTTTGTCGCAAATGTCAGCTGGCTTTCTGGGAAAATTTGTGCAAATTAAAAAAGACCACAATAGAATAAATAAGTCGCCAAGTGACGGCTAAGAAAAACCTGACACTCGAACACCACCTGACATTAATAAAAGACCACAAACGACTTAGAACGCAAAAACAATTGAGACGCTTCCTTCCGCTCATTTACCTTTACCTTCAAGAACACAAAAAACCGTTTGAAGCATAAATCTCATCATTGAAGTTGAAAGAAACAAGACAACTTCCCACGCTCTCGTCTGTGTATACCGCAAAATTATATAGCATTTATAGGGCTTATAATTAAACAAAAACAAAAGTTTCATTGATGCTATGTTCTTATGCATCTAGCATTAAAACCAACATTTGTGACACGCACATAAAAAATATTATCCTTGACTTGCAATGCAAAGGTCTGATAACAGAATTTTTTTGGGTGTAAAGCCATGAAGACATATGTAGCAATGAACAGGCAGATTAAGTTGGGAGGCAGTGTAATGATACCACTATCAACACCGACATCTACGCAGGATAACATAAATTCATAATAACAAAATTTCAATTTCATTATCCAAAGTAAAGAAACCCCTTACTTCAACCGGATTAATCAAGTGGGTAAACTAAAGAGCCTGGTTTAAAAAATGTCCAATACACTCTAAGATAGATGTATGTTTTGTGAGTCGCCTTAAATTTGAACATTTGCAAACTCCTTGGGCATCTATATAAGATCAATATCGTAGACAAACCATTCTGCATCTGTGGTAAATTAGGTACAACCAATCATTTATTTTTTCAATGCTCTCGATACACTATGGCTTAATCTATGTTGTGGCAAAACCTTATCTCACTGAATATCCAGCTACCAACAAATATAAATCTACTATAGCTTCTAAAAACGTCAAAGTATATTGTTCTCCACTGCAGCATATTAAACACAGTTTTCTAATATTTTCTGTTTATTTCTCTCACTTTGTTTCACATCTATAACAGTCTTGTCACTCATCCTATGTGCAATACAGATCTGTGGGGCCTATTCTACTCTAAGATTTTTTGCAAAAGTATAATCATGCAAACAATAACAGACACATAAGAATGTCCTGTAAACGAAAGAAAGACCAAATAAAAACCAAATTGCCAAAGACAATCAAAGGAGACTAATCGTGCAGGCGACAAAGCACTTAGGTATTACTGGAAGCTAACATGTGGAGGCCAGAAACGGAAAAACCCCAGTCGCCTAGCACCAACAGCAGACATCCCAGTAAGCACCTTGTCTCACAACGGGGGCGTAAAAGAACAACCCCTAGAAAGAGATCTTAAGAGTATCTAAGATCAAGAAAAGCAATAGTAACTCTCTCGGGAAACACACCAAGAAATACTTTCTGATTGTGAGCAGTAAGTAAACTAGCTGGACTGTCACTTGACCATACCGCCAGAGGAAACTGTAACAAGGATGTCGCCATCGGCAAACCTCTATAGCGAGAAGCTGAATTAAGTCACAGCCAACGAACCTAGTCCACGGCAGATACAACAGTAAGAGGCGATTCCAACTAAAGCGAGTGAAAAAGTGCAAACATACAAAACCCTCACAACAAGAAAACTCCAGCAAAGGCGTCAGATCAGCCAGTCTTTACTAGAAAAGAAATAGAGTGGAAATAGTTGTTAGCTTGCTACCTTCTACGTCCTCAAACACAAAACAAAAAAAGTGGTATACCAACGTAAGGAAGAACAAGAGTATCTCCAAGAGGTTCGAAAAAAGAAAACAAAACCCCTGTAACAATCGGTGCCCTCGGTCTCGACTAGTAGAGACAAGTAGAGTGTACCTGGTGTATAAAAAAATGTTTATCTTAAGGGCCAGTAGATTTCAGTTTGCCGGCTCCCACGTCATTAAACACAAAAACACCAACTAGGTTGTGTGTTGAGACAAAGAAAAGTGATTGATAACAAGCGAGCTCGAGTGAACTCGTTATTTATTACCTGCAAGTGAAAAGGAGAAAAAAAAAACACAAAAAAAGAAAGATGGAACGTGCGAAGGAAGGACAGAGAGAAGATAAAAAGAGCTATGGAGGTAGAAGAAGTAACAGAAAACGAAAACATAGAGAAAAGATGCAAACGGTACTCGGAAAAACTGAGAAAGGCAGCGGAAGAAGCAATCCCCAGGTATAGGGAAGGAGAAAGAAAGGGGCCGTACTGGTGGTGCAATGAGATAAAGGAAAGCAGGAAAAAAGCAATACAAACCTGAAGGAAGATCAAAAGACAGAAACAAAAAGGAGAGGACACTGCAGAGACAGAAGAAGAATTAAAAATGGACAGAAAAGCACTGAGAAAAGCAATAAAAGACAGCAAGAAAAGATGCTGGAAAGAAATGTTAGATTCCATAGATAGGGACCCCTGGAGAAAGCCGTACAAAATTGCAATGAATAAACTGGGAGGAAGATCAAAAGGAGTGTGCTTAAAGGAGAAGGAACGGGAAGAAAAAATAATTGAGAAATTGTTCCCCAAAGGAAGAGCGGTAAAAGAACCAACAGAGACAAGTGAAGAAGAGGAAGCAGATATGACAACAGTGGAGGAGATGAAACAGATCATAAGAGAACTACCTAACAAAAAGACACCAGGTCCGGACGAGATAACAGCGGAGATAGTGAAAGCAGCGTTAGAAAGAAACAAAATAGAACTAACACAAATGATAAACAGATGTCTAAATGAAGGAACATTCCCGAAATGTTGGAAAGAGGCAAACTTAGTGCTGATTGAGAAGAAGAAAGAAGCAGGTAAATCAAAGACGTATAGACCGATTTGTTTAATCAATACATTAGCAAAGATAATGAAAAAAGTTATTGTGAGAAGAATAGAGAAAGAAATAGAAGAAAGGGGTGGATGGGAAAGTGAACAATACGGATTTACCAAAGGGAGATCGACGCTAGGAGCTATCGAGAAGGTAAAAGCGGTAGCAAAAGAAGCAAACAGCGGCCCACATAAGAAAAGAGAGCATTTCATCATAATAGCGTTGGATATACAAAACGCGTTTAATAGCGTACTATGGGAAGCAATTATAGAAGCAGCAAAAAATAAAGAATTGACAAAGAAAACGATCAAGATAATATGGAGTTATCTACAAGGAAGAAACTTAGTGACCAAGAAGGGTAAATTTAGATTGACCAGAAAGGTACCACAAGGTTCAGCACTAGGACCCAAATTATGAAACTTAGTATATAATGAGCTTCTCGGAAGCGGCTGCCAGACGGGGTGACGATAACGGCATTTGCTGACGACTTAGCTTTAGTAGGTAGGGATGCAGACATAGAAGTACTAAAGGAAAGGCTAGAGTTGGCAATTAGTATGATAAAGAGATGGATGAAAAGTAAAGGCCTAGAATTAGCACCGTAGAAAATGGAAGCGGCATGGTTATGGACAAAGAAGACAAATAGAGGAACCGGAAAAATACAGGTAGATGAACAAATAATAACCATAGGGAAGAAGATTAAATATCTTGGAGTTACACTGGAAGCAAAAGGATGGAACAAACAGATTAAGGAAGCGGAAAGAGGAACAAAGAAAATGGAAGGAATGCTTAGTAGGCTTATGCCAAACAAGGGAGGACCAGGACAAGAGGCAAGAAGGCTAATAGCAACGGCGGCCAAAAGTAAGCTATTGTACGCCGCAAAAACATGGAAAGATGCCTTAAAGACAAAAAAAACAGAAAAGAAATAAGAGGAGCCACTAGAGCAAGCTCGTTAAGGATATATAGGGCTTACAGAACGGTGTCGCAAGAAGCGCTAGAGGTAATTGCGGCGACACTACCCGCAGACTTGATGGTAGAAGAAAGATTAAACATAAAGAAACTGGTAAATGAAGGAAATAGTAAACAAAAAGCAAAGAGACAAGCAAGAGATAATACAATGAAAAAATGGCAGACACAGTGGAAAGACGGAGAAAAAGGTAAATAGACAAGAGAGTTAATACCAGAAATAAAGGAATGGGTGGAGAATAAACCGGAGACGTGTTAATATACAACACAACTACTGTCCGGACATGGAGCCTTTGGAAAGTATTTACAAAATATAAATAAAATGGAGAAAGAAGAGAAATGTATATTCTGCCAAGAAAACACGTATGACGACGCAGAACATACGCTAATAGAGTGCGAAACGTGTGAGAATGATAAGAAAGAGTTAAAGAATGTATTGGAAAACAGATAGAGAGCATTAAGAAACTATGCAACGGCAGTAATAAAAAAAAAGATAGAAGAGTTTGAAAACTCAAGATCTAGATAAACGAAAATGGAAGTAAACACACACATCAAAAGCCACAGAAGACAAAGGAAGGAGGAAAGAGAAGCTAAGTGGAAGCAAAAGAACATAGAAAAAAGCAATAAAGAGAAAAATACAAAGAAAGTCAAGACAACTATGCCTACCAAGGAATGGAAGAGAAAAAAGTAGACAAGAAAAGAATATACAATGAAACATTAGTACCAACCGAAATTGCAGAAATAAGGAAAAGAAGAAAAGAGCTGCTTAAAGAAAGCAAACTGACCAGAGAATTTCCAAATGGTAGATACGCCATTTCGAGGTTGACTGACAATGTAACCTTTGAAATGGTCAGAGTATATTTGGCAACCAGGGGACACAAAGAAATAATTCCAAATGGAGACTCAAGAATATCCTTAGAAGTTAAATTGGCAAATCTAGGATTACCAAAGGGGGTACACCTAATGGAGCTCCACAAAATATTCATTAAAGAGAGAGGATACGCCGACAAAGAAGTGAATGAAGACTTTGAGAAACTAAGAAGACATCTAAGGACAAATCAAACAACTAGGCTGAATAACAATAGAATGGCAGAAAGGAGAGATTAACGTCAGTATAGGACAGACAACAAATAGGGTATAGGGAGAGATGAGCCGGGGACAACATGTGTTGCCGCAGCAGTCTGTGTGAATCCCACAAGGCCAAAACTAGCTCATCTAAAACTAATAATAGACTAGAGACAGACATGATAAGGACAAAATGACAACAGAACTAACGTAGAGAAGAAAACCGAAAGATATTGCCCTGCGTTAGTTATTCTCAAGAGCCACTTGCTGAGGCCAAGACCTCACTACGTCCTTAAAAAAAAAACCTGCAAGTGATAACGTCTAACAAGAACAAAGATCGAAATAAATTTTATTATTACTCAAGCAGCAAATAACGACTTCCGTTTACCTTGCGGTAACAGGCTGCCATATAGCTGAGACAGTAGAGCATGCCACCAGAGATGTGTCAGAACTCACGGATCGTCTCGTGCTGGGGGTATCAATAGGTATAGCGGATATGGCCACACGTATAATTCACGAACTGCACTGACCCAGGAGCCAAGCAGTGGCTTGAATAATGGTTTTATTTTATTTCCGTCAAGGTCGAACAGCTTTTTATTTAGACGCACAATTTCATGCGCATCATGCCATGAATGCCGGCATAACCTATTCGCATACACTTCGATGTTTCCATAGTTTTTAGTTATTATTGTTATTAGTTTTGTAGTTTAAATTTAAGGATTGCCTCAAAGGCAATGTCACCACCAGGTATTTGCAAATATAAATTAAAAGTGTCATTTTGTAATAACATATATTATAGTTCTTTAACTGATAGCAGTTATAGGACTATAATACGTATTATTATTTATTTTTACAGAATTTATATTTTGTTTATTTTAAAGAATTATTATTTATTTTAATAGAATTTTTATTTATTTGCAAATTCTGTATGGATTTGCCATTTTTAACTCTGCCGTTGTCAGTTCCCAGCCCGAAAATAAAGAGGAAAAATGGCAAGTTTTAAAAATAGCGCCTTTTATTGACGCAAACGTAACTCAGCGCCGCTAGGCGTCCGTTTTACAAACTTAATGTTTCTTCCTAGGAGCGAAGAGGCTAAAACTCGTGGCGAAATATTTATAGGGAATTGACTTATCTTCTATTGTATGATCTGTGGTCTCGTGCGATCTCTAGCAAAAACGACGGAAACCTCTAAAACCAACTCATCAAATATTTGGACGTATGGATACACAAACAAGGTAAAATCCGCCAACTGTAACAACAACCACATTTACATTGCGTATATCATAAAGAGCATCCTCTTAGAAAATATAAACTATGCTATTGTTTATGAACAAATCACTTTTATATTGTTAAGTTATCTTTATTTTGGTTTAACAAACTTAAAGAAAATTTTGTAAAAACGCACAGGAATATGTTTCCAATTGATTTTGGCAAAATTATTATATTATTTAGGAACAGCGTCATAGGTTTAAAATATTAGTAGGTTTTTATTGATCTAAAAGAAATATAAAAACGTAGCTAAATTCCAATGCCGATTTTAACTTTACGTATGGATGATTCAATATCCGCACTCTCATCAAACAACGCCCACAACAGAATTCGTGTATATTAAGTTGCCTATCATACCGGCCACGCTGTACTATTTCTGTAGTAGCTGTGCAACGATTGAGAGATAGTGCCGATTTACAACATTACTTAAACGAATACGTAGGGTTTAGCGCAGCTAATATTATCTGCTGGGGGTCGCTCTGCATTCATCAAACATAAATAAACGTTAAATTTCCAAATTTTATGGATATTAGAATATTGTAAAATAAGAAACTAGTTTCTATCCAAATTAAAACTCATATTCTAAAATATTTATTTTTTCTTGAATATTAACAAATTTATTAATAAAAAAATGAAATAGTTACTTTTATGACATTAACAGCATTTTGGCTTGTAATTATTTACAACTTTTATGTACACATATACAAGTGCCTTCCTATATATAAAATATCATTAATAAATAAATTTATTTAAAAAAAGAAGTTAATATTAACCAATACTATTGATTCCATTATGAATAGGCTGAGTTAGGCATAACACTTGAAGTTTCATTTTCTGATTGCATTTTTTAATAATTTCATCAATGATCCTAAAAAATAAACAAATCATATTTTGGATACCAATTTAGAAACTAATACTTACAATGAATCTGATGGATTATCTAATGATGGTATTATTGCCAAGGCTTCCCTAAAATAATATTTGGCTTTCTCTGTAGAGTAAACATTGAAGACTTCTTGGAGAGTTCTTATATCAGCTCTAGCTTGTTGAATACCTGCTTTACTAAAATTTTGTACACACACCATTAAACGGAATAGTTCCTCAGCTATTGTTTGAACTACTTGTGGTAACACACTACCAATTAAAAATGGAGAAATACTATTTACCTTAAATCATAAAAATGATAATTTTTAACAAATTAATTAATTCAATAACTTACTTCACAATGTACATGTATTAAATTATTAATGCATTCTTTAGCATAAGGTCTGATATCAGTAGGTGTTATTTTGGTATCCCAATCAAATCTTTCTAAATACATTGATGGTTCTATGGTACCTACTAATGGGTCACTCTTTTCTTCCAAATATAATTCCAAAACTGATTTTTCTAATGTTTCTAATTTGTTCCTACAATTATCAAACGCAGTTTTAGGAACTGGGTATCCACTTTTTGTAAATGAATCTTCTAAGTTATTCAAAACTATCAATCGCGTATATTGTGAATTTGCTAAAGTTGTTAATAACCTATGTTCCCATATAGGTAAATGTGGTTTATTGCTATTATGCACTCTATAACTCGTAGGTGTGCCTATTAACTGTGATACTACAGGAGAACAATCATCATCTTCATCATTGTCCTTTTTGGAAGATAAATTACTTAGTACTTTGTGGAACACAGATAATAATGAATCTACTTGTTTATCTAATTCTTTATGAGCTAATGGATTGTCTAATAAGGAACCTTCACGTTGTTCACTCATTAAAACAGATTCGCGGACTATTTGTATGACTTCTTGAACTGACTGTTCAAATTTCACGGGCTAAAATATAAATCATTTATTATACAACAAATCAATAAATTTGAGAACAAAAAATAGTATACACTATATAAGATTGGAGATATAAGGATTTATTTTACTGTGGATACGGTTAAATTAGTAGAAAAATTGTGATCTTCAAACCTTAAAAGAAAAAGTAGGATAATGTGTGAAAAAAAAAAAACTAAAAGATTAAGAGTAGCAAAGTGTTTTCGGAGTTAAATAAGTCATTAGAATGTGAATTCAAACTAGAAAGAATGAGTGCGTACAGAATAAACATGATACAATTTAATTATCTGTATTATTTTCATTTTCAATTACAATCACAATTTGCTACTCTTAAACCAAAGTCTTCTACAGCCCATGGAATGTGTGAAATGTGAGCGCAAGAAAAAAAGGATGCTAAAACGGGCGAAGGCATGAGCGCAGCAGAGCGGCCAAGCTGTACTGGGATTACTGTAAGTTTGTTTTGCAGTTATAATATAAAAATAGATTTTTGACATTTTTATGAGCTTTATTTTCGCTATAGTTAAGTTTTCGAGTAATTAATTATTAATGGCTCTATTGGCACCACTCGCCCACCAGAAGTTTGCTCAACTCCCACTTCAAAAGATCAATTTAAGTTATTTGTGCAAACTAAATTGCTGTATTAGTCTGAAGAGAGGAACAGTTTTACTCTCACGTAACGTGCTTAGTTTCTTTACGTCCATGCAGCACCAACAAATAACTCAAAGGTTGCCTAGATATCAGAAATCATCGCTGCTTGATGCACAAACTTTAAACTTTTCAGATTGCTTTCGCAAGCACACTCAAACTAACAACCTTAACAATACGCTCAATAGAAACTCTCTTCCAGAACTTTGGTTCAAGAAACAAGGCGTTTCCAAGCTTTCAAGCTACATTCCTGACTAGATATCCAAAACATTTCACGTTCATTCTACGATATCGACAAATTTGGCTAGCACTCAGCAAATTTTCGAGTCTAATCTTTCTTGTACAGCAAGCTGTCAACATCAAATAGAACGAGACCATACCCTTGCACCTTGTTAGCATCTCTAGCCACCTTGAGAGAGTAATAGTTACGACCACACCGGGGGGTCTGGGGGTAACAACCCCCCCCCCCCCCCCCACCACCAGTGCGACCTCTCTGGCGTTTCGGCCGCTTCATCTACATGCTTATCTGCTAGACTGACGCTCTCGTTCATGCTCCCAGCCGGCATTTCAAACGCTTCAAACGTAGAAAACTCCCATATAGGCCTACGCTCACTATTATAACTGAGATAGTCCTCCGTTAGCGAGGCCGCCTCCCACGACGTGACCCCCAATTCAGAGCACGTTATGGCCGGAGAGGCGGTGAGACCGGATCGTACTCCCGCCCATTTAAGGGTCATGCTCCCACATTCAGTGAAAAAACTCGACACCCCTATCTACTAAGGTAACGGCACAGCCCTTGAGAGACCAACGCCATGAGAGCAGGCACCAGCAGCCAGAACCGGTGGGGCTCCAGCTCTCCCTCAGTACTCTTTTCAGTTCTCAAACCAAAGAACTACGGAGAAGAGTCGCCGTTCCAGGTTTCACCCTGTACTTCGCTAATTCTAAACGGTACTCCTTTTCCCCAAAAGCTTGGGATGGGGCAGCATCTACACCTAGTTTCAGGGGATACGACCGTGAGGTACCATCGTATCCCGTGGTGAGCATTCTGAGAATACCCCCGGCAATACCGTACTCGTATTAGACAAGATATCTCATCATCGTGGGACGAGTCGCCGTCGTGGGCCTTAACAGAACACCACTACTCCACATCATTTCCGAGGATGGCGTCCTTTGCCCTCAACTTCCCGGGTAATTTAAGTGGGAGCCACGAGGGATCGGTTCGCCCACTTCCTCGGTTCTAGAGGTAAACGCCGTGGAGTCAAACGTTTACCCGCATGATTTGGAACTGGCCCCCTAACAATCCAACCTTAACCCGGAAACCGACTTCCAGGAAGCTTGCTGAAATGCCACTTCAAGGAGAGCAGAGAACATCAAACAAGTAAGCGAGCAATCTTTTAGATCATTTCAAAGGCTCACCTTATTTTTTTTATGACAAACTAAACAATAAACTAATATATTAGTCTAAAGAGAAAAACAGTTTTACTCTCTTACTTCTCCACGTCTCAGCAGCAACGTCAAAAACTCGATTAGAAGTAGATCTTCAGCAGACGATGCAAATACTCCCCGCACTGCCTTCAAAGCAACACATGCTGAGCACCGCTAACTCCAGCCGGAAAACACCATCACCGCCCAGCAGGAAAACTTAAAACTTTTCAGGTTGACCCAAGTCGATCTCTTCAAAATTACTCCAACAAACAATAAACAACGCCAAGCCAATCCACAAAATGAAAAAGAAAAGACTCCTCAAGCACACTGAAACTGACAACCTTAACATCACCGTAATCAGCAGCAAACTTTTACAGAACAAAGACACCCAACGCATAAGACGTCAAGAAACAAGTGTTTCGAGCCCTCTACGAAGCTACTGTTCGGAAGAGATATCCGGAGCATTCATTCTACACCATCAAATGATTTGGCCAGCAACCGGCATATTTTCGTAAATTTTTAGACTAACCCTTCTTTTACAGCATTCTAGCAAACTGTCAACACTAAGCAAAACAAAACTGTACAGCTTGAAAGTAGTAGAGAAAATCTCCAGAGCCAACCTGACTCAAATCTTAAGTCTACCTGCAAAGCCGTGGCAATCCTCGAGACAACACTTCAGCAGGGTAAAAACGATAAAATAAAAATAAAAAAGCAGGACAATCTGTTGGAAGCCATCGAATGAAGCAAATGATTTAGCCACTAACAATCCAACCCTAACCCAAAAACCAATCTCCAGAAAGCTTCTCGAGTTGCCACTATCAAAAAATAAATCAGTTACTTATCACCCAAATAATGAGGCTGCTATATCAGCTTAAACAAGCTGCACCATCAGATATTTCAGGAATTATGACTGGAAGGTGTACCATAATCACCTGCAAAAAATGTTAAAGAGTGATAACAAACAGTAGCCAATTTTGACAAAAAGTTGGACAAAAAAATAACTCTTAACTAGTTAATCAATGCAGACAAAGGCCTTGTCGGTTACCTTTGAAAAGTTGAAATATCAAAACCTATCTTACCTTGCTTGCAGCTACTAAGACCAAAAAAAACCTCAACACATATATTCAACGTTGCCACATATGTTACAGTAAATACATAAACCAAGCAGTTATTCAGTTTAAATCGGAGAAGAGAGAGATAACCGCTCACAAACACTTGGGTGGATGCGATAGGAAGAAGCTATCTGTCCCACACGCGCGTTAGCTCCAAGGGATTCATGGTTGAACAATTCTCTGATGTGTAACATCTGACATTCATTGAAACTTGTATAAAAGCTGCAAGAACACAACTGGTGGGTGAAACATTGCATCCTCTGATGACTAACACTTGGGTGGGTGAGTGAGCCATAGTAGAAGAAGCTACCCGCGCACACAAATTGAACTTGGTGGCCGCCCACCCACCCAAGCGTTACTTATCAAAAGATTCACGGTTGAACAATTCTCTCTCTGATATTTAAGTGACATCTGACATTTATTGTTTTTGTATAAAAGCTGCAAGAACACAAGCGGTAGGAGAAACATAAAATCCTTTGATGACTAACCCTTGGGTGGGTGAGTGAGCCATAGTAGAAGAAGCTACCCGCCCACAATTTGAACTTGGTGCCAGCCTATCCACCCAAGCATTAGTAATGAAGTTATTCATGGTTGAACAATTCTCTGATGTCTAGTGACATCTGACATTCAATTGTTTTTATATAGTAGTTGCAAGAACACAAGCGGTGAGAGAAACATTGAATCCTTTGTTCACTAACAGTTGGGTGGATAGGTATCCTAAAGTAGAAGAAGCTACCCGCCCACAATTTGAACTTGGTGCTCATCCACCCACCCAAGCGTTAGTTATCAAGAGATTCATGGTTGAACAATTCTCTGATGTCTAAGTGACATCTGACATTCATTGATTTTTGTATAAATGCTGCAAGAACACAAGCGATGGGAGAAACAATGAATCCTTTGATGACAAACACTTGGGTGGGTAAGTGAGACATAGTAGAAAAAGCTACTCCATCTGCGTGGACAACTTCGTCCGCTTTTCACTTCCAAAGCTTCGAAATGACCAGAACCATATGGTCCGATCAAAGCAAACTCTAAGAATCAGTGCCTGGTAGACAACATCAGTGTAGACCCCTACACCTTAGCCAGAAAACCAGTCCCTGCAGTGCCGATCATCACACCAAAGTCAACCTGAAGCAGAAGCCAGAACGACTCCGGCAAACAAACACGGCACCTTCGAGATTAACTTGTTTCTTTCCCCAGATCACCTCAAGCTAATAACCCTATAGCATACCCTCACAAACCTCAACACCCTGTCCACATGCAACTTCTTCTCAAACTTCGTTCAGAAGGCAACCCACGATACGACCAAACTTTTGACAACTCTGCATCTTCGCATCAAAGACATCAAACCTGATTTACAAGCAACATCAGCACCACTACACCTTGTAAGTAAAATCTGAAAAAAGATCTGTATTCAGTCAGAGGCTGATCGCTTGGTTAGACTCCAGCCCTCCCCAAGATGATTAGCTTCGGTATAACCTCACATCTTTGACCAAACTAACCTAAAACTTTTCTAATCTGTCTTTAGGGTCTACAACAACCATTGTCGCCTCAACCAGATTCTATAACGATTATGCTTGACAACATGGGATGGTAACTAGTCCTTGTCAATGAATAGAAGTCATTGATGTCAGACTTCAGAAGAAGTGCAGAGGTTTTCTTACTCTTGTACAAGGAATTATGAACCAATTTAAAAATTAATTGTTACAAATATTTTTATTTGGCATTGAACCATAGTTTTAATAACACAATTGAATTTAACGTTAAAAAAATAAAACTCAAAACCTTTTATGACAAAGTAATTCAAAATAAATGGTTTGTGTTATTTTTTTACAATTTTTTATTAACATTTCCTCTAATTCTGTTCATAAATACTAAGCTATAGGTAAAAATTACCAATATTAATATAAATACATACCAATTCCGTGATACCATTATGCTTCCCACTAAATTCAATCTTCCATGTTTCTAATTTTCCGAATTGCTCGATTTGATCTGCAGTTTGCTTAAATAATATGCTCATACAATGTATTCTAAGATCCAAAATAAATTGGAAAACAATGTCTAAGGCCTCGCTAGGTAAATCTAATTTGATTAAAATTGAATAGGTAGATCGCACGTAACGTAAACAAGCTGGAAGCCATGGTTTGATCATATCACTATCTAATGTTGACCATGTGCCGTATACGGTTCTGTCTGTATTTTTATCTAACGTATGAGGTATTACAGCAGATCTAAGTGTTTTGCAAAATGTATCCATGATTGTTAAAACTATATGCTGAAATAAAAATAAAATTGATTAAATTATGACATTTTTAAAAGTATAAAAGTATTTATAGTCTCAAAAGTGTATCTAGTACTATAAAGGATGACTTTACCATACCTTACCGGGACACCAGTAGCGACACTGAGGTTACCATAGGCAACCAAAAACGACATCAGTAGTAATGTCATTTATATTATTGAGAAAGTATCCTACATTTTTTGTGTTAAAAGTTATATCAAATTGTGTTAATAATAATTTTATTTTGATATTATGTCCAACTTATGTCCAGGTGAAGTACAACTACATTTGACTACAGTACACCAAAAACTGTGTGACCGGTGGTAGAAGGTACCGCGCAGTTTGAGAAAAAGAAACCTATAGCCAGAATGAAAGATGCATAATGCGAAAAAAAGAAACAATACGCTCGAAGACATACACTTTAGATGTTATTGTCTTCGCATTTCATGCTAGACTGACGCGTTTTAAGGTCACAGTGTTCTTGGTTTACTGTAATTGATTCCTCCCGATTTTACTGGTTGCTTTGGTGGCGCAACCAGCAGACACCAAGTGATGTATGATTGTTCCTCCTTTGATTTTAAAACCAGATTTGTGTTTATCAGATAATTATATTTATTGCAAAATATATTATTTATTGTTATTTCTATAATTTTTACAACTAACTTATCAATAAAACATACCTTAAAAGTGACTTGCCGCCCTGCTTCTACTTTAACATGTAACTCTCCGGTAAAATAAGATTGTCCCAGTTTCCAAAGATCAGGAAACAATTCAGACACAATTTCACAAAGATCCTCAATAAATAAAACGTTTTCAGGTACCGAACTCAAGTCCTGAGGTATTGGATTGAATTTGTAATATTTCCCAGCAGAATTAGAATTTTTTGATTTACCTTAAAATTCAAAATTACAATCTAATTTATAAATTATATCCTGTATAACAAATTTTTATAAATAGTGTACTAGTTTTGACAAGTCTAAAGTTAAGTAAAATTAGAAACAAACCTTATTCTTCTTAGTATGCAACACATAGAAGACTTGATATGTTTGTAGCAAAGTTTGTAAAAACTTTAAAGCTGATTAAAATTTGGTAGCATCAGCTGATTGATACACCTCTTTTTCGCAGGCACACAAGCCCAAATGCTTGCAAATACTCATCCATGCGTATGCAATCCGTGTGCTCTCAATAAATCTCCGCTACTGCGAAACTGACATTAAGCGAATCTCGGTGCATAATTTTTTTAAATTCAAGTACATAATTATGGTATATTAATTCAAGAAATTAGTCTAATATATGATTACTGTCCATTTAAGCATAATTACATTTAATATGAAAGTGTGGGTATACCAGATACTAGGCCTCGTCAGTATCTACAGCGCCTCCATTCTCTCAATTAGCGGGTGCGATAATAAATATTTGTTTTCAGATACATGTTCAAAAGCAGCTTGTGAGATAGTAAGCTCTAAAATATCGGCCCTTGTAAAGTACAATTCCTCTGTCGTTTAGTTAAGTGGTCCGTGCGCAGTGAACGAAACTAACGTTTCATTCCAAGCCAGGACAGCACTACAGTCACACTGTAGCCCCATCTCGCTAGAACGTCAATCACGGACCAGCAGTTACCACACAAAAATCACTGCAAGTGTTATTCAACATCCTCCCATTAAGACCTTTTCAGGTGGCTACATTTTTTTTTTCCGATTTACTACATCCAACCATGCTGACAGCAACACCACCATAAAGTCATGACTCGACAACCTCGCAAATAGAGAATACTGGGGTTATATAAATGCCAACGTGGAATACGTCAGTGATGACCTATACGTAGACCTAGACAGCGAATAAGACAAACACATCGATGAAATGTCCTATTGAGAAAATGAATTCAAAGTGTCGCTGAAAAAACAAGAAGCCTGGACACCTTAACCGCTGAAAAACTTGAAATGTTGGCCGCAGTCCTTCAGCAGTTTTCCAACAACAATTTCACCACTACCCCAGCTCTCTTTGCAGAATTCCAATAAAGCTCTTACCGTTAAAGGTAACCAAGTAAAGACCAGGAAGAAAGCAAGGTATACAAAGGAATAAAGATGAAATAAAATTGGTCCAGACCAAACCGATCGTAACCGAAAATCGACCTCACTGAGATACCATTTCAGCAGAACCAAGACCATGTAGCAGGTAAGGTCCTTCTCTCGGTGATGTCCAAAATAATGAGTAATTGTCCGAAAAGAGATAAAGATTCCCTCTCGCACGGCGTTCAACATCCACCCACTAAGACCATTACAGGTAGTTCCGGAATAGATCTTTTATAATGACTCCAACAAAAACAAAAAAATCTTCTAGCTCAGCCTCTTAATCGACACTACAAGTCATATACGAGAAATTACGTTATGTAACACACTTTATTGCTTCTCAAAATATTCTCCTTTAAAATCTATACACTTTTGCATCCGATGAAACAAATCTTCAAAACAATTTTGTCACTCTGAGCGAGGTACCTCCAAAACAAGTGATTTAAATGCTTCAACGGCCTCTTCAGGCGATGAAAAACGCTCGCCACGCATATTATTTTTAATATGTCGAAATAGGAAGAAGTCATTTGGAGATAAATCAGGCAAATATGGGCAATGAGTCATTAATTGGATGTTGTTACTGGTCAAAAACTACAGTTCGTCGTGCTGTGTGAGCGCTTGCATTGTCAAAATGAACAATGATTCGTTTATGTTGTTCCTTCAGATTTCATCAATAACTTCCGGCAAACAAATTGAAGTATACCAGTCAGCATTAACTGTCCTTCCATCCTCTAATGCAACAGTTGCAACATGACTCGTTTTTCCGAAGAAACAAGCAATCATTCTTCTCGAAAAGCTTCGTGAACGCACCACTTTTGTGGGTTTAGGTTCATTATGAAACACCCATACAGTCGATTGCTGTTTAGTTTCAGGTTCATATAAATATATCCAAGATTCGTTGTCTGTTACGATGTTATATACCGAATTGGAACGACCCCCTTCGAATTTCTTTAGCATTTCCTCACTTGACACGTGCCTGTTTTTGTTCTTCTTTCAAATTGTGTGGGACCCAACGACTGCAAAGCTTCCTGACATGCAAATGATCGTGCAAAATCGTATGTATTTGTTTCGCTGCAATGCCTAAAAATGCCTCTATCTCACTATAGGTTACATGCCGATCTGACAAAATGATTTCACGCACAGCATCAATATTTTTCGCGACAACAGAGGTGCATGGACAACCTTCGCAAAGATCGTCATCAAACGTTGGTCTTCCACGCTTGAATTCTGCAAACCATTTGTAAACCATAGTTTTGGAAAAACGTCAAATTTTACGAATATGACAATCGCTGAACGCTGGCAATACAGGCAGTACTTGATTCCGCGAACTTTAGCAGTGCCCCTCGTACAAGAGAATAAAAATGAAGAAGCAAGTGAACCCGTTGAAAAACTTCGAGAAGGACCTCCAGAAAACCTTGAGATACCACTTCAGAAAAACCCATGGGACAAATAAGACAAAAAAAATCAGCCTCGGAGACGTCCGACAGTTTTTCCACTATGATGCCCTCTCGCACGGCGTTTCATTAGCGGTCCGTGCGCACAAAACTTAAACTTTTAATTCCCGAGATCCGTTCCAAGCCAACATCTCAGCACTGAAGACCCGCGTAGCTATTACGTCAAAAGCTGACCGCCGCCGTAATGATTGCCACGGCGGACTTGAGCAGACAAAGCGACATCAAATACCTCTATCAATAACACCCAAAAAACAACGGCATCAACATTTAGTAGAACTCACTCCTGCTTAAGACACAACTGAATTTCGCAAAGATCAATTGTTTGGCAGCCTCCGGGCGTTATTCAACGTCACCCCCAGTAAGACCGTTTCAGGTCGTTCCGGAGTCTATCATGTCAGAACGACTTTGACAAAAAACGAACAAACAGTTAAATGGCATACGTGATACTAATCTCCTAGACCATCTCAAACACCAATGCAAACCCTCACAAATCCCAACACCACGTCCAATAAGACGTAGAACCTTTAGCACAAAGTTCTACCAGAAAAGAATTCAAACCATCTCTCACTCTGCACCGCTACTTCAAAAGACAAACATCGTAGACCTTCAAAAAAAAAACCTCACAGAGAGCCCAGCGTCTAAAAACACCAGAGAAAACATTTTTTTAACAGGAAAATCTGCAGTTAAATCACTTGACAGCTTATGCTGCACAGTAGTGCCGAGTTTCTAGCGGCCAAAAACCACCCTCCAATTTTCCCACGGAACCGCTGACGCATTACTTCATTAGGGTGGGTTGTGTTCAGTTACACCTCTGTCTTTCTCTTTCCTCCCGTTCTTTACAAATTAGTATCCCGCTGATAAATGGTTTACACTGTCCACTTTTCCGCAGTACCAGCAAGCGCTTGTGTTTGCTTTTTAACGTGATTTTGTGAATTTCTCTTTTTTGCTTTTTTAGAAAACATTTGATCGCACACTGTTTTGATGATCTCACCCCAACACTCGCCAGACATTTGTCTCGTTAAATGCTAAAACCTATTGTTTAGGTTACACTCACAGCATTCCATAAGACTAGGATTCACATTCCACCCAGAAGCTGTTTTCAGGTGACTTTCAGTGTACACAATGTCCCGGTGATCGCTTAGGTTTTCGTTATCTAGCACCTGCCAGTTGCTTATGGACTACGTTTGAGCTGCATGCGGTAACGGTGGGACCTGCAAGATATTCAAAAGAGCCACTGAAATAATTAGCTTCGATGTAACCTCCCCTCTTTCTAATCACTAATTAAACTTTATTCTCTCAGAATCTAGGGTAACACCATCAAAGCCAAGTTCACCAACACCATTAACCAGGAACAGGATGACAATACTCCAACTATCCTTATCGCAGTTTCTGAACAGCCTCCAAAAAGACAGTGATAGAGCCTCAACAAACTACAAGACAGAACAATCCGTACCGCCACACACCCAGTGACGACACTTGTCCTCCTGTCTTTCACCAAACTTTCTTCAGCAGTAATCGCCATTATCGCAGTGGCAACCTTAAAACCGCGCTCACCCTCAACCGGGTCATCTGCACAAAGTAGCTAGCGTTGATTTAAAATATTACATCGGGCAACCCCCAACAACCTCGGATAATAACATCACTCACCCTACCAGCAGAATCCTTATAGCGCTAGTAACAGTACAGACAACCACCTGCACCTTTGCTCTAACAACATCATCAGAGAACACTGTAACACATATCCTGTCTTTCACCGGACGTTCTCCAACAGTAATCGCCCTTTTCGCAGTGTCAACCTCAAAACTACGCTCACCCTCAACTGGATCATTAACACAAAAGAACTTATCTTTAATTGAGGACATTACAACCCAGGCATCTCAGTCATCCCCATCGACACCAGACAATAACATCAGTCACCCTAGTAGGAACCTTATAGCGCCTCCAACAACAAACACACCCACCTGCACCTCATCAAAGCAAACTGGCCAAAATATAGAGCAACCACAAGCAATAGGCCTCTAACATCTGATAGATGGCGTCCTAAAAAAAAATTTTAGTCCAATCCCAAACAATTGGAACCTTCGCTACTATCTGCTGGAAAAAACAAACTCAAAAATCATAAAATAT
This sequence comes from Tachinus rufipes, assembly GCA_963932245.1. NCBI lineage: Eukaryota > Metazoa > Arthropoda > Insecta > Coleoptera > Staphylinidae > Tachinus > Tachinus rufipes. The sequence continues at coordinate 16,116,536 of OZ010750.1, forward strand.
GGACTTCGATACCTTATGAAGCCTAGTGAAAGCTGTCGAGAAAAACATCCCACAAACATAGATGTAGACTCCACTAACAAAAAACATCAAAAACAAACAAAATACCTGCCCAGAAAACCTGGCAAAAAGCCCATCTTGTAGAAAACTCTAAACAGCAATAACATAGGAAAGACACAACTAAGCACCCAGATAAAAAATTCATCGCAGAATACCATACAGAATATTTGATCGTCAAGAACACTGCAATGCTCGACCTCCTGGCAACACCAAAACGCCGATTTGACACAAGTCGCGATTGAGAAAGTTTCCCGGGTGAACCAGTTAGCAAACAACCACTATCACAGAGGTTACGCCAATTGCAAAGTCAGCTGATCCAGAAACAAATAAAACGGAAGTGGTTCACCAACGACCATGGTACCAAAGTAAGAAGAAGCAACTCTGAACATTCTCGCGTATGTGATGGCGTCATGGGACGTCCCCATTGGACATCGTAAATAGTCAATTAACGAGACAAAAGCTCATCCAAGCAGCAATAACACCTACACACAGTGGTCACACCCGCAGACAAACTCCAAGATAACTTGTTACTTGACGTGCCCACAGGACCCTGCACACCAACGAACGCACCGCTCCCACAACCCGACAAAAGCGGTCCACCACCACTCGGAGACACGCGCTGGGGAGTATTGCACACACCGCCCACGTAGGAACAATTCAGGAGGGCCACTTACACAAACCTTGTGCCGCCTCAACGCCGATCAAATCAACCCTAGGTTGGAGCCAAGAGTCCCTGACCCAATGGAGCAGAAGGTCACCATAGACAAGAAAAGGGCTTTCCCGGTGCCACACAGAAACACACCATCACAACAGCCCCAAGGCACAGCAAAATCCAAAAACGTACCTCGCATCAAAGCAATTTGGTGTATCCACAGCACCATCGCTGGGGTGTTTCCGCCTCAGTAGATCCCTCCATGTTCCGGGAACGGTAACATATGCAGCCCAGCCCGTCCAAACCTAAAGTTACTAGCTTCCAACTAGCATTGTTAGTTATCTCCCCTGTAATGGGAATTTAGTTTCAAAAGGTACCACATTCATAAGCTGATAATAATGATAAAACTCAAGCCAAAGTAGTTTGTTGGTCCTAATACTTTTCCTGACTTTTAGATCACCGTGTATGGCAAACACACAGGTGAGTGCATAAAATATTGCGTACATTTTATTAACCTGTGAGAATATTACAAATTCCACTCTAACTAAACAAGTCGAAACTAGTAAAGCATTCATAAAAAAAAATTGATAAACATAGTTAATTAATTAATAAAACTTACCAACTTCCTCAATAGAAGTACATTCCATAGACTTATGCTCATCAAAACATTGCTTCATCCTTAAACTAAGATATTCTGAATGACTATTTATGGCATCCCAAGCTGGCTCATTTGGTGATTCTAAACTGACCAAATGCCTAATCAATCTCTTTTGTTCTTCAATTGATACTGGCATATCGACCAATTTCTCATGTAACATTTTTTGCAAACCTGTTACACGTTTTTCGATCTCACAAATTGCTGTTTTAAAAACTGGTACATCGCTTTTATTAAATAAATGTTTAACCCGCATGTAATCATTAATAACAATATCATAATCGCCTTTCTTAATATTCCTATCAATAACACATGGCAGACAAAATAGGAATCTAAATCTGGCTAGTACGTTCAAGGCATTTCTAGTTTTCTCTGCACGATCCCGTCGGGTTAAAACATCATCAAACAGTTTTCTGGCTTCCCGTTCCGATTCTAAAATTTATTGTTTACTATATATTTAGCATTTGATATAATTAATTAATACCTTTAATGGCTTTTTCTAATTTTAAAGTAGGTTCTGTGCCGTAACTAGTGAGGTCCCTCTGGAATTTGTCTTTGAGTACAACAATCGTATCAATTTGATCAATTATGGATGATATATTTGCTTTCAAGAATGACAATTGTCCTTCCTTTTGACTATCAACTTTTCTGTGCAGGTGAAGCAAACTAAAAAAAAAAACATGTTATTTTAACGAAATTTATATTTTGAAATATTTTTTACCCAGCTTGTAAATCATTAAATGATGTGGCTTGATGATTTTCAAGTAAAAACCATCCTGGTGAGAAATTTTCTGAGGTTATATTTCCTGAACTATTTGGAAACAAACTTAATAAGTCATAATCTAAAATTTTTCTATCGTTTCCTTCCACTGATAAACCTAATGGATCTTCTTGTTGGTAACTACTAGGTGATAGGGAATGTCTACCCCAAATAAATGTTTGCTTTTCTTCTACCCATACAGCGCTTTCTTTCATTGGACCTATCGTTTCATAATAACCTAAAAACAAACAAAAAATTACAGCATACGTACAGTCATGATCAAAATTTTCATCTCATACATAACATATTGTAAATAATAGAAATTTAAATGTAATCAAAATTTCCAGATTTTAAGAATCGAGCTCCTACTTAATCACACTCCTTAGTTAAGGAGTACGATGTGACACAAACGGCTTTCCATGCTAATGTCAACTTCACCTTTATGTGGTTTTATTTTTGTTTTTAATAATAAAGCAATAACCAAGTGACTTCTGAGATAAAAAGATACATTACTGCTAATTTCAGACAGTCTCTTTGAAAGGTAGAAGAGCACACTTCTAGACTAGAGGTAGAAGACCAGCTCCGCTTTTAGGATCAATGTTCAGAAGTCAATGATATAAAAATAGAGAAAGCAGAAGAAACTAGTCCATTATTAAAGACCTACCCCAGTGGCATAAATAGCTCATGGCCGACAATCAAAATGGCACAAAAACGTACGGCTGCCAGTAAACAATTAATAGTCAGGCAGTGCCCAACCCGCTTCTGAGATATGAGAGATACCTTTCTACTAATGATATTCCCAGAGGCGTAAATAGATCATGGCCAGTAAACAAGTAATAGCAAAGCAATAACCAAGCAACTTCTGAGATACCATTTTACTAATTTCCGACAATCTCTTAGGAGTGCGCAAAACAAAGTAGAAAAGGCAGAGAAAACTACTCCATTAAACGCTTTATGATATCCCAAGAGAAGTAAATCGATCATGGCCAATAGGCAAACAGGCATAAAGATGATATGGTAATGAAGATAAGAAACGATCTAAGAAAAGACCTTATCACAGCAGTAAAAATTGAAAATTAAAACAGATTAGATAAACTGCAGAAAATCTTGAAAAAAGATATAGTTTAAATAATACAGAATTTGGTCACCGTAAAGAGGAATGTAAAGAAGAAGATAAGTCCAAAACTTGCTGACAATGCAACCAAGAAAGACATGTGTCAAAAAAAGACAAACGACAAAATTAAGTGTCCCAATCTTCAAAAGATTTATTAAAAAAAATATGCATGGCAGAGCCGCAAGACCAGACAAAATGCCCCAGAAAGATTTAAAGATGTTTGGCATAAAAATTCCCTAATACCTCCTTATTTCTAAAACAAAAAACGGAAGCTAGGGTAGTACACATCATCATACTAAGCAAAGCTATAGGTGTCCCTATCTTCGCACAGACCCATTTGCATGCTGAGTGTGGTCAAAAAATTGTTTGAAAAGATGAACTGATACAAAGATTTTTCCCTCCTCTCAAAGCTTCAATTTGGATTGGCCAGGAGTACCAAACAATAGAGACTATAATCAAAATAGCAAAAACGGTTCAAAAGACAAATGCAAATGATTTATTGCCATAGCGCTAGACGTAAAAAACGCTTTCAACTCTGCTATATGTACCGGGACCTCTTTTATAAAATATTCTGTAAGATTAAGTCTTGAAAATAAAGCTGCCAGAAAGAACAACAACCACTGCTTACGCCAATAATCTCGATGTTATAGTGCTTGCACACAAATTCTGATTATCCAGCCGTTTTAGAACATTTTATTAAGAACCACATTTCAAAAAAAAAATCGGGATTTCGTCTTTTCTGAAAACGTATGGAAAACCAAAAAAATAATTTTCTAATTTTTAGATACAATCAAAGAAATAAAAATCGAAACAAAGCAAAAACTTCCCCCAAACCCACTTATCTCCAAGCAACTGCAATATGCAGCCGGGCTAACCAGCCACAAATAGTTTAACTCGACTCGATAACCACAAATCTGCTATATAGGTCCTAATCGCAGCTGTAGAAAAAGCCAAAGAAACACAAAAACTGAACGAAACCACAAGAAAAGCGAAAAAAGAGGATTAGATTTGAATAAATGATTTATTTATTTCATAAAAGAAATAACTGGCAGATGCCTAACCAAAGCTCAAAGCCAAGCAGCAAACTAATACTTATTTTACAGTAACCGGACAACTAAAAGATAAAAAGACTCAACCCGTGTACACATCCTCAGCCAGCCAAAACCTACACAAAAGCTGCATAGAAAAACAAGGCTCCGAGAATAAAACTGATAACATAGAACCAACCCCGATAAAGCCGACTCAAGTTCCAGCTAACGCCTACAGTGAGCAGAGCAAAACTCTAGTTTAAAGAACCAACCAAGAAGAATAATACCAAACAAGACAAAGAAGCAGAATACTTCCCGATCCCGACAGAGCCGATCCAATCGCCCGACGCCGGTAGGCAACCAAACACCGACAAAAAAAAGCCTCCGACTACTACCCGAAGCACGTAGTAGAAAAATGCAAGATTAAACCACACCAGCAATCAATCAAGAATCCACGGAAAGTTAAGTCGCCTGCAAAACCCGCAGGGTAGCATCGAGAAGAAGACGGGAAGTAATCAAAGCCGACAAACCGCGGAAAAAAAAAGAACAGTGCAAACAAGGTTGCCTGCAAAAACCGTAGGCTAGCATCAAAAAGAAAAGAAAGTCCAGTAGCAACGAGGTCAAAGAAATCTCGACAGAAAAAAAACCAAATGTATAGGCGTGCAACCTGAAAAAAAAAGAAACTGACAAATCCTTTACCACCACCCCAAAACCAATATAACAAAAAATCATATAACACAAAAAAAAACGAACCACCGTAGCCACCCCAATAGAAAGACGACCATCCACCTTCCAGACGCCACCCAATCTCCAACACAGTGCTCCACCGCTTTAAAATTAAAAAAACATCCCAAACCTCAACTCCTCCACCATCAAAAGACTGTTTTCAGTCCGACTTACACTAACGCATTTCCAATCCAGCATGATAAACCCTACATCAAAATCAAAGAAAGCACAATCTATATAAGAATTCCTGCCACTACTGCTAGCCGTACCGCACCCCTGCACCCACGACAGTCTTAGATCAGCCGCTCCATAATCGATCCTTTAACCACAGATGACTGTAGAGATTAACATCACAAAGCAAGAATTGCACCTGCTAAATTGTACAGGCAGCACTTCAATCAGACCACTTATCCGGCAGCCTCCGTGCGGCGTTTAATGTCCACGAAATAAGACCTCTTCAGGTCGCCGCCGAAACCAAACTTTTTAAATCAACTCTGAAATACCGATTATTATCACTAATTACTTCTTTCTGCCAACAGGATTTAGACCACAGAAACGGCCTTACGTCAATTAGCGCACAACTCGTAAGGCATTCGAAAAACAAAGAATTTTTGCCCCCTAGCTGCCCTAGCCGTCCCAAAGTTAAGTCTAGAAAAACATTGTTTTAACTAATTTTTAAAATGTTTTTTTTTAATTCCGTACTTTTGTCCGGAAAACCAAGAAAATTATAATTATTTTTATAGATCCAACCGGATAATAATGACGTGGGAACCTGGAAGCAGCCCTTCCAACAGACCTGAAACACCATACAAATGCCAACCTCACCTTCACGTGGTATAACCTGTTATGTTTGCCTCTGGCAATTGGAACCGAGCAACTTCCGGGATAAAAAGCCACTACTGTGCCAACGGTCTCTTTTGAACCAAACCAAACGGGTTGTCCAAAGAGACAGAAAACAGCGCCTAATAGCGAACTAAACCTTAAGAATCAACAATATATAGATAGAAATTACCACTTTATTAAAGGCACACAATATACCAGTGCCTAAAAAGAAGAGAAACAATAAAGACTAAATGAAACAGCAGACAAAATCCCCAATCAGATCTCACGGATTTGAGAAGAAGGCATGTGGCATGTGAGAAGAAAAGAAACATATAAGGCAACAAGTAAGAATAAGGTTAGACAACAATAACTGGAACAAAAGATGTAAAACTGAAGAGATGAGTTGTATCCATTTGCTTTACCTATGATATTTTTAAATTTTAAAATGTGATATTTAACATTGTCCATGGAAATATCTATAGAAAAAGCAAAGATCTGCAACATTACGCCGGTGTTGTATCTAAGTCATTAGTCAATTTTGAGTCAGCAATGATCCAAATAGTTCGTTTTTGAATAGAACTTAGAAAAGATAGAGTAGTTTCAGATGCTCCCCATACTTGAAAACAATATTCAATATTTAAGTTTTATATATATATATATATATGTAAAAGCTGAACAAAAGTAAAAAACAGTTTACATCTATTAAGAAATCAGTTTTCTAGATACTTTCAAAGCTATGTCAACAACATGGTCGTTCCAGAGAAGATCCTGTGAGATTGTAACCCCTAAAAGACAAAAAAACCTCAGAGCAGCTGCATAAAACGTCAAAAACAAATAACTATGCTGGAACAACTGAAAAGTCAACAAAAAACAAAAAAAACAGCCCCGCTATCACAATAAAAAATCCAAAAACTAAAAAAGCCAAAGGGTCGCATAAATGTAGCCAACTAATGCTCAAAGTCAAAGATCAAAGTAAATTTTACAGCAATCGGACAACCCAAAAATGATAAAATCCAACCCGACATAAGCCAAAAAGTAAAAAAATATCGCCAGCCAGTCGGAACCTATTCAAGAGCTGCTAAACAAACTTCTTGGAAACTCCACAGAGAAACAAGACCTAGAAGATAAAGCTGACAACCCAGAACCAACCCCGATCAAAAGCCAACCCAAACTCACAGGCCAAGCTCCAACAAACACCTGAAAAGCCAACAGAGATGTTAGAGCCAAATAACACCAACCAATAGAGATAAAAAAAAGGAAACCATTTCCCAACCAAAAAAAATAAAACCAAATAAGACAAAAAAGCACCATAACCAAAAAATGTTGTGCTGCTTTTTAGTCTCTAAACTCTAACTTTAAAATCCGATCGCCCTGTACCAGCTGCAACCAAGCCTCTCTCAACCAGACGCGTCCAGATAGCGATAAAAAACAGAAGAAAAAGAAGCTCCAGCAAAGCATCGCAACTTCTACCCCGGCACAAAGCCACGTGTCACAGAAAAAAGATGCAAGCTGACCAAACCGAACAAGTAATCAATCAAACTAAGTCGCCTGCAAAAGCCCCTGCCAGTATCAACAAGAAGACAGAAAGTAATCAAGGCCAACAAAACGTAGAAGAGTGCAAGTTGGTCAAACTAAACCAATGACCAACTGCAGATCCCTGGCAAATAAGATCGCCTGCAAAAAAACGCAAACCAGAAAGAAGAAAGTCCAAGTATAACAACAAGGTCAACAAAAGAAAAACATCAACTCAAGACCACCCAGATAAAAGGATCTTTTGTGCAGAACTAGCAAAACCCCGACCACCATCCCCATAAGAAAAAACTTTTCCCAAAACCACTAAAATCGATGTAACCAAAAATTCTTTGCAAGAACAGCACCGCAAATCAGACCACCGTGGCCACCCCAAACATCAAAACATTGTCCCAATTGTGCAGGCATGGAACCAAAGTCCAGGCTAAATTATACAACATTCCAAACCACAACAAAGCCTTCTTGATTATCGTTTCGCCTTACACTAACAAATTTCCATTCAGACGTCTCCACATCAACATCAAAGAAAGCACAATCTAAATAACCAGTCAGTCTTGGATCAGCCGCTCCATAATCTATCCTTCAACCACAATTGCAATGATTAACACCACAAAGCAAGACCAAGACAAAGCAGGAGTTGTCCCTGCTACTTAGATTGGCCCTTATTCAACAGGCTCCGAGCGTCGTTTAAGGTCCACTAAATAGGACCTCTTTAGGTCGCCGCCGGAAACAGTTTTAGATCAACTTCGAGCACAAAGTACTTGCAATGATTAATTTCTGTCCACCCGCCCCCGCCCCCACAACCCTAGTTACCCTGACTGTCCCAGATTTTTTCTAATCAAATATTTTTTTATGTATATTTTTTGGAATGTTTTGTGAACAACATTTTCCAGAACTTCGTAATTTTGTGCAAAACGTCAGACAGAAATTTTTTTTGGATACAACCGGACAACAATGAGTAGAAACCCGGAAATAGCTATTCTGTTCTAGCCAGAAAACAAACCTGCAAGTGGTCGAACCCTCAATCGACATTGATTGGTTAGTGAACACTAACAAGACAATTGCAACTTCCAAGACTAGAAGTCACATTTCTACTGTGCCAATGATCACTTAGGAAGACAAACAAGCAAATAAAAAGTATGTGCAAAAAAGTTGCACAAAAGTATAGAAAAAGTCACATTAAAGATGGCAGTAAAGTAATAAAGTTGTGTGCATGTGTGCTCGGTGTTTATGTGAAATTTAAGTGTGATCCTGTGAAGCTATAATCTTGAAATTTTACAAGATTGTTGTTGGTATATAGTTTTATTGGTAAATTAAAACAGATTATTTAAAATCATTAGTTTAATCACTTTTTGTATGTATAAAGATTGAATATATTCAATATATATAGAATATATTTTATATAATTTTATTTTATTATTATCTATCGATACTAAAAACTTTTATTTAGGAAAAACATACAAAATATTTCTGGAAAATTTTTATTTTTGTTTGTTTATTTACTGTTCTTTTGCTGACATTTATTCGGTACAGACATATTATAATTAACTACCCAATCATTATTATTTGTTACCCATCCGAGGCCTTCCTGTACTTGTTATTTGTTAGTCACTCCGACGGGCCGCGTTAGTGTGAAGAAGTGTGTCCCAGTTTTTTTTTCCCATTTGTTATTTATATTATTATTTTTATCATAGTAATTTACAATGTCTCACTGTAAATGTTCATCTAACTGCAATAAACTTGTAAATGCAAATAATTCGATGCCGTGTGCTATTTGTGGAAATCTTTTTAACAACACTTGTATTAATCTTTCATCTGCGGACACAAGAGTTCTAAGATCCAAGGCTAATATTAAATGGAATTGTGATGGCTGTATGAAATTCCAAGGAGATATTGATGAATTGAAACAAATTGTTGTTAAATTAACTCTACAACTGGATGCATTGCAATCTTCTATATCCAATTCAGATTTAACAAACAAAACTTGTGTTTGTGATAAAACTATAGTATCTGAAGAAATTATTTATGAAATATCTGAACGTGTTCCTGAATCTAAAGCTACTGACTCAAAATTACGCATTCAATACGATATGAAAGAAGCTACTACTGTTCTCCACCAACTTACAAACGACCCTGGTACATTTAAAGTCATTAGATTAGGTCGGTCACCGAATGATAAACCAAGACCTATAAAATTAATTATGAATAATGAAGATATTGTCCGTGAATGCCTTAAAAACAAATTAAATCTAAATGGAAACTACAAGATCAGTCTTGATCTTACAGATATGCAACGGGCAGAAAGAAATAAGGTTCTTAAAGAATTAAATGATAGAAAATCCAAAGAAGAAAAAGATTTTGTAATGAAGTATATTAAAGGTGTTCCCAAGGTTATAGAACAATCTTCAAAAAACGAAATGTAAAGTCTATTAGCTGCTATTTCCAAAACGTAGGTAGTATTAAAACTAAAATTTCAACTTTAAAACATGCAGTGAACATTTCATCATACGATATTATAATATTTATAGAAACTAAGTTAAATACAAATATTACAAATAATGAACTCAGTTTTTACGATTTTAATATTTATAGAACAGACAGAAATAATGATACTAGTGAAAAAAAGGAAGGCGGTGGTGTAATGATTGCTGCACGTAAAAACCTAAATACAAGAATGATAGAAACTACAGTTAATAGCGTTGAACATGTATTTATTGAAGTACAAGGAAAAACAAAGTGTTATATTTTTGGAGCTGTTTATTTACCGCCACGATCAAGTCTAGATTCATACATCAATCATTGTGCTGCAGTAGAAGAAGTTATGAGTTTATTCTCAATACATGAACTTGTCCTATGTGGTGACTACAATCTTCCCGAAGCAAAATGACCCAATGATAAGTTTGGCCTAACTGTCGACTGTCGACAGTTCAACTTATTTCAAATTAATAATTTTCCAAATAACTTTGGAGTATATTTAGATTTAATTTTTAGTCAAAATGATGCAATTGAAGTTACTGCAGCTTGCGACCTTTTACTAAAAAATAATTTTCATCACAACGCGTATAATTTTGATGTTCCCCTTATGACTAATAGTGATGAACTTTATTCTAAAAACATATATTATGATTTTAAAAATGCGGACATTGTTGGAATGAATGAATATTTTGCTTCCACAGCCTGGGCTTTAATTCTATGTAATTATAAATATAATATAGATGATTGTATTGCTAATTTTTATAATGGTTTGTATTCAGCGCTAGATAAGTTTGTTCCAATTAGATATACCAATCCTTCTAATTTTCCAAAGTGGTTTTCAACGGATTTAAAAAGATTAATTTATATGAAAAAGGAAGCCCATAAAAAGTACAAAAAAACTGGTCTTGATACTGATTACCAAATTTTTTCTTTAGGTCAAGATGCAAATTAGTAAATCAAAAATGCTATAATGATTATATATTTGAAATGGAAAATAACATTTCTACCAATAGTTCATATTTTTGGAGTCATGTAAAAACAGTTAGGAAAACAAATTGGTATCCAAACACTATGTTTCTAGATGACAAAATCAGTAATAAAGGCTCAGATATAGTTAACTTGTTTGCGGAATACTTTTCAGATATTTACACAAACCAAAATCCGATTGTCAGCAATTTTCCTAAACAAAATCTTACTGATATGGCAAGTTGTTCAATAAGCTGCACGGACGTTTTTGATGGTATTAGTCATCTTAAGAATTCTTTCTCTTGTGGCCCAGATGGGATTCCTAACTTTATATTAAAAGCTTGTACATTTACATTGTGTAAACCTTTACATTACCTTTTTATTTTGTCTTTAAACTTAAGTGTGTTTCCAGACTATTGGAAAACTAGTTATATAACTCCGATTCATAAATCCGGCAAAAGAGAAGATATTAAAAATTATCGTGGAATAAGTATTTCCGCTATTCCAAAACTTTTTGACTACTTATTTACATTACAATTATCATGGGAATGCCGTAATATTATTATTGATGAGCAACATGGTTTTTGCCATGGTAAGTCCACAGTAACAAACTTAATTTGCTATCAAAATGATATTATTAATGCCTTGGAAAATAATACTCAAATAGATAGTATTTATAATTAATCATCTTCTACTTATTCAACGCCTAATTTCAATTGGTTTTGGTGAACATTTATGTGCATGGATATACAGCTTTTTAAGTGGTAGAACACAATTTGTACGAATAAACAACTTTATTTCCTGTCCAATCTCTGTAGAGTCTGGGGTACCCCTAGGATCTCATGCGGGTCCTTTGCTCTATCTACTTTTTATAAACAACATTACTGATTGCATTAAAAATAGTAATTGCAAGCTGTTTGCTGATGATCTAAAAATATATAGTTGCTGAAAATGTTCAAGATCAGATATTGCTACAAGAAGATCTGTGCAGACTTTTTCAATGGTCTATCAATAATCAACTTAATCTAAATATCAATAAATGCTGCACTATATCATTTACCAGATCTAAAAATATTTTAAATTACAATTATCATATTGACAACCTTTCTTTAAAACGTGTCAAAGAAATTCGAGATCTGGGAGTTATATTTGACTCTGAATTAACTTTTATAAATCATATTAACAGTACAATTTGCCACGGATATAAAATGCTTGGTTTCATCAATAGATATGGAAGCGATTTTAGTGTAAGAATACTAAAAACTCTGTTTTGTTCATTAGTACGATCTGGTCTTGAATACTGTTCAGTAGTACGGTCGCCTAATTATAACATACACATTCAAAACATTGAAAAAATTCAAATAAAATTTTTAAAACAAGCTCATTTTAAACATAATACTAACTTAGAAAGTTTTGATGCAGTTAGTACTCTTGCCATTCTTAATATGGATCATTAGAAAAAAGAAAAAAAAGAGTTTTCTTGCAGATATGTCATTTTTGTACAAATTATTAAGTTTTGATATAAATTGTCCAACACTTTTAAACCTTATAGACTTTAACACATTGCATATTACCAGAAATAGTTATCTATTTAAAATTAAGTTATTTCATTCTACTAACTATGGTTTTTACAGTCCCGTCTCTAGAATATTACGCAATTATAATACTTGCAATGTTGATATTTTTAAATGTACATTTTATCAATTTAAGCAATGTGTAAAGCAAATTTAAATTTACTCATAACATTATTGTTAATTAGTTATGTATACATTTATAGTATTATGTATGTGTGCGTGTGAGTGTGTGTGTGTGCGAGGGGGTGTGTGTGTGTGTCAATTTAGTTTTAACAAATTATTATATTATAGTCTTTTGTATTGTTATCTACATTGTAAACTGGAGTTATCCGTAATAAAGTATTATTATTATTATTATTACAATACCCAAGTAGATTCCCGAGAGTAATAGTGTGAGTAAACGGCATATGAAAAAAAGAGGAAGATAGGCAAATGAAACTTAAAACTTAAAACGTCAAAAGTCTATTAAAAAAGGGAAATCTTGAGATGTGAAATGGTGAAAAATTAATATAACCAAAAAACAATTTAGACTTAGGAAAAGGAGCATATAAGGCAACAAGTAGCAATAAGGTTAGATGACAAATAATTATTGATTTCAGATTGATAAAGAAGTGAGACAAAAAGTGGAAAACATATACGTTAGAGTACTGGAACAAAAGAAGTAAAACAGAGAATACAGAATATTTAGAAAAAAAACATGCTCTGAGTACAATTAAGATTAATACAAAGGTTATGAGAGTAGAAAATTAGATTATGCACACCATAAGACTACCAAAAAAAGCAACCATAACATGAGATAAAAAGAATGGAAGAAGATAGTAAGAGAAGCACATAAGACATACAATAAAAAAAACAAATGATGATAATAAAAGATTGAATAGTTAGATGACTGTTGATCAAGTGTCAATTACAATAAACTGTCCTGAATGAAACACCTTTCACTTCCCAAGTGGCTTATGAATAGTTGTTCAAACAAAGAAATTTTTCTCTAACAAAAATTCATTAAAATGAAAAACTGCTGCAAATCGCAATTTTTAAAAAAGTTTGTGAGGATTAGCGATTTTGTACTTGCTGAGCTCTAAAATTATCATTAAAACTGGTTTTAATAAAAGCAAAAGTTTTAGACAAATATTGCTCACAAAGCCAGTTTTTTTGGATTCCAAAAGAATCTAGTTATATTTTTGACATTACTAAAAAGAATTTTTAACCGGATTTTGACATAATGCTGAATTCATGTCTATTAGTATTGCAGATTGTGGCGTTAATAACTGTTGGCAATAATTTTGTTCATAATGCACCAATTTGCAACCATTTTTGTTTCATTTGGTTTATCTTATAAGCAATATTTATGAATTTAACTAAAATTCAGTTTTTAATATTCTTTGCATTGTATTTTGTCGTATGTGAAATAAGTTATTCGTCATTTAAAAGTCAGACCTCTCAATTTTGTAATGTTGACTAATTTCAAATCTGACTAATAATCGATTTGCATTATATAAATACTCAATACAAATTTTTTTTTAATTTAAAACCAAAATCGATATTAATATTTAGATAAAATTTTCTAAAAACTTCATTCATTTCGTTACAACTTTTTAATTTAATTGATAAAATTTAAACATCTCAAAGTATCATAAAACATAGCAAAACCCGTAGATATAAAAAAAAAAATCTATTCTTACTCATCCTATATCCTAATTATCAAATGATGTCATACTCATTAATGTATATAATATAAAAGAACCAAAAAATAAAAATTGCTTGAAACATTTAATATTAGATATTTACCTTTAAAGCTAACATTGCATGTTCCGATACCACCCATTTTAGTAGTAACAATAACATCTCCTTTTCCTTTCCCTGGTCCTGAAATAGCAATAATTTTCTTCGAGGATTTCCATTCCGCTGTCAATAAACAATCACAATCGCATATCTTTAACCCTACAAAAATACTAAATCAAAACAAACCAATTTAAATAGAACAAAACATACCAATTAAATCTATTCCTGATGAACCAAAGTTCTCACCCCTAATTGTTATTTTAGTACCAGGGGGGCCTTCATTTGGTGATAACCCTGTTACTACAGGGGGCGGTGCCATTTCTCATTAAAATTATTCTAAATAACTATTAAAAAATTATTAATAAATAATTTTGATTATTATATTGTATGGTGAAATTTTTATTCATGTTTGAGCAAATCCAGTTGTTTTTTTTTGTATTGAATAATGAATTGTAGTATTGATATATGACACAAAAACAGATGAAAATGTATGGAAGTAGCAAACTTGAAGTAACTGTCAGATTCAGGTCGGAATGTCAACATGAGGAGTGGGAATATGATAACCAGAGTTACCAACTACTGTCATAACAAATTATAAAATTGCTAATTACATTAATGAATTACAATTAAAGATTTTTTAATTAAGGATTTTATTTAATATAATTAAAACTGAATGTAATTAAAATACATTACAACTTACGATATCACTTTTTAGAAAGGTTAATATATTTTTATTAGAATTTGTTATATTGAGCTATGCAACTAGTTAAACATACGTGCATAATAATTTGCCTATAACGCGCTATGTAATTTGAAATAATTGAGCTGGTAATAGCCAGGGTTGTAATAAAACAATTTTATGTAACAAACATTAAAATATCTAAAAAAAAAATAAAAATAGATTATCATATTAAAAATTGGTTATATAACCAGATACATTTAAAGTTCAAAAAAACCCCAGAAAGATGTTCGTTTTGTTCAATTTTTCAGTTGGTGTAAATAAATATAGTTGCGTCTGATAGAACTAAATTTCTAATATGAATGTAGCATCAAACATATATGTGTTCTGATGGGAATGATTGTAATTTATATTGATCTACATGTTTACTGTCATATCCCTAACATTAACTTATTAATTTTTAAATTAAATTACTTCAAAAATCATTTTTTTACTTGATACTCTAAGATATAATACACAAAAGTTTTGGTTTTAAATTATATTAAATCTGTAAAAACTAGCTTAGCGTTAAATTATTATTCTAACAATCCTGGGTTCTAATCCTCGTTGTACAATAAAGGATATATGATTCTGTACATTAAGTTTGTAGTCTTTTTGATTAATTTAAAATCTTAGTTTTTAAATACTCAAAACATCTAAACTAATCAATAATCTCTTGCATTATTTACGTTTTGTACAAACGTTTTAATTTTTTATTCTATGTATTGTTAAATTTGTTTTTTACATAACTGACGCAACAAGCGCTAATCTTCCCATAAACCGCACAGTGCGTATACGTTGTTTATTAATTAACTTAACACTAATTCATCAAAAGTTTCAACAAACGACAACTGCGTCAAATCATTCAACCGCATTATTTTAATGAGCAAAATTTTTTTTTATCCCGCAGACTCCTGTTCCAATTGCTTTTGCTCTACTGCGCTCAATTTGGGCCAATCCGGCCCATTTCCTGTCTTCTTGCATTAGCTTGCTAATGCTAAGGCTTGTTATCGTTTTTGCGTGCTTTTTATAAACTAAACCTGCTCATAATAACCAATATATTTTGTAAAATTTGCAAATATAAAATCTCTTCAGCATATAACTCAATAGGTTGTGATTCTAAAATACACATCATCATCATCATCATCAATTTATAGTATACCATACTAACAACTTAATTAACACAACTCCAAGGTAACTTCTAATACGAATGTGTTCATAACTGTTCCTTACTAATGTAATGTGCCTTGCATACAACTTCTAAGCCCAATTGGCGTATGTAAGCTTGACAATCTTTTGTAGTTATTGTGAAACCCCAAAGCCTGAACTGTCAGTGTTCAACATGCTTTACTCATAAGGCCTAACTGCCAGATACAGTGTTATTACAGAACGCCAAGGCCTTAACTGCCAATGTGTGAATAACAATCTTTTACAGCTCTCCAAGCACGCTACAGCTATCAGTACCTCAATACCAATGTACTTTGTATTACTCACCTTTGATAGCTGAAATACACCTCTAAAAGTTTCCTTAGCCATTGTATAATTAAATCTCTTTCTCTTGGAGTTTGTAGTATATAGTGTATCAACGGCCAAAAATAGACTTTAGCAGCACCAAGGAAGAAAGCGAGTGACGGCTGCTAAAAGCAAAAGGCTGCTAAAGCTGTTTGGCACAAGTTACACTCAACATTTTTTTGCCTGCTTCAAATAAAAACATTGTTTTAGAAAGTTTTAATGTTTATTATAATCTGTCACTATAGTCAGATTTTAAAGTATGACGTCATAAAGTTGTGATTTAAAGCCAATCAAATACCGCATATAATTCAGCCCGATATTGAAGCTATAAACACCTGCAATATACGTGTAAAACCAATACACTGTGTCGTGTAATATTATTGGACTGCAATCGATGTTTGAACAGGTTATGGGCCTAGTGAAACGGCAGTAAGTGAACGGATTGAATAAGTTCATAAAAAAACAAAAAACAAAATCGTAAAATCTAAACAAAATGCAAATATTGTGTCCCGGTAAGGAAACAAACAGTACAGTTGTGTAGTAAATAGAACCCGTAAAAATGACTACCCATTTTTGAATTGAACGACTTAATAAGGATAATTATGACACTTGGCAAATATAAGTTGAAGCACTGCTTGTTAAAAACGACGCGTTCGGTTATGCAAACGAAGAAATTGTTAAACAGGAGCCACAAGCAAAAAACGCAAACGCAGCCATCGTCAAAGATAAAAAATGATAGAAAAACTAAGTCCAATATCATACTATTGCTAAGCTCAAACAAACTTAAACAAGTCAAAAGGTGTGAAACGTCAAGAAAAGTTTGAAAAAACTCCAGAAATCCAGAAGACCAGCACAAAAGACTAACTCAACAAAAAATGGCGGACGTCAATGATATTTGCGAGCACTTAAACCGTTTTATTGACGTCGTAAACAAGCTAGATAGCATGAACGTGAAAATAAACAACGACTTATTGTTCATTTTGCTTTTACACAGCCTACCCGGCAGGTACAAAATTTTCGGTGAGCAATCAAATCGCGCGACGAGTTGCCGTCTCCAGAAGTTCTACGGATAAAATTAATGGAAAAAAGCGATGCAAAAAAAGAGGAACAAAAGGCGCGGCGCAAGGTGCCATGCACCCAAGAAGCAATACCAAAAACAAAGTGAGAAATCCAAGCAAACTAAACCAACAAAAGAATTTAAGTACAAGTGCTACAAATGCAGACAAGTAAGCCACATGTTCAAAAATTGCCCAAACAAAGCTAGAAATAAGACAACAAACGCATGTTTCAATGTAAATGAAAAAAATCACAAACAGTAGTGTCTCGACGGTGGTGCCACGTCACACTTGTGCAAAAACATCAAACGTTTGAAAGCCATTAACAAGAATCAAATCGGAAAGCTTAGTCTAGTTAATACAATACACATAACGGCAATCGGCAAAGTAGATTTTGGGGCAGAAAACGACGGAAGTGTAGCAAACTTGACATTGACAAACGTACTACACGCGCCTGCGCTTCAGACAAACCTGATGTTCGTAAGTAAAATAACCGATAAAGATCAGAAAATGCTATTTACGCGCGTTAAGGCAATATTTGGAAAAACCAAAATAAAATTGTATTTACTGCAAAGCACAGAGGCGACTTGTATATGGTATCTGAAAGCAACGACATTTCCAGTAAAATTTGAAAATTTTGAATGGGACGTGTGCGCAAAATCAAAAATGGCGCGTTCCAGTTTTCAAAATGGTTGAAATTGTTTATTCAGACGTTTGCGGCTCAATGAGAACGGAATCTCAAAAAAAAAAACAACTTTGTAACCTTTACCTATGATGCTAGAGGTTGGAGGGAAGTAAAATTTTTGCAATCAAAGGACCAAGTACGTTTAAAATTTATAGAATATGTGAACAGTGTCTAGAATCAAACTAAAAAAACAAGTAAAATATCTTCAATCAGATAACGGTACAGAGTATGTGAAGATGTCATTTGACAAGTACCTAAAGATGAATAGTATTGGAAGAAGATTGACAATCGACGGAACAAAATGGCATCTCAGAACAAACCAACAGGACACTCCTGAAACCAGCAAAGTGTTTTTAATGCAATAAAAACTTCTTCAATCCTTCTGGGCAGAGACGGTGAACACGGCTTGCTACATTAACAATCGCTGCTCATCAAGTAGTTTAAATGAAAAAACACCATTTGAGCTATAGTTAAAGTTTTTCTTCGTTATCCCAAAAATCAAAAAGGCTTCCAAATCAGGTTCGTAGACTAAAAGAAATTGGAAGTTTCCCGCAAAGTAAAATTTGTGAAAGATAAAAACAAAATTCCGTAGAAAACCAATGACAAGTCAAAACGACTAAAACTTGATAAAAATCATCATTGAAGATAACGTTAGAAACCAAAAACACGTTGATGAACATCATTTAACATTCGGCCCACCGAAGAAAGTTTACAGCATAATTCCTATAATTAAAGAAATCGAAGGTAAAGCAAACTGTGTAAAGACTGAATTCTGCCATTTAGCCAAAGTCTCTATCAAAATCAATTCTCCGCCATAATACTTGGAAATTGGTAAACAGACCAACAAATAAAATGATAAACACATTATTGTATGTACATATCTATAACAATTAAAAATGTTAGTTGTCTATTATGTACTTTGTATAATTACAATAATAACCACATAAAAAAATCTGTTATGCCTATGGTGAACCGTTTAAGAATTATTTTTTTCAATACTTATATTAAGCGTATATTTGGTTGCCTACATCGAACTATATATCACTGTTTTTCCATGTTTCAATACTTGAATAGCATCGAATTTACAATATTGTGTTAAAAGCTCTAGCAAATCACAATTTATGTTTATAAAAATTAATTTAAAAAATGATGAATATAATATATAATTGAGACAGATTTATGATTTTTAACAAAAAAATATATATGTATATTTACCAATTTCTTACAGTTATTTGTATTGTTAGTACTAATAATTTACGCTGATCATAAAATAGAGAGCAATACTTATATACTTATTACACATCTTTATTATCCATGGGTATCTATACACACTCTTAGAAATAAGAAATCCATTCATACAAATGCAATCAATGTAAATATACTCAACATGGTTATTCTAAAACGGTTATTACAAATATTTACCCTGCTAAAACTATGTTATTTTATATAAATGTGTAATTAAATTTTAACAAACAATATTTTAGACAATCAATATTTGATAACATTCTTATTTTTTTGTTTTGGCCCGATTATGCTAAGTTAAAAAAAAAATTATTTCTTGGGTGATTTTAAATTTGATTCAGTACCTCAATTTTATTTGAAAATATTAATTCGTTCTTCTGCATTTTAAATTTTAAACGAAATTAAATGAATGTGTGTGTCATTTCTTCACAATAATTCCCGCGTCATACTCACAAAAAAGTTGTTATTCAGTTTACAAGCACAAAAAATGTTAAAAAAATATATTTTATGAATGTATAAAATTTAAATATAAAATTGTATACTACTTTTTTAATTTTTCATGTTATTGTGAAGTTTTAACTCAATTTAATTTATAAAATATATAAAGAAGAGACGCAATGTCCTCAAATGAGACAGTTGTAAAAGCAATAATTTCGAATAAAGCCTAGTTAAATAGGTAAATTTATACGAATGCCACAACGACATATATTTTATATATGTTCTGATATACACAAAATTGTATAATAGTAATTATAATTTATGCAAAAAATGTATTCTATTTTTAATTTTCAAATTTCCTTTTTAATTCTTTCATGTTATTACCATCAGCTAAATATCCCCAAATAATTAGTTTATTTGTTCATTCTCAGAATGCTATTAACCATAGCCATTAAATAAAGTCATTAAGTCAGTTTTTTTTTTTTAATTTTTTTAGGACGTAGTGAGTTGTTTGGCTCTCAACAAGTGGCCCTTAAGAATAACTTACGCATGGTAATACCTTCCGGTTTTCTTCTCTGCGCAAATCCTGTTGTTTTAATGTCCCTGTCTAAACTAACCTACATTTGGTGCTAGTTTGAGGCGGTCTGGTTTTTGCTTCGCGGATTTTCACGCATCATCTGCGGCACGCATGCTGTCCCCGGCCCCTCTCTCCCTATAGCCCCTACCTTTGTCTGTCTCTTTATATTCTTCTATTGTCAAACTCTTCAATTTTTTTTTTTTTGTACACTTGTTGCAAAGTTTTTTAACGCCCTCCATTTATTTTCATCTTTTAAGCATTTGTTAATGATTGTTCTTTTATCCACTTTGCTTTCTAGTATATATTCTAGTTTTTTTCTATCTTCCTCCCACGCCTCGCATTCTACTAGAGTGTGTTCTGCGTTATCGTGTGTTTCTTCCTGACAAACTGTACACCTTTCTTCTTCATTTATTTTTTTAATTTTTTGCAAGAATTTTCCAAATGCTCCGTGCCCGGTCAGTATTTGTGTTGTATAATAACACGTCTCGGGTTTCTTCTCTACCCATTCTTTTATGTCTGGGATTAATTCTCTCGTCCATTTCCCCTTTTCTCCTGTATCCCATTTTCTCTGCCATCTTTCCATAGTCTTCTCTCTTGCTCTTATCTTTGCTTCTTTTTTACTCGTTCCTTCTTTTACAAGTTTTTTTATTTCTATTCTTTCCTCCACCATCATATCCGCGGGAGGTGTTGCCGCAATTACCTCTACTGCCTCTTGTGACACTGTTCTGTAAGCTCTACAAATCCTTAGCGAGCTTGCTCTTGTGGCTCCTCTTACTTCCTTTCTGTTTTTCTTTGTTTTCATGGCTTCTCCCCATGTTTCTGCGGCGTACAGCAATTTGCTTCTTGCTGCCGTTGCTATTAGCCTTCTGCTTTCTTCTCCTGGACCTCCGTTGTTTGGCATAAGTCTACCAAGCTTTCTCTCAATTTCCTTTGTTCCAATGACCGCTTCCTTAACCTGTTCATTCCATCCCTTTGCTTCGAGTGTCACTCCAAGGTATTTGATTTTTTTCCCTATGGTTATCTCTTGATCTCCCACCTGTATCGTACCTGTTCCTCTATTATTCCTCTTAGTCGATAGGTATGCCGCCTCAGTTTTTTGTGTTGCTAGTTTTAAGCCCTTACTTCTCATCCATATTTGTATCATATCAATTGCCAGCTCTAATCTTCCTTTTAGTACTTCTATTTCTACGTCTCTACCTACTACTGCTATGTCGTCCGCAAATGCTGTTATTGACACGCCTTCCGGCATCTTCATTCGAAGTAACTCGTTATAGACAAGGTTCCACAGTTTTGGTCCCAGTGCTGAGCCCTGCGGTACCCCTCTAGTAAGTTTGAATCTTCCATTTTTGGTCACTAGATTTCTGTCCTGTAAGTAGCTCCATATAATCTTGATTGTTTTTCTGTTCAGTTCTTTCTTCTTTGCCGCCTCTATGATTGCTGCCCATGATACGCTATTAAACGCGTTCTGTATGTCCAACGCTATCATTACACAGTGTTGCCTTTTCCTCTGCGTTCCGCTGTTTGCTTCTTTTGCTATTGTTTTCACTTTTTCAATAGCTCCTAAGGTTGTTTTTCCTTTGGTAAATCCGTATTGTTCTTTTTCCCATCCTCCTTTTTCTTCTATTTCTTGTTCTATTCTCCGTACAATAACTTTTTCCATTATTTTAGCCAGTGTGTTGATTAAACATATTGGTCTGTATGATGTTGCTTTTCCTGCTTCTTTTTTTTTCTCAATCAGTACCAGAGTGGCTTCTTTCCAACATCCTGGGAAAGTTCCTTCTTTTAGGCACCTGTTGATTATTTGAGTTATTTCTATCTCGTTTCCGTCTAATGCTGCTTTAACAATCTCTGTTGTTATTTCGTCCGGACCTGGTGCTTTGTTGTTAGGCAATTCTTTTATGATCTCTTTGATCTCTTCCACTGTTGCCATAACTGTTGCTTCTTCTTCTTTTGTTTCTGGTTCTTCTACTGGTTCTCCCTTGGGAAATAGTTTTTTAATTATGACCTCTTCTTCTTCGTCTTCTTTTAAGCAGATTCCTTTTGTTCTTCCACCCAATTTGTCCATCACTATTTTGTACGGTTTTCCCCAAGGATCCCCATCTATAGATTCTATCATTTCTTTCCAGCATCTTTTTCTGCTATCCCTAATTGCCTTTTTTAAAAATTTTCTGTCGTTTTTTAGTTTCTCTTCTAGTTCCTCTGTGTTCTCTCCTCTTCTTCTCAGCCTTTTGATTTTCCTCGCTGTTTGTATTGTGTTTTTCCTGCATTCTTTTATTTCCTCACACCACCAGTATGGTCCTTTTCGTCCGCCTTCCCTGTACCTAGGAATTGCTTCCTCCGCCGCTTTTCTCAGTTTTTCTGAGTACCTCTCGCATCTTTTCTCAATATTTTCGTTTTCTGTCACTTCTTCTGTTTCCATGCCTCTCTTTATCTTTTCTTTGTCCATTCTTCTTACGTTCCATTTACCTTCTCTCGTGTGCTCCTGTTTTCCTTTCTCCTTTGTATTGTATTGTATATGTTTATGTAGACTCAGTGATTCTTCTTCAGTCACGGTCCATTCATTTATTATTTTTGCCATTTCCCACGTTGCTATGGTGATGTCAATATGCGATTTTGAGCTTCCTCTTACAAACGTCGGTTTGTCTCCATTGTTGCAGATTGTAAGATTTAACCCTGCTATCATCTCCTCTAAGATTTTTCCTCTTAAATCGTTCTTGTAGCCTCCCCATCTCGGTGATTTTGCGTTGAAATCTCCTCCTACAATAATTTTTTTGTTTTTCTGTTTTCTTAAACTTCTTTCTAATTCTTCTATCCACTCTCGATAGTATTCCAGACCGCAGTTTGGGCTGATATAACAGCTGTATACTAACATGCTTTGTACTTCTGCCCACACTATTCCTTCTTTTGGTGTTCCCCATCTTTCCACCTTGTCCCTACACTTAAAATTGCTGCATCTGTTCCTTTGTCTCTTATCCACTTACCATTTAGTTTGTTTTTATTAGGTTCACTCACTAGCACTAGGTCTATTTCCTCTCTCTCCGCTGTTGCTATTAGTAAATCGTGAGCCTCTCTTCCCCTCCCTATGTTTATTTGTATAAACTTATACATTATGTGATACTATTTTTTCCTCCTGTTCTCTCCAGTTATCTGGGTTGTTGTCCTCCATATTCTTCTTTGTTTTCCTCATTTCTTTTTTCTTTGTAGCTGGACATCTTTTCTCTCCCGTTCTGTGTCCTAATACTTTGTATTCAATGCAGTATTCTTTGTTTCTGCATTCGGCAACCTGATGTCCCTCCTTTCCGCATTTTATACATAGCGAAGACCTGTCTTCCCCATTGCATTCTGCCGCTACATGTCTTTTCCTCCAGCATTTATAACATTTTCTTTCATTTGCTTTAACTTTCTCTACTCTGCATCTTAGTCCTATGTTTATTCTTCCTTCTCCTATTATCTGTTCTGCTATTTTTTTGTCCATTTTGACTATAGCGGTTTGTATTTCTCTATAACCTTTCTTTATGGAAATTATTGTACTTCCTTCTGTGTTCACTTTGTTCATAATTTCTTCCAGTATTTCTTCTCTCTTAATTTCCGGGCTAATATCTTTGATTATCACCAGTTCTGTAGTTTTGTTGCTGGCTTTTCGTACATTGCAGCCTTCCATTCCATTTTTAATTTTTTCTATCTCTTTCTCCGTCTTATTACCCTTTGTAATTAGTAACAACTCCCCTTTTTTTGTTTCTCTTACCTCCTTGAACGTAGATCCTTTTATCTGGGTTTTTGCCTGTCTCAGCAAATCTGCATATGTGACACCTTGTTTGCTCACTACTATAGCACCTGTTTCCGTACCTGTTTTTTTTTCTCTATGTGTCTCCGCTACCTGTCCTTGTGTTGGCACGCACAGTCTTATTTTTGTGTTAGTTCTTCTTCCTGCTATTTCCATAATTTTTTTTGCATCTCTTGCCGTAATTCCCGTTGGTATTGGTATATTTATTTCTTCAATACTTAATGTTTTTGTTTTGATAAGCATTTTTTCGATAGCTATTAGTATCTCCTTATTCCCTGCCGTTTCGATTTTCTGCTTAATGATGTGTACTTTTCCCACATTTTTTCCGCTTAGATTTTTAACTATTTCTATATATGGCGTTTCATCTTCTCCTTCTTCCTCCATTAGTTCAGGGTATTTTATTTTTGCTTGTTGTAAGATACCACCTTCTTTGCCTATTTCATCTTTATTTATTAAAAGTCCTGTATCCATTTCCTTTCCCATTATTGGTTTTTTTTTTTCCACATTTACATATTTATAGTCTGTATCTCTCCATTCTTTATTTATAATATTTTTTATATCCTCTTCATTAGCCACTTTTAATATCTCCTCGTCCGAGATGAAATGGTTTTTACGGTTTTCTTCCCTATTATCTCCAGTTTCCATTGTCTGTGTCGACATTTCTATACCTATTTTTGTTTTATTTTCATTCTCCTGTTCTTTTTTTTGGATTTCTTCAAATTTCATTCTCTCCATATTTGTTTCTAGTTGATTCGCCACCTTTTTAATTTCCAGTTTAGTGGTTGTACACTCACTGGTTAAGTTTTTTAAATCTCTAATTAATTTCCCCATTATTTGGATTGTTGTGGGGTTATTTGCTCTCTTCGCCTCGTTGTTACCTCCTGGCGAATCTATTTCTCTCCCTCTTTTTTGTTTCGTTTGACCTAATTCTTTATCTTTATTTTTATCCGGCGGTGTTCTTTGCAACATCCCGCTTTTTAAAAATGCATCCATCTTATTACGTTTTTTGACCCTTGGCCTAGTTTCACTTTTAATTAATATCAAATTGCTGTTTCCGCGTTAATGTTTTATTATGTAACACTAGACGTGTCGCGCGTCACGACACGAGTGTGTTTTAAAACACGACCGCACCTTTATTTTTTTGTGTGTCCAGTTTTACACTTTTTTGAACTTTCACAATAAACTTTTCACCTTTCCACTGTTTGTTCTAATTCACAGAATTTTTAATTTTTTAAATAACGTAGATTATTCACCATTATTTAAATCGCCTTTATGCACATTCGCGAGCGCGTCCGTTCTCCGTCGGACATTGACCGCCCATTAAGTCAGTTAGTATAAATAGTCAATACACCCTTTAAAATATTTACTTTGAATTGTGGTGGTGAACAATGTTGACGAAGTAAGTTAAAATCAATTATTAAGTTTAAATAAATAAAGCCATACTGATGAGAGGTAAACCTCGAAACGCGTCTATGGATGTTTTTAGTTTAGAATATTTTTTTCATAAATTTAATTTTTTAATCAATTTAATTTAATTTACTGACCCGATAAAGCAGATTTTTGTACCAAACAAGCGATGTAAATTACTGTTATTTCTATAGTTTGGTGTCTGTTCCTGAAGATTTGGTCCATTTGGCTGCTGGACCGATAAACCGGTGGTTGGATAAAGCGGAATCGACTATACATTGTTCTTTTTCCTTGAATATACGTGACAATATATAGATCAAACAATTCTAGAATCTTCTCACTTTATTATTAAAGTTGACCAATAACACTGCTAGTAGCACCAGCTACTAAACTTCGTCTGATATGTTTGTTTTCAAATTTTGTTTAAAAACTCACAAGATTTTAGATTAAATAGTGCAAACTGCACAGGGTAAAACAGATTTCTTAAAAGATCCAAAAGATCATGCAATCATTTTGCTCAAAAACCGAGCCCTCGGAGGTCCAAGAGCGTCGGGGCGGCCGTTTTGCATGGCCCGGCGCCGAAGGACTTCCATTGGGGTCACAAAGCATTTAAAAATAATTACTTTGTTTGTTTGTATGTATATATGCCCTCGGGTGTTCAAACAACGATTGCAATCTAATAATATTACACAACACAAGCACGACCACTCGCACACATATTATTATGGTTACATTAAGGGTGGGCACATCTGTGTACAGGGCACACAGATGTGTTTTTATTGAATTTTATAACTTAATATACAAATTGCTGCCCATTTTATTCTAGTTAAATAATAAATATCTAAGAAACAATAAATCCTAAATAAACACCTTAGAGAAAACTAACGAATGTCACATCCCAGTCAATAATATAACCCTTGCCCCAGATGTTATCATCCACCAATAAACCACCACCCTCCGCAACCATATATATATTCAAAATATGTTTAATTTTTAGCTCAGTTGTAAGTTAGATCTAGAAAGTAAAAGTTAGGAAATTATAATTACGAAATAGATATAAATAAACGAACAAATAAAGCTAGTAGTGTATTGTGTAAAAGGCTCTACAACCAACATCAGCATCATCTTTAGAGGCGCCGTTTATGACCACGGACCTTCATCGAAGGCAAAACCCCAGCCCTAACCCAAAGAGCACTACACAGTGTATTGGTTTTAAACGTATATTGCAGGTTTAACAGTGATAGAAACGTAAAGTAGAACAAATTAATTCTAATTTCAAATGTCAAAACTGACTTTTCTTAAAACATTGCCTACTAATCAGTTGACGTAACGTTTATTGCTTCAACACCTCTCCTCGGGACGGCGGCTGGTTGATTGTATCAGCCCCATCATCAAGATAAACTGATGGTGTTTTGGTCCATGAAGACCGTTGGTTAAGATGTCGGCGACCATCTCGTTTGTGGAGACGTGGTCAAACATGACGTTGCCATCCTTAATCTTGTCGCGTAAGAAATGGTACCTCATATCAATATGTTTGCTTTGGTTGTGGAATACTGAATTCTTGGAGAGTTTTAGTGCTCCCTGATTGTTATTGTGTATTAGTATAGGTCTTTGAACCACACCAATTTCAAGCATTAGATTTTGGAGATATATGGCCTCCTTGGTTGCTTCGGACATAGCCACGAATTCAGCTTCGTTTAAGCTTAGCGCCATCGTACGTTTCTTCATGGATTTCCATGACATTGGAGAATTTGTCTACAAGAAACACTAACCGGTGAACGATTTTCTTTCCGTTGAGTCGCTCCCCCAGTCAGCGTCTACAAAACCTTTCACTTCTGTATTTGCTGGACTATAGCAGAGACTGATGTCGGCGGTACCTTTTAGGTATTGCAAGACACGTTTTGCAGCTAGCCAATGTTCTCTTTTGTGACAGTGATTAAACTGCCCCAGGTAGCTGACAGCATGACAAATATCAAGTCTCGTTGATGTAGTTAAGTAAATCAGCGCACCAACCAGTTCAGTAAATAAATATTTATTTATTTCTTAACTAACGGAAGTCATTACAAAATAAATGTACATCTACAACTTATATAAATTTAACATAAAACAACTAAAACTAAAATATTACTAAGTACTAGAAAATATACGAGGCAGGATATTAAAAGAATCCTTAAAAAAATCACTTTAACTTTGTTGGCATACCGCAAAATAAGTGTACGGCGCATAATCTGTACGTTTATACGGTATATGAAATAATTAATAATTACTTAAAACTGGAGATATGACATAAATTTCATCTGAACTAAACATTAAAATAAAAAAAATTATATGAGTGGGATACCCCATCTGGGGACCCACTGTATTAATATTGGCCGTACAGAGTAAATAAATGTAAGCAAAGACTAGAAAATAAAATAATGAATAATAAACTTTTAGATCAATAAAATTTATAATATGAGTAATTTATTTGTCACGCAACTTATTAAATTGATTAAAGCGACTACTCATCAATATCCGGTTCACAAACAGCTACTTATAGGTAACTACAACCTTCTTAATATTGAATGGTAAAGTAAAAAACACTGAAACCTAATAACAAAGAGACTTCATATTTAAAATAAACTTGTAAACTAACTAACTTTGTAAAAATGTATAAAATACTTAAATACAAAATAATATTCTACAATAAAGTGAAACAAATTGTAGCGATGAATGTTATAATAAGCTCCACTACATTTAATTAAATAAAATAAAGTTTTTTGCTGTTAATCATTGTTTTAATACTTTTGAAACTAGATATATTTTTAAAACATTAAAACATAATATGTGATTTTAATTTTATTTCAATCGTTCCTTAATATTTAAATTGATTTACCGTTTAATTTAAAACAATAATTGCTTTGAACTTGAATTGTTAAAGGCTCCAGCAATTCACATTTTATGTATTTAGGAAGTAGTTTTATCATGATCATAAAATAAAAAGAAATAAATTCATTAACCATCCTAACTAATAAGAAAATCATTCATACGAATGAAATAAATATAAATAAACATGGCTAGTCTAAAACGGTTACATTACAAACAATACTGATCTTGCTAATTATGTTATTTTAAATAAATATGTAAGTAAATTTCTACAAACAATATTTTAGTCAATCTGTATTTGATAACATTCTAATTGTTTTAATTTTTAATTTACATTGCATTATTTTCATAAATATAATTATATAAATGATTATATGTAGTCAAACAATTTTAAAATTTTCCCGCGTTGTTGTTGGAGTTAATCGGTACCACTACTAGATGTCGCTATTAGTCTTCATCTGGTATGTTTACTTTCAAATTGTATATAAAGAGATTAGAATTTTATCACAAAATTACTGCAACCCACTGTGGGTTTGCTATGGGTGAAACAGATTTCCTTGGAGATCCAGAAGTCACTACAAATGGTTTCTGCCCAAAAACCGACCCCTAGGGAGTCTACCGTCGGGGCGGCCGTTTCGCATGGCCCGGCGGTTGCGGACTCCCACTGGGGTCACAAATGATATAAAAACAATTATTTTGTTATGTACCTGTGTACTTATTTATACTATAATGAGTATAACTATACATTGCCGCAGCAGCTCTAGATAGCAAACATTTTGACCTACTTGCTGCGGTACAAGTGTATTATAGAAATGCTGACTGAAGCATATTTACAAGCACGAACGGTGTTTTTATGTAACTGAGAGAAAACTCTTATACAAATTAAAATATTTTAAACAACTTGTATTCTTTTGTTTGTTTAATTTAGGGCCAATATCCAAATCTTAACAAACTATTAGCAAAATAACCAAGTAAATTTAATTTATTTTATTAAGCCAATTAAATACAAGCTTAACGTATACATTTATAAATAAAAACATTAAATAAGCATGTAATTTATTAGTTGTTCATGTGTTAATAAAATAAAAGTTAGATTATTCAGCTAATAGTTAATTAGGTGCTTTATTTAAGAGTTGTAATTACAGCCCTTAAAGTTTTATAATTTATTATTTATGATTTTTCAGAAATTTTTTTATCGAGTTTAAAATAAAATGACAAAGAATAGCAATACTTTTTATTTTTTTCACTCATAGGGATGGATGTTAAAGATGTAGTTCATTCACTGCACTTACAATCTTTTTGATTATTACTTTTTAGCGTAAAAGGATGCTAAAATACATAAAGGCAGCGCAACAGAGCAAATAATATTTGTATCTTAAGTTGCCTATTTATGTTTGGGATAATGTATTTTAATTTTGTAAAGTTTAATATGTTTTTAATATTATTCTATACAGTTAAGTTAAACTATAATTGCTGCAGTTTGCTTTAATACTGTATTGCAGATTATTACATACATTTTTTATCATATTGTAGTTTTAGATCATCTTTTCCATACTTTGGAAAAACATTCAATACAAATAAACCGCTTATACAGACCCTAATTAATATAATTTTGTTTAAATTTCAAAATGTGATATTTAGGAATTACTTAGTATATCATAACAACATCAAATTAACTTAACGGACACAACACCGTTTGTGGTAAAACAGTATCCGGTTCCAGTGGCGTATCGAACGGCTGTTCGAGATGAAACAGATCGTATGGAAGCAAGGGGACGTAGACCAGCCACGATCAAACGAGATGGAAACGTGAGAATCTGTCTAGAAACCCGACTGCTAAACTTGGTAATGCGTTTGGAGACCGAATTGCCAATTATCAACGTCATTTTACGGATTTTCGCGTTGGCACGCATTTCCAAGTTTTACCATTTGGATTAAAGAGTTGTTAGCTTTGAGTGAAGCAGGACTTACGTTACGGCTGAACAAGTGTAATATTTTCTGGGCAAACGTTAAGTTTTTGAGGTGCATTCTTAACTCAGATGGTTGTCGCCTTAACCCAAAAAGCTTACAAGCTCTTCAAGATATCCTTCTTCCCAAAATAACTACAAGCTTTTCTTGGCCTCGCCAATTTTGATCGGGTGTTTGTGCAACGGTTTTTTACTCTAGCTGCTCCTCTATGCAAGCTGCTTAAAAACATAAATTAAGTTGGGAAACTGAGCAATGCAACGTTTTCCAGAAAATTAAAGAAGAGTTAGCGCAAGAAGTTTTACTCTATCAACCGCGACATGACCATCCGTTTGATGTACAATGCAATGCGAGTGATGTTGGTCTAGGGGCCATATTATACCAGTGCGTTATTGCGTACTGTAGCAGATTACTACTAAAACTTGAATGTTGGTACAAGTTGCCAATCAATTAGTGGCAGTTCTAGAGAGATTAGAATTGAAATGACAACAGACAAAAGTTAGCGAAGAAATGAAAAGAAATAATTTTTATTAAATTAAGTACTTGGAAAAATTAAGGAAGACAGCAGAAGAATTAATTTCCAAATACAAAAAAGGAGAAAAAAAAAGACCGTACTAGTGGTGCAAAAAGATCCAGAAAAACAAGAAGAAAGCAATACAAACAGCAAGGAAGGTCAAAAGACAGAGAAGAAGGGTAGAAGATTCTGACAAAGTTGAAAAAAGAACTAAAAAAGGACAGAAAGGCTCTGAAGGAAGCAATCAGGGACAGTAAGAAAGGATGCTGGAAAGAAATGTTAGATATCATAGATGGGGATTCCTAGGGAAAACCTTACAAAATAGTAATGAATAAAATAAGAGGAATGAAGGCAGTTAGCTTAAATGAAGAAGAAAGTGAAGAAGTAATAATTGAGAAATTGTTTTCCATTGGAGGAATTGTAGAAGAATCAACAGAAATAGCTGACTAAACAGAAGCAGTTCTTGCAACAGTGGAGGAAATAAATCAGATTATAAGAGAACTACCTAACAACAAGGCACCAGGACTGGATGAGATAATAACAAAAATAGTAAAAATAACGTTAGAAGAAAATGAGAAAAAGATAACTCAAATAATAAACATATCTCTGAAGGATGGAACATGTTCGGCCTGCTAGAATGAGACATACTTAGTGCTAATTTAGAAGAAGAAGCAAGCAGGCAAATCAAAAGCATCTAGACCGATATGCCTGATCAACACATTAGCAAAAATTATGGAAAAAGTTATTGTGAGGAAAATTGAACAAGAAATAGAAGAAAAAGAAAGTTGGGATCAGGAACAATATGGATTTGCAAAAAGAAAATTGACTAAAGGACATAGCAAAAGAAGCAGTGGACCACACAGAAAAAACACTGTGTCATAAAAGCGCTAGATATACAAAATGTTTTCAATAGCATACTATGGGAAGCAATTATAAAAGAGGCAAAAAAAAGAGAAATAACAAATAAAACTATTAAGATAATAATGATTTACATTCAAGGGAGAAATCTACTGACTAAGAATGGAAAATTTAAGCTGGCCAGAGAAGTACCACAGGGTTTTGCACTTGAATTTTAACTGTGGAATCTAGTCTACAATGAGCTACTCAAGGTGCGGCTGCTGGAAAAATATGATATGACAGCATTTGCGAATGACGTGACTCTGGTAGGTAGGAATGTAGACATAGAAGTATTAAAGGAAAAGTTGAAGTTGGCAATACATATGATAAAGAACTGGATGAAAAATAAAAGATTAGATTTGGCTCCGCATAAAACTTAAGCGGCATGGTTATCGACAAAAAAGACTAATAGGGAAAATAAGAAAATACAGGTAGAGGAACATATAATAACTATAGGGAAGAAAATTAAATACTTCGGAGTTACACTTGAAGCAAAAAGAACAAACAGGTTAAAGAAGCGATAAGAGGAACAAAGAAAATGTAAGGAATGCTTAGTATGCTTATACCAAACAAGGGAGGACAAGGAGAAAGGGCAAGGAAGCTAATAGCAACGGCAGCTAGAAGTAAACTATTGTACGTCGCAGAATCATGAAGAGACGCCTTGGAAACAAAAGAAACAGAAAAGAAATAAGAGGAGCCACTAGAGCAAGCTCGTTAAGAATCTGCTGGCTCTACAGGACGGTGTCACAAGAAGCACTAGAAGTAATTGCGGCAACACTATTCGAATATTTGATGGTAAAAAAAAGATTGGACATAAAGAAATTAATAAATAAAGGAACTAATATACAAAAAGCAAAGAAACGGGCAAAATAGAATACGGTGGAAAGATGGCAGAGACAGTAGTAAGAAGGAGAAAAAAGACAGAAGACAAAGAAAAGAGGAACGAGAAAATAAATAGAATTAAAAAAAAACAAAAAAAGCCAAGACAACTATGCCTACTAAAAAATGATTAGTAGAAGGATAGACAAGAAAAAAACACTAGTACCAACTAAAATTGCAGAGATAAGGAAAAGAAAAAAAATTGCTCAATTATAGCAAACTGAATGAATTGACTAAGCAATTTCTATATGGCAGATACGCTATCTAGAGGTTGACAGACAATGCAACTTTCAAAATAGTCAAAGTGTATCTGGCAACCAGAGGACACAAAGAACTAATTTCAAAGACAGATTCTACAATCTCACTAGAAGTAAACTCGCAAATCTAGACTACTACATTTAATAGAGCTACAAAAAATATTTATAAAAGAACGAGAATACGACGAGAAAGAATTTAACAAAGATATAGAAAAACTAAGAAGATACCTAAGGACAAAGCAAATACCTAAGCTGAATAACGCAAAAATGAGAGAAAGAAAAGATGGATGTCAATGTAGGAAGTAGAACTGAAAAAGAGGGTATAGGGAGAGATGAATCGGAGACAGCATATGTTGACGCAGTGTAAATTCCGCAAAAAAAAAAAATTAAAAAAAAAGAATTTGAACATATAACAAAAAAGAATTAAAACTAATCAACAAAGTAAAAAAAAATAAACGTAATTAATATTGTAAAAAAGTACTGAAACATATAACAAAAAATAAAATGACAAAGAATAAAATGACAAAATGTTAGACGTAGTTTTTGTTAGCATGGCTTATAATTATTTATTAATGTACTGTATATGATGATATTTACGTACATGTATTGTCTCAGAACCTGAGGGTTATTCACACATAAATCAAGTGGGTCTTTGAGGTGTGAAAAAGTATATTGACAAGAGGTCTTTAAGGTACTTTACAACTGTTTGAGGTTATTCACACATAGACTGAGAAGGGTCTTGGAGGTGTGTAAAACAAAGTACATTGCCATTGAGGTCATTGAAGTACTTGAAGTTGTAGCATACCGTACGCTGCCAGATTTAGGGTTATACTAGGCTGTAAAAGATGGTTATTTATATACTGACACGAGGCCTTGGGGTTGCATGTTGACACCGTATTAGGCATTGAGGTCTTATACGTAACAGTCGTTGGGGGTATGCTTGTGCATTGGCTGTTGAGGCTTTGGGGTTGCACAATAACTGTAAAAGATTGTTAATTTTATAAAAAAGCAGCGCGGGAACGATTGCAGGTCGTTACGCTGAGGATGAGATAGACCGAGCCGGAGTGGACCATAGCAGCTTTAGTATCGTCGGCGCAGCAAAAAGATGCGGTCAAATGGTTTGTCGGCAATAAATTGTTTGATGACTTAGTGATAATTAATTAAGATATGACATTCAAGCACGGTGTGGTGGTTGGGAGGTTCAACGTGCGTTGCGTCAGTTATATAAAAAAATAAAATTGTATAACTGGGCGCAACAAAAATGAAAATATTTAAACATATAACAAAACAGAAAAAAAAACTCGAACATATGACAAAAAAGAAAAAAAGTACTTAAACATATAACAATAAAAATGACAAAATGAAAATTCACAAACATATAACAAAACAAACAAAAAAATAAAAGTAATCAAACATTAAAAAAAAAAAAGACATAATAAAATTACTCAAATAAATTATTAACATCAATGTCAAGGACATTGCAATAAACATGCTTTTCCTTCACATTGATGTTAATAATTTATTATACTTGTAATTGCTGTTGTTGATTAAAATCGTTTTGTTTTTAGCTCTGATGAAGGTAACGACGTTACCGAAACGTTAGCAATTAAAAACCTATTATAAGCTAATTATTTTTTAACTATCCTATTCCCAAATTAATTAATCTTAAATAAATTAAAAAGGATATAACAACAAAAACAAAAAGATGAATAATATACTCGAACGTTACCGAAGAAGAAAAAAAATCAAGATTCAAATAAAAAATAAGAAAAAAAAATTGTACTCAAACATATAAGTAGAACTGTAGCAGAGCACATGAGTGAAATAAAATAACTTCCAAAAGTACAATTTTAAATTAATTTTACTAAATATAAACTCAATAAATTTATGTTTTTTTCTTTTATTTGGTCCGACCATCTTTTTGGGGAACGTCCTCTTGGTCTTGTGCCTTTCATTTTACATTTTTACTAGTTATCCTAGAAACGTCAAAGGCTACAAAATATTTACTTATTTATTTTTTAATCAACGGAAGTCATTACAAAATAAATGTACATCTACAACTTATATCAATTTAACATAAAACAACTAAAACTAAAATAACTACTAAGTACTAGAAAATATACGAGGCAGGATATTAAAAGAATCTTAAAAAAAATCATTTCAACTTTGTTGGCATACCGCAAAATAAGTGTACGGCGCATAATCTGTACGTTTATACGGTATATGAAATAATTAATAATTACTTAAAACTGGAGATATGACATAAATTTCATCTGAACTAAACATTAAAAAAAAAATTATAAGAGTGGGATACCCCATCTGGGGACCCACTGTATTAATATTGGCCATACAGAGTAATTAAATGTAAGCAAAGACTAGAAAATAAAATTATGAAAAATAAACTTTCAGATCAATCAAATTTAAAACAGCAATTGCATCAAAAACCTTAAAAATCTCCGGTTGTCTAAGAGATGTGGTATAAAAAACAAATATATGTTCACACAAAAGCAAACTATAAAAGTTGTGCACGGTCAAACCTAACCTACGCCGCAAAAACATTGTGTGTTTTTTTTTTTAATACTTTGTTAATATTATAAAATTTATAGCCTCCTGACTTAGTTTTAGGTATCCGGAGAATAATTTTAATTGTGAACTATATTATTTATTTTTATAATTGAATCAAACTAATTTAATAAATACTTAGAATCTATCAAAAAACTTTTTTTTTAAATTTAAATAAGGTTTGTTTGAATCTGCGAGTCTTAGACCAAACATAGGGCGTGGTATTCATTTATGCAATGTTAAGATTCTGTTGATATTAGTTTCTCTAGCATAGACAATAATAGTGTAAGTTTAATGAGAATATACCATAGTATAATAAGCATTTATTAGTAAACTAATATTTAGGTACCTTTTCATTCAATATTGTAATTTATTTTAGAACATATTGATTTTATTGTTCCTAGTATATTGTACTTTCTGACCATCATATAGTTGTTTACTAAACTTAAATGTTAGAAATTGAATTGGGAATTTTTCTGTTATAAAAAATGAATTTCAAGATTTAATATAAGTCTATTTGTTCGATATTGTGCATTAAAGTTGAACTAGTTTTATTTATTTTTATTTTCAGTATTTGATGTGGTAGCCAATATTACAAAGTCATCGGTAAACAGGATTAATAAACCGGTTTTAATCAAATTGAGCAAATCATTTATAAATATTAAAAACGTTAGTGGTTGTCTGTTAGATATAAAACCGCGTTGTGAAGTTGATAGCAATTCAAACTTGTTTACATAATCTACAATACAAAAAGTTTAGAAAAAAACTTATTATTGGTGTGTCTATAGTTAGTTAATTTATACGAATCATTTTTCTTGTATATAGGTACCAAAGATGCTATTTTTATCATTACAAAAAAAATTCTTTACTTAACTGATTTATTAAATAATATTATTAGCATTGGAATCAAAGTTAACGTGTGCAACTTTACTTTAGTACGCACAAATTTTCAAACTTTTTTGTGTGAGGAAGTGAAGAACATTGATTATTGCTCTAGTATACCAAGAGTATAGCAAAAAGAGCTTTTCATTTTTTCTTTGGCCGATGTTGAAAAGTATGTTTGAACATGTTTGCTACTAATGTTGCGTTAGTTATTATTTCTCTTTTTTGCATTTTAATATTTGCTTGGGTTTGTTGTTGGAGTTGTTTATTATATTATCATAATATAAATGTTAAAACATTCTTTTGTAATCACGTTTTTTTGTGACTATATAAAAATCTTCATGAAAATTCAATCTTTGGAAGATGCTGTACTACTTAATAAAGAAGTACAGATTTTTTTTAATTGGTGTCAGAATAATAACTTACTACTTAATTTAAATAAGTGCAAAATGATGACATTTTCTAGACGACAGTCTATGTAATGTTGTTAAGAGTTAACACTATTTGTGATTTAGGCATTACGTTTGATTCAAGACTTTCATTTTCACTACATATCGATGCTTATCAACTTTTAGGATTTGTCAAGCGTAACTCTAAGTGTTAATGAGAGCCTGTACTCTAATTATTCTTTACAACTCTTTAGTACGCTTGTATCTTGAGTATTGTTTGAATGTGTGGTCTCCATACACTGCCGTCAGTAAAGGAAAAATTGAACAGATTCAAAAAAAGTTTGTTCGTTTTTTGGCGTATAAATGCAACACTGCAGGCAGCTACAAGGATCTGCTTTGTAGATTTAATATGACCAGTCTTAAAAAAAGTTTTAATTTTGACGTGCCACTAGTTTTTAAAGTTCTTTGTGGGATTATTGACTGTCCTGACTAGCTCAGCTCTATAGGTATTTATGTCCCAGCTCGAGTTTTACGCAATGACTATTTATTTCATATACCGTTCAAACGTACTGATTATCTACACGTATTTTGCGGCATGCCAACCAAGTTAAAGTGGATTTTTTTAAAGATTCTTTTAATACCCTGCGGCGTGCACTTGTCACCCACCCGTGACCTTTTTAATATTTTGTAACTATTGTAGGTCTTGGTGATTGCTTGCTATGATTACAGTGTCGTTCCCGTATCTTAATATTGTTGATTGTGGTTCTGTTTACCTTTATGCCAACTTCCAGATCATCAAAAGCTTTGACGTAAAAGTTAAATAGCATTGGTGACAAAATGCATTCTTGCCGTATCTCTCTTCTCATTTCGAGTTTTTCTGTTGTGAATATTGGGCGCCTGTTGCCAATAGAGATTCTTGATTATTTTTAAGTTGTCTATACCGGCATTTTTAAGTATTTATAAGACGTATGTGGTTAACGCTTTATCGGTCATATGTTGCATGAGTTCTATCAAAAATGTTATAAAAGAGACAATTATTTTTCAAAAATAGCAAATAAATCATGATTATGGCCTAAAATATATGCTCACGCTTATTTATTGAATGATTTTTATTAAAACTTCACATTAAACTATATTATTTATGAGTATTAATTAAAAATTGTGCATAGAACCTATTTCATTTGGTGGCATAAATATGCGGAAAAATTGATAAAAAATTCAAATACATTGACCAACTTACCTTATTTAGTAGTTTACAACTTAGATATTATATTAAATACAATAGCTAATATTTTAATAAATAAATGTTTTTTTTTATCATTTTCAGATGGTTCAGTCAAGGTATCAATCCAAATACAAAGCAAGATGATTGGTTATACACTGGTGATTACTGGAGCAGGCAGTATCAAGATCAAGTTGACATTTTCTGAAATTTTGTTTAAAGTAATAATAATACTATTAATACAAAGTAAATAGCATAGACATTAGAAATATAATAAAATAACCACGAAAAAAGCTTGTAACAAAACAATTATAGCAATAGAAAATGGTGGATAGTACGATTAATAGATAATTAGATACATGGATGTTATATAAGTGCCAATTGCACTTTTAGGATCTTTGAACGAATGCATCTGCATTTTCACTATTAGGCGTCAAATTTGAAGCGAGATTAAAATCCCTATATGTGCTGTGAAAAAAAAGTACAACTTATTATCCTGGCGCCTACTTGAATGATAC
This sequence comes from Tachinus rufipes, assembly GCA_963932245.1. Taxonomy (NCBI): domain Eukaryota; kingdom Metazoa; phylum Arthropoda; class Insecta; order Coleoptera; family Staphylinidae; genus Tachinus; species Tachinus rufipes. Next base: position 16,155,045 of record OZ010750.1, read on the forward strand.
TAAGCGGCCATGTTAGTTTTAAAATACAGGAAAGGCGCACTATCTAATAATATTAAGTATATATAAATTGTACCAAAATTTGCAAATTCTTTATTTTTGAGTGTCGAGTGATTAATTTCCTCTAAATATAAACAATGGCCTCAATTCTGTTTCCATATGGGAGATAGGTCATAATTTAGACTTAAATGGAAAAATAGTCAATAATATTGGGAACATAAGTAGAAAATTAGAGAAAAAATACTATTAGCTCTCTATAATAAAATTGATTTAAAAAAACATTATGTACATATTTATTTTTTATTAACTGTAAAGTATTATTTATGCTTCACGCTCAAAAAAATGTATATCTATTAAATAAAAATATGTAAATACATCAATAATGTAAGGTAATATAATTTAAGGATTCATCCAGTTCTCCAAAATGATCAAAATCTTGTAAACATCTTCGATTTTATCCAATTTGATGTCGGACTTGAGAACTGTTCTTGGATCATAGGAATTCCTGGCTTCCTTCAAGATTTAGATGATTTTACATTGGACATTATATTTCAACTTCTTCTCTTCATTATACCTGAAAATAACACACAAAAAAATATTATTCAAAAATGTAAACAGAAAAAGTGATAAATGAAATATGCAATATTAAAATTTTAATTGTGCCAAGAAGTAGCTGATCCCTGTTTTTCTTGTATATTTAAAGTCATGTAGATAGTATACTAATAAAAATGGTTTACTTGCCTAATTATTAACAATTAACATAATTTGATTCATAAAATATGCTGTAAAAGAGGATATAAAATAATATAAAATAAAAAAATTATAATGATAAATGACTATATTTATTTCATGCATTATCTAAGGTGTATTAAATAGTAGACATTTCTGGAAACACAATTACTATACACAGCAAACATATGAACTCAAACATCTACGCATGATCCGCCGCCGGGTGGAAAGCTTTATCTCTATTTAGCATGCGGTACACACATATTAGAATTAAATTTATATCTAAAGATAATCAGCACGTTGTGTAAGACACAAATCGTAATAAAAAATGTTTGTTGTGTCTGATCCGTGATAAACAGAACCTACTTTATACACCAGATGCCATCATTATACGTCCACACATTTTAAACATTATGATCACTACGCTTCTCACATTTACAACACTGTTTTCTTTTATAGAGATTCAGTTAATAAAAACCATTCCGCCAAGTTCATTTAACATTTAGTTTAGTGCGTTAACGTCTAGATTGGAGTTTAAAAAAATAGAAAATACTTTGTGGAAATTAAAAAAACTAACATCGCGTTAGGCTGCTGCAGGAAAAGTTATTCCTTGACATATTTTTACGCTTTAGATGCTGAGATAATAATCTGAACCAAACCAAAAGTTTTGGACAAAAGAGCATCACGTCTAAATCCTTACATATACAACATAAGAAGAAGATAATAGATGTAAAAAACAAACCCAAAAATCTTTCCTCCTTTGAGAATTGTATCTCTAGCTACAAAGAGACTACTTCAAAGCAATATAATACAAACTATTGAAATGCTTAATTATGTTAATTTTAACAAATGCGGTTGCTTTTTCGTTTATTTTTATAAAAACCTTTTTTCATAAGGATGAAGAAATCTTCAGCTAAGATGTTGGCAGCTCAGTGATGCACAGCAATACCGAGTTTCTGCCGGCTAAATACCGTACTGCATGTTTTCAAAAGCATCAAAGAACCGCCTGTATTGCAACTTTCTCCCGTTGTTTGCATTTCAGGATTTTTCTAATAACTTTAGATATTTCTGATCACTTTTTTTTATTTTAACATAATCTTCACCAACTTGTCATATGTCAGTTGTAACCCCAAATGTAGCTTTGTTTCATACCTTGTCTGGTGCCATCTTTGTCATACAAGTAGAGTGTGAATCGGTGGTGCTCAGTTCTGCGCAGTAGTAGGTGTCTGTATCTGGTTTCTTACTGAATTTTCTGTGCGGTCTCTATTCTTTTCTCTCATCTTTTTTGACCTTTAGAGATTACTTTTTTATGGCATTTATTGACTTTTTTTTATTTGCTTAGAAGGTCAATTGAGAGTTTGCCACTTATGGCTAGTAAGCTGTCGGAGAAAGTTGTCTGAGGAAGCAGCGGTATACGCTGCACACAAGGAAGACTGCTTTCCTCTGTGTTTTTTTGTGCAGAAAAGTTATATTTCATGCCATCAAATTGAAGTCCATACAGTATAATCAAGTACACTGCCAACATCTGTATACGTTTGACATGGTTTGACATTTGTATATTGTGCATCATTCATTTTTGTCATAATAATTGCAAAAATTTTGCGGGTTATAAAAAGCGCCATTTCCGTTTTTGTGCATGATGTACTATATAGCAATTTTGGTTTTTACTTCTAACGTATCCGCTGATTTTGCTGTAATAACTATAGCCAAGTCATTGTCATAGCCTACTAGGCATATTTTCTATAGCAGAAGTTCCGCCACAGATCTCTATAAAACTCCGCAGATTATCTGCAATTATTTTGTTTGGCTTGTTTTTATTTTGCATTTCATTGAGTAGCTTATGAACATTTTTTGCAGATAATGTAATATTTTAAGATCTAACTAGGGCACACAGAAGAAAGTAGGATAATGTCCATAAAAAAGAGTATAGATAAAATCAAACTGCTATAGTGAAGATAGACAAAAAACAGCGGAACAGATAATAGGAGAAAGAAGAATAAACATAGGACACATAAAATGCAGAGTAGAGAAAATAACAGCAAACGAGAAAAAATGTTACAAATGCTGGATGAAAAGACATGTAGCGGCGGAATGCAAAGGAGAACATAATTGCTATGCATAAAATGCGGAAAGGAGGTACACCAGGTTGCCGAAGGCAAGAACAGAAAATACTGCATAGAATGCAAAACGATAGGACACAAAACGGGAGAGTGAAAAAGTACAGTTATAAAGAAAAAAAAATTTAAAAAAAAAGAATATGAAGTACAACAATCTCAATATCTGGAGACTAATAATACATCGGATTTTGATTTTTAAACTGTAAAAAATTGAGTTTTCTTAGAGTTAAAGTTGACCAAATCTGAAGTACCCCATTCAAATATTGTTTCAAAGTCTTTGTTTATAGATGCTACAGATTTTAACCTAGAAATTTCAATACGCTTTGCCATATTTGTAGACATAGTTTTTGGAAAGTATAAAATACGAATGATGCTATCTTATGTAAAACTATGAATAGGACTTTTGGTTATTTAAAAAAGTTTATTAATGTAAATCAAAAAATTTTTAATTATGTTATTTACCTATTTGTATTTTTAGTTGAATCCTTTTATTTGTCTATCTCCAACATTAGAAGAAATAGAAACTATTAATCACATATCAACGACTGCATTACAATAAAATGGAAAGAAACAAAGCTAGTATTGGTAGAAAAACCAGTTAAAGAAAAAAAGCCAATAAGTTACAGACTCTGTGCATGACAAACTGCTTTAGTAAAGTATTTGAACATATAAGTGCAATCAGGTTTAAGATAAAATTAGAAGACAAAGTTTCGAATAATCAATAATCAATACGGATTCAGGAAAGGTAGATCCAGGATTGGTGCATTAAGTAAGCTGTTAAAATTAATAGCAGCTACAATAAGGCAATAAATAGCAAATAAATCTGCTTTTTAATTACAATTGAGATAAAAAATGTATTCAACATGGTACCATGGAAAAATATTATGAAAAGTAAGTCTTGGAATAAGAAAAATAATTTTAAATTATCTAATAGATAAACATTTATTGATAAGATATGTTGGCACATAAAAAAATAATTATCAAAATCACAAGTAGCTATAGGACTGTTTTGACAAAAACGGTAGTAGTAGTGGCGTTGATAATGCCAATTGAATTAATAGTTAAGCAAGGAAATTAAGAAAAAATAAAATCATAAAAAAGTAATCAACAAATAGCAAAAAAAATGGGAGAAAGATACAGGCAAAATGAACAAAAACATTAATTCAAGATGTGGTGAACTAAATAAAAAAACACACGGATTGGTTGACTACTAATTTGCACAACTTTTGTGTGGACATGGATGTTATAATACATATCTACAAAGAATGAAAGCGAAAACTGCAAACATTGTAAAATGTGTCCTGCACGGCTAAGCAGATTTTCTTTCAGTGTTGGAAATGGACAAATGAAAGGGTTAAACCAGAAATAAAAATAGGTGAGGTAATATAAAGATAAGCAAAGTTTACTGTCATACTGAGAAAATAATTAATACGATTAAAATAGGAGAAAGAATAAAAGATCAACATCAGCCAACAAATAATTAAAAAAATAATTTCTAAAATAGGGTTTTAGTGAGTAAGAGTTCTACACACAGACTGGTAGAACTTTTTCAAATCTGTAAATTTGAATGAATTTCTTATAAAACGTTTATGAATTATAAAATATAAATTATTGAACGGTTTGTAGGAAAGAATTTGCCCTTTAAGAAGAAAACATCGACTAGAGCAAAATCCACAAAACTTAGATAAATATCTGATCAAACCAAATTAGAGTTTTATATGGAAGTTGCAAAAAACGACATAAAACAACTTGCATTTTTACCTGCATAATTTTTATTAAATGTTCAATTGCTATCAACCATTTTCAGACAAGTCGTAAGACTTTTAGGGCGATGTAAAGAAGAAAAAGAGAGTAAAAAAATTACAGTTTTCATAATACACTCTTTACACAATTTATAGTTTTTTATTAAAATATTTTTAATAAACATTAACCTTTGTTTTGTTGAAAATAGCTTGTCTACAATTTATTGTTGTGTATTTGATAAAGAAATGTTTCTAAACGTATAGTGTCAAAATTTACAATAAAAGCATTTTGTTTTTGTGTGTTTATTATTGTACATGTATTAGTATTTTTAATAATGATTAACCGTATAAAAATATACATTTTTTTATTTTTCATTATGGTTATTTTCCTAATTAAGAAGTAGAAACATATTATTTATTCATTATTTTATGTACATATCTATAACAATTAAAAATGTTAGTTGTATATTATGTACTTTGTATAATTACTTAAAAAATCTGTTACGCCTATGGTGAACCGTTTAAGAATTATTTTTTTTAAATACTTATAATAAGCGTATATTTGGTTGTCTAATGTCTACATCAAACTACATATATCGCTGTTTTTCTATGTTTCAATACTTGAATAGCATCGAATTTACAATATTGTGTAAAGCTCTAGCAAATCACAATTTATGTTTATAAAAATTAATTTAAAAAACTATAATTAAAAAATGTGGAATATAATATATAATTGAGACAATTTTATGATTTTTAACAAAAAATATATATATGTATATTTACCAATTTCTTACAGTTATTTGTATTGTTAGTACTAATAATTTACGCTGATCATAAAATAGAGAGCAATATACTTATATACTTATTCCACATCTTTATTATCTATGGGTATCTATACACACTCTTAGAAATAAGAAATCCATTTATACAAATGCAATAAATGTAAATATACTCAACATGGTTATTATAAAACGGTTATTACAAATATTTACCCTGCTAAAACTATGTTATTTTATATAAATGTGCAATTAAATTTTAACAAACAATATTTTAGACAATCAAAATTTGATAACATTCTTTTTTTTTTGTTTTGGTCCGATTATGCTAAGTTAAAAAAAATAATTTATTTCTTGGGTGATTTTAAATTTGATTCAGTACCTCAATTTTATTTGAAAATATTAATTCGTTCTTCGGCATTTTAAATTTTAAACGAAATTAAATGAATGTGTGTGTCATTTCTTCACTATAATTCCCGCGTCATGCTCACAAAAAAAGTTGTTATTCAGTTTACAAGCACAAAAAATGTTAAAAAAATATATTTTATGAATGTATAAAATTTAAATATAAAATTGTATACTATTTTTTTAATTTTTCATGTTATTGTGAAGTTTTAACTCAATTTAATTTAATTTACTGACCCGATAAAGCGGATTTTTGTACCAAACAAGCGATGTAAATTACTGTTATTTCTATAGTTTGGTGTCTGTTCCTGAAGATTTGGTCCATATAAGCTGCTATACCGATAAACAGGTGGTTGGATAAAGCGGAACCGACTATACATTTTTCTTTTTCCTTGAATATACGTGACAATCATAGATAGTGACAATATATAGATCAGACAATTCTAGAATCTTCTCACTTTATTATTAAAGTTGACCAATAACACTGCTAGGTGGCGCTACTAAACTTCGTCTGATATGTTTGTTTTCAAATTTTGTTTAAAAACTCACAAGATTTTCGATTAAATAGTGCAAACTGCACAGGGTAAAACAGATTTCTTAAAAGATCCAAAAGATCATACAATCATTAGCCCAAAAACCGAGCCCTCGGAGGTCCAAGAGCGTCGGGGCGGCCGTTTTGCATGGCCCGGCGCCGAAGGACTTCCATTGGGGTCATAAAGCATTTAAAAATAATTATTTTGTTTGTTTGTATGTATATATGCCCTCGGGTGTTCAAACAACGATTGCAATCTAATAATATTACACAACACAGTTGTAGCACGACCACTCGCACACATATTATTATGGTTACATTTTGAGTGAGCACACCTGTGTACAGGGCACACAAATGTGTTTTTATTGAATTTTATAACTTAATATACAAATTGCTGCCCATGTTATTCTAGTTAAATAATAAATATCTAAGAAACAATAAATCCTAAATAAACACCTTAGAGAAAACTAACAAATATCACATCCCAGTCAATAATATAACCCTTGCCCCAGATGTTATCATCCACCAATAAACCACCACCCTCCGCAACCATATATATATTTTGAATATGTTTAGTTTTAAGCCCATTGTAAGTTAGATCTAGAAAGTAAAAGTTATGAAATTATAATTGCAAAATAGATATAAATAAACAAACAAATAAAGGTAGTAGTGTATTGTGTAAAAGGCCTTACAACCTACATCAGCATCATCTTTAGAGGCGCAGTTTATGACCACGGACCCTCATCGAAGACAAAACCATAGCCCTAACCCAAAGAGCACTACACTACACAGTGTATTGGTTTTAAACGTATATTGCAGGTTTAACAGTGATATAAACGTAAAGCTAATAAGTAGAACAAATTAATTCTAATTTCAAATGTCAAAACTGACTTTTCTAAAAACATCGCCTACTAATCAGTTGACGTAACGTTTATTGCTTCAACACCTCTCCTCGGGACGGCGGCTGGCTGATTCTATCAGCCCCATCATCAGGATAAACTGATGGTGTTTTGGTCCATGAAGACTCTTGGTTAAGATGTCGACGACCATCTCGTTTGTGGAGACGTGGTCAAACATGACGTTGCCATCCTTAATCTTGTCGCGTAAGAAATGGTACCTTATATCAATATGTTTGCTTTGGTTGTGGAATACTGAGTTCTTAGAGAGTTTTAGTGCTCTCTGATTGTCATTGTGTATTAGTATAGGTCCTTGAGCCGCACCAATTTCAAGCATTAGATTTCGGAGATGTATGGCCTCTTTGGTTGCTTCGGACATCGTTGCCACGAATTTAGCTTTGTTTAAGCTTAGCGCCATAGTACGTTTCTTCTTGGATTTCCATGACATTGAAAAATTTGCCTACAAAAAACAATAACCGGTGAACGATTTTCTGTTCGTTGAGTCGCTCCCCCAGTCAGCGTCTACAAAACCTTTCACTTCTTCATTACGTGAAAAATTCAAAGCTGATAAAACAGTCGAAAAGAAGAAAGCCCGCTGGGTTGCTCAAGGTTTCTCCCAGGCACCAGGTGTGCACTTGAAACTTTTGCCCCAGTCGCTAGAATCGGCTCTATAAGAATGGTACAAAGGATTGTACTGCCTAAAACAAGCCGACAGACAGTGGTACAAAAAATTAAACCACACATGCAAATCCATGCATCTACCTACTAAAATGAGCGAAAAATATTGCAGCTTAGTTATCTATGTGGATGACATCTTCGTAGCGTCAGGAAGCAATAAAACGACAACGCAGGTACTACATATGTTGCAAACGAAATTTGAAGTCAAGGATTTGGGCAAAACCAAGTATTAATCTGAGAATCAAATTCACCAGAGAAAGCGACCGAATACGACTGAATCAACAAGGGTTTGTGACAGAACTACTGAAACATTTTAATATGTCGGACTGCAAACTTACTGACTCCACTCGACCCGAACACAAAGCTAACAAAAGACAAAAACGCTTTAGCAGATCAAGAAACAAAATATCCATTTACTGAACTGGTTGGTGCGCTGATTTACCTAACTACATCAACAAGACCTGATATTTGTCATGTCATTTGTCAGCTACCTGGGGCAGTTTAATCACTGTTACAAAAGAAAACATTGGCTAGCTGCAAAACGTGTCTTGCAATACTTAAAAGGTACCGCCGACATCAGTCTCTGCTATAGTCTAGCAAATACAGAAGTGAAAGGTTTTGTAGACGCTGACTGGGGGAGCGACTCAACGAACAGAAAATCGTTCACCGGTTATTGTTTTTTGTAGGCAAATTTTTCAATGTCATGGAAATCCAAGAAGAAACGTACTATGGCGCTAAGCTTAAACAAAGCTAAATTCGTGGCAACGATGTCCGAAGCAACCAAAGAGGCCATACATCTCCGAAATCTAATGCTTGAAATTGGTGCGGCTCAAGGACCTATACTAATACATAATGACAATCAGAGAGCACTAAAACTCTCTAAGAACTCAGTATTCCACAACCAAAGCAAACATATTGATATAAGGTACCATTTCTTACGCGACAAGATTAAGGATGGCAACGTCATCTTAACCAAGGGTCTTTATGGACCGAAACACCATCAGCTTATCCTGATGATTGGGCTGATACAATCAGCCAGCCGCCGTCCCGAGGAGAGGTGTTGAAGTAATAAACGTTACGTCAACTAATTAGTAAGCGATGTTTTTAGAAAAGTCAGTTTTGACATTTGAAATTAGAATTAATTTGTTCTACTTATGGCCGATCTCACCGACATAACTTAAAAATTAAGCCAGAGTTAAATTGCTAAGTAAGGCTTAGCGCGTTGCACCGACATTATTAACGCGTACTTAACGCTTAACTATTGGTTAAATATAAGCCGTCAATTTTGCCGGCTTAAAGTGCAACTTAACCTCAAATTTGTGTGTGACAAGTAAACTAAAGATGGAAAATATAATAATTATTTATCTTTTTGTTGATGAAACTATGCCTAATTGCATTCTCATTCTGCACAACAACATTTGTCAAATAAAAAGGATCATTTTAAGGTTAAGGAATTTATTAAAAAATAGCATATTTTATAGTAATTAAAAAGTGAAAGCATAGCTTCAAGAAAAGTATATTGTACTAAAAAAAGTTATATAATATATAATAATAATAATATTATTACATTAACAGAACAATCACAACCGGCACAACACCAAATCCAAATCACGTCTGTCAAATTTATTTTGTTTTGTTCTCATATAGTTATGCACACAATGCGATGAAAGCGCACGCAAAAGTTTAAGTCAATATAATGCATTTTGGCTGAAATCTGATGTGCCGCTCGCTAGTCAGAAATTCGACAATACTTAGCGTAAGCATCTGTTTCAAATGGTTGGTGAGACGCATATAAAATTTAAGGATGAGTTAACTATTAGGAAGACCTAACTAAGTATCGATTTAAGAAGTGTCGGTGAGATCGGCCATTATTAGCTTTACGTTTATATCACTGTTAAACCTGCAATATACGTTTAAAACCAATACACTGTGTAGTGCTCTTTGGGTTAAGGCTGGGGTTTTGCCTTCGATGAGGGTCCGTGGTCATAAACTGCGCCTCTAAAGATGATGCTGATGTAGGTTGTAGGGCCTTTTACACAATACACTACTAGCTTTATTTGTTCGTTTATTTATTTCTATTTCGTAATTATAATTTTCTAACTTTTACTTTCTAGATCTAACTTACAACTGGGCTTAAAATTAAACATATTCTGAATATATATATGGTTGCGGAGGGTGGTAGTTTATTGGTGGATGATAACATCTGGGGCAAGGGTTATATTATTGACTGGGATGTGACATTTGTTAGTTTTTTCTAAGATGTTTATTTAAGATTTATTGTTTCTTAGATATTTATTATTTAAGTAGAATAACGTAGGCAGCAATTTGTATATTAAGTTATAAAATTCAATAAAAATACATTTGTGTGACCTGTACACAGATGTGCTCACTCTTAATGTAACCATAATAATATGTGTGCGAGTGGTCGTGCTACAACTGTGTTGTGTAATATTATTAGATTGCAATCGTTGTTTGAACACCCGAGGGCATATATACATACAAACAAACAAAATAATTATTTTTAAATGCTTTGTGACCCCAATGGAAGTCCGTCGGCGCCGGGCCATGCAAAACGGCCGCCCCGACGCTCTTGGAACTCCCAGGGCTCGGTTTTTGGGCTAATGATTGTATGATCTTTTGGATCTTTTAAGAAATCTGTTTTACCCTGTGCAGTTTGCACTATTTAATCGATTCAGATTCAGATTTTATACATTTATTGACGGAAATATACATTTGTTGGACAGAAAATTACATTGGGTTTTTGTGGTTTTAGATCTCAGATCTTTTCCACATTGAAGTTAATTACATGTTAAAAAAAAAAGAAGAAAGAAAAAGGGGGGGGTTTACATTGGTTCGTTTAGATAAATACATAATACATAATACATATAGAGATTCTGGGGTACATAGTTACATAGTTACATTGTTACATAGATAGTTCCTGGAAGAGAAAATACATACATGGGTGCAGGTACAAACATAGGTTCTGAGGTACATAGATACATTGCATGGTTCCTGGAGAGCATAATACATGTGAAGGTGGTACATTGGGTAATATCGCATTAAATTAATATTAATATTAGTATTATTAGTTCGGCCCGCATAGGGACGCTTTCGCCCCGCCCATGCAGACCGAACTTTACCTAGGTGGGCGTGGCCGAGTTGCATTACCTGTAAGTGAATGGGATACTATCCAGGAGGTCAAGGAGATGGGGCGCGAGCTTGTCCGAAAATCTTGTGAGTTTTTAAACAAAATTTGAAAACAAACATATCAGACGAAGTTTAGTAGCGCTACCTAGCAGTGTTATTGGTCAACTTTAATAATAAAGTGAGAAGATTCTAGAATTGTTTGATCTATATATTGTCACGTATATTCAAGGAAAAAGAACAATGTATAGTCGGTTCCGCTTTATCCAACCACCTGTTTATCGGTATAGCAGCCTATATGGACCAAATCTTCAGGAACAGAAACCAAACTAACTTCACAATAACATGAAAAATAAAAAAAAATAGTATACAATTTTATATTTAAATTTTATACATTCATAAAATATATTTTTTTTTACATTTTTTGTGCTTGTAAACTGAATAACAACTTTTTTTGTGAGCATGACGCGGGAATTATTGGGAAGAAATAACACACACATTCAGTCATTTCAGTTATTTAATTTCGTTTGGCGCACGTGCGTTTGTGTAGACACGTTAACATTTTTTTAAATGCCGAAGAACGATTTAATATTTGCAAATAAAATTGAGGTGTAAATCAAATTCAAAATCACCCAACAAATACATGTTGTTTTGTTAATTTTGCATAATCGGACCAGCCGCTTAATCGGACCAAAACAAAAAAAATGAGAATGTTATCAAATATTGATTGCCTAAAATATTGTTTGTTAAAATTTAATTACACATTATAAAATAACATAGTTTTAGAAAGGTGAATATTTGTAATAACCGTTTTAGAATAACCATGTTGAGTATATTTACTTTTATTGCATTTGTATGAATAGATTTCTTATTTCTAAGAGTGAGTATGTAAAGGTGTGGAATAAGTATATAAGTATTGCTCTCTATTTTATGATCAGCGTAAATTATTAGTACTAACAATACAAATAACTGTAAGAAAATAGTAAATATACATATATATTTTTTGTTAAAAATCATAAAACTGCTTCAATTATTTTCATCATTTTTTAAATTAATTTCTATAAACATAAATTGTGATTTGCTAGAGCAAATATTGTAAATTCGATGCAATTCAAGTATTGAAACATGGAATATATGTAGTTCGATGTAGGCAACCAAATATACGCTTATTATAAGTATAGAAAAAAACGGTTCACTATAGGCATAACAGATTTTTTTATGTGGTTATTATTGTAATTATACAAAGTACATAATATACAACTAACATTTTTAATGGTTATAGATAAGTACATACAATAATGAATAAATAAATAAACTTAAATAAAATGTTTCTATTTCTTAATTAGGAAAATAACCATAATGAAAAATAAAAAAATGTATATTTTTATACGGTTAATCATTATTAAAAATACTAATAGATGTACAATAATGAATACACAAAAACAAAATGCTTTTATTGTAAATTTTGACACAATACGTTTAGAAACATTTCTTCATCAAGTACACAACAATAAATTGTAGACAACCTATTTTCAACAAAACAAAGGTTCATGTTTATTAAAAATATTTAATAAAAAACTATAAATTGTAGAGTGCAATATAAATTTAAAATAGTGTAAAGAGTGTATTATACAAACTGTAAATTTTTGCTTTCTTTTTCCTTTTTACATTGCCCTAAAAGTCTTACAATTTGTCTGAAAATGGTTGATAGCAATTGAACATTTAATAAAAATTGTTCTATGCCTTTTTTTGCAACTTTCATATAAAACTTTTATTTGGGCAAATAGTTATCTAAATTTTGCTCTAGTCGATGCTTTCTTCTTAAAAGGCAAAGTCTTACTTTCAAACCGTTCAATAATTTATATTTTGTAATTCATAAACGTTTTATAAAAAAATCCTGCATCAAAAAAAAGCTTTATTAAATTGATTCAGACACGACTAAAGAAAGTACGACCATGTGCCATTCTCATTGATAGTAAGCTTTTACTACATGTATTCTGTTGTTGTGTAAACACAGTTGTACATATAGAAATTTAAATATCCAATTTACAGTTTGAGCTTTACAGACACTTTTTTTTTCTATGTGGTTTCAAAAAAGCTCTACTAGTGTAAAACTCTTACCCACTAAAACCCTATTTTTACTAAACATAAATGTGCACTTTTTGAATTAGCTCTACATGCTTTATGCGCACTCTAGAAGTTATTTTTTTAATTATTTGTTGGCAGATGTTGATCCATTATTCTTTCTTCTCTTTTAATCGTATTGATTATCTTCTCAATATGACAGTGTTCTTTGCTTTTGTTCATTTTAGTGTTTATCATTTTTTAGATTGTGTTTATCTTTGTTATTACCTTACTTAATTTTATTTCTGGTTTAATTCTTTCATTTGTCCAACTCCAACATTGAAAGAAAATCTGCTCAGCCTTGTCCTACATTTTAGTCTTATCAATAGGTTTTTTGACAATAGAAAAATTATATTTAAAATTGATAATTTTAACTCTGACCATAAAATCATAAATGCTGATGTTCTTCAAGTGTCTGCTCTTTTGCCGACTTTATTTTTGATTTACATTAAAAACTTTTTCAAATAACCAAAAATCCTATTTATAGTTTTACATAAGATAGCATCATTCATATTTTATACATTCCACAAGTATGACAAAACGTATTGAAATTTCTAGATTAAAATCTGTAGCATCTATAAACAAAGACCTTGAAACAATATTTGAATGGAGTATTTTTGATTTGGTCAACTTTAACTCTAAGAAAACTCAACTTTTTACTGTTTAAAAATCAAAATTCAATGTCTCCAGATATTGGGGTTGTTGTACTCTATATATATATTTTCTTTTTTTTTATAGCTGTACATTTTTACTCTCCCGTTCTGTGTCTTATCGTTTTGCATTCTATGCAGTTATCTGTTTTTGCCTTCGGCAACCTGGTGTACCTCCTTTCCGTATTTCATGCATGCAAGACGTATCTTCTCCTTTGTATTCCGCCGCTACATGTCATTTCATCCAGCATTTGTAACATTTTCTCTCGTTTGCAGTTATTTTCTCTACTCTGCATCTTATGAGTCTTATGTTTATTCTTCCTTCTCTTATTATCTGTTTCGCTGTCTTTTCGTCCATCTTGACTACAGCAGTTTGATTTTGTCTATACCCTTTTTTATGGATATTATCGTACTTCCTTCTGTGTGCCCTAGTTAAATCTTAAAATTTTACATTATCTGCAAAAAATGTTCATAAGCTACTCAATGAAATGTAAAATAAAAACAAGCCAAACAAAATAATTGCAGATAATCTGCGGAGTTTTATAGAGATCTGTGGCGGAACTTATGCTATAGAAAATATGCCTAGTAGGCTATGAAAATGACTTGACTTATTACAGCAAAATCGGCGGATACGTTAGAAGTAAAAACCAAAACTGCTATATAGTACATCATGCACAAAAACGGAAATGGCGCTTTTTATAACCCTCAAAAATTTTGCAATTATTATGACAAAAATGAATGATGCAGAAATAAGAACAGCAAATACGCTTCAATATTTGGTCATGTATTTGGCCACAATATATAAATGTCAAACGTATACAGATGTTGGCAGTGTACTTGATTATACTGTATGGACTTCAATTTGATAGCATGAAATATAACTTTTCTGCACAAAAAAACACAGAGGAAAGCAGTCTTCCTTGTGTGCAGCGTATACCGCTGCTTCCTCAGACAACTTCCTCAGACAGCTTACTAGCCATAAGTGGCAAACTCTCAATTGACCTTCTAAGCAAATAAAAAAAAAGTCAATAAATGCCATACAAAAGTAATCTCTAAAGGTCAAAAAAGATGAGAGAAAAGAATAGAGAACACAGAAAATTCAGTAAGAAACCAGATACAGACACCTACTACTGCGCAGAACTGAGCACCACCGATTCACACTCTACTTGTATGACAAAGATGGCACCAGACAAGGTATGAAACAAAGCTACATTTGGGGTTACAACTGACATATGACAACTTGGTGAAGATTATGTTAAAATAAAAAAAAGTGATCAGAAATAGCTAAAGTTATTAGAAAAATCTTGAAATGCAAACAACGGGAGAAAGTTGCAATACAGGCACAACCAAACTTTATGAGTAGCGGTTCTTTGATGCTTTTGAAAACATGCAGTAAGGTATTTAGCCGGCAGAAACTCGGTATTGCTGTAAATCACTGAGCTGCCAACATCTTAGCTGAAGATTTCTTCATCCTTATGAAAAAAGATTTTTATAAAAATAAACGAAAAAGCAACCGCATTTGTTAAAATTAACATAATTAAGCATTTCAATAGTTTGTATTATATTGCTTTGAAGTAGTCTCTTTGTAGCTAGAGATACAATTCTCAAAGGAGGAAAGATTTTTGGGTTTGTTTTTTACATCTATTATCTTCATCTTATGTTGTATATGTAAGGATTTAGACGTGATGCTCTTTTGTCCAAAACTTTTGGTTTGGTTCAGATTATTATCTCAGCATCTAAAGCGTAAAAATATGTCAAGGAATAACTTTTCCTGCAGCAGCCTAACGCGTTGTTAGTTTTTTTAATTTCCACAAAGCATTTTCTAGGTTTTTAAACCCCAATCTAGACGTAAACGCACTAAACTAAATGTTAAATGAACTTGGCGGAATGGTTTTTATTAACTGAATTTCTATAAAAGAAAACAGTGTTGTAAATGTGAGAAGCGTAGTGATCATAATGTTTAAAATGTGTGGACGTATAATGATGGCATCTGGTGTATAAAGTAGGTTCTGTTTATCACGGATCAGACACTACAAATATTTTTTATTACTTTTTGTGTGTCTCACACAACATGCTGACTATCTTTAGATATAAATTTAATTCTAATATACGTGTACCGCACGCTCCGTAAGAGATAAAGCTTTCCACCCGGCGGCGGATCATGCGTAGATGTTTGAGTTCATATGTTTGCTGTGTATAGTAATTGTGTTTCTATTAAATCCAGAAATGTCTACTACTTAATACACCTTAGATAATTCATGAAATAAATATAGTCATTTATCATTATAATTTTTTTTATTTTATATTGTTTTATATCCTCTTTTACAGCATATTATATGAATCAAATTATGTTAATTGTTAATAATTAGGCAAGTAAACCATTTTTATTAGTATACTATCTACATGACTTTAAATATACAAGAAAAACAGGGATCAGCTACTTCTTGGCACAATTAAAATTTTAATATTGCATATTTCATTTATCACTTTTTCTGTTTACATTTTTGAATAATATTTTTTTGTGTGTTATTTTCAGGTATAATGAAGAGAAGAAGTTGAAATATAATGTCCAATGTAAAATCATCTAAATCTTGAAGGAAGCCAGGAATTCCTATGATCCAAGAACAGTTCTCAAGTCCGACATCAAATTGGATAAAATCGAAGATGTTTACAAGATTTTGATCATTTTGGAGAACTGGATGAATCCTTAAATTATATTACCTTACATTATTGATGTATTTACATATTTTTATTTAATAGATATACATTTTTTTGAGCGTGAAGCATAAATAATACTTTACAGTTAATAAAAAATAAATATGTACATAATGTTTTTTTAAATCAATTTTATTATAGAGAGCTAATAGTATTTTTTCTCTAATTTTCTACTTATGTTCCCAATATTATTGACTATTTTTCCATTTAAGTCTAAATTATGACCTATCTCCCATATGGAAACAGAATTGAGGCCATTGTTTATATTTAGAGGAAATTAATCACTCGACACTCAAAAATAAAGAATTTGCAAATTTTGGTACAATTTATATATACTTAATATTATTAGATAGTGCGCCTTTCCTGTATTTTAAAACTAACATGGCCGCTTAGTATCATTCAAGTAGGCGCCAGGATAATAAGTTGTACTTTTTTTTCACAGCACATATAGGGATTTTAATCTCGCTTCAAATTTGACGCCTAATAGTGAAAATGCAGATGCATTCGTTCAAAGATCCTAAAAGTGCAATTGGCACTTATATAACATCCATGTATCTAATTATCTATTAATCGTACTATCCACCATTTTCTATTGCTATAATTGTTTTGTTACAAGCTTTTTTCGTGGTTATTTTATTATATTTCTAATGTCTATGCTATTTACTTTGTATTAATAGTATTATTATTACTTTAAACAAAATTTCAGAAAATGTCAACTTGATCTTGATACTGCCTGCTCCAGTAATCACCAGTGTATAACCAATCATCTTGCTTTGTATTTGGATTGATACCTTGACTGAACCATCTGAAAATGATAAAAAAAAACATTTATTTATTAAAATATTAGCTATTGTATTTAATATAATATCTAAGTTGTAAACTACTAAATAAGGTAAGTTGGTCAATGTATTTGAATTTTTTATCAATTTTTCCGCATATTTATGCCACCAAATGAAATAGGTTCTATGCACAATTTTTAATTAATACTCATAAATAATATAGTTTAATGTGAAGTTTTAATAAAAATCATTCAATAAATAAGCGTGAGCATATATTTTAGGCCATAATCATGATTTATTTGCTATTTTTGAAAAATAATTGTCTCTTTTATAACATTTTTGATAGAACTCATGCAACATATGACCGATAAAGCGTTAACCACATACGTCTTATAAATACTTAAAAATGCCGGTATAGACAACTTAAAAATAATCAAGAATCTCTATTGGCAACAGGCGCCCAATATTCACAACAGAAAAACTCGAAATGAGAAGAGAGATACGGCAAGAATGCATTTTGTCACCAATGCTATTTAACTTTTACGTCAAAGCTTTTGATGATCTGGAAGTTGGCATAAAGGTAAACAGAACCACAATCAACAATATTAAGATACGGGAACGACACTGTAATCATAGCAAGCAATCACCAAGACCTACAATAGTTACAAAATATTAAAAAGGTCACGGGTGGGTGACAAGTGCACGCCGCAGGGTATTAAAAGAATCTTTAAAAAAATCCACTTTAACTTGGTTGGCATGCCGCAAAATACGTGTAGATAATCAGTACGTTTGAACGGTATATGAAATAAATAGTCATTGCGTAAAACTCGAGCTGGGACATAAATACCTATAGAGCTGAGCTAGTCAGGACAGTCAATAATCCCACAAAGAACTTTAAAAACTAGTGGCACGTCAAAATTAAAACTTTTTTTAAGACTGGTCATATTAAATCTACAAAGCAGATCCTTGTAGCTGCCTGCAGTGTTGCATTTATACGCCAAAAAACGAACAAACTTTTTTTGAATCTGTTCAATTTTTCCTTTACTGACGGCAGTGTATGGAGACCACACATTCAAACAATACTCAAGATACAAGCGTACTAAAGAGTTGTAAAGAATAATTAGAGTACAGGCTCTCATTAACACTTAGAGTTACGCTTGACAAATCCTAAAAGTTGATAAGCATCGATATGTAGTGAAAATGAAAGTCTTGAATCAAACGTAATGCCTAAATCACAAATAGTGTTAACTCTTAACAACATTACATAGACTGTCGTCTAGAAAATGTCATCATTTTGCACTTATTTAAATTAAGTAGTAAGTTATTATTCTGACACCAATTAAAAAAAATCTGTACTTCTTTATTAAGTAGTACAGCATCTTCCAAAGATTGAATTTTCATGAAGATTTTTATATAGTCACAAAAAAACGTGATTACAAAAGAATGTTTTAACATTTATATTATGATAATATAATAAACAACTCCAACAACAAACCCAAGCAAATATTAAAATGCAAAAAAGAGAAATAATAACTAACGCAACATTAGTAGCAAACATGTTCAAACATACTTTTCAACATCGGCCAAAGAAAAAATGAAAAGCTCTTTTTGCTATACTCTTGGTATACTAGAGCAATAATCAATGTTCTTCACTTCCTCACACAAAAAAGTTTGAAAATTTGTGCGTACTAAAGTAAAGTTGCACACGTTAACTTTGATTCCAATGCTAATAATATTATTTAATAAATCAGTTAAGTAAAGAATTTTTTTTGTAATGATAAAAATAGCATCTTTGGTACCTATATACAAGAAAAATGATTCGTATAAATTAACTAACTATAGACACACCAATAATAAGTTTTTTTCTAAACTTTTTGTATTGTAGATTATGTAAACAAGTTTGAATTGCTATCAACTTCACAACGCGGTTTTATATCTAACAGACAACCACTAACGTTTTTAATATTTATAAATGATTTGCTCAATTTGATTAAAACCGGTTTATTAATCCTGTTTACCGATGACTTTGTAATATTGGCTACCACATCAAATACTGAAAATAAAAATAAATAAAACTAGTTCAACTTTAATGCACAATATCGAACAAATAGACTTATATTAAATCTTGAAATTCATTTTTTATAACAGAAAAATTCCCAATTCAATTTCTAACATTTAAGTTTAGTAAACAACTATATGATGGTCAGAAAGTACAATATACTAGGAACAATAAAATCAATATGTTCTAAAATAAATTACAATATTGAATGAAAAGGTACCTAAATATTAGTTTACTAATAAATGCTTATTATACTATGGTATATTCTCATTAAACTTACACTATTATTGTCTATGCTAGAGAAACTAATATCAACAGAATCTTAACATTGCATAAATGAATACCACGCCCTATGTTTGGTCTAAGACTCGCAGATTCAAACAAACCTTATTTAAATTTAAAAAAAAAGTTTTTTGATAGATTCTAAGTATTTATTAAATTAGTTTGATTCAATTATAAAAATAAATAATATAGTTCACAATTAAAATTATTCTCCGGATACCTAAAACTAAGTCAGGAGGCTATAAATTTTATAATATTAACAAAGTATTAAAAAAAAAAACACACAATGTTTTTGCGGCGTAGGTTAGGTTTGACCGTGCACAACTTTTATAGTTTGCTTTTGTGTGAACATATATTTGTTTTTTATACCACATCTCTTAGACAACCGGAGATTTTTAAGGTTTTTGATGCAATTGCTGTTTTAAATTTGATTGATCTGAAAGTTTATTTTTCATAATTTTATTTTCTAGTCTTTGCTTACATTTAATTACTCTGTATGGCCAATATTAATACAGTGGGTCCCCAGATGGGGTATCCCACTCTTATAATTTTTTTTTTAATGTTTAGTTCAGATGAAATTTATGTCATATCTCCAGTTTTAAGTAATTATTAATTATTTCATATACCGTATAAACGTACAGATTATGCGCCGTACACTTATTTTGCGGTATGCCAACAAAGTTGAAATGATTTTTTTTAAGATTCTTTTAATATCCTGCCTCGTATATTTTCTAGTACTTAGTAGTTATTTTAGTTTTAGTTGTTTTATGTTAAATTGATATAAGTTGTAGATGTACATTTATTTTGTAATGACTTCCGTTGATTAAAAAATAAATAAGTAAATATTTTGTAGCCTTTGACGTTTCTAGGATAACTAGTAAAAATGTAAAATGAAAGGCACAAGACCAAGAGGACGTTCCCCAAAAAGATGGTCGGACCAAATAAAAGAAAAAAACATAAATTTATTGAGTTTATATTTAGTAAAATTAATTTAAAATTGTACTTTTGGAAGTTATTTTATTTCACTCATGTGCTCTGCTACAGTTCTACTTATATGTTTGAGTACAATTTTTTTTTCTTATTTTTTATTTGAATCTTGATTTTTTTTCTTCTTCGGTAACGTTCGAGTATATTATTCATCTTTTTGTTTTTGTTGTTATATCCTTTTTAATTTATTTAAGATTAATTAATTTGGGAATAGGATAGTTAAAAAATAATTAGCTTATAATAGGTTTTTAATTGCTAACGTTTCGGTAACGTCGTTACCTTCATCAGAGCTAAAAACAAAACGATTTTAATCAACAACAGCAATTACAAGTATAATAAATTATTAACATCAATGTGAAGGAAAAGCATGTTTATTGCAATGTCCTTGACATTGATGTTAATAATTTATTTGAGTAATTTTATTATGTCTTTTTTTTTTTTAATGTTTGATTACTTTTATTTTTTTGTTTGTTTTGTTATATGTTTGTGAATTTTCATTTTGTCATTTTTATTGTTATATGTTTAAGTACTTTTTTTCTTTTTTGTCATATGTTCGAGTTTTTTTTTCTGTTTTGTTATATGTTTAAATATTTTCATTTTTGTTGCGCCCAGTTATACAATTTTATTTTTTTATATAACTGACGCAACGCACGTTGAACCTCCCAACCACCACACCGTGCTTGAATGTCATATCTTAATTAATTATCACTAAGTCATCAAACAATTTATTGCCGACAAACCATTTGACCGCATCTTTTTGCTGCGCCGACGATACTAAAGCTGCTATGGTCCACTCCGGCTCGGTCTATCTCATCCTCAGCGTAACGACCTGCAATCGTTCCCGCGCTGCTTTTTTATAAAATTAACAATCTTTTACAGTTATTGTGCAACCCCAAAGCCTCAACAGCCAATGCACAAGCATACCCCCAACGACTGTTACGTATAAGACCTCAATGCCTAATACGGTGTCAACATGCAACCCCAAGGCCTCGTGTCAGTATATAAATAACCATCTTTTACAGCCTAGTATAACCCTAAATCTGGCAGCGTACGGTATGCTACAACTGTCAAGTACTTCAATGACCTCAATGGCAATGTACTTTGTTTTACACACCTCCAAGACCCTTCTCAGTCTATGTGTGAATAACCTCAAACAGTTGTAAAGTACCTTAAAGACCTCTTGTCAATATACTTTTTCACACCTCAAAGACCCACTTGATTTATGTGTGAATAACCCTCAGGTTCTGAGACAATACATGTACGTAAATATCATCATATACAGTACATTAATAAATAATTATAAGCCATGCTAACAAAAACTACGTCTAACATTTTGTCATTTTATTCTTTGTCATTTTATTTTTTGTTATATGTTTCAGTACTTTTTTACAATATTAATTACGTTTATTTTTTTTTACTTTGTTGATTAGTTTTAATTCTTTTTTGTTATATGTTCAAATTCTTTTTTTTTAATTTTTTTTTTTTGCGGAATTTACACTGCGTCAACATATGCTGTCTCCGATTCATCTCTCCCTATACCCTCTTTTTCAGTTCTACTTCCTACATTGACATCCATCTTTTCTTTCTCTCATTTTTGCGTTATTCAGCTTAGGTATTTGCTTTGTC
Organism: Tachinus rufipes; assembly: GCA_963932245.1. Classification (NCBI taxonomy): domain Eukaryota; kingdom Metazoa; phylum Arthropoda; class Insecta; order Coleoptera; family Staphylinidae; genus Tachinus; species Tachinus rufipes. The sequence continues at coordinate 16,177,283 of OZ010750.1, forward strand.
CTTAGGTATCTTCTTAGTTTTTCTATATCTTTGTTAAATTCTTTCTCGTCGTATTCTCGTTCTTTTATAAATATTTTTTGTAGCTCTATTAAATGTAGTAGTCTAGATTTGCGAGTTTACTTCTAGTGAGATTGTAGAATCTGTCTTTGAAATTAGTTCTTTGTGTCCTCTGGTTGCCAGATACACTTTGACTATTTTGAAAGTTGCATTGTCTGTCAACCTCTAGATAGCGTATCTGCCATATAGAAATTGCTTAGTCAATTCATTCAGTTTGCTATAATTGAGCAATTTTTTTTCTTTTCCTTATCTCTGCAATTTTAGTTGGTACTAGTGTTTTTTTCTTGTCTATCCTTCTACTAATCATTTTTTAGTAGGCATAGTTGTCTTGGCTTTTTTTGTTTTTTTTTAATTCTATTTATTTTCTCGTTCCTCTTTTCTTTGTCTTCTGTCTTTTTTCTCCTTCTTACTACTGTCTCTGCCATCTTTCCACCGTATTCTATTTTGCCCGTTTCTTTGCTTTTTGTATATTAGTTCCTTTATTTATTAATTTCTTTATGTCCAATCTTTTTTTTACCATCAAATATTCGAATAGTGTTGCCGCAATTACTTCTAGTGCTTCTTGTGACACCGTCCTGTAGAGCCAGCAGATTCTTAACGAGCTTGCTCTAGTGGCTCCTCTTATTTCTTTTCTGTTTCTTTTGTTTCCAAGGCGTCTCTTCATGATTCTGCGACGTACAATAGTTTACTTCTAGCTGCCGTTGCTATTAGCTTCCTTGCCCTTTCTCCTTGTCCTCCCTTGTTTGGTATAAGCATACTAAGCATTCCTTACATTTTCTTTGTTCCTCTTATCGCTTCTTTAACCTGTTTGTTCTTTTTGCTTCAAGTGTAACTCCGAAGTATTTAATTTTCTTCCCTATAGTTATTATATGTTCCTCTACCTGTATTTTCTTATTTTCCCTATTAGTCTTTTTTGTCGATAACCATGCCGCTTAAGTTTTATGCGGAGCCAAATCTAATCTTTTATTTTTCATCCAGTTCTTTATCATATGTATTGCCAACTTCAACTTTTCCTTTAATACTTCTATGTCTACATTCCTACCTACCAGAGTCACGTCATTCGCAAATGCTGTCATATCATATTTTTCCAGCAGCCGCACCTTGAGTAGCTCATTGTAGACTAGATTCCACAGTTAAAATTCAAGTGCAAAACCCTGTGGTACTTCTCTGGCCAGCTTAAATTTTCCATTCTTAGTCAGTAGATTTCTCCCTTGAATGTAAATCATTATTATCTTAATAGTTTTATTTGTTATTTCTCTTTTTTTTGCCTCTTTTATAATTGCTTCCCATAGTATGCTATTGAAAACATTTTGTATATCTAGCGCTTTTATGACACAGTGTTTTTTCTGTGTGGTCCACTGCTTCTTTTGCTATGTCCTTTAGTCAATTTTCTTTTTGCAAATCCATATTGTTCCTGATCCCAACTTTCTTTTTCTTCTATTTCTTGTTCAATTTTCCTCACAATAACTTTTTCCATAATTTTTGCTAATGTGTTGATCAGGCATATCGGTCTAGATGCTTTTGATTTGCCTGCTTGCTTCTTCTTCTAAATTAGCACTAAGTATGTCTCATTCTAGCAGGCCGAACATGTTCCATCCTTCAGAGATATGTTTATTATTTGAGTTATCTTTTTCTCATTTTCTTCTAACGTTATTTTTACTATTTTTGTTATTATCTCATCCAGTCCTGGTGCCTTGTTGTTAGGTAGTTCTCTTATAATCTGATTTATTTCCTCCACTGTTGCAAGAACTGCTTCTGTTTAGTCAGCTATTTCTGTTGATTCTTCTACAATTCCTCCAATGGAAAACAATTTCTCAATTATTACTTCTTCACTTTCTTCTTCATTTAAGCTAACTGCCTTCATTCCTCTTATTTTATTCATTACTATTTTGTAAGGTTTTCCCTAGGAATCCCCATCTATGATATCTAACATTTCTTTCCAGCATCCTTTCTTACTGTCCCTGATTGCTTCCTTCAGAGCCTTTCTGTCCTTTTTTAGTTCTTTTTTCAACTTTGTCAGAATCTTCTACCCTTCTTCTCTGTCTTTTGACCTTCCTTGCTGTTTGTATTGCTTTCTTCTTGTTTTTCTGGATCTTTTTGCACCACTAGTACGGTCTTTTTTTTTCTCCTTTTTTGTATTTGGAAATTAATTCTTCTGCTGTCTTCCTTAATTTTTCCAAGTACTTAATTTAATAAAAATTATTTCTTTTCATTTCTTCGCTAACTTTTGTCTGTTGTCATTTCAATTCTAATCTCTCTAGAACTGCCACTAATTGATTGGCAACTTGTACCAACATTCAAGTTTTAGTAGTAATCTGCTACAGTACGCAATAACGCACTGGTATAATATGGCCCCTAGACCAACATCACTCGCATTGCATTGTACATCAAACGGATGGTCATGTCGCGGTTGATAGAGTAAAACTTCTTGCGCTAACTCTTCTTTAATTTTCTGGAAAACGTTGCATTGCTCAGTTTCCCAACTTAATTTATGTTTTTAAGCAGCTTGCATAGAGGAGCAGCTAGAGTAAAAAACCGTTGCACAAACACCCGATCAAAATTGGCGAGGCCAAGAAAAGCTTGTAGTTATTTTGGGAAGAAGGATATCTTGAAGAGCTTGTAAGCTTTTTGGGTTAAGGCGACAACCATCTGAGTTAAGAATGCACCTCAAAAACTTAACGTTTGCCCAGAAAATATTACACTTGTTCAGCCGTAACGTAAGTCCTGCTTCACTCAAAGCTAACAACTCTTTAATCCAAATGGTAAAACTTGGAAATGCGTGCCAACGCGAAAATCCGTAAAATGACGTTGATAATTGGCAATTCGGTCTCCAAACGCATTACCAAGTTTAGCAGTCGGGTTTCTAGACAGATTCTCACGTTTCCATCTCGTTTGATCGTGGCTGGTCTACGTCCCCTTGCTTCCATACGATCTGTTTCATCTCGAACAGCCGTTCGATACGCCACTGGAACCGGATACTGTTTTACCACAAACGGTGTTGTGTCCGTTAAGTTAATTTGATGTTGTTATGATATACTAAGTAATTCCTAAATATCACATTTTGAAATTTAAACAAAATTATATTAATTAGGGTCTGTATAAGCGGTTTATTTGTATTGAATGTTTTTCCAAAGTATGGAAAAGATGATCTAAAACTACAATATGATAAAAAATGTATGTAATAATCTGCAATACAGTATTAAAGCAAACTGCAGCAATTATAGTTTAACTTAACTGTATAGAATAATATTAAAAACATATTAAACTTTACAAAATTAAAATACATTATCCCAAACATAAATAGGCAACTTAAGATACAAATATTATTTGCTCTGTTGCGCTGCCTTTATGTATTTTAGCATCCTTTTACGCTAAAAAGTAATAATCAAAAAGATTGTAAGTGCAGTGAATGAACTACATCTTTAACATCCATCCCTATGAGTGAAAAAAATAAAAAGTATTGCTATTCTTTGTCATTTTATTTTAAACTCGATAAAAAAATTTCTGAAAAATCATAAATAATAAATTATAAAACTTTAAGGGCTGTAATTACAACTCTTAAATAAAGCACCTAATTAACTATTAGCTGAATAATCTAACTTTTATTTTATTAACACATGAACAACTAATAAATTACATGCTTATTTAATGTTTTTATTTATAAATGTATACGTTAAGCTTGTATTTAATTGGCTTAATAAAATAAATTAAATTTACTTGGTTATTTTGCTAATAGTTTGTTAAGATTTGGATATTGGCCCTAAATTAAACAAACAAAAGAATACAAGTTGTTTAAAATATTTTAATTTGTATAAGAGTTTTCTCTCAGTTACATAAAAACACCGTTCGTGCTTGTAAATATGCTTCAGTCAGCATTTCTATAATACACTTGTACCGCAGCAAGTAGGTCAAAATGTTTGCTATCTAGAGCTGCTGCGGCAATGTATAGTTATACTCATTATAGTATAAATAAGTACACAGGTACATAACAAAATAATTGTTTTTATATCATTTGTGACCCCAGTGGGAGTCCGCAACCGCCGGGCCATGCGAAACGGCCGCCCCGACGGTAGACTCCCTAGGGGTCGGTTTTTGGGCAGAAACCATTTGTAGTGACTTCTGGATCTCCAAGGAAATCTGTTTCACCCATAGCAAACCCACAGTGGGTTGCAGTAATTTTGTGATAAAATTCTAATCTCTTTATATACAATTTGAAAGTAAACATACCAGATGAAGACTAATAGCGACATCTAGTAGTGGTACCGATTAACTCCAACAACAACGCGGGAAAATTTTAAAATTGTTTGACTACATATAATCATTTATATAATTATATTTATGAAAATAATGCAATGTAAATTAAAAATTAAAACAATTAGAATGTTATCAAATACAGATTGACTAAAATATTGTTTGTAGAAATTTACTTACATATTTATTTAAAATAACATAATTAGCAAGATCAGTATTGTTTGTAATGTAACCGTTTTAGACTAGCCATGTTTATTTATATTTATTTCATTCGTATGAATGATTTTCTTATTAGTTAGGATGGTTAATGAATTTATTTCTTTTTATTTTATGATCATGATAAAACTACTTCCTAAATACATAAAATGTGAATTGCTGGAGCCTTTAACAATTCAAGTTCAAAGCAATTATTGTTTTAAATTAAACGGTAAATCAATTTAAATATTAAGGAACGATTGAAATAAAATTAAAATCACATATTATGTTTTAATGTTTTAAAAATATATCTAGTTTCAAAAGTATTAAAACAATGATTAACAGCAAAAAACTTTATTTTATTTAATTAAATGTAGTGGAGCTTATTATAACATTCATCGCTACAATTTGTTTCACTTTATTGTAGAATATTATTTTGTATTTAAGTATTTTATACATTTTTACAAAGTTAGTTAGTTTACAAGTTTATTTTAAATATGAAGTCTCTTTGTTATTAGGTTTCAGTGTTTTTTACTTTACCATTCAATATTAAGAAGGTTGTAGTTACCTATAAGTAGCTGTTTGTGAACCGGATATTGATGAGTAGTCGCTTTAATCAATTTAATAAGTTGCGTGACAAATAAATTACTCATATTATAAATTTTATTGATCTAAAAGTTTATTATTCATTATTTTATTTTCTAGTCTTTGCTTACATTTATTTACTCTGTACGGCCAATATTAATACAGTGGGTCCCCAGATGGGGTATCCCACTCATATAATTTTTTTTATTTTAATGTTTAGTTCAGATGAAATTTATGTCATATCTCCAGTTTTAAGTAATTATTAATTATTTCATATACCGTATAAACGTACAGATTATGCGCCGTACACTTATTTTGCGGTATGCCAACAAAGTTAAAGTGATTTTTTTAAGGATTCTTTTAATATCCTGCCTCGTATATTTTCTAGTACTTAGTAATATTTTAGTTTTAGTTGTTTTATGTTAAATTTATATAAGTTGTAGATGTACATTTATTTTGTAATGACTTCCGTTAGTTAAGAAATAAATAAATATTTATTTACTGAACTGGTTGGTGCGCTGATTTACTTAACTACATCAACGAGACTTGATATTTGTCATGCTGTCAGCTACCTGGGGCAGTTTAATCACTGTCACAAAAGAGAACATTGGCTAGCTGCAAAACGTGTCTTGCAATACCTAAAAGGTACCGCCGACATCAGTCTCTGCTATAGTCCAGCAAATACAGAAGTGAAAGGTTTTGTAGACGCTGACTGGGGGAGCGACTCAACGGAAAGAAAATCGTTCACCGGTTAGTGTTTCTTGTAGACAAATTCTCCAATGTCATGGAAATCCATGAAGAAACGTACGATGGCGCTAAGCTTAAACGAAGCTGAATTCGTGGCTATGTCCGAAGCAACCAAGGAGGCCATATATCTCCAAAATCTAATGCTTGAAATTGGTGTGGTTCAAAGACCTATACTAATACACAATAACAATCAGGGAGCACTAAAACTCTCCAAGAATTCAGTATTCCACAACCAAAGCAAACATATTGATATGAGGTACCATTTCTTACGCGACAAGATTAAGGATGGCAACGTCATGTTTGACCACGTCTCCACAAACGAGATGGTCGCCGACATCTTAACCAACGGTCTTCATGGACCAAAACACCATCAGTTTATCTTGATGATGGGGCTGATACAATCAACCAGCCGCCGTCCCGAGGAGAGGTGTTGAAGCAATAAACGTTACGTCAACTGATTAGTAGGCAATGTTTTAAGAAAAGTCAGTTTTGACATTTGAAATTAGAATTAATTTGTTCTACTTTACGTTTCTATCACTGTTAAACCTGCAATATACGTTTAAAACCAATACACTGTGTAGTGCTCTTTGGGTTAGGGCTGGGGTTTTGCCTTCGATGAAGGTCCGTGGTCATAAACGGCGCCTCTAAAGATGATGCTGATGTTGGTTGTAGAGCCTTTTACACAATACACTACTAGCTTTATTTGTTCGTTTATTTATATCTATTTCGTAATTATAATTTCCTAACTTTTACTTTCTAGATCTAACTTACAACTGAGCTAAAAATTAAACATATTTTGAATATATATATGGTTGCGGAGGGTGGTGGTTTATTGGTGGATGATAACATCTGGGGCAAGGGTTATATTATTGACTGGGATGTGACATTCGTTAGTTTTCTCTAAGGTGTTTATTTAGGATTTATTGTTTCTTAGATATTTATTATTTAACTAGAATAAAATGGGCAGCAATTTGTATATTAAGTTATAAAATTCAATAAAAACACATCTGTGTGCCCTGTACACAGATGTGCCCACCCTTAATGTAACCATAATAATATGTGTGCGAGTGGTCGTGCTTGTGTTGTGTAATATTATTAGATTGCAATCGTTGTTTGAACACCCGAGGGCATATATACATACAAACAAACAAAGTAATTATTTTTAAATGCTTTGTGACCCCAATGGAAGTCCTTCGGCGCCGGGCCATGCAAAACGGCCGCCCCGACGCTCTTGGACCTCCGAGGGCTCGGTTTTTGAGCAAAATGATTGCATGATCTTTTGGATCTTTTAAGAAATCTGTTTTACCCTGTGCAGTTTGCACTATTTAATCTAAAATCTTGTGAGTTTTTAAACAAAATTTGAAAACAAACATATCAGACGAAGTTTAGTAGCTGGTGCTACTAGCAGTGTTATTGGTCAACTTTAATAATAAAGTGAGAAGATTCTAGAATTGTTTGATCTATATATTGTCACGTATATTCAAGGAAAAAGAACAATGTATAGTCGATTCCGCTTTATCCAACCACCGGTTTATCGGTCCAGCAGCCAAATGGACCAAATCTTCAGGAACAGACACCAAACTATAGAAATAACAGTAATTTACATCGCTTGTTTGGTACAAAAATCTGCTTTATCGGGTCAGTAAATTAAATTAAATTGATTAAAAAATTAAATTTATGAAAAAAATATTCTAAACTAAAAACATCCATAGACGCGTTTCGAGGTTTACCTCTCATCAGTATGGCTTTATTTATTTAAACTTAATAATTGATTTTAACTTACTTCGTCAACATTGTTCACCACCACAATTCAAAGTAAATATTTTAAAGGGTGTATTGACTATTTATACTAACTGACTTAATGGGCGGTCAATGTCCGACGGAGAACGGACGCGCTCGCGAATGTGCATAAAGGCGATTTAAATAATGGTGAATAATCTACGTTATTTAAAAAATTAAAAATTCTGTGAATTAGAACAAACAGTGGAAAGGTGAAAAGTTTATTGTGAAAGTTCAAAAAAGTGTAAAACTGGACACACAAAAAAATAAAGGTGCGGTCGTGTTTTAAAACACACTCGTGTCGTGACGCGCGACACGTCTAGTGTTACATAATAAAACATTAACGCGGAAACAGCAATTTGATATTAATTAAAAGTGAAACTAGGCCAAGGGTCAAAAAACGTAATAAGATGGATGCATTTTTAAAAAGCGGGATGTTGCAAAGAACACCGCCGGATAAAAATAAAGATAAAGAATTAGGTCAAACGAAACAAAAAAGAGGGAGAGAAATAGATTCGCCAGGAGGTAACAACGAGGCGAAGAGAGCAAATAACCCCACAACAATCCAAATAATGGGGAAATTAATTAGAGATTTAAAAAACTTAACCAGTGAGTGTACAACCACTAAACTGGAAATTAAAAAGGTGGCGAATCAACTAGAAACAAATATGGAGAGAATGAAATTTGAAGAAATCCAAAAAAAAGAACAGGAGAATGAAAATAAAACAAAAATAGGTATAGAAATGTCGACACAGACAATGGAAACTGGAGATAATAGGGAAGAAAACCGTAAAAACCATTTCATCTCGGACGAGGAGATATTAAAAGTGGCTAATGAAGAGGATATAAAAAATATTATAAATAAAGAATGGAGAGATACAGACTATAAATATGTAAATGTGGAAAAAAAAAAACCAATAATGGGAAAGGAAATGGATACAGGACTTTTAATAAATAAAGATGAAATAGGCAAAGAAGGTGGTATCTTACAACAAGCAAAAATAAAATACCCTGAACTAATGGAGGAAGAAGGAGAAGATGAAACGCCATATATAGAAATAGTTAAAAATCTAAGCGGAAAAAATGTGGGAAAAGTACACATCATTAAGCAGAAAATCGAAACGGCAGGGAATAAGGAGATACTAATAGCTATCGAAAAAATGCTTATCAAAACAAAAACATTAAGTATTGAAGAAATAAATATACCAATACCAACGGGAATTACGGCAAGAGATGCAAAAAAAATTATGGAAATAGCAGGAAGAAGAACTAACACAAAAATAAGACTGTGCGTGCCAACACAAGGACAGGTAGCGGAGACACATAGAGAAAAAAAAACAGGTACGGAAACAGGTGCTATAGTAGTGAGCAAACAAGGTGTCACATATGCAGATTTGCTGAGACAGGCAAAAACCCAGATAAAAGGATCTACGTTCAAGGAGGTAAGAGAAACAAAAAAAGGGGAGTTGTTACTAATTACAAAGGGTAATAAGACGGAGAAAGAGATAGAAAAAATTAAAAATGGAATGGAAGGCTGCAATGTACGAAAAGCCAGCAACAAAACTACAGAACTGGTGATAATCAAAGATATTAGCCCGGAAATTAAGAGAGAAGAAATACTGGAAGAAATTATGAACAAAGTGAACACAGAAGGAAGTACAATAATTTCCATAAAGAAAGGTTATAGAGAAATACAAACCGCTATAGTCAAAATGGACAAAAAAATAGCAGAACAGATAATAGGAGAAGGAAGAATAAACATAGGACTAAGATGCAGAGTAGAGAAAGTTAAAGCAAATGAAAGAAAATGTTATAAATGCTGGAGGAAAAGACATGTAGCGGCAGAATGCAATGGGGAAGACAGGTCTTCGCTATGTATAAAATGCGGAAAGGAGGGACATCAGGTTGCCGAATGCAGAAACAAAGAATACTGCATTGAATACAAAGTATTAGGACACAGAACGGGAGAGAAAAGATGTCCAGCTACAAAGAAAAAAGAAATGAGGAAAACAAAGAAGAATATGGAGGACAACAACCCAGATAACTGGAGAGAACAGGAGGAAAAAATAGTATCACATAATGTATAAGTTTATACAAATAAACATAGGGAGGGGAAGAGAGGCTCACGATTTACTAATAGCAACAGCGGAGAGAGAGGAAATAGACCTAGTGCTAGTGAGTGAACCTAATAAAAACAAACTAAATGGTAAGTGGATAAGAGACAAAGGAACAGATGCAGCAATTTTAAGTGTAGGGACAAGGTGGAAAGATGGGGAACACCAAAAGAAGGAATAGTGTGGGCAGAAGTACAAAGCATGTTAGTATACAGCTGTTATATCAGCCCAAACTGCGGTCTGGAATACTATCGAGAGTGGATAGAAGAATTAGAAAGAAGTTTAAGAAAACAGAAAAACAAAAAAATTATTGTAGGAGGAGATTTCAACGCAAAATCACCGAGATGGGGAGGCTACAAGAACGATTTAAGAGGAAAAATCTTAGAGGAGATGATAGCAGGGTTAAATCTTACAATCTGCAACAATGGAGACAAACCGACGTTTGTAAGAGGAAGCTCAAAATCGCATATTGACATCACCATAGCAACGTGGGAAATGGCAAAAATAATAAATGAATGGACCGTGACTGAAGAAGAATCACTGAGTCTACATAAACATATACAATACAATACAAAGGAGAAAGGAAAACAGGAGCACACGAGAGAAGGTAAATGGAACGTAAGAAGAATGGACAAAGAAAAGATAAAGAGAGGCATGGAAACAGAAGAAGTGACAGAAAACGAAAATATTGAGAAAAGATGCGAGAGGTACTCAGAAAAACTGAGAAAAGCGGCGGAGGAAGCAATTCCTAGGTACAGGGAAGGCGGACGAAAAGGACCATACTGGTGGTGTGAGGAAATAAAAGAATGCAGGAAAAACACAATACAAACAGCGAGGAAAATCAAAAGGCTGAGAAGAAGAGGAGAGAACACAGAGGAACTAGAAGAGAAACTAAAAAACGACAGAAAATTTTTAAAAAAGGCAATTAGGGATAGCAGAAAAAGATGCTGGAAAGAAATGATAGAATCTATAGATGGGGATCCTTGGGGAAAACCGTACAAAATAGTGATGGACAAATTGGGTGGAAGAACAAAAGGAATCTGCTTAAAAGAAGACGAAGAAGAAGAGGTCATAATTAAAAAACTATTTCCCAAGGGAGAACCAGTAGAAGAACCAGAAACAAAAGAAGAAGAAGCAACAGTTATGGCAACAGTGGAAGAGATCAAAGAGATCATAAAAGAATTGCCTAACAACAAAGCACCAGGTCCGGACGAAATAACAACAGAGATTGTTAAAGCAGCATTAGACGGAAACGAGATAGAAATAACTCAAATAATCAACAGGTGCCTAAAAGAAGGAACTTTCCCAGGATGTTGGAAAGAAGCCACTCTGGTACTGATTGAGAAAAAAAAAGAAGCAGGAAAAGCAACATCATACAGACCAATATGTTTAATCAACACACTGGCTAAAATAATGGAAAAAGTTATTGTACGGAGAATAGAACAAGAAATAGAAGAAAAAGGAGGATGGGAAAAAGAACAATACGGATTTACCAAAGGAAAAACAACCTTAGGAGCTATTGAAAAAGTGAAAACAATAGCAAAAGAAGCAAACAGCGGAACGCAGAGGAAAAGGCAACACTGTGTAATGATAGCGTTGGACATACAGAACGCGTTTAATAGCGTATCATGGGCAGCAATCATAGAGGCGGCAAAGAAGAAAGAACTGAACAGAAAAACAATCAAGATTATATGGAGCTACTTACAGGACAGAAATCTAGTGACCAAAAATGGAAGATTCAAACTTACTAGAGGGGTACCGCAGGGCTCAGCACTGGGACCAAAACTGTGGAACCTTGTCTATAACGAGTTACTTCGAATGAAGATGCCGGAAGGCGTGTCAATAACAGCATTTGCGGACGACATAGCAGTAGTAGGTAGAGACGTAGAAATAGAAGTACTAAAAGGAAGATTAGAGCTGGCAATTGATATGATACAAATATGGATGAGAAGTAAGGGCTTAAAACTAGCAACACAAAAAACTGAGGCGGCATACCTATCGACTAAGAGGAATAATAGAGGAACAGGTACGATACAGGTGGGAGATCAAGAGATAACCATAGGGAAAAAAATCAAATACCTTGGAGTGACACTCGAAGCAAAGGGATGGAATGAACAGGTTAAGGAAGCGGTCATTGGAACAAAGGAAATTGAGAGAAAGCTTGGTAGACTTATGCCAAACAACGGAGGTCCAGGAGAAGAAAGCAGAAGGCTAATAGCAACGGCAGCAAGAAGCAAATTGCTGTACGCCGCAGAAACATGGGGAGAAGCCATGAAAACAAAGAAAAACAGAAAGGAAGTAAGAGGAGCCACAAGAGCAAGCTCGCTAAGGATTTGTAGAGCTTACAGAACAGTGTCACAAGAGGCAGTAGAGGTAATTGCGGCAACACCTCCCGCGGATATGATGGTGGAGGAAAGAATAGAAATAAAAAAACTTGTAAAAGAAGGAACGAGTAAAAAAGAAGCAAAGATAAGAGCAAGAGAGAAGACTATGGAAAGATGGCAGAGAAAATGGGATACAGGAGAAAAGGGGAAATGGACGAGAGAATTAATCCCAGACATAAAAGAATGGGTAGAGAAGAAACCCGAGACGTGTTATTATACAACACAAATACTGACCGGGCACGGAGCATTTGGAAAATTCTTGCAAAAAATTAAAAAAATAAATGAAGAAGAAAGGTGTACAGTTTGTCAGGAAGAAACACACGATAACGCAGAACACACTCTAGTAGAATGCGAGGCGTGGGAGGAAGATAGAAAAAAACTAGAATATATACTAGAAAGCAAAGTGGATAAAAGAACAATCATTAACAAATGCTTAAAAGATGAAAATAAATGGAGGGCGTTAAAAAACTTTGCAACAAGTGTACAAAAAAAAAAAAATTGAAGAGTTTGACAATAGAAGAATATAAAGAGACAGACAAAGGTAGGGGCTATAGGGAGAGAGGGGCCGGGGACAGCATGCGTGCCGCAGATGATGCGTGAAAATCCGCGAAGCAAAAACCAGCCCGCCTCAAACTAGCACCAAATGTAGGTTAGTTTAGACAGGGACATTAAAACAACAGGATTTGCGCAGAGAAGAAAACCGGAAGGTATTACCATGCGTAAGTTATTCTTAAGGGCCACTTGTTGAGAGCCAAACAACTCACTACGTCCTAAAAAAATAAAAAAAAAAAAAACTGACTTAATGACTTTATTTAATGGCTATGGTTAATAGCATTCTGAGAATGAACAAATAAACTAATTATTTGGGGATATTTAGCTGATGGTAATGACATGAAAGAATTAAAAAGGAAATTTGAAAATTAAAAATAGAATACATTTTTTGCATAAATTATAATTACTATTATACAATTTTGTGTATATCAGAACATATATAAAATATATGTCGTTGTGGCATTCGTATAAATTTACCTATTTAACTAAGCTTTATTCGAAATTATTGCTTTTACAACTGTCTCATTTGAGGACATTGCGTCTCTTCTTTATATATTTTATAAATTAAATTGAGTTAAAACTTCACAATAACATGAAAAATTAAAAAAGTAGTATACAATTTTATATTTAAATTTTATACATTCATAAAATATATTTTTTTAACATTTTTTGTGCTTGTAAACTGAATAACAACTTTTTTTGTGAGTATGACGCGGGAATTATTGTGAAGAAATGACACACACATTCATTTAATTTCGTTTAAAATTTAAAATGCAGAAGAACGAATTAATATTTTCAAATAAAATTGAGGTACTGAATCAAATTTAAAATCACCCAAGAAATAATTTTTTTTTTAACTTAGCATAATCGGGCCAAAACAAAAAAATAAGAATGTTATCAAATATTGATTGTCTAAAATATTGTTTGTTAAAATTTAATTACACATTTATATAAAATAACATAGTTTTAGCAGGGTAAATATTTGTAATAACCGTTTTAGAATAACCATGTTGAGTATATTTACATTGATTGCATTTGTATGAATGGATTTCTTATTTCTAAGAGTGTGTATAGATACCCATGGATAATAAAGATGTGTAATAAGTATATAAGTATTGCTCTCTATTTTATGATCAGCGTAAATTATTAGTACTAACAATACAAATAACTGTAAGAAATTGGTAAATATACATATATATTTTTTTGTTAAAAATCATAAATCTGTCTCAATTATATATTATATTCATCATTTTTTAAATTAATTTTTATAAACATAAATTGTGATTTGCTAGAGCTTTTAACACAATATTGTAAATTCGATGCTATTCAAGTATTGAAACATGGAAAAACAGTGATATATAGTTCGATGTAGGCAACCAAATATACGCTTAATATAAGTATTGAAAAAAATAATTCTTAAACGGTTCACCATAGGCATAACAGATTTTTTTATGTGGTTATTATTGTAATTATACAAAGTACATAATAGACAACTAACATTTTTAATTGTTATAGATATGTACATACAATAATGAATAAATAAATAACTTAAATAAAATGTTTCTATTTCTTAATTAGGAAAATAACCATAATAAAAAATTAAAAAAATGTATATTTTTATACGGTTAATCATTATTAAAAATACTAATACATGTACAATTTTGACACTATACGTTTAGAAACATTTCTTCATCAAGTACACAACAATAAATTGTAGACAAGCTATTTTCAACAAAACAAAGGTTAATGTTTATTAAAAATATTTTAATAAAAAACTATAAATTGTAGAGTGCAATATAAATTTAAAATAGTGTAAAGAGTGTATTATGCAAACTGTATTTTTTTACTTTCTTTTTCTTCTTTACATCGCCCTAAAAGTCTTACGATTTGTCTGAAAATGATTGATAGCAATTGAACATTTAATAAAAATTGTACAGGTGCAAATGCAAGTTGTTCTACTTTCATATAAAACTTTGATTTGGGCAGATAGTTATCTAAATTTTGTGGATTTTGCTCTAGTTGATGCTTTTTTCTTAAAAGGCCAATTCTTTCCTTCAAACCGTTCAATAATTTATATTTTGTAATTCATAAACGTTTTATAAGAAATTCCTGCATCAGAAAAAGCTTTATTAAATTGATTCAGACACGACTAAAGAAAGTACGACCATGTGCCATTCTCATTGATAGTATGCTTTTACTATATGAATTCTGTTGTTGTGTAAACACAGTTGTACATATACAAATTTAAATATCCAATTTACAGTTTGAGTTTTACACTTTTTTTTCTATATGGTTTCGAAAAAGCTTTACCAGTCTGTGTGTAGAACTCTTACCCACTATAAAACCCTATTTTTACTTAACAAAAGTGAGCACTTTTGGAATTAGCTCTACACGCTTTATGCGCACCTTAGAAGTTATTTTTTTAATTATTTGTTGGCAGATGTTGTTCCTTTATTTTTTTTTATTTTTTATTCGTATTGATTATCTTCTCAATATGACAGTGTACGTTGCTTTTGTTCATTTTAGTGTTTATCAAATCTTAGATTATGTTTATCTTTGATATTACCTCACCTATTTTTGTTTCTGTTTTTTTTTTCATTTGTCCATCTCCAACATTAAAAGAAAATCTGCTCAGCCGTGTCCTAAATTATATCTAAAATTGAAGGTTTTAACTCTGACCCTAAAATAAATTATGAATGCTGATGTTCCTCAAGTGTTAGCTCTTTTGCCGACTTTATTTTTGGTTTACATTAATAAACTTTTTCAAATAACCAAAAGTCCTATTCATAGTTTCACATAAGATAGCATCATTCATATTTTATACATTCCAAAAACTATTTTTACAAATATGACAAAGCGTATTGAAATTTCTAGGTTAAAATCTGTAGCATCTATAAACAAAAACCTTGAAACAATATTTGAATAGTGTACTTTTAATTTAGCCAACTTTAGCTCTAAAAAAACTCAACTTTTTACTGTTTAAAAATCAAAATTTAATGTCTCCAGATATTGGAGTTGTACTCTATATATATATATAGTCTTTTTTTTTATAGCTGTACATTTTCACTCTCTTGTTCTGTGTCCTATCGTTTTGCATTCTATGCAGTTATCTGTTTTTGCCTTCGGAATACGAAAAGGAGGTACACCAGGTACCTCCTTTCCGTATTTCATGCATGCAATGACCTATCTTCTCCTTTGCATTCCGCCGCTACATGTCTTTTCATCCAGTATTTGTAACATTTTCTCTCGTTTGCTGTTATTTATTCTACTCTGCATCTTATGAGTTCTATGTTTATTTTTCTTTCTCCTATTATCTGTTCCGCTGTATTTTTGTTCATCTTGACTACGGCAGTTTGATTTTATCTATACCCTTTTTTATGGATATTATTGTACTTCCTTCTGTGTGCCCTAGTTAGATCTTAAAATTTTACATTATCTGCAAAAAATGTTCATAAGCTACTCAATGAAATGTAAAATAAAAACAAGCCAAACAAAATAATTGCAGATAATCTGCGGAGTTTTATAGAGATCTGTGGCGGAACTTATGCTATAGAAAACATGCCTAGTAGGCTATGACAATGACTTGGCTATAGTTATTACAGCAAAATCGGCGGATACGTTAGAAGTAAAAACCAAAACTGCTATATAGTACATCATGCACAAAAACGGAAATGGCGCTTTTTATAACCCGCAAAAATTTTGCAATTATTATGACAAAAATGAATGATGCAGAAATAACAACAGCAAATACGCTTCAATATTTGGTCATGTATTTGGCCACAATATATAAATGTCAAACGTATACAGATGTTGGCAGTGTACTTGATTATACTGTATGGACTTTAATTTGATGGCATGAAATATAACTTTTCTGCACAAAAAAACACAGAGGAAAGCAGTCTTCCTTGTGTGCAGCGTATACCGCTGCTTCCTCAGACAACTTCCTCAGACAGCTTACTAGCCATAAGTGGCAAACTCTCAATTGACCTTCTAAGCAAATAAAAAAAAAACTCAATAAATGCCATACAAAAGTAATCTCTAAAAGTCAAAAAAGATGAGAGAAAAGAATAGACCGCACAGAAAATTCAGTAAGAAACCAGATACAGACACCTACTACTGCGCAGAACTGAGCACCACCGATTCACACTCTACTTGTATGACAAAGATGGCACCAGGCAAGGTATGAAACAAAGCTACATTTGGGGTTACAACTGACATATGACAACTTGGTAAAGATTATGTTAAAATAAAAAAAAGTGATCAGAAATAGCTAAAGTTATTAGAAAAATCCTGAAATGCAAACAACGGGAGAAAGTTGCAATACAGGCACAACCAAACTTTATGAGTAGCGGTTCTTTGATGCTTTTGAAAACATGCAGTAAGGTATTTAGCCGGCAGAAACTCGGTATTGCTGTGCATCACTGAGCTGCCAACATCTTAGCTGAAGATTTCTTCATCCTTATGAAAAAAGGTTTTTATAAAAATAAACAAAAAAGCAACCGCATTTGTTAAAATTAACATAATTAAGCATTTCAATAGTTTGTATTATATTGCTTTGAAGTAGTCTCTTTGTAGCTAGAGATACAATTCTCAAAGGAGGAAAGATTTTTGGGTTTGTTTTTTACATCTATTATCTTCTTCTTATGTTGTATATGTAAGGATTTAGACGTGATGCTCTTTTGTCCAAAACTTTTGGTTTGGTTCAGATTATTATCTCAGCATCTAAAGCGTAAAAATATGTCAAGGAATAACTTTTTCTGCAGCAGCCTAACGCGTTGTTAGTTTTTTTAATTTCCACAAAGCATTTTCTAGGTTTTTAAACCCCAATCTAGACGTAAACGCACTAAACTAAATGTTAAATGAACTTGGCGGAATGGTTTTTATTAACTGAATCTCTATAAAAGAAAACAGTGTTGTAAATGTGAGAAGCGTAGTGATCATAATGTTTAAAATGTGTGGACGTATAATGATGGCATCTGGTGTATAAAGTAGGTTCTGTTTATCACGGATCAGACACAACAAACATTTTTTATTACGATTTGTGTCTTACACAACGTGCTGATTATCTTTAGATATAATTTTAATTCTAATATGTGTGTACCGCACGCTAAATAGAGATAAAGCTTTCCACCCGGCGGCGGATCATGCGTAGATGTTTGAGTTCATATGTTTGCTGTGTATAGTAATTGTGTTTCCAGAAATGTCTACTATTTAATACACCTTAGATAATGCATGAAATAAATATAGTCATTTATCATTATAATTTTTTTATTTTATATTATTTTATATCCTCTTTTACATCATATTATATGAATCAAATTATGTTAATTGTTAATAATTAGGCAAGTAAACCATTTTTATTAGTATACTATCTACATGACTTTAAAAATACAAGAAAAACAGGGATCAGCTACTTCTTGGCACAATTAAAATTTTAATATTGCATATTTTATTATCACTTTTTCTGTTTACATTTTTGAATAATATTTTTTTGTGTGTTATTTTCAGGGATAATAAAGAGAAGAAGTTGAAATATAATGTCCAATGTAAAATCATCTAAATCTTGAAGGAAGCCAGGAATTCCTATGATCCAAGAACAGTTCTCAAGTCCGACATCAAATTGGATAAAACCGAAGATGTTTACAAGATTTTGATCATTTTGGAGAACTGGATGAATCCTTAAATTATATTACCTTACATTATTGATGTATGTACATATTTTTATTTAATAGATATACATTTTTTTGAGCGTGAAGCATAAATAATACTTTACAGTTAATAAAAAATAAATATGTACATAATGTTTTTTTAAATCATTTTTATTATAGAGAGCTAATAGTATTTTTTCTCTAATTTTCTACTTATGTTCCCAATATTATTGACTATTTTTCCATTTAAGTCTAAATTATGACCTATCTCCCATATGGAAACAGAATTGAGGCCATTGTTTATATTTAGAGGAAATTAATCACTCGACACTCAAAAATAAAGAATTTGCAAATTTTGGTACAATTTATATATACTTAATATTATTAGATAGTGCGCCTTTCCTGTATTTTAAAACTAACATGGCCGCTTAGTATCATTCAAGTAGGCGCCAGGATAATAAGTTGTACTTTTTTTTCACAGCACATATAGGAATTTTAATCCCGCTTCTAATTTGACGCCTAATAGTGAAAATGCAGATGCATTCGTTCAAAGATCCTAAAAGTGCAATTGGCACTTATATAACATCCATGTATCTAAGTATCTATTAATCGTACTATCCACCATTTTCTATTGCTATAATTGTTTTGTTACAAGCATTTTTCGTGGTTATTTTATTATATTTCTAATGTCTATGCTATTTACTTTGTATTATTAGTATTATTATTACTTTAAACAAAATTTCAGAAAATGTCAACTTGATCTTGATACTGCCTGCTCCAGTAATCACCAGTGTATAACCAATCATCTTGCTTTGTATTTGGATTGATACCTTGACTGAACCATCTGAAAATGATAAAAAAAACATTTATTTATTAAAATATTAGCTATTGTATTTAATATAATATCTAAGTTGTAAACTACTAAATAAGGTAAGTTGGTCAATGTATTTGAATTTTTTATCAATTTTTCCGCATATTTATGCCACCAAATGAAATAGGTTCTATGCACAATTTTTAATTAATACTCATAAATAATATAGTTTAATGTGAAGTTTTAATAAAAATCATTCAATAAATAAGCGTGAGCATATATTTTAGGCCATAATCATGATTTATTTGCTATTTTTGAAAAATAATTGTCTCTTTTATAACATTTTTGATAGAACTCATGCAACATATGACCGACAAAGCATTAACCACATATGTTTTATCAAATACTTAAAAATGCCGGTATAAACAACTTAAAAATAATCAAGAATCTGTATTGGCAACAGGCGCCCAACATTCACAACAGAAAAACTCGAATTGAGAAGAGAGATACGGCAAGGATGCATTTTGTCACCAATGCTATTTAACTTTTACGTCAAAGCTTTTGATGATCTGGAAGTTGGCATAAAGGTAAACAGAACCACAATCAACAATATTAAGATACGGGAACGACACTGTAATCATAGCAAGCAATCACCAAGACCTACAATAGTTACAAAATATTAAAAAGGTCACGGATGGGTGACAAGTGCACGCCGCAGGGTATTAAAAGAATCTTTAAAAAAATCCACTTTAACTTGGTTGGCATGCCGCAAAATACGTGTAGATAATCAGTACGTTTGAACGGTATATGGAATAAATAGTCATTGCGTAAAACTCGAGCTGGGACATAAATACCTATAGAGCTGAGCTAGTCAGGACAGTCAATAATCCCACGAAGAACTTTAAAAACTAGTGGCACGTCAAAATTAAAACGTCTTTTTTTAAGACTGGTCATATTAAATCTACATAGCAGATCCTTGTAGCTGCCTGCAGTGTTGCATTTATACGCCAAAAAACGAACAAACTTTTTTTGAATCTGTTCAATTTTTCCTTTACTGACGGCGGTGTATGGAGACCACACATTCAAACAATACTCAAGATACAAGCGTACTAAAGAGTTGTAAAGAATAATTAGAGTACAGGCTCTCATAACACTTAGAGTTACGCTTGACAAATCCTAAAAGTTGATAAGCATCGATATGTAGTGAAAATGAAAGTCTTGAATCAAACGTAATGCCTAAATCACAAATAGTGTTAACTCTTAACAACATTACATTCATGAGAGAGTAACCATACATCACCATAGACTGTCGTCAAGAAAATGTCATCATTTTGCACTTATTTAAATTAAGTAGTAAGTTATTATTCTGACACCAACTAAAAAAAATCTGTACTTCTTTATTAAGTAGTACAGCATCTTCCAAAGATTGAATTTTCATGAAGATTTTTATATAGTCCGCAAATAATAAACAACGCGCATTAGAAAAACAGTGTACCACATCATTGATAAAGATATTGAATAGTAGAAGTCCAAGATGTGACTCCTGTGGAACACCCGACGTAACATCAATATTACAAGAAACGCACTGACTGATGCGCACAAATTCAGACCATAATTAGTATCTTGTGGTCAACGGTATCAAATGCTTTTGAAAAGTCAGTGTAAATTGAATCTACCTGGAATCTGTTTTCGAGCGCATCTATTATATAAGATTCATACAACAAAAGGTTAGAAGTTGTTGATTTGCCAGTTCAAAAACCGTGTTGATTGAGAGCAATTTCAGATAGCAGAATGGCAGTCAATTGACAGGTAACTAACTTTTCAAAAACTTTTGAAATAACTGATAAAATAGATATAGGTCTGTAGTTTGTTAAATCATTTTTAGCACCGGACTTATAAATCGGAGTAACATAAGCTTGTTTCCAGCAAGTAGAAAAAGTACCCATAACCAGAGATAAGTTAAATAAAAGCTATAAAAGCCGACAAAGGGCAAACGCACATTTATTGAAAAAGAAAGCAGTTAATCTATTGGGCCCTAGAGAGTTGTTAGGTTTTAATAGTGATAGTTCGTTGACAACATCAAATATTTTTAAACAAGACATTTATGTGGGTAGGAATAGATGGAAGAAAATATGTGCTGTGTGAACTCATAGATTCCGTCAGCGGACTGTAAACTGACCCAAAAAAATCAGCAAAAAGTTTTACAATGCCATCAGTCGTGTCAATTTGAGAATTACCATTTGTAAAAGTAGTATCTGATTACTGCTACGTTTAGATTTGACGTGCCCCCAAAAAGCTTTAGGATTAGATTTAATCGAATCTTCCACTTTCTTAATGTGATTAGAATAACACGTATTAGCCAACTGCTTACACTTATCAGGAATTGAACTAAATTTGTAGTAGTTGACTGCTGATCTAGTAGTATTTTAGTAAACAAAAGGATTTGAGAAGTAGGCCTTGCAGTAAGTTTTATAACACTGATGAACAACATATACAAACAAAAGACAGAAAAATAAACAGTGCCAAAACAAAATATATTGTCATAAATTGCAATAACCACGCAAGAGCTTGAATCGCGGTAGGAGGAGAAACAGTTAAAAAAACTAAAAACACAAAATACCTTGGCACACTAATATATGACATATGAGAGCATTTAACAAATTACGTCCCCTACTATATGACTAAAACAAAAAATTTGCCTCAAAATGTTTATGTGCTATGTGTGGCCAGTCCTATTGTATAAAAGAAAAAACTTGGACAATAAAAACAGCAACCATTAACAATCGTGAGGCCCTCAAAATGTGAACTTTGAAAAAAATGTTCTGAATTTGCAATGACAAGGTGCTAAGAAAGGAAAGGGTGTACAGATTTCTATTCAAACACATTAAACAGCGTAAAATCAACTATTTGAGCCATATATTAAGATACCAAATATTCCAGCTGATCCTTGAATGACAGATAGAAGGCAGAAGAGGCTTTGGCCGTAATAAGGTCTTATGGCTTTGGAACATAAAAAACTGAGCGGAAATGAGAAACTTTGGAGAACTACGTCAAGCAGCAATAAACAAAACCCAGTAGAAAACGTTTGCTAACATAGTTGTATGGCAACAGAAGAAGAAGAAACTATTTTGTAATAAATTTCATGCAGTAAATGATTGTTATAAGCTTTTTATGCACATTTTGAGCAATGATTGACAAATAGTATAATGGTAGCCATTATTCACATAAGTGAAGTGTGCATCTGAAGCTAAATTGCGCCTGTGGCAAAGTCTCAATTCTTGAGTTAGGGTTGCATTAATTTGATCAAAGAAATTCTGCAGAAATTACTGCACACACACTTTTAAAGCTTTAATATCTAGTAAACAAAGACACCTTAGAATTGAGAATTGGCACGTTTGAACCATTCAAGTCACCAGAATCTATACCGTCATGTTACAGATAAGGTTTGCTGCTCATAGAAGAACTCTTTCTAAAACGCTCAGAACAAAGCTGGGACAACCCACGTATGCTATGGCTAAATTCTACAGTTCAATCAGGATGACATTTTTATACTAAATCTATTAAAAAATAGTCAACAGGTATACAAGATAGAACACTAAATGCTCTGCTTCTGCACGCATACCAACCAAGAAAATCCTGGCTTTACACCAGTTAGTGAACTGGCTCAAAAAGACTATAAACTGCATAAAACTTGCGATAGGATTCTTTTTAATAATTAGAAAAATATTTGACAACACTACCTTTGTATCTATTATTACAGCAATAGAAAACAGAAACACAGAGGCATACCACCTCTCAAATATTGAGTAATCTACATGCTCAAATATCACATTATACGGTAAATGCCCACAGAGAAGTGTGCTATCACCTCTATAGTAGTGTTGTGTCATTGACGAACTGCTGCTTTTACTAAATAACGTGGACGTCGTTGCCTTAGCCAATGATCTTGCTATCCTGACAAACGCAAACTTTGGAACAACTGTATAAAACTTTATGCAAAATGCACTAAATACCGTTAAAAGGTGGTGCAAAAAAAAGAACTATCAATCACCTTAAGCAAAACGGCAATTGTTCCTTTTACAAAACAATTACGATTTTAATAAACTAAAAATGTACAAAGCTACATTTCCTATAACAAAAGAAATAAAGTACACGGAACTCACACTTAATACCAAACTAACCTTATACATAAAGCTGTTTGTAATTAAACTGATAATTGGGCAACCATGGGGACTAATACCTAATACAACCAGATGGCTATACACTGTAGCAGACCCAAGTCTACAGATAGTGTCAAGTTTCACTGATTAAAATTCACTCTTTTTTTTCCCCTTGACGGACGCATACCAATGCATTTTTTCATAACACATGGTGTGTACTAATTAATCTGTTGCGTTGTTCTGGTGTTCTCTTTTTCTATCTTCTATTTTTTTTTACATTATTATCTTTGCCCTTTATGGCATTACTCTTTTTCTAGCATTTATTATGTTCTCAATTCCCATCTCGGTTCCGACCAGTATTTTTGTATCCACTTTCAGCTTTATCCATTTGTTGCAGTGGAACATTGTGGGCATGGCACTATCTGCCTTTTCACATAATATGTATTTGTCGTTGTTTACTTTCCGATTCTTTTCGTGTAGTTTTGAAAATACCCATGTTCAGTTAAAAATTGAGTTATGGGGTAGTTGTTATGTCGACTGCCTTCTTTATTGGTTGTTTTGTCATCTTTTTTGCCATTCTTTTTTCCTGTTTTGTTTTCTACATGATTTTTTCTCTGTTAGTATGACTGCTACGGTTTTTCCCACTCCAACTCTAGCTCGTTCCGTTTTTCTCATCAGGCCTTTCATCCAGTACAATAATGGCAAGATTATCTGCGTAAGCTATCATTTTTATTCCTGCAGCTCTTTGAAAGTCTAAGATGTTGTTGTAAAAAATGCTCCATAGTACTGGAGCAAATACCAACTCTTGTAAGACCCCACAGATTATTTCGCATTTTGTATTGTCTTTGAACGCATTTTTAACGACTGTTGTAGCTTTTTTTCCTTTTTGTTTGTAGCAATTTCCATTATTTTACTAATTGTTTTTATGAAACCATATTGATTTGTGAACGTATTTTTTTTTATTTTGTCTTGAAATTACCTGACTATAATTTGTTCAAGTAGCTTTCTTAGGATGTTTAAGAGACATATTAGCCTATATGCGCTAGGTTTGTTATCCAAGTCATTTGGTTTTTTAATTAGTACTAGCTTCTATTTTTTAGTATCAGAAAATTGTTTTTTTTAAATGCTGTTCATTGGACCGGTAACTACCTTTGTTTTTTTTTTAATAACTAATTTTATTATTTTAAGTGGGATGTTGTTTGAAACTGATGCTTTCTTGTTCATTTTTTTGTTGGTTCCTTCAGATCCACTATTTCTTTCTCGTCCAGTTGGTTTTTGTTTTTTTTAAAACAAGACTTCTATTGTCTTCTTTTTTTACCTCATCCGTCTTTGTTCTTAACTATCATTTGTCTCTTTGGAATTTTTTTTGTACTATTCTATCTATATTTTGTCTTTCGTTAGCGTTCTTTTTAGCTTTGTGTATTTTTGTCGTTGTTTGGCTATTTTCTTATTCCACCAAAGTTCAAAGTTCAAAGCAGAAATCACTTATACTAATTACTATACTATAAATCTCAATACTCAAATCCATCATTACATACGGAGCTTTTAAATAAATTCTATAGAGAAAATATTGCAATAAACTTAAAAATGATATCCGGAGAAATAGATTTAAAAAAATGAGCAAAATCTAAAAACCTAAACTTTGTAAACTAAACCCAAAAACAAAAAAACAGGCAAGTTGCACTAAATCTGTTTCCAAAAATAGATAACAGCTGGATAGAGGCATGTAACAAACAAATTACAATTTTTAACATGGAAGAGTTATTCAAGGCAAAAAAAAATTGAAGGGTTAGAAAGCGCCTGCTTTAGATAGAATTTTTGTAAAAATGATAAAAGAAGTGGTAAAACAGTAGCTAAAATGGGTTTTAGAAAAACTAACACACTTCTAACGCAGCTGAAGTTTTCATTAGCGTGGAAGGTTGTAAAAAGTATTTTATTACCTAAAGCTATTATTGCTTTAACCGTATTTGCGCCACCGCTAGTAGCAGCTTCTTCTCTGCTTGTAATGCCTGCAACTTACTTTAGCTTACCTAAGGCAAGCCTACAATTTTGAGTAGATTCCAAACCACTGCAGAGATTATGAATCTACTTATGACCAAAGAAAAATCTTAGTTGTAAAGTAGGAAATCATATAAACGTTTAAAATGCTTTCCGTTGTAAGATTCAAACCCACAATTTTTTGTGTAGCAGTTAGATGATTACTGCCCCACGCTCCCCCTAAAGGTGTAAACAGCATAAAATATTAATATTTCAGACCAATAAGTCTGCTAAATTCTATAAGTAAACTCTATCAGATCCTGTTAAGAAAAGCCTTTTTCAAAAATCAAAAATGCAGAAAGATCGCACATAAAATAGTTCAACTTTTGGAAAAATAGATGGACTATCCAAATCATCAAAAAGATCTACAAAGTTGCAAACAGCAACCATGCAGACTGATGCGTATTAGTGCTCCTAGACGTAAACAATGTTTTTAATACTGCTAGACATATCCCGATTGATAATAAACAAACTGAAGCGCTAAAATATATTACCATACTTGATAAATGTACTACTGCGGACATAAAAAGCAAAAAATTAGTGTACAAAAAAGCAAAAAGATAAATGTATCGGCCGGTGTCCCAAAAAATAGTCTTTGGACCAATTTTATGAAACGTGCTGTACAATCCTGTTTATTAATTATGGGAAAAGCTTAAACAATTGCATTGCATATTTGCATATTCTTAGTATGGTTCTTTGTAATAAAATACTAAGTTTTGAAAGTTTTTTTTTTCTTATCACAAAGAATCATACTACCAAATATGTCAAAAATTAAAATAACATTTTTTTTGAAACACTACTGAGCATACTACTAAGTGAAAACAAAGCGTAAACAACTGGGTTGTTATGTTGCTACCCACAGACACAGGTACAGAAAATGATAGTTTCAAATTAAAACTGGAATGAATGTTTATTGGACTTAAAACTGCTTTTGGGATCTCATACAAAATCAGTAAACTAACAATGCAATAAACTTGACACGGAACACTGCAATTTGTAAAAAAATTGTCAGAAGGTATAAAACATAACGCTATTCTCCTAACCAGATCATCACAAACTATGATAATGCAGATTTGCAAAACAAAACAGCAAAAACTTACAACATTTATAACTAGACACTGTGGCCTAAACAAACACACGCATAAAATAGAAACCCAAACAAATCCTCTATGCCGCAAATGTCTAAAAAAGAAAGAAAGGTGTTAGATTTGCTGAGCAAGGCTTACAACACGCAACAGTTCCTTGACAAAAGTTTTTTAATTTTATTGAAGAAATCAAACTACTAGCAGAGTAACAACCAAAGGCACAAAATAAATTAAAAAACCTCAGTGCAAAAATACTAAACGTACCACCTCAAGAAAAAAGCAGCAACACATAAATCTCATGGCAAAAACTAAAACTCCGTCCAAAGACAAATTTAAACATGCATACTTATCATCTCCTGATGCACCTACAAATTAATATTTAGTGTAACCTGTCAACCGACCCTCAAGTCAGACTGAGGTTAAAACCATTAACAAACAAACATTGACCTCACACACCAAGAATCTTTAACCAAAAGTAGATGTACTACTTTTAAACTTGTGACAGCCGGAACTTTATCATCAACAAAACCTTAGACAATAACATTTTTATGAATTTGACAGTTTACCACAATGTTGAGTAGATCTGTAAAACCAAAGCAATTGTCAATAATTAAGCAGGTCCAAAAGATTACGTTTCTAATAAATAATAACATCTTAGATCACTTAATAGATATCTATTGGACAAAATAAAAAGTTTAAAATTAGAGGACTCCGACAATACGTCATGGTATATGAAGATATATGTAAAAAATCTGTTATAAATATTATTTCAAAAATAAACTCCTCAAGCTGCAAGTTCTACAAGAATTTTTGACCAACAAAAAAACTTGGTGGAAAGTATTTTTAAAACAAATGCAATTTGTATCCATACGTGCCAAACCACCAAACACAATTCTCACAATAAACAAAACTGCCAACATTATAATCACAGAAAATAACATCAACATTTATTACTGATGAGAAAACATTGTCGTCATAGATTCTAAAGACAACGTTTACCTAAAACTTAAATTGCAATCTTACTAACAAGTTAAAACAAAAAAACGAAAAGAATTGAACTACTAGTTTATCAAAAATAAAGAAGTACCGTCACCTCAAAGAACGAAGATCTCAACAACAACCACGTAACCAAAACTGTCACTATTGTTGCACATTCCAAAGACGACTTTTGTCGGAAACTAAACATCTTAAATAAATAGATTATTAAACACGTTAGACAAATAAATAATTTTGTTATAAAATGTACTTACGGATAAGAGTAACAAGAAAAAAAAACTGCTACCTTGATTTATTATAAATAATCTTTAAAGAAATGTTGTAATTTTTCAATGTTTCTGCTTAAGTTTTACGTAATTAAACTATCTATTTCATATAGCGTATAAACGTACAGATTAAGCGCCTCACTCTGCACTTACACGTATTTTGCGGAACGTAAATGAGATTAACGTAATTTTTTTAAAAATTGTTTTAATAACCAATTATTTTAGTTTTATTCTTGTTTTTGGTATTAGTTATATAATGTTTAACGATTATATTTGTAAGTTGTTTATGTATACCTACTTTGTAATAAATTCGCTAACTAATAGGTATAAAAATTTGACTTTTTGTCGTCATTAATATTTTTTAGAGAAGCAAAAGTTTTTTTATATAAAATTTATTTTAAAAGTAAAATTGATTTGTTTTTCCTTTTTTACATATTTTAATGAGACAAAGCAATTACACTGTTGCTGCATAATGAAGCAGAAAGGTTGAAAGGATGTATTAACACCATGCTTATTGTATACATACCAAATATCAGCAAAACATTATTTATTAAAGATTAATAAAACATAATTGCATTTTATATTCTTTTCCCAAATATTAATATACTGTCTAGCTTTATATATTATTAATAAACCGCTATAGAATTCTAACAAATACTATAAATCTACAGACTTAACAGTCGTATATCGAAATCAGATATCGCAATAAAGCTGAAAACAAACAGAAAACTCCAATTGCAATAAATGTAAACGCTGCAATATCTAGTCGTATATAAAACATTCCGTGTTTGTATTCCGACACAATTGAGTAACTACTATCCTTTATTCCAATGTAATTTTCTGATAAAATAGCACATGCAGGGGTAATTTACATGCGATCAAGCAAACGAAAACAAACTAAATAAAAGCTTTTTTGTAGATTGAATTAGAAAAACAGAAACTACAAATTACACAATTGAATCAATAATAAAAGTTGAAACTAATTTGTTTTGTTTGGTTTATTACATTATATTGTGTTTAATAGATAAAAATATGTGTTGAATAATAGTATATTAAATAGGACAAATGCAATAAAACGAGTTATACTGTTTTTCTATTTAGCATTTCTATGTACTATAAAATGTTTCGTATCATAGTTAATGACTTCGTTACGATACACGTTAAATAATAAGCTTCATTAAATTTTCAAAAATGTTTTAATAAGATTAATATGTACCCAAAATATTTATTTTAATAAAAAGTTAAGTTACAATTTTATGCTTAATTTAGATAACAAAAGTTACAAAAAAAAGTAAAAGTCTTTGTTTTTTGGTAAAAGTGTGTAACGTCTGTGCAAATAGAGAGAAATCAATATTTTATGTAAATTTCGGAGACAGCGCAGGGTGATAATAGCCAACGCCAAGCCGAGGCGTCTGAAGTCTGAAACGGCTACCGAACAGATAAATCGAGTTTTCAAGAAACACCATCGAAAAAAATAAATCTAAATAGTGTTAGACGGATTAGATCTAAGTTTAAAAGTCACCATAAAACTTAAAAAAGAATACAAATAGCATAATGAGAACTATAAAGCAGATTTTCTTAAAATTTCAAAAACACCTTACATTTGGCTTGTTTGATTGCATAAAAACTTAAAAACTTATTACCGCAATAGCAATAAGCTCTACAGTTTTAAAATGTGGTAATTTAATATCTTCTTCGTCCTCTTCACTGAAAAAGCGAAAAAGTGTGTCCTGCTTATGAATGCAAAGACTACAGTTTCTGGTGTACACGCTATTACTATTTTTGACTATTGTTGATAGATAAACTATAACAATAAGCTAGAGCTTTTAGACAAAATAACGCGCAAAATAATGTAAGTCAACAATACAAGAAAAAACCCATTGATACTTCAAAACAAATATTTTACGTAAAAAAAAGCCATCCGTGATGCCACATATCTGCTGACTGCCGTAACATCCTCTGCACTAGTTTTCCAAAAATCTGGACCTTTTCAACCAAGACACTTACATTAAAAACTTTGCTCTTGCTCAACCCCAGACATCTTGGGCACACCAACCAAACTTATGACTCTAACTGTAGAAATCCCAAAACCACGGTCCTCACACTTTCTATAGTAGCACCACAACCAACTACGGCACTTTTTCAACGTCTTCATTTATAAAACAACTGACGTCAGAAACCCAAGAAGTAACCAACAAAAAATGTTGCATGTTTAGCTGGTAATGAAGCAGCCAGAACAGTATCTACCTGAATTGAACAGAAAATCAAACAAAATCAATTTTTTTAAGTTTAAGTGCTAGACGTGGTATAGCAATAACAACTGCTTGAATTGACGTAAGGAGAATTTTGCAAATATTTAGAACAATATAAAATGCTGTTTAACTATGAATATAAAAAAACCAAATATGACAACTTTCTGTTGACCAAAAATGTAGTTAAAAAGTTGTATATAGTCCGGCAAGACTATCTAGAATCAGTTGAACATGTTTTATTAAAAAAAGCTAAGTCAAAGCGCGTTGGGTAACTCTAGGCATCAACAACCAAACCATACTCAACGTATTGCTTACATTGCTAAAGCGCCGATTGCAAGTAGTTAGATGTAACTATTGCACCAATTTGCAATATTTGAAAAAAACTGTTCATTCCAATCATAAAACTAAAAAATAAAATTAATTACCAAAAATTGCAAAGACCGCTAAAGATTGACCTCAATACACCAGCCCGTTCAAAAATACTTTTCCGGCAAACCAAAAAAGTAACTAACTAACTAACTAACCCTCCTCGACTCTTAGAAATCATCAACTAACAATGCTGCATTATAGTGCCAAATTTCTACCGGCCTAGAAACCTTACTGCATGTTTCAAAAACTTCATGAAACCACTACGCATTACTTCATAAGGTTTGGTTACGTTTAGATCTGTCTTGTTATCTCATTTTTTGCAATTCAAGATTAGCTATTTTTGATCAATTTTTTTTTCACTTTAAGTTGTCATGTGTCAGTTGTTGCCCTACATGTAATTCCGCTTCCATAGTATCATCTCTGGCATACAAATAGAGTGTGGTTAGCGGAGTCCAATTCTCCGCAGTAGTAGCAAGCAAGTTTAATGTTGGTATTTTACCAAATTTTTGATTGATCTATTTTGGAATCAAACTTTTTGTCTTTTATGCGGTCTGCATCTTTGTATCCCATTTGTTTTCCTATTTGAAGATTACATCTACTGTACAGCATTTATTGCAATCTTATCCTCTGTTTATTTTTTTATTAAGAAGTCAATCAGGAGTGAACCACCTATAACTAGTAAGCTGTTTGTAGAAATAGTGCGGTATGTGCTGCATACACAAATACACAAAGAACTCCTTTTCTTTGTATTTTTGTGATCTTGCATTTTCCATGGCATGCTGCCATATTGGAAGTTTATTCAGTATAATCGAGTATACTGCCAGCACATAAATACGTCTTTTACTAGCCCTGTGTCTGCCTACATTTAGCATAATTTTCCTAGAATGATGTCTAAATTTTCTGCTTTTTTAATCACTTTTGTGAAGTGGTTCAATACTTCCGTGTTGTTGCAAGTTCTGTGCCCAAAGATGAAGACTTTAGTATATTTACAACAATAAATTTAAAGTTGGGGTATTAGCAAAATTTCTATGGCAGAAAATGCAAGCATTTGACAACGTTCCAGAAACTCATAACGCATTGGAAAACACATGATACCACTTGAACCACCTATAAAAAGTTTTGAAAAGGCTTCAAAGCAGCAACAAAACTGCACTATACAGAAATGAAGTTTGGGCAAACGGACATAAAATACCTTGGAAACCGTATCACCTCTAAAAGCAACTTACTTGGCACGTGCGTTTCAAAATTTGTAGACCTTGCCGTATTTCTCAAAATCACGCTGCTTGCAAAAAAACCTTTGGGAAGATGGGGCTTAGTAGTTAAAACAGCGTTTGACTCAAACAAAAGAACAATCCCAACTCCACCTGGAAAAATACTTAGTGAGTCGCAACTGTGCATGCATCATCAAAAAACCACAACTGCGCTAGGCTCAAAAACTTTACTTCTGGTAAAAAAAAACACGAAATATTAGAAGCATAGAATATCTATTCTCTGGACGTACATTTTATTCTGAGTGTTCAGAACAAACCTACATGTTCTCTTCTCTGGAAGACGCAGCGCAAAGATTGGATCAGTTCTGACAAAATAAGTAGTTTACACAAAGTCGTTACCAAAGAAACTTTTCAGGAGCTACAGCACACTTCCCAAGTTCTATGCTGGCAGAAACTCCTAAACAAAAAGACCAGATGCAAATATCATAACAAGCAAAGACACCTTAGACTAAATAATCGGAACGTTTGAAACATTCATGTCACTAAAAGCTGAAGAAATGTATCCCATTATGTTACACAAGAGTTTTGCTGTCTATAAAAGACCTCTATGTTAAATCTTTAAAACAAAAATTTAAAAAAAATGAAAATGTAAGGAGCCACATGTTTGATGACGTAGGAATAAAGTATCTTTGCATAATACCACAACTAACCTTTCGTACTCATCTTGATATTGTTACCAAATCGATGGTCAGACAAACATAGAGACTAATACCTAATATGATAAGATAGCTATTCACTGTGGTGATCAGACCCATTATCACAACAAAACACTCGTATATGATAAAAAAAATATACTGTCAGAATACTAAACAAGGTAAAATACAAAAATTAACACGTTTGCTGAAAATAACTTCAACAGCAACCATAAACACTGCTGTCAGTACCACCACTGCACTTGATACAGAAGTCATTAGATGATTTAATACCGTTGCAAGACAAATGGACAAACAAAAAATATGCGCAATCCATAAAATGTATGTATACAAGACATATAGGGATAAAAATACAATAGCACCTGAGCCGGAATATGCAAAAACTGGAGTCGGGAGACTTCAATCACGTTATCTCTAAGCAAACATGGCTCAATTTTTTAAGCAAAAAAAACGGCTGCTAATAAGTAGTCCTCTAAAAACAAGACCAAATCTAGACAACACATCAACAAACCAATAACCATGATGTCGGACAAACAACCAAGCCAACCAAGCAATACGTTTGTCAGCAATAAAGTACAAAGTGTTCAGAAAGAATAAGGGGTATTTGCTCGGGTATTTGTAAACTCAATAAAAACAAAAATACAAGTCAGATTTTTTTAATTTTTAAAAAAAATTTTAGACAAAGTTTTGGAATGAATTTATGTGTCAAAGATTATGTTATCCAAATGTTGACCCTCGCGCTGCTAACATTCTTTTAAGAAAAAGCAATCAGGCGTCAACACATCTTTGTGGATAGAAACATAAACAACCACTACATAGTCCAAAAGTTATTGTATGGGCTGCCATGTCTGGTAAAGACATCATTGGGCCTTATTTTTTTAAAGACCGACGAAGGCGAGACTAACGGTAAACAGTGAAAAGTATTGCAACATGTTAAGGAACCTTTTGATTCCAGAACTGCAGCTGTTTGAAGGTTTTAATGTGAAAACATGTTTTCAACAAGATGAAGCCACACCTCAAACCAATCACTTGAGATTGTCAATTAACTTTTCCCAAAAAAAGTGATCTCTTATCAAAGTACCATAAACTGGCCTCCGAGAAGCTCCGATCTTACACCACAAAGTTCAACACTTAGACAACATAATCTTTGGCAAGTAACTTTTCAAAACTTTGTCTAAAAAATTTAAAAAAATTCTGACTATTTTTGTTTTTATTAAATTTACAAATACCCTTTCTAGACACATTAAACAAGTCGTATAAACTAGTAATACAACCAGTCTAGAAGCATTAACCACAAACAACACGGTACATCTGATCTGGACACAAAACTTGTTTTTGAAATTTTATTCAAACTTGACACAAAGCACAGCAACTTGTAGAAAAACTGCCAGCCACACAAAGCTATCAAGATCATCGCACATTACATAAACTATGGTAGATAAGGAAAACAAAACAGCAAAAAGTTACAAGACTTATAACTAGACATTGTAGCCTAAAAAACCAAATGCATAAATCGAGAATATTGAGGAACCTCCTATACTGAAGATGTCTGAAAGATAAAAAATTTACTACATTTGCTAACAAGTTCAAGGTTTACAATACGCAACGTCGTGCCGTCTAAGAAGAACTTAAGACAGTCTTTCAGCAAAAGTTTTTAGACTTTATTAAAGAAGCAAAACAACTACTAGAACAGTAACCACCAAACGTGCACAATAGAACAAAAATTGCCTAACAAAAATTGAAACATTTAGCTTATTATTACAAAAAGAAATAACAAAAAACTGTTAGCCTCAAAGATAAATTAACTGTCCGTAAGCAAATACTGCGTTTTAGTGGTAATTATTCTAAAACTAAAACAAAGTTTCTTGTTTTTGGATTTAATACCGCAAACTCAACAATACCGCTTGTACCAAAACCGCACAACTGTCCAAAATTTAAAAGACTCTAAAAACCTAAAAATAAACTTTTGCGCAAGATACTATCAAATGCTACTTACTGCAGAAAACAAATTCTATTCCAATTTTGTGTAATGTTTTTAGGCTTAAGAGTTAAAAACTTGCTAGCCACCTTTCCGAAACTTACTACTTTGATGGGTAGCTTAGACGTAGCAAAACCACTATGTCTCCATTGATTCAAGTTTAGCTTGAAATTGATTTTCTACATCAACGCTAGCAATATTGACACAAAAAAGAAAACTAGAAACACAAAAAAAGAACAAAAGCGCAATTTTACGTAGGTGAGATTGAACGCTCAGAGTTAGAATGTATTATATTATAGAAAGCATTTATACGAGTTGTAAAAAAAAACAATCCTTTCTAAGGCTGACAACAAGATTCTGGTGTGGATTAATAAAACGGTTGACATTAAGTTAAAACTTAAGCTGGCTAATAGACATGTTTTCAAGCCAAAAAAATCAAGTTAAAATTTACCCGTTGTTCACTGCTCCTTCAGTAGTTTTTGTTTCAAGTAGAACGTAGCAAAACAAACTACATTTTGTCTTCTTAAAGCACCCAATAAAAAATAAACAAAACAAAAATGGACAAGCTTGACTTGTATTGCAGTAAAGGTGAGTTGGTAGCTGGCGTTAATGTTGCTTGGAAATTTTGTCATACAAAGCTATCAAGATGTTGACTGGTTTTAAAGTTACCCACTTGTGGAAGAATTTAAAGAGCAAAGGCGGATGTTAAAATAGAATAAACGCCAAAAACCACTCCACTTACACGTTATTTAATGACTGTGATACAAATAAAAAATTTTAACATAAAAAAAAGGTTCTACGGAGCAACAGACAAATTGAATATTAGTATAACGTTTAGACTGAAGTTATGTCACCAACGTTACCCTCAGCGACTCAAAACTCAGGATGTGTAGCCTCTAAACTCTTAAGTACGACTATTAGTGTTATATTAGCCTGTATTAGCCTTCGAGCGTAATAATTTGTCGTTAAAATTAGAATTTGTTGCCATTTAGTTTCTTCCATTGAAGTTTTTTTTACCTAAAACCAACCAAGATCAACTAAGTTTTTGTTTTGAATTAAGTTCTAACAAACAAATTTCGAATGAATCTAAATAATTTCTGAAATGTTATTTATAAATGCATTATTCAGCAAACCGAACTAACTATTACAATATTTTCAGCTCACAAATTACGGGTTTATGTTTTTAATTAACGTCGTCTTTATTTCCATTCACTAAAACTACACCAAAAGGTAAATATTTAAAAAAACATTCAAACTTTTCCTCTATAAAAGTTCACTACTTGTTCCACAAAACAAAAATAAAAATGATTTAATTAATAATTATTACTACAAGCACTTTGAAATAAATTTCCTTTCATATAGTTTTGTAGTTGCCTCTATTGATTATACAGTTAAATTATAAAGATATATAAAGTTTACATTGTCTATATAAGAGCATGTTTATTTCAGTATTCCGAGACCTGATAACAATCAATATGTTTACACCAATGGGGTGGGGCGTATTAAATTGAGCTTCAGGATGCGCTTTTAGGTGATTCGATAGGAAAATAAATTTGTGTTTTATATCACATCATATTTTTATATTGATTTCCACAAAAACCAATTTTTTTACATAAATTTAACTCATTTGTGTGTATTTATTATGAAGCAACAAATGCTTTTCTATACAACCCTATTTTCTGTCTGCTTGGAATATTGAGTTTACCAGACCGTGCTAAATAAGCATCATCAATCAAATGGGATCTTGTGACACAGACAGTCGACCCTAAAAAATCTTTTAGTTTATAATGATTAATTGCATGTGTATCAAAAATACCATTCTGAAGTATTATACTAGATTATGTTTACGGTATTGGTTTTTAGAAAATAGTTCAATCAATACACCTTAATAACCTTTAATATATTATAAATTAATAGCTATACGTTTCATATAAATTGATTAAAACTTTGTGATATTCTTTCAATAAAAATTTAATTTAATATAATTTGTATTGTATTGATATAGTATTGTTGTGCAATATTTATTGAATTATGAAATTACCTAGGATTCCAATCGTTGGTTTTCTTGCTTTTTCTCTGCTTGCTTGCGTCTCGTTGTTTCTCTTCGAGTCTTGTTTTTTCTATTGCTGCTCCGTCAATATCTCCTTGTTCCAATTTTCTGATATCCGGTCTGAATCTCGAATCGGTTTTGCAAATACGTTCTAACATACCTGGGTCAACTTCGTTCAAGGACATCGCAAATTCCGTGAACTGGTAATACTGAAAATTAGACAAAAATTAATTATAATTATAAACAATACTTTTAAATCTAAAATTTACATTTATTTTTGTTACAAATATTCAGTTCTGTTGGCTATGGTGTGGAGTCAAGGTTGTAGGCACTTTGTGGTTTAGAAAAAATATAATTCTTTATTTGACAATCATATTATAATCTACTGGCTTCCACATATTAATTTTGTTAAATGGTACATGTTAAAAAATCAGATTTGATCTATAGATGTTTCAGATTTCTTATGATAGTTTTAATAATTAAAATATATTATTTGATGCGCTTTAGCAACTCTCAATAAAAGTACGCATAGGAATGGAAACTAAGCTTTTAGAAGGACGAGCAAGATGGATCTGACTTCGATATAGCAGTAAAATTATCTAGTTGATATTAAACGCTTTCTGCGTCTATCCGATAAAACACTTATTTCCAGGTCAACCAACGCGCCAAACTCCTAAAGAAGAAAACAATTAAAAAAAAAACTGTTTCTTCAGCTTTGCGCCAAACTCTTCAATTACTTAATTTAATATTCCAACAGATAAAACTTTTAGAATCCTATATCTTTTTAAGTATACTGACACCAAGAACAAAGTACAAAAAGTAGAAAGTACAAAGCTGACAATGCTTCTAATTGTTTTAAAAAAGTTCAAAAATAATTCTGGGTAATTGGTCCTCAAAAAATACTTAGTTTCATTCTTATGACTTAGCGCGTCACACCTCGGGACAAACTATCTATGTTAGAGCACCAATCCAAGGTGGAAACTATTGTGCCGAGGGATATAAAATCAATCATGAAGATAAAATAAAAACGACTATCAAATTGCTACACCTATTTGAAATAACTCTAAAAGTCAAGAGTAAAAAAGCACCAAGTATTGATGATATCAGCAACAAAATGATCAAAAATAATAGCACAACTGTTGTAAAAGAAGTAACCAATAAAAAATAATCTATGAGAAAAGAACCAGTTTTAAAAGAAATAAGTCAACAATTGATACAATCTTTATATTACGCCAATTAGCAGAAAAAAAAACAACAAAAACAAAAAATAAACGTAAAAGCTGCAATCAGACAAAGAGCCTAAGACCTAAGCCCTAAGCACTTTTCAAGATTCTGAGAAACAAAATAGTTAAAGAACTAAAAAAACTTCAGAATAGGCAACAAACTCACAAAACTTCTGTGTTACGCCGACAACGCTGCACTAGCTGCACTAATTGCAGAAAATAAAGATAATCTGTAACGGCTTTTGTATAGATTCAAGACAGCAGCAAAAAGAAAACATAATTACATCAAAAGATCCCATCTGATGCAAACTAATAGTGGGCAATAAATCCATAGAACAAGTAATACAATTTAATTATATGGCCATAGATATCAAACGCCAGAAACTTGATAGAAAAAATAAAAGCAATTGCATTAAAAACCTCAAAAATCTTTGGTTGTCTAAAAGATGTGGTAGGAAGAAACAAACATACATATGTCCACACAAAGCAAAGTTAATATCTATACAATTTGTGTACGGCCAAAAACTAACCTACGCCGCTAAAATGTAATCAAATCAGATACAACGCTATAAAAAAAATGGATATTGAAGACGTAGCTAGATGGGTCAAATTACGAAAACGATAATAGAGAGAGCACAACAAAATTGCCAAATGAGCCAAAGATCAAAGATGAATAGAGAACTAGACGTCAGCATTGAGGAAATGCTAGAAGACAAATAACAGGACTTAATCCTAAATTGCAAAAAAAAAAATATTCAATTTTTTAAATTTGTTAATAAATCATCAATCAATTGATGCAAAATTTGATTTACAATTTATTCTTGTTTTAACATTATATTTAGATTCTTTAGACACAAACATGTTTCTAAAATAAACTTTATTTAAAATTTAGAAACGTGTTTGAATCTAGAAAATATTTTTTTACTCTAAATATTATTAAATAATATTTTTTGCGTATTTAAAGAATACTTTTTGTGTATCTAGAAGTACTTTATGGTATCTATAAAATATTGTTTTAACTCTACTTAATCGGTTAACATTAAAAACTCTAGACATTAATTGGCATTTTATTTATAATTTTAAACAATTTTGTACAATAGTTTGGACCAATGTTTCAATTATATTCTAATACAACTCTAACAAATAAATAAATGTCCAAAGCAGACAGGCTCTGTTTTATTTCTATTCTGTCCGCTTGGCTACATACGCTGTTTAAACTCCTGGTCCTTGGTTTTTAAACTAATAAGTGTTTTTTTGAAATATTTTGTTAATATTATAAAATTTATAGCCTCCTGACTCAGTTTTATGTATCCGGAGAAAAAAATTTATTTTAATTGTGGACTATATTATTTATTTTTATAATTGAATCAAACTAATTTAATAAATACTTCGAATCTATCAAAAAACTTTTTTTTAAAACTGAAATAAGGTTTATTTGAATCTGCGTGTCTTACACCAAAAATAGGGCGTGGTATTCATTTTTGTAATGTTAAGATTCTGTTGATACTAGTTTCTCTAGCATAGATAACAATAGTGTATTTTTAATGAGGATACACCATAGTATAATAAGCATTTATTAGTAAACTAATATTTAGGTACCTTTTCATATTCAGTATTATAATTAATTTTAGAACATATTGATTTTATTGTTCCAAAAAAGTTGATTATCATTTGTTGTTTTCAAGTATTTTATACGACCATCATATAGTTGTTTACTAAACTTAAATGTTAGAAATTGAATTGGGAATTTCAAGATTTAATATAAGTCTATTTGTTCGATATTGTGTACTAAAGTTGAACTAGTTTTATTTATTTTTATTTCCAGTATTTGATGTGGTAGCCAATATTATGAAGTCAACGGCAAACATCTTTTAATAAACCGGTTTTAATAAAGTTGAGCAAATCCTTTATAAGTATTACAAACGTTAGTGGTTGTCTATTAGATCTAAAACCGCGTTGTTGATAGCAATTGGAACTTGCTTACATAATCTAGAACACAAAAAGTTTAGACAAAACTCATTGTTGATATGTGTCTATAGTTACTTAATTTATACAAATCATTTCAATTGTATATAGGTACCAAAGATGCTATTTTTATCATTACAAAAAAAATTTTTACTCAACTGATTTATTAAATAATATTATTAGCTTTTAATCAAATTTGCACACGTTAACTTTACTTCAGTATGCACAAATTTAATTTTCTTTTATTGAAGTGAAGAACATCGATTATTACACTAGTATAGCTGCTTAGATTGCTGTCGCTAAAAGCGAATATAACAATAAAGATTTGTGGTTGTCTAACATTCCTGATATGTGCAGCCATTTTATATGCAGTAGTTCTATCTGTGATAACAGCATGTTTGTCTATACATAGTTAGAAAGTTTACTTTATGTTTGACCATTACATAGTTAACATTTTGTATAACGTCTATTGCAAGATTCTCTGGTAAGTTTGTTATCATATATTGCTGTCTTACTTGATTTTCTATTGGTGAATTCGCAAGTAGTCTCACCAGTTGTAACTTTTAACTCATATAATTCAAACAGATCTAACCGTAGTTGCCACATACAATTAAGGTTCGTAATAAAGATATTAAAACATTCCGGAGGTAATCGATAAATACACAAACTTTTAAAAAAACTAAACATATTTTATCAAAACGTAAGTGGCATTAAAACTAAATTAAATAATATTATGTTAGAGAGTTTATAAATAAATGGGATTATGTAATCACTTTAAATATGCCGCTTTTTTAAATTTGTCCACTATACTATTTGTTTTGACAATTCAACTTTGACAGCTGTCAAGCAAGCAAGGTTATAAGAATAAATACAAATGAAGAGAATATTTTTATTATTGAATCCTACTTTAGGAATGGGCGGTTTGATAATGGGAAATGGCTCTATTCTATTCCGGATTGTGTTCTGTTGTGTTATTATTTTGTTTACAACTGATAATTATAAACAATGTAAATATGAAAATATTTTTATTATTGAAATCTAAGATAGGCAACTTTATTTACGCCTTTTCACTAGAGCGGCACAAACGTACATTAGATGGTTACATAATCCCAAACATTTATTATGTTGTAAAGATTAATAATACGTCAACAAATATTTTGAGATTTAGAGTTAAATCCCTTCTAGTGGGTAGTTATTGTATGTGCTCTGCTACAGTTCTACTTAAATGTTTGAGTACAATTTTTTTTTCTTATTTGTTATATGCTTAAGTACTTTTTGTTTCTTTGTTATATGAATCTTGATTTTTTGTTCTTCTTCGGTAACGTTTGGGTATATTATTTATTTTGTATTTTTTTTCGTTGTTAAATACTCGTGTAGTTTAATTTTTGTTTATTCGAGTACTTCCATTTATTTCTTCTTTGTTTATTTGAATAATTTTATTAAGTATTTTTTTTCTTTTTTTAAATGTTTGATTACTTTTATTTTTTCGTTTGTTTTGTTATATGTTTTTGTGTATTTTTATTTTGTCATTTTTATTGTTATATGTTCAAGTACTTTTTTTCTTCTTTGTCATATGTTTGAGTTTTTTTATCTGTTTTGTTATATGTTTAAATATTTTCATTTTTTTTACGTTCAGTTATACAATTTTATTTTTTTATACATCTGACGCAACGCACGTTAAACCTCCCAACCACCACACCGTGCTTCAATGTCATATATTAATTAATTATCACTAATTCATCAAACAATTTATTGCCGACAAACCATTCGACCGCATCTCTTTGATGCGTCGACGTTACTAAAGCTTCTTTGCACGTCCCGCGCCCGACCATCACTCCAAGCTGCTATGGCCCACTCCGGCTCGGTCTATCTCATCCTCAGCGTAACGACCCGCAATTGTTCCCGCGCTGCTTTTGCGCACTCAACAAACATATCATTTCTCTGCGGAATATGACTGGTACTCATACCGCAATCTTTACAATTACATCAATTACCTAATTAACACATTTCCAAAGTATACATAAATACCAGTGTGTTAATAACTGCTCCTTGCTAATGTAATGTGCCCTGCATACAACCTCATGACCCAACTGACCTGTGTAAGCTTAACAATCTTTTTCAGTTATTGTGCAACCCCAAGGCCTCTACAACCAGTGCACAAGCATACCCCCAACGACTGTTACGTATAAGACCTCAATGCCAAATACGGTGTCAACATACAATCCCAAGGCCTCGAGTCAGTATATAAATAACCATCTTTTACAGCCCAGTATAACCCCAAATCTGGCAGCGTACCTAGTATGCTACAACTGTCAAGTACCTCAATGACCTCAATGCCAATGTACTTTGTTTTACACACCTCCAAGACCCTTCTCAGCCTATGTGTAAATAACCTCAGACAGTTGTAAAGTATTTTAATGACCTCTTGTCAATGTACTTTTTCACACCTCAAAGACCCACTTGATCTATGTGTGAATAACCCTCAGGTTCTCAGGCAATACATGTACGTAAGTATCATCATATACAGTACATTAATAAATAATTATAAGCTATGCTAACAAAAACTACGTCTAACATTTTGTCATTTTATTCTTTGTCATTTTATTCTTTGTTATATGTTTCAGTACTTTTTTTACAATGTTAATTACGTTTATTTTTTTTTACTTTGTTGATTAGTTTTAATTCTTTTTTGTTATATGTTCAAATTCTTTTTTTTAATTTTTTTTCTTTGCGGAATTCACACTGCGTCAATACATACTGTCTCCGATTCATCTCTCCCTATACCCTCTTTTTCAGTTCTACTTCCTACATTGACATCCATCTTTTCTTTCTCTCATTCTTGCGTTATTCAGCTTAGGTATTTGCTTTGTCCTTAGGTATCTTCTTAGTTTTTCTATATCTTTGTTAAATTCTTTCTCGTCGTATTCTCGTTCTTTTATAAATATTTTTTGTAGCTCTATTAAATGTAGTAGTCTAGATTTGCGAGTTTACTTCTAGTGAGATTGTAGAATCTGTCTTTGAAATTAGTTTTTTGTGTCCTCTGGTTGCCAGATACACTTTGACTATTTTGAAAGTTGCATTGTCTGTCAACCTCTAGATAGCGTATCTGCCATATAAAAATTGCTTAGTCAATTCATTCAGTTTGCTTTAATTGGGCAATTTTTTTTTCTTTTCCTTATCTCTGCAATTTTAGTTGGTACTAGTGTTTTTTTCTTGTCTATCCTTCTACTGTTCATTTTTTAGTAGGCATAGTTGTCTTGGCTTTCTTTGTTTTTTTTTTAATTTCATTTAGTTTCTCGTTCCTCTTTTCTTTGTTTTCTGTCTTTTTTCTCCTTCTTTCTA
Organism: Tachinus rufipes; assembly: GCA_963932245.1. Lineage (NCBI taxonomy): Eukaryota > Metazoa > Arthropoda > Insecta > Coleoptera > Staphylinidae > Tachinus > Tachinus rufipes. The sequence continues at coordinate 16,220,053 of OZ010750.1, forward strand.
CTGTCTCTGCCATCTTTCCACCGTATTCTATCTTGCCCGTTTCTTTGCTTTTTGTATATTAGTTCCTTTATTTATTAATTTCTTTATGTCCAATCTTTTTTTTACCATCAAATATTTGAATAGTGTTGCCGCAATTACTTCTAGTGCTTCTTGTGACACCGTCCTGTAGAGCCAGCAGATTTTTAACGAGCTTGCTCTAGTGGCTCCTCTTATTTCTTTTCTGTTTCTTTTGTTTTCAAGGCGTCTCCTCATGATTCTGCGACGTACAATAGTTTACTTCTAGCTGCCGTTGCTATTAGCTTCCTTGCCCTTTTTCCTTGTTCTCCCTTGTTTGGCATAAGCATACTAAGCATTCCTTACATTTTCTTTGTTCCTCTTATTGCTTCTTTAACCTGTTCGTTCTATCGTTTTGCTTCAAGTGTAACTCCGAAGTATTTAATTTTCTTCCCTATAGTTAATATATGTTCCTCTACCTGTATTTTCTTATTTCCCCTATTAGTCTTTTTTGTCGATAGCCATGCCGCTTAAGTTTTATGCGGAGCCAAATCTAATCTTTTATTTTTCATCCAGTTCTTTATCATATGTATTGTCAACTTCAACTTTTCCTTTAATACTTCTATGTCTATATTCTTACCTACCAGAGTCACGTCATCCGCAAATGCTGTTATTATCAGCAGCCGCACCTTGAGTAGCTCATTGTAGACTAGATTCCACAGTGCAAAACCCTGTGGTACTTCTCTGGCCAGCCTAAATTTTCCATTCTTAGTCAGTAGATTTCTCCCTTGAATGTAAATCATTATTATCTTAATAGTTTTATTTGTTATTTCTCTTTTTTTTGCCTCTTTTATAATTGCTTCCCATAGTATGCTAGCGCTTTTATGACACAGTGTTTTTTCTGTGTGGTCCACTGCTTCTTTTGCTATGTCCTTTAGTCAATTTTCTTTTTGCAAATCCATATTGTTCCTGATCCCAACTTTCTTTTTCTTCTATTTCTTGTTCAATTTTCCTCACAATAACTTTTTCCATAATTTTTGCTAATGTGTTGATCAGGCATATCGGTCTAGATGCTTTTGATTTGCCTGCTTGCTTCTTCTTCTAAATTAGCACTAAGTATGTCTCCTTCTAGCAGGCCGAACATGTTCCATCCTTCAGAGATATGTTTATTATTTGAGTTATCTTTTTCTCATTTTCTTCTAACGTTATTTTTACTATTTTTGTAATTATCTCATCCAGTCCTGGTGCCTTGTTGTTAGGTAGTTCTCTTATAATCTGTTTTATTTCCTCCACTGTTGCAAGAACTGCTTTTGTTTAGTCAGCTATTTCTGTTGATTCTTCTACAATTCCTCCAATGGAAAACAATTTCTCAATTATTACTTCTTTACTTTCTTCTTCATTTAAGCAAACTGCCTTTATTCCTCTTATTTTATTCATTACTAATTTGTAAGGTTTTCCCCAGGGATCCCCATCTATGAGTTCCAACATTTCTTTCCAGCAGTTTTTCTTACTGTCCCTGATTGCTTTTTTCAGAGCCTTTCTGTATTTTTTAAGTTCTTCTTCAGCTTTGTCAAAATCTTCTACCATTTTTCTAGAGTCTTTTGATTTTCTTTGCTGTTTTTATTGCTTTTTTCTTGTTTTTCTTGATCTCTTTGCAACACCAGTCCCTTTTTCTTCCTTTTTTGTATTTGGGGATTAATTCTTCTGCTGCCTTCTTCAACTTTTCCAAATACCTAATTTAATAAAAATTATTTTCTTTTATTTCTTCGCTAACTTTTGTCTGTGTTGCCATTTCAGTTCCTACTTTAAGTCTAGTAGCGTAGCATCCAGTTCTTCTTTTTGGGTTATTTCAAACTCTAATATCTCTAGAACTGCAACTAATTGATTGGCAACTTGTATCGACGTTCAAGTTTTAGTAGTAATCTGCTACAGTACGCAATAACGGTATAATACGGCCCCAAGACCAACATCACTCGCATTGCATTGTACGACAAACGGATGGTCATGTCGCGGTTGAGTAAAACTTCTTGCGCTAACTCTTCTTTAATTTTCTGGAAAACGTTGCATTGCTCAGTTTCCCAACTTAATTTATGTTTTTAAGCAGCTTGCATAGAGAAGCAGCTAGAGTAAAAAACCATTGCACAAACACCCGATCAAAATTGGCGAGGCCAAGAAAAGCTTGTAGTTATTTTGGGAAGAAGGATATCTTGAAGAGCTTGTAAGTTTTTTGGGTTAAGGCGACAACTTTCTGAGTTAAGAATACACCTCAAAAACTTAACGCTTGCCCAGAAAATATTACACTTGTTCAGCCGTAACGTAAGTCCTGCTTCACTCAAAGCTAACAACTCTTTAATCCAAATGGTAAAACTTTTAAATGCGTGCCAACGCAAAAATCCGTAATATGACGTTGATACTTTTTTATTTGGACCTGTCAATAAGAAGCTGTTAAGTCTAACAAAGATATATAGTTGACTTTGTGTAGATTTAATTTCAAATCCTCGATAGTACGTGGCAATTCGGTCTCCAAACGCATTACCAAGTTTAGCAGTCGGGTTTCTAGACAGATTCTCACGTTTCCATCTCGTTTGATCGTGGCTGGTCTACGTCTCCTTGCTTCCATACGATCTGTTTCATCTCGAACAGCCGTTCGATACGCCACTGGAACCGGATACTGTTTTACCACAAACGGTGTTGTGCCCGTTAAGTTAATTTGATGTTGTTATGATATACTAAGTAATTCCTAAATATCACATTTTGAAATTTAAACAAAATGATATTAATTAGGGTCTGTATAAGCGGTTTATTTGTATTGAATGTTTTTCCAAAGTATGGAAAAGATTATCTAAAACTACAATATGATAAAAAATGTATGTAATAATCTGCAATACAGTATTAAAGCAAATTGCAGCAATTATAGTTTAACTTAACTGTATAGAATAATATTAAAAACAAATTAAACTTTACAAAATTAAAATACATTACCCCAAACATAAATAGGCAACTTAATATACACAAAAATATTATTTGCTCTGTTGCGCTGCTTTTATGTATTTTAGCATCCTTTTACGCTAAAAAGTAATAATCAAAAAGAATGTAAGTGCAGTGAATGAACTACATTTCTAACATCTATCCCTATGAGTGAAAAAAATAAAAAGTATTGCTATTCTTTGTCATTTTATTTTAAACTCGATAAAAAAATTCCTGAAAAATCATAAATTATAAAATTTTAAGAGCTGTAACTACAATTCTTAAATGAAGCACCTAATTAACTATTAGCTGAATAATCTAACTTTTATTTTATTAACACATGAACAACTAATAAATTACATGCTTATTTAATGTTTTTATTTATAAATGTATACGTTAAGCTGGTATTTAATTGGCTTAATAAAATAAATTAAATTTACTTGGTTATTTTGCTAATAGTTTGTTAAGATTTGGATATTGGCCCTAAATTGAACAAACAAAAGAATACAAGTTTAAAATATTTTAATTTGTATAAGAGTTTTCTCTCAGTTACATAAAAACACCGTTCGTGCTTGTAAATATGCTTCAGTCAGCATTTCTATAATACACTTGTACCGCAGCAAGTAGGTCAAAATGTTTGCTATCTAGAGCTGCTGCGGCAATGTATAGTTATACTCATTATAGTATAAATAAGTACACAGGTACATAACAAGATAATTGTCTTTAAATCATTTGTGACCCCTGTGGGAGTCCGCAACCGCCGGGCCATGCGAAACGGCCGCCCCGACGGTAGACTCCCTAGGGGTCGGTTTTTGGGCAGAAACCATTTGTAGTGACTTCTGGATCTCCAAGGAAATCTGTTTCACCCATAGCAAACCCACAGTGGGTTGCAGTAATTTTGTGATAAAATTCTAATCTCTTTATATACAATTTGAAAGTAAACATACCAGATGAAGACTAATAGCAACATCTAGTAGTGGTACCAATCAACTCCAACAACAACGCGGGAAAATTTTAAAATTGTTTGACTACATATAATCATTTATATAATTATATTTATGAAAATAATGCAATGTAAATTAAAAATTAAAAATTAAAACAATTAGAATGTTATCAAATACAGATTGACTAAAATATTGTTTGTAGAAATTTACTTACATATTTATTTAAAATAACATAATTAGCAAGATCAGTATTGTTTGTAATGTAACCGTTTTAGACTAGCCATGTTTATTTATATTCATTTCATTTGTATGAATGATTTTCTTATTAGTAAGGATGGTTAATGAATTTTTTTCTTTTTATTTTATGATCATGATAAAACTACTTCCTAAATACATAAAATGTGAATTGCTGGAGCCTTTAACAATTCAAGTTCAAAGCAATTATTGTTTTAAATTAAACGGTAAATCAATTTAAATATTAAGGAACGATTGAAATAAAATTAAAATCACATATTATGTTTTAAAGTTTTAAAAATATATCTAGTTTCAAAAGTATCAAAACAATGATTAACAGCAAAAAACTTTATTTTATTTAATGAAATCTAGTAGAGCTTATTATAACATTCATCGCTGCAATTTGTTTCACTTTATTGTAAAATATTATTTTGTATTTAAGTATTCTATACATTTTTTGAAAGTTAGTTTACAAGTTTATTTTTGTCTGTTTTTCTTAAATATGTACTTTCTTTGTTAATTATGTTTTTACGTTGCCATTCAATATTAAGAAGGTTGTAGTTACCTATAAGTAGCTGTTTGTGAACCGGATATTGATGAGTAGTCGCTTTAATCAATTTAATAAATTGCGTGACAAATAAATTACTCATATTATAAATTTGATTGATCTGAAAGTTTATTTTTTATTATTTTATTTTCTAGTCTTTGCTTACATTTAATTACTCTGTATGGCCAATATTAATACAGTGGGTCCCCAGATGGGGTATCCCACTATTATATTTTTTTTAATGTTTAGTTCAGATGAAATTTATGTCATATCTCCAATTTTAAGTAATTATTAATTATTTCATATACCGTATAAACGTACAGATTATGCGCCGTACACTTATTTTGCGGTATGCAAACAAAGTTGAAAAGATTTTTTTTAAGATTCTTTTAATACCCCGCCTCGTATATTTTCTAGTACTTAGTAGTTATTTTAGTTTTAGTTGTTTTATGTTAAATTGATATAAGTTGTAGATGTACATTTATTTTGTAATGACTTCCGTTGATTAAAAAATAAATAAGTAAATATTTTGTAGCCTTTGACGTTTCTAGGATAGCTAGTAAAAATGTAAAATGGAAGGCACAAGACCAAGAGGACGTTCCCCAAAAAGATGGTCGGACCAAATAAAAGAAAAAAACATAAATTTATTGAGTTTATATTTAGTAAAATTAATTTAAAATTGTACTTTTGGAAGTTATTTTATTTCACTCATGTGCTCTGCTACAGTTCTACTTATATGTTTGAGTACAAATTCTTTTTCTTATTTTTTTATATGAATCTTGATTTTTTTTCTTCTTCGGTAACGTTCGAGTATATTATTCATCTTTTTGTTTTCGTTGTTATATCCTTTTTAATTTATTTAAGATTAATTAATTTGAGAATAGGATAGTTAAAAAATAATTAGCTTATAATAAGTTTTTAATTGCTAACGTTTCGGTAACGTCGTTACCTTCATCAGAGCTAAAAACAAAACGATTTTAATCAACAACAGCAATTACAAGTATAATAAATTATTAACATCATTGTCAAGGAAAAGCATGTTTATTGCAATGTCCTTGACATTGATGTTAATAATTTATTTGAGTAATTTTATTATGTCTTTTTTTTTTTTTAATGATTGATTACTTTTATTTTTTTGTTTGTTTTGTTATATGTTTGTGAATTTTCATTTTGTCATTTTTATTGTTATATGTTTAAGTACTTTTTTTCTTTTTTGTCATATGTTCGAGTTTTTTTTTCTGTTTTGTTATATGTTTAAATATTTTCATTTTTGTTACGCCCAGTTATACAATTTTATTTTTTTATATAAGTGACGCAACGCACGTTGAACCTCCCAACCACCACACCGTGCTTGAATGTCATATCTTAATTAATTATCACTAAGTCATCAAACAATTTATTGCCGACAAACCATTTGACCGCATCTTTTTGCTGCGCCGACGATACTAAAGCTGCTATGGCCCACTCCGGCTCGGTCTATCTCATCCTCAGCGTAACGACCCGCAATCGTTCCCGCGCTGCTTTTTTATAAAATTAACAATCTTTTAGAGTTATTGTGCAACCCCAAAGTCTCAACAGCCAATGCACAAGCATACCTCCAACGACTGTTACGTATAAGACCTCAATGCCAAATACGGTGTCACCATGCAACCCCAAGGCCTCGTGTCAGTATATAAATAACCATCTTTTACAGCCTAGTATAACCCCAAATCTGGCAGCGTACGGTATGCTACAACTGTCAAGTACTTCAATGACCTCAATGGCAATGTACTTTATTTTACACACCTCCAAGACCCTACTCAGTCTATGTGTGAATAACCTCAAACAGTTGTAAAGTACCTTAAAGACCTCTTGTCAATATACTTTTTCACACCTCAAAGACTCACTTGATTTATGTGTGAATAACCCTCAGGTTCAAAGACAATACATGTACGTAAATATCATCATATACAGTACATTAATAAATAATTATAAGCCATGCTAACAAAAACTACGTCTAACATTTTGTCATTTTATTCTTTGTCATTTTATTTTTTGTTATATGTTTTAGTACTTTTTTTTACTATGTTAATTACGTTTATTTTTTTTTACTTTGTTGATTAGTTTTAATTCTTTTTTGTTATATGTTCAAATTCTTTTTTTAAATTTTTTTTCTTTGCGGAATTCACACTGCGTCAACACATGCTGTCTCCGATTCATCTCTCCCTATACCCTCTTTTTCAGTTCTACTTCCTACATTGACATCCATCTTTTCTTTCTCTCATTCTTGCGTTATTCAGCTTAGGTATTTGCTTTGTCCTTAGGTATCTTCTTAGTTTTTCTATATCTTTGTTAAATTCTTTCTCGTCGTATTCTCGTTCTTTTATAAATATTTTTTGTAGCTCTATTAAATGTAGTAGTCTAGATTTGCGAGTTTACTTCTAGTGAGATTGTAGAATCTGTCTTTGAAATTAGTTCTTTGTGTCCTCTGGTTGCCAGATACACTTTGACTATTTTGAAAGTTGCATTGTCTGTCAACCTCTAGATAGCGTATCTGCCATATGGAAATTGCTTAGTCAATTCATTCAGTTTGCTTTCCTTCAACAGTTTTTTTTTATTCTCCTTATCTCTGCAATTTCGGTTGGTACTAATGTTCTTCTCTTGTCTGTTCTTCCACCGTCCATTCTTGGTAGGCATAGTTGTCCTGGTTTTTTTGTTTTTTTAAATTCCATTTAGCTTCTCGTTCTCTTTTGGTTTATCTAAACCTTAAAGCTTCAAACTCTTCTAACTTTTTCATCAGTGCTGTTGATGCCGAGTTTTTTAATATTCTCCATTTGTTTTTGTTACTTAGGCATATATTAATCATTATTGTGGATTTGTTGATTTTGTTTTCCAATACCTTTTCTAACTTTTTCCTATTTTCTTCCAACGCTTTGCACTCTACTAGCGTATGTTCTGCGTCGTCATGCGTGTTTTCTTAGCAGAATATACATTTTTCTTCTTTCTTCATTATATTTATTTTTTGTAAACACATACTTACCAAAGGCTTCATATCAGGTGAGTAGTTGTGTCGTATAGTAACACGTCGCTGGTTTATTCTCTACCTATTTTTGATTTCTGATAATAGTTCTCTTGTACATTCTCCCTTTTCTTCTTCTTTCTACTGTCTCTGCTATCTTTCCATCGTATTCTATCTTGCCCGTTTATTTGCCTATTGTTTACTAGTTCCATCATTTACCAATTTCTTTATGTCCAATCTTCCTTCTACTATCAAATCTGCAACTAGTGTTGCCGCAATTACTTCTAGTACTTCTTGTGACTCCGTCTTGTAAGCCCTTCAGATTCTTAACGAGCTTGCTCTTGTGGCTGCTCCTTTTATTTTTTTCTGTTTTTTTTTGTCTTCAAGGCGTTTCCGCATGATTCTGCAGCGTACAATAGTTTACTTCTAGCAGCCGTTGCTATTAGCTTTTTTAACCCTTCTCCTGGTCCTCCCTTGTTTGACATAAACCTACTAAGCATTCCTTTCATTTTCTTTGTTCTTTTTACTTCTTTGCTTCAAGTGTAACTCCAAAGTATTTAATTTTCTTTCCAGTTTAGGTTCAAGTGCAGAACCCTGTGGTACTTATCTGGCCAGCCTAAATTTTCCATTCTTAGTCAGTCGATTTCTCCCTTAAAGGTAACTCATTATTATCTTAATAGATTTATTTGTTAGTTCTTTTTTTTTGTGTTTTTTATAATTGCTTCCCATAGTATGCTATTGAAAGCATTTTGTATATCTACCGCTATTATGACACAGTGTTTTTTTCTGTGTGGTTCACTGTTTGCTTCTTTTGATATGTTCTTTATCTTTTCAATGGCTTCTAGAGTAGATTTTCTTTTGTAAATCCATATTGTTCCTGTCCCTATCTTCCTTTTTCTTTTATTTTTTGTACAATAACACTTTCACGTGTTAATCAGGCATATCGGTCTATACGCTTTTAATTTGCCTGCTTGCTTTTTTTTTCAATTAACACTAAGTTTGCTTTTTTCCAGCAGGCCGGAAATGTTCCTTCCTTCAGACATCTTTTTATTATTTAAGTTATTTTTATCTCATTTTCTTCACTATCTCCGTTGTTATCTCGTCCGGTCCTGGTGCCTTGTTATTAAGTAGTTTTCTTATAATCTGTTTTATCTCCTTCACTGTTGCAAGAACTGCTTCTGTTTAGTTAGCTATTTCTGTTGATTCTTCCAGTGGGAAACAATTTCTCAATTATTACTTTTTTACTCTCTTCTTCCTTTAAGCAAACTGCCTTCAGTTTTCTTAATTTATTCATTACTATCTATGGATTCTAACATTTCTTTCCAGCATCTTTGCTTACTGTTCCTGATTGCTTCTTTCAGAGCCTTTCTGTATTTTTCAAGTTCTTCTTCAGCTTTGTCAAAATCTTCTACCATTTTTCTCTGTCTTTTGACCTTCTTTGCTGTTTATATTGCTTTTTTCTTGTTTTTCTTGATCTCTTTGCAACACCAGTCCCTTTTTCTTCCTTTTTGTATTTGGGGATTAATTCTTCTGCTGCCTTCTTCAACTTTTCCAAATACCTAATTTAATAAAAATTATTTTCTTTTATTTCTTCGCTAACTTTTGTTTGTGTTGCCATTTTAATTCCTACTTTAAGTCTAGTAGCGTAGCATCCAGTTCTTCTTTTTGGATTTCTTCAAACTCTAATCTCTCTAGAACTGCCATTAATTGATTGGCAACTTGTATCGACGTTCAAGTTTTAGTAGTAATCTGCTACAGTACGCAATAACAGTATAATACGGCCCCTAGACCAACATCACCCGCATTGCATTGAACGACAAACGGATGGTCATGTCGTGGTTGATAGAGTAAAACTTCTTGCGCTAACTCTTCTTTAGTTTTCTGGAAAACGTTGCATTGCTCAGTTTTCCAACTTTACTTGCTTTTTTTAAGCAGCTTGCATAGAGGAGCAGCTAGAGTTAAAAACTGTTGCACAAACACCCGATCAAAATTGGCAAGACCAAAAAAAGCTTGTAATTATTTTGGGGAGAAGAAAAATTTCGAGGCGGCAACTTTCTGAGTTAAGAATGCACCCCAAAAACTTAACGCTTGCACAGAAAAATTATACTTGTTCAACCGTAATGTGAATTCATTATTACCCAAAAAAGTAATGAGAAGGTCGTGAACGTACGCATGTACAATTCCTTCAAACTCCACTCCTAAAATTTTGTCTACACAACGCGTGAATGAGCTAACAGCTTTTTAATCCAAATGGTAAAACTTGGAAATGCGTGCCAACGCGGAAATCCGTAAAATGACAATGATCTTTCCTTATTGGAACCTGTCAATAAAAAGCTGGTAAGTATAACGAAGATATATAGTTGATTTTGTGTAGATGTAATTTCAAATCCTCGATGGTACGTAGCAGTTCGGTCTCAAAACGCATTACCAAGTTTAGCCGTCGGGCGTCCAGACAGATCTCGTTTGATCGCGGCTGGTCTACGTCCCCTTGCTTCCATACGATCTGTTTCATCTCGAACAGCCGTTCGATCATACGCCTCTGGAACCGGATACTGTTTTACCACAAACGGTGTTGTGTCCGTTAAGATAATTTGATGTTGTTATGATATACTAAGTAATTCCTAAATATCACATTTTGAAATTTAAACAAAATTATATTAATTAGGGTCTGTATAAGCGGTTTATATGTATTGAATGATTTTCCAAAGTATGGAAAAGATTATTTAAAACTACAATATGATAAAAAATGTATGTAATAAAATGCAATACAGTATTAAAGCAAATTGCAGCAATTATAGTTTAACTTAACTGTATAGAATAATATTAAAAACAAATTAAACTTTACAAAATTAAAATACATTACCCCAAACATAAATAAGCAACCTAATATACACAAAAATATTATTTGCTCTGTTGCGCTGCCTTTATGTATTTTAGCATCCTTTTACGCTAAAAAGTAATAATCAAAAAGATTGTAAGTGCAGTGAATGAACTACATCTTTAACATCTATCCCTATGAGTGAAAAAAATAAAAAGTATTGCTATTCTTTGTCATTTTATTTTAAACTCGATAAAAAAATTCCTGAAAAATCATAAATAATAAATTATAAAACTGAGCTGTAATTTCAACTCTTAAATAAAGCACCTAATTAACTATTAGCTGAATAATCTAACTTTTATTTTATTAAAACATGAACAACTAATAAATTACATGCTTATTTAATGTTTTTATTTATAAATGTATACGTTAAGCTTGTATTTAATTGGCTTAATAAAATAAATTAAATTTACTTGGTTATTTAATAGTTTGTTAAGATTTGGATATTGGCCCTAAATTAAACAAATAAAAGAATACAAGTTGTTTAAAATATTTTAATTTGTATAAGAGTTTTCTCTCAGTTACATAAAAACACCGTTCGTGCTTGTAAATATGCTTCAGTCAGCATTTCTATAATACACTTGTACCGCAGCAAGTAGGTCAAAATGTTTGCTATCTAGAGCTGCTGCGGCAATGTATAGTTATACTCATTATAGTATAAATAAGTACACAGGTACATAACAAAATAATTGTTTTTAAATCATTTGTGACCCCAGTGGGATTCCGCAACCGCCGGGCCATGCGAAACGGCCGCCCCGACGGTAGACTCCCTAGGGGTCGGTTTTTGGGCAGAAACCATTTGTAGTGACTTCTGGATCTCCAAGGAAATCTGTTTCACCCATAGCAAACCCACAGTGGGTTGCAGTAATTTTGTGATAAAATTCTAATCTCTTTATATACAATTTAAAAGTAAACATACCAGATGAAGACTAATAGCGACATCTAGTAGTGGTACCGATCAACTCCAACAACAACGCGGAAAATTTTTTAAAATTGTTTGACTACATATAATCATTTATATAATTATATTTATGAAAATAATGCAATGTACCTAACTAAATGTATTAACTAAAAAATAGTTTGTATACATTTATTTACATATTTATTTAAAATAACATAATTAGCAAGATCAGTATTGTTTGTAATGTAACCGTTTTAGACTAGCCATGTTTATTTATATTTATTTCATTCGTATGAATGATTTTCTTATTAGTAAGGATGGTTAATGAATTTATTTCTTTTTATTTTATGATCATGATAAAACTACTTCCTAAATACATAAAATGTGAATTGCTGGAGCCTTTAACAATTCAAGTTCAAAGCAATTATTGTTTTAAATTAAACGGTAAATCAATTTAAATATTAAGGAACGATTGAAATAAAATTAAAATCACATATTATGTTTTAAAGTTTTAAAAATATATCTAGTTTCAAAAGTATTAAAACAATGATTAACAGCAAAAAACTTTATTTTATTTAATGAAATCTAGTAGAGCTTATTATAACATTCACTTTATTGTAGAATATTATTTTGTATTTAAGTATTCTATACATTTTTTGAAAGTTAGTTTACAAGTTTATTATATATGTACTTTCTTTGTTAATTATGTTTTTACGTTGCCATTCAATATTAAGAAGGTTGTAGTTACCTATAAGTAGCTGTTTGTGAACCTGATATTGATGAGTAGTCGCTTTAATCAATTTAATAAGTTGCGTGACAAATAAATTACTCATATTATAAATTTGATTGATCTGAAAGTTTATTTTTCATTATTTTATTTTCTAGTCTTTGTTTACATTTAATTACTCTGTATGGCCAATATTAATACAGTGGGTCCCCAGATGGGGTATCCCACTCTTATAATTTTTTTTTTATTGTTTAGTTCAGATGAAATTTATGTCATATCTCCAGTTTTAAGTAATTATTAATTATTTCATATACCGTATAAACGTACAGATTATGCGCCGTACACTTATTTTGCGGTATGCCAACAAAATTAAAATTTTAAGATTTTTTTAAAGATTCTTTTAATATCCTGCCTCGTATATTTTCTAGTACTTAGTAGTTATTTTAGTTTTAGTTGTTTTATGTTAAATTGATATAAGTTGTAGATGTACATTTATTTTGTAATGACTTCTGTTGATTAAGAAATAAATAAATAAATATTTTGTAGCCATTGACGTTTCTAGGATACCTAGTAAAAATGTAAAATGGGAAGCACAAGACCAAGAGAACGTTCCCCAAAAAGATCGGACCAAATAAAAAATTTAACGAGCTCCACTCTTAATAAAGCTACCAAGGACGCCAAACATAAAAGCCGATGGAGTGTAGTGTAGTTTGCACAGGCACTGCTCCTACTCAATAGCAAAACATGACCACGACTTCTTTGCCAAGAGGAAACCGAAAAAGAAAAAAAAAATGAAAATGTCACTGTCTACAAACTAGCCAACAACTAACCTCACCTCAAGTAAAATCTTACAGGAGCAAACTTTGCTACGCTCAGAGCATGAAACACAGTAAGTTTAATAATCAGCAACAATACCAAACTGCATCTCAAAAATTGTTTTTAGTAATAAACAAATTTTAAGAGTGTAAGTTTCAACGTTCTGGCAGCTTATGAAAAAAAAAAATTATTTGAAGAAATAGATCTGCCATAAAAAAAATTAAAAAAACTGATAAACAAAGTCAGCAGAATAGAGCAAATATACTTGGCTCCAGAAATATTATCCAAAGTTACCTGCAGCACTCTTAATAGCTCTCCAGGGGACCAAAAAGACATGTAAGTAAAACAACAAGTAGAATAAGCTTTACAACTGTAAAGCAACTACAAGTAAATGTGGTAGTCGCTGACGCTGTAAAAAATTTTGCTTTATTGTAAAACAGACACTTAAACCAAAACTGGCCACCGGATGCTTTGCCACGTTAGAAAGCTAATGCTAGATAAAAAGTTACCACCGCTACCTATTGACACACCAAAAGTCAGCAACGATACTAAAGCTAAGCATTGGTAAATGCATTACCCAAAACAGCTCAATGTTGCCAACGTTTACTAACTTAAATACCAAGTCTAGCTGCAAAACCAAAAAACCAACCTAACAGCCAAGTGGACAACCACCCATAACTTTCCAATAAAAGTTTACCTAGATGACCTACAGCTGGCTATAAACTAGAAAAGCTTGGTATAATCGGAAATGACTATTTAGTGCATAATTCTGGATAAATTCATCGTAACAACCCAAAATAAATTTTAGTAATAAAGAGAAAAGTAAAACACTAGTAGCATAACAACTAGTGACATTCGGAACATCAAAAAAGATATATCTTTCTGATTAACCTGGACTCAAAAAACTTAAAAAACCAGATTGAAACTTAACCTGAAAGAAAAAAATCAACCAGATAAATTACCGCCAACCAAAAGATCTCACAGCAAGCACAAAAACCACCTAGTATGGGAGCACCTGGACAATCACATAGTGCCAACGGCGTTAAGCCACTTCTTTGGAACACATTGTTTACACTGAGAGCCACATTGTAATATTTTGCGGCGGAGCTAAAAAATCTAGCTACTAAATATAAGTGATAATACTTAAAAAAATCTACTAAATGACCAGCTGAGCCAATGAATTAGTTTATATGGTTCTTCCAAAAGAACTTCTGCCAAGACAACACCGCACTGAACAGATTTCATACCAGCAGCAACCACCGACTTGTTCGAGCAACTATAAAAGTAAACACAAGATCCGAGAAAAACAAACTACTGGAGAAACAACGATACCCAACCACAGACACGTTGTGTAAAAACCAAGACAAATTCCAACGCACATTTAGCAAAAAAGTAGAAGAAACAAGCAAGTTAGCACAAATGGGAATAGAAAAACTCTCCAAAAGTATTACCAAAAGTATACAAACAGCAACAAAGTTGATATGTGCAACACAAAAAAAAATCACGGGCAAACTGAGCTTACAAACTAAAGAACTATTGAACCAAAAAAAAAAAACATAACCAGAAACCTGGACAATAACTACAAAACAATAAACAAAGGCATAAATAAACAAAATTATTCAGAAAGACCTAAAAAGATACAACACAAAACTCTTAATAGATATCATTGAAGCAATCAAAAACATAAAGGTTCTGAGATATAAATTGTCCCAGAGAAGAACAAAAATAACAGCACTAAAAAATTTTAAAAAGCACTGACCAGAAATCAAAAGAAATCAAGCAAGTGATTCAAGAGTTTTACGGAATTTTCTCAAAAAACCGCTAAAACCACAGACCCAAAATCCAAAATAAGATTAAAAGAAATTGCAGAAATCAACCAAGAAAAACTAAAGGTAGCTCTGAACCAATTGAAAAACAAGAAAAACCTAGGCTAAAACCGCATAACAACTAAGGTACTCAAAATAGAAGACCAAGAAAGTGTCCAAATTGTACTAAAAAATGTATAAAGAAAGAATCAATCCCAAATAGATGGAAAAACGCAGAAACTATATAATAAACTTATTTTTGAACCTATACAAACTCCTAACTAAAATCATCACCAATAGACTAACACAAAAACTGGACTTCCATCAACCACTTAAACTAGCTAGATTTCAAAAGGAATACCACTAACCACTTACAGAGACTCAAAACTTTCATAAAAAAAAACAATGAGTATAATATAACCCATTAACTTTGCCTTTGTGAACTACCAAAAGACATTTGACTTTGTTGAAACCTGGGCAATTCTGAAAGCTTTTGATAAAGCTAGAATCAACTTAAAATATTTAAACCTAATAAAAAACATATACAAAAATGCCTTAATACAAATTCAAATAGACAAAAATACAAAAACAGACAAAATACCAATCAAGAGAAGAAGATGGAAATCTTTAAAGAACTGGATTGGGTCATATAGAAATCCTAATTAATGTAGTGATGGAGCAATAGAGCACCTTAACCACACAAGATTTTGAAACAATATCGTCTTCATCAAGCATAAAAAAATCGGTTTGGAAATAAACTTGAATAAAACCAAAGTAATGACTTCCAAAAACTATCACATAACCATCTAAAATAAGGTACTTAAAAACGTAATCAACTATGTCTATCTCGGACACAAAATAGAACTTGATAAAAAAAACTAATCCTGTGAAATACCCAGAAAAATAAGACTTTGTTGGGCAGCATTTAAAAAATTAGGCTTTATACTCAAGGCACCAAAAATCCCTATAAAATTGAATAGAAGAGTATACAAATTGTGCGTACTACTAGTTCTCACCTACGGGACAATAACAAAAAATACAACAAACAGACTCCAAACTACACAACAGGCATGTTGGAGATCAGTATTAGGGATAAAATCAGAAACAAAGAAATCTGAAGCGCTGGAAGCCCAAAACACCGCCAAGAAAAATTGGATTTCAACAGCCCAAGACAGATGAAGAAAATTGGAAGAAGCCTACGTTCAAAAATGGACACATACAGGCTGAAGAAGAAAGAAGAAGAGAAGTTCTTCTATACCAGGTCAAAACTGACTACCGTTACTGATCCACAAATTAATACTCTAAAATTTAATTAATAACTTTGCGTTCTCTTGAACATGAGTAAAATAATTTTAAAAATATTTGTAATAAATGATTAATATTTGTTTCTGTTTGTTAAAATTTGTGACATATAAAACGATATTACAAACTATTTCAAATTTAAAGTTTTTAACATCAAAACTTTTAGATAATTTAACTGTCTAACTTTGAATTCAGACCGGCGCTCTATTTCATTGAATCTATAAATATAAATTATATATTATACGCCTAAGAACACAGTCGTTGGAGAGCAAATCAATTGAGTGGTATTTGTTTAAAATTCTTTATTAAAAGTGAGATTGTGTTAGCTAATTGCAAAAAACATTGTTGAATAATTTCTATTGTAATCCATCTTAAAAAAATATATTTCTGGAGTTTCAGCATTACAACAGACACCGGAAGATAATTTAAATTAATGAAGGATTTTTAATTACCCTACTTCTTTAAGATAAATTTTTAATTAGCGGAGACGTTAAGTAAATAATGGGTTTTGATCACATGCAAACAATATCTTTGCATGTAAACAGATTAGAGTATATTGAAGAGTTTATAAAACTTTTAATTTAATAAAAATTTGATAGAATTTATGTAGCGCCGGCATATTTTAATAACTAAGTTAATGCACAAACTTATAATTAAAAATCAGCAATAAACATAAGATATTTTTAAGCGATTTTATTGTTTGTATAATTATCGATTAGATTTTCTTTTCTTGCAGCTGTTAATAAAATATAACAATTTTGAACGCAAATATCTTAAGTTAAAGGAACCTGTTGAGTTGATTCTCTTATGATAGGAGACTCATTACCGCTTTACGATAGAAATTAGAGATTATATTAACAGCTTCTGTGTTCCGGTTTACACTCAAGCAAAGAAACTGCTTCCAAATATGTATGGAACGGGAAGAGATGAGATATGTAAAGCGCTTATAGATAGTAGAGCCTGTTGCAACTTATTTAATATAGATTAGTTGGGTTGAGTAGTTGTTGCTTTAAGTGCGATAAAAATATGGAGCATACTTAATGCAATACTATGCTACCATTTTTTATGTGTTCTTAAAATGTAGTACATCTATTTTTTAAAAGTACTGTTAATACAGTAAGTACTATGCATGACCTATTTTAGATATATTTAAAGATTGAATAATTTTTGAGAAGAAACGTTTACACGCTTTCCCACTTCCGAACCTGCTTTGTCAACGTGGGGTTTCATGACTAAGATGTTTCTCTGGTCCAGAGTACATTAATAATCTCTCAGGTAGTTCGGAATCCACTTAAAACTGTAGGTCCACTTGTAAATTGCCAGCATTACGGGTAGAGAAGCGGCTAATCATGTTTCTAGAGCAGCTATCCATGCTTGAAAAACTGAAGCATGTTTACATAGAGCTCTTGCCTTCGTATAGTCTGGCATTTGTATACTAAATAGTTGCTTTGATTGTGCTCGGGTGTATTTTATTTGTTTATTTGTCTCGCGACGGTATTATCACATTAAATGACTTCTGTATGCAATAACCTTTTATGAAGTCTGATCTTATCTTGAGTGTTTTTTTTATGTAATACATTTGTTATTCCCGGTCTGTAAACTCAAGATTTATGGTGTGTTTATTTATTTGTAGTCGGTTATCTTGCCTCCATCATTACAACTAAGTAAAGTGGTAGTAGTAAATTCAGTGTTTTCATAGCCGCTGGGGAAATTGTTCTAATTGCTTCCGTTATCAGCAAACATGTTATCTTTGTGCTTTGTTTATTTTATTTGCAGTACTCTTAAAGGTAGTTTTTTACCCCATACAAATGCTTTGTATTTCCTTAGTAGACGTTGCACAGCCAAGCAAACCACCACACAGCACCCCAAACACAAGAACAAACAACTTTTGTAATTATCTATCCAAAAAACGTTGTTAAACTGGATCACAGTCCATTATGAGCAAATTTTAAATCTAAAGAAAACTTGACTGTAACTATTGGTGCATAACAATACGGAAAGCTCGTTAAATTTTGTTTGTTAATTTAAAAGTGTTTTAGAAGTGAAAAAGAATTTTTAAATCATCTCCGTACTATTAAAAAAAAAACAATTTTTTAAAGTTCTTTTATGCTTATCTACAAGAAAAGTAAAAACTCGAACAGATTATCTACCAAGTGTGTAATCAACCAATTACACAAAATGGCGTAAAACGTTATCTATATTTAAATTTATTATTTTCCATGCCACATATACAGGGTAACCGCAAGAAATGAAGAGTTTTTAGTAAGAAACTGTACTAGGCAATGAGAAATGGAAGGGGGACAAGGTTGACGACCGTAAACTCGTAAAGTTATGCTATTTCAGTCAAAATGGAGCAGTTTTATGACAACCAGTGCGTCAGTGACAACAACTTACTTTCAATATTGAGCAACACGGTGAGGTTCTCAACTGAAAAACAATTTTGAGAGAGTTGTCAACTTTAGGACATCAAGTTCGATGATGAAAAGAAAACTACGGTAAGAACGCCAGAAAATGTGGAAAGGGTAAAAGCAGATCTGTTACGGAGTCCACATCAATCTGCTTGCAAGTGCCTCAAGTGCTTTGCGTATGAAGCGTGAATCGGATAAGAAAATTTTAATATTTGAATTGATATTTTACCCATACAAAACCTTGTTTGTGCAGAAATTGAATAAAGTGGACAAAGCAAAGCGTGAAGAGTTTACTGTACAGATGCTGCAACTCCTGGAAGAAAACGACAATGTCCTAAATTTTATGTCAGATGGGCCTCATCACTTTCATTTGAGCGGAGAAGTTAATACGCAAAACTGATGGTACTGGACAGAGACAAATGCGAGACAACTCCACAAACGCCCGCTGCACTCATCACAGTATAAAATGCATAGACGCGTGCGCTGTGTCATCTGCCCTTATTTTTTTGAGAATGGTAAGCGTACAGTGACAGTAAATTCTAAACGGAACACTAAAATGATCAAAAAAAGATTTCTGTAAGAAAAAATTAAACACAAACAAAATGTGGTTCCAACAAGACGAAGGGCAACAGCTTATACTGCAAGACTATCTATAAACTTGCTTCGGCGTACCTTCCCTACTTTTTCTTCCTCTGGGGTTTCCTAAACATTAAAGTAACTTAAAAATGCAATTTGTTGTAAGATCCAACTGAATAATAAGCAAACATTAGAAAAAGTGTATAAGATTTTCAGAGACAGAGTAGAAGAGTGCATCAATAAAGGCGGTCAACATCTCTCAAGCATTGTTTTTCAAACATAACTTATATGGCATACAATTCACTCCATTTTTATGTAAATAAATATTTTTATACTTCAAAATTAACCAAATAATACTTTTCAAAAAAAAAACTCTGTTTCTCGTGGTCACCCTGTATATCTCATTGTAACCGGTTTTATCCAACTCCAACCGAAAAAGTTATTGTAAGGTTACAAAATATTGTGCAAATAATATTATTTTTTTCTTTCAAGCTAATATTAAAGTTGAGTTTTGGATCTTTATTTATCAAGTAGAAAGAAGTAAGATTTCTCAATTACTGCATGTACTTGATAGTAATCTAGCTACGTGACTGGCCCTCCAAACAAAGAAAACAATGACATTTATCTGAGACACAATTGGGGAGGCAAAATTGAATGAATTTGTCTCAGCAGTTAATGATCAGGATATGTAGACTGCAGTTCATCTACCAGAAAAGCACAATCTACACCGTCGCTACATTTAGAGCCATTGGTAAAAACCCAAGTGGCATTTATGTGCTGCTTAATTTTTTGCAAATTCAGTTCAATATTCAATTGGTAAAGTTGAAGCTTTGCTCAGATTTAATATTGCAATATTTAACCTTGGTCGTTGAAAAGTAAAAGGAGGATCGCGACAGTAAGATAATTGGTATACATCAGAAAGTTAAAAATCCAGTTCCTGAAGTATACTGCAATTTTTTTACAGCAACCGGTTTTTGTGACCTTATCTTGATGTTGTATAGATCGTCGAGACCATCATTATGCACAACAGAAAACGTCGGATGCAAGCTTTTAGTTTTGCAGCGTACCTAAAAATCAAGATATTACGCTAAAAACAGAGTGATGGTTCTGCTGCCTCACACAAAACACTAGCAATAAGGCTGGTGCGGAATGCCCCAGTTGCTAAACAAATTCCTGTGTGGTGAACTGAATCAACAATACGTAATGTGGGTGGAGCTGCGAAAGCATAGATGATAGAACCATAATCTAGTTTTGAACGCACCAAAGCGGAATGCAAAAGTAGCATTGTTTTTCAATCCGCTCCCTATGACGACCTAAGCAAGTTTACTGTCGGAAAACATCTTGATCTCAGATTTATTAAATAGAGATGCCAAACCAACGCACGGTCAATTGTAACACCAAGAAATA
Organism: Tachinus rufipes; assembly: GCA_963932245.1. NCBI lineage: Eukaryota > Metazoa > Arthropoda > Insecta > Coleoptera > Staphylinidae > Tachinus > Tachinus rufipes. The sequence goes on from OZ010750.1 coordinate 16,240,557, forward strand.
AACACTTTCTTGTACAAGAATAAGTTCTCCCCCAAAATATAATAAAAGGCCACCGTATAAGGTTCGCCTTCTACAAAAATGGATAATTACCGTTTAACTTGTAGAAAAAGTAAATCCATTGTTATTAGCCCAGCTCAAAATGTGGTTGATTGTTGACTGAAGTTGACGTTCTAATGTTGGCATGTTTCTCAAAGCACAATAGATAGCTACGCCATCAACATCCATAGATCCGCTTACCGAATGCTTGATAAACTGACTTATGCCGTTAATTGCTATCATCAATAGTGTCACGCTTACAATAGACTCTTAAGGAATAACATTCTGTTGCTGACGTATGTCCAAAATGCTATCACCTACACGTACCTTAAATGAACGGGAAGTTAAAAAGCTTTGTATAAACAATGCCATGCTTTTGCAAATACCCCACAAATAAAGCGTTCTTAGAACATTGTACTTCCATGTCATGTCATATGCTTTTGCAATGCAACAAGATGAACTAATCAAGGTAATCAGTCGTAGAACGATGACGCCTTAAACCATCATTGTATATCATCAATTAGACCTCGTAAGTCTAATAACAAAGTAAGACGCATATTGATCATTTTCTCTAGTAACTTGCATAAACAGCTAGTTAGGGAAATAGGACTATAGCTTGTGCTTTTTATCTTTACTAGGTTTAAGTACTGATACTCTTCCACGATTCAGGGCAGTACATTCAGATAATGCCGAGTCAAATTCCCAAACACTGAACGGTGTTTGTTTTAGTCAGAGATAAATGACTGTAAAATTTTCATAGTAATTCCCATCGCTGGAAGCGTAAAAATAAATATCGGCCAGAGCTTTTGAGATGTATTTGATATAATAATTTATCACCCGACAATAACCCACTAAAAGGTACAGATGCGGTTTGGCCATACATTTTTCTGACCTTTTCTCACATCTTTCCAAATTTTTGAATTAATAAATGTAACGTATTCTGAACATGATTCTGTTTTAGCTTTTATGATAATTCTTTACGCAATAGCTTTGTACTTCAAATAAAGTAACAAGTTTTCTTCAGTTGGAGAATGATTAAACCTTTAAAAAACGGCGTTTGATAAGCTTAGCTTGTTTATAACTAAAATTCCACCAAAAAACGGGCTCTCTGCAAGGTTTCCCTAAAGACAGATCTTTGGTCATAGTGGCCTAAACACTGTCATCATAATCAAACACTTAAATAAAATGATTTCAATCAATATCTTTTATTCTCTAATTTCGATGACGGTTTTTATGGATTTTATGACCAAGCACGCAAATAAATGTTGGAAAGTGGTCAATACCATACAGATGTTTCGAGACTTCCCAATCCAATAATGCTGCGATACGTAGAAAACAAATTGTAAGGGCAATAGCCAAGAACAATCTATTGGCCACTAAAAAGTAGGTATTGTTACCTTTATTTAAGATAACTAAATCTATTTCTTAAAATAGATTGGCCAAGTTACGATCTCGCACATCGGTTTGACTTGAGCCCTACATAGTGTTATGAGCATTAAAATCATTCATAAAGAGGAATGAAGACAAAGTTGTTCAAGTAATTGATCAATCAAACGAGTGTCTAAACTGACATTCGGCAAAATATAGATTGAACAAACTGTCAGTAAAAAAGAAAGTTGTAATTGAACGGCTACTGCTTCTAATAAAGTATTGACACAAAGTTTTTTGCTGAAAATCATTTTACAATCAACATTTATACGATCTTTCCTTTAAATAGTATAACCACAAAGATTAACTACTAACTTTCAACTTTAAAATTAATTTCTTGTAAGAAAACGCAGATAGGTAAATTTTTGGCTAATAATATTTTAAATGATTTGTAGTGTACATTATATCCGTTGCAGTTCTATTGTATAATAGTTGAAGTCATTTTTAAACCTACGTTGAAAACGTAATTTTAACTTTTTGTTTATTAGCTTTTTTGTTTTTCTGATTATCACCTGAGGGAGTAGAACTTCCACTATTTGACATTATTTCATCTGTCAGAGTAGGTTGTAAGGAAATAACTTCCACATCTTTCGACTTTGACGACATATTTGGATTTGAGAGCGCAGGATCGCTAAAAACCTGCACTTTAGGTGGCGGTAGCCTAGATTGCCGACTTTGCAAACTTTGACTCAGACTGAGTCTTAGCTTGTTTAAGCTTTAACTTAGAAGTCACCGCCTTAGTTGGTTTTGACCCAATACGAGCCAACACTTTAGATGGTTTAGACTTTAAATATACCCTCATCTTAAGTGGTTTTGGTGATCCCACTTGTTGTGACCTTGGTTCAGGTTTGACCGTAGTCAGTTTTGGTTTTGAACATGATAAGCTCGCAACCGGTTTTTTGACCTTTCACATTAAAGTCCTTGTCCTTATTTAAAAAAGTTTCTGCAATAGCATTAAATTTTATTATTGGTTATTGTTAAACAATAGTTGTTTTAACAACTGCAGCAAACAATCTAGAAAAGATAGAAGTCGTAATTGCTCAGTACCTATTTTGTGCACTAAAGTGAGAAAGTTTGATTGTTACTCTAATTTTGACTATCTTCCTTTTCTCTTTCATTTTTGGGCAACTTCAGAAATAAACAGGATGCTTACACATAAAGGTGAACTGTTGCATAGATCAGGGTCATGTTTCTTTTTACTTCATTTTGAACATGTTGCAACACCTGAACACCTAACTGCAGTGTGTCCAAAATGTTGGCATTAGAACACCTCATTGGGTTAGGAACAAACGGGCAAACCGGGCAAGTAACAAATGTCACCTTAACTTCATCTAAGATCATAGATGTTGTATCTCTGACCTCACTATTTTTTCTGCTTTGTTAGCTTTTTGATATCTATAACGCTTTGCAACGTCAGTTCTTGTTTGCATTCGTCAACTGTTGTGTATAAAAACTCATACCATGAAATAACTTCCTTGAAAATATTAAAGATTTATGCGGCTCAACTGTCACCACAATATTTTCTAACAACTTGCATTTTTGCATTTTATTGCTCTGCATTCTATCATTAACTTCAATAAGCATTAGTTCTCTCGTCCGTAAACGGGCAAGATTGTTTGGTTGGAGGTTTAGAATTTACTATAATAAACTCTGTCAACTTCATCGATCAAACTCCTTACCCACCACGAAACCACATATGAGACGCTACATCACAAGCTGATGCAGTCACCAGGGTTAATCGAGCGATATAGGTTTCATAAATATAAATAAAAGACTTCCGCAAACACAAAAAATACTATTGTGTCCTCACCCTTAAGTTAAATATATAAGGCTAAAGCAGTGTGTTGGAACTAACACTCTTCTAAATCTGAGTATTAGCCTCTTCTGGCTTGCAAGTCAAGTGTCGTTCGGCAAACACGCAAGGAAGTTTTACAAGATGTTATGTGAAATTTGTCAAAAATAAACTCACAGTTTTTAACAAGGTTACCTCTTTGCCTATTAGTTGCCTTTTACAACTAACAATGGGGCTAGCGGAAGTATTCTTTTGCACCACCCCTTCCCATAGTGGGGATATACAGAGAAGTCAGGGTATGTAGCAACGTTTAAAACGCCACAACCTGCAAATTATAAAAGCTGTCCAGTTTATTTATTTTGAGTCAATAATTCTGTAACAAAGGACAAAAAAACTTTGAACTCTTCATTTTCTAATTTTTTTAGCTCCCTAAGTAAAAGTCCAGAAAAACGGGCGTCAATTTTAAGACACCCTGTATAAAATTTGTTTAATGCTACCATTGCCAGCGTTGTGGCAAAACAGAATTCAGATGTAATTACCATTATGTCTGCTTTAAATGCGCTGGAGACTATTGAAGCTTTCTGTATGTGCATACTGCATACCGCAAGCTATAAAGATCCTACTTATATTAAGCTAAAAGCCAGCCAAAATTTCAATAAGGCTTGATCAAGCAAACTCCTGTATGGCAAAATCCACAAAAATTAAATAATGTTTTGCTTGGCACCACTGCAAAAACAGCCGTACATAAATTAAGATCAAACAACGCCTGAAATTATATACAAGGTGGGGCAGAATAAAAAGTGATTTTAAAAATCTCGCCAACTGCAAGGTATCGTTGGGAGGTAGTAGGGACGCTATCGGCCATGTTTCCTGCGTTTTAGCATTTAGAAATAATATACCAGTGAATCTCTCAGCAGCGCGCGTACGCAGTAAAAGCGTTTTATGAAAATAGTAATTGTAACGTACGAGCGCGTCGTGCTTTTTGTAACCATTTCAACATCAATCGCAATTGACCGGTTCTGTCTGCCTGCGCCATATAAAATTGGGTTAGGAATTTTGAGGAGACTTCGTCAACAAAAAGAAAGAAGCCTGGAAGACCAAAATCAGTACGCACTCCCGAGAATATCGAGCGTGTAAAAATTGCTATCGAACAAAGCCCGCGTTGTTCGGTTCGCCGACATAGCACAGCACTTATAATTTTTAATTTCAAACAGAACTATCAGACGGATTTTGCACAGGAACCTCCATCCATACAAAATCCAATTAGTACAGTCTCATAGGACATTGTAAACGTCATCTTTACGGAGTTATTTTCAAAAAATAAAATCATTAATGCTTTATGTTCTTCAACTAAATAAAAAATTAATTTGAAAAAACAAAAATCTGCTTTTTAACAGACTTTTTTAAATCGCTCCTTATTCTGCCCCATCCTGTATAAAGCAAATGTGTAAAAGAACAAAGTTAATTTGTGTTGGTTACTACTTACAGTACAAATCATCCTCTATACGGGATTAGTGTAAGTTGACAAGCACGTAGTACATTACATAAGCCACCTTCGCGGATTTAATCTAATAATAATAATGTCAACTCCGCTCTTGACCCGTATTAAAGCACGGCACTCTCAAAGTCTTTACATAGCAAAAATTTAATAAAACCAAATGCTTTAAATACTTAAATAGTCATACATAGCTACTACCTGCTTCACAGTGACTTCAAATAAAATAACCACAAGGGTTGATGCAAAAAGATACTCACCGATTCTACCCAAAAAAAGATTAAAATTAAACAAAGGAAACGTTGCAAGTTGTATGAGATTTAAATTAAATTTGCAAACTTGCAAGGCCTATTATTTGGTTCAACTATACTTTAAAATATGTATTACACAGACGCTGGCTAATTTTTCTTTGAAGTTGCCGCCGGAGTGTCATGCACCTGTATATTCTCATAACTCTAAACTTAAATTGCAAATATAGCTAACTAAAGTAAAGAAAATTAAAAAAAAAAATTGGTTAATATTTATAATTAACATAAAAAAAACTACATATTCTATTAATAATTTTATTTAGATATTAATAAAACTATTAATAGAATATAAAGTATTATTATTTGTTTTTCATCACAAGCGACTTGATTTTCTATCTGCTTTAAACTTTGTTCCATTATATTTCTGAATCTCAACATCTCATAGGAATAGAGTACCTGTTGTTTTCACGAATTTATACTATACATGTATCATTGTTAAATGTTGCTCAACACAGCGTGTAGTCTTTCCCTAGAGGACAATGCGTTCCTTTCAGTTAGTGCATGCATAAAATATATAGTTTATGCTTGTTGACAAATTTAATAAGTAACTCCTCGTTTTAATATTTCTAGTAAAATTTAAGAAATGTTAATATAACCGCAGTGTGTACTTAAATGGGATTCTATAGCGTAATAATTTCCCTTGAGAGAATGAGCAATATATATAGTTTAATAATTTAAATAACTTACATCAGCGCTTTGCGGAGGTCTTGGTTTGACCTTCCAAATACTAATGGAGTTGGGAATATCTATTGAGTAGGCAGAATCGCTTTTAGGTACTTCGACATCTGACATATCAGGAGGGTTGGCTTCATCGACACTCTAAAAATAAAATCAATAATAACAAAACATCCGTAAAATGATATAGGGTACTTACATCTTGTTGGACAGAATTAGATTTGAAGGGGCCAACTTTTAAACTGTTTAGTTTCTGTAAGACTTTACGTGGTGTGTGGGACGGGGAATCGTTCGGACTCTTACTTCTGTGATCAATATCCTTCTTGAACTTGTGGGAATTTTCTTTCATGTATTCTTCATACGAATTGTAATCTGTACATTTGAGGAATTCCGTCCATTTGCCGTATAAATAGAACAACTTTCGCTTACTGAAATGTAAATAAGTTAGTGAATGCGTATTGAAAGGGAGAAAACGTACGATTTATCAGCGATGAACCCTTCAACGTGATGCAAATCCTTCGAGTTGTTGCCGGCGGATTTAAAAGTTAAATTTGCTCGGTGGCCAGTTGAGTGATTGATTATTTCCATATTTCCGTATTGTTCCATCCATAATTTTCCGACAATTATATTGTGCACGCAGCATTGCACATTTGTCCAAGTATATGCTTCTTTTAATCTAAAAATCAATTAATGTATTGTTTGCTGGGAAAATCAATGTTGTTAAAATTACTTAGGGAATTCGACAGTCACGGTCCCTTTAGGTGATATTTCAACGCTCTTTCCCCAGAACTTTAGTTTTGGATGTATAGATCCATGGAAGACCCAATCTTTACTTTCAGCATTAAATGCGGAAACAGGTGGATGGTGACTGACTTGTTCGCACACAATTTTAAATTCTTCTCTCTCCAATTCGTATGTTTCTCCAAGCAATGGGTTAAATGGTTTTCCGAGGCGTTCCCAGTTCGACGCTAACGCACTTACAGCAAAACCTAATTAAAACAAAACAAAACCTATTTAATTAATTAATTTAGTAGTAGTAAATTGAATTATTTTATAATTATTTCCTGTAGAAACTTAAATACGTAAAATAAAAATTATAAGTGAGTAAAATGTGTTAACTGACATTAGAAATTATGCATAGAATTACTACATAAAAAGTTCTTTTTTTAAATTTTTTATTTACATCCTTTTTAATATAAATATATAACATCGCATTAAGGAATAAAGAATTACCGCTGTAGAAGCAAGCTTCACTGCCGTTATAAGGATTATGGTTAAAAGGGTGACTGACATAAATTGAGTCATGGAAGCAATGTTGTGCTTGTCGCTCATGTTTTTAATTTTAAAACGTTATATTTGAGAATTACTTTATATGTAACAGAAATATAAAAATACTGTTGAATTTCAATGTCTAAAATAATAATAATAACTATCACATCAATAAATTTTAAGAAGCATGTGGACATTGATTTTAAAAAGTTAATTAAAGAATCTGTGACCAAGCAACACAAATGTGTGATTTTTTTATAAATGTACGTATGTTTAGCAACACTATTCTTACACAATTTGATAAAAAAATAAAATTATTATATTGATTCATAATTATCCGCCGATATTCGTGCGTCGTTCTGTTATTTGAATTTAGGATTTAATCGTATTTGTGATAATATAACTCTTTAATACGGTTAGTTAATTAAGATGCGCATCGAAAAACATTCACACATAAATGTTTAAAACCGCTTTTAGTCATTTCGCAATTTCGACGATCTATTTGGCAAAGAAACGATTAGCAAAAGTGGTTTGTTTGCTTTAAAAATAGTAATACCAGTTTAGACAACATGTCAGAAAGGGGTCGATTTTTGGAATTTGATGACCAAGTTGAGAAACATTGAATTAAAACATTGAGCTTTTTAGATATTAATTCATAGAACATATTAATGACTAATTTGCAAAAATAACCAATGCTTCTTAATTTACCCCAGAGTGGCATATTGGCAAATAAAAACTCAATACTGTTAGTGTTTTTAGAACAATTAGTTAGTTTACATTTTTGGCGTATCAGCCTAAGAAGACTATTAACGCAAATTCTTTTCTCTAACTATAAAAAGTGTAAAATAATACGTTGTAAAATGGCATATTAAAGAATAAAATTAAATAAATAAATAAATAAACAACAAAGATAAAATAAACGTTCACAAACTTTAAAGACTATAGCAAAAATGACTAGATAATTCCAACAGTGTCTAGGGTGTAAAAGGTCCTAAACACTGCTGGATTTTACGATACATAAACATGAACCACAATAAATTAACAATTATATCCATACACCCAATTTGCTCCGTCGAATAAATTCGAGCAAACGATCGACATCAGTGATTTGATCGCCCAAGACAATCGACAAACTGGGTGATAATTCAGATGCAATTTTTTGTTCCGAAAACTGCCGACAATCTAATAAGATATGATAAACAGTTAATGGGACGTTACAAATATCACAAACTGGGGGCATCTCAGATGCCAACAAATGCCTGTGAGTCCATCGACAGTGACCGATGCGAAGCCGCGTGAGGATAACGTCTTCTCTACGTTTTGGCCTGTATGACAAACTCCACGGTGTAGTAACGCTTTTGGTACATCGCAGCTTGTTGTCTTGAATAGCAAACCACTCAGTTTGCCAGCTAGACAGCAGCTTTTGATGTAGAAAATTACAAATATCCCTAACACAACTTTAGTTGATTTTTTATTGCCACTGATACCTACGTGACTGGGAATCCATACAAAGTTAACAGTGACATTTATCTGAGCCACCTGAAGGAAAATTGAATGAATTTGCCTCAGCAAGTAATGATCAGGATATTGGTCAACTATGGTGTTTAATGCACTCAACGAGTCTGTACATATAACATAATTTGTACCTGCGCTTAGTTGGATGTAGAGAAGAGCCTGATAGATAGCATACAGTTCTGCAGTATAAACGCTGCTAACACTTGGTAAGCCAAATGTAAACTGCAGCTCATCTACCAGAAAAGCACAACCCACACCGTCGTTACTTTTTGAGCCATTGGTATAAATCCAAGTGGCATTTACGTTCCTTGCTTAAATTTTTGCAAATTCAGTTCGATATTCGACTGGTAAAGTTGAAATTTTGCTCGTTCTTGATAATGCAGTATTTAACCTTGGACGTTGAAAAATCCAAAGGGGATCGCGACAGTAAGACAGTTGGTATACATCAGGGAGTTGGAAATTCAGTTCCTGAAGTATAGTGTAATTTCTTACGGCAACCGGTTTTTGTGACCGTATCCTGATGTTGTATAGATCGTCGAGACCATTATTGTACACGACAGGAAACGTCGGATGCAAGCGTTTAGCTTTTAATTTCGCGGCGTACCTAACAGTCAAGATTTTACGCCGAAGACAGAGTGATGGTTAAGCTGCCTCACACAAAACACTAGCAATAGGGGTAGTGCAAAATGCGCCAGTTGCTAAACGAACTCCAGTATAGTGAGCAGGATCAACAATACGTAATGTGGATGGAGCTGCGGAAGCATAGATTATTGAACTATAATCTAGTTTTGAACGCACCAAAGCGCGATGCAAAAGTAGCATTGTTTTCCGATCCGTTCCCCATGACTTTCCACTCAACGACCTGAGCAAGTTTAGTGCCGGAACACATCTGAGATAGATTTATTAAATGGGGACGCCAAGCTAACGCATGGTCAAATGTGACACCGAGAAATCGAACACATTCCTGTACAGGAATAGGTTCTCCCCCAAGATATAATAAAGGGCCACCGTGTGGGGTTCGCGTTCTACAAAAATGGATAAGCAACGTTTTATTAGTTGAAAAAGTGAATCCATTGTTATTAACCCAGTCCAAAATGCGATTGATTGTTAACTGAAGTTGACGTTCCAATGTTGGTATGTTTCTCAAGGCACAATAGATAGCTACGTGATCAACATACATACATCCGCTTACCGGATGCTTGATGAACTGACTTATGCCGTTAATCGCTATCATAAATAGTGTCACGTTTAAAATAAACCCTTGAGGAATACCATTTTGTTGTTGACGTATGCCCGAGATGCTGTCACCTACACGTACCTTAAATGAACGGGAAGTTAAAAAGCTTTGTATAAACAATGCCATGCTTCCGCGAATATCCCATGAATGAAGCGTTCGTAGAACATTGTACTTCTAAGTCGTGTCATATGCTTTTGCAATGTCAAAGAATACAGCGACAAGATGTTGATTCTGACTAAAAGAATTTTTAATTGCTGTATCCAACCGAACAATGTGATCAGTCGTAGAACGATGACGTCTTGAACCACATTGTATGTCAGCAATTAAACCTCTTGAATCTAATAACCAAGTAAGACGCTTATTGATCATTCTTTCTAATAACTTGCATACGCAGCTAGTTAGAGAGATAGGCCTATAACTTGTCGGGACCTTTTTATCTTTAACACGTTTAAGTACTGGTACTATGATAGCACAACTCAGAACAATACCCTGCTGACCATATCCGGTTATAGAGTGCCAACAATTGAAGTTTGGCAGGGCGACTTAACTGCTTAAGCATAGCATTGTGTATCAAATCGACACCTGGAGCAGAATTGTGTGCTTCTGATAATGCCGAGTCAAATTCCCAAACACTAAACGAAGCGTTATATAATTCACCTTCAACAGAGATAAATGATAGAACGTTTTTCTCCATGTTAATTTTAATATCTCGGAAATTTTCATCGTAATTATTATCGCTGGAAGCGTCAAAATAAACATCGGCCAAGATATTCGAAATGTCAAAGGGATTGATAATAATTTGATCACCCGACAATAACCCACTAATAGGTAATGATGCAGTTTGGTCAGAAATTTTTCTGACTTTTTCCCACACCTTCCCGACGGGGGTTCTCAATTTAATAGAAGAATAGAATCATGGTAAGAATATGTTTCTTACCATGATTCTCTTTTAGTTTTTCTGCATGTTCTTTGAGCAACAGCTTTGTACTTTAAATAAAGTAATAGGTTCTTTTCTGTTGGAGAGTGGTTAAATCTACAAAAAGAACGGCGTTTGTGCAGTTTAGCTTGCTCACATTCAAAATTCCATCAAGGAACGGGCTCTCTGCGAGGTTTTCCGGAATACTCGCATGTGCTGCCTCTATGATGGAGTCGGTATAAGTTTCAATATTTTTGTCAATAGTGGCTTGGACACTGTCATCGTAATCAAACACTTGAACAAACATATTCTAATCGGCATCTTTTATTCTCCAATTTCAATGACGGTTTTCATTAATTTCATGACCAAGCACGCGAATGAATATGGGAAAGTGCTCACTATCATAAAGATATTCCGAGACTTCCCAATCCAGCAATGCTGCAATACTTGAAGAACAAATGGTAAAGTCAATAACCGAGAATGATCTATTCGCCACGGAAAAGTAGGTATTGTTACCTTTATTTAAGATAACTAAATCCGTTTCTGAAATAAGATTGGCGAAGTTACGACCTTGCACATCAGTTCGGCTAGAACCCCACATAGTGTTATGAGCATTAAAATCGCCCATTAGCAGGAATGGGGACGGAAGTTGTTCAAGTAATTGATCAATCAAACAAATGTCCAAACTGACATTGCAGTTCCATTGTATAATGGTTGAAACCCTTTTTAGAGTTATGTTGCGAACGTAATTTTAACTCTTTGTTTATTAGCGTTTTTTTGTTTAACTTCTGAACTATTATCTGGGGGAGTAGAACTCCCACTAATTGGCATAATTTCATCTGCCAGAGTAGATGGCGCGGGAAGAACTTCCACATCCATCGACTCTAACGTCGCGTCAATATTGGGGTCTGTGGGCGCAGGATCGCTAGAAACCTGCACCTCAGGTAGCGGTAGCCTAGATTAAGCTGCCGTCTTTGCAGGCTTTGACTTGGACTGAGCCTTAGCCTGTTTAGGCTTTGACTTGGAAGTCGCCACCTTAGTTGGTTTTGGCCCGATACAAACCAATACCTTAGATGGTTTAGGCTTTAAATAAGCTCCCATCTTGAGTGGTTTTGCTTGAAGTCCCATTCTTTGTGACCTTGGTCCGGATTGGACCGTAGTCAGTTTTGGTTTTGAGCCTGATGGGCCCGCAACCGGTTTTTGACCTTTCACATAATCACACAACCAAATTTACTGCTATTGCAGACAATAGCAGTAAATTTCATAATTAATGGTTGTTGAACAATAGGCGTTTCAACAACTGCAGCATACGATCTAGAAATAGTAGGAGCCTATACCTCTATATCTCTTTTGAACATCGAAGTAAGAAAGTTTGTCTGTTACTCTGATCTCAGCTATCTTCCTCTCCTCTTTCATTTTTGGACAATCTCGGAAATAGACAAGATGCTTACCACCACAATTCACACATAAAGGTGAACTGTTGCATGGTTTGGGGTCATGTTTCTCCGTACTGCCTTACTGCATTTTGCACATGTTGCAACACCTGGACACCTAACTGCAGTGTGTCCAAAACGTTGGCATTGGAAACACCTCATTGGGTTAGGAATAAACGGGCAAACCGGGCGAGTAACATAAGCTACTTTAACTTCATCTGGGAGCCGTTCGGAATCGAATGTTAAAATCATAGATGTAGTATCTCTGACCTCACCATCCTTTCTACGAGTTAGTTTTTTAATATCGATAACGCCTTGCGACGCCAGTTCTTGTTTGCATTTGTCAACAGTTGTGTATAACAACTCATACCATGAAATAGCTCCCTTAGAAATATTTAAGGATTTATGCGGCTCAACTGTCCCCGCAATATTACCTAACAACGTGCATTCCTGCATTTTACTGCTCTGCATTTTATCTTTTACTTCAATAAGCAGTACCGTCTCTTAACTTCTTACACGATTTTAAGGTTCCGTTAATAATATTGAAAATGGTCCTATGAATTAAGAAGGAAGATACCTCCTTTAGACATTGGCCATTTTCAGAACATTTAACAATTAAATACCAAACAAACTTTCTACTTGTACTCATACTATCTTGTTTAGCTCTCTCGTCCGTGAACGGACGAGATTGTTTGGTTGAAGGTTTAGAATCTACCATAATAAACTCCGTCATTTTCATCGCTCAATCTCCCCACCCTCCACGGAGCCACATATGAGACGCTGCATCACAAACTGACGCAGTCGCCAGGGCTAATCAAACAATATAAGTTTCATAAATGTAAATGAAAAACTTTCGCAAACACACAGAATACTATCGGGCTCCAACCGTAGCACAGTATAAACCTTTCATCTATCACCACATAAATAATTCCTCGCCCTAACGTTAAACAAAACAAGCCGATTGATTAAAACTGGGTTAGGTTTAACCTCCTGTTTTACCAGAAGCTAAGGCCAAAACAGTATGTTGGAACGAACACTCTTTTAAACCTGAGTATTAGCCCCTCAACTACCAGCATCCCCTTTTCCTGGCTTTTGGGTCACCGCGCAAGGCAAACACGCAAGTGTCAAAGTGTCAAAAATTAACTCACAAATAAGTTTGACTTGTCCCAGACGAACTGTGGGTATTTTAACAAGGTTATCTCCTCGCCTATTGCCTTTTACGACCAGCAAAAGGGCTAGCGGAAGTATTCTTTTGCACCACCCCCTCCCGCAGGGGGTGTTTAGAACAATTATTTAAATCAGGTTTATAAACAATTGACGCAACAAACGCTTACCAAGCACCCAACCACCACACCGAGCGTTAAGTTGTATTAATAGTTTGCATTTTAATTACACAATTGTCGTCACATGCCATTTTAATCGACTGCATTGTTTTACTTCAAAAATGTACTTTTCCCTTCTCTCCAAGAGCTGATCAGAGTTGCTCACCGCATTTTGTTCAACTTGATTCTGCATGCCGTTCTATCAATTAAACCTAGACAGAATTACTAAAACCAGTTCAATTAGTAATAATAGATTATCTGTAGCATACAACCCAATACCAATCAATATTAATATACTTTTTTTTGTAGCCGTTTGATGTCTACTTCTGGACGTAAACCTCTTTTAACAACTTTCATGCAGGTCTATCTTGCGTCGTCCTGTACCATTTACTTTCTGTATGTTGTCAAGCCATCTCTTCTTTGGTTTTCCCGTTCCTCTCTCTGTTTTTCTTAGGCGCCAGTGAGTGACTTGAGTTGTCCATCTCTCCATTTTATGTCTGGCGATGTATCCTACCTAGTTTCATTTAAGCTCGGCAATACGTTTTGCAACGTTAGTCATCCAGGTTCTTCTACAAATTTCCTCATGTCTTACATGCTCTCTCAAACTTACTCTGTTCAAAGTTCCATTGCGCGTTGAACACACTTTAATTTATTTATGCTTTGTTTTGTGAGCGTCATAGTTTTTAGGCCATAAGTCATAACTGGTAGTATGCACATGTCAAAGTCCTATTAATACATTGTTATTTTTTAGTATAAAGCTCAGTTTGTTAAATGCTGCTCAGCTCATTTGAATTCTTTTAGTTACTTTATTGGTTTGGTTGTTTTTTTCTAGTTTTACAGCATGACTTAGGTGCTGTCAACAAAACTATGAACTATGAGTATTAAAACCCAACAACTGTCCAGGGCCTGATAGATTAACTGCTTTTTATCTCAACAAACGTGCGTTTGCCCTTTGTCGGCCTTTATGGCTTTTATTCAACTCATCTCTGGTCATGGGTAATTTTTCTACTTGCTGTAAGCAAGCTTATGTCACTCCAATTCATAAGTCCGGTGCTAAAAATGATGTAACAAACTATAGACCTATATCTATTTTATAAGGTCATTTCAAAAGTTTTTGAAAAATTAGCTACCTGTCAATTGACTGCCATTCTGCAATCTGAAATTGCTCTCAATCAACACGGTTTTCGTACTGGAAAATCAACATTTTCTACCCTTTTGTTGTATGAATCTTATATAACAGATGCGCTTAAAAACAGATTCCAAGTGGATTCAGTTTACACTAACTTTTCAACAGTTTTTGATATTGTAGACCACAAAATAGTAATTATTAAACTACGTGGTATTGAAGTTAATGGCACCTTGTTACTGTGGATTCAATCCTATTTATCAAACAGATCTCAATGTGTGCTCATTGGTCAATGCGTTTCTCGTAATATTAATGTTACTTCGGGTGTTCCACAGGGGTCACATCTTGGACCTCCATTGTTCAATATTTTTATGAATAATGTAGTACACTGTTTTTCTAATGCGCGTTGTTTATTATTTGCTGACGATATAAAAATCTTTATAAAAATTCAGTCTTTGGATGATGCTGTACTACTTCATGAAGAAGTATAGATTTTTTCTAGTTGGTGTCAGGCTAATAACTTATTACTTAATTTAAATAAGTGCAAAGTGATGACTTTTTTCACGGTGATGTATGGTTATTCTCTCATAAATGAAATGTTGTATTTGTGATTTAGGCATTACGTTTGATTCAAGCCTTTCATTTACATTACATATCAATACTGTCGTGGCTAAAGCTTACCAACTTAGAACGCCTCCATCTCAAGTGTTGTTTAATCGTTTGATCCTTATACACCGCCGTCAGTAAAGAAAAATCAAACAAATTAAAAAAAAAATTGTTTGTTTTTTAGCGTATAAATGCAACATTGCAGGCAACTACACAAAACTGCTTTCTACATTTAACATGACCAGTCTTGAAACGAGATGTTTTAATTTTGACGTGACTCTAGTTTTTAAAGTGCTTCGTGGGATTATTGACTGAACTGACTTGCTCAGCTTAATTAGTATTTATGTCCCAGCTCGAGATTTACGCAATGACTACTTATTTGATATACCGTACAAACGTACAGATTATGCGCAGCACTCTGCATCTACACGTATTTTGCGACATGCCAACAAAAGTAAAGTGATTTTTTTTAAGATTCTTTTAATACCGTGCGACGTGCACTTGTCATACGTAACCTTTTTATATTTTGTGACTATTTAAGTTTTATTTTTATTAAATATATACTTAACTATACAACTAGTTAAAACAAAAAAAAATCGACGTTCTCTACAAATAGAGAAACTATTCGTTTATAGCTATAATTCTGTTTTCTGGACTCATGATCTGTGTTTTTGTTAGGTTTAAATAAAGGCCCGCTTTTCTTGAGACTTTGTCAGTTCAACAAATGCTTTATGTAGCTGTACGTTATATTCTGTGATTTTTACAAGATTTCTAGTTGTTTGGAGGTGGTTTGATATACCATATCCTTTTCTAAATCGGCCTGTTCTACAGGCTGTTAAAAGTCTAGTAACTTAGTTTATGTCCCATACCACCAAAGTAATTTTTGAACAGTTAGCTTACCATTATACTAGTAAAAGTCAACAATACTAGTAAACGTTGCTTTGAATAACTAGCTCACTACAGCCAGACACGAATATTGTGGCCTCTGTATAGGCAACTTAGTATACACAAAAATTATGTTGAATGTAGTTAAACTAATGCCTTTGTCCGTTTCAGCACTTTTCATTTGCGCTTACATTTTAAACGTTTCACGGGCGACGTTGTTCTGGGATTGAAAGATGTTAAAACGAGCAAAGGCATAAGTTTAACCACATTCAACATAATTTTTGTGTATACTATGTTGCCTATATAGAGGCCACAATATTCGTGTCTGGCTGTACTATACTAGTAAGGATTAACAATACTAGTGAACGTCCTTATACAAATATAAATAAAATTTGGTGTGAACAATGCATCACACATTTTAACTTATTTACACAAGAACCACAAAGAGTGACGTGCCGCGGCGTAAATTTTGTATTAAAATAAATGTACTTTAAATCAATGTAAACAAAATGTAAGAGTTGTTGCAGTATCTGGTTCAAAAATCCGATGCTGTCATCCTACGCAAATACAAAAATACGTGCAGTCCATAACTAAGTCGTTAGTCTTCAGAACAACACAACACATTTTATACAACCGTCAAGTATTCTAACTTGATAGAACAAAAACGTTGTTGTTGCTGCACAAGACAAATACTAGTATAGGACTCTACCTGTCTCATGTCTCCCGTCTCTGACTTTAAGCCCAGACCACTTAATAATTCAATCCACAACCCTGTGCGATTACCTGTTATTATTATTATTCTTATTATGTTTATACTGAGTATTCATTTTTCAATAATGATTAACCCTATAAAAATATACATTTGTTGTTTTTCATAATGATTAAGTTGCAAATTAAAAAATAGATACATTTTTTTCGAGCGTATTTAATTATTCAAATATTTTTATAACCATTGATATTGTTGTTTTTTCTTTTTAAATAAAGTTATAAAATTATCATCGTTGTTTATTATATTATGTATATGTTTTAATTGTTTATAACTACATTAATTACCACAAAAACAAAATTTGTGTTACGCCTATGGTGATGGTCTTTGGCAGTCTAGGGATATATTTTTTAATATTTACAATAAGTGTATATTTGGTTGCCTATATCGTAAACCTCGGGCATTGTCGCTCTCCCTGTATAAATAATAATCTACCAACAGGGATAACGGTTTAAATAGTATTCTAAATTACGATTAAAAACAATAAATACCGAGTGTCTTACTGTGTATCAACCAACATTAAACAAAATACTATTTAGTTTTACTTTTATCACACTTATCAATCCATCTTCATATATCGTCGAATGAAAAGTGCGAATGCTAACCACTAATAAAATGCCTCTCATAAAAACGGCAAATCGCCGACCTACAAACATTATCCAGATGCCAAATTAAAATAATTACTGTACATTTACAAACCAATCCATTACCAGATTGATTGCCACTAACAAATTGATAAATAATTAAATTTTTAACTACCGCCCACTTTACACCAGAACGAATGCACAAATCCTACGTCCAAACAATAAAAAAGTGCATTTCAAAACGGCTTTTAAAAACAATTTTACTAGTTTATAGTAAATAACTATAGCATACGTTTAAATCGTCACAAAATTGTGTTTATGAAAAAATGTTACATGCATTACGCCTACTATACTGTTTCAACTTCCAAATTGTGTTAATCTAAATATACATTTTAATCATATTAATATTAAAACAAAATAAAAAAATCCACAAACAATATGAGTACATTAAAACTTGGCTAGAACAATAGAAAAGCTCAAGAGTTCAATAAAACTTTCATCGCCGCAAGGAAATCACTAATGGAACTCAATCAAAGTAAAGTTGTTTCTAAATATGGTACAGCAATCTGTTTTGATTTGCAACAAAAAAGAAATAAAATTCATTTCAAACATTTTTTTTGTAAAGCCAAGTTGCCCGGAAATTGTTTGTGGATTTGATTGTTTTGCAATTACGGTTTGTAAACATTGTAGACAACGTAGTGCATGATTCTGTAAAATTTTAGCTATAATGAGTACAAAAATAACTAAGAAAGAACAATTTAGAATTGTTCACAACAATCTACACTGTGTACAGCATTTAATTGACGGAATAACTTGTAGCAATCATTTTAAATTTTATTTGTAAATATTTATAAATAGTAAATTATTATAAATTTGTTAATTATAATCCGGTTGTTATAAAACTGCCAATATCTGCTGATACAGGGCATCGTGCTAAAGGAATTTGGTAAAATTTTCTTTTTAGACTACACATACTTTTATTAACACGCCTATTGCTGTGTGCGTGTGACGTTAGTTGTGGGCAAAAAGTTTGATGTTAAACTCGAAAACACATTTCTATGCATTTAACATACCAATATGTCTATGAATCTTATATAGGGCACTTGGCGCATGGCATTGCTCAATTATTTAGTTGAAAAATGTTATTTATTTCACTTAAATATTAAATGTTGCCTTTACTAAGACCAACAACAAAGCCATTTTTGTTCAAAAAATAACAGACAACAACTCTTTTTGCTGCACAAAAAAGCAGTAACCTAGCATAAATACAATTGTAAGATAAACAGACTACTAGCAAACTCCTGGCAAAGTTTTCAAAAAGTTGTAAAGCAACAAATTAAATACTATATTATAACAATAGCAAATCTTTATGTAGCGTACAAGGCGCAATATTTAGTTCCAAACAAATAGTAAGCCGCCAAAAAATTGCCATGTAAAAGTTGCTAAACCATCTCAGAGTTGTTGCTTTTCTCTATTTTACATGTGCCAAAACAAAGCATCAATCTTATCATTTTTCCAAAGAGCAAAAATATTACTATTTTGCCAAAACAATTTAAAAACATAGTATTTTACTCATTGCCTAGCACGTTTTAAAAAAATTTGAGATGTAGACGTGGTGCTCAATTTTCTCAACAGTGCAGATTTTTTTTTAAGTAGTAAATTCATTACATATAAAAATGCATTAAAGAGTTTGTCACTAGAGAAAGAAGCCCACACCTGGTAGACCATAATTAAGTCTTCAATGCAAACATAGAAAAAACCGTAGTTTTTTTTGTAATAAATTTGCTCCACAGAAATCAACAAAAAAAAATTAATTACAACATAAAAAGAAAACTGTAACTGCAACTTTTGCAAAATAGACAGTATTTTATGTAATTAGACCCAGTCCCAAATAAATTTAGAAACGTATATCTCGTTCTTCTATTGCATATTTTAAAAATTTA
Source organism: Tachinus rufipes (assembly GCA_963932245.1). Lineage (NCBI taxonomy): Eukaryota > Metazoa > Arthropoda > Insecta > Coleoptera > Staphylinidae > Tachinus > Tachinus rufipes. The sequence continues at coordinate 16,259,893 of OZ010750.1, forward strand.
TTAAATCAAGTAAAATTGCTTAAAAGAAAACTTTATAAAAAAAGTTTTTTTTGTAAATAAAATCAAAAACCTTACCCAAATTGTGATTACTTTAAGAATTTTGCTTATAAAAAACGCTAAAAGATTTCCGAACACTCTTTAGAAAAAATAAACACTCTTAAATGTTATGGATGTTAAAGACCTAGCTACATTTCCAAAAATTGTCCATTATGCAATGCACAAACAGCACTTTTGAATTCTTTCTACAAATAGATTTTGTGCAAGCAATTTGGACGTAAAATTTGAGATCGTCCTGTAATACAAATTTATGTAGAACACTGAATACTGTAACAAATCAAAACCAGACATTTACCCTTTATCACGGATAGGCAACTTATTACAGACTGCTGAAAGTTACACAATCATGTCCACAATAGATCTATAGTCTAGATATTGTTAAGTACAAGTACAAATAAAAAACAAAGACTTGTCACTCCTTTTAAAATATACCGGTTTACATAGATGCTATTTGGTTTGCAATACAAACGTTTTGCACGCGGTTTGGTTTACGTGCTAATACAAGTGTTTCAGATCAAAAAATAATTTTGCTGTAAATTCAAAGATTAACAAGGTCTACACTGAAGAAAAAACCAACAAAACGTCTCAAAAATTTGAGATTACCTAAAAACATTAAGAGCATCTATTATGCTGTCTCCTACGCATTTAGCTTAGAAACATACCTAAGTTTTTCTGAGTTAAAAACGAACTTTAAGACATATTTTGCATAGTGATTTTTATTTACACTCATACAAGAATATTATTAGTCAAAAATTGTCTTCAGGAGACTGGAGAAGTCGTATGGGTTGATGTAATAATAATTTCGCAGCTGTGCCACTGGCATTCTGTTAATTAGCGATGAAACTCATTTCTACCTTTTTGACGTCATTGGGTTTTACTTTTTTTAAAACGCGTGAAATCGAGGCTACTGTGAATTTCAATCGAAACTGCAACAACACGTAGGAAACTTTTCTGTGCCCAAAAATTAAAGAGTATGAAGAACACAACCTATATAATTTTTGGTTCTAACAGGATGGAGCTACTTAAGTGCTGTATGGGCCATACAGTCCCTGAGACTTTTTTGTGGAAGTACTTTAAAGCCAAAGTTTCCAAACATTCTCCTTGGTCCTTGGACCAACTGAAGAACGCAATTTAAGAAAAAAATTAAAGAATTTTACCCAGCATGCTAATGACAGCGATGAAAAGCCAAGAACGGTTCCAAATGTGTATTAAACGTTTAAATTATGTTAAACAATACATTTTTTAACTTAAAGTAAACAAACTTAGCTATAAAAAAATATTAAATAACTATAATCATTTTTGAAAACTTGCAGCTAGTTTCGTCAATTTATTACAATAACAACACAACACTACTAAGCAAAAAGCTGTTTTGCAGTTGTTTGGGCTACACAAAAACTTAAAAAATACAAGGAAAACAATTGCATTTTAACTACTGGACGTTTAGTCACATGGCCTCTTCAACTTCGGGCATACATAAGTAAAGCTCATAAGAAAAATAAAGATGAGCAACTTTAAAGAGTTTTTTGAAAATTTAAAGACAAGATAATAAAAAAAATAACCTTAATGGACCAACTGTAAATATATCTTAAACCAAAAATGTTTATAAAGATGTTCAATGGATAACAATAATAAAAGCCGCAACTGGTTTAACCACTCAATATGTCAGATTTTATTATGAAATTTTACAACAATCCAATAGCCACTGTGAATCTGAACGTATAATTCAGAAAATTACTTGCCGATATTATTAAACTAATATCCAATTTACCATCAACAAATAAGTAAAACGTAAGTTAAAAGTATAAGACATCTAAATACAAGTTTTCGGAATTACTCCAGACTCTTGTTATAAATAAACAATTTAAAGTCATTGCAATGAACTTTGTTGGTTCACTTCCTGCAAGGCCGTTAATAGTCCAGTCACATGTACAAAAAATAGGCTAATAAATGCATATGAATCAAAATTGCTATTTTTTTTTATATTGTGTAGGAAAGGATTATAAAAGCTTAACCAAATTGTCAACCAAGATTTTCTATAAACTTAAAATACATACTTGTTTTGTAAAGAAGTAATTACCAATCAACTTAAAAATGATGATGATTTAGCTTTTTCAATCTGAGAATGTATCTAGTATCTTAGCTTAGCTTAGTACAATCAAGAATGCAATTTGTGTGTGCAGACACTACCTGCTAAGAGAACTAAGTAGCGTCGATTTAGCGGGAACAAAATAGACGATGCCATTAAAATAATTTACTCTTTTCTAACGGAGAATTCCGACAAGAGTCAATTTTTTATAAATTGTTTGATTTAACTAATAAAAAAAAAATTTGTACCTGATATCAGGACCACAAACCAAATTTACAAAAAAATTACAAACATGACATCATGATTATTACAAACAAAGACACAATTGCGTGATTTGCTGTTTTTTTTTTTGTTTCTGTATAAAAAAATTGGTAGAAAAACTGTACAAACAATCATGGCTGCATCGTTCAGCAAGAGCCCCGCCCCAAGTTGTCCGATAGCCAGGTAATCTTGTACGCAAAGGCCCAGAAGCTGAAGGACCAGCTAAAAAAGTTGTTTGCTAAAATCAGCAAAATGGATAAACGATACCAGTCACTTCAATACAAACATTATGTCGGACGTTGAATATCAAGACGGATCTAATAGACACCCTCACCCAGCTCCGGAAGAATTTTAAGTTGACTCTGAAACAAAGTAAAGACGGTTTTATCGTTGCCACAAATTTGCTGGTAAAGCGGATTCTTGGTCGGCCACCCTTAGAAGCACTAACCCAAAAAGGTCGTAAAGTCACCTGCGCTCGCTAAGTCTTGATGATGGAGAAAGACCATCAAGACTCCAGAGCACCAGGTACAGGCCTCATTTAAGAAACCGGCCAAGAATCCGTTGAACTCCAGCTCGTCCAACGCCAAGAAGACAAGGAGCCGATGGACACCGCCCAGCTGGAAAACGATGTTGCCGCTCACAAGGAAGCCCCGCCCCCAGAAATTCAATAAGGTAGAGAATATCAACCCCCTTCAAACAAGTCGTAAGACTTTTGGGGAAATGTAAAATAACCATTCGGAAAAAATCTCTTTTCAAAAGCTCTTGGCAACTTTGAAGTCGCTTATCGTCACCATCAACCGCGCCGCGAACGTAGTCGATGGTATCTGTTTGCACCCCCTTACGCATTCAGATTTGTGTTGTGATTAAACACTGCACTATTTCCAACGTAGTGCACTACGCCTACCAAACAAGAGCTGAAAAGACCTGCTTCTCGTCAGCAGACTACCGCTTCACCCAAAAGCACGCAAAGCGCACACCTTATAACTAAAGATCAGTTGTTGCAACGCCTGTTCCAAGCAAGCGACAATAATTTTAAGAAGATAATAGGTTTTGCACAGTTTCTAGCTAATTAAATGGCTAAACCCTCAGACTTGACTTGACTTGAATCACAGACATAAACGTGGTACGAGTTTGCTACAAAATCTATGCAACACTAAGTGCACTAGGTAATTCCAACACGCAATTAATCTTCTAGTTAGACAGGAAGGTCATTACGCTCGACAAGCGCCAAACTTCCATTTATATTAGAGAGGTTTAGTTGGTAGGCGCCCGTGAGAATAAATCCGACACTTTGAGTGAGTCTAGAAGGTTCGTTCCTCACATTGCGTGACTGTGAGCACCGCTATTGATATTAAAACTGTAATTTTGCGTATTTTTAAAACTAAATTAGCCTCATTAGCGTTAAGTTGCACAATTCCATATGGTTTCAATACATTTTAAATGTACATTGTGACTGGACTATTAAACAAAAAATAAATAATATATAATAATAAAGTTTGCCAAAGTTTGTTTTGTATTTTTTCTGAATTTACTACAGCAAATCTAACTTTCGGCTGCAAACTTCGTTCTCAAATAGACATCCAACATGTCTTGCGTACCATCAAACACACTGACACATTTGTTCCAACTCTGCAAACAAGCTCATAAACAACACTAAAACCCCGGCAAAATTGGAGCTGTCGTGTAAAAGGTTACAAAAACAAAAAAACGATAACCTGCTAGTTTCAATACAAAACGGATCCGAGAAGGCAAAAATCTTTAAAATTTTTTTTTTAAAAAGTCAAAAGCAAGAATATCGCTCCTTAAAAATAGAATAACAATTCATGTCAAAGATATAGACAAAGTAACAACGGTAGATAAAATAAACGAAGCAATTTCCAAAGCAAAAACCATAAAACCTGAAGGTTTTGAGCTAAAATATCTTTGTTCGGCATACGGAAACAGAAAAATGTCACCATAAGGATGTCAGAGACCGACGCTGAAAAGCTGATCCAATTAGAAACAATTAAAATTGACTGGACATCTTGCAAAATCCTGAATAAAAAGACAAAACCAAATCTTTTAAGTGCTAGAAAAATAGCCATGTCAAAGAAAACTGCAAAGGCCTAAACAAAAAAAATCTGTGTTTAAAGTGCACAAAAGAAGAACACAACACAGCTGAATGCAGAAACAAACTGCAAGAAAGACACCAATCCAGAAATCTTAAATGCCAAGCAAAAAATGGAACCACTGCAAAAGATATCAAAGTAGAAATACTAATAATAAGTGAACCAAACCAAAACGCCATTAAAAATAAAAAAGTCTGGTTCTATGACAATAAAATGAGCACTGCAATAAAAATGTTCAACACTAACTGCAAATATGTTTAAACAATTAGAATCATTGCTTTGCTATGAATTCAACGCAAAACCGTCTCAATGAGGTACGCACCTTACCGATCGGAGAGAACAGATTGTGACTGATTGGATGGCCATGAACAACATATGTATGATAAATCAAAGTAGAAGTGCTACTTTTGAAAGGCATTACTACTTCTTAATCTTAGACCTGACAACAGCTAATCACTGCATAAAACCAAAGGTGACGCAATGAAAGGTAAATGATCAAGAATCTTTAGGCAATCACAGCTACATTGTTTTCAACTTCAAAGAAAAGCAGGTGATATTTTTCAAAAAGTAAGAGAAATGTTTGACTGTTTAAAAGGGTAGACAAGAAAAAACTTCAAGATGCTCTAAAAACAATACAAAAAATGCTCTAAAAACAAAAGATTCTAAACAACCGTAACTAAAATCTGTGATAAATCATCACACAAAAAAATCTACACTAAGAAGATTGGCGGAAATTGCTGAATTACGTTAGTTGTGTGTAACAAGAAGAAGGATAAACAATAGAAAGGTCAAACGCAGTCTACCACACATAAAAGTCCCGCCAAAATTAAACCAAAAGTATATTTTGACTTGTGCCACTAGCGATAAATTTGTCAATTTAACAAACAAAGAACTACAAGAAACGTGAAAACAAATGTTCAGAGCCCGGGAATTTTTTAGCAAAAGTGGTGGCCACAGCAACCTTTCCAGCGTTGTGCTAACGCTTGTTACGCAGCCAGCTTAATAAGGTGCTAAAACGTACGGTAGTCCTGTCAAAAAAACAATTTGGATTTTGAGAAGGACGACAGACAGTGAATGCCCTCAGACAAGTAATTAACATTGCTAGAGAAGCGGCCGGGTATTTAACAGCGCACCGGACGCTGTGTGCAATAGTAACTCTGGACGCATCAAAGCAGCTGATTATAGAAAACTTAAAGAAAAGAAGTATACAAACAACCTAACTGCCATTATAGCTTCTTATCTAAAAAAAAAGGAATTATTTTAAATGCAGATAACAGTATTATAAAGATCGTCGAAGTAAACAGTGATGTACCGCAAGAGTCAGTGTTAGGTTAGGTTAGGTTAGGTTAGGATAAAAATGCACAAGAAAACTATATTAATTGTCTTTGCGAACGACGTGGCAATGGTCACAACGGCAGAAAGTTAAAAAAATGCTGATAAACATAATCAACACTGAACTTCTGCGTGTGAAAAACTGGATGAACAGAAAAGCTTTGAAATTAGCACCGCAAAAAAATAAAGCAATATTTCTGACGTCAAAAAAAAATCATCCTTGTTACGGTACGCTGAGCAAGGCAGTTTAATAACTGAGTGTATGGACACCAAACTAACAATTGTGAAATATGTTGCTGTATGGGGCACCAGCGTGGCATACAGTAACCGCCAATAAAAAGTTGTGTCAAAAACTAACTAAAGTAAAAGCTGAAGGTCATAGTCAAGCAAGAAATACTGCCAAAGAAATTCAAATTGCCAGATGGCAAAACAAATGGAACAACGATAGACATGGAAGTTAATACTGGACATCCAAAAGTGGTTCAACAGACCCTATAGGAAAGTAGATTATTTTATCACCCAAGTACTTTTGAGACACAAATGTCTTAGAAATCTACACGATTGCAGGAGAGCAGAAATAAATGATTGCACTACTGTCAAGAAGTTGAAGCAAACCATACCTTGTTCATGTGTTCCAAATGGAACGACGCTAAGTCTTTGTACATGCACATATCCGGGAAAACTTTTAATATTTTTAACATGGGTCACCACCATACAAAAGAAAAAAAAACAGTAGACGTTAAATTTGACAGCATTTATACTGAAAAAATGCGATAGCGGATGCCGGTGTAAAGCGTGAAAGGAGAGAGATGGTTGTTTTAGTAAGATCAATCTGCTTACTTGCATTCAATTTCACATTGTTGCTTAAATACTATCGAGGAAGGTTTTTTCTATCTCTATAATAAAAAAAAAGTTTGGGTTACAACACATACCCTAAGTAAAGCTTTCAGACATAGTACTTCCAAGTTTGCTTCCAAGAAATATAGCACTTAATCCTATCTGTTAAGCGACTATATTCTTGTAATAGATCCGATATATCTTTAGGTACATATCATTCATCAACCGTAAGGATGTGCCTCAATTCCAATAAATAAACATTTGTAAAAGAGACCAAATAAAGAAAAAAAATCTTCCATTCTTGATCATTTTGAGAAAGAAAATTGTAACATCACGTCTGCTTTATCCTCAACGTCCCCGCCACCGTCGCCGAATCAATATAAGGCGCCCCCGAACATCATTTTTAATTCAGTTCTATCAGAGCTTTTTACTGGAGATAATCTCACAATAAAATAATACGTTTTCTCTCTTGTGTGGATCAGTAGGACTAATGCCTTTGTTAAGATTTTATCAAGTGATAACTTCACATAAATTAAATAAACCGCTTTTTGTGTGTTCCAGTAGAACACTTGAAATTTCAGAAACGGCAGTGTATATTAATCATTATTATTTGTTTGTCAAATGAATGAATGAATATTGTAATTCAAACTATGTATTTATTGAATAAACTTAATTGTTCCAAATTATACTTGGATTATTAGAATCGTAAGAAATGGATATAAGACAAACTTCTAAACCTTAAAAGAAGTTACAAACTAAGCTGATAAAATTTAAAAAAAAAATCTACATGATTTGTTGATATTGAATGAAGTATTTAAAATTTTACAAATAAAATTATTAATAAGAAAGAATAATTGCCTGAAAGGTTTAAGAATGTAAACATTGTAAACATCTTTTGCGGAAGAGCGTAGATACCAAACTAACGCACTTTCAATCAGCAATGATTGTGCAAGAGTGTCTGATGGAAGAAAAAAAGTATAATAAAGAAAGGACAAGAAAGAAACAGTTGATGAATGGCAAAAGCTGTTGTATAGAATATTTAAAAAAAATAAAAAGGGGCTCTATTGAAAAGCTGAGTGTAAAGAGCTAGATGTGTGTGTTATTGTAATAGAAGTTATCAAAAAATTTGATATGTTTTATAATTAAATAAATTAACCAATTACGTAATAATGCATTAATTAATTAAATCGATGTCATGTAATCTAATCCTGTTCGGTTCAATTCAGATCATTACACCCTTAGGTGGTTAGTTGTACTCAATCGTTTATTTACTCAAAGTCAATATACTAACAAGCATTTCAAGTAAAATCGGTTTATCGAAATAAACTATGTGTTTTCTTAAAACAATTACTAATCATTTAATGGGCTATAAATTGTACAATTTAAAAACATGATAAGCGACCTCGAAGTTAAATTTGTGAAGAATTTCTAGTTTGATTCTAATTTAGTTTATCAGCGAAATATTTAAAACCGGCAAATAACATAATGTTAATCAATTCTTAAAAAAAAATGTACATTTTTAGACTTTTACTAATGTAAAAATATTGATTTACTTTTACAAAAACAAATAGGAATAAACCTGTTGAACCGACATCAGAAGTATATTAGTCCGGAATTGCATTTTATTGGAGCAAACCGATTTAGACGGGATCCATTAACCGTTGACTTGATGAGATTTCTGAATCAAATGTAATATGACAAATCGTTACGCGCGGTTAGTTTTGATTCTCAAATAACAGTATCGACCACATTTATGGGTGTGAAAAATTTAATTAAATTAGTATCAGATTATTTTAACAATGTATTAATTGAATTGAATATTATTGATTGAAATAACAACAGAGAGAAAATAATACCTTGTAATACTATGCATTAATAATAATTAGTTTAATTTTCTATTCTGTACCGGAAGCCTTGAAATTTAATATCCAGCATAAAGTTAGGATTAATCAAATTTCCGGCGGATTTTAAAATGTCAGCATGCCTGGCATTTAATATTTTTATGTAAATATATTGATTTAGCTTACCAGCAACATAATGCATTCTGGTTATGGGATCTGGTTGTTCAGCAGCTATTCTCAGCAAATATGCATATTCCATATACTCTGCCATCCTTTGTAGGAAACTTAGGGGTTCATTGAAAACAACAGGCATGGTGATTTTACTCAGTTCCTTCCCTATACAATTTTTCAAAACTGACCAAATGTTGAAATCGCTGTGGTACATTGGTACTGGTAGGGTAAGCCTTAAAAATTTCAAAATTAGTATTAATTGTGCAACAATTAAAATAGCACCCACCTGTAGTCTTTTTTATCTGTAGCCATCTCGAATAGCCGTGACAACCCCCGAAATAAATACTTGATACACACATTCGTTCCTTATTAAAAAGACTAGTTGTTTCCCATTCCCTAGAATTAAATGAGCAATCAGATCAAATAAACTCTGTGAACACCACAAAATATTCTTACATTACGTGACAAATATTATTGATAAAATTGCAATATTTTGATAATTCAATAAAAAAATGTGTAGTGTTGTTTGATTGGATTGAGCGCGTCACCTCAGTTTATAATAAATTTAAAAATATTTTGAATATATAAACTTATTAACTACGCAGGAGTGTACTGTTCGCTATTGATTTCTGGAAAAAAATTGACTTCCTAAATGTGTGTAAAAGTGCATTAGAACGCAACTTACTATTCGATTGATGTGCGTTGAGAACAAACGCTTGCCATCCTGTTGTCTAAGCCAGTCGGTTAATCGATCGCAACACACACCCTCACATTACCCAGATACCTACTGTCGCCTTGTTTGGGTTGAAGGTTGGGAAAGCTTGGAAAGCACGGCTGCGCATTCCGGGAAAATAACCGACAAACCTATTATTCATTTGACACACATATTTCCAACAACATTACAGTGATTAAAATTTTAATTACAAAATCAAATTTTTTTTAAGTTAAAATTAATTTCTTTAGCACTATATATGATGATAATCTAAAAGTTTTATCATTTCCGCGACCTACTTCTAGATTTGAAGCTAGAAGTCTCAAATTCGATTCTTAAACAAGGCACGCATGTATGTAATTGTCTTTCAACCGTGAGCACTGAATAAAAATTCTCACGTTTGGAAAGATTTGTTATATCCATTTAGTAGCACTCATAACAGTAACATTTATTGGTGATAATATTGTTTGGTATAAACAATCGGATAAGAAACGACACAATTCAGACGGTATTTGAATTAAAGAAGTCAAACATGGTTTTAATTCATTTGTTAAATAATTTGATTAGAATCAATGATATATCTATTCTACTACTATTGATAAAAAATTAGTAAAAGCATTTATAATTCAATGTAATTATATTCACCGATTGGACTCAACACAACTACTACTCAATTACTAAATATAATTGGAATGAAGTACTAACTTCTAAGTAAAATTACGATGCGCAAATGCGTTGACGCAGTTAATCAATTAAAATTACTTTATTTTTTATTGAATATTGGATTCTGATTAAAAAAAAAATGAAGTGCACAGTTTAATAGTAAACCACTTGACTCACATACCGAAAACTCCGGATTTAAATTTCAAATATGAACAACATTTATTAAAAAAAATACATTACTGGTGTTTCCAAAGATACATTAAAGTGTTGGACTTGATAAAAACGTAATAAACGCCATGTCACTTACACAAAAGTCAACCCGAAGGCAACATATCGCTACAAAAAATGACTACAATTGAAATTATTATTATGTATAACTAGATTTGCAAAACGGCAACGGTGTGCAAAATTTAAAAATAAGAAAACAACAACTCTAAAAGCGCGTGTTTAATTTAGTGGACTTATTTATGGAATGTGATAAGAATTGTAGAAGGTAATAAATACCGTTGATAGTAAGTTAATAGTAAAGCCAGAGAGAAACAAATAAGCAAGTAAACAAGAAATACAAATTATTGAGGCCACAACAAATAAAAGGAGAAAAGGCGCTGCGGCGAGTACGTTGTTGCCGGAGTGAAAATCATTACGCGAAGAAAAAGTAAATTTTAATAACAATTGAATAAGATATTAAGAAAGACATAGAAGGATTATACATACATACATCACACAAAAAGTGATTAAGTTGCCAAAAACAGAGAAAATGATATCAAACAAATTGATCGAGTCAAAAGAAAGAATTGATGAAAGAAAAAACGGAGAAGCTGAAAGTAGTGATAAAAAATGTCAGAAAAGAAAATAAAAGAAAAGAAGAGAAAACTGAAACACATGAAAGACTAGAAAAACTTGAGAGAAATATAGTTAAAAAGAAAAGAACAAAAAATATAATAGTAAAATGACTAAAAACTAGTGATTTATCACTAAAAAACTAAAAGTTGAAACGAGTATAATCATCACAAAATAAAACGCATTTAGGTGAACCAGGTGAAAAACACTGCTTTTTTCACTATGAATTTTTGCCACTTCTTTTTCACTACTTGCTTCCTAGGTTTTATTGTTAAATTTTCTAATAAGTAAATAAAACAACTACTATGTTTTTACCACTAATTTATTGTTGTAAAATTATATATAAGGCATATACAATTTTACAAAATACATTTCACGACTTAAATTTCAACGTTTTACGGTCATTATCAAGTGAGAAACAAATGAATGAAACAATACATATATATAGAGCAATTGGTGAATTGGCAGGAGAATACAAGAAATTTTACAAAATATTAAAAAGTGGTGGATTATACTGAATTAGATCGGTTTGCTCGTTCAAAAAGTTAACGAGCGGATTATGGGAGTGTTTATAAATTTCGGCGGCTTCTAAAAGATTAAGCTTAGTACCTTTTGTACAGGTATGTAAAATTTTTAACTGATTATTGTTTGGAAATGAATGATTGCAATCTAAAATATGATTTGAAAATAAACTAGAATTTTTATTTAAACGAAATGCGCGATAATGTTCAGCGTATCTTTTTTCAAAACTACGGCCCGTTTGACCTATGTATAGGCTATTACATTCAGGACATGACATTTTATATACACCAGACTTTTTTAAAGAGTCAACTTTATCTTTAGCATTAAAAAGAATGTTTGATAATTTACAACTTGGTTTAAACGCGATTAGTTGATTTTGTTTGCGAAGAATGTAAGCGATTTTGTCTGTGGTTTTACCAAAAAAAGTTAAAGTTGAAAATGAATTTTTATTTATATTTGAAGATCTTGGATAAATTTGAATTATTGTATTTTGATAACGTTTTTTGTTTATTAAATTTTGAATAAGATTTATTGGAACACCATTCATTATTCCAATTGATAAAATAGTGTTTAATTCTATGGTAAGGTTATTAAGTGATAATGGTATTGAAAAAGCTCTATGTACCATAGAATGAAACGCAGCTAATTTGTGTGACATTGAATGATTTGAATTGAATGGAATAGTAGAATTTGTGCTTGTTGGTTTTCTATATATATTAAATTCTATTTTGTTATTTTTATGAATTAATGTGAGATCTAAAAAGTTAATTTGATTATGATCTTCTGTTTCTAGAGTGAATTTGATTTTAGGGTGTATGCTATTAATAATATTTAAAAATTGATTAAGTTGACGTGCCGTACCATTAAAACACGCAATTATCTCGTCCACATATCTATACCAAAATGATATGTGTTTTTTAGTAAAGTCTTTTTCAAAAATGTGTTTTTCAATTTGTGACATAAATATGTCTGCTAACAGGGGCCTTAAAGGAGAACCCATTGCTAGACCAGTATCTTGTTTGTAGAATTTATTATTAAATTGAAAATAATTTTGTTTCAAGCAAGTTTCAAAAGCATTAATAATTTCTAATTTAATAATTATGTTTAAATTGTTTTTATCTAAAATATTTTGAATAATTTCAAGGCAATCATTTGTAGGTATATTAGAGAACATACTAGTGACGTCAAAAGATACAAGTTTTGAGTTTTTTGGAGTGGTTATTAATTTTAAGTGTTGAGATAAAATTAGAGAATTTTTTACTGAATATTTTGAACTAAATTTTTGAGTATTTTTTAAAGATAGTATTTAATTTGATTGCTAACGCACGTGACGGACTATTAATATAAGAGACAACTGGTCTGATAGGGTGATCCGGTTTATAAGTTTTAATCAAACCGTAAAGTTTGGGAGCTAATGGATTCATATTACATATTTGAAATTTTTCGAAGTTGTTTAAAATAATTTTTGTATTTTCCAATAAATCTTTAATTTGAGATTGATACATATTTGTAGGGTCTTTCTTTAAGAGAGTAAGGTTTTCAGTTTGAATAAATGTATTAACTTTGTTAATATAATCATTTTGATTTAAAACAACAACTGAATTTAATTTATCTGCTTTTGTTATTAATAATTGATTAAGTAAAGTTTTTGATTTAATTGATTTGATAATTGATAAATCTGATGGTGGTTTTTGAGATAGTCTATTTATTTCAGTTGAAATATGAGCTCTTGGAATAAGGGGGTCATTTACTTTCTTAAGTGCAATTTCTGATTCAATTACAGTTGTGGTTTTTACTATTTTATTGTTAATGTAAGGACTGTAATTTGGATTATTAGATAATAAGGCTTCTTCCGGTTTATTAAAATTGGTATTTGATAAATTTATAAATTTTGGAGTAGAATTTAATTGTGTAGTATTTACTTTGTTTGAGGTTTTTGTTTGATTAACTTTAAGAGTTTCTAGTTTTTTCTTATGAATTAAATATTTTTTGTTAATTACTTTGCTTACATTTTCGCGAACAAAATCATCTAATATATCAAATTCAATGGGGTGTAGTTTAAAGGTCAGTTCCGAATGTAATACCTTAAGATGATGTTGGATGGCGTCTCTTCTCCGATGAAGGTATCTAATTTCCGCTCGTATTCATGCTAGTTGGGCTGCGTGGACTGCTGACTTTGCTGCTGGCGTAGTGGATCGAGTTTTAACGTTGACATACGCTGGTACTACTGCATTTCTGACATTCGGAATTAAACCAAATGTCCTGCGATATACTTTTGTATTTCTTCTTTAATTTGTTATACAATTTCGTCTGCTGTGCCGTACAGGCTGATTTGATCATCAAGATGGTTGCGACGGTTACTATGTGGTACTTCATATTTAATAAGTAAATAAAACAACTACTATGTTTTTACCACTAATTTATTGTTGTAAAATTATATATAAAGCATATACAATTTTACAAAATACATTTCACGACTTAAGTTTCAACGTTTTACGGTGATTAAAACTCATAAACCGGATCACCCTATCAGACCAGTAGTCTCTTATATAAATAGTCCGTCACGTACGTTAGCAATCAAACTAAATACTATCTTTAAAAAATACTCAAAATTTAGTTCAAAATACTCAGTAAAAAATTCTCTAATTTTATCTCAACACTTAAAATTAATAACCACTCCAAAAAACTCAAAACTTGTATCTTTTGACGTCACTAGTATATTCTCTAATATACCTACAAATGATTGCCTTGAAATTATTCAAAATATTTTAGATAAAAACAATTTAAACATAATTATTAAATCAGAAATTATTAATGCTTTTGAAACTTGCTTTAAACAAAATTATTTTCAATTTAATAATAAATTCTACAAACAAGATACTGGTCTAGCAATGGGTTTTATCAATTGAAATAATGAATGGTTTTCCAATAAATCTTATTCAAAATTTAATAAACAAAAAACGTTATCAAAATACAATGATTCAAATTTATCCAAGATCTTCAAATATAAATAAAAATTCATTTTCAACTTTAACTTATTTTGGTAAAACCACAGACAAAATCGCTTACATTCTTCGCAAACAAAATCAACTAATCGCGTTTAGACCAAGTTGTAAATTATCAAACATTCTTTATAATGCTAAAGATAAAGTTGAATCTTTAAAAAAGTCTGGTGTATATAAAATGTCATGTCCTGAATGTAATAGCCTATACATAGGTCAAACGGGCCGTAGTTTTGAAAAAAGATACGCTGAACATTATCGCGCATTTTGTTTAAATAAAAATTCTAGTTTATTTTCAAATCATATTTTAGATTGCAATCATTCATTTCCAAACATTAATCAGTTAAAAATTTTACATACCTGTACAAAAGGTACTAAGCTTAATCTTTTAGAAGCCGCCGAAATTTATAAACACTCCCATAATCCGCTCGTTAATCTTTTGAACGAGCAAACCGATCTAATTCACCACTTTTTAATATTTTGTAAAATTCCTTGAATTCTCCTGCGAATTCACCAATTGCTCTATATATATGTATTGTTTCATTCATTTGTTTCTCACTTGATAATGACCGTAAAACGTTGAAACTTAAGTCGTGAAATGTATTTTGTAAAATTGTATATGCCTTATATATAATTTTACAACAATAAATTAGTGGTAAAAACATAGTAGTTGTTTTATTTACTTATTAAATATGAAGTACCACATAGTAACCGTCGCAACCATCTTGATGATTAAATTTTCTAGTTAATGCTTTTCTAAAACTGTCTTGTATTTCTCTCTCCTTATAGTTTGCACATTTTTATTTTATTCTGTCTTAGAGTGTTTCTTGTTATAATTGTAAAGGGTAGTTGCATCCTATTCTGCACTTTTTCTTATTCTTACATCTACTATTTTGTTTTTGTTTTTACCCCATTTTTTTTAAATTTATTTATAGCGTTGACTACTCGCCATCATCATCATGAGTAGCCATTAAGTCTGTTCTTGAACATAAGCATTTCCTAATTGTTTCCATCGTTCTCTGTTCTGTGCCACTCGCATCCATGTCAGCCCCTCCTTTCTTTTAAGATCGCCTTGCTGGCGCATAGGTGGTCTTCCTTTTTCTTTTTTATGTTTGTAGGGTCTCCACTCTATTATTCTTCTGTCCTATCTCAATATATTGCTCTTGCAACGTGACCCGCAAATTTCCACTTGAGATATGCAACTTTTTCTTCCTTGTCGGTGACTTTGGATATTGCTTTAACTCTATTGTTTTGGTATTGATCTCTTCTTGATTTACTTATCACTGCTTTTTCCATAGCTCTGTGCAAGTTTTTCTATGTTTTGTTTTGTTTTTGGCGCCGTACATTATCACTGGCAATATGCACTGGTTGAAAATCCTTGTTTTTAGGTGTTGAGCTATTTTTTTATTTCTCAAGATGTTTTCCGAAGGCCATTCATCCTAGTCTTACCCTTCTGCTTATTTCTTCTTTGTGAATATTCCGGTGATTTGTTATTTTCTGCCCCAGATATATGTATTTTTCAACCTTTTGGATTTCCTTTACTCCTATCATTACTGCTTCTTCTATCCCGTAGTACATAATTTGTGTTTTTATTTTTAGCCATGCCCTCAGTGATTCTCTTTGTAGGTCATCAAGCATTACTATGAGCTCCTCTTTATGTGCAAGGATAACAATATTGTCAGCGTATCATAGGTTAGTTAGTCGGGTCCCGTTGATGTTAATTCCTTTGTTCTTCCAATCAATTTTCTTGAATATCTTTTCTATTGCTAAAGTGAAGAGTTTTGGTGATAAAGAACCTTGTCGTACTCCCCTTTTGAGTTGGATTGGTAAGTTGCTGTTGCCTCTCTATTGCATATTCTTATTAAATCGTTATACCTGTAGTCTATTCTACTGTTGGTAATTACCACCATCCATATTTTAATGCTATATCAAAGGCTTTTATGTAGTCTACACACCTCATATACATGGGGTAGCCATACTTATTAGATTTTTTGATTATAATTTTCATCGTTAGCAGGTGATTGTTGGTGCCGTAGTTTTTCTTAAATCCCGCTTGCTTGCTGGTATTCATCCAGTTTTCTTTCTAATCTGTTGGTAATTATTTTTGTCACCAATTTATACAACTGTGACTTCAAACTTATTGGACAGTAATTTTCCATCTTGTTGTTATCTCTTTTTTTTATAAATTAGCACCACATTTTTGTTTTTCCATTGTTTTGGTATTTTACCTGTCCTTAAACAGTGGTCTAGCAGCTTTGCAGTCTTCCTTAGTAATTCATCTTTTCCTTCTCAAATTATTTCGGCTGATATGTTGTCATCTCCCGTTGCTTTGTTGTTCTTTATGCCTTCCGGAGTTTCACTTCCTCGATATCTATCTCTGGGATATTTTCTGATCCAATATTTTGTATTTTTCTCTTCAGTGTGTCAGCATCTTCTCTTTGTGGCGATGTTTTAGATTCATATAAATGTAGAAATCCTCTAATATGTGTAGAATTTCCTTATTTGTTGGGTAGCAAGTAGATTTTCTTTTTTCCGGTATTTTGTTAAAGGTCTTTCATACATTTGTTTTTTTGTATTACTTTGTTCACATGTTTTTCATGAGCTTTTATCCTTTGTTCTTTTATATTTGGTCTAATATTTCTATTGGTTTCTGTGTATTTTGGAGTTGTCCGTTTGTTTCTTGTTGCTAGACTTCTTCTCTTTTCCATTAGGTTTCTTGTTTCTTCATCAATGAGTTGTTCTTTATCTGTTTTTTGTGTTATTATGGTGTTTAGCTGTTTTACAGTCTCTCGTTTATTTCATCCACTGACTCGCTGCTCAGGCCATCGTTTGCTAGTGCTTTGTCTTTTATTTCTTAATCTAAGCTATTATGTTGTTTGAATTTCTCTGCTTTTATTTTTGTTAGTGTCTTTGTTTTTGTGCTGTTTCTTTTTTTGTTTTTCTTATCAATGATAACCATCGCTCTCACAAGCCTTTGGTCACTTTTCGTGTTGAACTTATTTAGTATGGTGACGTCCTGAATTATATCTTTTCTGTTTGTGAGAATATAGTCTATTTCGTTCTTTGTATTTCCGTCTGGAGATAACCATGTCCATTTTTGTTCTGGTCGCTTTTTGAAAAAAGTACTCATTGAGTTCAAGTTATTTTTGCACATATAATTCAACATGGTATCCAACCTCTCATGTCTGGTATCCAGTTCATATTGACCTATATATTTTTCATGTTCTTCCTGCTTTTTGCCAAGTTTGGCGTTAAAGTCTCCGATTATTATGTTCTTATTTGTGTGGTCGGTTTTCATAGCTGTTTGTAAGTGTCCGTCAATTTTTTCTTCTGTATGTGATAATGTAGGTGCATATACTTGTATGATTTTCAGTTTGATAAATGTTGATATTTTAAGGATAATGTATGCAACTCTTTCTGATATGGCTTTGAAGCATTTGATGAGTGTTATTTTCTGATTGACAATGAATCCTACTTTTCCTACTGTGCCGTTCTTTCCTTCTTTGTGAACTAGTACGTTTCCTGGTTTAAGCTTGATCAAATTTTCTCCTGCCCTTCTGATTTCGACCAAGCCCACAATGTGCCATTTTATTTTAGACAGTTCTTTTTCTAGTTCCACTATTTTATCGTCTTCTATTAGTGTTCAAGCTTTGTATGTAGCTATCAAAAACTTTGCTTTTGTCTTTGTTGTACGTTGTTGTTGTGTCGAATTGTTGTCCTCTCCAGAATCCTTAAGGCTGTCTGTTATCAGAGTAAGATTTTGGAGTTTTCTTCTACCCACCTGGGGTATTTTGTGTTTAGAAATCGACATTTTCATACTTGGGAAGTATTTGGCATATTGAAACGTCGCGTTTGCCTTACGCTTTGTTTAAATAAATAAATAAGAAAATACTTCACAGTTTCAAAAAACGGTGGAAAAAGTACGCTTGGCATTCCTCCAAAATGAGCTTTAACGTTAGAGAGTTGTGACATGTTTGGCATGCGGGTTGTTTGTTGCAGGTCAAGCGTTACAAAAAGATCAAGTTTCTTTTCTGTTGAGATCTACCGGCGACTTTCATGCTGTCACGCGAAGGTTGATTTCCTTTAATTAATTTTTAAAGCCGTTCCATAGTCTTTGCCAATCCCCGATGACTTGTCTTTGTCAATTATCGGGTCTTACGAGAATGTTGTCCGTAAAATCCACGTCAGCAGTCGCTTAATGAGCAGTTTTTTTGGCCAGTTTGTTGCTTTGATACCCACATGTTCCTGCGTTTAGATAAAGAGAACTTTTTGTTCAAAACTTGTACGAGCTGACCCACAGGATTAACCAAGTACAGAATTTTACTCAGAATCTTACTCAGCAAGTTAGAACAAAGGATAAACAAGTGAGATGACTTCACACAGTTTTCAGGGCTTTTCGCAATCCATATAAGAATTATCCGTATACAACCGCAAAGAGTTTGAGTATTTATGTATCAAGAAACTTGCTCATCATTTTTGCTTGCATCGCCGCGTGGTACGTAACTACAAAACAACTGCAACAAGCGGCTAACATTTGTTTTGAAGTTAAAACTTGTTGCAGGTCCAAAATGCTTCCGTGGCGTATCTAATGACTGCGTTGTAGACTGCGAAAGCTTTTGATTAAAGTTTTTTTGTTGGATGAGTATAACTTCTGAGACGGCAAAAATGCACGCACAAGATTTTTGTTGTCTTTTTCTTCTTCGGTTTCCTCTTGACAGAGGAGTCGTGGTCATGTTTTGCTATTGAATAGGAGCAGTGGCTCTGCAAACTATATCACGCCAGCGGCTCCTATGTTTGGCGTCTTTCGTAACCTTATTTAGAGTGGAGCTCGTTAAATCTTTTATTTGGTTCGACCATCTTTTTGGGAAACGTTCTCTTGGTTTTATGCCTTTCATTTTTCTCTAGACTATCAGTGTTTCAAAGTTGTCGTCTTCTCTCCTTGTTACGTGCCCAAAGAATCTCAAAATTCGAGAGTATACAATTTGTGAAAGTGGCTGCGATTCTTTGATCTTGTTGAGGATGGACACGTTTGTTTGTCTGGATGTCCAGGAAACTTGCAGTATGCGCTTCCAACACCACATTTTGCAGGCATCGGTTTTCTTCCTGTCTGGTACTTTAAGTATCCAGCTGTCTGCACCATATAGTATGAGGGGGAATGTGAGGGTTTTAATTATTTGTTTCTTTGTATTCAGTGTTATGCTACTATCTACCCATGTTCTTTGTAGCTCTCGTACGGTTTTTTTGCAATCTCACACTTTTGTCGTATTTATACAGAACATTCACCCTCATTCGTAATTACTGCACCCAAATATATATATATTGAATAACCACTTGCGATTGTCCAATATATGTCGGGCCGATTGTTATTTAGGCGGTCTACAATCATGACTTTTGTTTTATCGTGATTAATCTCTAGATGAAGAATGACGCTGTTGTAGAGAAACAAAAACTTCTCTTTATCTATGATGATCTAGAGTTGACACAAGTCACAACAAGGTTTACTGCAATTGCAAAAAGAGTGACGCCAATTATTGACTCATGATGAACACCGTTCTCTAGACATAATGTCAGTTTCCATTTTTACTTCAAATTTGCAATCGCACATAAAAGATTTAAGAAAATAGGCAGTTTCTGAAAAATTCCATAACGTCATGTCATACTCCTTTTCTGGGTCAAAAAGCACCGATACAAAGTGATTAATGCGGGTTGTGCTAGACACAAGGTCTTGGCGGAAGTAGTCAGAGATATCATTACTATAAATATTCAATTTTTCTCACCAGTAATCAACCAAGTCCTAGAAAGAAAACAGACATCATACAAACAATATCCAAAGCCACATCATAGACTAGGCATTAAAAGTTGAACCTATTGAACAGTAAACCCAATTAAATTCACATTTTGTATTGTAGGTACGTGGATTGTCTTTTATAGTTTTTCACTCCGATTGAAATACCTCCAAAACATGCATTTTGAATGCATTAACCGCTTTGCAGTTGTCAAAAAACGTTGACACAGCAATTTAGTTTTGATATGCAAAAATTTAAAAATTATTGAGTGCCAAACGATGACACATCAAATCGACGTTTTGAGCGCTTAAAAAGTCACTTGTTCAAACCGATGTGTGCAAGCTCGCATTGTTGTGATAAAGAATAATCCGTGATCTTTGACGTTTTCCAGATTTCTTCAAAGATTTCTGACAAATAAATAGTTGTGTACCATTCCAACATGTCCGGTTTTTCAAAAAAAAAAATCTTGAACCAGTTAACACAAACCTTCAACGCAAACAAATCTTTTTGACGGCTACATTAAATGTATGCTAGTCCCACTAATGTCCAAAGATGCCACAATCTCACAATAAGTTACATAACAATCTTGCAATATCAGTTGACGCAAGCAGCAATGTTTTCTGGAACAACCGATTTTGGAGAACCTTCACAAATGTGTCGTTGAAAAAACTACGGCCAAGATTGAATTTGAAAAACCATCGATAAACAGTAGTCCTTAATAGTGCTCCATCGTTAAAAGTCGAATGCACTGTTGTTGAGTTAATCCACGTCAAAAGACATCGCACACAAATATTTACGATTTAATTCCATTTTTTTCGCCCAGAAGATTTTTTCAAGTTACAGTAAACAACACAAATAGCGCACTTAAAAAAATGTTACGATAGAGACGTCAGTTGCCATGACTAGGGTTGCCCAATCCCAAAATATAAAAGAAAACCCTCGTAATAGTAGTAGCAGGTCTTTGTAGGTTTGAAATTCATTATCTAAATCTTCTTTTGCGTTTGATGTAGGAAGTAAAGGAATATTAAATTCTAAACACTAATTTAATTGCATCATTATAAAAAATGTATTTATTGTAAACGGAAATTAACTTTTACTTCAAAACAATAATTATTATTTGAGAATTATATTCTCTTGAAGAACTAGTCTTTGTTCAACCGTATTACATTTAGATATTAGTGAGGATTTTTGGCATTATGATGTATAACATAATATCCAAAATCTTCATCGCAGATGCAAAACGTAAAATTATAGATTAGCATACAAAATTAAATAAATAAACTTATGGCAAAATAACTTGTAGATCATTTTTGTAGGAGCAAAAAGCATTTTTCAAAATATTAGTTCTTAAAATTTTAAAATAAAAGATAAATTAAATAAAGTGCACTGGTCAAATCTTCTACAGAAAAAGAAATGCGTGTCAATCATCAAGATAGAAGTTTACAAAATAAAAAACTGTTTCTTAATATAACTGTAAAGTTAATTAAATTAACCAAATCTCTACATAATATTTTGAAATATAATTTTCGCCGATGATAAAATGATGATGAATTTATGGCACGTGATTATAAAGCATAACTTTGTAAACGTTTCTATTTCATTCGTGCGTCAGCTAATCTGACTACACCAAAGAACGATTTTCCTTGTTCGAATAAGGAATATCTCTCATCAGCTAAATCGCGGATGCTAATTTTATCGCCTTCCGCAATATATTCGACGCCGGCTGTGTAACAAGTATTTCCTTTGATGATACTTGTGGTCGAGTGCGTCATCGTCGTACATTGAAGAATCGCTACGTCATTTTTATAAACTCTATAACCATTCGTATCGTGTTGATCTAAATAATAAATCTAAAAAAAAAATATGTTTCAAAATTAATATATTAATTTTAATTAATGTTTTTACCTGTGAATATACAAAATATAAACCGGATTCTTTTATAGTCAAAACACCATTATCTAGTCGGAAATATTGATCCATGTTTAATTGATGCATCCAATCCCTGGCTCTCCAATCGACGTATGTTTGGTCCATATGTTTAAGATGTCCATTACCTAATTAAAATATTAATATTTAATTTTAATTTGCTTTATAGTTTATATAAATTTACCTTCAAAGTTCGTATGTTGTCCCAAAACATATTTAGATGTATCGCCGTTGAAATGAGCAGCAAACATTTGTTTCCTATTTGGTTTCAAGATAGTTACTTGAGATTCGTCCATGGTTTCTAATCGTTGCCAGTGTTTTGGTCGGTGTCTAGTTGCTTTGTGACCTGTCATTACATTCATTTCAGGTGGAGAAGATTGGTCCTAAAAGAAGCAATATTATAATTTCATTAAAATGATCTTTGTCATCCTTAACATTTGAGTGGTATGGGCTTATGAGATAAGTCAATAAAATCTTTAATAAATATATCCCAAACTAGACAGTCTTTAATATATATTCTACTTTTACTTTAAGTAGTTATTTTAAATAAAATAACCGAAAGAAAAATAATTACTGTTGTCTAAATAAAACAACTTATTTCTTTTTAGTACAAAGCTCCAAAAAACATGGCAACTCCAAAATGTCTGACTGCCCATGGCCTTCAACCGCTATTCCATAACCTAACCTAACCACAATTCTGTTCACATCAACCCCGCGCCAAACCGGTCCCGTCCCATCCCATTCGAGAGCATTGAAGACATCCCAAAAAAAAACTGAAAGTTTAAAACAAGCAAGTTATAAATAGTCTGACATAGACATAGTCCATAGCCGGTAAAAAATGTCTGCTGTAAACTTTGCACGCCCTTCAACGACGTGCTTACCGACAGACTCCAACCCCCCCTAGGATCACCAACAACGCATCAGAAACAAACAAAAGACAATGTATCCATCACTATAGGCCAAACTGATAGGAAGTTAAGAGTTTTTTCAAAGTTAAACCTAGAAGCTGCAAAGATGTCAATGCTTTCTAGAAAATGTTACAAACAACGCTCCCGCCGCCCGGTCATTATCTAATAAAAACGACAAACGGAAAATACCACCTAATCAAGCCACAGCCAGGTTGACCCCAGAACCCCACGTTAAAAAAAAAACTGGACCTTGCCGAGGTCACAGTACCCAACGCCATCAACACTAGCTGATCCAAAATCCCTAACGGCATACCCAAATCTTTGGGTAAACCAATTTTCGCAGATGAAACAAAATATTGTACTTCCAATAATAACCTACCCCGGAAACGCACCTCTTAATATTAAGCCAAGAACCCACTCAATCTACACCGCCAAACCCCAGTTGGACCGGCAAGCCACCGTAGTGTCCGCCGGTCTAGAATGCTACGTGTGTAACGCCACCCCCCGTGACTTGGACCACACTATCCAAGAAGAATTAAAGAAAACTTACTTACTTTTAGAAGAAATATGTTGGACAACACCAAATTTTAACACATGACTTACTTACAAAATATCAAAAATTAATCTAAGGATTTCAAAAACAACTCCGGTGCAAGCCCCAACCTTACTACAAGAAATCTAAAACCAAGCTGGTGCAACAATACGCCAACCCTACCTACATTGCATATATATCTGGAAGCTTAATAACTAACGCACAACAAGCGCGAGAACCAGTCAAGACGTTTTTACGCCGACAAGCCACACATCACAGAATCATTCCGACCACAACCAAGCAATAATAGCCAATACTCTAGCCTAGTTGAGTCCTAAATCCAGCAATGAATCAAGATAAAAAATTTCAAGAACTGATGGAGATCCACGACAAAATAACGCCAAAAAAGACTTACAACTTCACACAAAACCACAGTTGCTCAGAACCTTTCAAACAATCGGAAAACAAACGACGGGTCTTTTAAAAGCCGAACACCGCTACTGACCAACCCGAAAGCAAAACCAAAGCTTGACAACCCAACCCCCGCCAATAGATGTCATCACTGTTCGGTGGGATACGCTAACCGCTTACTCCACATAGCCAACACTATCAACAGCCTAAACCAAACGCACTGATAGACTCATAAGCTAGTCAAAACTTCGCCAAACTAACTTTACTAGAAGCAATAAACAACAATACGCCCGAGAATGTCCACACTTCTGACAACTCAAAGTCCTCCGCTTATTGAAAGTCAAAAAACAAACAACTCTAATTAGACTCAAACAATGCTAAGCTGGAAACTCAAAGCCCGCCACAACTCAAATCAGTAAACACAAAATTAACTTGACCGACAGTTCCTCAATCCAAGAAGCACGTTGTATAACTACGCGCACAAAATAGCCTTCATATACCTGAAGAATTGTTAACATTGAACAAACCTCAAAGCTAATACTGTGCGTGTGTAGTCATAATACCAAAATAGATAAATCGCACAGATTCTAAATCAACTAAAAACAATTGAAAAAAGGCGACCAAGGATAAAGTGACCCCGGTACTAAAAATCTGCAAATCATTAAAAGATTTCCTATCAGCTCAAAGTAATGCCGTTCGGCTTCAAAAATGCACCGGCCACCTTCCAGAATATAATGTCACAGGTCCTCGCGGGGTTGTTAAGCAAATGCGTCTTAGTGTATTTAAAAAAACATTATGGTCTACTCCAACAACTAGCAAGAACACCAAGACCACTTGCGACTAATACCAACCAAATTCGGCAAGAAGAAAATTAAATATCTGAGCCACTGCAAGCTAAACACCAAAAAGCAACTATGCAGTTGTCTCGGCTGTGCACCCTGCTGAAGGAGTAAGACAATTAAACAAGGAGACTAAGATTGAAGTTATCCCGCTACCAAATATCCTAATCAACTACAAAAACATGGGTTGCGCTGGCCTAGTGCAAATTTGACAAGATAAAAATTAAATATCAGGATCTCCGCATTACCGCGGATGAGAACAAACCTCAAAAGCACCATTTAAAGTTGACAAGTCAAACACAAAAAAGCAATTACGCAGTTTTCCCTGTCTATGCACCTGGCCAAAACTAATGCCGTTATCGACCAGCTCAAGAAGACTAATAACAGTCATAACCATCCTATCAAACTAGCAAGACTGCATTTTATGCTCCAAACCGATGCATGCAACACGCGCTTGTGCGCTAAAAGTCTCGTACTATCTTGTATGACAACGCAAATCTGATAGATCTGATTCTCTATCACTCCAACAAATCAAAACAAATGACCATAGTCTGAGCCAGCAAAAGAAACAGACCGTACTTGAAAGATAAAATCTTCAAACTACAAACATACAACAAAGAGCTGGTGTGGCTGAACATTTAAAAACAAACTTGTCGGCAAAAAAATCAAGAAACCAACTAATACCCCCAGACAACCCCATATTTCCGGAAAATCAAATCCAGAGACAGCGTCAAGGCTCTGCACCAACAACTAAACCAACGTCACAATCAACGGTAAGAACAAATTAACGTACTCTAAATCAATCAATCAATCAACGCTGCCAATAATTAATTGCCAACTCAAAAATTTAGCAAACATAGATTTGGGCTACTGAATGAACGGCTATTCCAAAGAAAAACCAGCTAGAACCTACTAGTTGTACCGCGAGCAGGTCAGAAAGAATTACAGCAAACAATAGGAAACGGTAGCCATCAATTACATAGGCTCCTTTAATGCTTCCCCCAAATGAAACAAAGTCGTACTAATAATATCAACCAATGACCCACAGTTTAAGAGCTACCACTTTGCATAGGCAACCCACACCAAAATTTCCAACCAGGTCAAAAACCCCTTCAACCAAACAACTGCAAACTCTACTGGGTTATGAAAACTGTATCAACACATTTTCCGGACAAACCATAGACCTATGCGGGCGATAAACCAAACCAGAACATACGTAAAGTTACTAGTTTGACGACTACAGAGAAGCAAATAGAACCCTGGCGCTATACCCATCTATTACCACCAAACTTTCAATTCACAAAATTACCACAGATCGCAATGCAATCAAATCCATTATGGAAAAAGCCATCAAGATATTGACGAGGTTCGGAACATTAGAGTGCGCCTGCGACTAGCAAACAAGACTAAGAGTCATTGCAAATTTGAGGTACTGACGGCCTGATAGAAATGGTTACTAGCGCAAAATCAGTTATGCCATGCCGTCATCACCAAGGAGACCAAAAAAGATCAAAAATGCGCGCCCAAATTGTTAAAAAAAACGCATAATGGTCATAGAAGTAAAGCAACAAACGCAACAAGCAATAAAAAACACTCAGCCATCAAAGGAGAGTACCACAAAAAAGTGACACCACCGGATATGACAAATCGAAAGAAAACCGCTTCACGGCCAAATGCAATAAGAAGAACATCGTACCTCAATGCAACCCAGAGACATCGGAATGATCGTGACATGCTAACCTCCCAAAAAAAACAGACAACGCCACACCAGAACGACCTGCAGTTATGCCCAAAAAAAACTCAACGCAACGTGTGCAGCTCATGCACTCCTTACCAACACCGTCACTCCCGTATATTACGACGAGGAACAACACGACATCTTGTACCTTGTGAACAAACACGTAAAGAAGAAAAGGATGAAAACAATCTACGCCGATCAATATCCGATTCGGACAAGCCCGTGTCATAAGTGTTCAAACAATTCGATCGAGCCCACGTCACCTGAACTTATAGTGAACCCCCTAGTAGACAATTTTTAATATTTTACAGAACGCTCCCGTTTGGAACAATATTGCCCAAACTAAAACCATCAACAGATGAACTCCATCTCCACAAAAAAAATCAGAAGCTCAGTCTAAGAGATTAGAGCGATTACGACGAGGAACGACACGACATCTTGTACCTTGTAAACAAACACGTAAAGAAGAAAAGGAAGAAAACAATCTACGCTGATTAATATCCGATTTGGACAAGCCCGTGCCATAAGTGTTCAAATAATTCGATCGAGCCCACGTCACCTGAACTTAAAGTGGACAATTTTTAATATTTTACAGAACGCTCCCGTTTGGAACAATATTGCCCAAACTAAAACCATCAACAAATGAACTCCATCTCCACAAAAAAAATCAGAAGCTCAGTCTAAGAGATTAGAGCGATAACGACGAGGAACGACACGACATCTTGTACCTTGTAAACAAACACGTAAAGAAGAAAAGGAAGAAAAACAATCTACGCTGATTAATATCCGATTCGGACAAGCCCGTGCCATAAGTGTTCAAACAATTCGATCGAGCCCACGTCACCTGAACTTATAGTAAATACCCTAGTAGACAATTTTTAATATTTTACAGAATGCTCCCGTTTGGAACAATATTGCCCAAACTAAAACCATCAACAACAGATAAACACAATTTCCACAAAAAAAATCAGAAGCTCAGTCTAAGAGATTAGAGCGATTACAACAAGGAACGACACGACATCTTGTATCTTGTAAACAAACACGTAAAGAAGAAAAAGAAGAAAACAATCTACGCTGATTAATATCCGATTCGAAAAAACCCGTGCCATAAGTGTTCAAACAATTCGATCGTGCCCACGTCACCTGAACTTATAGTTAACCCCCTAGTAGACAATTTTTAATACTTTACAGAATACTCCTGTTTAGAATAATAATATTGCCCAAACTAAAACCGTCAACAATAGATGAACACCATCTCCACAAAAAAAATCAGAATCTCAGTCTAAGAGATTAGAGCGATTAAGACGAAGAACGACACGATATCTTGTACCTTGTAAACAAACACGTAAAGAAGAAATGGAAGAAAACAATCTACGCCGATTAATATCCGATTCGGACAAGCTCGTGCCATAAGTCTTCAAACAATTCAATCGAGCCCACGTCACCTGAACTCATAGTAAGCCCCCTAGTAGACAATTTTTAATATTTTACAGACTACACTTGTTTGAAACAATATTGCCCAAACTAAAACCATCAACAACACATGAACACCATCTCCACAAAAAAAAATCAGAAGCTCAGTCTAAGAGATTAGAGCGATTACAACGAGGAACGACACGACATCTTGTACCTTGTAAACAAACACGTAAAGAAGAAAAAGAAGAAAACAATCTACGCTGATTAATATCCGATTCGAAAAAACCCGTGCCATAAGTGTTCAAACAATTCGATCGAGCCCACGTCACCTGAACTTATAGTTAACCCCCTAGTAGACAATTTTTAATACTTTACAGAATACTCCTGTTTAGAATAAAATATTGCCCAAACTAAAACCGTCAACAATAGATGAACACCATCTCCACAAAAAAAAATCAGAATCTCAGTCTAAGAGATTAGAGCGATTAAGACGAAGAACGACACGATATCTTGTACTTTGTAAACAAACACGTAAAGAAGAAATGGAAGAAAACAATCTACGCCGATTAATATCCGATTCGGACAAGCTCGTGCCATAAGTCTTCAAACAATTCAATCGAGCCCACGTCACCTGAACTCATAGTAAGCCCCCTAGTAGACAATTTTTAATATTTTACAGACTACACCCGTTTGAAACAATATTGCCCAAACTAAAACCATCAACAACACATGAACACCATCTCCACAAAAAAAAATCAGAATCTCAGTCTAAGAGATTAGAGCGATTAAGACGAAGAACGACACGATATCTTGTACCTTGTAAACAAACACGTAAAGAAGAAATGGAAGAAAACAATCTACGCCGATTAATATCCGATTCGGACAAGCTTGTGCCATAAGTCTTCAAACAATTCAATCGAGCCCACGTCACCTGAACTCATAGTAAGCCCCCTAGTAGACAATTTTTAATATTTTACAGACTACACCCGTTTGAAACAATATTGCCCAAACTAAAACCATCAACAACACATGAACACCATCTCCACAAAAAAAATTAGAAGCTCAGTCTAAGAGATTAGGAGAAATTATTAACGCGCAATGAGCGCGCACGCTACTATAAATATCTTTAATTTTTGCCCCCACAGTCAATAGAGTCCAAGAGTTCAAAGCAGAAACAAGGGAGAAAACATCACTTGGCCACTACTGTATGGCTACTTCCGCCTGGTGCCCCCAAGTGACCTGATCTTATCACAATTAAAGGAACTGCACAACAAACTACTGCTACGGCACTTCCATGTTGATCCAAACAAATACCAATAGTCATTAGTGGACTGGCACGCTATGTGCGTGTTTATGTAAAAGCACGCTATGATTGTGCGTGTAATCTCAACGTGCTGAGTGAACGCGTGTTAGGGAACTTTTAGTTCGTTTACAATAAAAATGTAATCACAACTCCACTGCCTAAAACGCTGACCTAGAAAAGCTGCCTGTGTCTGCAATCACAGAACCCAGCCGGTGACAGACCGGACAAAGCCAAAGTACATCAAGAACTGGCAACAAAGCTACCGTAATAAACCCTTCCACTGCACCAAGCAAGGACTGCCTGGCCCTTAAAATGACGCAACAATCCCAGTTAACCTATCAACACTAATATTTGCACCAAATGCATTCCACCCACACCTTGTTTCACCAGCTCCAGCTCAGTACCTTATACTAAACAAAATGTGGCACAGCACCCCTTACACTTACCCAGCGTCATTGCGTCACAGCCCACAATTACGCTTTTGCACGCCCTCCAACGATGTATTTACCAACGGTCTCCTTCACCGAGAGAAACCCACTCCCCTCACGACCGACGCTGCCCCCACAACCCCCTCCGGCATCAGCGACGGTAACAACTAAAGAAACTATAAGTTAGTTGTCACTAAAATAAAAAAATTCTGTAAGATCATAACTCTTGGTTTGTGATTGCAAGCCTTATTTTGTACAACAAAATTTAACGCGGCCAAAAAATTTCATAATAGTAATTTCAAATTCGGGTTTTTGGCACCATTTGCATTAAAAAAAAAAAAAAAAAAATTTCCCGGATCAGTTTGTCTGTCTTTACCACTAAAGTTACAACAAGTAAAAAGCAATACACAATAACTCTGACCGGCAAATGTTTGTTGGTAGCGCAGCAGTTAAAAATACAGCTTCGGTTTACTTGGTTCTCTATCTAATTCCTGATAAGATGTAGAAACCCAAAACACCAATGTAGATAAACAAAAAAATATTTTGGTTTATGTTCACGTTATAAACTATTTATATATTAACTAATAGTTTAGTTTTGTGCAAGAAACTATTTATTTATTAATTTAAAGAGTTATTAGATAAGGTATTTTACATAACTCCAATTTTATCATCTCAATGGGTACTTAAATATGCATAAAAATAAAAAATAATTTTAGCACCTCTATTAATTAAACACGTATAATTTTTAGAAAATGTTGGTTAGCACCTTTATCCACTACAATACATAATTTAGTTTTGTCACCACTCAGCGATGATAGAAATATTTGAAAATATCGAATTCATATTTATAATATTATATATAATAATAATAAAATTGTTTACATTATCGAATAATGTTTTAGAACTATTCTGTTTGAAATATAAATGTAGGGTAGTTAAACCGCGTGTTTAATTTAAACTTAACTAATCATAAATTATAATTACTTGGTAATTTTTCCTCTCCAAAGCTTTAACAACAGGCCTCTTAATAACTTGTTTGAACGCCTTGGATTTATCATCGAGATGCATAACTCTAGATTTCCTCGAGTAAACAGGATGAGGAGCTGCAGTTGTAAGTTTTGTCTCAATTTCTCCATAATGTTTTAATTCAACCGTTTGTTTATTTTGATTGGCTATCCACGCGGGACTGAAATTATAAAAGCTCATAAACATGTGCTATTTGTAATCACACACGCATATACATCATAATATACTTTGCAAAAAGAAGTATAGTTATATTTAGTATTGACCTAGTTAATTAATAAACATTTACCTGTGGAATCCGGGTTGCGTGATTGGGGATGAATCGAGCCCATACAATTTCAGCCCGGTTTTGTTTTGTTTCTTCACGTCTGCGTAAGATTCGGAATTTATTTGGACACCATCGATCGTTTCGGCTAGTACGTTACGTTTATTTCGATTAAGAGCAAATTTCATATCTTTAGTTAGATCCATTGCAGGGCTACGTTCTGTGACTTTTATTATGTTAAATGAATCGTTATCATTTTCAACATCTTCATTACTATCTTGATTAACATTGGAACTACTTACATAATCATCTAAGTCGCCAATGTTAGCATCCATCTGTAACAAAAACAAAATATATAAATTAAATATAGCTATTATAAAAAATAAAAAGTGGTTTATTAAAGCATAAATATAGTTATAAACAGAATTTGTAATCTGGTTTAAAGATTTAACTTGCAATAAATTTGCTACTTTATTTCTCCTAAATGTATTTTTGACATTTTATCTGCGCAAAATTAAACTCAGCTGATATTTGCGTAGAAGGATTCGATTAAATCATAACAAAACTAAATATAGCTCTTCAATGCAAACACATTTTTCATATCCGGATGAAAATATGTAAACTTGGCAATACATCCGAACGATTTCTAATAAATAATACGCATGTTTTCGAAGCCAATGAATCCATTAGTTACATATATATTTTACGTCTATTTGTAAATATTTCCTTTAATATACAGGGTGTCCCACAGCGCAAGGTTACAACTTAAACAGTTTTCAAAACACAGAATTTTAATAATTGTTGGTTAAATAATTACAATTTCAGAAAAGCCAATTTTTATGTTTGTTTAAATTCACTATAAGATTGTTCAAAATTTGCTCTTGCGATATAAAACTGTGTAGCAGTCCTTCTATAAGAACGCAGACTTAGAAAAAAAGTAGAGTCTTTAATGTCATTATAAACTCTGGTAAGACGCTACAGATGAACACATCATAATACTCAGCATAGTGTTAATATATAAATATTTAAAATAATATAGACAACCTAATGGCAGCTACAAACTTTTAAAAGGTGCAATAAACTAAAAGAATCTTACAGAATACAAAATAAAACAAAACAAATATATACTGAGTGATTTGAAAATGGCACAACCAAAAAAAAAATTTGGTAAAAAACTTTGTATATTAAAAAGTAACATTTGATTATTGAATTTTTAGTTAATTTGGATAAAGTACTGTCAACTCTAACATTTGTTTAATTTTTTTCAAATATTGTTACCTTGTGTTTTTTCATCATTTTTTAATCTCTTTATAAGTATTTGTTTATTTGTTTTTTTAGTTTAAAGTGCGGCAAGTATGCCTAGAGTATGTGTAGGTGATAATCTCACCAACTAAACAAATTTGAGTTAGACAAAATATTATAGTCTTAACCAAAAACAATCCATCGTAATGAGATGTTGTCAGGCCTCGACTTAAGCTTTCTTTCTTTCAAAAACTTTACAGAAGAACGACCAAAAAACCAAAGACCAATACCAAACAAATAAAGCAAAATCGTCGTCTTCGCATTATGGCTGCAAAAGATCGTTTCAGGTATCAGGTCAATTGCTAAATCAATGTCTGAAGAAAGTCGCCTTGCGTAGTTTTAAGCAATTTACTGTAAAACCTGATATCTTTTAACTTAAAATCATACAAACATCTTGGGTTACCACTCACAACTCAACATTAGTAGCAGCGTGAGGTGGAACTTTATATTGGATTAAAACCTCAAATAGCGCAAAGTAGTGTTCAGCAATAAATCAAGATTTTGTTTCTTCTTCTTCTTCTTTCAGCCATCTTGAGTCCATCTTTGGACATACGCCTCCCCCATATCTCCATCCAAATCCAGCATGCCTCTTAATGTCGCTCCATTTTTTTTGGCCTACCTCCGCCTCTCTTCTTAACATATGGGGGCCATTTTAAAATAACGTCGTTCCATCTTCCGTCTGTCTGCCTTGAGTTGTGACCAGCAAATTTCCACTTTAGTATTGCTACTGCAAAAATAGCATCAGTCACTGGTCTTTTCTCTTTAGGTCTCGTAGGGTAATATAAAGCATTTGTCGTTCCATGGGTCGTTGCTATTTTGTCTACGTTCTTCTGTGTTAGCGTCCATGTCTGCAAACCGTAGGTTAGTACTAACAGTACATAGTACATTTTACCAAATGCTGCCCAGCCAAATCTCGTTCTTCGTAGTACCTCTGCCTTTTCATTTTTATTTGTCGGCTTAATAATTTGACCTACATATACATATTGATCTACTTGCTCTTTCCATTTATCTCTATATTTAGAATATCCGCTGCTGTTGTCATAACTTTAATTTTTGTCATATTCATTTTTAACTCGTTGAGATCTTCAAAAATAGATGACAAGTCTTCTATGTTATCAGAGAATATGGCAATGTCGTCGGCGTATCTGAGCCTGGTTCCAATTATGTTTATACCCATTTCTTCCCACTGCAGATGTTTAAAGATATTTTCTAATGCCTCATTAAATAACTTGAGTAATATTGCGTCACCCTGCCGTACGCCTCTTCCAATAGAAATGTCGCCAGTTTCTTCGTTGAGCTTGATGATCATTGTGATACTTTCATAAATTTTCTTCAGAAACGCTAAATACCTGTGATCAATACGGTCATTCTGGAGGGTTTCTAAAACTGTCCCTTGATGGTATTTGCTAGCTTTCTCTAGAAGAAGTCATAGTCAATAAATTGTCTCACTGGTGCTATAACCTTTGCGAGACTCGGCCTGCTCAATTCTTTCAAACAATTCGAATTTATTTGTCAGACGTTTATATACCTGAGAGAGAAGTGAGTTAAGCCTATAATTCTTAAGTTTGCTTCTATTCCTTTTTTGCTCTGCTCTATTCCGCTGAGATGTCGTTTTCATCTATACACTTGTTTAATACCACTTTCAGCAGGCATAATACGGTATTTCCTCTGTAGTTTTATCTTTACCAGTCTATGCATGGCATATCTTCAGAGTTTACGTTGGTTATAGTGGTTCAAATTGAGTGACATATTTAGTAATGTCTTATTTCGTTTCTGTCGTTGTCTTTTAGGACGTACATTTGTGATTTGCCCATAGTATGTCGTAGAACTTTTAAATTTCTATTCTTTTTTATAATTTTCATGACCTGTTTTTTCTTGTGCTTCTGTTTCTCGAACCTTAAGTCTGTTTTCCAATAGTCTTGCTTAATTCTGTGCATTCGGATTTGTGGCGTTTTCATTAGTGTTATTGCTAATAATGTTTTGTGTGGTTTTCCTCTATGTTGCAAAATGTTTGCAGACGTTTAGGATAGTAGTGCTAATAACATTGTTTAATTCATCAAAGGTGCCATGTAGTTCCTTGTTTAGCAAGTTTGTCTTTATTATGTTTCTGTATTCATCTTTTTTTTCTTTCAAAGTATTTGTATCTATCAACGTCGGCAATATGTGGAACCACGTGGATCTTAGGTTTTTCTTCAAAGTTATATTTGCTTTAACAAAACAATGATCACATTTAATACCAGGTGTTTGTCTGTTAAGAGAATGTAGTCTATTTCATGTTTGTCCATTTGGACTAATCCAGGTCCATTTACGTTGTGGCTGTGGCCAAAGTTGTAACAATTGCGTAGGCCTAACCTGAGTGTTGTGCTTGCCTTTGTTAACTGATGACTTAAAAGTCGTTTGATTGACATTTTTAGAACGTTACTAATCAAAAACCAAAATATAAATTAAAATTTGCCTCAGCTAAGAGCACTTTGGGTTTTTCTACTTTTGAAAGTTTTGTAGTATCTTAGATGATCGCCAAGGGTCAAAGCGTTGTCAACCGTTTTACTTCTTCCGGTCATCGATTTTTGAACAATTGCTCAACATTTTTATTATTTTTGCTTTTTATGACAGGCAATTCCAGTATTTATCGATTAATTTCACAAAACAAAATGTGAGATTTGCTCAGGTGTTACCTTGGGAGCTATAGAACAATATGCATTATTAGCCACTTGTTAAAAACCTTCCTTAAAATTATTAGTCGGTTATACTGTCAATGTGAAAAGCACAAGTCCAACACACAATTTTGGCCTTAGAGACAAGAGGGCTTTTTATCCTACAAATTTTGTTTCAGAAATGTCGTAATATAAATTGCAACATTTATAGATTTAGTTTTATAGATTACAAAAAGGCTTTTGACACCGTTCAACAAGAAATCAGAAAAGTTTTAAGAAAACTAGTTTGTCAGTCTTGGCCGCGACTACGTTTAAAAACAAAATTCTCAACCAAACAAATTTTAACCCAACTGAACAACAGAAAAAAAAAATTATACAATTCAAACTACTAAAGGTGTGTAAGATGTTTTTGAGTTTCTGGCTGCGTCTTGGTAAGATAGCGATGCTTAACACTTCACGACATAGTTTTGTGTACTCCTTTGTTTTTAAAAAATAACTTTTAGTTTAAAGTCAACTTTTTGGTCAAACCAAAGACCACTTAAAAACACGTTTTTTTTGTAGCATTGTCTTCCATGCAGTGCCTGAGAGTTAACTGTTTAATTTGAAATGATTGAATTTAATTCTTTAACTATGCTGTGTTTTTTTTTGGAAAATGTTGTAACAAACTTTGCTAACCTACTGTAAGTCTGTATACATATTGCAACTATCTTGGTTGCCAGCAACTTGTATGAGGTAATAACTTGTACCAGTTTGAAGTTAATCGTCGTGCAATAATCGGTAAAAAGTAATGTTTGTTAATATTTGAGTTTAACTTGTGTGCAAAATTTCTTTTGTTAGATAGATAGTAGTGCCCCAAAAGATCAACAAAACTAAAAAGCGTTGAAAAATTGTATTTGGTGTTTGCTTACGTTAATCTTGTCCTTTATTTGAAAGGTGTGCAGTTCTTGGTCAATTGCATCAACAAGTTTTGCTAAAGAGTTCAAGTGTTTGATGGCTTTTTGCTTCAGCTTGTTAAAAGTTGACGCGGTACCAAACTTTGTAACTAACAATATGTGGGCTGCTATTGTTTTAGAAAACAGTGGATTTCAAAATATTATCTCCAGACTCCAGAAAAATAAAAGATTCTCAACAAATGGCATAAACAGTAGATAAATTTAAAAAAATGCAGTAGACTTCTAAAAGACGCTATAAACTGTAGAATGCTACTATAAGTAGTTCCAAGACTAAATTTTAGATTTTGAGTAAAAGGAATTTACTGCATAAACAGTACCTCTTTTAGTAGTAAGATTACTCCACTGCCTCATCACACAACCACCCTATATGATTAATGTATGCTAGGACAGTGTTTGAGAAAATTTTCCTTATGCTGGAGTCATGTCAAACTAGCAATCTTCAACATGGGCTTCATTGCATGGAAAAAAGCCGGTCATGTGCATAATACATGCTTAATCGTCTCGTCATTAACTTCAAATCCTGTCATATTAAACTGTTTTCAATGCTCAACATATGCATTTGCTTAAGTTAGCAAACATAAACTATTAGACAACCAATTTGCAAAAAAAAATTGACTGCTTTATCCCAAAATAAAGACTTCTTTTATAGAATTGTAATTTGGGATAAGACCTGGATACACCACTGAAATTTTCCCAGAAAACAAAAGTTTATGCAAAGTTCATAAAAGCCCAAAAAAACTTTTTTGCGCAAAAGTAATGGGAACGTTTTCTGGAACGCTGAGAAGATTCTCTTAATTTAATTGAGTGTATGCCAATATAAACTGCAATAACGAGGAATGTCTACAAAGACATAACTAAGATCTATACATAAAAAATACCCAACAATTATGCTCATAAATCTCTGTTTCGGACAACTGCAGAGTGCATAAAGTACGAATTGTTCAAATCAATAAATGTGGCTTTAAAAAATTACAACATTCACCGTACAGTCCCGACCTCGATTATTATCTTTTCCAAAACTCAAAAACCACTTGAGAGTGCGTCGGTTTTGGAAAAACGCTGTGGAGTCGTATTTTGCAAACTAACTGAAATATTTTTGTTTCGGCATACCGTTACTAGAAAAACGTTCGAATAAGTGTGTTAGTATTAATAGTTCTTACTTTAATAAATAAAATCTTGTATGTCTTGTAACTTCTTGTTTTCATAGCTAGGCAAATAACATAAAAAGCTCTCAGTGCAATTAAAACAATTTTTATTTGTTCTGCTTCGTAACAAAATCGTTTATCTGAAATCATTTGTGCATTTCCCAGTAAAACTTTACCGGCTTTAATTCGATAAATAATATGTTTATATAAAGCAAATTATTAAAGACTCAATTAAAAGTTTTCCATATATTCCGTATATTATAAAGTTGCATTTAATTACATTTACAAGTACAAATATACATATATTATTGAGATAAAGCCTATATAAATCAACTAAGCAAACGAGTTTTGTTTTAATTATTTCATGCATGGCCATAATCATGACATTGACATTACATCATGATGCGTCCGTAATATATAAATGAATGAGTAAGCTCGCAAAATTGTGTTGCGACCGCGATAACACAGCATTACTGTAAAGATTTCTGATAAGGGAATTATTTTCTTTGTTGTTGTTCCATTTAAACTATACAATAACAAATATATAGAAATTCCGCAATATTAATTTGTTATGTGAATAAATTAGTAAGAAATGATTCAACAATATTGCAATTATTTAAATAAAAATAAATGTAAATCAATTATTCAGAAAGTTACATTTCAAATAAATTGTTGTCTTTATACTCAATCTAATAAACATAAAGTAAAGGAAAGCATTTTTTTAACTAAAATATCTGAGTAAACAAACCTATAATTAAAATTTATAAAAGCTCAAATTAAAAATTTAAAATAAATTGATTGTATTAAATTTTAAGTTCACAAATAAATATTTAAAAAAATTGTACTATAAAGAATTTTTTTAATAAAATTGTAAAAATGTTGTGGGCAGCAGTTAATTTAATAAACTTTTCAAAGTATTTAAATCAATAGCCAAAAAAAATTCTAGATTTGCAGACCTATCACGGTATTAAGCTACAAACTTCTTGAAATCTCATACACAATAGAATCAAGCTTAACATTAATAGAACCACACTCATAAAGTTAGCACCCAAACAGTGGCGTAGCTACCTATAAGCAAGGATTTGCAATGCGGAAAGGCCCAAGAGCCCGGAGACCCTGCGACTTTTGTTTTAACCTGGCGAGAGCGTAAGGGGATACAAAGAAAAGTAAAAAATACTTTTCAAAACCTACTTTAAAGAAGCCATTTCAATGTTTTGTGTTAGAGCACAAAAATCCTAGCAATGCTACTGATTTCATCAAAACCTCTACAATTTTCTGTAGATCGCTATTCATTTAATTCCCCTTTAGATAGTGTTGTAGAAGAAGTTTAGCCAGATACCAGCTGAAACCATTGTTGCATCCTGATCAGTCTTTGATTTCATTGAAAGAAATCGTGTTGTAAGTACATGTTGTGATGTGAGTGAGTCATATTCTTTGTGATAACTCATAAACTGTTTTTTTGCTTTATTGCGGCCCTCATAAAAATGATCAGAGAGACTGTTTCTTGTTACTCTTAACCAAGGCTGCCCATAAACTCAAGCTGGTTATCCAGTTGACATACCTGCTTATGTATGTTGATGAAAGTGGTGTCATTTGTATCTTAAGTTATTTTCGCCATTTTTTCTGAGCTATGGATACTCGTTGTAGATAGCACTCTTCTTTTTGGCTCTATTGTATTGGTATTATTAGTCTAAAAATTAACTAACTTGGATCAATGGTAGTTAGACTTTGTTACTGGTTTCTTATTTGATGTTAAAAGTCGTAGAATTTGGCCAGGTAACAAAATAATGTTGGCTGAAATCAGTGTATTTTATGGTAAGTTTGACTTATACCCCAAAATGGCGCAGTAGCCAGGAGTATCCTGTAGTTGCAAATGTATAATCTGAGGTCAATTGTTGTGTCTTGGTTTCACA
This sequence comes from Tachinus rufipes, assembly GCA_963932245.1. Classification (NCBI taxonomy): domain Eukaryota; kingdom Metazoa; phylum Arthropoda; class Insecta; order Coleoptera; family Staphylinidae; genus Tachinus; species Tachinus rufipes. Next base: position 16,298,867 of record OZ010750.1, read on the forward strand.
GTGAGCACGTACTAATAGTTTTCACAACGGTTGTTTGTAGTAATCTTAACATGTTAACAAAGTTTTAGTTTGTTCACTGACCTTTCAAACATATAAATTTCCAGTGGAACAAACAGAGTTCCAAAAATGTTATCAGAACATTGATAAAAAAAGCAACAAAATATAATATATCAATACACTTGGTCATTGTAGACTATCATAAATCCGCCGACATCATTAAAACATAGGCCTTCTTATCAACAACAGATGACGCAAGAATTTATTCTAGGTACTCTATATACTACTAATAGATAAAGACATCCCAACGAGCATAAAATGGAAGGTATATAACAGATGCGTACTTCCCGTGCTCACATAAGGACTGAAAATCAGCAATTACAAAAAACTAAGAGTGTTGCAAAGATCAATAGGAGTATTTCTAAGAGACCAAATAAAAAACATTGATATCGAAAATAAAACAAAAATAACAAACATTATAGAGCGTGTTGCAAGTCACAAAAGTAGCCAGAAAATGTAAGCGAGGGCAACCCAAGAAAAACTGGATCACAAAACGCTAATGAAAAAATGAAATAAAAAAGTCATTATTGCAATCAATATCAATGCCAAGAAGTCTTATTTGTTATCGCAATATGCGATCATGCATATTGGCTCGTTTCATGCTTTGTTATATTAGGCAGATTCTCTTTAATATCTTTTTTAACAAAAATATTCGAATATTCTTGTAAGACACAAAATTGGCGCAGTCGTTAGATCATGCATATTGGCTCGTTTCATGCTTTGTTATATTAGGCAGATTCTCTTTAATATCTTTTTTAATAAAAATATTCGAATATTCTTGTAAGACACAAAATTGGCGCAGTCATTAGGTGGTGTTCTCGTTTAATTTTGTAAACAGCTTTTCTTCATTGGCGCCTGGTTAATAGAATTCAAAGTTAACTGCGTTTGAAATACCCACAATTAGCATAAATGCATAGTGTGCAAACTATACATTATGAAGAAATGGTAGATGTACTCTTGATCCAATACGTACGTAGCAGAAATATTTGTTTCCGTTTTACAATAGGCGTCAACAGAAATTTTGAAGATTGGAATACTATGCTGTCTTCCATTTATTCGGACATTGTTTTGAGTTATCTTTTCACAAAGAGTGGCTGTTCAGTAGATGTTTCTAGAAGTTTCAGTTTCTCCTGGTTTTTTTCTGAAGACGGTTTGTTCTTATGTGATGGATCTGGCATTAATGGTGTGTCATCGTCGCTTATGCCAATTTGCAACAAATCGTAGTAAGATTATCACTTTGCTGCTTGGCACCGTAGTTTGTTGCTGATTTTTTGATAGACAACTATTTTGCAGTTTGCCGATTGTTACTATTAATTTAAAAAAATCATTTCAAGATAAACAGCTTTGGACAAGCTATGCCACAAAGTTTTTACCATCCTAGAAACTCTCCGGACCGAAAGGCGGTTATTGAAACTGGCACAATATTGCATCCTGGTACATTTAAGCTAATTCCCTCTTTAAAAGAAACAAAAACACCAAATTGGCGCAGTCAGTAGGTAGTGTCCTCCTTCAACTTAGTCATTTTTGTTAGTTAAATACGTGTTGTTACTATTGTATTCATCTTGGTAATATTGCCAATTTAGTTATAAATCATTATGCAATTTATATTTGTCCAAAGACAGTCCCTCGACTGCTGTTGTTTATTTTCATCATTAATAAAAATTTTAGCCAATACTGGCGCAATGCTGGATCCTAGTACGTTTAAGCTAATATTTTTTTTCAAAGAAATATCCGGCCTATTCTTGTAAGATACCAAATTGATGCAATTGGTAAGTGTTGTTTTAGTTCAACTTTAATGATGAAACGGTTTTCATGTTATTTTTATCTAAGTTAAATAAAAGTTGAGGACAGTGGTATTAACCAATAATGATTTAAAGTCTTATCCGTTGAAAGAGACATATAGCGCCGGTGTATCCATATACACAGAACGATCGTTCTAATAGAATAAATGTACGGTAGCCATTATGATTGAACTGTTTGTCCCAAGAAACTGTATTTAAGTTCTCTAACCTTTGTTAATATAGATTATGCAATGTAGAGCACGTTTTGAAATGCCTACCGTATCTGCTAGCTCTCGCACTTTCAGTTGACGGTGATTCAATTATATTTTGTAGATTATTTTCACCATTTCTAGCGTGGTCACTTCATTTGGTTCACCACTGCAATGTTTGTTTTAGCAGTTCGTACGGCCTCGTTTAAACTCTGCCAACTAATATTTTACTGTTGTAAATGACCAATTTTGCTCATGTTTACAAATTCACTGACAGAGTTTACTATTGATGGCTGCCAAAGCAATACTAAACAACGTAGCGTAGTCAAATTTCAAACTTAAACTTTATAAGGTTGGTACTTTCTACCATAGTATTTTTTGTCATAAAAAACCGACATATATACGTCAAGTCAAGCACTTCTAGGATTACCTTCGTATCAGACCAACTTCTTGGTATCATTGCTATCATAAAATATTATCTACGAATGATAATATTACAGTAAGGTACCATTACCTGGCTATTTTTGACAATTTGCTTTACTATACTATTTAAATTCAGATTTAGAAGATGGTTACATTAATGCATCTTTAAAGATTAAATCTTTGGTTCATTGTAATCAGTGTTCTCCTTTAATAATTCCAATTGGTCTTGTCAAGATTTGAATAATAAATGGTTATTATTGTAACTTCTGTTAAAAGTTGTCATGTAGCCGTATTGACAATAGCACCATCAAACCTACTCTCAAAATTAGACTGTGTGTGATAACGGCAAAATAGACATCCGACTGGTGCATCAAAAACCGGCTTCAACAATAAATGCATCGTACATCTATACAGTCTCCAAGGCATAAAAAAAACACAAACAACTCCAAAACCGATCTCCCAAGAGAAACCGACAACGCCTCACCAGAACAACCTGCAGTTAAACCCGGCAAAGCCTTCAGTCCGTGCACACCTCACCAACACCGTCACTCCTGTCTATCACGGCAAGGCAACTCGGCAAACAATATAATTTTGTGCCAAACAAGCCAAACAAGCAAGTACACAACATCCTGCATCTGATAAAGAAACACTGGCAACAAAGACGCTTAGAAAAAGAAGAACAACACGTACAAATGATCTTTAAAGATGACAACACATCCATTCATCCGGGTGACCATACCAGAGTTCTCAACTAAGTCGACTCCAAGAATCCAAAGCAAAAACAAGGGAGAAAACTTCACCTAGCCACCACTGTCTAGCTACTTCGGTCCTGTACCACCAGGTGACCTGGTCCTACTACATCTGCAGCTTCCGCAAGACAACCCTTGGTATTGTCGACCACCAGGTAATCCTACGGCATCTCAAAAACTACTACCCAACAACACAGTAATAACCCCATGATTCTCCAGGAAACTGCACATTGCAAAGAAAACAAGTGGGTTGCTGAATAAGTTAAGTAAGATTATAAAAAACAGCAAAAATCATAGTTTGTTATTCATATAGCTTTGCAAAAGATAAGTGATTTAACCATTCAGTATTATGTAAATTCAAATTATTTAACAAAATAGTTTCAGCAAAAGGATTGTCAAAACTTTCAGAAAAGCTATCAAAAAAGTTTGAAGTTGTATTATTTTAAAAACAATATATTTCTTTCAGGTAATTGTAGTCCACTTCTAAACGTAAGCCTCCTTTAATTTCTTCCACAATTTTTATCCTGGGCTAGATGCTACTAAGGTCGCCATACCACTTCTTTAACGTCGCGTCGTCTAGCCATCGCATTTGATGTCTTCCAATTCCTCGTTTTGTCTCCCTTGGTCGCCAGCAGGTTATATAATTAGTCCATCTACAATAATCTTGTCTAGCAGCACTCAACTTCTGCAATTCGTATCATAATAATAGTCAAGCCGGTTCTTTTGCAAATTTCTCGTTAAAAATTCTATTTCTCAAGCTTACGCCTTTCATGACACTGCTAAGTAATGCGTAATCTGTTTGCACTTTTTACGGTAATTGCCATAGTTTCTAAACAGTAGATAGTTACCTAAAAAATGTCGTTTTCATACACTTCTCGTTTTAAGTTATTGGGAATTTCAAAACTTTTTAGTATGTTGCCCAATTTATCAATACAACCCTACTATGTTATAATCTTCTTGAATTTACTGTCTAGTTGTCCTTGTATAACATAATCTTATGTCTTAAATATATACATTTGTCTACCTTTTCTATAGTCTAATTTTGTATAATGACATTGGTGTTATGTTTACTCATAAGCGGCCAAAACGCAGAACCCAACTAGCATAGGCTGTTTTTGGTAGATTTGGTAGATAAAAGACAAAAAGATCCCGCTGTACTTACAACAAAAGATAAACCAACTGCATTCTGTTCGTTGCTACATATCCTAGAAAGTATAACAATAACCAAAAAATCTTCAAAACAACTTAGTCACCCAAAGAGCCATGGAACAAGCAATGCTAGCGATTAATCTAAAAAACAAAATGCGTAATAGCAAGATTCAAGCTAAAAACAAAAGTACAAGATATTATGCAGCACATAACAAGCCTCAAGTGGAGATGGGCTAGACATGTGACACAAAAAAAAGATGGTGGTCACACAGAATAAGCTTTTGGAAACCCCAAGAAACTAAAACGAGCTTAAAAAGACCTCAACTTCAAATAAAATAGATCAATGACATCAAAACCATAGCAAAAAAAAGTGGATAAAGAATGCAAAAGACAAACAAACAAAGAAATAAAAAAGCCTATATCCAACAATGGAGTAACTATGCTTTTTTCAATAAACAATTGCAAAGACTCCTCTTCTAAATCCAACCTGTTCAGGTAGCTGATAGAAATCGAGTTTACTAGTTTACAATTGCTTTGGCGTTCTCCCAGGAAGTTAGTATCTTATGATACTATACAGCTGTTACATCAGTTCAAACTGCAAAACTAATCCTAAAACGTTTTAGGGGCACGTCAAATCTAAACGTAGCAGTAATCAGATACCATCTACTTTCACAAATAGTAATTCACAAATTGACACCACTGATGGCATTGTAAATCTCTTTTGGGTCAGTTTACAGTCCGCTGACAGCATCTATGAATTCACACTGCGCATATTTTTCACTATCTACTCCTACCCACATAAATGAATCGCATCTTGTTTTAAAGATATCTGATGTTGTCAACAAACTATCAGTATTAAAACCTAACAACTGTCCAAGGCCTGATAGATTAACTGCTTTCTTTCTCAACAAATGTGCGTTTGCCCTTTGTCGGCTTTTATCGCTTTTATTCAACTTATCTCTGGTCATGGGTACTTTTCCTACTTGCTGGAAACAAGCTTATGTCACTCCAATTCATAAGTCCGGTGCTAAAAATAATGTAACAAACTATAGACCTATATCTATTTAATCAAGCATTCCAAAAGTTAAAAAAAAAATTAGTTACCTGTCAATTGACTGCCATTCTGCAATCTAAAATTGCACTCAATCTACACGGTTTTCGTATTGACAAATCAACGTCTTCCAACCTTTTGTTGTATGAATCTTATATAGCAGATGCGCTCAAAAACAGATTCCAGATAGATTCAGTTTACACTGACTTTTCAAAAGCTTTTGATACCGTTGACCACAAGATACTAATTATAAAATTACGTAGTATTGGAGTTAACGGCATCTTGTTACTGTGGATTCAATCCTATTTATCTAACAGATCTGAATTTGTGCGCATGAGTCAATGCGTTTCTCGTAATATTCCACAGGAGTTACATCTTGGACCTTTACTGTTCAATATTTATATCAATGATGTGGTACACTGTTTTTCTATGAGCGTTGTTTATTATTTGCTGACAATATAAAAATCTTTATAAACATTCAGTCTTTGGATGATGTTGTGTGCTACTTAATAAAGAAATCCAAATTTTTCCTAGTTGGTGTCAGGCTAATAACTTACCACAACAACTTAATTTAAATAAGTGCAAAGTGATGACATTTTCTAGACGTCAATCTACGGTGATGTATGGTTATTCTCTCATGAATAAAATGTTGTCAAGAGTTAACACTATTCCTGATTTAGGCATTACGTTTGAATCAAGCCTTTCATTTACACTACATATCGATACTGTCGTAACAAAAGCTTATAAAATTTGTTCATTTTTAGCATATAAATGCAACATTGTAGGAAGCTACACGGAACTACTCTCTACATTTAACATGACCAGTCTTGAAAAAAACGTTTTAATTTTGACGTGACACTAGTTTTTAAAGTGCTTCGTGAGATTATTGACTGTCCTGACTTGCTCAGCTCAATTGGTATTCATGTCCCAGCTCGAGTTTTACGCAATGACTATTTCATATACCGTACAAACGTACAGATTATGCATAGCACTCTGCATCTACACGTATTTTGCGGCATGCCAAGAAAGTTAAAGTGGATAATATTAGTTGTTTTATGTTTAATTTATATGTTTTTTAAGTTGTAAATATATACTTTTGTAATAGCTTCCGTTGACTAGTAAATAAATAAATAAATAAGAATTAAAACACAGCTTAAGAGCATACCGACTGCTACCTTGATTTGTAGTATTTTAACAAAAACGGCAACTTGGCTTCATCGCTGCTTCTACAAATAATTTGATAATCAATTTATTGTTTTACCAGTACATTTAAAAAGGATTAAACTATGAAATGTCGAAGTCTTTTTTGTGAAATTATATTTGCAAATGGCAAAAAAATGCATTCAAAAATACAGAAAAACGTATTTATTTCTATATTTGATGGGTTTTTTCGGCTAATTATTATTTGACTAAAAGACTTCGACATATCATAGTTTCATCCTTTCTAAATGTACTGTTAAAAAAATAAATCAATTATCAAATTATTTGTAGAAGCAGCAATGAAAGGGAAGTTGCCGTTTTTGTTAAAATACTACAAATCAAGGTAGCGGTCGGTATGCTCTTAAGAAAACAAAAAAGCAAATAAATTCTGATAAGAGGCAATTTCAACGCAAAATCGCCAAGATAAAGAAGGTCAAAGTACAACAGGTAAAGACAAATTTTTAATGAAATAATGAATTCTTAAGAGGTATATCAAAATCATACATTGACATTACCATAGCAACGTAGGAAACGGCTGGAGTGGTAGAAAGCTAGACAGTGATAGAAGAAGAATTACTGAGCTAACATAAGTACATTTAATACAGTACAAACAGGAGAAGAACAACAAGAGCAAAAAATAGAAAGAAAAGGACCGTACTAGTAGTGCAAAAAGGTTAAAGAAAGCAGGAAAAAAGCAATACAAACAGAAAAGTAGGTCAAAAGACAGAGAAAAGGGAAAGAAAATTCTGACAAAACTAAAAAACTTAAGAATAGTAATAAATACTAAATAGAGTGAAGAAGTAATAACTGAAGAATTGTAGAAAAACCTGCAGAAATAGCTGACAAAACAAAAACAGTCCCTGCAACAGTGGAGAAGATAAAGCAGATCATAAGGGAACTACCTAATAACAAAGCACCAAATCCAGACGAGATAACAACGGAGTTAGTGAATAGCGCTAGATGTACAAAATGAATGTTTGAGATAACAATAGAAATCTTCTAGATTAAATCAATCTTAAACTTTATTGTTTATTTTGGCTTTAGTCAAAAAGAAGGTATAGGGTTTTACATGTGTGGTCTATGCTGATAATCAGAATTTATTTTATTTTTTTACAATAAATATTATCTTTTAAACCATAAATTAAGTCAATTGTTAATTGATTAAACTACTTTTTGGAACAGACCAAGCATTGTTCCGCTAAATTAATTGTATCATAAGCCATGTTCGACCTTCTGGGCGGTTTGTCCCGTGGATTAGTGCCACTTGTTCCAAAATCCATGATCGCGTTTAGTAGCCTTTTTGACCTCTTCCGAATCCCGTTCCAAATCAGCCTTTTCCCGTACCATTTTTGTTATTTGTTTTATTGCTGCATTGTTTTATTTGTCTAAACTTACATACATTGTAACCTAACAAACTGTTTATATACAGTGCAAGTATGAATAAATTTTCTTATATTATATATTTTGTAATATATTAAACGTTTAATGACGTGTATGAATGCATTATATAAATATAAATTGTTATTATAGAAAGGGGGAGATAGTAGATAACATTTCATAATGGTGTAAACAAATAATATGTTATTAATTTTAACGGATATTTAACAAATATTACTCATAAAATAGTTTAACAATAATTTTAAAACTAATAATTGACCTCATTAAAAAATATACAACATCTAAAATATAATGACTACATTCCCTATATAAACAAACACAGTCTCATCCCATTAAAGGGTAACTGAAGGTTATATGGATATTTACATAAGCTATCATAATATAAATTAGTTTAAAAGCATCCAATATTAATATTTGCCTATTAACAAACACTCAAATCAGTCAATCACAGATAATCTAAAATGTACGTATTTATTTGCTTAAATAAATCCATGGGAAGAAGTTGGTTCTAACGATTAATAATGTACAATCTTAAGTAGAAACATTTGCGTACTAATAATATTCGAGTGCTTGATACACATTTCCGAAATAATATTTAGTTAATGCATATGTGTGCGTATTCAACACGTGTTTTAAATGTTCATCTCGTTAATATAATACGTGTTTATAATTATAACATACTCACAAACGACTAGACATTTGCAAATGTTATAATAACGTTGATATATGGATATAAAACTGAATATTAATTTAGAATGGTTTTATTATCGTAAAATTTTTAGTAACCGCAAAATTATTTGTCATCATTCTAAACTTAAAATAATATTATGATATAATACATAAAAAGTTGAAATTTTTGTTTTTAACAAAATTATTGTATAATATTTATAAAATCTTTGTTTTGAATAACATTGAAACATTGTATGTAGACTGTCCATCCCCAATTTGTTCTTAAGATATGTTTCCCGGAACAGTACATTTCCGCGAACTATTTGTTTCGACTCGAAAGAGCAAACCTGCAAACTACTGGTGTTTATTCAATTCTTAAGTAGAGCTTGATAAGAGAAATACACGCGATGATTACCTAAATAAGTACAGTAATCAAAGTAAATTCTAGCAGCCGTGTATCGTACATTGACATGTATAATGATGAATGTACACTTGATCAGGTATACGATAATTAGTAAATAATGTCGACAATTGATGAAAATTATAGCATTAAGTAAAATTAAGCAGAAGTACTTCAATACCCATAACACTAATTCCTTGCATAATTAACATTGAAGACAATTATAAAAACTAGATTTAAATATATAATAAAAGACAAATATGTGCCTAAAACAATGTTTAAAATGATACCGACGCCAGAGGTTAAGACTACCACTTTTGGGAATGTTTCCTAAATTATTGAGTTCTTTAACGTGCATGCAACAAGGACTCAGTATACGGGAACTACTAAAGTTTCTGTTTTTATCCGAAGCACTCATCACAACACATTTTTTCTTAAAAAGAAAAACTGACACTCCACATAGAAGACTCAAACCCGAGACCTCTAGAATAGCAGTCAAATATGCTAACCGCTACACACCCTAAGAGGTTTTCTTTGGCAATGCCCATTAACTGTAGCTGGGGGGTCGCTTGGTGGCTAGTAAATGGTACTCAAATAGAATGTTATTTTGCGGAATTTCCTCCATAAAAAGGTAGTCAAAAGTAGGTTTACCTTGTTTTCTTAGTAACTGAATTTTTTCTAAAAACATAAAGGTTGCTCTAAATATCAGTAATTATCTGGTGCCAAATGTTAGATAGCTAATGTCCAATCAGAAGTAGATTCCCAAAATAGTAAAGACTCTGTGTCTTTCATTATAAAAACTTCATTTCTGCTAGTAAAATTGTCGTTCTAATTTCCAAAACACTCTTAGCTTATATATTATCTAAATTAAAACCACCAATCAAATAAAGTTCACCCTCTTGCTCATGTGACTTGCATGTATAAACACAAAGCTAACTGTACACAATTTCGTATATGGAACAAAAGTTGTCTGCTATTAAAGCTCTCAATATTATATGCATATAATACCTTGTAGTAAAAACTACAATTTGTAGTCCCAAAAGTAGCACAGTGATCTCTAAGTTGCGCGTTATTTTCTCTTGTCAACAACCTATACTATTTGTAGCCTTTGGATAATTAATATGTACTTGTTCCCAATTATTTCCTTGTACAGGGAAGTACTACCTTATAATATGTAAACTGAAAATAGATGTAATGATAAATAACTGTAGTGTATTGAATAAATACAACAAATTATCTAAGCACCTATTACCCTATCGCTTGTCTTGTTCTGATTTGTTACAATCAAGGAAGTAAACCACTTCAATCTACTCTAAATGAAGCCAAAACCAGAGTAAACCAGTCTCCAGCAGAAAACAAAAATTAGCATTAAAAAAACCGCACCAACACATGTCAAGCAATTTCCACCTCAGTCAGTGCAACAATAAAACATTTATGCTAGCGCAAAATAACTGACCTACTCGCACACCGATTCTCCACCACAAAGTCACTTTTACATACCTACATTCGTTGACCCTAAAACAACTAGTCGCATATAAAACCATCACAAAAGTAATAATTTTATTACCATGTTCTATCTTAACAAAGTTTTAAGAAAAAATTAAGTATTCTTTTGCTGTCCCACAGCTGCTCATAACATGATTGACTGCTTTTACAAAGCAAATCAATACGAAAGCTTGTCAATTTGTCAAAAAGTCACGAATTTCCCGCCTCTTAACTGAAAAGGCAACATTGCTCCTATCAAGAGGCATCTGTTAGCTGACTGTGGTCAAAGTTTTAATAAACTGCGTCATTTAGATTGTGTTTGACAGCCATTGATAGCAGACTAACTCGTGATTTAAGGAGAAAATGGAAAAAAAGTGAAGTTGTTCAACCGCAATATGGACGAGTTTTTGCGTCGTTTCGTAACCGTGAACAAAACCACAACACACCAGAGACCAAACATCAGTCAAACCAGTGAGTTTCTCTGGTCAGCCAATAAAGTCATGGGCACCATTTTTTGAGATGCACGCGGTATAATCCACATAACTACCTTCAAAAGGGTAAAACAATCAATGGCAAATATTATGCCAACTTATTAGGTCAATTTAATAAGGATTAAAAAAAAACTACCGCATCAACACAAAAATCCATAAATTAGGCTACAAATTGCTTCCTCATCCGCGCTATTCTCCGGATTTAGCCCCGAATGATTATTTCTTGTTTCCAAACCTGAAGAAATGGCTCGGCGGAAAGAGATTTGACTCAAAACGATAAAATCATCTTACAAACAAATACCTATTTTGATGACCTCGACAAATCTTATTTTTTGGAAGGGATAAAAAAATTGGAGAAACGTTAGACAAAGTGTATAGAGCTCAAAAGAGACTACGTTAAAAAATAAAATAATTTTTTATCCAAAAACCTGTGTTTCATTTAAAAAGTCACGGACTTATTGACCCACCATCATATTCTAAACCATTTATACAAATCAGCCGGAAGGCCAAACAACTAATATAAAACACTTATAGTTTTAATTTGCATAAATTACAGGTTTTTAGACAAAACAACAAAACAACAACAACAATTTTTGCCAGAATTGTCAACTGTAAGTTCAAACAAGCCTACAAAAAAAAAAACAAAAAAAAACAAAAACTCTCAAAGAACGGTCAGACATATACTAAGAAAACAAAAGACAGCGCAGAGAAAATTGCGATTGACCTGTCAAACCTCATCAACAATTCCAATAAAATCTCCGAACACAAAGGTAAAAAATGCAAAAACACAACAACACTTAACACCACCTTCAACAGCGGCAGGCAGTACAAAACTTGTCCTGCAGCAATACGCCAACGTTTTTAGCCGGACGTTTTGGTAGAAAACAAAAAAACCTAAAAAAACCTTCAAGAAAAGATTTACAAAAACTGCATTAGCAAGAATACCAAAAACGTATTCCAAATGCTCCCTCAAAGTCAAAAAAGCAGAAAATACCAAATCCTCCATTCTTGGCAAAATTGGTAAATTGACAAAAGATCATGCATCACTCCGTTTTCTAAATGTACTCTTACAGGAAGATTCCTGAAAATTGTATGTGCAAACAAGCCAACCAAATGGCTTCGCATCACATCTGCTAAAACTAGCTTTCTTAAATGTAAGAAACTTTAGATCACCAGTCTAAAGAAACTGGTACATCTAAAAATGGGTTAAAAACCAGAACTGGAACCAATCATCCTGTTAAACAAACTGGAAGTGCAGAACTGCATACGCACTAAGATCTAGCAAATGGTAATCTCAAAAGCAAACTCTAAAAGCACTCATAACGCTCTACTTATAAATAAGAACGTCTGAGAAAAAAATGAACCCATAGATAACAAACTGCACTTAGATAACACTCAGGCATGGTCCCATCCTAAAAAGAAACAGCAACAAACCAAAAAAAGTGTAACGACAAAAAAAAACAATGGTTTGTAAAAATGTAAAATGTCGGCCAAAGGAACTCTACAGAAAGCTAGCAAAAGTTCCTTGACAAGATCTTAAAATTCCTAATAAACAAGCAATTAAAAAGGACTGGGCAAAAGAAAATGTCAAAGTAAACATGAAAAATCGGCACGTTTGAACAATCCAAACCAACAGGAGCTGACAAGATATATTCCATCATGTTACAAATAAGGCTAACAATAACAATTAAAAACAACAACAAGTATCCAGATAAAGTTAAAGATTACAATAACACCAAAGTTGAAATATACCAAAGTAAAAGCAGGTATCGTCTACCACGTTATCACTAAGCAAGTTGCCTCAATCTTTCAAGCCAAAATAGTTGGCATTAAATGGTGCGTTAAAAACATGATCAAATTAACATACCAAAAATCATCATGTCGGACAACCAAGAGGCATTATAGTACACTGAACATCTAAGAGATTCCTTTTTTTACAAAAAAAAAAAGGCAAAAAACTACCCAAACCTAATAGAATACCTCCTAAAATGTTAAAATAATAGCTAAATCACTAACAGAAGACTGCCTGCACGCAATAAACAGGCTGTCACAAACCGGTGAATTTCCACAGACGTAGAAAACAGCCAGACTAGTATTGCATCCCGCATACAAACTGCTCTGCCGTTTAGACTATATAGAAAGTTACTCAAACTAATGCTAAAAGGCAAATATGGAGGATTAGCTTACTTTTCTAAAAGACAAATTACAAATTACACAGAGTAAAATATTAGAAAAACTCAGCAAGAAAGAAATTGAAAAATACAAGCTAAAATTGACCCAATACCGCAAATGGATCGTCAAGAATCTTTCCGATTTAGCAAATCATTTTATTTGTTCTCTACAGGATAATGTCTACTGTTTTCCGAACACTTTAGCCTGACTCATACATCAAATCGCCAATATGATTTCAAAACTATTCAATCCTCATTCAAAACGATCAGCACCAATCTAATTTTTACTTTGTATATTTGTACGACAATTATAAAACCCAAACCGTACGGCATATGCAACGCACCGATTACAGATATCGCGCAATAATCTCATGCAGACTGGACAAATTATAAAGATGTTGGCGTTGATAAATATCAAGACGCTTGAAGCTAGATTGAAGGTGATTGCATTTCCAAAATTTTGAATAACTTGTTGAATCATGTTGATAACATGGATGATGAAATGCCTGTGGATAAGGTGCCCACTGTTGCAATAGATATCAGTGAGCAAATTGTATGCATTGGTAAGTAACATAAAATGTAAAATCGTGTAACAATAAACAAAAATCAATTTGTTTACAACTGTAAAGTCAAGAAAATAATAAGATGTAAAATGCGTGAGTGGAGTGAGGAGAGTTTGTTAGTATGTGGTCTACAGCATTAAGAATTGACAGAGTTTTGACATTTAAAAGAATATAGAAAAAATAATAAATAATAAACAAAAATACAAGAAAAACCCGCCCACAACCAAAACGTGGTACCCCGCCTACTTGCCTGAACGATTGTCAACCAGAAATTGTATTCTGTGCCTCCTATTCCACATTAATGACAATTGACTTAGTTCCAAATGTCATTATTGAGTCAAAAGCAGGCAACACATTCAATCTTTTAATTACAAATACTTGGGCGGGTAGGCAGGTAACATCAATCCAAACCACCTACCCAAAAACATAAAAAATCTACGGCCACTTGGGTGGGGTAGGCGGAGTACACTAATTCAAATCACCAGCTCAGAAACATTAATAAATGCTACCGGCTTCAAAGTGAAAAAGAAGAGAGCCGGACAATGTCTGTGGCAAGTGTTACCACTGATTAGCTTAAATTCTGGTCTAGATAGATACTAGTAATGCTGTTTTAATATTTCCAACACCAGGGGTGAATATATACCCTATGGGGGATTCTCAATGTGTAGACATGGAAATCCGAGTAAAATAGTCACCGTTCCACGTCGGTATAAATAGAGTAAAAGTAGTTAGAATAAACCTGAAGTGGGGGCGGAGATCGTTGCGCGGTATCCATAAGTAGCAAACGTAAGATCATAAGAATAATCAGTAGTCATGGCATGGGTCAACATCGTCTTAGAAAAGTGTACAATTGACAATCATGGCTTACAAAAAGTTGACAAGTGACAGTTTTGGCCGTTGACAGAATTTTGAGAAACAACTTATAGTTTTAGACTTTTAAAAAATAACAGAAAATAGCCAAGTGACAGAGTTTTGACAAATGACAGAATTTTGATACTTTGTAAATTAACACATTTTCATAGTTTAGACAGGTGATTGTTTAAACCTTTGGCAAAATTTTAAGAAATCATTCGCAGAGTATTGAGAAATGATCAAAGATTAAGAATTTAAAAAAATAACAGAATATTTCCAGTTTTTAAAGTTTTGACAAACGACATAATTTTGACAGATAACATTTTTGATCATTGATATAATTTTGAATAGTTTTAGAAGTGGAAAAGTATTGAAGGGATTTACCATTAATAAAATTGGACAATTGACAATCAATGTTCAAATGTCAATAGCTGTAGAAAGAAAAAGGGAGAGACATTCAATCTCTTAATTACAAACACTTGGACGGAATGCACTAATCCAAACCAATTGTCTACAATCATAAACTTGTGTAATAAGCCTCGTCAGTATCTACAGTGCCTCTATTCTCTTAATTAACTGGTTCAAAAGTACATATTTGTGATTAATCCCAAGTACATATTCAAAGGCAGCTGTGAAGTAATAATACAAGCGTAACCCTAAAATATCGGCCCTTGCAAGTCTACAAGACAAGAAATAGTAAGTTGCTATATAGGAAGCTCTGTCTACTGGTCACACTAGATATTAAAAATGCCTTTAACTCGACGCCTTAGAAGTATTTTGTAAGTAGGTCTCAGTATGGTTTGTAAAGAGTAAGTCGATGCTGAATGCAATAGAAAGTGTAATGCAATAGAAAATGTAAAAAAGCAGACAAAACGAGATGTGACAAGTGGCAACACAAAAAGCAATGTATAATGGTCAAACTCAATATTAAAAATGCTTTTAAATTGGCGCCTTAGAAGAGTGTTGTTAGCTCTTTAAAAGAAAAAACATTTTAACATACCTGTGGTAAAAAAATTATATTCCAAAAAAACATTGCTAGTAGAGAAGAAAGTGGTCCAAAAAGTTACATTCGGGGTCATTCAATTTTGAAACCATTATTACGCAACGTGTACTATGACGTAGTTCTGCCACACAGTTGTAGTCATTGCCGCAACAAAAAATACCGTAATAGCTAACGCAAACAATGCAATGCAGCAAATCACCAATTTGATAAGAGAAAACAGACTAAAATTAACTGCAGAAAAAACAAAAGCAGTACTCCTAGAAAATACTAAAAAATCAAAGTCGTAGTCGTAAGATGAAAACGTGAGTTTTAACTTTAAGACAAAAATAAAAATCTTAATAAACAACAGCAAAAATGTCTGCCAGGACGCTTGCTTGTATCATGCCGAATGCCAGGAGTATGCTATGCGCAGTAACACACTCAATAATTTTTTTATTATGCCTCAATCTGGGCTAGATGCCCAAAACACCAAAAGTATAAGAAAATGCTACTGAAGGTGCCAAGAAAGATAACAAAACTGTGCCTACTGACGCAAATCTTGTACTGGTAGACATAACCCTTCTGTTCAAAGAAAAGAAGATAAAATATTTTAAAAATCTAGCAGAAAAGCTCCCTTTAAGAAATAATATTTTACAAAATTGTCTTTTTAGGCTACTGCTAGTGCATTAACCTTTTCTCTGCCCGTAATGCTGGCAACTTACATTGCAGGTGGTCCTACAGATTTTCCAAACCATTAGAAAAATTATTAATCTGTTCCGAACCAGAGATAGATCCAAGTCATAAAACCCCCACGCTGACAAAGCGGGTTAGGAAGTACGACCTTTGGTGCAGTCGGATTCCTAGACTACTACGCCATGCTCCCCCCAAGATTGTTAAGCGTTAATATTTAGCAAGAAACATAACAAAAACGCAAAGTTTTATATTTTCTTCTTATGTAGCAAAATTGATAAATATAAGTTAAGTTATTGCTACATGCTACATCTTCTTAGAAAATTGTCAGAACTGCCACGCCTCTTGATGTGATAACAGTTTATATTGTTAGCAAGCAAATTTGATAGTTCATACTGTTAGCTAACAATATATATCTTGCTTATTTACATAGAGAATTGCCATTAAACAAAAAAGGTTGTCCCAAGTAGCAAACAATGAGTAAAAAAAAGACCAGATATGGATGTTTTGAAGATTCCTAGTGCGTATTGCCAAGACGGATGATGTAGAACACACCTTTTTTCAAATGCCTTCAATAAAACAATAAACAGATAACATGCTGGGCACTACAGACTTCTGAAACATCATATCCATCATAGTAGAAAATATAATAAAAACCGAGAAAAAATAAGAAAAAAACAAACAAAGAAATAGTTTAACAACAAAAGTTATTGAATTATAATTAATACCCTGAAGTAATTCCGTCATAGCTGATTTGCAAAGAAAGAGATGGTTTAGTGAGTAGAAGTCTTGCACTAGGCTCGACAAGGTGTCTTTTAAAACTACCTCTTAAAAAAATGTAATTTTATAGTTCAAAACAGTTCAATACCTTGACTTTACCATGCTTATTTGTTCTTGAATGTATTATATGTAAAATTTGTACAAATTACATGACTATTTACATAACTAAAAATAAAATAGTATAAATTGATAGTGCGCAACTTTCTTTAACAAAGTAGCACAACCTAGGCTTTTAGAACTAAAATTAAATCCTGCCTTTTATCACAACGTTTATGAATTTATAAATTATGATTGGGTTTCAATTGTTATAAATGAATTTATATTTGACTTGTGTATCTATATATGATATTAATTCTAATAAATTTATAAAACTACTCAAATCTGTGCTTTGAAAATGGATTTTTTCTAGTATACTATATTTTGTAACACAAACCAAATACATTCCGTATTTATATAGGTATTTTATAACCGTCACACATAAAATAATTCCCAAAATTTTCGCTCTTATGCAGACATTAATATAAAAACATCATATGTATTCTGTAAATTTGTTAAGGTAAACTAAAAGAAATTCTTTTTCCTGTGCCTTGAGTTTATATTTGCCAATTTTAAAAGGAATGGAAATATTGAATAAAATATTTAGTTTGGAATTTCCATTTAACACATTTGAAAAGTTTGCAAAAAATATTGCTGATAGTGATTAATCTATTAAAGTAATAAATAGCTACCCACAAAACAAGCAATATTTGTTTTCAGTAATATTATTTATATCATAGAATTTACTTTTAACGATATCTAATTTCCTGTGTAATCTATCCATCTCGATAGTATCACACAGTAAATTACTCACAATGAGACTAGTTTGTAATTACTTAATTGTAGCAAAATTAATAAATTGGCATTGCACAATTACGTCAATTTGGTAATTGATGTATTTTTCACAAGGTCAATGACAAATAAAACAACATTCCCTAAAAGCATATTTAAGAAGAAATCCGGCTAATTAGTATTTGTTTTGGTGATTGAATTAAGTATTGACCTCTACTGTATCTTCAAATTTAATTAATTTCAAAATAGTTGTCGCCAAAATAATCTGACAGAATTGGGTGAAGGACTTTCCCAATAAGGCAGTATTAGTTAATATTAAATTTTAGTTCCTGTTTTAAATAAATAAAATTGATTAAAACGTGATAAGTTCTTAGTTAAATAAGGAATATAATACCATCATTACATGTTGACAATAGATAACAAATTTGAAAATTCCTAACGTTTAGATTATTATTAAAAACTTACATCATCGTCGTACTCATCATAAAGGTCCTGGTTCGACAAATCAAATATGTTGTTTTCTTTTTCTAACAATGCAACATTTTTTAAAATGTTTAATTCATCTTGCATATCTGATACTGCCTGTTGTAGTTTTGTTATTTCGCATAAACAGTAGATGGAAATTGATAAACTTGCAGCGGTTATTAGCGATAACGATATAAACGCACAGACGAATGAATATTTCGTCTTAAAATAGTTTTTATGGTCGTTTTTTTGCAGAAGGGCCTGCATGTTTGGTAACCTCTGACCGCACGCACAAAGAGTATTCTGCTCACTGAAGCAGCGCGCAACGCGGGTGATGCGTCTCGTTTTCGAATAGAATTGGACTGAATACGCTGAGCGGTTTGCTGGAATATTTGTAATCGCGCTTCGCTTCTACTAAAAGTATAACTATTTATGACATTACATGAAAAATCTGCTTATGTACTTATGACTGCTTTTATTTATTTATGGGATATGAAAATGTCGCATACCGAACAAACAAAAAACACACACGAAGCAAACCTACCCATAAATAAAATTAATGAAATAATGGACAGTTGTTTTATTCATTAATGATGAAAGGTTACTTTTTATAAGTGCGCATTTCAATCAATTTATAGTGTTATATTTTAATTAGATCATATAACACAGTCATTGTGTTTCAATATTCCCGCACTACGTAAATTACTGCATGCATTTACAATAAAACCGACATTTTTTATTTACTTATCTACAATAAATAACAAATTCCTATTTATTATTGCTTACATATTTCACACATGTTTCCTGCTTTAATATTTGCACATGCAAACTTAAAACAAGGATATTTTTAAAATTGTTAGTATTGCAAAATCAAAACAAAAATAGAAATTAAATAATTGCTGAAAAACCGAGCAAATACTCAACAATACAGAGTGATTCATAACGACTGTAAGCTAACAATTTATTGACAAGTTATAAAAAACAATTTTTTTTTAAATCAGGCATTAAATATCTTTTAAAACTATTTTATTCTTACGAACACATTACTAGTTTTGGCTTTTTAGTGCTTTTTACAGATGACATAATAATGTTTAAATAAAATTGTGATAAAATTATATTAAATTGTTGAATTATTAAAAAATAAATACATGGAAATATTTTTTTAAACTTGTTGGATTGTTTGGCCTATGGATGTCGTATACGTTAGATCAGCATTTTAAAACCCAATTGATGTGACGTAAAGTTTTGTATAAAAATATGCTTATCTGATCAATATTTTTGAACTTAAGATAATAGTTTGAGAATTTGATTGTAAACAAATAAAACTATACTTGATTAGGATAGTTTGTAGATACTTAGAAGATAAAAAAAAACTGGTTGGAAAAACCTATCAATGTTCATGACGTGTGAAGTGCGGCAAGTTTCCGTATTGGGCCCGACGCTGTGAAATCTATATTATGAACGTAGTCAGAATAGAAACAGTCAAAGTAAATACTAACATAAAATAGGCTAATAATTTAGCACTGATAGTAGACATTAAGCCTTTGGCTATAGGTAAACTGTAGCCATTAACCCGGTCCAGGGGAAACCAAAGTCTTTTCTCTAAATCCACCTGGACAAATCTCGACAGGCGCGTTCACGTCGCGGGGGTGAGCCCGTTTCATGAGAAACGGTGGCCAAGTTCTGTCGGGGACCCAGTACAGCGGGGTATATCGCTGTCCCCTGCCCAGGGATACGGGTGAAGACCTCAACGGCAGCGAAGGCGGAGAAGAAGGACTTCGGTACGGCGGAACTGGCGGAAGGGGCAACCCATGCTTTTAGGGATAGTATAAAGCAAACTCACCAACCCGCCTGGCTAGCGTGGTGTTTTATGGCCACTACCCTAAATATGAATCCAAACCGAAACAAATGGCCCTCAGTTCCCAGCAGCCCGAAAATCCCCGCCCAAGGCAGCGGGCGGAAAGAGAGGAAGGCAGAGGGTGCGAAAAATCACTGGGCACAAACAGGCTGCCAAAAGACGCTACATATCGCAACGTACAATGTAAGATCAATAGCTTCAGAGGAGAGATTAGAAGAGCTGGAACACAAATTAGGAAAAATCAAGTGGGATATACTTGGTATCGGCAAAACAAGGAGAAGAGGAGAACAGAGTGAAATATTAAAATCAGGGCACACACTCTATTCCAAAGAGGCAACGCAAACTCAAGCCACGGAGGTGTAGGTATACTTATACACAAAAAAGTAGCACCTTATATAAAAGAAATGAAGGCAATATCGGATAGAGTTATATACATTACTGTGGAAATAAGCAGATTAATAACTCTACAAATAATACAAGTATACGCACCTACAAGTAGCTATGAAGATGAAGATGTACAAGAATTTTATGAAGACATATCGAGAGGCATAACAGAATGCTCAACAAGGCACGTAATCGTGATGAGTGATTTTAACTGCAAAGTAGGGGGAAAGTTAGACAATGCAGAGCAATATATAGGAGAACACGGACTTGGGACAAGGAATGAAAGAGGCACTATGCTTCTGAGTTTCATGGAACAAGAAAATCTATATGTGTCCAATACATTCTTCGAAAAGAAGAACAACAGAAAATGGACTTGGATAAGCCCTGATGGAAATACGAAAAATCAAATCGATTACATACTAACTAAGCAAAAACATATAATACAAGATGTTAACGTACTAAACCGATTTAATACTGGAAGCAACCATCGACTAGTTAGAGCCAAAACAGTTATAAATATAAAATCGGAAAGAGCAATGAAGATTAGTAACAAGAAAAACAAGTGCACAATAATAGACCGACACATGTTACAACAAAAGGCATCAGAATATGAAACGCAACTGGCAACTAGCTTTAAAGAACTCCAAATACAAAACAGCACAGACATAAACGAAAGGAACAATAAAGTAATAGAGATAATAAAAGTTGCCGCAGAACAACATGCGAAATCAAAACCAAACAAGAAAAATAAGCTGAGTGACCGAACGAAACAAATGTTAGAGAAATGAAGAACTCTCATAATGCAGAACAAAAGAAGCACAGTGGAATATGCGGAAGTAAACAAAACGGCGAGGAAGATGGTAAAAGAGGATATAAGAAAATACAAAACTGGTTTGGCCCAGAAACTATTAGAAGAAAATAAAAACATGAAGATCTTTAGAAAACATACCAACACAAGAAAGGAAATAATAAAAATAAAAAATAAAGAAGGCTGCACGGTAAATAATAGAAACAAAATACTAAAAGTCACAAAAGCGTTTTATGAAGATCTATACAAATCAAAAATTAATAGTGACATCGAAGAACAAGAACGAAAAAGAAAGGTTATAAATGTGAACTCGGAAGACATCTCGCAAATAGACAGAGCAGAAATAGGAAGTGCTCTAAAGAATATGAAGAACGGCAAAGCGGCAGGGGAAGATGAAATTCTAGCAGAAATGATGAAACACGGAGGAGAAACAATCTTAGAAGAACTAGCGAAGCTATTCAACCAATGTCTAGAACAAGGAAAAGTCCCAGAAGGATGGACAAATGCTATAGTTGTATTATTATACAAAAAGGGAGATAAGTAGAGTCTGGAAAACTACAGACCTATTAGTCTGCTGTCTCAGGTGTACAAACTTTTCTCAAGAATCATTACCAATCGACTAACTAATAAATTGGATTTCTATCAACCGAAAGAACAAGCCGGCTTTAGGAAGAATTTCAGTACCATAAAACACCTACAAACTATGAAGATCGTAATTGAAAAGATAACAGAGTACAACATCCCCCTATGGGTAGCGTTTGTAGACTATAAAAAAGCTTTTGATACGGTAGAAATGTGGGCAATCATACAAGCTCTAAAAAACGCGAGGGTCGACCACAGGTACGCAAATCTTATACAGCATATATACAAGAACGCAACACTTCAGATAAAAATGCACGAGAACACTGAAAAAGTCACAATAGAAAAGGGGGTAAGACAAGGCGACCCAATCTCACCTAAGTTATTCACATTGGTATTAGAAGACGCATTCAAATCTATAGACTGGGGTAAAAGAGGCATAAAGATCTGCGGGGAGATGCTCCAACATCTAAGATTTGCAGACGATATTGTAATATTTGCAAAGACTAAGGAAGAACTACAGAGCATACTAAACGAGGTGCATGCAGCTTCGCGAAGAGTGGGACTAGAGATCAACTTTAGTAAAACTCAGTTCATGACAAATTCAAATAACGAAGATATCACCATGGAAATAGATAATCAGGAGATCCGCAATGTAGATAAATAAAACTATTTAGGTCAACAAATAACAATAGAAAAGGCAAACCAAAAACTAGAGATAGACAGGAGGATAAAACTAGGCTGGGCTGCATACAGCAAACTAAAAGATGCACTAGCAATGGACATACCACTCAGTCTAAAAGCACAGCTATATGACCAGTGCATACTACCAGTATAGACTTATGGTGCTGAGACCTGGGTTTTTACAAAGAAAATTCTAACAAAACTGCGCGTACATCAAAGAGCAATAGAGAGAAGGATCCTGGAAATATCACTAAGAGATCATAAAACGAACACCTGGATAAGACAAAAAACTAAAGTACATGACATAGTCACAAGAATAGCAAAGCTGAAGTGGGGATGGGGTGGACATGTGGCTAGAGAGCAAGATAAATGGAGTGGCAAAGTCTTAAGATGGAAGCCATGGGGAGAGAACAGAGGAAGAGGACGACCACAAATGAGATGGGCCAATGACTTCAAAAGAGCAGCGAGTTTGAACTGGTTCAGGGTCGCACAAGATCGACAGGTTTGGAAAAGTAAAAGGGAGGCTTATATCCAAAGGATAGAAAATGGCTGACTGAAGAAGAAGAAGAAGAAGAAGAAGAAGTAGACATTAAAAACAAAAAGTTATAGAATATAGAAAAACAGATAATAGATCAAGGTTACCCAAACTATGTTTTAAATAAATACTAAACCTAATATCACAGTTATTAAACTAAAAACTAATATCACAGAACCTACTAAGACTAACCTACTATCACAGCTGACATCAAATCTATACAATGCTTCAATGTCAGACCATAAAAATTAACTAAACCTAATATCACAACCCAACCTATATTAGGTTACACAGATAACACCAAAGCTGTAAAATTCTTTGACGCCAGACCCTATAAACTAACTAAACCTAATATCACAGATTGAGCCAATTACGTGGGGAGATATGCTCGGCATTCTTCTAAAATGTGCCCACCGTTATGCTGGCCATACACGTAACTGCATAATTGACAATTAAACTTGCACAACCGTTTTTTAATTATAATTGAGCGCGTGTGTGATAAATTTGATCAAAATAAATGACTGCACAAGTTATTTTGATCAAAAACGCTTAATTATAATTGCACAAAAACGTTTGTGCAAGTTTAATTGTCAATTATGCAGTTACGTGTATTTCCAGCATTAGAGGGTCGTGACACGTTTGGCATACGGAGGTACAAAAAAGTCAAGTTGGTATGTTCTATGTGCAAGCAATCTCCTCTTTCTTGATGAGATCTACCGACGTCTTCTATGCCGTCACTTAATTGTCTTTAATATGCTCTCAAAGCCATTCTATACTCTTTGCCAATCCTCAATGACCTTTAAAATTACGTATCGGCTCTCACAAGAATGTTGTCTGTAGGATCCCACATCTTCCTTTTGACGGGCGGTTTTATTGACCAGCTTGTTGCATTCGATACTCACATGAGCCGGCGTCTAGACAAAGATAACTTTTTATGCAATGCATATAATTGTATACGGTATATACAGAGGCCATGATTAGGCCGTACAGTCTAAAACCAAGGCACTTCCCACTTCCTAATCTGTTTTCAAACCGTCCGTATACAACCGCGGAGAGTCTGTCTATTCGGCAACAATTTTAAGAAACTTGCTCCTTAAGATGTCAAAGAAAGTTTCTCGTTTGCTATGGAAGGTCAAATCAAGACAAGCTTTTACCCATGGCGTAAGCCAAGGTAAGAATTTGCCAAAGCCAACCTCAAATACGTTCATATAGTTTACATTAAGATTCTCTTCCATCTACTGAGGGTAGGCTTGAGTTTATATTTGCGTTGCTGCGTTTTGTTTAAAGTTAAATATTAGTCAGTTGTTGTGACTTCTTCTTGTTTGCTTTGCCGCAGCATACGTAAGTGTAAAGCTACTGCAACGAGCAGTACACCAAACTTGCAACAAAAATTGGGTGCAGGATTTATCCAAAATGCTTCCGTGGCGTATCTGATGCTTGCGTTTTGGACTGAGTCTAAAGCTTTCAACCGGATTTTTTTTACGGATGAGTATACTGGACAAAACCAAGGCCTTGAACAATTGCAATACTACCTTTTTCTGCCCCTGTTGACTAAGCACTTGAACACGTTTAAGGTTCTTTGTACTTTGTGAACAATTTATCAATATTTGCCCAAAAGGAAAGCGCAAACCTTAAGAAACGAATTGTTTCAACGCACGTAATTTTGGAGTTCCGGTGAGGTCTTTTGAGATGGCAAAAATAAAATTACCAAATCGTTAACGTACAGGCATTTACCATCATGTGTAACCACCAAAACCGCAATATCATTAATTGATCTCTAAACATAATGTCTTGGAGTTGTTAGTGGTTTCTACTCATACTTCAAATTTGCAATCGCGCATGAAAAATTCAAAAAAAGAAACATACAGCCCTCAATTCCTATGCGTGCAGTTTCTGCAAAACTTCATAACGCCAAGTCCTACCGGTCTGTAGCTGTTAACGTTGTTTGGATCTTTGCCCGGTTTTAGCAAGGTAATTGCTCCCTGCAAGATTTTTAGCAACCACTCCGTCATGCTGGAGGGAAACTTTTGGGTAGCCTGATAAGACACGTCGTCTGGTCCCGGTGCAAATGAAGCACCCGTGCCGCTGATAACCGATTCCATTTTTTTTGTGAAAAAAAGCAGTCGTAAGGCAAAGACTCTAAAAAAAAAAATTTATGAATTTCTAATTTTTTACTATAAAATTGAGCTGCCAATGCGTCTGCAATTTTGGCCACTTTGGTGACTTTGCGTTCGTCAACAATTAGGATTGGAGCCACAAAAAAATGTTTCTTTCTTGATACGGCCTCCACCTCTTTCCACGCTTTGCAGACCAAAGCGGTCGGCGCAATTGTCGAGACGTAGTTCTCTCATGATTGTTGCTTGTTTTCAAAACAACGCGCAATAGCGCACTTTTTGCAAAATAATCATGTTTTCCTGCGTCAAGATTCTTTTAAAACAATTAAAAACCTTTTTTTTTTCAAACCTACATGTGGAAACAAATAAATTGCCGAAAAATTATATCTTTACTTTCAAAAAGTTTGGGAGAACCCGCGTTGAAGAGGACAGCGTCGCTTTGCATGTTTTTCCTCAGAGAACCCCTGTGGAAGCTGCAAAATAAGTTTTTGTATATTTAAGTCCAATCAAACTCTGGAAGATACAGGTTGCATATTGTGGTTTTTATTGGTACGGTAATCCTGATATTAATTGCTTGAAGTCTAGTTCTGAGGGTTATTTCCGTAAACGATAAATTTTCTTTCTAAAAATAGTAGTTTTGAAGTGCGTTTCCTGGAAGCACACGCAAAAAAGCATGTGCTTTGCCAGGATCATTTTCATCTCACATTAGCTGCGTTTGTAACCGTTCTACTATACTATTGTCTCCATAATTTTAAACAATTAATAAATAAATGAAATAAATAACAAAATAAAAAAACATTGTTGTTTGGACGTAGTCGTTTATTTTTAAAACTAACATCTAAGACGACATCAAAGCTGTAAAAGACTTCAATGCCAAAACCAAAAAACAAATAAAACTTAAAACTAATATCACAGAAGACATCTAAATTGTAAAGTACTTTGATGCCAAATTCATAAAATACATAAAACTTAAAACTAATATTACAGATGACATCGGAGTTGGTAAGTACTTTGATAGCAGAACCATAAAAAAATTTAAAACTAATATCACAAATGTAATAAACGATTAAAAACTCTTTGATGCCAAAACCTTAAAATTAATGAAACAGTACAAGTATACAAATAACACCATAGCTGTAAAAAACTGCAGTGCCAATACAAAAGATTTTCTTCCAGCCAGTTTTTCTTTTTTTCTGCCTCTGTTCTAGCACTGCCAACAGCAGAAAGTTCTAATGCTAAACTGAACCAGAATCTGACTGATCAACATATAACAATTTTGGCGTATTTGCAAAAACAAGTTTTGTCAGGTCAGTTTTAAGACCGACTTGAGTGTGTGTTGGGAGTGTTTTCCCTACGTTTTTGTTTAAGAAATCCAAAACACTCCTTAACAACCGTTGCTCCTACAGAAAATTTGGCGATGGCATGTTCTGTTTAATGACCGGTATTAGCGGATTGGTTATATTTTGTTGAATACTCCAGTTTATGATAGCGGACAAATAGTTTGAACTCCGCACGCATAATAATAAATAAATAAATAAAGAAAATGTTAAAACAGATTATTAAAAATTAAATTAATAGTAGACAAAGAACAATTATATCAGTTTACAGTCTCAATAAAGATTATTTATTAACAATAAAGTTCTGTTCTAGGAAAAATTAACATAAGCAATTAAAACTAGTAAAAGCAAATTATATATCTCCGGCAATTTAATATAATATATAATAGTAAAATAACGAAACAAGATTAAACATACGCAGAATCAATAAGTGTACATGGATAAGATAATAGAAATAACAACTATAGGCCTATATGCTAAATTTTTACCAATTAAGTTATTTCTATATAGCAAACATATTGGTTGAAAACAGAGATATACTCAAATACACAAAAATACAACATATAAAAAAGCATCGGTTTTGTTATAAACTATATACTAATAAAAATACCAGATATAAACAGCAATCACTACCTGATAGTGGCATAAAACAACTTAAACTATAATAAATTAAACAAAAAAGATAAATTTATAAAAGTAAAATACGTTAATGAAATAAGACTAGAATAATGTAGAACAAATTTAAAAATTGTTTTACAGAATTTACAAAAAAGTATGCAAAAACACAAATTGATTAATTCAAATTGCATGGTAGAATGAGGAAATAAAGTAGTAGTATGAGGAGAGCGTGGCGCAGTGGTCTAGGCATCCGGCCGCTGCACCGAAGATCGTGGGTTCGATTTTCACATACCGTGCCACACTTTTCACATGTTTATACGCTCTACCAATCCCCAATCTGCCTTGCCAGCGTGGGGCTTTACGGCTAATAACCCTCTCTGATGGAGTGATAAAATCTCTCCAGTGGTTCGAAATCCACTTAAGACTGTAGGTCCCTCGTAATGTAAGTTGCCAGCATTACGTGCAAAGATAGAAGCCTATATCCAATCATGATAGAAAACGGCTTAAGATTAAGAAGATTGAGATATGTGGTAGAAAAGATTTATGTTAATAATGCTAATAATAAATTATTACATAGTAGGAGTTACAACTATCAATTATGATTAATCTTAACTACTCTGCAATCACTTTTTCTACTACCAATCACTTAACCAATCTTGTTATAATCAAGTAAAAGTTTTTTGTCAAAGAGTCGTAAGTAAGATACGGAGATACAGGTCATGTCTCATGGTAGGTGCAATGCCGTGAGTCGTGTACAGGCCAAGATGCACGAGGTTCATTCCCGAGACAGTCGTCGGTGTACAGGTATAGATTGTGGAAGATCCAAAAGAGTAGTCAGAGGGCATTGCAAGGTTTAAGTCCCATTGTGGGTTGCCATTTAAGGTTTGCATCTTAAAGTCGTGAAAGTAGATTAGGATCTTGTCTATAAGTTCCGTGGACATTTGCAACTCGGTAGTAACTGACTTTGCTATGTCAAAGTTACTATTTATAGGTAGGGGAACCGTGGTAGTTTGCTTTGCTAGTAGCTGCAGTTACTGGTGTAGCTTCTACCCACCTGGTACACATGTCTATCATTGTAAAAGCGTAGTATCTAAGAAGCCTACACAATCAATAGATACTCTTTTCCAGTATTTTGATTGCAAGGTTCCTGCCTTCACCTTGGCGCAGAGTGCGTACCACCTTGCGCACGTTTGGTCAGTGGTAAGCTTCTGCTGGGGTGACCAGCCGTAGTCTTCGAGTAATGTTAATGTTGTTTGATAACTTCCTACTGTGCGCTCAGTGGTACCGCAATTGATTATGACCAACATTGGTTTTGATTAGTTTTCTATGCTTTTAAATTTTGTAACCTTAATTTATTTCTATTGGGTTTTCTAAGTCGTCGAGCATTTCTTGCGTTTGTCAAACAAGGCCTGCTAAGGTTTCTCCAGTCAACAAGTGTATTTTTGCTTGCTGGAAGTTGTATGCTTGGTCTAACCGCTGGTACAGATATCGTATAGTGTTTGGTTTCTGTGGGTTCAAGTCTTCAAGTGGTAACTGTCGTTTGTACTCCTCTACCGACGTGATAATAAAGTTGTCGCTTTAGTTTCGAATAAGTGCGTCGTTTGCCCTACAAAAACGTCGTTTGTTCTCTTGTAGTGCCATCAGCGGCGCCCTTGTTCTCGAGTAATCTGGTACGTACTCTTGGAGCCAAGTCCATAGACCCAAAATACTTCACAGTTGTTTTTTGTTTTGTGGAGTATCTTAGTCTTTGATGAGTTTTAAGTGGTGTGGTAGGGATTAATCCCCCTGCAACCTTGATTTTGTGTCCCAAGTATTTGACGAAATCGGTTCCAAATGCATTTTTTGATGTGGCAACCTAACCTGTACTCTTGTAGACGTTTTAGTACTTGTTGCAGGTAGAATAAGTACGTGGCGTGATCTTCCGAGTATACCAATATGTCGAGGTGCTCCGTCAAAATTCAGTATTTATAAGTAAAAAAACCGTCGTGGTACGCTTGGATTAGTCCGTAAGGCGCCGCCCACTAGGCACCATCGAGACCTATAAGCCTGCACACAGCGACCCCACAATTTGTCATCCATTGGAGGGTGCAATCTTTTTAGTGCGGGTTTGTCTCTAACTGTGCTGCACCTTCTCTTGCAAGCTATGCAACAACCCCATACGCTTGCTAAGTGTCTTTAACCTATAAAGGGCACTTTCATTAACAAGCCCACAGACACAAAGTAAACGCCAGATAGTCATACTAACCTTACACCACTTTCAAATGGCCGCCACGATTACGTTTGCAGTATCACATTTTTTTTATGAAATTTTCTATGACCAATTCGCACATTTGCGGCTGTGTGTCCTCGATAACTTCACAAATTCCATCTTTAAGGTCTTGAATCGATTGTGGAGCATTGCCATAGACCTTATCTTTTACGTGGCCTCAAAGAAAAAAGTCTAAAGATGTTAAATCACAAAATCTCGGTAGCCAATTGTGATCACCTCTTCGAAAAATAACACGGTCAGGAAACTTTTCTTGCAAAATTGCGATTGTTTTGTTGCTTGTGTGGCACGTAGCGCCGTCTTGCTGAAAATAAACGTCGTCCACATCAATATCTTCCAATTCCGGCCATAAAAAATCATTAATCATAGCTCGGTAGCGCTATTCATTCACCGTAACAGTTGCACCAGCCTCATTTTCAAAAAAGTAGGGTGCAATCACACATCGCCAGCCCAAAAACCGCACCAAACAGTGACACGATGAAGATACAAAGACTTTTCAACAATCGTTCTTGGATTTTCTAAGCTCCAAATGCAACAATTCTGCTTATTAACGTAGCCTCCAAGGTAAAAATGGGCCTCATCATTGAAGATAATTTTTTGATGAAATTCCGGATCATTTTGATGCATTTGAAGGACCCAATTACCTAAGATTCGACGTTTATGATAATCGACCGGCTTGAGTTCTTAGGTTAACTAAACTTTAAAAGCCTTAAGACTTGAGTCTTTATGCAAAATATCGACGAGGAATTGACAAATCTGGGTTTTCTTAAACACTACAGGCTAGATACATCAGCAATATTCTCATGTGTTCTTGAGCGATGCAGACGGTTTCGATTCTTCACATCACAAACTTGTCCCAACAGTTCAAATTTTTTCACCAGGTTTATTGCCGGTCGAGAAGGTGCTTTACGACGACCAAAAAGTTTTGCAAACTGTGACTGAAAAATTTTCACCATTTTTGTAGTAAATTTTAATAATGTCAATGGGTTGTTAAAGCGTGTATCGTTTCATTTTTAATAATGGCGTAGTTTTTACTTGTCAAATGTCAAAGATAATAGCTTAAAAATTCACAGTTGCCCAAATAGCCTGCTATTCAAAATGAAATTTCTTATTAGAAAACCCTTTACTATAATTAGAAAATGCAAATGTTGTTGTTAAATAATAAATATATAGATAAGCGTCTGCAAGAGCAGATGTGTGTGATGGTGCGGTTGAGATGGTTAGGTTAGATTAGGTTAGTTTTTTAGCATAAGGAAAAAGAGCTAGCGCGTTTTGTTCAATATGCCTTCTAGACGTGGGTAGAACATCGACAAACACTTGATGAAAGTAACGCCGTTTTCAGCAAACGTCATTACAAGTTCAGAAAAGGTCTCTCAACGCTTGCTGAGGTAATGGCGGCAGTAGTTGCTGCAAAACGTTTCAGCTACACGCACAGTAAAAAATGTGTCTTGATCACCTTGGACGCGATGAATCCTTTCAACACTGCCAACTAGGGTAGAGGTTTGGGGGCGCATTATATCTTTAGCTTGCTGCCGCAAAATACATCTTTTGATTATAACACCCATTAAAGATAAACAGCCGACTAAATGTGGCATAGGCTCAATGCGAAAGTAACACCAAAAATGGCATTTTTGTGTGAAAGATTGTGGAACACGATTTAGCTTAAAGAGTTAAATAAGCGAGTTGTGTAAATACATTCAAAAATTTGCTGGTTAAAAACTCTATTAGTTTATTTGGACTTAGAGATCCCAATAAATAAAACCTGTGTTAGTTAGAAACATTTAAAGAAAATTAACTTAACTTAAAAGTAATAAAATTTATGTAACTTAACATTACAAAAAAAAATTATATTACCGTTAATATTACTTTTATGTGTATAGTTACCTACAAAAATATTTGCACACTTTTTTTGGATACCCTGTATATACAAAAAACAGCATCTTAATCTTTAGTTTTAAACTAATGGCTTTTTTATGATTAGTTATGAATGTAACAATCAAAAAATATTCCATACGTCCTAAATTCAAAATCTAACTAATGCATATGATTTGTCTTTCACTGAAACCATAAAATCCGTAAATAATTCGATACCCGAACGCTATCAACTGAATCCGCTCAGTATTAAATATATAAGATTGAAAGCATTTTTTTTAAAGAAATTATGATTCTAATATTCGATATAAAAATAAACAAGCACAAAAAGCTTTTTAGCGTATTAAAGAGTAAGTAAACATATTAGTTACTTATTAAATGTGTATTAAAAGGGGCATTTCTTCCAAAACAAATCAATGCAAATAAACCTTGAACAAGGTTAAACAACAACAGAAATTTCATAACGGGCCTGACAAATGAATTAAGGCCAAGGAAATACTTCTCACCATTATATATGTGTGTATAAAAACCAAAGTCACTTTTTGTTAAGAAGTAATTATTTTTCGGATATATATCCCTTACAACATAAATTTCTAATAATATATAAGGGAGAAACTGTAATAAAGGATTGCTATTATTACGAAATATTAACAATTGAAAATAATAGCAAGTGAAAATATTATATTATTTTCACCAATTCATATATATTACAATGTGAATTATAAATCTTTTTACTACACATAATAAGATATATATCCCTACAAATATTATACAGGGTGGTCTACTACAAATAGGAATAACATTGCAGTTAATAATGTTATGAATTTATTTTAAAATATTAAATCTGACTGAGAAAACTGTAATAGTTCATTAAAAGTCTACTAAAATGTTATAAAAAATATAGAGAACTTTAAAAAAATTTAATGACTGAAAAGCTCCACATTAAGAAACTTTAAAAAAATATAAAAAATAAACAAAAAAATTAAAACATTTTCCAAAAAAAAAATAACAAGAATTTGTCAGTAAAGTAGATTTTAGAAGCTGCATTAAGCAACAAAGTAATTTTGATAAAACATATTTCAAAAGAATTACTTTGCAAGCGACTGAAAAAATCATTAACGAGTCACCTTACAAGGTTTTAGTACATGGTTCTAAGAAGATGTAAAAAAAAACCTAAAAAATATTTTATTAATTAAAAGCCATTTTAAACACATCTAGCAACTATATAATATCATCTCTAAATATTTTAACTATTAACCATTTTAAATTAGCTCTAAAACTTAAAAATGGTATATAATTGCTAGATTATGTATAAGCTTTATCTGTAATACGCGCGACGGCTACTATCTCAACTGCTGCATTAATTATCAAAAACTGGATAGCGATACAAAAAAGTCTCTGCAAGACTAGATTGCAACAGTTAGCGTAAAACAAGAGAAAAATAAATAGAAAAAGCGGTACAATTGCTATTAAAAAACGCAAACTAGACAAGCTAGTACATCCAACAAAAATTGTGGAATAATCTTTAATACAGTAGACGCGTGGTACAGTTTACTAACCAAAATAGCACAAACACAGCCATTGCAGTATACAAACACAATGCAGAAATATGTAACAAAACGCACATTTGACCATTATTTTGGTTGCAAAAAGCACCCAAATGGTTTTTGTAGTTACAATTTTCAAGTGAACGTTTAAGGTTAGTCTGGTATTAAGCGTAAGTCCTGTGTTTTACTTACTTTGTCATTAGGTCTTTGGTGTTTTATTGTTTTGTATAAAAAACAACCGCCGTTTTTCCTAAGTTTACTGATAGCCTATTCTTTTTGTACTACTTCTTTACGGTATTTAGTATGCATTTTGCATCATGTTTGATATAGTTGCGCCAAATTTAAGTTTAAGTATCTGTAGTAGTTTGTTCGTTAGAAAACACCACAGTAGAAATAAAAGCACAATCCCATGTAAAGAATTGACCCAATGCCAAAAAAAAAATTTTTTTGGTTCTTCATTGCCTTTAAAATAGATTTGAAAGCAATATTATTAAATGCCCTTTTAATGTCTACAAAAAGCAATCAGAGCACTGTCTCCCATCTTGAAAACGCAATTCTTTTCTCTTTACTCCTGCGGCAGTTCCCAGAAGAAAACAAACGCAAAGCTGCCCAAACCCCATATTATTTACTATTTAGACCACCAGCCAATAAACGCCGTTAACTACCGCTTTCGTCAAGATTTAAACCGCAACAAACTGTTCTTCAACTGCTCGGTAAAAGCCTTCTCAAAACTTTTTTATTTTATATTATTTTCATATGTCTTAGATTGTTAGAAAACCTTGGATAACGGAGAAAATACTAAAATTTATGGAAAAAAAAGAACTCCAAAAAACAATCAAACAAAATACAAGACAATCCACAAAACAACAAAAAACAAAATAAAAAAAGCTAAAGACAACAAAATGAAAAAAAAAGCACAGAAATAGAAATTTTACAAAAGAAACACGACAGCTTTAATGTCCATCAAAAAATAAGAGAAGTTACGGGAAGAAAAACAAAAACAACAAGCAAATTAATAGGAGATGATAATAAAATAATCATCAACAAAAAAGAAATTAAAAACACATGAAAGAAACACGTAGAAACAATATTTCACGACACCCGCCCATAACCTCCTCTTGAAACAAACAGCACAACAGGACCAAGTATCCTAGAAAAAAAAGTACGTGCCGCAATAAAAACAACAAAAAACGGAAGAACACCAGGCTCAGACAAAGACAACATAAAATAGCTAACTTCAATATTTAACAAAATACCTCCACAATGGCTCACGGCTGAATTCATAACATTACCAAAAAAGAACAATACAAAAACATGTGACAAATACAGAACAATTAGCCTAATAGACCACCTTTTAAAAGTATTCCTAATAATTATCCACGGGAGAACATACAAACTATGCGAGGAGCTAATATCAACAACCCAATTCGGATTTAGAAACGCACTTGGCACACGCAAAGCCCTATTCAGCCTGCAAGTGCTCTTCCAAAGGTGCAGAATCATGAATGTTGATATTTACGCGTGCTTTATTGACTACCAAAAAGCATTTTATAGAATCCAACACCATAAAATGTTAGACATCTTAAAAGACGCTGGACTAGATGACAAAAACCTTAAAATCATTACGAAGCTTTACTGGAACCAGACCGCCTCTGTGAAATTAGAGAGTGAAAATACAGACAATATTATGATCTTACGAAGCGTGAGTCAAAGATGTGCATTATCCCCATTACTCTTTAATCTATACCTGAAACAAATCTTCAAAAAAGCTCTAGAAGACATCGAAACAGGAATTCTAGTAAATCTTAGCCGATACTATAGCAGGACTACAAAACTCATAGACAGAATAACAACAAGCAGCCAAAATCACGGACTCGATATCAATACGAGCAAAACCAAGTTCTTGATTATAAGCAAAACCAATATATCAAACCGCTACATCTATAGCAATCAGCAACCTTTTGAGCAAGTGATTAAACACACATACCTAAGAACTAACATCAACGACCAATGGGATCACTTGCAGGAGATAAAAATATGCATCAAAAAAGCCAGAACCGTATTCATCGAAATGAGCAACATATTTAAAAACCATAATCTTACATTACACACAAAAATAAGATTCGTGTTATATGGCGTAGAGTCATGAGGCATAGAGGCATTTGAGATGTAGTTGTATTGTATGAAAATTGCTAGAAAAAAAAAGCGTAAAAAGACGACAAATATCCTGGCTCAAAAACTTAAGAACATGAATCTCAATGACTACCACACAATTATTCAAAACCGCAGTCAACAAAATGATAATTAAAAACATGGTTGCCAACATCCGGAACGGATAAGAACCCTAAGAAGAAGAAGATTTGTGAGTCTGTTTGTTAATACTTTCGTAAACAGTTTATATATTTGTGATAAAGGAGAGATTTGGCAGTAGTTTTTCAGGTACCTCTTATCACTTTTCTTATATACTACAATTATGACAGCTTTGTTCTAGTTATTTAATTTAAAATTTTACTTCGTTTTAGGCACTAATTAAATAATTTGCACAGTTATTTTAGTATTATATTTCTTTCATTTTTTAACATTTCCGTTAAGATTTCATCTTCATCTCTTGAAGCTTTGATGTTACTATCTTGTTTACAGTAATTTCTGGAATTTCTTCCAAACCCACTTTTAATTATTTTGGTGCTCCTATCATTTTTGCCTTTTTATACAAAATAGGGCAAAAGTAATATCACAATGTGAATTAACTGCCATTTTGTTAGAAATTAAAAAAATAGGCTCTGTTTTTACGAAAAGTTTATTTGAAGGTGTAAAATTGATGACATTAAGTTGAAAAAATAATATCGGTCAAATGACCACCTCATGCACATTTGAGCTCGTTTTACGGCATTTTGAATTGTTGTTCGCAAAAGCTACGAGCAGAACTGTAACAATTGTTATTTAAGAAAAATAACTTATAGCACAATAAGAAGACTACTAAGTTTAATGTTCAATGAAGTATAACTCTTAAAGTTTAAGCAAGTATTTCAACAACAAAATTACAAATTAATTTCAAAATTTAATAAACAATTGAAGGTTTTGGATTTTTATATATTTTATTAGATTGTAAATGTCATTCTCTACACGTTGCAAAAAACCGATTTTAAAAAGAAGCTAAATTACGTGAGTTCTGCTCGTAGTTTTATGACACTCATCAAACTGCCCCATTAATGAAAGAAGTCTTGGGCCGTCAGATCTCACAATCTGGCCGATTAGATCACACGACTCGGACATTGATGTTTCAAAATCTTCATAGCTGCTCTAGCTGTGTGAGCGGTTGTTCCATCCTGCTAAAACTAATAATAATTGAGACCTAATTCAACAACTTGCAGCAAAAAAAAACTCGTTTAACATCTGTCGGTAGCGCTTACCAGTTACGGTTAAAGTAGTGCCGTCGGCATACTTAAAAAAAATAAAGACCATTAATTTTTTATTGCAAATGTTGCACCAAACAGTCACTTTGAAGAGATGCAATAGCTTTTTGTGCATATCATGTAAATTCCCCGTGCCCCAAAAATGCTATTGCTAATTTTGTTTATTAATATAGCCAGTTAAGTGGAAATAGGTTCTGTCGCTCATTATAATTTTGGATACAAAATCATTATCGTTTTGCACTAAGTTTAACAAAGCCTCACTGGACGGTCAGCAAGCAGCAATTGTTGAAAGGTTTGCACTTTGTAAGAAAACATCTTCAGGTCTTTTACAAAACGCAACAAACGTCTGCTGATGCCAAATTGTGTGCATCGTTGTTTGTGGACTCTCTGAAGCAATATTCTCAATCAAACAAGCAATACGGGGCCGGCCATTTCTTGCAACATCTCTAGTGGACCCAATCAACTAATTCTCTATCTTTCTACAACACAAATATTAAAGCATAATGACATTTAACGCAATTTGCAAATGGTATGGCACATTTACATTATGACATTACTTTTACCCATGTTGTACTTTTGACTATATAAATTTATATAGAATTTTTCTGCTGTATATAGTATAGCCTCTTAATCTCGCACTTTATTTCCTAAATTATCTTTAAGCGTTATTGGTTGTTTTTGGTGTTCTCATCTTTTAATACTCTTCAGCCTTTCATTTTTCTCTAGTAATTTCTTGATTTTGCACTAATAATACTTATTTAAGTTATTTTTTAATTTGTCGCCTAAACTCCTTGAATTTTTCTTCTCTGAATAGTTGCCTCTTTTTTATCTTTTTTTTTGTTTTAAGGCTAACTTTTTTTGTCATTGAGTTTTCTTTGTCTCTGCTATTTCTCTCTGCAAATTTTTATCATATATGGTGTTTCTTTTCATATCTACCTATCCATTCTAATGTGTTTTTTGTTATTTCCAGACCCTGGCTTTGGCAGCAGAAACCGACGTTAAATGAATGAATTAAAAGGCCACCCTGACTATTAAAAAACGATGGACTGTACAACCCTATGGGAAACCAACGAAAGTAGCAATGTCATCACACGCGTTCCCGGATTACATACAATTAAAACAATTATTGCGCAAGCCCAGTATTTGAGGAAAATATTAATTCCACTACTACGCGAACAGTAATTGAGCCCCTTGATTTTGCGTCAATTACTGACGGTTCAACACTGCAACTAAGGATGAAAGACTTTGGTCCCGCGCCCGTACTCACAAAATTGAATTTAAAGGGTACTGGCAAATCCCTACGGAAAAAGACCTTAAACACTATACTATATTTGCTACACCTGACGGAAGAGTGTTTTGCTTTTTTGCTTGTTTTGTTTAGACTCAAAATCGCCTTCGCAACGTTCCGAAAGTTTGTCTCAAGTGTTAGCGGGTCTCCTGAAAAAAAATTGTGCTAGTATCTTTAGATGCCTTGTTAATATACTCGAACAATCACGACATTTAGACCACCTCCGACGGGTTCTCAACTCTCAAACCTTAAACTTACTAATTACGCGTCATGCCGTTTGAACTCAAAATCGCCCCCGCGACGTTCTGAAAATTTGTGCAAATTAGAAAAGACTACAATAGAATACCTAAGTCGTCAAGTGATGGCTGAGAGAAACCTGCTACTCGAACACCACCTGACATTAATAAAAGACCACAAACGACTTAGAACGCAAAAACAATTGAGACGCTTCCTTCCGCTCATTTACCTTCAAGAACCCAAAAAACTGTTTGAAGCATAAATCTCATCATTAAAGTTGAAAGAAACAAGACAGTTTCCCACGCTTTCGTCTGTGTATACCCCAAAACCATGTAGCATTTATAGGGCTATGTTCTTGATTTCGGCTTATAATTAGACAAAAACAAAAGTTTTATTGACGCTATGTTCTTATGCATCTAGCATTAAAGCCAACATTTGTGACACGCACATAAAAAATATTATCCTTGACTTGCAATGTAGAGGTCTGGTAACCCAATTTTGTTGGGTGTCAAATCATGAAGACATATGTAGCAATAAACAGACAGATTATGTTGGGGACTGGAACATGGAAGGCAGTGTAATGATACCACTATCAATTACACTGACCTCTATGCCAGCTTTCTGCAGGATAGCATAAATTCTTGGTAACAACATTTCAATTTTATTATCCAAAGCAAAGAAACTCCTTACTTCACCGGATTAATCAAATTGTAAGCCAAAAGCCCTGGTTTAAAAAAAGTTCCTTCCACTCCAAGATAGATGTATGTCTCCTGAGTTGCTTTCAATCTGAACATTTGCAAACCCCTTGGGCATCTATATAAGATCAATATCGTAGACAAACCACTCTGCATCTGTGGTAAATTAGGAACAACCAATCATTTATTTTTTCAATGCTCTCAATACACTATGGCTTAGTCTATGTTGCGGCAAAACCTTATCTCACTGAATATCCAGCTACCAACAAATATAGATCTACTTATAGCTTCTAGAAACGTCAAAGTATATTGTTCTCCACTGCAGCACATTAAACACAGTTTTGTAATATTTTGTGTTTATTTCTCTCACTTTGTTTCACATCTATAACAGTCTTGTCACTCATCCTATGTGCAATACAGATCTGTGTGGTCTATTCTACTCTAAGATTTATTGCGAAAGTATAATCATGCAAACAATAACAGACACATAAGAATATCATCTAAACGAAAGAAATCCCAAATAAAAACCAAATTGCCAAAGACAATCAAAGGAGACTAACCGTGCAGACGACAAAGCACTTAGGTATTACTGGAAGCTAACATGTGGAGGCCAGAAACGGGAAAACCCCAGTCAACTAGCACCAACAGCAGACATTCCAGTAAGCAACTTGTCTTACAACGGGGGCGTAAAAGAACAACCCCTAGAAAGAGATCTTAAGAGTATCTAAGATCAAGAAAAACAAAACCCCTGTAATAATCGGTGCCCTCGGTCTCAACTAGCAGAAACAAGTAGAGTGTACCTGGTGTATAAAAAAAGTGTTTATCTTAAAGGCCAGTAGATTTCAGTTTGCCGGCTCCCACCTTTTTTCATGCGTGCGCTAGGTGAAAATAGTCTTCAGACAGTCAAAATACACTTAAGTATACAGATCGCTAAGCTGTGGGTAACATTTCTTTAAAACGTCGATTTTTTGTCAATTTGAAGGGACTATAAGTACTTTTCTTAAGTTATCGTAAAAATCGTTTGTTTCCTTTTCAGTACTACTTGATGTTGGGGAGTAACACTGTATAACTTTGATCTTACATTGATTTAAGATTTTTAATATTACATTTGCTATATGCCGTCAAATTTGGTGATATTTAATAAGCAAAGTCTTATTTATTGTTAATCCTGCTCCGTTAACTTTTTGTTTTGGATTCCTTGTAATATCTCTTCTTTACTTTTCACTTTGCTGATGGCTATGACATCCCATTTGATGTTTCTATTCATTCTAGTGTGTATAGTTGAGTGCTGAGTGGAGATTTTACGATTAAGGTTTAGGGTTCCTATCGTGATTTTTGCCTCCTGCAGAATCCATGAGACTGCCCTTATAAAAAGAGTAGGATTTATTACCCACCTTCTTCCTATTTTAACTTTAATCTTGCTTCGCTGGCCAGTGCGGGTTGGCAAAAGGTTATAAAATTACATTTCCTTAACTTTTGTTATTACCATTTGTTTTGACACTAAAATGTCGGCCAAAACAACAATTTAATTGCCAAAAACCAAACAGTTTTTTGCGGTATTTGATTAACTGTAAATCACAGTTTCACATGTTATACTCTAAAACCTAACAGTAATAACAAACTATAATAAATTTTAAAATTTTATGAAAAACTTGTGCCAAAATGCAGCTTTCATTCGCATCGCTTCTTTATCGTCTACACATTTCTTGTACAGAACTGAGCAGCTTGGAAATGGTGTTGACACTATGTTCATTCCCAAATCTTTATGTACATATATATGTTGAAAAATCATTTGTTTCTTGGTGGTCAATGAACGCCAAAAGCTCAACTTGGTTGATGATTTTGTCAATTTGTGCTTTCTAAGGTTTTTCACACTTTGTGTCATCATAAATAGATTTACTGTTCAATTTCAACTGCTTGCCTTTATATTTAACTTAAATATAGGACTTGCAATCAATGGCGTAGTTTGGGTTTTAACGCAAAATATTGAAAAAAAGGTGTGGCAAAAAAAACGTACACAATTTTATAGTTTTTTTTTACTGCGGTCGTAAACTATAAAAAAAGTGCAAAACAAAAACTACAAAATCCGGTCAAAAAGTTTTAAAATGTTTTTAGAAAGAACCAAAACCCGCAAAACTCTATTCTATTGTATTAATAAAATGTCAAAAATAACAAAATCTTGCCTTCATCAAAATATTGTTAAAATTCACTAAAATACAGCCATAAACGTTTAAAAAGTGAATAAATTTGTATAAAATCTTAAAAATAAGAAAATCTGTTCATAAAATATCAACATAGAACCAAAATCTAGTCATAAACTGTTAAAAATTGCTAAATTTGTTTAGAAAAATGTCAATTCGCTTATGAAATATTAACATATTGTTAAAAATATCCAAAATCTGGAACAATTCTGCTTATAGAATGTAAAGCATAACAAAATCCGGCTTAAAACATCAAAATATTGTCAGAAAGTACCAAAATCCGGCCATAAACTGTTAAAAAATAAAGATAAATTATAAAACCTTAAAATTAGCAAAATCCAACCATAAATTATTAAAAAAAAATTATTTATTCCTAAAACTTAAAAATAGCGTAATCAGCCTATAAAATATCAAAATTTGTTTTAAAATCGTAAAATCCGGCTATTTTATTTATTATTCTACAAGTAGAATTTTGCAAAAATAGCAACATCCGGTCATAAAGTAACAAAGTCTTGTAAGAAAGCACCAAAGTTTGGTGTCAAAACCTGTTACAAATGCCAAATTAACAAAAAACAAATCCTACTAAAAATGGTTGAAAACTACAAAATTATGTTCATAAAATGCCAAAAACAACAAAATTTGGTTTTAAAATTTTAATCTGTTATAAAAAAACAAAATCCGGTCATAAACTGTCAAAAGGTGCAAAATTTTATTCATCGAATATCAAAAATAGCAAAATCTGGCCATAAAAAACCAAAATTTAGTGATAAACTGTTTAAAACACAAAATTCTGTTTATAAAAAATCGTTAGGATTTGAAATAGACGTCAAGCTCTCTCAGTTATTCTTTGGGCTACTGTCTTTTTTCGATAAATATTTCATAACGCTTCTGTGTTGATAATACCTTATCCACCCCAGGCGAAACACCTCCCACCTTTAGTGGGTTGACACACACAGGAGTGATCCTTAGGATCACCTGTGATAATGACGCCTTACTTGGGTGGCTTCAAAAAGTGATTTCAGGTCTACAACCTTTGTGGCCGGAATCACAACTAGGCGTTGTGCCACTGAGCCGGCTTCCTAGGCTGACAAAGGCTACTCTGTGGCTTCCGGGAAAACCGGATGTTGTAGAGCTGGTCATGAGTCGCCTGGGAAAGCAGAATCAGTGGATCAAAGATCTTCCACACCGCCGAGTCCAAGGAACCGGAGGACCGACTCCTTGTTCTAGGAATAGGTGAGGAAGATGTACGCACACTAAATGGTAAGGGAAATCTGCTAAGCTATATGTTTAGCAAACCCACCATCAAAATAACAAAAAATGTGCCGCCGCAGGAGGAAGCAATGGAAACAGAGGCGATTGATCCACCCGGTCAAAACCGGAATGGAGATACACTGTCCCCAAAGCCGACTAATGACGCGGCACATTAATGTTATACAATGCAACCTGCATCACTGTCGAGCGGCCGTAGCGACACTATGCCGCGAACTAGAGCTGATGCAGGACACAATGGCCCTAATACAAGAACCTTGGATCATACAGACCAGGGTTTGCAGATTGGGCAAACTAAGTGGGAAGATATTTTCAAACCCAACTAACGGTAAGCTACAGACGTGTATATACATACCTAAGCACATAACAGCGTTTCTTATGCCACAGTTTTCCGACGGTGACCTCACAACCGTCAGAATTAGCTCGGCAGACAAACGGAAGCCAGACATCATTGTGGCGTCGGCATACTTCGCGCACGACGTACCACCTCCAACAACACAGCTGGAGGATTTGGTGCATTACTGTACAAGAGGAAATGTTGACCTCATAGTTGGATGTGACGCCAACTCCCATCATATTGTCTAGGGAAGTGAAGACACAAATGGCAGGGGTAAGCAACTTCACGATTTTATTATCAGTACTAACCTAGAAATACTAAATCGAGGCGTTGAAGCAACGTTCGTTACGTCCCGCAGCCAGACTGTGATAGATATCACTCTGGCAATTCTTAGCATTTCAAGCAAAATCCACGACTGGCACGTATCTACGTCGGTCTCAATGTCAGATCACAGGTGGATAAAATTTAATGTAGAGCATAAACAAAAACAATAATCAGGCCCTACCAAAACCCGAGGCTGACCGATAAGGCTGCTTTTCGAAACAACCTATCGCGGAATTTAAGTACTTGTGCAAATTTATTTGAACCTATTAGTGTAGAAGAAATAGAAAACTATGTAAGTAAGTTGGAAACTTCTTTAACTCAAGCGTACAAGGACTCTTGCCCACTTAGGCTGGCTACCGAATCCGACAACACCATACCTTGGTGGTGTGAGGAACTCGACCGGCTTAAGGAGGCTGCACGGAGATCCTTCAACAGAGCAAAAAACTCAAAAAACCAATCAGACTGGATGTTATACAAAAATTCCCAGAAAGATTATAAAAGACGCATACGTCAACGTCAACGGGAAACTTGGAGATCTTTTTGTGAGGATGTTGAAAACACCTCAACTGCTGCAAGGTTGAAAAAAATCTTGTCCAAAGACTCTCAACAGCAACTGGGTTGCCTGAAACGAATTGACGGCTCATACACAGCCAATTTATCGGAAGCAACGGAGATACTTCTAGAAACTCACTTCCCAGGTTGTACCGCCCCTGAACAAGTCTGGTCCGACGCTACAATTCCAGCTCCATCAGAAGAGGACTGGGTAGCTGCTCACCAGCTTGTTGAAGAGGTGCGTATAGCATGGGCAATTAAAAACTTCTCTC
Organism: Tachinus rufipes; assembly: GCA_963932245.1. Classification (NCBI taxonomy): domain Eukaryota; kingdom Metazoa; phylum Arthropoda; class Insecta; order Coleoptera; family Staphylinidae; genus Tachinus; species Tachinus rufipes. The sequence continues at coordinate 16,342,450 of OZ010750.1, forward strand.
CATATAAAGCGCCAGGATTAGATGGAGTCTTTCCTGCTCTTCTACAATGGGGCGAAGATATCATACTAACTCACCTGGCAAGAATCTATAGTGCATGCATTGCTTTTCGATACATTCCTATAGCATGAAGGGAAGTAAAAGTTGTATTTATACCAAAACCAGGGCGTAACGATTACACTCTTGCAAAATCCTATCGCCCAATCAGCCTTACGTCTTTTCTCCTGAAGACATTAGAACGATTGTGCGAAAGATCAATTCGGGAAACGGCTCTTATTACTAAGCCAATACACCCGAACCAACATGCATACACTCAAGGAAGATCTACCAAATCGGCCCTACATCTCGTAACGGACCGAATCGAAAGATCATTAATAGACAAAATGTCTACTTTGGGCGTATTTATAGATATTGAAGGCGCTTTTGATAAAACCACCTTCAAAAAAATAGAAACTGCTCTTGCAACACATGGTGTAAACCCCACAATTAGTGGATGGATAAAACACATGTTGGAAAAAAGAGCCGTTACAGTTAATGTAGGGGATTCGACGGTCAGGAAAGTTGTTGCTAAAGGATGTCCCCAGGGAGGTGTATTATCTCTACTACTATGGAATATAGTAGTCGACAGTCTTATACGCCTACTCAATGACCATGGTTTCTTCACAATTGGTTATGCAGATCACATAACAATCCTACTAAGCGGTAAATTCGAAAGCATACTCTGTAACTTGATGCAAGAGGCTTTAAGAATAATCGAAAATTGGTGCGAAGACCAGGCTCTTACGGTCAACCCTTTGAAAACCGAACTGGTTCTCTTCACAAAAAAAAGGAAAATTGGAAATCTAAACTTACCAAAATTCCTAAATACCCCACTACCGCTATCAACCAAAGTAAAATATCTTGGGGTGGTCTTAGACAATAAGCTCACATGGGGACCACATCTAAATACGAGATGCAAAAAAGTTCATATGTCTTTTTTGCAATGCAGACGAACTGTGGGGAAAACATGGGGACTGTCTGCAAAGATAGTGCTATGGCTGTACACTGCCGTCATAAGACCTATGATCACATATGGTGCACTAATATGGTGGCCAAAAGCTAGACAAAAAACGTCTGCAAGCAAACTAAATCAGCTGCAACGAATGGCATGCCTAAGTATAACAGGTGGCATGCGGACAACAATAACTGCAGCTATGGAGGCAATGTTGTGTCTGCCGCCCCTCGACATTTACGTCGAGGAGATGGCGACAATGGCATCTTTGCGTCTGAATGCAGCTGGACTTTGGCACTTTGCAGGGAGGGTTGGCAAACACTGTGCTCTCCTGGAAGAGGCTGTTAAGAAAACACCTCTGTTAGGAGCGCAAACAGACAACATGTCACCCTTCTTTGTGTTTCAAAGACCTTACAACGTGCGCACACATGAACAAGAGAAGCAGAACGTGGTCAATGATTTGATTAAAATCTACACGGATGGTTCAAAAACTAATAAAGGTTCTGGAGCGGAAATCTTCTCGCAAGACCTGAACCTCAAAATATCATTACCACTAGGGGCTCATACGACTATCTTCCAAGCAGAAGTAGTTGGGAAAACCTATGGGGTTATGGAAATTGTGAACCGCAAAATATCTGGCAAGAATGTCCAAATTCTAACGGATAGTAGAGCGGCCCTAATTGCTATAAACAAGCCTAGAATCACATCGAAGCTAATTTATGAATGTCATTGCGCCCTTACTTTAGCAGCTTGTGGAAATAACATTGAGCTGCTCTGGGTAAAAGGACACTCTAACAAAGTAGGTAACATTGAGGTGGACGAGCTGGCGCGTAAAGGGTCAACCCTCATAGCGTGTGGTCCTGAACCCTGGACCGTTTTAACACTCAAAAGCTTAAATAATCTACTAAAAGTTAACACACACAATGCACTGAGACGGCGTTGGGATGATACACCGGGCTGCAGACAGGCAAAGGAAGCAATGACTGCTCCTAACGCCAAGACGGCCGATTACTACTTGCGACTTTCCAGGAAGAATTTGCAAATTATGACAGGAATCTTGACAGGACACTGCCAACTAAAGAAACACATGCACATGATTGGTATTGGAGACAATCCAACGTATAGAGGATGTGAAATGGACGACGAGACAATCGAGCACGTGCTATGCACATCCCCGGCCCTCTCATACGATAGAGAATCCATGTTGGGAAGCCGCTGGCTTGACATGGCCAGCATAAGGGAGACCCCTCCAAGCGTTGTACTTGCATACATCAGCCACATAGGGTGGTTAAATGCAAAGACAACGGAGTGAGGTCACCACTGGAGGAGGTACAAAGGGCCTAATGAGGCCTACGTGCAGTAGACTTTGGTTTACCCTCCAACTTTCAATCCAGAACGCTTCTGTGTTTAAGCTGCATATAAAAATGACAATTGATAAGCGATTGGAACCAAACTTGAAGATGACACTATAAACTGCCACTGAAACTTGCCATAAAACAATTTTTGCTTAGTTAAGTAGATAACTTAAAAAACTTCCTTCGTATACCGTGACAGAACCAGCAAAACAAAGCGACAGATTATAAACATTTTTTTCGAGTGACTCAAACGTTAAACAAAGTTAGTTATACAATATATCAACTATTTTGTTATTAAAAAACATTTAAATATGTTTTAATTTGAAATTGAAGCTGCCCAAAAGCTCTCAGTAGTGTTTTTATGCCATAGAGAATTATGAAATCAGATTATTTTGGTAAAAGCACAAATAATTGTTTTATCTCATATTTTCACTATAAAAATGTTGACGTAACATTTATTTCTTTTGGCACCAGAATCTTACTGGTAACATATCTTGGTTGCAATTTAAATGCGTAGTGAATTTTTGATTTAAAGCAAATGTTGAGATCACATATCATAAATATAAATTTGCTACAATCCACGCTTACTAATAAGATCAATCAAAGAGTTGTTACTAATATATGAGAGGATATTATTAGTCGAACCCCTAGGTAACTAATATCTGGAAGTAGATAAGACACATTTTTAAATAAAATCCTAGTATAGCATATTGATTTATTATTTAAATATTTCACGAATTTTTGTTTTACAATAATATAATTACAATCATAATTAACTTGTAGAACATACATTTATTACACATTATATAAAATTGTAAGATGAGTAAATATAATAATTTACCCACCAAATGAATGTGAAATAAAACATTTTATATTAATAAATGTTTCTGGAATGTTTAAGCATTATATTAAATAAACAGTTCAATAAAATACATTTTTTTAATAAACTGTTTAAATTTATTTAATTTTAATTTAAACGTAGATTATATAATGATTTGTTTTTTAATAATTTGTCTATCGTGTAATAAATAATATACAATTGTGTTATTGTTATCCAACTAATAAATGTAATATGATTTAAAGACATTACTGAAGGTCAATGCCAATGCTTCAATTACATCGCTAATTATAAAACAGAGCCGCATTTTTTGCTCGAGAATTGTGCAATTAATAACTGTTTGCAATCCGCATGCTGTGCCCGAAATCTAATCCTACAAATATGCACTGTGTACATATTTAATTAAGTGGTGTAATCAAATAAGTATTTTAATTCTAATGTACACTAGTGAAGTGAATAATTAATCGTTTGCATATTTCTGAGGATTATTCTAGAGATAGAGGAATTCTGTTAAATTGTGTGATTGATGAATCGTCGCTAAGACTATAATGCATGTTATTAATCATTTAACCAGAATTGCTTTATTTATAGATGGCCCAAATTTATTGTTTATTTTAATGACACATTTTATCGTAAACAACAACAATTATAATATATGAAATTAGAATTAAAGTACATACGCATAAACATAAATTATAAACAATTGTTGGTCTCCGCAGAGAAAGGGGCAAATTAAAAAGCTTAGAATTGTCCTACCCCGGTAACAAAAATTGAAAAATCAAACTGATTTACCTTTGTTTTATAATGTGGGTCAAGTTATAATTGTTTGAAACATCTAGGATTTGGTTATTTTTTAGTTTAAAATATTAATTTTAACGTTTAATAAGTAAAGCATAAACAGTGGCGGAGCTACCAGTAAGCTAATGTCTGAAATGTAAAAGAGTCTACCAGCAGAGGGGCCCCGATGTTTATTTCAAAACCTGAAAACAAATTAAAGTTAAAATAAAGACAAAATTTCACGCTTTTTTCAAAACCGTCTCCGAGAGGTTTTTAAATATTTTGCGGTGGTGCCTACAAAATCTAGTTACGCCCCTGCAAGTAATACACAACACGTCCCCTGACATCAGATTTATCAACTCAGCTTTAGATTACTGAGAGTATATTTTACCTAATAAACTTTCAAAGAGGATTTCACACAATGCAATCAGGCCGGACACTACACACCTCGCCCTTCATAGGGGAAGAGCAACAGCTAATCAAACGCAACACTCTTCCTTTTTTGTAGATCGTAACCTTCCAGTGATTATTGGGCCTTCGTGTTCCCTCTTGGACGTGCATAGAGAGTCCAGTCGGGATGAAAACCTTCTCGTAACGGACTACAAGCGCTAACCAACCAAGGGCAAAGTAGTAGTCTGCGGGGCTGTGGAACGTGTTTGTGCCAAGCGTAGAAATCCATAAGGAAAGATGAAGAGGTCTTGTTGGCTGAGTTACCTTATAGATGCGTATATAGAGCTTGGCAACACTTCACTTTGGCCTGGATTTCTTCTTAAACGGGGGATCAAGACTAACCCATCTCAATCAATCGGCTGCGTCGTCCAGTCAAATGGCCAACAAGGTAAGTTCAAGGTAAGGGGTATGCAGGGAGCCCTACACTTAGTTTAGTGTGCGTCACTTTTTCGTATACAACCCATCTTTGGGCCTATATTTCTCTGGTAACCCTAGCGATCAATTTTAGACGTCCATAACAGGTGGGAAACCAACGAAATAAATGTTTAGGTTCTCAACTATGGAAAACAAAAATCTCAAAACCAACTTATCAGGTGAATCTTTGGATTGAAAACCACAGACTCGGTGAGTGCGTATACGGGTACTTCATCGATGTCCAAAACTGTTCCGCCTTTGAACAACACCCTACAAACCGGTGTCAAAAAACACAAGATCAGCAGGATTAAAGGGAAAAGACAAAGAAAGGCGCGTTTAGGTGTTAAAAAACTGCTAACCCAAAACAGGGTGGGTCGCAGTCAAACCGAAGGTTTTCAAATAAAGATAAAGTCTAAAGCCTTTGAGCAAAAAAACACTTCCTGCAATACCGGGAGAACCAAAAAAAAAAAGGTTTGCTCCTTCACGTCTGAGCCCTCATCTGGACAACCTAAGGAAAAGGTGAAAAACACAGGAAGAAAACCCAAGATTGCCGCTACAAAACACCTCCCACCGTCAATGAGCTATCACACACAAGAGAAATCACCTGTGATAATAATTGTTCACTGGGGTGGCTTCAAAAAGTGATTTTTCAATCTAAGCGTTGTGCCACTGACTCGGCTTCCTAGACTGACAAACCGTAATATCGTAGAGTTGGTCATGAGTTGCCTGAAAAATAAAACCCACTAATAAAATAACAATGTGTCGCCGCAAAAGAAAACAATAAAAACGGAGAACAAAGCCGGGATGGAGCAGCCGTAACAACACTATGCCGCAAACTAGAGATGATCTAGGACACAATAACTCTAATCTAAAAACCATGGATTGTACAAACTAGAGTCTGCAGATTGGGCAACTAAATGGGAAAAACAGTTCAAAGTTTCTCCTTATAGGGGGCATTTAGCATTTTGTTACCACCTTCAAAATAGAAATGTGTTTTCAAACCCAACTAACGATAAGTTAAAGACGTGTATTTACATACCCAAGCACATTACAGTGTTTTTTTATGCCACAGCTTTCCGACAGTAACCTCACAACCGTTAAGATCAGCTCGGCAGACAAACGAAAGCCAGACAGCATTGTGGCGTCGACATAACTCGCGCACAACATACCACCTCTAACAACACAGCTAGAGGGTTTGGTACACTATTGTACGCAAAAAAATGTTGACTTCATAATCCCATCGTATTGTCTGGAGAAGTGAAGACACAAATGACAGTGGTAAGCAACTTCACAACTTTATTATCAGTACCGAGAAATACTAAATCGAAGCGTTAAAATAACGTTCGGTACGTCTCGCAGCCAGACTGTAAATGATATCACACTAGCAAACTCTTAGCATTTCAAGCAAAATCCACGACTGGCACGTATCTACATCGGTCTCAATGTCAGATCATAGATTGATAAAATTTAATGTAAAACTTAAACAGAAAACAAAAATCCGGTTTTTTTTAATCCAAAGACCCCAATCCAATATATTGAAAGCAACATAGATACTTCTAGAAACCCATTTCTCATGCTGTATCGCTCGGCACAAGTCTGATCCAACGCTGCAACACCAACCTCATCAGAAGAGGACTGGATAGCTGCTCGCCACTTTGGTAAAGTGGCGCGTATAGCATGGGCAGTTAAAATTTTTTCTTCAAACAAAGCGCCAAGACTAAATAAAATTTGTCTTGTTTTTCTACAATGGGAAAAAGCTATAATGCTAACTCACCTGGCAAAAATCTATAGGGCATGCTTTGCATTTAATACATACCTTTAGCATAGAAGGAAGTAATTATTTATTTATTTATACCAAAACCAGTGCGCAACAAATACACCCTTGCAAAATCCTATCGGCCAATCAGCCTCACGTCTTTTTCCCTAAAGACATTGAAGCGATTAATCAATTCGAAAAACGGTAAATTTGAGGGCATACCCTGCAACTTAATGTAAGAAGCCCTTACAAGTAATCCAAAATTGTTGCAAAAACCAGGCTAAGCCCAACTCAACACTCTGAAAACCAAACTGGTTATCTTTACACAAAAAAAAAATTTACTAAAACTAGTAAATATCCCACTACCGCTATCAACCAAGATAAAATATCTTGGGTGATTTTTGACAAAAAGTTTATATGAGGACTGCATTTAAATATGACAAGCTGTAGGGAAAATATGGGGCCTGTCTTCAAAGACAGTGCTATGGCTGTACACTGCCGTCATAAGACCTGTGCTTACGTACGAGGCACTAACATAGTAGCCAAAAACTAAGCAAAAACCGTCTGCAAGCAAACTAAATCAATTTCAACAAATGGCATGCTTAAGTATCAAAGGTGGCATGCTATGAAGGCAATGTTGTGTCTGCAGCCCCTTGACATTTACGTCGAGGAGATAGAGACAATGGCAGCTTTGCGCCTAACTGCAGTTGGACTTTGGCACATTGCAAAGCTGGCAAACACTGTACTTTCCTAAAAAAACTGATAAAGAAACATCTCTGTTAAGAGCGCAAACAGATAACATGTCACCCTTTTTTGTGTTTCAGAGACCCTACAACGTGTGCACACATAAACAAGATAAGCAAAATGTAGTTAATGATTCGATTAGAATCTACACGAGTAGCTCAAAAACCAATTAAGGTTCTGGAACGGTAATCTTCTCGCTTAACCTAGAGTTCAAAATATTTTTACCACTAAGATTGCACACAACTATCTTCTAAGCAGAAGCAGAATAACCTGTAGAGTTATGAAAATAGTAAACCGCAAAATATCTGGCAAGAATGTCTAAATTCTAAGATAAAAAAAAATGTAGTTAATGATTCGATTAATATCTACACGAGTGGCTCAAAAACGGCCTTAATTAATATAAACATGCCTAAAACTACACCAAAGCTAATTTTTAAATGTCACCTTACATTAACAGCCTGTAGAAATAACATCAATCTGCTCTTCGTAAAAAGACATTCCAACAAAGTAGGTAGCATTGAAGCGGACGAGCTAGCGCGTACAGAGTCAACCCTCATAGCGTGTGGACCGCTTTACCACTTAAAAACTTAAATAACCTATTAAAACATAACACACACAACGCACTGAGAAGGCGTTGATATGGCACTTCTGCAAACAGACAAAAGAAGCAATGACTGCCCCAAACACTAAGCCAGCCGATTACTACTTGCGACTGTCCAGAAAAAACTTTCAAATTATGACATGAATCTTGACAAGACACTGCTATCTAAGAATACATAATTAGTATTGAAAACAAAAGATGTGAAATGGATAGCAAGACGCTATATACTCTCATACAATAGAACATCTATGTTGAAGAGCTGCTGGCTTAACATGGCCAGTATAAGAGAGACTTCTCCAAGCGTTGTACTTAGCGTATTATCATAATTAAAGCCGAGCCGAGCCCACACCAACAGTTTGATTTGATTGGTCTAAATAAAGAATATTTCAATCAACCCAACTAAACACTACCAAAAACCTTGACACTTCTCAGTGTATTTTAAAAATAGTCGTTTATAGCTCCTTCAACGCACTTATTAATTCAGGATCTGCCAAATTAAAAAATTAATTAATTTTGGTGCAACTTTAGCGAACTGCACATTTATATTTTTCAAAAAACTCATTTTTAATAATTATAGGAATAGACTTATTAACGAGATAGAAGGTGAAACTTGATTTTGCAAACCGCGTTTAGTAAACAAATAGATTGATAGATTTTTGGTTTAATAGCTTAATAACATCTGTAGTTAAAAATGAAGTTTAGGTTAGAAAAAATTTTACCAAGAAAAATCGACGAAAAATAGTGTTTGTCTAGTCTAGATAGAGTCACAATACTTGCAGTTTTTTCAAGTTTTTAATTTGTCGGAATGTTCTTTACTTACTAGATTGTTTGAGTTAAACAAAATGTAAGAAGTTTTGGGTCTAGTGCTGCTACTAGATGTGCGTTAGTGGATCAAAAAGTTGCTAAAACAATAAAATGTTGAAAATTGTTATAGTTAATAGAACAAAAATAATATAACTAAAAAAATCTAGTTAAGCATCATTATTATCTACATCTATTAATTATAATAGTAATTGATTATCACTAAACCAACTAATGAATAATTTAAACTTATAACTTATACACTAAAAACTTGATTTTAGTTGTTAATTGTTGTATAAGCACAGTGGAAAAAATAACTGAAATCAAATGAATACAACAAAAATGAGTAGTGGTTAAAATTTAAAAAAACAATTTTAAAAGCTTTAAATTATTTAAAGAAGAAGCTATTGTAAAAAAACCGTTATATGACTTTTAACAAAATATATAATCATGTTTTACAATAAACATTTTTATTATTTTTATTTATTTCCAATTATATAAACTGTGTATACAGATAGTTTTATGTACACTGTATATTTACGCATGTTCTGCAACTCTACATACACAATCAATACAAGTGCTGCAAAGTAAGTAAAGATGTCGCTGTTAGTTGCGGCTGTATGTAGTCTTGACCAACATCAATAAAAAGTTTCTCTCAGGTATTGAATTAAAAATCAGATGTAGGGCTATTCATACATAAATGTATTGATTATATCCAATTGGTGGATATGCAATATTTTATTATTCTGTTTGCCTTCGTAGCATACTTTTTAGAAAAAATATTTAAACAATACAATTTGAACTTGAAAAAAACTTTTTTTTCTTATATTTACAATAAAGTTTTGTAAAGATTGTTGAAACTTATACCTATTTTATAATTCTTACAAAATTCAATATTAAATTGGAGCAAAACTTTAGTTAGAAAATTAAGTATTTATTTATTAACTAATAATTCCAATGCTGATTTAACTACGCAAGTTGTGCGGATTCACTACTCTTCCTCGAATTTCAGATGTTGATATCAAGAGCAATGATTTAATATATAATTATTAGAGACCGGATTATATGCAACTTAAAAACATTAATATATGCATGCCAAAATATGCAACTATATGCAACATAAATATAAGCAAATATAGTTTAATTCTTATAAAAAAAAACAAAATATATTAAAAATTCTATTTTTTTTTTTTAAACTTTAATAAGTTAAATAGGTAAAATGTGTCAAAAAATACACTTTATATATACCGGGTGACAAAAAACGTAGGTCAAAATAACTCCATTTTGAATGTTTTTTTAAGTACCATAATGGGAAGTATGGACATGTATGTTTTAGTTTTTAGTATACTTGCAATATCGACCAACTTTAGTATATTTTTTTATATTTTTCTTATCTCCAAGATATTTTAAATTAACCTAGTAAATTAAAAACATTTTATATATTTTTTATTTAAAATTATTGTAATTGAATAGTTGGCAGTTAAAATAACTAATGTTTATTTTCTGAGATATTTGTATGTCAATATGCATAATATAGTAACTTAAAAGTAACGTTTTTTCTTTTTTTTTCTTTCTAAAAATTTGGGAAATATGCATAAAAACTGAATATGAATGAAATATGCAACAAAGCCTAAATATGGTCAAAATATGCAAATATGCAATTGCATATAATCCGGTCACTAATAATTATATAACAAAATTATAACTACTAAACATAACTTTAACAACCTTTTAAGAAATTAAAAATGATATAATAAAATATTGTAGAAATTAACAATAAAACATTTGCATCGCACTCTAAATAACTTAAATGGTAGAACAAAACAGCAACAGATGGCGATAGAAGTTTTAAAACAATAAGATTTGAAACTCAAAAACAAATTTGCATAACTAAATTACATTAGCGTGTGGCCAAAAACACATACGAGCAAAGAAGCAATGCTTAATTATAAAAGAATTGTAATTGCTTAATGTTAAAAGAAGACTCAAATGAGCCATATAAGCCTTTACATTACATTAAACAGTTCTAAAAAACATTACCAGGAAGCTGCTCGGCTTACCGGTTTAATGTTTCTGATACTACTTATCGAGGCATCAAAGCTGGTCTCTGGCGTTCTGTGTTTTTGACCGAGAAGGGAGATTTTCAAAACACTTAATATGTTGGATTCACTTTTCAAAAGTTTGAAAGCTCTTAGCAACTATTAAATCCCACCCGTATAAAAGCACATCAGAAAGTTTCACACATAAATGTGTACAACCTTCCAGTCTGACTGTGTCTTATAAGTGACGTTTTCAAAAGTTCATTAAAAAGTGCGCATTTTGTGTGTAATCTGAGAGTTAGTCTACAATCTAGCTCTATTAATAAATACTTTGCAGTATCCATCTATGGAATTAAAGCGCCGTTGAGATAAAGGTTTTCATGTGGAGTTTGCTTATGACACTTAGACTTTGAAACTTCTTAAGGTGTACAACAACGCAGTATTGTCAGTGTACTAAATGATGGTGAGTATGTCTGCTACATACAAATTGAATAGCATCAGTAATAATACTAAACCCTGAAAAGCCCCTGCCTCAATTAAACTAGGAGTAGACACGTGCCCAAACAACTTTACGGCCAGTGGCTTTCCTTTGAGATAGGAAGCAATAAATTTGATCAATCTAGGATTGAACTTAAAACAATAAAGTTTTGAGAGTAGATCCTGGTGCCAAACCTTATCAAAAGCCTTTTCAACACCAAAAAATATGACACCAAGCCTGCTTTAATCAAAAACCAGTTTTAATTTGGTCAGTATCTCGGGTTAGTTGATAGTATGTGGAAAAGCCAAATTTGAAGTCATGTTGATGATTTGGCAACAAGTTTTGGCCCGCCGTGTGATCTCAAATTTTATCTAAAATTAGAGTTTCTGCTACTTTACTTAGAATTGACAAAAGACTAATCGGTCGGTAGTTCTGTAGAAAATGTTTATATTTTCCAACCTTTAGGATAAGGATGACATTAAACCTTTTCTATGAAGACAAAAAATGAGATGTCTTTAAAATTGCAGATCAGCTGCATACAAAGTAATGTTTAAAATCCAAAGTAGGCTATTGAGTTACTGCCTACCCCAAATGGAAACGGCGGACTAGGTATGTATGTATGTATGTATGTATGTATGTGTATATGTATGTATAGGTATAACAGCATATTTCTTAAACAAAATTTTCTTGATAAAACTTTGTAATTGGCATATACCGATGACCTTTCTAAAAGTTTTGACAAGCTTCTCAACGGTAATCATAAAAAAGCTAAAATAATTTTGTTAGAATATTTTAATTGACATAATATTGAATGGTTAAATTACCAATCTTCTACAACACTATCCGGATAACAAGCTATGATTTTGTATCATAATCTTAACCAACTTATTTAGCAACCCACATTTTTTACTCGTAATGGACTTCTTGGTGAACCAAAATTATTAGATTTGAATCTTTCAACTATTCCAGAGATTATAACAACTACTGTTAAGTCTGTTTTAAAAAATTCTGATCATTCACTTATTACTTCTGTTGTTAAAACATTGTGACAATCTAATACAATCTAAAAAAAAAGATTGACAAAAACAAAGCTATTTGACATTCTCAGGTTTCCATAAACAACAAAAATTTCTGTAAAACAATAAATTCATTGCAAGGTAATTCAAAATCTCTAAAAAAAACAGATGTTTTTGCAAACCAATTCTATTATCTAATTCTAAATCCTCCTACTGTTGTACCTACAATGCCGGATGGTAGCAACGGGTTGTCAAAAGATATCTTCTTAAATTAAATACCAAAAAGGCATCTGGTATAAATAAAATTTCACCTATTATTCTTAAATTAGCAATTTGCGAATAAATGAGTTCCCATTTTGACTAAAATATTTGCTTTCTCATATAAAAAAAACATTTCCAAATAGTTGGAAAATTGTAAACGTTCGACCTATACCTAAAAAAAAAGACAAGTCCGATTCTTCAATTTATAAACCATTGGTATTATTGTGCAATCTGCCAAAATTATTAATTTCCAAATTGTCTAGTTCTAGAACAAAATAACTTCATCTCAGATACTCAATATGGATTTCAATCAAAACGTTCGACAACAGATCTTCTGATTTATGTTAGTTATAAGTAAAATTCTACTTTAAACAAACATGGAAAAAAGATTGCAGTAACTCAGGACATTTTCAAAGCATTTGATAAGGTATGGCATCCTAATCTTATCAACAAACTCTATTGTATAGGTCTGAATCATAAATCTTATCAATAGTTTTCATGACAACAGAAATATCATAGTTAAAATTGACTGACTCCAAAATCATAAATGCTGGTGTTCCTCAAGGTTTTGCTCTTTTGCCAACTTTATTTTTAATTTACATAAAACAATTAAAATTCCTATTTATAGTTTTGCAGATGAAAACTTTTACGTATACATACTTCATATTTTTCAAATATCATATCAACAAATATGGCAAAACGACTTAAAATTTCTAGATTAAAATCTGTAGCATCTATAAACAATCAACTTAAAACAATATCTGAATACGGCACTCCCAACATTGACAAATTTTAAGTCTAAAAAAACTAAACTTATTAGTGTTTCAAAATCCAAGTTATTATCAGTACCAAATATTAATCTAAACAACAAATCTATATCTTAATCTTCTTAAATTTTTTTTCTAGGGATTACAATCTCACATAATCTTTTCTGGAACAACCATGTTGTTAACATAGCTTCGAAAGTATCTAGAAGACTTCTTAATAGATGTTTAAAGTTTCTTTTGTTCAACTTTTGCATATACAAGGTGTCCGGAAAATACGTGTACAACGTTTGACGACAGACTCCTGACGTCAAAATAGGTCGATCTAAGCCGACTTAGTTATATCCAAAATTGTCTCGTTTAGCCGGTAGAGGGCGTCAAAAATTTGTAAATATTAAAAAGAAATTACCTGTAACAATAATTTTTTAAATGACCTTGTTGCTATGGCGTTTAATAATTTGACAATTATTGACAAATTGTCACCAGTCTATGAAATTTACTCAAGTATACGATCAACATTCTTGAATTACAAGTTCATTTTACCATTAAAAATGGAAAATTATACAAACTCTCAGAAAGTTGACATGCTCCTGGTATACGGGTTTTGTCAAGGAAATGGGCGTCAGAGTGTTAGGGTTTACATGGAGAGGTTTCCTAACCGTCGAATACCAAACCACCAAACATTTGCCAATATTGAGCGTCATCTTCGGGAAACGGGCAGTTTTGAGAAAAAGTTTGAAGGCAGGGGTCGTATGCGAACAACTCGAACTGTGGAAACAGAAGAGATGATTCTGGAAAGAGTTGAAGAAAAACCAAGTACCAGTACCCGTCTCTTAGAACGTGAGTTAAATGTTCCTAAAACGATTGTCAATGAGGTTTTAAGAGAACAGTTGTTACATCCTTACCACATACAAAAAATCCAGGAACTTTTACCGACTGATCCCCCCATGCGGCTTACATTTTGTCAATTTATTAGAAACAAAAGAATCCTTGTTCCAAATTTTTGTAGAAAAATTATGTTTACTGACGAGGCATGCTTTACAAGATCTGGGGTAACCAATCTGCACAACGAACATATTTATTCCGATGAAAATCCACATGCCATTAAAGTTGCACATCATCAGCATCAATTTAAAATTAATATTTGGGCAGGTATTATTGATCACTACCTTATTGGTCCCATTGTTATTCCAGACAGGTTAGATGGAAATATTTATTTAAATTTTTTGCAAGACACATTACCAATTCTTCTGGAGAATTTGCCCCTTTTACTTCGGAGGGAAATGTGGTATATGCATGATGGTGCCCCGCCTCATTTTTCCGTTGCCGTTCGGCAATACTTACATCATCAATATCCCAACCGATGGATTGGAAGAGGCAATGATGCACCAGTAAAATGGCCACCACGTTCTCCTGAGTTAAATATGTGTGACTTCTTTTTGTGGGGCGCTATTAAAACAGAAGTTTACAAGACTCCGGTAAACACACGCGATGATTTATTGCAGCGGATTTTAAATGCAGGCAACCATTTTAATAATCCCGAGACATTAGATAGGGTCCAATATCATTTTTTAAAGAGTGTTAATAAGTGTATTCAGCAAAATGGCGGTCATTTTACACATTTGCTTAAGTAATGTTTTTGTTTTACTTAGTTTCTTACAATAGATACTTTCAACTTTGTTATACTTTTGTTTTTTTTGACGCCCTCTACCGGCTAAACGAGACAATTTTGGATATAACTAAGTCGGCTTAGATCGACCTATTTTGACGTCAGGAGTCTGTCGTCAAACGTTGTACACGTATTTTCCGGACACCCTGTATATAAAACTTATATTTGTTCTTGTATTAAATATTGTTCCCAAGTATGGGGAGGTGCATCCAAAACTACTTTATCTAAAGTCTACTCAAAAACAAGCTATCTGATCATTGCCGATCTAAAATTGACTAATGACTTAGGTACTTTAAAACACAGAAGTAATGTCTCATTGCATTTTCTATAGATATTTCCATAGACATTGTTTAAACAAAATACAAAACATATTGCCATCTAATTATTTACTCGTAGTACAAGACTTGCTAGAAATTCTAACAAATACTCACTGACAGTTCAGAGATATAAAGGGTGAGCCATGTAAAGTTTGGAATTTGAAGTACCGTTTATTTTGTTTTTCAAAAGTATAATATCATTTATAAGTCGACAGAAATTCAGTTTTATGTTTGACATTTACAAAATGGGACGCTTTACACTTAAACAAAGTTGGAAAATAATAAAAACTTACTTCCAAAGTGGCGAGTTTTCTACTCAAACGGTAAGAAGATTACAAAACAAATTTGATAGAAAATAAGTACGTTCAGCCGAAAAAATTAATGCTGTTGCTCAGAGAGTGCGCATTTTTACCAAAAAATCGTGTTTTCCGATAAAGCATATTTTCATCTCGGAGGCTATGTCAATAAGCAAAATTGTCGCATTTGGGGATCAGAGAATCCACACATGACTATTGAACAGCTTATGCATCAACAACGAGTAACCGTTTGGTATGGTTTTTGGTCCGGCGGCATTATTGAGCCATTATTCTTCAAAAATGAGCTGCTGTTACTGTCTATAGCAAACTTTACAGTGCCATGCTAAACAAATTTTTGTTTCCAAAAATTGAGGAGTATGAAATAGATGGCATTTGGTTTCAAAAGGACTGGGCCACTTGCCATACAGCCAATGTAACCATCGATCATTTGCGCACTATTTTTGGAAATCAAATAATCAGCCGAAATGCTGATGTCAATTGGTCGCCTAGGAGCTGTGATTTGACCCCGTTGTTTTTTTTTTTGTGGGAAGACCTTAAAGATATGTGTTACGCTGACTATCCATTCATGTGATTGAAGCCCAAACAATCGAAATGTAAATCAAAAGTCGGCAAAAAAGCAGAACCTTAAGGAACACCTGCATTCATCATGTTAGGGTCAAAGTTAAAACTATCAATTCTAACAACAATTTTTCAGTTTAGAATGTCATACCCTATCAAATGCTTTGGAAATGTCTAAAGCTACTACAGATTTTCTCCATTGGTCAGCAAACTAATGGTTGAGATGGTAATCAAAATCTGCTAGATTAGAGCAATCTAAGTCTGTATTATTTCCTTGGTTTCAGCCCAAAAAAAAAATGGTTTTCTATGTTTAAGATGCTGATGAATAGAATTTGAACTCTTTTTTTTAGATGTTCTTATGGCTAGAAATCTCACTAAACCGATTATTATTTCTATTTACTTTATACAATTAATTAAAAATTGAATATTATTCAAAATGCATCTAATTGCTCAAAAATGACATTTATAACTTTTCACATTGCTCAAAAATATTGTTTAAAACATTTTTTAATGATTTTTTAGGCATCAAACTAATTGATTGCAAAAAACTAATAAAAAAAATCAGAAAGTCTATTGTATATGCAATATTGTGCTGACAATATGGTAAAAAAGACAGAAAGTCGCGCAGAAAATAGTATTTTAGATTGAAAAGCATTAAAAAAATGTTTTGACAATGTCACAAAATGGCTACTTTTTGAGCTTGATGGCAACAACCTCAAAAAGTAGACAATGTATTAGAATTGATCTCACCATCATTCGCGGCCAGTGACATACGCTTGCAAAAATTATATATCCTATATTCGATTTTGCCTCTGTTGCTAATAAAATAATAGCTAAGCCATCAATAAAAGCTGCATAGTATTGATTTCTATATAAATTGATCATATCCTCTCACTATCCAATCTGACATGTTTATGTAAATACAAAATAAACATACTCATTGCTCAGATTACAAATTCAATAAAACACCTTATAATCTCCATGTTTGAAGATCTTCAGTGCTAAGAACAACACTCGAATTTCTATTTGAAATTTAGTAGGTATCATCTTTTGATTGTTATTAATATCTAATTGAACTTGAGAAGCAATTTTGCTGCATTATTCATATTGTAATTACATTTTTACATAAAATTAACATAATTTTATACTTACATCAAATTATGGTAAATTTACTACTAATTATGACTTAAATACATAAATACATCAGCAAAGCTGACTTAAACCAAAACTTCGCCTTTTTATAAAAATGCTATAAATATAATAACTAAAACTTAACGGATTTTAGTGCACTATTGCAGGGGCCCTCAAGAGCTTTCATCCGGCCTGCTAATTTAGCATATAAATATTGATGATTGATGAACAAGCTCATCATTCTCATTAACCCTATTTCAATGCCGGTGTAGAATTACAATGACTAAATATTAAAGTATTATTAAAGTTATGTTCTTTTCTATTAATGTAAATAAATTAGATCTTATTTGGAGACCCCTGCACTATTAGATGTTACAATTTCTATACTAGGCGATCTACTATTATCTAAATAGAGCCCAAGGTATGCGTTATTAATACAATGCAATATGATTCAAAAATATATTTATCTTGTAAAATATAGTAAAAGTGACCTGGAAATAAAATGCGTTTAAACATTACATCTACTTTAAAATAACTAAACTAATTCTTATTGATTATTCAAACCCCTTGCATGAGCTCACATGTCATTGAAGGTCTCAAATTACCCATCTCATTTTCATGACAAAAGAACTTTGTGTGTCTTTAACGAGGTGATTTGTTGCGACCTAAAACATACAAAACTGAATTCTTCTTCCATTCAGGTGAATCTCTGAATAGCTCATCCAGTTCATACCACCTGAAACAAAAACAATAATTAGTAAAGAGTAACCTTTACAGTAATAGAAATTGCGAATGATATTAGTCATATGCTATTTTAAATAGTAACCTATTGTTTAATACCTAACTGGTTATACCTAACATATGCCTAGCTTCACTTGCAATTTCCTATATTACTACCTAGCTATTCTCAATTTTACCATCAGGCATGAAGTACATTAATTGAAAATAAATGAGTTGATGATATCTATATTCGAGAAATAAAACAAAATATTATAGAGAAAATAAAATACGATTTATTTACATTTTGAAATATATTAATATGTTGGCATTAAGAAAATATATGTAAAATTGAATATGGCAAGAAATAAATACAAATACAAATAAAATTTCGTTTTTTAAATAGGAGTTGAATTTGTATAGTTTTTGTACTTGTGCATAATGTATAGACCTATGTATCCTTAAAATAATCTTGACAAGAGATTGACTGGTATATAAATATAATTCAAACAAACATAAAAATAATAACAATTTATATTCTATCCTAGCATAAAATATAAAATGACAAGAGCATTTGGTCACACTAACGTGGATAATTCATGTGGGGAGTTTGTAGTAGCAACACTACTCAAGTCCAGTGTGGCCGTTGGCATACCAGGACTAACACTTCCACTAGCCTCGCGTGGATGTGAAAACTTCAAATTGTCAGTAGTTGGAGGTGTCGTTGTCGAGGGCCTCAATATATACGGCCCATTCGCGAGTATTGTTGCTGGAGGTGATCCTGTCGCGGTTGAATGCAGGAAGCCCACACTATAATTACTGACGTGCGACTGATTCATCTGATTTAAAGGCGCCACTGGCGCCGATATATTATGAAAAGAGTTGAGCGTGGACTGCTCCTGCTGTTGCAGGGCCAACTCTTTCACTGCGTTGGTTTTCTCTCGCTGCCATATGAATACGTTATGTACCATCGCACAGCCACAGAACACAATGCCAAGACCAATGAATACGCTGGTCACAATCGCTGGTGTTGAATGAAATTGGATGAACGTGTACAATATTATACCTAAAACAATTAATCAAATATTGTACCAGTAACACCCAATGTCTAATACACACCAGTTAAAAATACGGGTATCGAGATGAAAAATCCTCCAACGGCACATACGCGGCTCACTGAAGATTTCTGCAGGTACTTATTAGTTCTAAAAAGAAAATTATATTAGTTACAATCAACTATAAACACATTCCTATTACTATCATGCTTACCAATACAACACCATAAAAGAATTCTATAAGTAGCAAGCAAGTGCAAACAGATTAGTCAACAATGTGCATCCAGTTTCTACTTTCACCGTTATTTTACAAACAAGTACTTTTATGCAAGTCATAAAAATTACTTAGATCAATAATCTTTATTGAATCTTGGAAATATACTGCATCTTATAAAGTGCGCAAACCCAAACCAATGAAGTTAAACTAGATAAAAACGACCACTGCGCTCCAAATGTCGTTAAAAATGTGTGAATTTTTACTGAGCATCTAAGCAATACAATGAACTCATTGGTAAGAATGTATCCTAATTCTGTTTTGTACAAGTGTTATCAATATTATTATAAAATATAAATAATTAATAATAATAATTTATTAAATATAATAATAAAACTAAAATAAATAATAATTGATTCTAAATAATTTATTGTATTGTACTTCCCACATATGTTCAATGTGTTGCATAGATTCTGGTAAAAAATCCCATAAATCTGCAAGATGAGTTTTAAGCTCACGCATTTCGTACCCCTCCTTTTTATGTAACCTTAATTCATTCATTCGATAATAATTTTAAAATTTTACATCAAAATTCACTTTAGTTAAATTTATTAAAATATATTAAAATCAACAAACATAATAAATGCGGACTTCGGTTAAACAATCAAAAAGATGTCAATACTTCTCCATTGTTAAATATTGTATAATATTTTTTTATTCCTATTGTATAATGATGTAATATTAATTGCCATTTGTTCGTTTCACTAATTCCCCTCTGTTAACCCTCCCCACCAGATATTGTATTTAATTTTTGTTTGTTATTAATATATACCTTTTTTATCATTGTTCATTACCTGATAAAACCACTGTGTGGTGAAACAATTGTAGTATTACAATAAATTTTTTGAACCTTTACTTTATATTTGTGTTTTATATAAAAACTTTTCATTGTCCCAAATGCAGAAATTGTATATCAATTTAATAATGTCTATTATGATAAAACAAAGTAGTAATAAAATTATTAAACTAAACATCAATCAAAGCATCTTTAATAAAACAGTATGTAGTATATCATACTAAAGATCATTTAAGTAGTCTGAAAGTTGAAAAAACTGTACATTATATACTAGACATGCATAGATCAGGTGACCAAGTAGACCAAAGACATGTTTGCTTTTTCTCTGCTTGAATGGTAGTCCACACCGTATCATCTTACTCTTCTTTATTGCGCGTTTTACAGCTATTTTACATCATACATTTAGTCATATTCGGGGATCGAACCCCGGACTGATAGCGTGCTACGCTAACGCTCTATAACTGAGCTATCTCACCGTATACTGTAAAATACTATTAGAATAACTCCTGAAGCCTACTGTAAACTACCATAATATTTTGGCCAATATTCCAGAACTTCAAACGCGTCAGTGAAGACCACTTGATTCTTGTTTTCATGAATGTAGGCCAAAAAGTTAGACAATATACTGTTGACATCAAGATTGTATGTTTTGTCCCACCATTCCAGTCATTTCCAATTGACCTTGATATTCCAGTTTAGCGTCTTACAATATTTCATTATTAAAATTTTAATTATTATTTTGTTTTATCAAAATAGACATTCTGAAAATATCATTAAAACTGACCAACAAGGTATTTCTAGTTTTTATGAAAACTAGTATAATTCAGGTAAAACTAAAAAACATTCATTTTTCCACAAGTAGTCTTCAGCAATAAATCAAGATTATGTTTAGAGATGCACGATGGTCGCATGAGAGTTCGTCGATCAAAATAATGAGTTCACATTTGCACCAAATTGTGAGCATTATGGTATGAGGTGCTATTGCTTATGAATGTAAGTCTTCTCTAGTTTTCATTCAAGAAACCGCCTGGAAAATATGTGTTGATAAGGTGCTAAAACCCTACGTGCAACCCTACTTAAAAAGACTAAAATCCCCTTTTTCCAGCAAGATAATGCCCGTCTGCATATTTGGACTTCCCAATTCTTTGAAAAAGCTCACAACTTGATCTCGGGATGAATAGTAATGTTAAGCAGACAAAAACTCTTGTGATAAAATAAAAACGTTGATTGGTTTATAGCTGGTCCGGTTGTATGAACCATTTCAAACTCAAAACCTCCACTGTAATAGATTTTGATTTGATTAATATTACTTCATAAAAATTTTTGATGTATCAGAATTTAATAATCGTGCTTTGACAGTCTTTTTACAGTTTATGTAAAAAAAAAAAAATTTAAAGATGCTGAGTCAATAACTGATGTCAGACCATCGACACGTATTCGTTCAGGTCGTTTATCAAAAAACATCAGTGCTGTTTGCCAAAATGTAGCTGAGGGTCTGGGAACATCCATTCTGCATCGTGCTCAAAAATTCAACAAGCACTATAACCGTTTTTCTTCAAAGAATCTTGCCTGGAATGCACAAACAATCAATCGCAAACAAATCAATCAAAATAACCCAGTTTTTTTGTGCCTCAGATAAATGGTATAGATTTCAAAGACATGTAGTTCCAACAAGACAATGCCACTTGCCACACATCACGCAAAACAATGACATTATTGCACCAAACATTCTTTGCTAGTGCAATTTCTCGTTTAAACTACCAGAATTGGCCGCCTAACATCGTATTAATTTAACGCCTTTGGACTTCTCTCTCTAGGGTTTTTTAAAGTCAAAACTTTATGTCAACAAAACCTACGACCACACAAGCCTCGAAAGAGAAGATTAGACGCTGTTATGCCAAACCATGTTCAAAAACGTTGTCAAAAAAATGTGCCAGCAAAGCCAAAAAGGGTATTTTTCAGATGTGTTGTAACATAAAGGGTGGTCCATCTAGTGGTATCTTTTTAATCATTTGTTATTTTCACAGTGACTGGTCTTTCCCGTAGGAAATCTTGACAGAAAGTCAGTATTATATCTCCGAGGAACGAAATAAATCGCTTTACGCTGGAACAACGTTGAGAAATATTGCAAACTTATTTCCAAAGTCAATGTTGTGTAGCCCAAACAAAGCGTTTATTAAAAAGAAGTTTTGGCCGAAATGAGGCCCCTACCGCGCGTGTTGTACGCAAGCTTGTGCAAAAAGTTCGTGAGACTGGCCACACGATCTCCGCCGTCGTACGGTGCCGTAGCCAAAAATGTGCGACTGAAAAGTCCTGAAACATTGACTCGTCATCGATCTCAACAACTCAACATATCACGCACCAGCCTGTTGCAAATTTTGCATAAAGACGTCGCATTATTAGCTTATAAGTTCCAATTGACTCAAAAATTGAAGGCATACGACCATCCGGTTTGAGCCTTAGAGCAGCTCGAAATAAACAACGATTTTGCTCGAAAAATCATCTTTTCTGACGAAGCGCATTTTGATCTCGGCGGCTATGTTAACAAACAAAACTGTCGCATCTTGGGATTGGAAAACCCGCACGTGATTGTCGAGAAGCCAATGCATCCTCAGAGAGTGACAGTTTGGTGCGGATTTTGAAGCGGTGACATCATTAACCCAGTTTTCTTTAAAAATGCTGCTGGAAACGCCATTTCGGTCAACGGTGAGCGCTACAAAAGCATGATAAACAATTTTTTGTGGCCGGAAATTAAAGACATGGACTTGGACAATCTTTGGTTTCAGCAAGATGGCGCGCCATGCCACACAGCCCATGCCACAATCAATCTTTTGCGCGCCAATTTTGGTAATCATGTCATCAGCCGTCTCGGCGATGTCAGTTGGCCACCACGCCATAGACTTTTTTGTGGGGTGCCGTGAAGAGCCGATGTTATGCAAATAATCCATTAACAATTCAGGCCCTTAAGGCAAATATCGAGCAAGCTAATTGTGAGATAGAGCCAGAAACCGTCACCAAGGTTTTGGAAAACTGGGATAACAGGATGCGCTACTGCAAAGCCAGCCAAAGTAGCCACATGAATAAAATCGTGTTCCATAAATAATGAGAATGTTTGCTCTTTCAAATAAACCAATAATATACCAAAAAAAAATTGATTTTTGTTGCTTTTTTGAATATTAAAAAAAAAAACACTAAATAGACCACACTTTACATAATTCCCACAGCTCTACTTTATAATTAAATAAAAATGTGAGTATTATTTAAAAAAACGGAAAACCCACCGTTTTGTTTTTAATTATTAATTATCAAAATTTAATGTTTCCAATCTTGTTAGAACAACCTTTGAAACTTTTTAATGACTGGAGATGACAGAGGTCTACGCCACTGAACACACAACTCAATTTCTTTCATGAACGACTTCAAGCCCAACATATGCTACATACACATGCAAGTCCGAAAATTTAGTCCGTTCAAACCAACTTGTATGTGCATATGTAGCAGACTTTAGAGTAGTTCATTTAACGGGCCATTATATGATGAAACGTTTGTGTATTTTGACATTTTGTGGTCTCAAATTAGAAAACAAACAAAAATAAACTTTTGTATTAATATCGGTACTCTATATGTTTTCAAAAACGCCACAACGATCTTTTTATGAAGTTCTTGTAAGTAATAATTTTGTTTAATAATTCAAAACCAATAAAGTAAAATAATTACTTTTTTATAAAGAAAGTTAAATCCGATTGCATGAAATTGTGAGAAATAAGTAATAATTCTTAAAACATACATACAAAATTTAGTAGGAGTATTGATTGTATTTGCCAGAAAGGTCATCACTAATTACATCACTGCCTGGTAGTTTTATTAAAGATGTAACAGTTGTTCTGTATAATTAGGTGACAAAACCTTTAGTATTCCTCCTATAAATTATGTAAAATTATAAAATAATTTCTTTTACAACTTCAAAAATTTAAGAAATTTTAAGTGTTAATTCATCAAATCAATGTAAAGCAAGATTTAGCAAAAAAAAAACATTTAATGCATTAGATTAATTAAAAACTGCATTGAAAACTAATTTATTAATAAAAAAAATTGCAAATTTATAACAAATAATATTTTTAAAATTTGCAAAAAATGATTATATTTATTAAAAATTGTCGGATAAAATACTTTAATGCATACAATAATTAAAAATTGCGTAGAAAATCAATTTATGACAAGAAATCCGTCAAATGCGTTTAGAAAACCTATTTAATGCATGAAATTCACACAAAATTAGGCAAAAAACTCATTTATTTCTAAAAATTAATCTAAAATCGGCCATTCGTTAGTGTTTGAAATGTTTTAAATTTATTTTGAGTTTTTAGTAACTATTTTACAAAACGCTTTGTAGAATCACAAAGTTTTTTTTTCAAAAATTGCACAGATAAGCAGAATTATCATTTACTGCATAAAATCTCAACTGTGGGAAAAAACAGTTTATTGCTTAAAATAATTAAACAATAAAGGAACAATTAACGTATGGCAAGAAATGCTTAATCACTCAGAAAAAAATTATAAAACTTATCCAAAATTGCCTAAAAACACAAATATTCCAAGAAATTTAACAATTTCTGATTAAATACAAGACGCTTTGTAATATCACAAAGTTGTTTTTTATTATTCGTATAGGTAAGCAAAATTTTTGCATATAATTTGCACAAAAAGCCCATAATATTGATCAAAAATTATCACAAAAAAACGTATATTGCATTGAATTTATTAATTATTGCATCAAAAAAATTGTGATTTGGATTTGTTCATTTTTTTGAAGTTTTGGTGGCTAATCTAATAATGAATCAACATTTTTTTGTTTCCATCACGCACCATTTTTTAATAAATTTACTAGCTGACGGAGATATAAATATACGTCTTTGTTGTAACAAGCGCCTTTATTAGTCTGTTTGCGTTTGGTCTAGGCAGCCGTTTTTTAGTGAGTTTAGTGAGCCTTTTGCAGTTAAATTAATTAAATTGCCAAAATAATCCAGATAATTTTTGCTATGTGGGTAGTTATTTTGTGGTCAAGAAATTTAGACGTAGAACTACATCACTGTTGAAACACCAATATTACACGTATTTTAAAGTAAAGACTGGCGATTAAGACAAGCATGGGCACCACATGTTGTACGTAAGACATGTGAAAAGGGTTTAAGGTATTGGAGTAGTGGAACAAGGAAATCCCTACCCTTTGGAATACCAATGATTTGGCGAGAGCCAACAAATCACTATGATGACTGTTATTTCTGTATGTGTGCATGGATATAACACAAAAAAATTAAAAAAAAAAAACATCATTTATCCAAACCTTAAGTCTGCAATTAGACCAGTGCCACATGGTCCAGACGTGCCAATACCTGAGAAACCAACAAATTTAGAAGATGTTATAAGCAGTTCTGAATCTGAAGTTGATAAAAACAACTTTAGCGATGCCAGTAAAATATCGAGCATTTTTAAGCAACCGCAGTTATTTTCCAAGACCGAACTTAACGACTTAGTTAGAGACTTAGGTCTTCCAAAGGATCTTTCCGAAATTTCAGCATCCAGACTTGAAAGTTAAATTTACTGGCAGAAGACGTTAAAATCTCGTAATTAAAAAAACGCAAGTCCAAAAGAATCGCGCGCACACACACACACACACACAAATATACTTGATAAAACTAATCAGAAAGTTTAAATTAATTTATTGCAATTTTTTTTCAAAAAGTGTGCAGTAAATCTAAAACAAATCGCTCAGAACAAAACAAACTTTAATCATAAATCGAACAGAAAAGCCATTTATTGCAAGATATTCTTCAAACATCAAGCTGACATCATGTTAATAGCATTAACTGCATAAAATTGATAAAATTATTGTAATTACTTTACTTAATTTTTTTTAATTGTGAAAAAATCCATTTAAAGCAAAGAAATCGCAGACAAAACCAGTGTACTTCATAAAATTCATCCAAAATTTCCCAAAACTCATTTATTTTTGCATTTATTACATATAAATCGCTCAAAATATCCAATTGTTGTTGGAAAATAATCAAAAATCGCACAGAAATGCCATTTATCACAATTGTTGTACGAAATTAATCATTAATCATAATTCAAACATCATGTTCATTTCATCTTCGACATATCATAGTTTAATCCTTTCTAAATGTACTGGTGAAAAAATAAATCGATTATCAAATTATTTGTAGAAGCAACAATGAAGCCTAAGTTGCCGTTTTTGTTAAAATAGTACAAATCAAGATAGCAGTCGATATGGTCTTAACACACAAACTGACTTTGAATATGTACCTGAAAAGAAGACAAATATATACTATCGCACCCGTTAATTGAGAGAAGCCTAGTAGTACCTGTACCTGGTTAACCCACACTCTCATATTAAATGTTATTATGATTAAATGGACACTAACCATATATTAGATTAACGTCCTAAATTATTAAATGACATAATTTCTTAAAACTTTTTGCTAGAGCTGCGGCTCGAACTTGCGACATATTATGCGCCAAGATTCGACTTAGGCGCTTCACCCAACTGAGCCACTCTCCAGTCAATTATTAAATTGTTGTCATCTAAACATCAAGCGGGCATCATGTTTACAGCATTTGTTGCATAAAATTGACAATAAAAGTGTATATGTTCTTTTTCAAAAAGTATGCAAAGAAATCGCAAACAAAACGAAATTACTTTATAAAATTCATCCAAAACTGCTCAGAAAACTCATTTATACATTTTTGCATTTATTACATAAAAACCGCTCAGAATGCCCAATTATTGTACAAAAATATTCAAAAACAAACAAAAAAGCCATTTATAAAGTTTATTGCATAAACAAAAACTATAAATTAACTTATTACAATGTTTAAAAAAATCTATTTAACACTTTATAAAACTCATCCAAAATAGCTCAGAAAACTCAATTATTACATTAAATCCGGTTGTTGTACAAAATTAATTTGCACAGAAAAGTTATTTGATGCAAGAAACGTCCCATGTTTACAGGATTAATTGCATGAAATTAAACAGAAAGTAATTATTAATTATTTTTTTTCAAAAATAGTGCAGTAAATTATATAAGTTAAAAAAATTACACAATAAAACAAATTACTTCATTATTTTTTTTTAATTTCAAAATATGATATGAAGTAAAACCACATTTGCTGAAATCATCACAATTTGTAAACATTAACCTTGAATATTTGCGGCTTAAAAATCTCGGGAAGTACTAAATTTGAAAGTTTATTCCATGTTTGAATAGTACGGTTAAAAAAATCTCTCTTAAAAGTTCCAATCCTACATCTCTAAACTGTCAGTGAATATTTGTCAGAATTCCTAGCAAACCTTGTACTATGAGTAAATATTTGTTTAAATAGCAATGTGTCTTGTATTTCGTTTGAACATAGTATGTCCATGGAAATATCTATAGAAAATGCAAAAATCTGCAACATTACGCCGGTGTTGTAAAGTATCTAAGTCATTAGTCAATTTTGGATCGGCAAAGATCCGAACACCTCATTTCCGATGTTCCGCCCTATACTTGAAAACAATATTCAAAGATGAAAAAACTTTTTACTTCTATTAAAAAATTCTAGTTTTATAGATACTTTCAAAGCTATATCAACAACACGGTCGTTCAGAGAAGATTATGTAAGCCCTAAAAGACCAATTAAAGAAGACTTCAATATAAATTTGTTGTTTAGTTCAACTGATGATACTTCGGATTTTAATTTGGAAACAGTAAAAAGTTGAGTTTTTTAGAGTTAAACTTGAGCATGTTAAGAGTGCTCCATTCAAATATTGTTTTGAAGTCTTTGTTTATGGATTCTACAGATTCTAACCTAGAAATTTCAAGACGCTCTGCCACCTTTGTAGATATGGTCTTTGGAATGTATGAAATATGAAGTGCTATCATCTGCAAAACTATGAATAAGACTTTTAGTTCATTAATGTAAATAAAGAATTAAAAAATGGTGAAAAGAACACCATCATTTATTTATTATTTTGGGGGTCAAAACCGTCAATTATATCTAGAATTTTTCTATTGTCAAAAAACTATTGATAAAATTTACAGATTTATAATCAAAACCTATATAACAAAGCTTGTTAATAAAATCAGGATGCCATACACTACCAAATGCTTTAAAAATGTCTAAAGCTACTGCAAGATTTTTTCCATGTTGGTCTAAAGTAGGTATAGGTTGAACATTTGCAATTTTCCAACAATTTGGAAATGTTTTTGTATGATAAAGCAAATGTTTTAATCAAAGCTAATTCATCTGCAAATGTTTTAAGAATAATAAGTGGAATTTCATCTATACCTGATGCCTTTTGATAATCCGTTGCCCAAAATAAATTAGACTAATTATTTTACCACTAGCCGGCATATAAAACAACCTCAACAGTAGTTGTTGGAATAATTGAAAGATACAAATCTAATAATCTTGGTTCACCAAGAAGTCCATCACAAGGAAAATATGTGGGTTGCTGAATAAGATTATGAGAAGCAGCAAAAATCATAGCTTGTTGTCCAAACAGTGTTGCAGAAGATAAGCGACAAAAAATTATCAAAAAGTAATTGCTCACAAAACCAATTTACTTCATAAAATTCATACAAAATTGCTCAAAACACTCATTCATTACGCAAAATTCGCTTAGAATACCCAATTGTTGTACAAAATTAATAAAAAAACGCACAAAAAAAACATTTATTGTAAGAAATTCTTCAGGCATCGCGCAGATATCAAGTTTATAGTATTTAATGCATAAAATTTATCAGAAAACAAAAACTTATTTATAGTTTTTTTTCAAAAATTAAGTATTTAGGCAAAAATCGCACACAAATTACATAAAAATCTCTGAGAACATCCAATTATTGTACAAAATTAAAACAAAAAACTATTTATAGCAAAAAATTCTTCTTTCTAAAAGAACTAGTATGACATTATAAAAAGTAGATTAAACCATTTATTTAAAATCATTTATTCAAAACTAACATTATTTTTAAATTATAACATATTTTCCTGTTTTAAACCAGTATTTCTATTTACATTTTAAAATGTCTTACTTTAAAACCAGCACAGCAATATGTACAGTTCAATTTACTGGTGCATACCCTCATACACTGTAGTATGTGTCTTACAGTAAGTAGAAAAACAACTCACATTAAATACATCATTTATTAAATGTAAATAATTAAAATATCCTTTCAATACCAAATTTGTTGCACCTAATACGTTAGGAAACATTATAAGCTTTCTCCAAAACAGTCAATAAATCATTTCTTGTTATGGTAAATATAAAAACTATTTGTCCACAGTTAATAATAAAGAAAACAAGTAGATTTTAAGTTGAATATAGAATGTAATAGCTATCTAAATGTAATAACATGTTACTTAAGTGTTCTTAAGTAATATTACAAAATTTTAATTCTCACAACTTAAGTAAAAAAATTAAAATGCTTCTATATTGCTTAAAAAAGCTTTCTTTTCTAAATTGTAGTGGTACTGACTGTTGTGTTTTCTTTTGTATATCATTATTGCTGTCTTTGTATAATAATTCAGCTTCAGCTGCAATCTTAAATACTTTTGCAAAGATCATTGAAACTTTGGTTGCAAAAAGACTAACGTGTTTTTTTAATCATTTCAATTTATTTAATCCAAATCAATTTGGTTTTAGAAATGGTCGTTCAACATCACATGCAGTTGTAAGTTTCTTGAGATATGTATTAAATAACTTAGAGCTAGGTAATCATTGCTTGGGAGTATTTCTTGACTTAAGCAAAGCATTTGACTTAGTAAATCATGATATTTTGTTACAAAAACTGGAGAGGTATGGCATACGTGGAATAGCACTAAATTGGTTTCAGAGTTACCTTCAGAGTAGATATCATTATGTTAAAATAGGAAACTTTGATTCATCTCCATTAAATATGAAGAGAGGTGTGCCACAAGGTTCTGTACTTGGGCCACTTCTCTTTATTATATATACAAATGATTTTAACTTTAAAAATTCTATAATGTATGCAGATGATACCTCTTTCCTGGTGACTTCCAACCAAGGTATACAACATCTGGTATCATCGGCAAACAACACATTACTTGAAATGAAACAATGGTTTGAAAAAAATAATCTTGTATTAAATACTAATAAGACCGTTTGTCTTAGATTCTTTGCTAATAATTTGCAACATGATCATAGCTTGTTTATAAAATGTGATCGTCAATCAGTAGTAGAAGCTAACCACATTTCCTTTCTGGGAATTAAAATAGATTCAAATTGTAATTTTAATTTTCATGTTGACTATCTTTGTAATAAACTATCGTCTTATTGTTTTGTAATGTGCAACTTAAGACATCAGGTAAATCGAGACTTATTAATTTTATTTTATAACAGCCATGTGCAATCAATACTATCATATGGTATAATTATTTGGGGAACATCTAGCCAGTTAAATAGAGTATTCATATTGCAAAAAAGAATCGTACGATCAATGCTAGGACTACATCCTCGCATATCATGCAGACAATCATTTCAAAAACTAAATATTTTAACAGTACCTTCTTTGTTTATATTTCAAGTATTAATATATGTTAAAAATAATATTCATCAATTCACTTTTTTAAGTAGTTACCATAATTACAACACAAGAAATCAGAACATATTAGAAATTCCTAAGTGTAAATTAAAAATTACAAAAAGAAGCATAGACACAGTAGGTGTCAAATGGTTTAATCATCTACCCGAAGTTATCAAGAAGTGTTCAATAAATATTTACAAACAAAAGATAAAAAAGCTTCTTGTTAAAAAAGCTTATTATTCAATACATGAGTATGAAAATGAAATGTGGCAATAGCATCAGTATCTAGTTGAGTCTAATTCTGTTTTTTAATTTGTTTTTTTTTTATCAGTCATATATATAATTTACTTTTTACATATAGTTTTATACTTTTAAATGTTTATATTGTTCTATATTTTAATATGTTTTTGTAATTTTATTTATTGTATTTTATACCTGTGTGTGTTTAAACTATTATTTGACTTTTCATATCCTTTTTGTATATTTGGCTACATGAATAAACGTATTATTATTATTATTATTATCAAGCTGTAGAGATTTGTGAGTAAATCAATTCATTTCTAATTGAGTTTATAAAATTAACAATATTTTATGATTACTTATTATTTTTCTCCTCATTGCTCGTTCCCATGCTATAGCTACAGAATCAGTCATGTCTTGAGATTCTTTAGTGAAACAAGTAACTTCTAATTGAGTATATGAATTAATAACATTTCTAAAAAACTGGAATCAACGCATGTTTATAAGTACATAGTTATCCATCTAAAAAACAGCAAATTTTTTAATTGTTGTTACAAGTAAAAAAAAGTGATTATAAAATTGCTTAACAGTTTAATTATTTTTCAGTTTTTTCTTCCCTTTAAAGGTGCATTTAAATCAGATCAAACAAACAAATTTGTTCGGTGATTGTTCGTGTTAGTTTGAACGGCAAACGAATTCGTTCGTTCGTTCGCTTGCTCTGATTTAAACAAGGTTCGTATAAATCAGAGCAATTCACAATTTTTTAGTATACCTTAAATGCCTTCAATTAAAACTAAATATTATTGTAACGCAGAAAGCCTTGCTAAAAACGTATCGTAGAAACAATTAAAAATGTTGACAGTTTAAAATACCAACAAAGGAACAGCGTTCTGTTATTCGTTTCTTCCACAGTGAAACAGTTGGTTTTTTATTGATATTGATTGAAAACTGAAACTACAATTTAAAAACTATAAACAAAGCAACAATTTTAAATTTTAGTTTTACTTCCGTATCCTAATTCTCATCAACCTGATCAAATAAAACGTGTTATGATGACTTCGGCAGTTAAAGCCTTATAAAAACCGTTAGGTTACTCTTGATAGAATCGATCAAGTTTTAAGCCATGGTTCTGTACACCACATTATGCACAGCATCCTCCAATTCCATAAAATTGGATGCCAGAGCAATTGATCCCAGAATTTAAACAAGAACGTATTGATCCTTTTTATTCTATTAACTTAGTCCCAATCAATTATCATGTCAACTTAAAAGAAACCATAAGTGAAACAAAAATTCAGAAGTAATTCAAGAGGTGTGAGTAGTAGTGTATAAAACATAATATTGGTATACTTATTTTTGTCAATAAATTTTGTTTTAACAACGTTTTTAAAGTTTTCATTTGATTCTGCTTCGTACTACTGAAATGTATAATCGCTGACTTTGATTAATTTGTAGTGACTGTATAGCCGGCTAAAGGTTTACAAAGCCTTTGGAAAAAAGTTGCTAATGGATCCCCAAAATATGCAAAACCAATTTTTAATAAAAAAATCTTAAAAGTCTTAGACAACGTACGTAACTTGATTTTCAATCAAGTAGCAATAAATAAAAAATATAAGCTATTTGCAGAACTGCATTAAGTGCACTTTCAATTGATACCGCAACATCACTGTCAATTAAAAAAAAAAAGATAACCGAGCGACAAATTAGATTCAATATTTTAGGTTAAGTTATAAAGCTTCTTTCACACGCAGATTCAGAATCTCGAATTTAGGTGATAGATAGATTAAATGAGACTTTTCAAACGTTCTGGATTTACGTTATACATTACGTTAAATGCAGCCGTTCAGACGCGGATACTTTTCATAAGAGCAAATTCATTATTTACCCATATTGTATATGTTCTTCGAGGTCCACATTCCACGGCACTGTACTCGCAAAAGAATCCGGGCGGCTGTATGTGTATACGGATTCAGAATCTGGACGGCTGAATCTGCGTGTGAAAGAAGCTTAAGTTACACAACTGTCAATTGACCATTTGCAATCATTTTTAGATTACGTAAATACCTTAAAACAACTGTCAAACGCAAAGCGACATATTACATGCAATACTTTTTGGTTAAATAAAAAAGCTAAAGATGCAACATATTTAGGTTATGTACAGTCAGTCACAAAAGTCCACATACACCCCTCAAAATTTCGAAAAATTCTATATAGAAAAGCATTTGTTTATTAAAATAATTTATAGTACATTCTACAACCTCAGTACATGTAATTTTCAAGAAAATTTTGATTATTTGAAATCAGAAAATTAGAAAAATAAAATAATATTCAAATTTAATAGCTCACAAAAATCTACATACACTTAAAGATGATTTAAATTAATGTAGAAAAAAAGTGAAAAGCGCTAAATTTACACAATATTAATATTTTGTTGAACCTCCTTGTAAATCTATTACAGCTTGCAACCGCTGTTATAACAGAAGATATTTCAGACCAAGCGTGTCTTAACGCATTTTTTAAAGTTTTGCGATTTGTTATATTGACTTTTCTAATTTTTTGCTCTAGCTCATCCCAAATATGTTCAATAGGGTTGAGATCAGGCGACTGGGGAGGAGAATGAAACTGTTTTGGCGTTCTATAAAGCAAATATTTCTTAAAAACAGGTGCCGTACGTTTTGGATTGTTGTCCTGCTGAAAAATCCATCAATTTTTTAATCCCAAAAGATCAACAGAGGTCTACAAATTATCTTGCAAAATTTTTAAATATAATTTGTGGTCCATTATTCCTTCAATAAAAACTAGATTTCCAACTCCAGAAGCTGCCATAGCTCCCTAAACCATACCGAGCCTCCACAGTGTTTGACAATTGCGCGCAATTTTTTTTGGATTGTTTTGTTTTCAAATAATCAAAACTTTCTTGAAAATTACATGTACTGAGGTTCAAAAATGTATTATAAAATATTTTAATAAACAAATGTTTTTCTATATAAAATTTAACAAATTTTTGAAGGTTTTTGAGGGGTGTATGTAGACTTTTGTGACTGACTGTATATACTGAAACAAATTGTCAATTTTTTTTTTATTGTAAAACATCTGTCAATCTTGAAGTGTAAAGAAACTAACTATTCCGGTAATGTAACTCAACTGCCAATCGCATTATGATAGATTAGAACACTTTTTTAATTAAGCATTATGTGACACGTCAATCGCAAAACATTAAAATAGCTTAGGTGCGTCCCGTGACACAATTGTCGATTATTAGGATAAATATATAGATAGTTTCTATTTCAACTGCAAAGAGGTAACTCCAGTCCAAACATTTTTAACTATATCCGTAAATGAAAAAGCAATAGGTTAATTATAACATTTTTAGGTTAGATAAATACAGTAACACAACTTTCAATTGCAAATGATAAATTAAAAAATATGTATATTGTAACAATCAATCGCGTTTCAACAAATGAGTTTTCTTAAATTATATTCTTAACGTTTTTCAACTGCACAGCAACAAATTAAATAAGAAATCCAAGACACATGTTAATAAAAAAGACAGATAAAAATAGAGCAGATACAATGACGAGCATAAACTAAATAATGATACCGTGACACAATTATAATTGCATTTTTTAGTCTTGGAACATAACTGAATTAAATATAAATTAAAAAAAAAACCATTTTTAAAAAACAAAAATAAATAATGCATACCGTGACACAGCTATAAACTGCAGAAAATAAACCGCATTTTTACACTGTGAAATAACGGATAAATTGATGAAAACTAAACTATGCATACCGTGACACAATTATCAATCAAAAAGCGACAAATTATATATAACATTTTTAGGTTATGTGCATACCATGACACAACATTGAATTGCAAAACAACAAATTAATAAATCATTTTTAGATTATATCGTAATTCAAAACGACAGATTAGTTGTCAATCAAGAAGCTATTACTGAATAACAAATGAACAATGCATACCGTGATACAATTGTAAACTACAAAGCAACAAAGATTACAAAAAAAATTATGTTTAATAATAATGAGTATATATGAGTAAATGACAAATAAATAAATAAAAACTGAAGTCACACAACTATCAATCAAAAAACAACAAATTATATACAACATTTTTGAGATAAGTGCATACCGTGACACAATTTTAAACTACAAAACAACAAACCAAAAACTACAGATTAGATTCAACATTTTTAGATTATATCGTAAGTCAAAACAACAGATTGCATGCAAATCAAAAAGCAATTATTGATAAACAAAAATAAACAATGCATACCGTGACACAACTTTAAACTGCAAAACAACAAAACTATGTATGAGTACCGCATTTTTACGTAAAATGCATACCGGATAAATTGATAAAAACTGAACAATGCATACCGTTACTATTGATCATAAAACGACCGATTATATTCAACATTTTTAGGTTAGGTGCTGACCGTGGCATCTCAAAACGACAACTCAAAAACTAGAGATTAAATACGACATTTTTAACTCAAAGCGACAGATCAGATGCAAAAACTTAAATTTTGAGAATTGCAAAGTGATAAATAAAATGTCAAAAACTTTCAATTATACGCGCACCATTAGAGCCGGTTGACGGTATTGCTCGTATTAGGATTGATGGGGTTTGTTATCCCATTTATGACTTCAGAGTAAATAATTGAAATCCAAATACATATCAATAGATTTAAATGTTTTAGATCAATTTTATTAAAGTTGGTCCATTAAAATCTAGTAGAAAATTGCTTAACATAATTTTAATAAAACTCAAAACAGTTGGTCGTTTTCTGACAATTTTAGATTTGGCTTTGCAATTTTTCGTAATTAGCTAAGTTCAAAAACGTTTCTTACTTGGCTGATATGATTACCAATTTATAGATAGATAAAGTTGTAGACAAAGTAAAATAAATGATAAAAACATACTCCTAATCAACAGTTGCATACAATTTTGTGACCAAGGTCAGTTTTGTTAATATCAACTTCTTATGCACACTTTTTAAAATCCACCCACAAAGTTCAATTGCAAGCATGTTCCTGATTTAAGAAAATAAGTTGATTAATACAACAACATCTATGCCTACCGTTTTGTAGAAAATTAATTTTGTTCAATCAAGTTTTCATGAATGCTGCTTCTTGCCGAGTTATTTAAAGACAACGGTAAAATAGCTCAGTAGCAGAACGCTAGCTTAGCACGCTAGCAGTCCGGTTAATGCCAAAATATGACAAAATAAAAACTTGTGCTCTAGCTTTTAAAATATCATTTTCAATGCGAGCCAGATAACTTTTTTATTTTTTTTAAGGTTATTCAGCAAAACTCAACTCGACACGCTCAAGTCAAACAAAACGGTATCGGACATTGTTCAAATCTTAAATAAGTCGGTTCTCAAATAACTTGGTTAGTATGATAACAGCTTGTACGCAAACAAACTAATACCTGTAACGTATCAGTGCAGCAGTTTAGGCATACGACTGCTGCACCAAAGGTCGTGGGTTCAAATCCCACAACGCCTTGTCAGCGTAGAGTTTCATGACTAAAATCCTTCTCTAGTCCAAAGTAGACGGAATCCACTCAAAACTGTAAGTAGACTAATACTCCAGCAATAGCGTACAAAGTGGCTAGGTGATGATGATCACAGCAACTCTGTTTAAAGCACAAACGTATGTAAATATGAGCCGCAATAAACTTTTTATAGTATTAAATTGGCCCAGACAAACAACATCGGTCTCACAACAGTTTCATACAGAACATTTCTGACTGTCAATCTGATGTCACATAGATTTAATCAGATGAAATAAGATTTCTATTAGGTCTAACATGACCTTAACATTATTTTTTACAATTTATACAGATGATTCAAGTTATCCCATTTTTATAGGTGCACTTTGCAACACAGCTGAATTATTATAACTCTTTCAGGATTTTAAGCTCCAAAACTGCTCTAGTAGAGTAGAGTAATATACACTCCTTAAAATTTAAAATAATCACTTTTCAAAATAAAGTGAGTTTTAAAACCTTGTTGAAACTTGATATAAGTGAACACTTGTTCTTTATCTTTAATAATTTCCACATAATACAATAAACATTATTATTACACACACACATGCTAGTGTACGTGTTAAAACTGCTTCTCAACATTCAAGATGCACCACAAATAAGAAAGCAACTAAACCCTATACAGGTTATGCAAGCGGTACCACACAAAAGGCAAGTTCAGCAATACATGGCTCAACAATTGAGAACTGCACAAAAAACTGTCGTGCAATGATCAAAACTAAAAAACTAGGTAAAAGGTAAAGACAGTTTTCTGCAAGCCCAGCACAGTACAAAACCTTCAATTTGATGTTCGACAAGCTGCTGGGTGCTTAATTATTGACCAATCTGTTAGAATAGAGTGCTTGAAATTAATCTAGATCTTGAAACCTCATTAAAATGCCTAAATCGTCCAAAAATAATCGTAGTAGCGAGTAGAATTCGGTCAAGAACCTAAGCTAGCAACTAAAACATTGGCAACGTGACATGTTCACAGATGAGTAATGTTCCTTCTATCGGGTAATTATAGTCGTTTTCGTGTATGAAAAATACCAGAAAAATGTTACCTTTCAATACAATACGTAAAACTATTCCTTTTTAGCGGGATCACTCTAAATACCCGTACTGAGACATCCTTGTTCAAAATGTTGCTCTGACTGCACATATAAAATCCTACATGTACATGTTCACCGGTAGGCCCAAAATTTTAGTCAAGACTTTGCCTACATGCATGATAATTCTAAGCCCTACAAAACGTAATAATTAATTATCTTAAAGATCAAGACATGCAAACATTCCAGCATGTAGTCCAAACATAATTCCCATGAAGCATATGCAAGATATGCTATGAAGAGAAACACTTCTGCTAAGAGTGCAACAGACATCATGCCACCCCATTTTGTATTTAAGAGATGCTACAGTGTACACACTCATGAACAACAAGATCAACATAAAAATAAGAACAAACTCCTTCAGATCTTTACTGACGGCTCAAAAACTTTTTCAAGTTCTGCAGCGGGAGTCTACTTTCAAGACCTAGACATCTCAATAACCTTACCCCTAAGAACATATACGACTATCCTTCAAACCGTGATAGTCAATATAGCCCATAAGGTGATAGAAATAGTAACTCGACAAATATCTGGTAAAAACTAGGCTGATGAACAGGCACACAAAAAGTCAACCCTCAAGATGTGTGAGCCTAAACCCTAGACCGCACCACCACTAAAAAGCCTCTCAACACCCTACTAAAAGCAAATACACACAATGCTTTTAAAGTCCCGTAGTACAACTGGCAAAGAAGGCAATGATTGCCCCAAATCCCAAAACGGCAGCGGTCCGCACATACTTTGGAGCGGCATTTTTTATATCTAGTTCTACAAATTATGAATTATTATATGATTTCGAATATTTTTTCTCATCGTTAAGTCAATGTAGGGTTAAAAATATTATCTCTAAAAATTTTGCTCGGATACAGACATCAATTTATAAAAACCACCATTTGATTGACTTAGAAAGAGCAGCAAATTGGAGACCGTCCTAGGCGGCAAAAGTTCTAGATACGCCACTGAGTAGAGGATGTGATATGGAGACAAGGAGACAACCAAGCATATACTATGTACTTGCCCGACGCTCTCCTTCGCAAGCTAGTCCATGTTAGGAAATTGCTAGCTCGACATATATAAAAGAAACCTCTCTAAACAATGTCCTAGCTTACATCAACCACATTTGGTTGGTTGTGTGCTGAGACGGATTAGTAAGGTTTACCACTGGAAAAGGTACAAAAGGCCTTCAGTACACTAAAAACTGTGTGACACACAGGTAGTAGGAAGTTCCTCGCAGTTTAAGAAAAAGAAACCTATAGCCTGAAAAAAGAATGCATAAAGCAAAAAAGGAAAACAATACACTCGAAGACACACTTTTATACATAATAAATATATTTATTCCCGAGTATTTTGCATGCAATTGTACCTATCTTACTATTAGTGTCGTTTAACGCTCTCATCCCACTTTTGTCTTAAGAGTGACCGATCACAGTGCTCTTGGTTTACCAATAATAAATCCAGAAACAAGATTCCTATACTCACATTAAATTTGCGCCACTTTAAGTCGTTGAAAAAAGTGTTACCATTTTTGAACGGTCGCGCAATAAGATGACTTATTTTGGTAATATTAAATTTCAACCATCGCAGCTGAAATATCTAAAATCAATATTCGGAGGTGGTAACGCAATGCCCCCTATTGTGATTTTATTGTCTCTTTGACCAGTGAGTGAGATGCTAGGCACACTGATAATGAGTACATACCCTGAAACACTAGTGTATGTGTCTCAAACTGGATTGAGAGGCAATTTACATAAAATAAATCATTTATTAAATTTAAAACCAATATTATTTGTAAATGCAATTGCAGTACTGCGGACAAAAGCGAGTTATAATTAAACGCAGAGGTAAAGAGTAGGAGGTAGGCCAATTTATAATAGTTTCTATTAACTCCAAATACGAAGCTTTGCAACCAAACAAATGGGGACGTCGCGAAGCCATAAAAACTCGATTACGCTCATCACCAGCAATCATATAATAGTTTTGTTTGCTTTAAAAATTCAATGTTCAATCTTTTTAATAGTATTCAGTACCAAATATTAATGTTTCCAGGCATGTGTGTAGGCGGTATAATATCAAAAACTGCATTGGCAAGATTTTTGTCATCCGTCTACTACATCCCCAATTTGTAGTGTACATTTATGAGCAACTAAATAAAAAACTATGATGAGCTCATCTTTTGGATATGTATATACAAAAATATGTCATTTAACAACTTTCTTTAAACTGATTTAATATAAATTTGAAAACAAATGCGTATAACATTTATAGCAATAAATTCATAATTACTAGTTGTAGAACTGTCTAATTAGAATATAAATCGTTGGCAATAATATTCTAAAGACATTGGTGCAAATAGGTTAAATTTTAGCATGCGGTTAGTAGGTATTAATGTTTAGTTCTGAGGTTAGTGTTCTCTAATATGAAATGAATTCAGTACTCTCTTCCGTATTCTTCTAGCAATGCAACATCTGCTGATACGGAACCGCAAATTGTGCATAGCGTTAAATTATAATGTTAAGCCAACTTAACATATATGAAGGCTAATGGTAACATAAGAAAAATTAAAATTAAATATACAATAATAACGTTTTAATTAAGGTTGCAATGCAATTAGTAAGTGAATATTTTAATGCTAAGGTGGTTTAGTTGTGGGATTAGTGTATTGTTAGTAAATTTTCTCGCCAAAAACAGATATGCGTGTTTGTTATGGCCTGAGAAAACCTGTTATTACAAAATGCACTAATTAAGATGGGTGCAGATAGTGTAGAAGGATTTCCGTTATTACCTATCATTTCCGCCATGTGGACTCTTAACTAGTTTGACGGCGAATAGAAATTGTATGGCGCAAACCAGAAGGCAACATAGGTTCAATGAAAGTGTAAGGGCGCATAATGCCAGGGTGACTTCGTAGACGACAACATATTCCTCGGCGGTGATGACGGTGAGTTGTTCTGCTCGTAACAGCTCCCGTATGTCGTTGGCGGTAACCGGCGATATCTTCAGGAGGAATATAAGCGATAACAATGCTAGGAGTAAACTGACTAAACAGAGTAATCCCAGGCTGACCAGCATTTCCTTGACTCCTACTTGCTTCGATTTCGCAATAAACTTATTGACGGGACCTTGAGGACGGGGCCTAGAGATGTTGAGGCCTCCATTCGCGGCCTTGGCATAAACACAGTGCTTCGAGGTGTCAAGGCTCGGCAGCTGAGATACATTTAAGGGGTACTGCTGCCGGGCTGATGAAATATTATTCCCTGTCGGCATCCGATATCTATGCGAGGATTGCTCATGTCTCGGCTCCATCACCATCGAGCTCTCTGGCCGGGAACCACGAGTACCGACCCCTCCATTCGCATTCAACATGTGCTTCAGCATCTCCAGGCCAATTTATTACATGCATTTGCACGTAACAACTATTAAATACATTTGTACCGATGATTCGTATCAGTTACATATTCCTTCCACATATTTATAACCATACATTGTAACAAACAGCCAAAATTAACGTGGGATTTTTAATTTTGATTTTCGAAACATGTTATTCTTAACCATTGTGTTAATTTGTTCATTATTTTCTTTCGGAGATTTTTTCCATTTGGTGCCTACAAGAAATTATTACCTCATAAAAAATCACGCAAAGTGAAAGGGAATCATTAAGCTATAAAACAGCAGGTGCTAATTAATTGATAATAATAATAATCAATGCTGCAAAAAATTCCACATTTCTATATGAATTTTAAACAAATCGTGGGGAATTTATTGATTATTATTATTACTTGCCAATTTGTCTGCCTGTGTTTATTTTTCTTTTTTTCTTTGGGGTGCTGAATATCGCCGCAATTTGTTAATTGTGGCGGTGATGTGATGCGAATTGCGATCTGATGGGGTCGTTAAAATGCACCAGGTTCCCAGAGAGTTTGTTTACCTGAGCAGGTAGATAAATACGATACGTGGCTGGTGTATTCCGTTCAGTACAAATATGAGGCACTTGCACTTGTTAACTTTTCACGTGTTTGTATTTTTTTGTTGTGCCCCGAACGCCACTGCCACTTGTCACCGTGATTATTGTATCTTCGCGTATTTGAATGGAATGCGCGTTCTTTCTCTGGCTCGACGCACGGAAATATACCAGTCGTTACCAATGAATTTACTCACATTTTTGTAACGGCGAGGACGAGGGCAACGCGTAGTCAAGTAAGCCCGATTCTAGCGCGCCCAATGGACTACTTCAAGAACCATCGGTCTAACGAACCAATAGACTCTCTCGGAATAACCGCCAAGTATTTTAATTAAATCGAACACACCGAAACAACCTGCTACCCTCTTTTTTTAACGGCACGACGCATCCGCGCAAGTGCCATCCTTATCTAACCGATTTCACTAATCGTAACTAAAATTCTATAAGCCCACCTGTCTCTTCTTCTGGTGTGGTACCTGCAAGCCGCACCATGACCTACCCGTTTCTACAACAATCACTTATTCTATACTTTATTGCCATCGAATAAATGCCATACACAAATTTAGTATACAATACAAACAAACCACACATTCCTGAATAAAAATATGCATATATTAAGCATAATAATTTCTTATTTATCATCGGCATCTATAATTAGCGTCGACCTAGTAATTTCGCCGCATTTCAAAAATTCCTAATCGATCCCCAAAAAGGTAGTATTTAAATACCAGCATATATTTACAAAAGCCATAATTTTCTAATTGATATAAAATTTGGGATCATTAAACTGAATGAATAAGGTCAAAATAATACAATTTTCATTATCGTTTGAACATAATAGTTGATGTCTTACATTACAGTTAAATGTTAGAATGGTATCATTTGCATTTCTTCGCCAGTCCATGTAATATCCGATTGTACCTGTTACCGTTAATGTTAACCAGAAACCATTTACTTTATTCTATTTATTTTTTTAATTTGTCCAGATAATAACTATCTATTTTTATATTAATGTACACTTAACTGTACTTTAAACGTCATCGAATGTTCTATTTTAAATTTGATATAAAAATAGTATAATTTAGATTACTTTTTACATATGTTTAGAGATGTAAATAGGTGTATTTATATGTACATAACAAATTCTAAGAATGTAAAAACTTAAATTGTCATATTTTGGAATAATATGTAAAACAATTCATGTAAATATGTGCCATAAAATGTATACAAATAATATGTAATGAAGGTAATTTAACTAAATTAAAAAAATGCGCAATATGATCGTATAACACTTCTGCTACCATAATAATGTGCAATGAAATATATATGCATGAAAAAATCATGCATAATTTGTTTGTCATACTTTATTATCGTCTATTGCCAGCCCGAAAGAACTGGTAAGCGGATTTCAGATATGTTTCACTTGCAAACCAAATGTTGATTGATGCATCAACCATTTCTTACAATTCAATTTTCAGGTTAATAATAATACTTTATTTACGGCATATAAAAAAACCACTACATCATAATGCACATAAATAATGATGGATTACAAGCAATATGACTTAAAAATAGACAAAGAAATTATGAAAAATAAACACAGAAAAAATATATACATATGTAAAAACAAACTACTATTGCATCATTACTTATACATTTTAATTGACTCTTAAATGTACATTTTAAAACGTAAATTAAATAAAAGTAATTTGCAACTCTGCACATTCAGTCAATTAGATTATTGAATCCCAAATTGGTAGAATGTATAGATTCTCTGAATAATAGAAACTGCTTAGTTAGGCGATTATTGTTGGAGACTTAAACTAGTAGCTCTTGGCAATCAATCTCAGACATCATACATCCACGTACAAATAATAAATGGTAATTTTCGGACAAAATGCCCAATTTGTACAATAATAATTTTAAATGAGAACTTACCAATGCGCAATAAAGGGATTTGAGTGTGCTTAGAGATAGACCAGTAGACATTCTATAAACAAACCTTAACATTTTTATAGCCCGGTTGCACATATAGTTTATATGCTCAACAAAAGTTAGTTTTGGGTCAAAAATTACGCCCAAATCCTTTACTTGTGTAACACGTTCTAAAACTTTATTATCGATAGTATAGTCATACAATACTTTACATAAAGTTCTGTTGAAGCTTATCGAAAAACATTTAATTGCATTAAACAACAAGTTATTAATAAGACATCATGAATGAACAGAATCCAAGTCGTTTTGCAAACTAATGCAATTATCAATAAATGATATTCTTCTATACATTTTTAGATCGTCATCAAATAAAAGATAAGACAAAAAATAAAAAAATAAAAAAGATCATTAATAAAAAGTAAAAAACAGAATTGATCCACAATGAGATTCTTAATTGGATGTAACAAATAATTATTAATTTTCAAATACTAATTATGATTTTTTTAACCCAACAGAACCCAACGCTTAGCAATCAAAAATCTATAATTAGCGTAATCAAATGCTTTTGAAAAACCTGTGTAAATGAAAGCAACTTAAACTCTGAAAGGTATTTAAAAAATTGTTTTTGTAACAAAAATGATTTGTAAGAGTAGAACGACCTTCACGAAACCCATGTTGCTGTAAAATGCTTTTGCACATCTATTGTATTGACCAGTTACAAGTTGATCAAATAACTACTAGTAGCAGACTGGATGCATCTTCTTCTTCTTCTTCTTTTTCTTTAGACTGTTGTTGTCCACTTCTGGACATAGGCCTCCCTTAAACTCTTCCATATGTTTCTGTTATGTGCTGTTTATTGCCATTTTTGTCTAGCAACCTCGCGGATAATGTCCCTCTATTTTTTCTGGGGCTATTTTAGGTCTCCATTGTATGATTCTTATAGCCAATTTTGATGCATCCTGCCTGGCAACATGACCTGCCCAGCTCCACTTGAGGTTTGCAAATTGTACAATTACGTCTTCAACGCCAGTTTTTCTGCGGATTTCGTCGTTTCTGATGTGGTCCCTCAAGCTTATACCAAGCATCGCACGCTCCATGGATTTTTGACAGGTTCTGAGTTTATTCGCAGATCTTACTGTGAGGGTGGTTGTTTTGAGCCCATACGTTTTGACAGGAAGGATACACTTGTTATAAACTTCCCGCTTTAGACCGTATGGAATGGTTTTATTTTTTAAAATGTATCCTAGTTTACCGAA
The DNA here is from genome assembly GCA_963932245.1 of Tachinus rufipes. Lineage (NCBI taxonomy): Eukaryota > Metazoa > Arthropoda > Insecta > Coleoptera > Staphylinidae > Tachinus > Tachinus rufipes. The sequence goes on from OZ010750.1 coordinate 16,387,225, forward strand.
CGCTGCCCAGCTCATTTTTACGCGGCGTGATATTTCTACTGTTTAGTTGTCCATCCCCAGTTTAATAATATGGCCAAGATATACATACTCGGTCGCCTTTTCTACCATTTGTCTTTCTACGCTAATATATGTCTCATTCTCACTCATGATCTTAGTCTTCTTAACGTTCATTTTTAGACCGACTTCTTTAGATGCTGTATTTAGTTGTAAAAGCATGTCTTTTAGTTCACTGTAATCTGAACTAATGAAGATAATATCGTCTGCAAAACGTAGATGGTTAAGGTGTTTTCCATTTATGTTTATGCTTTTTTTATCCCAGTTTAGTCTTTTAAAAATATCTTCCATTGCAAGCGTAAAAAGTTTTGGTGAGATCGTATCGCCTTGTCGCACCCCTCATCTAATAGGACCTTGTCTGTTAATATGTCGTCATCAATTTTTACTTGTAGAGTAGCGTTATCATAGATGTATCTGATAATGTTGGTATACCTGGAGTCGATACGTGCGTTAGACATTGCCTGTAATACTGCCCACATCTCGATAGAGTCAAACGCTTTTCCGTAGTCTACAAATGCCAGGTGTAGAGGTATATTGTATTCTACGAATTTTTCAATTAAGGAGCGGATACTTTGAAGATGGTCTGCTGTACCAAAGCCTTTCCTGAAACCTGCCTGCTCTGTGGGTTGATAGAAATCCAGTTTAGTTGTAAGTCTAATAATTATGATTTTAGTTAACAGTTTGTATAGGTGGGAGTGTATACTAATTGGCCTACAATTCTCAATATTAGTGGTGTCACCTTTTTTGTGTATCAGTGTTACGTGTACATTTTGCCATTCTATCGGGATCTTTCCATCTTCCAAGCATTTATTTAAGAGAGTGCGTACTGCCTCCAATAAAGCGTGTTCTCCAAACTTGAGCATCTCGCATGTAATTCCGTCTGTCCCAGGAGCTTTCCTATTTTTCATTTGTTGTAGGGCCTTCATCAGTTCATTTGTGTCTATATGTGGCATTTAGTGATTTCTTTCCTTCCGCTGGCGAGTGTTGGTGGTTCCTGTATTAGGGAGGCATATAGTTTTGCGTAGAAGTCCTCGATTGATTTTTTAATGTCTTCTTTTCCTCTAACAATTTGTCCAGTATTATTTTTGATTTTGTAGATTTTTGTTTTTCCATTGTAAATGTGCGATCGTAATGCTTTCATGTTTGCATTATCTTTAATGACTTCCTTGATTTTCCTAGTATTAAATAATTTTGTATCCTTGCGAATTTCTGTCTTTATAATTCTGTTTAGTTGTCTATATTCCGGGAAGTTGTGGTCTAGCTTTCTTCGCTGTTCTATTAGTTTTATTGTGTTTAGACTAATTTTTTTGTTTTTGTGAGTTTTGGCTCTCATGCATACTTTTTCATTTACGGTTCTTATATCAGCTGCGATTTTATCGGACAGTGAGTCTATGTCCAAGTCTTTTAAAGAATGTGGACTTAATTTGGAATGTAGCTCGAGTTGATATTTTTTGGAATATTGTTTTAAGTCATCGATTTGTAGGTGCGTCCGTTTCAGGATCATTTTATTTCGCTCGAGTTTGGTGTTTAGCAGTAATGTTGCTCTGACCATTCTATGGTCACTTCCTGTTCTGAAATTATTTAGGACTGAGACATCTGTTATTAGTGATATTTTATTCGATATAATGTAGTCTATTTGGTTTTTTGTTCTGCCACCTGAGCTCACCCATGTCCATTTACGATGTTCCGGTTTTTTGAAAAAGGTGTTCATGCAATATACGTTTTTTTGTTGCAGATAGTTTAGGAGCATTTCTCTTCGGCTATTCCTTTTTCCCAGTTCAAATTGATCTATGTTTACTTCTTGGCTGTCCTGTCTTTCTCCAATCTTTGCATTGAAGTCGCCCATGATAATGGAAAATTGTGGTTTTCCAGCATACCTTGCTGTTGATATGTCGTCGTAAAATAGCTCTATTTCTTCCTCGTCGGATGTACTAGTTGGTGCATATACAAGGATAATCTGGAGGCAATACCTTTTTGAAATCTGTACTATTAAACGAGACAATTTTGGATATAACTTAGTCGGCTTAGATCGACCTATTTTGACGTCAGGAGTCTGTCGTCAAACGTTGTACACGTATTTTCCGGACACCCTGTATATAACCCTGCTCGAGATAGATTCCATTTTTGTAACGAGATGTTTCAGATGTTTGTTGATGAGTATTCCTACACCCCCATTTAGCAAGTTGGTATCAGAGTTGTTTTGGTACAAGACATGTCCTGATTTAAGAGTGGTACGTTTCTCCTCTTGTCTTCTCGTTTCGCATAGCCCAACAACATCCCATTTTATATGTGAAAGTTCTTCTTCTAGTTCATCCAAGTGTTCGTCTGATCTCATAGTCCTTATATTGTACGTTGCAATTATTAGTCGTTTCCCATGACAACCTTTGTAAGCCCAGTCATTTTTTGTACCCCTGATCTGTCCTCTATTCCAGCCGTTGTCATAGCTGGCAGGCGGCAGATTGCTGGGGACTCGGGGCCTTATTGTAGTTCCTTGTGTATTCATGTTTAAAGTTTAAAGAGTTTTGGCATTTACCCACCACGCTTGCCCTGCGGGTTAGTGGGTTTGTGTAGTTCATCTGACTAGAACTTAATATGCCGCCGTTGTTTCTTAATTGAAATCTTTCGCCACCATATTTGTCGAAATAGTCCACAACTGACTATATCCTACCAACAGAACCATTTTATCCGGGTTTTTGGGTGGTCTGCTTCTGCTGGTGCTTGCAGGCACCCATTCTGGGACAGCATATACTTCTAAAAATTTTAATATCCTTCTTAGTTCCACATTAATGCAAAGGCATAACGTAACTTTGTTTCTAAACTAAAGGAAACTTAGCTTCATCAAGCAAAGCCTCACAAAGTAAATGCAATAAATACATTGTTTTGACAGCATAGATGTTTGGTCTAGAACTAAAGTTATATTTAAAGTTTTCAATCTCTTGAAATATATCAGACTAATTAAAAACGCTTTATACAGTCGGGAGGAACGGACCAAACTCTAGGAGTGTATACTACACGTGAAAATAATGTAAAAAAATTGTTATCCAATTTTTATTTGTTTTCAAGTTACAGCGTAATTAAATATAAACAAAATTTTATACATTAACGTTTTGGTTATCATAGCGTTCTTACAACAAATATTCAAAAATTTATTTACCTCTAAACATTTTCTGCTTCGTCTACAAAGAGCGCCTGTTGCTCTCCTGATGGAGTCATGTCTTTGTTTAAAATTGGCTGCAGCATTTCTAACACGTAAAATTAGTCCATCCCTAGCGTCCACTTTTACTTTGTACACTTCATCTTTCAACCAGTCCTATAAACAATAATCTAATGCTGTGAGGTCTGGAGATCTTGGAGGTCAACTAATAGGACCACCGCGACCAATCCATCGCCCTGGAAACCTTTAGTTCAAATGTTGCTTGACCTAACAAGCAAAATGTGCAGGAGCTCCATCGTGCTGGTAGTACATTTGCATTCTGATGTTTAAAGGAACATTCTCTGGTAGTCCGTGTAATTCTTTTTGTAAAAAAATTAAGTAGTTGGTTCCTGTGAAGCGATTCTCCAAAATAAAACGGCCAATTAAATAACCATCGACCATACCACACCACACGTTTACCAAAAACTGTTGCGTGGGGATTTTCGTCTGACCATACATGACAGTTGTGAGTATTATTAATGCCGTCACGGCTGAATGTTGCTTTATCTGTAAAAAGTATGCGCCATATAACACAAGGATTATTAATTATTCACCGACAAAATTCCATACGTTTAGGATAATCTTCCGGTTGTATGTGCTGTACTCTCTGTATATAGTATGGATGTAAACCTTGCTCGTGGATGGTGTTTATTACTCTTGTTTATGAAATACCCAATTGAATACTAATTCTTTGTGAGCTGGTCGTTGCATCTTCTGCTACTACATCCAGAATATCTTCTACCTTTTTTAAATCTTGTCGAGTAGCTCGTTTAGATATTATGTTAACATTGGGAAGCTTTCCGGCCTCGCACAGTTTGTTGAAAACTTTAATAAATACATTTTGATTAGAATGTCTTTGAGGTGGAAACCGTTAACGATATTGTTCAACAGCAGCTGTAGCATTCCCATTACAAAAACCATAAACAAACACCATATTTGCATATTCTAAATTTGAATAAGTGTGTAGCATTTTGTAACACTTTAATTGTACCAATAAAATAAACCGTCACACTGATACATTATCAAAACAAAAAAACTATCAAATGTTTTAGAACGTCAAACATGGCATACTAGATAAAAAATTTTAATTATGCTATAACTTGAAAACAAATAAAAATTGGATAACAACATTTGAGTTTTTTTACATTATTTCCACGTGTAGAATACACTCCTGTATAATACGTTTTCCTTAAAGTCAAATAAATAAGTTGGATGAATTTGTGTATTGTAAACAGAACAATCTTAATTCAGCAAATCTATTAACATAGTCATCTTCATTACTGCAAGTTTTTAGTTTATAATACATTGTAGCTAGAAAATCATTAGTTTTTTTAGTGTCACTAACAATTCTCTAAAAGTGTTTTAAGTTAGTTTAAGTTTGAGTAATAGATTGTTGGTATAGACATGTACTGAGACTTTTACAATAAGTACGAATTGATAAAAACTCATTATAATTGGACAAAGTCTTAAAGATTTATAACGTTTATGAACAGTTTTTGAGTCTAGTAAGTGAAATTAATTCTTTATTCAACCAAATTAAAAAATTGTTTTTACGACACAGTTTTTTGGGAAAAAAACAGTCAATAGCAAAATGCAGCACAGAGTAAAATAAATTGACGCAATTGTCAACATCACAATTAGAAAAAAAAATCATACTAATCAACATTTATCAAAAATTATTGATTGCGTTAAAGTCCGCAAATTTAAAATCACTAAAAACATAATTACACCTTACAATATCACGGCTAGTATCACATTTTACATTTATTACATAAGCATTAATCACAGAAATGTCACAGATACTGGTAAATCATAAATATAAGAACACACCACTATTATTAGGTATAGAAATACATTGTGCGCAGTTTAAAAATCCAAAACAGTTAGCAAAAAAATAAGCAGGATAACTATCATTACAAAAAACACTTATGCCTAACTCATCGATTACCCATGCCTCAGCGGGTAGATTATAATCGCCCAGTGAAATTAGTTTACTGTTCGGATATTTGTCAGCAATATATTTAGGTGGTAAGTAAGCTGCACTTATAATATACGATACAAACTTAAACTTAAAAATTACAAACAAATGCTCAACACTTAGAAACGTAGGTTGTAGCAATATACTATTAAACAAGTTTTAATGGCAAAAAAATATCAACTTCCTCTTGATTAGGACTTGTTAACGTAGAACAATTACATCTAAACAAACTTTGTTCAACTAATTGTAGCTCTGCATCGCTAATGTCATAACTAAGCCAGGTTTTCGTCAGAACAATAATATCGTAATTAAATACAGCTACAGCCAGCATAAGTTTTTTGAGCTTAATTTCATACCCCCAAAGTTTTGGTATTAAATAAAAAATTTGTTGGTGTTTCTGGTGACGGGTTTAGACTGTTGGTTCGATGTAGATTTTAAAAATCCACCAAAGATGAAGCAGGAATGTTATAAACTTATTGACCATAGTTAATACATTTTATGACCGTTATATTTGCAGCTCAAAAATTCTTACAAAAAATAAATCAAGAGTGGTTAGCTGAAATAGAAACTTTAAAGCTGCTGTAGCTTCCAGATATTACAGGTAAATCAACAGCGTCAACTGATATGAAAATGTAAAATTAGATTTAGAATATAATTTACTATATCAGTTTTTTTTTAGTTCCACGTTTAGAAACCTGCAATTTGTCTTTTGAATAGTTTTTTTCCTTAACAACAGAGCATGCCATAGAAAAAAAAACTGCAAGCTGAATCAATACCATCGTTTCATTAGTGAGCGGCTCAGTAGAAAGAGCTGTTATATATAAACAAAAGAAAAGCTGTAAAAAAAACACACATAATTTCACTGCACTGCACTAGTTTTTTCAATGTTAATTAAATTGCTCACTGAACTTTCAAATAATGTTTGATCAACTTCACTCAAGTTAATATGTATTCCAGTTTTTAATCAATTTTATGGTTTAAATCTCTCAAGTCTGGACAATTTTAAATTATTTTTTCATGCAACAAATGGGTTTTTACACAATTATTTATGAAGCTTAATGAGTTTTTTTGTAAGATTTTTGATAAATTGTCTGTAATATATTATGTACTCAATGATGTAGTTAAAAAGACAATGGTGCGCAGTTCACAATTCCTCTAAAAATCAAAGAAGCTTATTGACTTAGAAGACAAAAACAATGGTAGTCGGTACAATTTAACCGTTATAAAATATATGTTTTGTATTTAGTTTTACACAATATAGTATTTTTTATTTCAATTTTAAAATGTGATATTTAGAAATTACTTAATGTCACAACAAAAAAATACTTTTCTACTTCCTACTAAAATGTGTTCACTGTACAACTGTTATTGCTACTAAAAAGTATGCAGTTTTATACGTTTTATTTTATGCATATTAAGTACAAAAAAGTAAACGCATTTTAAGTTAGTTTAGATTTTTGGCATATCAGTCTAAAAATACTATTAATGTCGAGTGTACGCACGGTGCCATTAAAAAGTGACAAATTTCATGTCAAATGTCATATTATAACATTTAACAAATAGTTTAATACTATTTGTATAAAAAGTTTCTATTAATTGTTAGTTTTTTAAATTTATGGAATGCTTAAAAAAAGAAACAACTGGCATAAAAAAATTAATAATTAAAACAAAAATGTTACAATAGATCTACAAAAAAAAAACAAAAGATAGAAAGAATACATATAAAAATTGTTTAACAATACTAAATCCAAACCAAAAGACAAAAAACCAACCAACTCTACAAGAACCAACAATATTGGCAGAAGAAATAATATATGCCATCAAATACTTGAAAGATAGAAATGTGGTAGATTCAGATAAAATACCTGTAGATATTATCAAATTGGTTGAGGATGACATATACATCAGCTGATTATATCATCCATACAAATAACGATATACCAAAAAACTGCTGAAAATGAGCTATCATACCATTGGCAATAAAAGAAAAAAAAAATGCTAAATAATGCTCAGACTTTAGAACAATATGTTTAATGAGTCACACTTTAAAGATCCTGCTAAAAATCATACACAATCATATATACAAAAAACTAAATCAACATAATTTTTGTAACACTGTTAGAACAACAATTTAGTCCTGAAAATGAGGTAACAAAATTTCAAAATAATAAAACAAATAAAAAAAAACATAAAAATTATTCAATTTATTTTAACCTAAAAAAAAAAACGCCAAACTTATATCTATGTTTCATTAATTTGGAGAAAAGACTTGAGTCAAGAAATACCAATATTTGGGAGCATGGTTCAAAAATAATATCAATCAAACTACAGAGATTAAGAAACATATTGAGATAGCAAGAGCAGCATTTACCCGAATAAAACTCCTTACAAACCTGAACCTTAACCTGAATATAAGATTGCGTAAATAAAGAAGTTATGAGAGGACTAAAAGAAAAACTTATTCATACCATAAAGAGAAGAAAGTTAGAATATTTTGAACATATCATGCAACGGAAACATGTGATAAAAATGGTATGGAACGTTGTATCAAAAACAAAGATTGCATTAATAAATGTCAACTTCTGACTGGACACAGCACCGTAAAAAAAGTATAGTGTACAACTTGCACGTAATGTCCATTTTGAACTTGCAACACTTGCCAAAGACTCGTGCAACAACGTTTATACTCGTGGTAGTTGTACAATAGTAGCCGTAGCCATTAAGCCATAAATAGGTTCTTTATTGCTGAATAAAATTTTAGTCAAAAACAAGCTTTTTAAGAGCCCAAAGACAAACGGTGACAATTCAAAAAGTCGGCAGCCGGCTTTAATTTTTGCACAAGTTAATTTTTGTATGCGTTTAAACCAAGATTCTTACGTAAAATACGCCCAGTTGTCCCATACGACTAGCCAAGCTGAATTGATTCATCATGGTTATTGCGTACACTGCTAACTACTGTCGCTGTATTTTCTTTACTACGTGCTAGATGTGGTCTATTTGGTTGCGTATTATTCAATAATTAAAATTGGGTTTTACATTTTTTTATAGTACAGCAAATTGTGCGTTTGGTAGACCGATTATATGGACCATAAGTTGCACTTAGCGCACAAATCACATTCCTCGCAGGTTGAGCGTTGATTTTCGTAACACAGCTGAACAACTTGTAGACGCTGTGCCGAGCTAAATCTATTCATAATGAAATGTTAAATAATACTGAACAAAAATAACATAACAGTTTGACTCGGCGCACACTTGATCGCTATTGAAAAATATGTCTAAATGAATCACCTAATACTATTAAATTTTAAAGAGTAAAACCACACTTGTTGAAACAATCACATTAAAGACAAGATTTATCTGTGAACATTGAATTTTAAAAATAATAAATTTGGAAGTTTATTCTACTTGTCAATAGTTTGATTAAACAATGTCTCTTCAACTTTTGGTTCTACATCTTTGAACTGCCATTAAATATTTGTTAGAATTCCTAGCAAGTCTTGTACTACGAGTAAATATTTGTTTAGATGACAATATGTCTTGCATTTTCCATAGACATATCTATAAAAAATGCAAAAATCTACAACATTACGCTGATGTAAATTAGTTAGTTTTTGTTAGTTTAGCAATGATTCAAATAGGTTGTTTTTAATAGAATTTAGAATAGTGTTGTTTTAGATACTTCTCCCAATATTTGAAAACAATACAGTTGTAGTTGTACAAAAGTAAAAATTTACTTACATCTATTAATCTTAGTTTTAGTACTTAAATTGTATTAATCATGTTAAGCAAAAGGTATTAAAGATTATGAACTACCTTGCAATTAATATTTTGTTTTATAAACATTTTTGTTGTTTATAGAAAGCTAAGAAATTTGACTGGCTTTGTTTATCTTTTTCAGATTGTTTTAGATTGTAACAATGTTTACAAACTTTTTTATAATTCTGATTACTTTAATCAGAACTATTACTGATAAATGTTTTGAATGCTTTTTATTAAGTGCTTGTTTTATCTGAATTGAGTACAAATACTTTTGATTTAATTTAATAACAGAGAATAGAACAAATTTTATGATGATTTTCTGAATAGTAGTATAAACAATAAGTATAACATTGAAATTATTTAAAAAAAAGTTTAGTTTTTATTACATTTATCTTAAAATAATGATTAATGAAGCGCGGTTTAAGTTTGGTAGTAATAAGAAGAGAAGTTTAGACAACAAAAGTAATAAGTGAATAATTAGAATATCTTAACGCAGCTTCTACAGTAGTTCTGGTAATCTTTAAAGAAGTTGTTGAAGAAGTTGAGTGACTTATCCATTCAATTTTTTGTGTATTAATATATCCTAACAAAATTATGTCAGTTTTTTTTATGATTACTTTAAAAAGCTTTCAGAAAAGTCATTAAAAAGATATAAGAGTTGCCTTATTTAGAGAAAGCTATATGCCTATACCCATGTTTGTTGTTTGCAGATGTAGGCACAAACATGTTGTTAGTCAACAAATATATGTTTAAAATAATAATCAGAAACTACTTGATTAATGCAATCTGAATCTATATTGTTTACCTTGGTTCAAAAAAAAAGATTTTTTGTTTTTATGTACAAAATGCCGATACATACAAAATAAAAATTCCCAATTCCTTCATAGACTAATTATAGTAGTTCAAACAAACAAGATTAACTTTTTAAATGACGTAGAACATACATTAAGTCTCTGGATGCTACTTTGGTTGCTATTTTTTTACAAACATAAACGTGCCTGATACTTATAGTTAAGAAAAACAAGCATCTTATTGCTTGTACCATACACATAACAACACGTTTTATTTCTACGTAATTTTTATTGGTCCAAAAAACGCATCTTCTACTTGCGAAAAACTAATAGCAAAGACCATTACAGTGTTACTTGACAACATTGCATTGGTATATTTTGACAATTGGTATTTTAAGAAATCATAACAAACACAATCAATCATCATTTGCGACAAGTCTAATGCCCGTACTAATAGTCAGAGATTAAATCCTGGATTTATGAATCTGAGATTCATTTTGATAGTCGTTGATTGGCTCTAAGCTAATTCATGGATATTGTGACGGCGCGGAACGAGTTGAAAACTATGCAGCCGTCAATATAATCCTAGATTCAAACAATCTTGAGACCACCCAAGATTATTTGAATATTGATGGTTGCATAGTTTTCAACTCGATCCAAGAATTAAGCAAGGAATACAATTGGCTTAGGCCAATCAACAAATAGCAAAATGAATCTCAGATTCATGAATCCAGGATCAATCTCTCTGACTATTAGTACGGGCATTAGAAAGGTTGCAATAGTACCAGATCAAAATGCAAATTGAATATTGACTAACAAGTATCTGTAGCACAGGTTACGGCTAAAGAAAACTTAATTAGTACTCGCTTTAAACTAATTAAAATTACTTTTAGCCTTTTCCATCAAAGCAACAGGTTGTCTTAAAAGCGTTTCACAATAAACAATTCGCCTGTAATGAGAAAACCATCTTACAATTCTAACACTGGCCAAAATGTCAGAAAGCAAAAACAATTAATTACGTTTGCCTACACAACATTACAAAAGATAACCGGCTTGCATTAACGGCCCTACACTTAATAGACTAAAGCTTTCCAGGTACTAATTGCAAGTCTTCCAAGTTTTAAAAACCAAAATATTTCAGTAACCGGCTGCCGACAGGTTGTTTGCAGAAACTGTTGAAGTATTGCAGATAAAAATACTGTGCATGACTGTTGGGTCTTACCAAACAAATGCAAAACGCCGCCGCACCAAATCGGGTGAACAATCTACTCAAAACATCTGCAATCCTGCGCTTTCTAAGACAATTTCATAGCCTGGTAAGCAAACTAATAAAAAATAGCGGTGCGGTAATTGTCTGTGCTACCAACTTCGCTTTACTTCTAGCGACTTAATTGGCTACAAGAAAGCAAAAGATATTCTTGACAAAAATAGAGCTAACTTTTATACGTTCTAAAGCAGTCTGTTAAAACGGTAATGCAAAGCATTCCTGTGGAGTTTTTCTCTAAAGATAGTGTAAAAAAAACTTGTTTTGTTGGGCTTCAACGTTCTTTATGTAATTTGATTGAAGAATAAATTTTAAAAAATTGAATTGAGTTTTCAACATCTCCAAGCTTTTTAATCTTTCCGAATCAGTACAGATAATTCGTCGTTCAGACTAAAAAACAGTGCTACAAATTATATTCCGCACTATTCTGTAAAATTCCTAAAACCACATGCACTCAGTGCAAACAAGCGGCATATATTCAAGGTTACCTAGATTATTTTGAGCAAGAGGAGTAAAATCTGCTCCCACAACTCAAGTAAATTCAGATTTAGCAAGAACAAATCACTACATCTCAAGCTACCTGTTTGGCAATGAGATCCAGTAAAATGTGAGAGGTGAAATAACATAAAATGTGTTGCAAATGCTTTTTTTTAACTATAAATATTAAGATATTAGTATTAGTATTTTAATTGATAATTTTTTTAAATTAATTAAAAAAATTATAGATGTGTTTTAAATGTGTAGAGTCGTGATAAGAATGTAGAATTAGAAACAAAAAACATAGTCCAGGTAATATTTTTGTTGTCAAGAGCTGCAAAGAAATTACCAACAAAATCCAAATCAAATTATTTCAAATATGTGTTAGATAAATCCAATATTACTTCTAATTCTAATATGTAAAAATAAAATCATTACAATAACGTGTGACCTCATCAGAATTATTTGAATTGCTATTTATCAAACTAGTTTACATTACATAAATTAACACAATTAACATGAATTGTTACATTATGTTACATTTTTATGAAAGCACATTATAATATTTATCTGTGTCATAATGGTGAAAATATATTTATGTAAAATTATATATAGAGGTAGTTTGTCAATAAAGTATATTTTATAAAAGTATACCAATTATAATTCAACAATATATTTTAAACTAAATAGCTAACAGGTTTGCTTTTATAAATGTGGAAAATTTAAAGGTATTCATAAACCACTTCCGCACAAGTGTCATCCTTATCTAACGGATTTTTATAATCGTAATAGCCAGCTGTTTTATCACACCTGCTAGCTACATCATAGCTTGCCCGGCTGTCGAAAACTATATAGTAAGTCATTATCACTATAGGTACCTGTTTCAAAAATAATCTAATATATCATATATAGTATCGTGTAAAGTAAATTATAATTAAGTAATTCTGTTTCATATTTAAAAAAAAAAACATAATAATAATTTTCTATGTAATAACATTTAAAGTGTTATATTTAGTTATAAAGTTTAATTAAATTTTATTTTACCTCAGAAAGTATAAGAAAATTGTAAGAATAATAATTCTATTTTTAGCATAAATAATTTTCGAATATATTGCTTATAAAAATAAATATAAGCAGTGGCGTGCCAGATGACTTTTTTTGAAAAAGTAAAAATTATTTAACCACAAATCTGACATTAAAAATTATAATTTATCAGAATTTTGTTAGGAAACTAATTTAAAACAATATATAACAAAAAAATTATTGCATTAAATCAATGGCAGTTTTAGCATGACATAATAGGTGTTTTCCATTTGAGCGCTTCATGCATCCGGTGCGTTAAAGGTCGAGTGCGACTATTTTCGAATTAAACCATTTTTACATTTTTAAAATTTGTGGGCAAGAGTGTCTCACACTTGACAAACGCACCAGAAAATATTTAGCGTTTGCGAGACGTTCTCTATCTCGAAAAATACATCGGAAATGTAAGACGTGTTTGGCGCGTTTTCAATGTAAGCAACCCACAGAAACTTTTACAGTGTCATTCTCCAGTGTTACAGTATAATCACTTTTTTCTTTACAAAAGATAGTAATAAAACATCTAGAAATGTACTAGAAGGTAACGCGTTGTAAATAAATTGGTTCTTTGTTTATAGATCAAAATTTTACTTGTTCAAAATTTGCATATAAACATATCAATTTAGATGAATCTATGTTTCATTGCTAAATATAAATTTGTTAGTAATTTCAAATAACAGATTTTCTATTACTGTTGATAAAATCAACAAAACTTTATACGTACACATTAGTCTTTTTTCAAAGCTCTAAATTGCTTGTTTAAATCAGTGTTAAATAGTTTCTATATTGTCAATATTTTCTTCACAATGAAACATCGAGATTAATATCCACAAAATAAAACCACCTTTGAAAGATCGTACATTGATATCACTGTGTGCTCACCGACTTGTCAAAACTCGTCAGAAAGAAAAACTAAGCTGCCATAAAAAATTATGTTTTTATAGAGACAATAAAGTCAACAATGAGATCATAAATTAAAAAAAAAATACAAACGATTAATACATAAAAATAAAAAAAGAACAGCTGCTCAAAATGATAGAACAAGAGACAATGTAAGCAAATTGTCTACACACTACCAAAGAAATGTTAGAAATTATAAAAAATGCCTATAACACCACACTAAAAAAAAGTATGCTCACAAACAAGAATGACATACTGGTGGAACCAAGAAATAGCAGAGCTTAGACACAAAAGTAATAAATAAATCAAAAAAAGATGTGACAAGAGCAAACAGTAAAACCTAATTAAAAACAGCATAATGACAATTCAAGACCAATGTAAAAAATACCAAAACAAACTAAAAAGGCAATTCAGAAGGCAAAAACATAAAATCTACTTTGTAAAAAGGTAGATTTAGATCTTTGGAAGTCTTCTTCTTCAGTCTGTATCTATCCACTTTAGGACATAGGCTTTCTTTAAACACTGCTACACGGTCCTATCTTCAGCCGGCAATTTCTCGGATGTTGTCTCTCCACCTTTTTTGGGGTCTTCCCACACTTTTTTTAGAAGTCCGTGGTCTCTACTGAATAACCCGTAATGTTCACTTTGCTAGGTCCTGCTTTGCAACATGGCCTGCCCAGCTTTACTTAAGGTTTGCAATTTGTGTGATAACATCCTCAACAATTGTTTGCTTGCGGATTTTAGTGTTTTAAATGTGATCCCTTAGGCTTACACTTAACATGGCTCATTCCATTGCTCTTTGGCAAGTTTGCAGCTTGTCTACTGATCTGTTGGTAAGAGTAGTTGTTTCAAGACCATAAGTAGTTACGGGGAGGATGCACTTATTGTACACCTCTCTTTTAAGTCCATATAACATGCTCTGATCTTTCAGTATGTAACTCAACTTACCGAATGCTGCCCAACTCATCCTAATTTTGCGTTTTACTTCGGCGCACTAGTTTTCTTTTCTGAGTCTGAGTCTAATCACATGACCCAGGTACACATACTCTGCTACGTTTTCTACCACATTTTGTTTTATGGAGATGGGAATGATAGAATCACTCATAATTTTGGTCTTCTTGAGGTTCATCTTGAGTCCGACTTCTTTGGATGCTAAAATTAGTTGTGTGAGCATGCTTTTTAACTCCCTGATGTTCGAGCTAATAAGAACGATGTCGTCGGCAAAGCGCAAATGGTTCAGATGTTTCCCATCGATGTTAACACCGTTCTTCTCCCAGTCCAAGCGTTTAAAGATATTTTCCATTGTCATCCTGAAGAGTTTTGGTAAGATAGTATCACCCTGCCTTACTATTCTTTTAATAGGAACCTAGTTAGTAATGGTGTCATTGTCCAGTTTAATTTGGAGTGTCGCATTTTCATAGATGTAGTTCAGTAGGTTCGAGTATCTGGAGTCAATGCGAGCGTTGGTTATTGCATTTAATACTGCCCATATCTCAATCGAGTCGAACGCCTTCTCGTAATCTACAAAGGTTAGGTGTAGAAAGGATGTTGTATTTGACAGATGTACTAAATCTCTTTAAAAAATCCTGCCCGATCGGGAGACTGGTAAAAGTCGAATTTGTTTGTTAGACGGTTTGTTATAACTTTTGTGAGCAATTTATACAGGTGTGAGAGTATGCTAATTGGGCGGTAGTTTTCAATGTTCGTATTGTTGCCCTTTTTGTAAATTGGGGTAACTTGAGCATTTTGCCATTCTGTTGGTATCTTCCTTTCTTTCAAACATTTAAATATATAAAGCAAAAAAATAAAACAAAGACAAAAATTAAGAGCAAAATAAAATCTTACCAAAAATAGTAAAAGCAATTGCTGAACAATAACTTCAACTAGTAGTGCAAATAACAACATAATCTAATTATTTAAAGAAGAACTTTCTTCAAAGAATGAAAATTGGGCAGATTAACCCTGTTAGAAAACCTTAGCAAAACAATAAAAAAAAGAGTATACAGATCATGCAATAGCAAATAATTGAGCAAATAATAAATCAAAAACTGACAAAAACAATTGAAAAAAAAAGCAATTTTCAAACGGTAGATACATCTCAAAGATAACAGACAATGCAACTTTCGGTCAAAGTATATCTGGCAAACAGGGGATACAAAAACCCAAATAGAAATTCAAGACTACTTCTCACTAACGACTCGCAAATCTAAGACCAAAAAAAATACACCTAATGGAGTTGAGAGAAAGAAAAAATAGATGTCAGTGTACACAGTAGTAAGACAGAAAATAGGGTATAGGGAGGGATGAGCCGGAGCAGTACGTATTGCCCCAGCAGACTAGTACCACATTAGTGACAACAACAAGGACAAATAAACAGCAAGACTAACGCAAAGAAAAAAAATAATAAGTATTGCCATGCGCTTATGAAATGTTTAAAATGTAAGTGCAAGAAAAGGATGCTAAAACGAACAAAAGCATGAGTGCAACCAGGCAAACATAATGTTTGTGTATATAAAATTGCCTATTATACCGGCCACGCTGTTTTGGGATTACTGTATTTGAAGATTTGTTTATAACTTGCAAAAATATCAATAAGACCAGTTTCGGCTGTTAAACCATCATCACTACAGAAATATTAAAATAAAATTTCTAGTTAAAATTAAATAATTGAATAAAACTTACAATACATAATTGTTACACAGACGTTGTTGTGTATTGCTGGTGGTGTGATTTGGTTTGTGGTTATTGTTACGTTAGCTGGTTATTGTTTTATGTGATTATTATTGCGTAAGTGTTATTTTTGTTAAGTTTTCAGAGTAATGCGGTTATTTATTGTTTTTTAAAAGTGTATGTTTGTATAAGTTATTGATTTGTTTGTTCCGGCATCTGTAATTTTTTACATTGTTGTTGACTTATTTTTGGAATTTTTGTTTGCTGTTTTAACTTTATGTTTGCAAATTGCAAACCAAAGTAGACGTTTAATAATTGATTTCCTGACAAATGTTATCTATTTGTCAGTTATTATCACTGTGTTACAGACTTTTATGAAACAGCATCCATTTCGCTCTAATTGAAAACTTACATTTTGTTGTGGGTTTTTACTTATTGTTATTTTTCTCTGCAAAACTTGTCATTTACACGGTGTACTGTACATAACAAGTCATAATGTTGTGGCAAGAATTCTAGCGTCGATTGAAGATGGGTGAGGAAAACGTAAAACTGCAAAGATTGTTGGTAAAAGCCTTTGTGCTGTACAAAAGGTGTATCAGCGTTACTTAGATATTGGCCTGATAACCAGAAGATTAGGATCCGGGCAAATAAAGTCACCAAGAACAAAGATGACCGTTTTTTGGTGTCCACAAGTTTGCGGATTAAAACAGCTTCTGCAGTTTATCTACAAAATCAACTCCATAAAGTTAGAGATGTAAATGTTAGTAAAAAGATCGTTAGGAGAAGGCTTCGGGCTGATGAGTTGTCTAGTAGAAAGAAAGACAAGTCCACTTTTACAACGCCGACATCGTGTTGCAAAATTGGCATTTGCCCAAAGCAAGGTACTGTTTTCTGATGAGTCGCGCTTTTGCCTTAATGGATAAGACGGACGTCGGAAAGTGTGAAAAAGACGCAGAGAAAGATATGCTTCAGTTTCTATTGATGCGCGACTTCCATTTGGCGGTGGGTCAGTTATGGTTTGGACAGAAATTTCTACCAAAGCACGCATAGAGTTGGTCTTTATAAAAAATGGCTCTCTAACAGCTTACAGATACATTATAAAAGTTTTCTAAGATCATGTTATGCCCTTCATGACAACTATGGGCAAGCGCGGCATTTATGCAAGATAATGCTAGACCTCAAGTACTAACCAACCGAGTTGTCAGAAATTATCTGGATGAAGTGGGAATTACGCGGTTCAATTGGCCAGCTTTCAGTCCGGACATGAATTCTATAGAACATGTCTGGAATGAGTTGGGACGACGTATCCAAAAGCATACACCTGTTCCAAGAACTGCTCAGGAGCTAAGACAGTTGCTATTGCAGAAATAAAATAATATCGACCAAAATGTGATGCATAATTTAATCCAAAGTGTTCCTCGTTGACTTAGATCAGTTATCAATGCTACTCGTTATTATTGATAAGTTTTTTTTATATTTTTTGTCCTAGGAACAAAAATTCAAACTTTGTCTGAACTGTAAATTTGTGATTTCCAAAATACTTAATAAAAACAATAAATATGCTTTACAATTTAACATTAAATTTTTAATTTAGTGTGCAAAATACAGTACAATTGTTTACAATTAGCTAACATAAGGTTGAAACAAAAAATTCCAAAACTAAGTTATAATTTTAAAGTGACCTCTATGTTTGTGCATTTGTAAACATTTAAATAAAGTGAAGCTGTGGTTTTTGTATTTGTGTTTTTTTAGTCTGTATTTAATGGTCTACCGATTTGTTCTATATATCTGGCTGTCCAATCTTAGCAGTTGATGTTGTAAGTTCTTGATATTATACCCAAGCATGAAAGAGCAAGGTACTACTTGGTCTATCTGACACAATTCCTAACTGGACATAGACGTTTCAAAACGCTTTTAAATAACAGACACAGTCAAATGTAATAGATAATCCAAAGTAAAGAAAAAAGTTACAACAAGTAAACCAGAAACTAGTAAGAATTATTAAAGCAATACTAATAATGTTTTTAACCAATAAAAAAATTGAAAAGGCCAGGCTGCTGTTTTTGGAAATATTTTTATTATGTCAGTAAGGACTGAGTTCATAAGCTGTAAACAAAAGACAAATAGCAGTAAAGATGAAAAGAACAAAACAAGAACCCTGTTTGTACTGCATTACAAAGCAAAAGAAAATGGTGTGAATGGTGTCCGTACAATGTATGAACTAGTAGCAAAATACAAAAAAGAAATGACAACATACTCGTCGAGAAATATTAGAATACTGGCACTAAAAAACTACAATATAAAAAAATGCTCCAAATGTATATTCAGAAACTTGGATAGCAAAATTATAATTGCAACAGCCAACATGAAAGCAAATAGACAGACTGGCCTCAGAAGAAAAGATATGCTTGCACTCAATAAAACTTAACTTAAAAGAAAAAAGAAAAATAGGTTGGGCCCGGAGAGAAAAAAAAAACATGCAGGAGGTGCGGAAGAGAAGAGCATATTGCAAAGAACTAACGCTCTCTACTGCCTAACTAACATGTAAATACAATGGTCATTGCATCAACTGGATGCCACCACTTTTCAGAACTAATAAGTCTACTAAAAAACTCTTACAAACTAATTTAAGAAGAAAAAAAGCACCAGGACCTAATAGAATACCTCCTAAAATTATGAAAATGGTGACTAAATCACTAACAGGAGACTGCTTGCAAGCAATAAACAAGTTCTTACTGACTAATGACTGATGAGTTTCCACAAATTTGAAAAACAGCCAAACTAGTTTTGTTAAAAAGCCTGTGCAATCATCAAGAGCAAGATAAGCTAACACACAAACTGCTCTGTATTTTAGACTGTATAGAAAAATTACTTGAACAGATGCTAAAAAGCAAAATACTGGAAAAAAATAAAGTTTAGTTAGATCACAGTATGGTTTTTGTAAAAACGCTAAAATAAGTTCCAAAAAAGTAGACAAAGAAAAAATGGCAAGTGGCAACAGAAAGCTCTGTCTAAATATTAAAAATGTCTTTAACTCGGCGCCTTGAAAGGGTGTGTGTCAACTTTTTAAGAAAAAAGAACATTTTACTATATTTGTTGCAAATGGCAGAGTTAGTTTTTTAGAAAAACATTGTTAGTAGAAAAACAAACGGTCCTAAAAATTACATACTGAGTCCGCAGAAATCAATTTTGAGACCACTATTCTAAAACGGAAGCAGTACTTCTGAACAATATTAAACAAATGCATCACCACTAGTTGCAATACCTAGAAGTGGTTTTTGAGTTTCAGGCATAAATAAAGAGTCATATTAAACATTAACAAGAAAGCAGAAACGTCTGCCAGGATGCTTGCTTGTCTAATGTACAAGGTTCCACAGCAAAAAAAAGTATGCTATGCGTAGTAACAAACTTCATAACTCTGTATGCCGCCTCGATATAAATTATAGACTTGAAACACCAAAAGTATAAAGATATACTATTAAAGTATGCCTATTAACGTAATCTTTGTCGTGGCAGACATGCCACCCATAGAACTTCTGGTGAAAGAGAAGAAAAGCAAAGTTTAAAAGATAATACTTTACAGAGTTAGCAAAATCAGTAATGTTAAGCACTACTTCATGACACAGATGTTGACCGGATGATGGGTGTTTTGAAGCATACCAGGTTTAAAATAAAAACGACTCTAATATGTGCTTATTTCTAAGATAGAAGAAAGAAGAAAGTAAAACAGACGTTTTTCAAATGCCCTCGATGGTACTACACACGGATAACGGCTAAAACACAAATAAAAGATTTATGCCGAGAAACAATGTGCAGCACATGCTGAGTACCACAAACTGCTGAAACATTATTTTTACCATGGTAGAAAATATAATAAAAGACTAAGAAGAAAACAAAAAAAACAAACAAGGAAATAGACCAAAAAACAACAGATGTAAGAGACAATCGGCATAATGAAGTAATACCAAAAGGTGATTTCTTCATACTTGCTTTGCAGGAGATGTAATTGTTTTATGGTAAAAATCTTACATTATTTAAAAATTCCACTTTCGTCTTCTAAAAAAAAGATGAGATAATGAATAAAAAAACTTAAAAAACCACATTACTGACAAAAAACAAATCACGTAACACTCAAATTCCACTTAACTTATTTTAACTTAAGCCTTATTAGGTTCTTTGTGCCTTCTTCAGTAGTACACTTCACCAGTGTTAGGTACAACACAACTAGTGACACATACAACACCACAACAATAAACTTGAGAAAACCAAGTCAACAACCATCCACCGTTAAATTTATTGCACCTAGAAACCCTTTTAAAATTTTCCGCATCATCTATCTTTTTTTTTATAAATATTAAGAAAAAGTTATCATCAAGAATATAGCAAAACAGATCAGCTGGTACCAACACGATTTTTATCGTAAACACTTAATTGTCCACCAACATAACGGAGGCTTTTAGACTGAAGAAAAATTTTGGAAAAAGTTTTTAACATGGTGCGGTTTGAAAATGTTTCAAATTTCATTTTTCTAGAGGATTAAAAAGCCAAAGTAAATAAAAAAAGTTAAAACCTTTTTATGACAATGATTTGTTGTCTAACTTCTCAAAAACCTGATATTCAGATTAAATGTACAATCAATTCTGGAAATAGTAAAAAACTGTTTAACTTAAAAAAAAAACAACAAAATAACTGCGCAATAAACGTTTTACTAATTTATCTGCAACTTCTGTTGGTGTCTACAACCTTTAAGAAAGTCATAACTATTTCTATATGCTATGACAGTTCGCGTCTCATAATAAATCGCAGTATATGAACACCAATAGTCTCACTACAAAACCAATTTACTGCGCAACAAGTAATCTGCGTTTACCCACACGTGCACTTGGTTTGCAGTTAGATTACTACTATAGCTCTTACCATAGGCCACTTTTATTTTTTATTTTGCTAGTTGTTTTACCGGCAGCGCAAATATTGTTTTTGCGGTTATATTGCTGTAACAATTAGTTTGGGACCTACAAGACCTCTTTTTGAAATTTATAATTTTACCAAGATTTTGAATTTGTTCTCTTATTATAGCAAGAGCAAAGATTTGGAAGTACAGATAGAGTACGAGAAACTAAAAAAGAACATTTATATACTAGGAATTTAAATGGAAGAGTTTCGAATAAAAATAAGGGATTAAAAAATATAATGGGTATACATGGACAACCAACCTAAAACAACAGCTTAAATAGGCTAATTGACTTCTGTGTTTTAAACGACATTGTGATATTAAACACTACATTTGCACACAAAAACATACACAAATATAGGAGAGAAGTAAGGAATAAGGAGGAAAGGTCTATAATAGATTACATACTAGTAAATAGAGCAAACAGAAGAGAAGTAATGAATGTAAAAGTTAAAAGAGACAATGAAATTGGTAGTCATCACTACCTAGTAAGAGCAAAAATATAAGTTGCAAAAAACGGAAGTGAAGTCAGAACACTAAACGCAAACACAAAAAACACAGAAAGCTTAAAACTAAGAGTAGATAAACTGAAGGACAGACAAATAAAAGACAAATGCCAAAATGTCATAAGAGAAATAGTAGAAAAATAAGCAAAATTAAGAAAAAACAACATAGAAGAAAGGTAGGAAAGTTTTAAATACATAATAACGGAAGCAACAAAACAGGCATGTGGAACATTGAGGAACCATAACAGAAAACAAACCAGCTGGTAAAACAAAAACACAAAACAAAAAATAAGTAACAAAAACAAAAATGGAAAAAAATACCTTAATACTACAAAAATTACCAATTGCAAAGAAAAATGGCTAAAAAAGCAGTTAAAAAAGCAAAAGAAGAAGTTTGAGAAGACTTTGAAAACACCATGGAGGAAAATTTTAAGAAAAACTACAAGTTGTTTTACAGAACACTAAAAAATTGTAAAAAACAGAAATAAGTAGATCTAAGAGAAATGAAAGACAAGCAAGGTAAACATTGAGATAATTGAAAGGAAGGAACATTTTAAAGAACTACTGGAAGAAGGACAAGACAATAGTAAAGAAAGTGGAAAAGAAGTAGTTAACACAGACCTTAAAGAAATTGTCAAAAAAACGAAAATAACACAAGAAGATATAAAACAAGCTTAGGAAAATTAAGAAACGGAAAAGAACCTTGCACGATAATATTAAGCCTGAACAACTAAAACACATGGGTACGAAAGGAGAGAAGTTGTTGGTAAATCAAATATAGGACGAAGGTAAAATACGAAAAGATTGGTAAAAAGCGATTATATTTCCCATATACAAAAAAGAAGACACTAGAAACTGTGCCAACTACAGAGGTGCAACCAAAATATATGAAGCTATTCTCGAAAACAAACTTGCAAAAGCAACCGAAGTCAATATGGAGGAATCGCAAAGTGGCTTTAGAAAATTTTACTCGGCACAGGATCACATCTTCACACTAAGGAAAGCAATTGAAAAGACAATAAGACAACAGAGCACACTATACATAGCTTTTATAGACCTGGAAAAAGCATTTGATAAAGTTCCAAGAAAAACAATGTGGAGAATATTGAAAGAAATGAATATTGACGAACAACTACTGAGAAGGATAAAAAGTTTGTACAACACAACATCAAATTACATAGGGACTGGAAATAAGACATTTTTGGAATTTTCAACAACAAAGGGTTTATGACAGGGAGGTGTACTAAGTCCCGGGCTTTTCATAATATTTTTAAGCAACATCTTAAAAGAAGTAAAGAACAAAACAAAAAAAGTACAAATAGGATACCTAAATATGAAAAAACTTGAGGTTGGAGAGTGCCGACGACCTGGCAATACTAGCAGAAACTAAAGAAAATATGCAGGTAAACATCAATATTTAAAACAATGCTCTAACCAAGCACAATATGAAAATAAATGTAGAAAAGACAAAAATAATGGTTATAGCAACGGATAACATAACAACAGATATACATATAGATAGAAGAAGAATAGAACAAACTGAGACGTTCAAACACTTAGAGGTAACCATAAATAGTAAGGGAAGCTTGGAAAAAGAAATTAATACCAAAATACAATCAGCAAACAAGGTTATCACGCAATTAAAACAATACTTATGAACAACAGAATATCAAAAAAATAAAACAAAAATAACTTTATACAAGAACAATGAGCAAATTGCAAGCTGCAGAAATGAGATTTCTTAAAAATGTTGAAGGAGTAACCAGACTGGACAAAATAAAAAATAATGAAATAGGGCGGAGACTAGAAGTAGGAAGCATCCACACGGAAATAGAGAGAAAGCAACTGGAATGGTATGGACACATGGTTAGGATGCCAAATGATAGACAGACAAAAATGTGTGTGGAAAACCAGAGTCGCAAGAACAAAGAAAGAGAAAATTTTGAATATTTTAATTTTTAGAACTAAAGTAACAAATAAACAAACCACATATAATCTACTTTCAAATACTTGTCCAGGCTTGATGTTCATTTAGTATTATTCCAATTTCTGTGGTTGCCTTAAATTTGGATCTGTTAAATTACAACTTTTGTAGAGATAGAATTCCTGTCACAAAACTGCTGGAAAAACTCCTTTTATGGGCTATTGCTCGTAGTCGGTTAAACGTATAAACAAAAGCCAGTGTTACATGTCATTAGTG
Organism: Tachinus rufipes; assembly: GCA_963932245.1. Classification (NCBI taxonomy): domain Eukaryota; kingdom Metazoa; phylum Arthropoda; class Insecta; order Coleoptera; family Staphylinidae; genus Tachinus; species Tachinus rufipes. The sequence continues at coordinate 16,411,045 of OZ010750.1, forward strand.
CCACACAGCGGCCGTAACAAAACAGCAAACAACAAGTGGTTGTCACCACTGGGTAGTCAAAAATTCGAATAATATATTAATTAAAAATAAATACAAGGAAGACAAACGAAAACATAATCTAAAAATTAAACAAGCAAAAAGGAACTATATACAAAATAAAATAGTATCTTCAAATAATAAGCCAAAAGAAATATGGAAACAAATAAATTATAATTCAGGAAGGTCTATAAATAAAACTAATAACATCGAACTAAAAAGTGATAATCAACTTATAAGTAAACAGGCTGAAGTTGCCGAATTATTTGCAGATTACTTCTCTATTGTTTCTTTTGATAAAATTAATGTAAAATATGGCCCCAAATCAAAATATAGTGCTGGTTGCACTTTGATGTTGCACATAAAACCTAGCATGTATTTGGAACCTGTAGACAAAACTGAACTATTAAAAACTATTAATAATCTAAGCAATAAAAACTCGTCAGGAACTGATGACATAACTTCACAAATCTTAAAATCAATAACAACAGTTATTCAAAACCCACTTATTTATTTATATAATGAATCTTTGGAGATTGGCGAATTTCCAAAAATCTTAAAAACAGGTCAAGTGACTCCTGTGTTCAAAAAAGATGATGTTCATCTCATAGAAAATTATCGTCCAATTACTATCTTAAGTACAGTATCAAAGGTTTTTGAAAAGATTGTATATAGCAAAATAATGTCATTTTTAAATAAACATAATATTATTTGCAAAAACCAACATGGTTTTAGAGCTAGTCATTCGGTAGAAACTGCATCAAACGAATTTTTGAATTGTATTTATGAAGAATTAGATTCTAGTAATTATGTAATCGGTTTGTTTTTTGATCTGTCAAAGGCATTCGATGTAGTAGACTTAGATTTTATTATGAGTAAACTAGATGCACTAGGTATTCGAGGGATAGTCTCAAAATGGATCCAATCCTATCTTTTGGAGCGTAAATTGGTCGTAAAAATGGGAGATAAAACAACTAAAGAACGTGAATTAAAACTAGGTGTGCCACAAGGGTCTGTTCTAGGCCCTCTGATCTTTCTTTTATTTATTAATGATTTGCCTTCGTTTATAACACAAGGAGAAGTTATTATGTTTGCTGACGATATTTCTATTGTAATTTCATCCAAAAGTGTTGAATGTATTAAAAACAAAACAATAGTCGTACTTGATGAGTTTTACAAATGGTGTAGTAAAAACCGGCTAATAGCAAATTCCGAGAAAACTGTAATGATAAACTTTCATTTTCGAAAATGCTTACAAAGTTACTCTGTGTTCTATAATAATGTAGAACACAAACTTAGTCGCTCTGTAAAATTTCTTGGCACAATTTTGGATGAAAACTTAAACTGGAGCCTACATATTGACCAAACTTGCAAAAAATTAAATAAAAGCTATTTTGCCATCTTGCAGTTAAAACCCTTTGTGGATGAGAGTGCTCTGTTGAATATGTATTATGCGTTAGTATATTCGCATATTAATTTTAATATATGTACATGGGGAAATGCGTCTTATATTAATAGAATTTTTGTTTTTCAAAAGAGAGTGTTGAGACTTATTTTTAATATAAAATCTCGTGAGACTTGCAAAACCGTGTTTCAAATAAAAAATTTGCTTACTGTTCCATGCATCTATATATTCAAGTCGGTTAATTTTATAAAAAAAAACCTAGAATTATTTACAAAATCTAAAGATGTACACTCGCATAACATAAGAAACAAAAATGTTATCCGTCCACAAGCTCATAATTTGTGTAAGTACGAAAAATCGCCAGAATACGCAGGAATAACATTTTACAATAAATTGCCGAAACATATTCGAGAAATAACTGTGTATAATGTTTTTAAAGTACGTTTCAAAGAATTTCTTATTCAAAAAGTATACTATAATGTAAACGAATATCTTTTAGACTAAATTATGTATATACATTATTAGTATTAGTTGAATAATAATAATATTTTTAAATTGTAGTTTTTAAATTGTAGTTTTTAAATGTGATTTTTATATTTGTTTTGTATAGTTTATATGACTTGTTTTGTATTATTTTTAAGTGACTTTTCGTACCTGTATTTTAAACTGTGCAGCATGTGAATAAAGATTTATTATTATTATTATTATTATTATTATTATTATTATTATAAAGCGCGCCATTGGCCAATCATCAATCAATTAATTTACTCCAGTAAAGCAACCATATAGCGACATTGCCATCTGTTGCCATACAATTTTGGAGTTGACCAAAAAAAATTCTTAGTTGTTGCCGCCAGTTGACCATCTTTAAAACTAACCAAACTTACGTACCACAAAAGGTATCTTAAGAAGGACCAATCTCATTATCTAGTGATTGCCACCAAATCCTCTCGATCACACTGAAAGTTTACCAGATTTTCAAACAATTGATATTGCACCACCACCGCAGATTTTCATTAATAAAGCCACCGTTAGTTGCTTTGGCACTAACATCGTACAACAAAACAATAGCACTTTCTTTGAGAATAGCACTCTGTAAAGTAATAAACAACGCCAAATTGGTCATAAAATGCTGTAGACAAAGTCTAAATGTAGCCGTTATTCACTACCTCCAAAACTATAATCTTTTTGGCCTAACCCAATAAACCCGGACTGTATCAAATGATGCTTATGCTGAAAAGAACATCAGAAGAAACATACCAACACGGAGTTCAAAGTAAATCAAAATGAATTAGGTTAATAACCAAGTCAGCAAGCATGTCGTGAACATCAGAATAGTCTACGGATAATAGATTTCTAATGCGTTGCCTGGAAGTTTAACCAACCAACCACGACTTAAAACATAGCGTATATGCTGTTTTTGCATGTCTGTGTTTTAGAAAAACCCCTGATTAAAAGAATCTAACTTACGCACAAGCTAGAAAAAGACGCCCTGCAAATATAAGCATTTTCAAAGAGCCGGATCATCCTAGCTTTAAATCCACTTCAAGGGTGGAGTGACTAAGATGATCTGCACACGTCAAAGAAGTGAACGGTACATACAATTAACAGCACAACAAAAACATTGCTTCTACGTGCGGAAAGCCGCCTTCGCGTGTTACACTAATTACACGACAAAGCAACTCACGGGGTGGTCGCGTCAAAGCCGAAAGGATCATTCAAAAGAATGCATCGTATGCACCGCTACAACACGAGGACAATAATCATACGTACACTTATAAGCACAATTAAGCAAAGTACAATTTAGAGCTTATTGGAACATAAATAAAATCATGTGTGACAAGAGAGACTAAAACAGAGACTATCACCCGCATCCTAAAAGATCAAGTGTTTTGTCGCTTCAAACATCCGGGCGACACAAACGTGTAGACAATAAAACATACTATACTCCAATCTACAATCTTCAAGCCAACCTTACAGAGAAAATAAACCAACAATTAAAAAAAAGGTTGAGAACACAGATGCAGGAGCAGCCTGAAAGCACTTGCCTAACACATTCAATCATTGGCAATCCCATATAAAAAAACGTGGCTAACGTCTACAAATTCAGGAGTTCAACCTAAACCGCAAAGATTAAAAGATCCCCACAACCCGACAGTCTAACTGAAAAAAGTGTAACTCTTACCAGGATGGCGGATAGTAAAATTGCCTTGACAAGAGACTTCCTTTTCCCTTCTTTTTTCCTCTTTAAACTATCGTCTGCTTGTAAACAGTTTTTTGGTCTACTGTTGATCTATTTTCCGGTTACCATTGGTATCAAGTATGGAAGACGTAGTAATCAAAACAACTTATTTTCTTTTTTTACAACAGTGGAATTTGGACAACTATAAGGGTGCACGGCTGCCAGTTAGCCATAAAATAGATAGGCTGCCATTAGCCTGAAGCAGATACATAGACAGTTATTAGAAAAATATTAGCTAGGACAATGTGTAATTGGGTTTGTGTGCTTAGCTCGGACAGTTTTAAGTGAACGTTAAAGAAGAGCCAGACAATGAAAGTGATTCAGGTTAACCTAAACAGATGTAGAAGAATGTACCTACTAAAATAAAACTGTCAAAAAACAGAAGCAGACTATGACTTCTCTCGTCTCGAAACCAAATAAAAAGATGGCAGATAGCAGGGAGAAATTGATTATGAACAAACAGATAGGCGCGCCAATATACATCCCAAACAACACAAAATTTTAGACAACATAATCAAGAAGTTGCAATGACTTCACCAAGGTGGGGCACGAGATGCAGTTAAGTACTTCTGTTACTTCTCAAGTAAAAGCACCGAGCAATTCAAAAAGTAGCTAGAAAAACTAAAAAAACACAGAAGAAACAAGATTATTGGCATCTTTCAAAGACAATCGGAAAAGAGACATGCTAGCAAACTGGGCAAACAAAAACTTTCCATCCTAAATAGAGAGAGAAGAGGAAACCAACATTTAAATGTAACTCTCTGCTTGGCTAAGATGATAACAAAAATTAAAAACTGGCACATGGGCGAGGAAGAGAATCTGAGTGATCACATAAACATAATATCAACATTAAATCCAGGAAAAGAAAGACAAAAAAATAACAAAAGCTGATTCTTCCGTGGTCAAGAAAATAAATTCCTGGCAACCTTAAACCAAAACACAAAAAGAAAGACACACACCGCTGACAAACTGAATGAAATTATATTTAAAAACTGCAAATAACACTAAACAACAAATAAGAAAGAGCAAACTACAAACGAATGTATTAGTAAAGTGAATATATTGCAGGTAAAAGAAATAGCTTTATAAAAGCCAAAAGAACTGTCACGAAAATAAATGGCAAAAGATACATCAATCTACTGCAACAGGCACAAAAGTCATATTCAGGAAAAATAAGCTCTAAATAAATAAATGCAATAATGAAAAAGAATAGCATAAAAAACAAAAAAAAACAAAATTAACTATCGGGACAGAAGAGAAACTAATAGCTAAAGCAAAGAAATTATGTCTGAACCAATGCAAAACAACGTGGAAGGAGCTAAGAGTAGACCTGAATACGATACCGGCCTGTACAAAAAAAATTCAGATGGCAGGCAAAACTAAAAGGTCACGGTACAGACATAATCTTTCCGGAGGCAATCAGAGCAATAGCTATATAAAAACTTTGTATGACAAACTCACCAAACGCTAATTTTTCCCACGGACTGTAAAAAAGCAAAACTGGAAAAGTTCTATGAGCCCACCCTCAACAAGTCTCTTGTTTTCTATAAGAATTAGATACCAAAAGAGACCCCAAGTGAGAATCAACACAGTTCAAAGAAAGTCACTCTACACTTGATGACCTTAAGCATGTCAAGATAGCTGACGGTCAAGCAATTGTACTACCTACACAAAAATTTGTTGCGCTAGTCCCTTACAATATAAAAAACGCTTTCAACTCGGTGTCATGAAAGAGGCTAATAAGAGAACTAGAAAGAAAGAGAATATCAATGTATATCAAGAAGATAATATGCCACTATTGACAGAATAGAATTATAGTGTGCAGCTTCGGAGAAACTAGTAGTAGTAATGGATGCGACGGTGAACTCAGTACTGTTGTACGCTAAATCTATATGAATAGAAAGCTGCAATACAAGACAATAAAAAAATAGAAAGAAAACAAGAAAAGCAAATCAAGAGAGATATCGCCAAATGAACGCAAACTTTTATACCTTTGGTGATACCGTGGGTAAACAAAAAACCTAAACTACCATCTTACACAGATCCTTACAAGCGTTGGTACATATCTAAAGAGAATATGTCTAGAGGTACATGACGCCCAACAACATAAGGAAACAATTGAAGAAACAGAAGAAAACCAAGAAAATACAAGACAATGAAAAAATAAAAGAAAGAAAAGAAAGGCAAATCAAGAGACATGTCGCAAAATGAACGCAGACTCTTATACTCTTGGTGATACCGACGGTAAACAGAAAACCTAAACTACCGTTTTACAAAGATCCTTACAGGCTTTGGTTCATATCTAAAGAGAATGTGTCTAGCAATACATGACGTCTGCCTCTACTGTAGTGAATTCGATTTATCTGAGCATATACTAGTGAAGTGCTCTCGCTGAAAGCACACTAGAATAGAGATAAAGAATAAAGTTAAAGAGGTGATAACCATCAACAACCTGACCTCACTTAAGCTGGAAAGTGCAAACAAATTATGCCAAATAATGGCAGCAAAAGAGAGAATAAGTATTACTATAACGGTGCTTTCGCAAGTCCAGGAGGATATTGAGGTTCGGAGATTTAGTGGGTATACGGTCAACCGGAAATCCCACACAACGTGCATATTTCACCCTCTCAAAAAAAGTATTTATTAGAAAATACAGTAATCCCAGAACAGCGTGGAAATGTAAGCGCAAATGAAGGATGCTAATTCGGGCAAAGGCATGAATGCTGCTCTTTTGCATAGCAGAATTTTTGTGTATATTAAGTTGCTTTTCTTTTGCGAACTGAGGTAAGCCAAAATACTCACTTAACTTAACCAATATTTGTTCTTCTTTTAATTAAATTTCACTTGTTGTTTAGTTTATACATTATTAAATAATTTTAATTTTCATACCGTGATGAGGACGCCGAGTAAAATTCTTATTTTGGCTTACTTGCTATTTTACAAATGGAACAATCTATTAAGTAAGAATATCTGAGCACAGTGGTAAAAGAAAAGCAGCTATTATCTAACAAAAATATAATTATGTTCATTTCACAACATTGTGAGATTAGACTACAGGAAATTGTTCTTTATTTTTAATTACTATTTATACTAATCTAACCAGTTCAGTTAAAATTTTAAGATTTGTGAAGTGTTCTTATAAAAAGTTTGGACTACATAAATAAATAATAAAGGAATCTACTACTATAATCCCAGTACAGCTTGGCCGATGGAATGTAAGCGCGAGAAAAGGATGCTAAAACGGGCGAAGGCAAGAGTGCAAACAACCTTTTCGTGTATATTAAGTTGCCTATTATACCAGCCATTCTGTATTGAGATTACTATAAGAGAAAATAAAAATGATCAAAGAAACTGCAACGGTTGGCAGTAGTCTTCAGTATTATAAGATAAAGAAAAATAGATTTTCGAACTGAGACACAGCTGAATAAACCAGGAGATATGGCAGCCTTACTAGTTAGAAACCCAGCATTAGTAGTTACTAAAACTTCCGTCCGCAGCTGGTTTATGTCCTCGCTCTTTGACCAATCCTAGGCAGCCGAACGAAAAATGAAAACATTTTTTCAGAAAATAGAATTCCACAACTCCAATAATTGTTACAATATTCATATTACTAAAATTATAAATTCTTAATTAAGCTAACTTGTAAAATAATGTTACAAACTAAAGTTGCAGAATAATTCACACATAATCTATAAATGTTTTATTTCTTATAATATAATAAATACAATAATTAAATTCCATACTCTTTTTTTATTATTTTGTATTTTACAAGTGGAATGCTACAAAACATCAATTAAGGGAAAACATTTAAAAACAAGGCAAAAATAATTAAGTGCATATTTCATATCTTAATTGGTTAATTTTTTAACAAAAGAAATGAAACTTAAATTATAGATAACGCATAATTTATTGAAAGAAAAATTAGTGTAAATAAAAAAGTAACATTTTTATATAATTTGACGATAAGTAATTATGAAAATAAATGAACAATAGAATTAAGTTCCCCATTTAACATCAATCAAATAAAAACAGAGATTAATATTATACATGCACTTAAAACTATAAATGGAATATGTTCAAAATAAAATAACATTTAAATATCCTGTTGTATAAATTTTTATAAAATAAAAATACATGTACCTGAAAATACATGTTAGTACTAAAAGGATGCTATAATAATTATTTTGCATTCTTGGTATATAAATTTCTCCTACGAATAAATAGTAGATTATAGAAACAGTCAAAATAACATTTAAAAGTTTGACATGTACAAATCGAAATCCACTTAACGAATTACACATTTTGTGTATATTACATAAAAATAATAATTTGTACATATATTTCCAAACGATTATAAACACTCATGAAAATTATGTATCCAGAACATGCCAGTCACGTGGATATAGTACTGATTAAAATATAGCTATGAAATTATTAAAACATACCTACTCCAAACTAAAAGAAACACTTTCTTCTTCTTTTTTTTTTAATCAGAGAATTAAAAACTTTATTTAGATTTTCTTTTATTTTTTTAGCTTTTTAAATATATTTTCAACATACACAATTTTGAAAATCTAAACAATAAGTTTTTTTTTCTATAACTATACATCTACCACCATTAAAAAAGAGAAATGGTTGAATTAAACAAGAACATTTTTAAAATAAATACGGTTAGCTCATAGAGAGTTGCCCGAGAGCAAGAAGCCTCTCAACTGCTGCATTTATATCACCGAATGTTGCTACTAGAGCTTGCAAGTTAGCATCTCGGTTTACAAATCCCATCGCTGTTAACTGCTCCAATTGGGCTTGGTATCTAGTTTCTGGTGGCATTGATTGGTCCGTACCTGATCCCATACCAGCTACCATTCTTGCCATAAACTAAAAAAAAAAAAAAAAAAAAAAATTATAATCATTCTTAATTCAATAATATATCATTTAACATTTCATCATTGAGTTTAGTATACACAAACAGTTAAAAATTGATTCAGAGCATTTATGTCAACCCATTTAGCTATTGCCGATGTTTTGCACCATAAATAATTTTAAAAAGAAAACTATAATATAATTAAATGTTTCAATGTCAATTATAACAATAATAATTTGATAAGTACTACTTATTATTCAATGCAGATATTATTAAGTTTGCTCTAACCGACAGTTGCTAATAATACATTTCTAACATGCAAATCGCTTGTCAGTTGGCATATGCTAAAACCAAGTTTCTAACAATTTCAGACAGAATTTCTTGTGTAAAAAATAAATTCTACGTCTTCTTTGCTGTCATTGCTACTAAATCATGAGCAAATATGCATCATATAATGTCCAAATAAACTTTTTCAAACTGACAGTTCCCGATTCTTAATATATGCCCGCAATTTAGTTTTCAATAGATTTAGTTCTAGTTGGAACATCTGACTATTAGTCAGAGTCCAGATAGTCTTAAACAAGATTTTACGAGAACAAAACAAACCTAGTAGTTAGACAAATTCTAGATAAGAATGGAAGAATGAAAATCCATAAAAACAAAAACAAGCATAAAGCGACATCGACATCTTGGTCGCTAAGGCTGTATTTCGGAAGACAAAAAAGCACACCGAAATATGAGTTGAAAAAAAGTTCATGTCTTTTGCAGACGAGCTGTGGGGAAAACATGGGGACTGTTGTCTCCAAAGATAGTGCTATGGCTGTCATAAGACCTATGATCACATACTGGGCACTAATATGGTGGCCAAGAGCTATCATTACCACTAGGAGCTCATACGACTATCTTCCAAGCAGAAGTGGTCAGAATAACCTATGGGGTTATGGAAATTGTGAACTGCAAAATATCTGGCAAGAATGTCCAAATTCTAACAGATAGTAGAGTGACTGTAATTGCTGTAATTTTTGAATGTCATCGCAGCCTGTGAAAACAGCATCGAGCTGCTCTGGGCAAAAGGACACTCAAACAATGTAGGTAACATTGAAGCAGTCAAGCTGGCGCGTAAAGAGTCAACCCTCATGGCGAGTGGTCCTGAACCCGAGACCACATTAACACTCAAAAGCTTAAATAATTTACTAAAAATTAACACACACAATGCACTGAGACGGCGTTGGGATGACACTCCGAGCTGCAGACAGGCAAAGGAAGCAATGACTGCTCCAAACGCAAAGACAGCCGATTACTACTTGCGACTATCCAGAAAAAACTTGCAAATTATGACAAGGACACTAAAGAAACACATGCACACAATTGGCATTGGAGACAATCCAACAAGTAGGATGTGAATTGGACAACGAGACAATCAAGAACAAGGTATGTACATGCCCGGCCCTCTCATATGATAGAGAGTCCATGTTGGGGAGCTGTTGACTTGACATGGCCAGTATAAGGGAGACTCCCCTAAGCGCTGTACTTGCATACATCAGCCACATAGGGTGGTTGAATGCCAAGACAACAGAGTGATGTCACCTCTGAAGGAGGTACAAAAGGCCTAATGAGGCCTACGTGTAGTAGATTTGGTTTACTTTCAATCCAGAATCCAGAAAAAACAACTTCCAATTTCTTGTTAACAAACTCATGATCTATGTGAGCTATCCACCCGCCCAAGTATTGATCATCAAAAGATTGAATCACCTCCTCCAGCTCTGACTAAAGGAATTCTAACACTTGCAGAAAGGAAAAGAAAAAACTTAAAACCTCTGTGATAACAAACACTTGGGCGGGTAGGTGAGCACTCCAGTTCAAACTATTCATCAAATATAGAAAAATCTTCCAAGTGTTGATAAAAAAACAAACAATCAAACCCAGTTTATTACGTTTTTACAAACAAAAAACCGTTCTTTAGAAAACTGAGGAAGATTTATTTACCGAGGGTATCAAAAAACTGCGCGCCACTGGATCTTAAGACCATAATCTATGAAAAGATCCCGAAAGCCGCAACTCCTTCAGAAAACCGTTGTTTCCCTCGCCCAAAAACTTGAAGGGCACAAGTATCATTATGTTGCATAACATCTTCATATGAGCCCTTCTGTTTTACCTACGGTTTGGAATCGCTACTCAGAGACAAGAAATTATAGTAGAGTAGCTGGTCAGGGTCAAAAACCCTCCAACAAGATAGATTAAGCGCTTATAGCACTATACAGACTAGTAACAAAGTGCTGTACCGCAACACCGTCGCGTATTATCACCCCGCAACAGAGTCCCATCGCTCGTCGGCTTTATGCCGCCGGATCAAAGAAATATTACGCGACGATGTTGCAGTTCACAGAAATTTTTATTTCGTGTTGCGGGGTGATGTTACACGACGGTGTTGCGGTACGGCACTTTGTTACTTTGTTGTACGTACTATTAGACAACACACATCTACTAGTAGATGACCTCAGAAGAGCTAGTAGAGTTCAAGTTTGTATAGTAAGCATAAGAAAATATTGTAAAAAACAATCGAAGATCCAGGAAGCCACGATTGACTATAGCTCACAAAAAAGACAGACTAACGTTCGCTCAACAACATGCAAATTGAAGAATAGTACAGTGGTCTTTAGTTCTCTTTAGCAACAAGTCCAGATTTCAGTTGATACGTTATGATGGTCTTTTCAAATTTGGGTACGCATAAAGTGAATGTCATCGTAAAGGAATCATTCAGGAAGTAGACAGGTTCAAAAGTGTATCTGACATAGTATGAGCTAGAATCTTTTGTAATACTCAAACATATTTCTATTCCTAGACAAATAAAAACTGCCTGATACATGTCGTTCCCGGATTTCTGATCCTACATGATGATGAAGACCATACCTTAGAATGTATCTGACATAGTATGAGCTAGAATCTTTTGTAATACTCAAACAGATCTTGTTTCTATTCCTGGACAAATGAAAACTGCCTGATACATAAATGTCTTTCCCGGATTTCTATTTCTACATGATGATGAAGACCATACCTTAGAAATCAGACACTTCCTGGAAGAATACCAAATCCCAGTTATGGACTGGGCCGCTCTTAGTCCAGATCTCAATCCTATTGAGCACTTATGAGATCTGCTGGATCAAAAAATCAGAAACTGCCAGTGGCCCCAGAAAGTCTTCAAAGGCTGTTAATTCTTTAAGAAAAAATCTACAATGATGCAGGCATGGGAACATATGCTAGTCCACCCTATGTACCTTGAGGTACAAAGAACACACGCCACCATCCATCGACCGCTCTCTTTGTGTCAAAGACGTGAAGAGAAGCCACAGAAAGACAAAGTGTAATTTATTGAGTCCACCAAAGTAAACAGATTTTATGTACTTAATAGCGACTCATTCCTGATGTTTCCAGAGTCCCCAAAAGATGCTAAAATCCAAAATACTATTAATGTCAGATTAACATACAAGCAGTACCAGGACAATAAAAAAACAGATTTTTTAAGATTTATTTAGTAGAAATAACTAGCGCTCTTATTATAATACCTACACCTGCACCCCCGTTGAAGGCAACAAAAAATAAAATGTTTTAAAGCACTGAGATGTCATTTGAATCCACTACCTAGAAGCATTAGAATTTTGAGTCACACTGAAAAACTACTTTAACTGATTTAAACATGATGTACCAAAACTATTTAACTTTTTAGCTTCTAAAATCACAATAGAACATTTAGACACTGCATAATAATCTCTAAAGTTCAATTGATGAACCTACTCTATTTGTGTTTGACTAACTTTAAAATCTAATAAACCCTATTATTCAGATTTTTTTTCATCCACCCATTTTAGTAGAGCTTACATACTCGCAATAATCTTTCCAAATTTCTAAAATCATAATTGAACATTTAGGCACTGTATAATAATTTCTAAAGTTCAATTACAATATGTACTGTGTTTATTTTTAAATTCCTGATTATTATCATCTCACGCCCAGCTCGATATAGACTATAGTTCCAATAGATACTTTCAATGCAAGATTCAAAGTTAGCAGAACAGTCTTAGCAGAACTTCAGTTACAGCTCTGATAAACTGAAAGGTGATTTTGCTACAAAGAAGCCTGAATTTACCAAAAAAGCTATATTACAGAAAGAGATTATAAAATGTGTAGAAAACTCATAGAATTTGCAAAATTTTTCAAGAATCTAACGCAAGCTTTTTAGAAGTACTTAGAGCTTCTCAGAAGATTATAAAATGTGCAGAAACTTTTAGAATGTGTAAAAAAAAACAGTATTTAGAGCTTCTCAGAAAAATCTAAAATGAGTAGGAAACTTTTTGATTTTTTTAGAGCCATCCAAAGTATTGTGCAAATTTTCTGTATGTAAAGCTTCTCTGAAGATTATAAAATAAGTAAAAAAAAAACTCTTAGAATTTGTAAAAATATTACCCCACAATTCCTAGATCTTGGAGTAAATAAAAATCTTGTATTATTATAAATATAAAAATTACTCACCTCAGAAAAAGCGTTGCTGCTAGTATTAGCTGCTGTGGTTGTCGTAGGCGTGGTTGATGTTGGGGTGACAGTTGCAGTTGGCACATTTACAGTCGGTGGTGTTCCCATGGTATTGACTAAACCGGGTGCAGCGGCACGCAAAGTTTCCATCCCTTGCTGTATTTGTAAAATAGCGTTAAGAGCTTGCCTATTAGTCATGAGGCTCTGCATTTCTGGTCCTTGCATTTGTTGGAGCAAAGTAGGCATCATGGTTCGTAACTGATCTTGCAATGCGGAATTATTTTGCAACAATGGATTTTCTGCTAATAATGTACTTGCCATATTAGGGTCTGCAGCCATGGCTTGCATTAAAGATTGTGTGTATGGTGCTTGTAACATATTTTGTATTAAGCTTGGATTATCGGACATTTGTTGAAGCAAACTTTGCATCGGTGGATTGTTTAATACGCCAGGTCTTGGGCGTGTAGTTGATTCCGTAGTTGTACCGCTTGGTGCTTGAGAACTGGCCCATGGATTAGGTAATGGGTCACGATTTTCTGTTCCTTGTTGTGGATTTGCTCCAGTGGCATTAATATCAACCAACCCAGAAAATGGATTGCGTGTGAACTGCTCTGAAGCAGCACTAAGCATCGGTTCTTGTATGTCTCTATACATACGTTGTAAAGCATTATAACCACCAGGAATGCTTTCAAGGTTGCTAATGGCTCGATCATGACTACGCATCAATTCTTGCAACATAGATGGATTACGTGCCAATTCCATTGTTTGTCGTAATAAATCTGGGTTGTTGAGCATATGATTGATTTCAGGATTTCGTTCCATTAATTCTTGCATTTGTGGATTGCTGGTTATTAGTGTTCGCATGTTTTCTGGATCATTCATTAATCTTTGCACCAATGGATTGTCCAAGACCTGTCTTAATAACTCCGGGTTGCCCAATAATTCATTTTGCATTCGACTTTGTAAATCCATAAAGTGCGGTGTGTTCATTCCAAGTGATTCCAGCCCGGCTAACCCACCAATCGAGCCTAGCCCAAAAGGTGTTGCACTGACGTCAGCTGAAAATTTAATTAACATTAATATCATGAAAAAGCTTACATAAACAAACCCAGTCCATAGGAAAGACACAATGATGTTCCAAGTCGATTTTGAATTACTTTTTTTAGAATTTGCAATTTTCTTGTTTGTACGCACCACCCACTCACCACTTCGATGAGAAGATTGCAATTGAGCAACGTAGGCTTTCTAACATTATTATTTAATTTGTGGGCAATACACAACAAACAAAATAATTGACTATTCTAAAAATTCATGTCAGTCAAGTAGTCACTAAAAACCTATTTTAAATATTTTCTACAAAGCAAACAAAGTAGTCACTAGTAATTTTGCATTTCAATTTCAACTCCGTCCACCCAACCATTAAACTGAGTGAATAAAATTGATTATGAGACCTTAGTTTTGTTTGTTTACCTCGTCCACCAACTATTAATAATTCTTTCAGTGTGGGGAGTAAATTAAAACTAAGCAAAATAAAAAAAAATCCCATTTAAAGGTCTGAATCTGCGTGTGAAAGAATGATATGGTATACAGAAATATTAAAATGTCTTTGTCTAATGAAGAACAAATTATAAGCACACCAAACAGAACAATTGATGTAAATTTTCCCTGAACAAGTTTTTACAATTGGCTGTAAATTAAATTCCTCCCACCTAGCAGTCCATTAAGGTAGGCAGATTAAAACTGAAATGCAAGATACTTGTAACAGCTGCAATAAAAAAGGATACTACTGTAGTGCATGGTAACTTTCATAAAATACTCCCGTGGCTTTTTTGGCTGTACATGTGATGTTGATGGCTGCTCACGTCGCCGTTATCTTAGAGCTTCTTGGGCTGAAAATGATTTAACAAGTTATTATATTTCACAGTATACACTATAAATATCCAAGGATGTTCTATAGAATGTTGTACAGATTTATTATTTAGACAAATCCGCGTGTATGGACACCAGATCACGGAAGTCGCTGAGGTCTTAAGACTCCCAGATCCAACGTGGAACGTTACGAGCGCTAGTATATTCCGTCGCCCCCGCTGCGGACAGAGCAGGCAAAGTAAAATGTCTTTTGTGATGCCAGTAAGTTCTTAAACTTACAATATTCACAACTTAATAATAGAAAACATATATACTTTATAAAAATATAAACATATTTAAAAGTTTGTTGATCCAGAAATCCTAACCAAAAGCATCAAATCCGTTTGTTATAATAACATAATTAGTTAGATTTCCTCTTTGTGGTTAGAAATTCTATTCTCTTATGATACATTAGATCAGAAACTGAAAAACAAACGCAAAATGATTTAAAATTAAAAATACATATTAAGCAAATTGATAAATACGCATAAACTATGCAATCCTTCTATCTGATAAAAACCAAAATTCTCAGAGTGGGTCGCAACCCGAAAGACCCCTGCCATAGAGCAAGTTCGGATAATTTGTCGTAATTTCAACAGTTAAGTTCACATGTTCTAAATTGTACTGATGAATATATATTTCGCGGCAATATGAATCATTTTAAAAAAGAAGAAAAAACATCGATAAAAAATATATGAAATCAAATAAAAGCAACATTTAGATGATGCAATCCATGTAACACACAATAACACAAACTGCGTTCCATGAACATAAATAGCTTATTAAAAACAAATCTTGACCTTAGTTAACATGTAATTTATTGTGTATATTTTAAATGTATCTAATAAGTTTCAATAAATTACTTAACAAGCAATAAAACTGTTAAGTAAGAGCAAGGTTTAACTTGCCTGATAATAAATTACGTCAACAATATTAATAAATATATTTATTGATCCCGATGTCTAAATTAAACTCTGTTGTTATGCTTGGAAGTATTCCTGTCTTGATGCTTTAATCAATATTAATTGAATATTTTATGTAATTTAATTGCTACGAAATAATGTTATTTTCTTTACTCATTTTGTAAAACCTAATGATATTATTTATTTCTAGTTTCGTTATCTTAAAATATGTATCATTTGAGTTCATAAATAGATGATTCACTGCGTTTCATGAATTGCTCAACATTCCGTTACAAACAAAAATATTTTGTTAATATTTAATTTATTTCCGAACCGAACTTAAATGACAACGTGAAAACGCGTTTATTGTAAAAACCCGTTTATTTTCAAAAATAATTTGATTCATTTATGTTTTGAGTTTATCCGAATTAACAGATTTTACAATCAGTAAGATGTCCGCCTCGTTTCTTTTTTCATTATTTTGATTTGATTGAAATATTATTGAGGAGTAATTTGTGTTGCAATGATGTCAGTCACTTGCCTTTTGTTTGTTTTCTACTGGTTATTACTAAGATAATTGAATTGAAATACCCATGTTGTAGCTGAAAAGATGTTCACTTGTTGGAAGACTGATTGCAAATATGATGAATTTGCCGAATTCAAGGTGGGGGTGCGGCGTGTGCAAAGTAAATTGATCTCAATTACTTGAACCACCACTTGAATCTGCAATGTTTGTTCTGATATGTTCGTCCAATGATCAACAATTTATACTCAAGTTTGTTTACGCGATCGGCTCTTTTCATTGCAAACACAATGAGATCGCAACTCAGAAAGTATCAAACGCTAATTTGCAAATAAGAGCCAATTTTCGGAAAACTGATTAATTACCTAGCACATACACCACCAACTTAGTGTACATGCGAATTCGGCAATCATTGAAATAATTCTTCCTACAAAACAAGACAAGTTAGCTTGTACATAGGCGATATATTAGGTCTACCTAATGTATAACTAAACAAGGTGACAACAAAAGGAGCCTTGCACCAGGTTTATGCACATTTTGGAAGATAGCGAGTCGGATATAAAAAACATTGTTGCAGATAAAATAGATTATATACTTTACAAGGACGTAATAATACCCATTTCCCACGAGTATAAACTTTGTTGCACAATCTCTTGACAAGTACAGGGAGTTTATAAATGAATGAGATTATGTAATCATTTTAAATATGCCGCCTTATTAAAATCGTCCACTATACTATATATGTTTTCATATGTTTGCTTGACAGCTGTCAAAGTTGATCTGTCAAAACAAATAGTTTAGTGAACAATTTAAAAAAAGCGGCACATTTAAAGTGATTACATAATCCCATTCATTTATAAACTCCCTGTACTACAATTTATACGAATGCAAAATGAACATTACGTGCAAGTTGTATACTATACTTTTTCTAAGACTACAATACTGTATAAGTGCGCAATGTTCATTTCGCACGAAATAAAATTGAATACTTTTCCGTAGCAATAACAGTTGCAGAATAGACACATTGTAGTACAGTAGAAAAAACTATTTTAAGACTCGTTGCCCATTGAAGTGACGCGCGGGGATGCTACCGTCGCAAAACTTTATAAAATTCATTGATTCCGATAGTGAGCAACTTTTTCGCGTTGCTCCCATACTGTTACTGCCCTACGCTACAACTTTACACTGCGCCCCAAAGAACCAATACTTTTAATACTCTCACTATTTTATTAATACACCTGAATGAACCTCAAAAGTTGGCTGTTTGAAGAAAAACTACGTAAACTTAAAACACATGAAATTTATCAAAATTGTTGCAAAAGACTCAATTTTTATCACAAAACTTGTTTAAAATAGTCGAGGCGACCGTAGCACAATGGTCTAGTGCGAGGACTGTTGTGCAGGCAGCCCGGGTTCGATTCCCGGCAGCGGCAATATCTAATTTGTCGAATATATTTCGATGCGGTCGTCTCCTTTGCAAGGCAATGGCAAACCAGCAAAGTATTTGCCTAGTAAACCCCTCTAGTGGTGTGGTTCGGATTCCACGTTAAACTGTAGGTCCCGTATGTTTGTGTGGAACTATTATCGCGCACCACAAACATACGAGAGGGGCGCCGAACACTCGGAGCGAGTATGGCACTATAAGAAGAAGAAAAAAATCATTCCCAGCATAAAACTCGCTCAGAAAACATGTTTAACACATAAAATATTAAAACTGTTGCAGAAAACCCATTTATAGATTTGCCTATAGAACACAATTTACTTAAAAAACTCCAAGATTGTACAGAAAAGACATTTTAAACATAAAAATGACTAACCCCTTTTGCTTTGCAACATGAAAATGGATTGGAAGAGAGAAATTCGCTCGGAAATCGCGTTTACCACATCAAATTTGCCAAAACATGATAAATAACACCAAATTGCACAAAAAACTCATTTTTAGCATAAAATTCGCTCAGTTTACCATATAAAATTTATCAATTTGTTGCAGAAAACCAAATTATAACACAAAACTTGCTAAGAAAATCTTAAGATATTTATAATAAATCCCAAATTTAGTTAAAATACTCTTCCACAGAATAAAATTCGCTCGGAAATCCATTTTACTACATGAAATTTAACAAAATTGATACAGGAAATCCATTTATTGTACATAAGATATTTATAATATAAAAATGACAAAACCCATTTGCTTTGTAACTAGAAAACTCAGTAAAAAACTCATTCCCAGCATGAAATTCGATTAGAAAACAAGTTTACTACATGAAATATAAAAATAGTTGCAGAAAACCCATTTATACAGAAAAAAACATTTATAACATGAATATGACCAAATTTGCTTTATAGCATAAACATCATACAGAAAACTCATTCCCAACATAGAATGAAATTTAACAAAGTTAAGCCAAAAAACCAAATTTTACAAAAAATCTACGCAAAAAAATTATATTCGCTCAAAAAACACGTTTACCACAATCTGTCATTTATATTCATTTAAAAAAAAATTGAGAATATCACGTTTTTTTTTTCTCCAAAAGTTCTCAAGGAATTGGTTTAGTCTAGTTTTGCAGAGACCCATAGACATCCATCTATGCATGCTTATAAGATATAAGAAATGCTTGAATAATTTTAAAGGCAATAGAACTAACATTTCTTAGACTTTTTCAGAAAAGTCTTACAAAATATTTCAAAGATTATAGAGCTACTAGAAGCAACCAAAAATGTAGTAAAACTTCGCTCCATTAGAGCACCAATGACACCGCACGCATAAAACTTTGTTTCGATAGGCGAACTGTGTCATAAGCTATTTTTACACTCAGCAATATTGATCCTAAACCTGCTTTCAAGATTTCATACAAAACTGGTAAACAAATAATCTGTAGTAAACTTAACACAAAACACAGCAACTTGTTGAATAACTGTCAGAGAAAAAAACACACAAAGCTATTCCTAACAGGACCATCACACATTGCAAAAACTATTGTAATGCAGATGAGCAGAACCAAATTACAAAAGCTTACCGAACTTATAACTGGACACTGTGGCCTAACCAAACACATCCATAGAATGGAAATCCAGATGAATCGCCAATGCCGCAGATGTCTGGAGAAAACTCCGCTACATCAGATGAGCAAGTACAAGACTTGAATAAAATAGATACTAGCCTAAATAGAAATAGAAATAAAACGTAAAAATACACAAGTGTCTCTTAAAATAAAAAAATCGTCCATCAACACACGTTAATTTACAGAAAGTAGACTCTGATTAGAATTTGTTTTGAATTGAATCTTAAAAGACTAAGAACTGAAAAAATGATAATCATAATCTAGAGTGACCCACCCACCCTCCCAAATGTTGGTCATCAAAAGAACATAAAAGACTATGCTTCTAGAAGTTAACTAAACTCTGAACAGCTTGTAGAAAACTTGATAGTTTAAAAAGAATCATAAAAGGCTTTGAGAACTGCAACAAGATACTAAAGAACCTTAAAAGTAAGAAACCACTACAAGCAGTGTCCTAGAATATATCAACCATATAGGTTGGTAGTACGGCGAGGTAAAGAAGTGAGATTATCATAGAAAAAGTACAAAAATCTTATTAAATGCAGTGAAATTTGTTTCGTCCTATACCTGAAGTCCAGAACCTTAAGAGTACTATTAAAAGTCTTTAGGAAGCTTGAAAAAACTAGAAGATTTAACATGTATTTTGCAAAAAAAGTAGGCTTTGAGAGCTGTTGCACCAGTTTGAAAAGACTTGTAAGTCTTGCAAGTATAATTCATTTTAAACTATCAAGTTTAATAGGATTTTACCAGTAAAATAAAAGATTTTAGAAGCTGCTTTAAACAACAAAGATTCTACAAGAATCTACTGAAAAAAACCCTCCCCGAGTTTGAGACCTAATCACCAAAAAGGATAAACATTTTTAGAGTAGAGAAGACAATTTTTTTACAAAATTTATAAAAATGTTTGAAATCTACTGAAAGCGAGCTTAAAGCCCATTTTTAGACAATAAATGTTTATAAATTTATACTCATAGGCCATATGTTGACTATGCTTGTCTAGCGCATCAATTAAAAAAATAAATGAATCACCATCAATATATTTAATAATTTACATTATATTTTATCTATGTTTTATAATAGCTTCAAACAACAAGACTAATTAGTCAGCTTTTTACTAACAACAAAAATGACTGATTAGTTGATACATCTTTAATTATGACGCATTGGCAACCATATTGTAAACTACAAAGTAGATTGCAAGTATTGAAAACATCTGATATTGAATTATTATATATCTTTAGATTCACTTAATTATTATTAATTGGTTTAAAAAACCTTATTTTTTATTTAAATCCAATTGACTGAATGTCACAATATTACTTGTTGACTCAATGTAAAACTCAATTTTTAAATGAAATGTAAGAAGTTTCTAATACTTATAATGTATCTTTAGTAGCAACATATATCACAAGTATTTGACAGAATAAAAATAACATTCTCTTGTGCTGTGAAATCACCCATAAATGTATGCGAGTAGAAACTGTACTTAAACTGATAGAGGAGTGCATAAAAGAAGATCCACTAGCATATCAGACAATATTTAAAAATAATATAATTGGTTCTATTATTTTGACTGATTATAATAATAGAACTTATCGTATTGATGACGTAGATTTTGACAAATCACCTGTTAGTACATTCTAAAAAAAATATAGTTCTTCTATTTCCTATGCACAGTATTATAAAGATAGATATGAAGTTAATATTATTCAACCAAATCAACCATTATTAATTTCAAAGTCGAAAGCAAGAGAACTGCGATCATTAGTTCCTGAACTATGTCGTACAACTAGTTTAACTGACCAACAATGAAGTAGTTTTCAACTTATAAGGACATTATCTGCACAGACAAGAGTAGACCCAGCAAAAAAAATTGAAAAATTACATGCATTTAGTAGTAGATTGACTAAACAACCTAAAATCATGGCCAAATTAAGACAATGGTATCTTAAATTGGCTGATCAAATTGTTGAATATTCACGTCGTGTATTACCTCAAGAAACATTATATGCCAACATCACATCGATGAACAATTCATACAAATCTGGTCCCAGAGTAGACTGGACACAAAATTTACAATCGATGAAACAATTTGAAGATCTTGATCTTCATGTTTGGCATGTTATCTTTCCCTCTAGAAGCAGACAATCGGTTTACAAGTTTGTTGAAAATATCAAGAGAGCAGCTTAAAGTATGCAATGAAGAGTGAGTGATCCAAGATTAATAGAAATGAAGACGTGCTAACATCAGAAGCACATAACATCATAGGGTATGCCCAGAGCAACAAAAACCAGGACTGGATGACACAAGAAATCATGCTGCTGATGGAACATCGCAGAAGGCTAAAAACTCAGCAAAAACACGCCCAGTATAAAGTGATGCATAAGGAAATACGCAGGGCGATCAGAATAGCCAAGGAGTCCTGGATGTAGCAAAGATGAAAAGTAGAAGAATTACAAAAGGAAGATGATGTATTTAACCTACACAGAAAAATCAAAGAAATAACAAGACCACGCAAATGGGAAAATCCGACCTACATCACAAATGACCAAAACGAGGCAATAACTAATGACATGGATAAATGTAATCTATGGCAGAAATACGTCAAAAAGCTCTTCGACAATGACAGGCCGGATGCACCAACCAGCCCAGAAGAAATCAAGATAAAAAAAGGGGTACATCAAGGTTGCATAATGTCACCAATGCTATTTAACCTCTACGTCAAAAAAATATTCTCAGAAGCCTTCGATAATATAGAAACCAGAATAAAGGTGAACGGTACTACAATAAACAATATAAGATATGCAGACAACACAGTAATCATATCAAGCAACCAACAAGACCTACAGCTACTAATGTTTTATAGTAATCTATAGAACACCGTCGAGTTGCATTAATATATTTCTTTTTCAACTAAATATTCTTTTAGATAAACTGTATGGCTATTATAAAAATATTTATATTTGTGGGGACATTAATATAGATAAAAATAATTCTTTGGATTATAAGTTACTATGTGATATACTGACTTCACACGGTTCACATTCTTTAATTAATGAACCAACAAGAGTAGTAAAACTTCACAATCAGGACCGCATTACTTCTACATCTATTGACTATCTTTAACCAATTCTATAGAGTCTATTTTAAATAAAAACAATTTTCATCCAGGCTTTTCAGATCATCACGCTCAAGACTGTGAAATTAAATTATGCATGACTGTTTGCAAAATTGACAAGAGTATAATAATAAACAATAGAGATTTAAGTCCAGCTGCAGTTAATGAATTTAAATTTTTATTTAATAAACATTATTTATGTCTTGTAAACTCAGATGAGTATTGCCATTCCAATATCTGGGACTTATTTGATAATTTTCATGCTACCTTTATATGGTGTATGAATGTTTCGTGTCCGCTGAAGCAAAAAACAGTCAACACAAGTACAAAACTATGTAAGAAAATTCCCTTTTCACGGTCTTTACAAATAGAATATGATCAAATTAAAACTCTAGACTGGCTTAGAAAAAGAATTAATTGTCCCAATCTAAATAACAATTATAATGAAAAAAAGAAATGTTTAGATAGAAATATATCATTTGAAAAAAAATGCTACCACATTAACTTAATACATCATTCTTCTAATAAAAATAAAAAGCTTTGGGAACTAGTTAAAGCAAAGCAAAATGTCAAAGATATTAAAAATACAAATGATCATATCAATTATAACGGCAATTTTTTTACAAATAACAATGATATAGCAAATGCTTTTGGTCAATATTTTATTGATTCTGTAGAAAAAATACGAAGTAGTATTATTACTGATGCAAACTGCACTGTATCAAGCAATAATCCTCAAACAATATTTTTCTTTCCTGTAAATGAGAGCGATATACGTAATATAATTGGAAAACTAAAGAATACTTGTTCCGGACCTGATCTTATACCTACAAAACTAATTAAGAAATGTCAACTGTTATTAGCCCCTATTTTATGTAAACTGATAAATCAATCAATTTACCAAGGAGTTTTTCCATCTACTTTGAAATTAGGCCACATTACACCTATATTAAAAAAAGGTGATTCAGCAAATATTGCTAACTATTGACCAATATCGGTACTTAGTTGTTTTTCTAAAATATTCAAAAAAGTGATTGGTCAACAATTAAATAAATTTTGTGCACTCACCAACAATTTGTGTGCAGAACATGGATTTCGCAAAAATTTTTCAACTGAAACTGCAACTACGGCATTTATACAGCATATAAATGATGAGTTAGATCAAGGAATATATGTGTACAGTATATTCTTTGATCTAACTAAAGCATTTGATACTATAAATATTGACTGTGTGAGTGAAAAACTTTCTATCTTGGGAATTAGAGGTAATATTAATTCATGGATTTTATCTTTTTTAAAAAATCGAAAATTACTTGTAAAATATAACGGTGCACTATCAGCAGAACACAACATAGCTTCCGGAACACCTCAAGGTAGCAACTTAGGCCCATTTATATTCATTGCATACGTAAACAACTTAAATAAACATATAAGTGTTGGTAGGACGTTTATGTATGCCGACGATACAACTATTGTGGTTTCCGATAAGTTAAGAGATGTCGCACAAAACAAAGTTAATTGTGCAATTGAACAGTTCAATAATTGGTGCTCTAGGAACCAATTAGTCATTAATATTAGTAAAACGGTAATTATCAAATTTTCAAATAAATTAAACAAGTTCAACAACAACACTCATTTTTTAGTTAAAAACACTGTTATTAGCTGCAGTGGTTCTACCAAATTCCTTGGTGTAATAGTGGATAACCATCTCCAATGGCATTCTCATATTGAAGATTTAATGAACAAACTTAATAAATCTTATTATTTGCTTTCATCATTAAAAAATGATTTTAACACTGAGCATTTGATTACCATCTATTACTCAATGGTTTACAGTTACATTAACTACAATATTATTGTGTGGGGTAATGCAACAACATCATCAAGAATTTTTATTCTTCAAAAAAAAATACTTCGTTTAATTTTTAATCTTAAACCAACTGAATCTTGCAAAACATAATTTGTAACTAACAAAATTTTAACCGTTCCTGCAATATATTTATACAAAATCTTAAATTTTGTTCATTCCAGCAAAAACAATTTAATAACTGTTGGTGAGTTTCACAACAGGGTCACTCGACAACACGACTTAATTTATATGAAGAAGCACTATCATGCGTTTTATGAAAAATCTCCTTACCACATTGGTATCTCTTTATATAATAGCCTGCCAGTTTATATACGTTCGTTCGACATCACTCAGTTTAAGAAAAAATTAAAAGTGTTTCTATATGAAAATGCCTTCTACACTATTAATGAGTTTAAAAATAAATTAATAGATTTTCCATCTGCATGAGAATCAATCTCAATTTTAAGTTTTATGTACTGATTGTAAAATTTAAATTGTATATGTTTTTTATTGTATTGCATGTATCATTTTAACTATGTCTTCTACATGACTTGTGTATAAACTTTATGTTTAAGGAACACCAATAAATTATTATTATTATTATTATTATTATTATTATTAATGAACAACATAAACAGAAAGAAGATGAAAGCCGAACTAAGAATCAACAGATCCAAAACAAAATTCATGGTTATAAGCCGTAATAATCAGGCAATGGCGTCCATCACAGTAGAGAAAAAAACGATAGAAAAAACTACAAGCACGAAACACCTAGGCACACTAGAAAAACGACAGATGAAACCCACTACAAGAGATCAAGAGTAGAATAGAACAAGCCAGACAGGCATTTAACAAACTACGTCCCTTGCTATGCGATAAAAACCTTAACTTAGAAATCCGCCACAGAATGGTCAAATGCTACATTTAGCCAGTTCTACTGTATGGAGCAAAAACCTGGACAATAAAAGCAGCATCCATTAACAAGAAGAATGCTCCGTCATACTAAGAGAGCCAAAATATCAAATTGCCCAGCTCATACTCGAAGGAAAGATAAAAGGTAGAAAAGGCATCAAGCGTAAACAGCTATCATGGCTTAGGAACATCAGGAACTGGACCGAAATAAGAAAGATTGGCAACATATGCCAAGCAGCAATAAACAAAACTTTAACAATTATACAATAAATGATAATTCCTCAAAGCACATGAGTGTAAGGCAACAGAAGAAGATTTGACATACATTTATTTTTTTACCTTCTGCTTAATGGTATTTAGAAAGTAAGTAAGCGCTAGGTGCTTAAATATGTGTAGTTTATATTTATATAAATAATCCAAATGTATAACAGTTACATTTATTTTATACAAATAAAAAAAATATATCTACAACATGACCATCATAACATAACATGACAATCTTTAAGTTTAGTTTTATGTATGTCAATAAAGAATAAAATCAAATTTAATATTTATAATATTAAATTGATACAGGCAAATACACGTTAAAAAATAATTAAAACAGGTGGTTTTGTGATTCAACAAAATATTTGATAAATAGCAACATGTTTCGTCAACACAATGATATCTTGATGATTAATGAAATATGTCACTGTTTATCAAATATATATTTGAAACCCAAAACATCCTGTGCTTTAATGATGTCAATGTGTGACAAAACTTGTTAAAGTTTACAATTAAATCTTTGATAACAAAAACCACCTGTTTTAATTTAATATTTATATTCAAACATAAACCCTCTTTTAACAAGACTTCTGGGGCGATGTAAAATAGCTGTAAAACGCACAATAAAATAGAAATGTAAAATCAACATAAAACAAGTAATCTAAAACTAAAAATCAAGAGGAGTACCCCAATGCGTAACTACTAACACAACCAAAAATCCTATAATTATGTTAAATGAATAACTTTATACTCTCAGCCTGTTAGCACATTCCAAAAGAAAGATAGTTCTTCTATTTCCTATGCACAGTATTGTAAAGATAGATATGGAGTTAATATTACTCAACCAAATCAAACGTTATTAATTTCAAAGTCAAAAGCAAGAGAACTGCGAGCTGGGATGTCCGAAATAGTATTAGTTTCCAAACTATGTCGTACGACTGGTTTAACTGATCAACAATGAAGTAGTTTTCAACTTATGAGGACATTATCTGCACATACAAGAGTAGACCCAGCAAAAAGAATTGAAAAATTACATGCATTTAGTAGTAGAATGACTAATCAACCTGAAATCATGACCAAATTAAGTCAATAGAATCTTAAATTGGCTGATCAAATTGTTAAATTTTCAGATCGTGTATTACTTCAAGTAACATTATATACCAACATGACATCAAAGAACAATTCATACAAATCTGGTCCCAGAATAGATTGAACACAAAATTTATGATCGATGAAACAATTTGAACATGTTGATCTTTGTGTATGGCATGTTACCTTTCTCTCTAGATGCAGACAATCGGTTTACAAGTTTGTTGAAAATATCAAGAAAGCAGCTCAAGGTATGCAATGGTGAGTGAGTGATCCAAGATTAATAAAAATAGACGATGACAGGACCACTGCATACATTGAAACAATTGAAAATAGTCCTGACTTAATAGTTCTTATTGTAATGAACAATAAATTAGATAAGTATGCTGCAATAAAGAAGAAATGTTATGTTGATAAGGCAATTCCTATCAAGGTGGAAATCAGATAAATTGCAAAATTGATGGAGCACCATGGTCGGTTGACATACCATTAAAATATATGATGATAGTTGGTTATGATGTCTGTCATAATCCTTCTATCTAGAAGCAAAAGTTTTGGAGCAATGGTTGCTTCTATGAACCATACATGCACTAGATATTATAGTAACGTATCTCAACATAGTAATGGTGAAGAACTTTCAAATAAATTTGAATTATTTATTATTAAAGCGGTCAGGGAATATTAAAAAGAACAAAACTCATTACAAAACTCATTAACAACTTATATTCCAATCTACAGGGTTGGTGTTAGTGATGAACAAATTCCATATGTTCGTAAGACTTGAAATTGATGTTATTAAACTATCGCTCAGATCTTTCTATAAAGAACAAGCTATTCGAATGGCTTACATTGTAGTTACTAAGAAAATTAACACTAAAGTTTTTGCTAGATCAAAAAATCCTGAATAAATATGCTCATAAATTAGCGTTTTTGGTGTCTCAAGCTTTAAAACGTACTCCAAATACAGGTCTAGATAAGTTGCTATATTATCTTTAAGACATTAATCATTCAAAGTTAAGAATTATTTTTAAAATTCCATCGTTCATTATGTTTTCTTTCATATATTATTTAAGTTTATTTGACATAATTTAATTTTTTTAACTGCTGCTTAATGGTATTTAGAAAGTAAGTATAGCACTTTAAATATGTGTATAGTTGATATTTTTATAAATAATCAAATGTTTATAACAGTTACATTTATTTTATAAACATAAAAAAAATATTTACTATGATGGTCATAACATATAAATCTTTAAAAACAAATCCACCTGTTTTAATTTAATATTTATATTTAAACATAAACCCCCTTTTAACAAGACTTCTGGGGCAATGTAAAATAGCTGTAAAACCCACAATAAAATAGAAACTAAAATGTAAAATAAACATAAAACAAGTAATCTAAAACTAAAAATCATGAGAAGTACCCCAAGGAGTAACTACTAACACAACCAAAAATCCTATAATTATGATAAATGAATAACTTTATACTCTCAATAATACATAATAAAATTTCCATAACATTTTAATAACATATTTGATTCAGTTCTAATCAACAACACAATTGTTTCAATTCGATATTACTGATAAGCTATTGGAATGCAGCTGATAAAAAATGCATGTATAAAATCATTAAATTTTTATTACATTACTAACAATTAACTTAAGGTTAACTTCTAGAAAATCAAATCAATGCGTACACAAAAATATTTCGGTTTACATAAAACTTACCAAAATGCATTGCATCAAATATTTCTGTCATAAATGTTATAAAATGTTATTGAGTAAATGTAACAAAATGTTATAAAATGTCAAGTTTTGTATGGCAGAGAACGTTTCTAAACAGTCACAAATGTCATAAAATATTTGTTAAATGTCAAAAATGTTCTTAAACTGTCAATTTAGCCAAAACGCTTCTGCGTGAATACTTTTTCACTGAATACAGAGTCCGGACAAAACATCTAAACTTGAGGTAGTAACAATGTCTTAGCATACAATATAATGCTTCAAAAGATGCAATCTTTAAGTAATAAATTTAATGGAATAAGTGCGGTATATCACTTTGACAGAAACACTTTTCTAAATCATTCACTCGCATTTCATTAACAAAGTTCCCCAACTGCCCACCCAAGTGTTGGTTTTCAAGGAATTGGTTTAGTAAAGCGCAGTAGCTAAGACCCATAAGTTTTGTTGCCCCCAAAGCTTCAAGAATTAAATAACCAAATTAATTAGATACACTGATCATTATCGTTCAGTGAGCTATCTGTAAGCAATGTGGAAGGGCCCACAAGCGTACTAAGCTCAGTAAACTTGGAAACAGCTTAGATACACTAGTTCAGGTATAACGGAGAATACTTGGGAGCAACTCAAATTGGGAACACTTCAGTATATTTAAAAATAACTTAGGTACAGTTTAAATACATTTCAGAAGCTAAACGCTTTAAACACAGTTGAAAAAAACTTAAATTACATTGAAAGAGATTAATAGCTCAGTACACCCAGGAACAGCTTAGAAAACATTAGATGCAGAACAGTTCCGGTTCACCTTGGAACACTTTAGAACAATTTCTAATACATCGGAAGAGTTGTTGAAAATTAATTAGAAATAGCTCACTTAATTTGAAAACTTTGAAACAAATTCATTTTAACCTAAAATACACCCAGGTAGTAAAACGTCGCTCCATTAAAGCATCAATGACACCGCACGCATAAAACTTTGTTTCGATAGCCAAACTGTGTTATAAGCTATTTTTACTCTCAACACGATATTGAACCTGAACCTGATTTCAAGATTCCATACAAAACTGGTAAACAAATAATCTGTATTATACTTTACATGGAACACTGCAACTTGGAATAACTGTCATAGAATAAAACACACAGAGCTATTCTTAACAAGACCATCATAAGTTGCCCAAACTATTGTAATGCAGATAAGCAGAACAAAACTGCAAAAGCTTACAAAACTTATAACTGGACACTGTGGCCTAAACAAACACATGCATAGAATGGAAATCCAGATGAATCCCCAATGCCGCAGATGCCTGGAGAAAACTCAGCTATATCAACTGAGCAAGTACTAGACTTAAATAAAATAGATACTAGCCTAAATACTCTCAAAAGAAAGCTCACAAGTGTCTCTTAAAATCTTAAAATTAAAAAATCGTCCATCAACACACATTAATTTACAGAAAGTAGACTCTGATTAGAATTTGTTTTGAAATGATTAACAAATCTTAGAAAACTAAGAACTGAAAAGATTGTTCAGACTACTCAATGATAATAATCTGGAGTGACCCACCCAAGTGTTAGTAATTATGATCTACAGTGACCCACCCACCCGCACAAATGTTGGTTATCAAAAGAACATAGAAGACTATGTTTCTAGAAGTTAACTAAATTCTAAACAGCTTGTAGAAAACTTGATAATTTAAAAAGAATCATAAAAGCCTTTGAGATCTGCAATAAAATACTAAAAACCGTAATACCATATAGGTTGGTAGTGCGCCGGGACAAAAAAGTAAGATTACCATGGAGAAGATACAAAGATCCTATTAAATGCAGTGAAATTTGTTTCGCCCTATACCTGAAAACCAGAACCTTAAGAGTACTATTAAAAGTCTTTAGAAGACTTGAAAAAACTAGAAGATTTAACATGTATTTTGCAAAAAAGTAGGCTTCGAGAGCTGCTATAGAACACTAAAAGTTTTATAAATCCTAAGTTGCACCAGTTTGAAGATACTTGTAAATCTTGCAAGTATAATACAAAAAACGACAATTAGAAAACTTTTAAACATCCTGAGATAAACATGAAGTTTAATAGGATTTTACCAGTGAAATAAAAGATTTTAGAAGCTGCTTTAAGCAACAAAGATTCTACAAAAATCATTTTAGAAGCTACTGAAAAAGACCCTCACCGAGTTTGAGACCTAGTCACCAACAAGGTTAAAAATGTTTAGAGTAGAGAAGACAATTTTTTACAAAGTTTATAAAAATGTTTGAAATCTACTGAAAGCGGACTTAAAGCCCATTTTAGACAATAAATGTTTATAAATTTATACTCATAGGCCATATGTTGACTAAGCTTGTCTAGTGTATCAACTAAAAAAATAAATGAATCACCATCAATATATTTAGTAATTTACATTATATTTTATCTATGTTTTATATTAGCTGAAATCAACAAGACTAACTAATCGGCTTTTTTACCAACAACAAAAATGACTGATTAGATGATACATTTTTAATTATGACGCATTGGCGACTATATTGTAAACTACCAAGTAGATTGCAAGTATTGAAAACATATGATATTGAATTATTATATATTTTTAGACTTATTAAACTATTATTAAATGATATATAAAAACCTTATTTTATATTTAAATCCAACCGACTGAATGTCACATAATTAATTGTTGACTCAATGTAAAATTCATTTTTTAAATAAAATTTAAAAAGTTTCCAATACTTATAATGTATCTTTAGTAGCAACATATATCACAAGAAATCAACCATAAATATATGCGAGTAGAGACTGTATTTAAACTGATAGAGGAGTGCATAAAAGAAGATCCAGTAGCATATCAGACAATATTTAAAAATAATATAATTGGTTCTATTATTTTGACTGATTATAATACTAGAACTTATCGTATTGATGACATAGATTTTAACAAATAGTCTGTTAGCACATTCCAAAAGAAAGATAGTTCTTCTATTTCCTATGCACAGTATTATAAAGATAGATATGGAGTTAATATTACTCAACCAAATCAAACGTTATTAATTTCAAAGTCGAAAGCAAGAGAACTGCGAGCTGAGATGTCCGAAATGGTATTAGTTCCTGAACTATGTCATACAACTGGTTTAACTGACCAACAATGAAGTAGTTTTCAACTTATGAGGGCATTATCTGCACATACAAGAGTAGACCCAGCAAAAAGAATTGAAAAATTACATGCATTTAGTAATAGATTGACTAAGCAACCTGAAATCATGACCAAATTTAAACAATGGGACCTTAAATTAGCTGATCGAATTGTTGAATTTTCACGCCGTGTATTACCTCCAGAAATATTATATGCCATTATGACATCGAGAAACAATTCATACAAATCTGATCCCAGAGTAGATTGGACACAAAATTTACGATCGATGAAACAATTTGAAGATGTTGATCTTCGTGTTTGGCATGTTATCTTTCCCTCTAGATGCAGACAATCGGTTTACAAGTTTGTTGAAAATATCAAGAAAGCAGCTCAAGGTATGCAATGCAGAGTGAGTGATCCAAGATTAATGGAAATGTAGAGGATCACTGCATACATACATTGAAGCAATTGAAAATTCTTCACATGATAGTCTTGACTTAATAGTTCTTATTGTAATCAACAATAAATTAGAGAAGTATGCTGCGATAAAGAAGAAATGTTATGTTGATGTATCTATCAAGGTGGCAATTCAGATAAATTGCAAAATTAGTGGAGCACCATGGTCTGTTAACATACCATTAAAAAATATGATGGTAGTTGGTTATGTCTGTCATAATCCTTCAGATAGAAGCAAAAGTTTTGGAGCAATGGTTGCTTCTATGAACCATACATGCACTAGATATTATAGTAACGTATCTCAACATAGTAATAGTGTAGAACTTTCAAATAATTTTGCATTATTTATTATTAAAGCAGTCACGAAATATGAAAAAGAACAAAGCTCATTACCGACTTATATTCTAATTTACAGAGATGGTGTTAGTGATGGACAAATTCCATATGTTCATAAGACTGAAATTGATGTTATTAAACAATCGCTCAGATCTTTCTATAAAGAACAAACTATTCGAATGGCTTACATTGTAGTTACTAAGAAAATTAACACTTAGAGTTTTTGCTAGATCAAAAAATCCTGAATGAATATGCTCATAAATTAGCATTTTTAGTGTCTCAAGCTTTAAAACGTACTCCGAATCCAGGTCTAGATAAGTTGCTATATTATCTTGAAGACATTAATCATGTACAGTTAAGAATTATTTTTAAAATTCTATCGTTCATTATATGTTTTATTTCATATATTATTAAAGTATATTTGACATAAACTAATTTTTTTAACTGCTGCTTAACGGTAATTAGAAAGTAAGTATAGCGCTTTAAATATGTGTATAGTTGATATTTTTATAAATAATCAAATATTTATAACAGTTACATTTATTTTATACACACAAAAAAAATAACTACATGACCATCATAACATAACATCTTTAAAAAAGTTTTATGTATATCAATAAAGAATTTAATATTTATAATATTAAATTGATGCAGGCAAATACATAATGAAAAATAATTAAAACAGGTGGTTTTGTTTCGTCAACACAATGACATCGTGATGGTTAATGAAATATATCGCTGTTTAACAAATAAATATTTAAAAACCAAAACATCCTGTGCTTTAATGATGCCAATGTGAGATAAAACCACCTGTTTTAATTTAATATTTATATTTAAACATAAATCCCCTTTTAACAAGACTTCTGGGGCGATGTAAAATAGCTGTAAAAAGCACAATAAAATAGAAACTAAAATTGAAAAATCAACAAAAAAACAAGTAATCTAAAAATCAAGAGTACCCCAAAGCGTAACTACTACCACAACCAAAAATCCTATAATTATATTAAATAAATGACTATACTCTCAATAAAACATAATAAAATTTCCATTAATAACATGTTTGATTCCGTTCTAATCAACAACACAATTGTTTTAATTTGATATTACTGATAAGCTATTGGAATGCAGCTGATAAAAAATGCATGTATGAAATCATTAAATTTTAATTACATTACTAAAAAGTTAACTTCTAGAAAATTAATTCGAATCAATGCGCACACAAAAATATTTCGGTTTACATAAAACTTAACAATATGCCTTGCATCAAACGCTTAATGATAACAAACAAATTTAAATAAATTTTCATACACATAAATAATTCAATCGACATTTATATATTTACATAATAAAATAGATTGTAATGAAAATTGAATTACCTGCTGGACGTTGTGGTCCTGGATTGGCGGGTCTTGGAGCCGCTTTAATAACCAGATGAATTGTAAGGCCATCCTTAATGTTTTGCGAAACCAACGTTTCAGCATCTTTTAAAATTCTGCCGGCGAATATGAGACAGAGTTGTTCGACATCTGCACCAAACTTTGGAGAAACCATAGCTTTGAACTGAAATTAAATAGCTCTTGTAAATACAGGAAATAGTTTATTAATTGAAATATTATTCTAGAATGACAGAGAAAGATGATGAAATTGAGGTTAGGATTGAAAAAATTGTTACTTGCCTCAGATACGGTTGCAGTTTCGGATACTTGAAAGACTTCTTTATCTTTAGGTGTTTTTACCGTAACGGTTATCATTTTGCCGGGTTTTGCTTCGTCTTTACCATCGCTTTCCATAGGTTTTTCGGCGTCGGACTTCTGTGGATCGTTGTCCGCCATGTTTTCGAGAATGACTAAGTTACTTTCCTGTAACGTATAGACGGTGTAGATACCGATGATTACAGTATAAATGTATTAATAAACAAACATTCTAGAACACATCAGCGCATTATTCGCGTACACACATACGTATTGCATTCACACATCAATGAATATTGAAAAAAAAATTACATTCACACACCTTGAATTACATATTAATTGTATCAGTTAACCAAGACAGTTTAAAATTTGTTCTTATTTATTTTGTTGTAATATTTGACATACCCTGAAGGTCCAATTTATGTATCACGACCATACACAAACTAAAAAACACCGAAGAGAGAAGGACGGAGTGATAATAAAACGCCGACTAGATGATAAGGGAAATGTCAAATCACTCACGACAAATATGGCGCTAAATTTGAATTTTTTGCACTTAATGACTATAACTAAATTTTAATTGTATTTTGCATTGTTATCGTTTGATATAAATAACATGTGACTTTAATAAGATATTTATAACGATTTATGTACAATTCAACAGCAAATTAAATATGTTGGCAGCATTGCTCTTCAGTTAGCAATTGAACGATTATTTAATATAATTTAAATAATTAACTCAAATTATTATTAATAAATTAGTAGTAATAAACCCCCGAGTTTATAATACGCATTTATAAAGTAGCAAATACAATACGCATTACTCATGTTTTGCAATCTGATGAAATATTGCATTTTATTATACCATCGATTACAATTCAAGTTTTACTAATATACAAACGTACTAAAAATTTCCATTTAAACGTCACTTACCTACAATCTAGCCTTCAACACTATTGCAAATATTTGTTGTCAATTTGAAAACACCATAACAAACGCACATGAAATGAAAAGTGGTTAGGAAATGCAAAACGCCATCTATTTATATATTTTAATACTTCTTACCCAGAATGCATTTTCTTTCTAGCGCCAACTTCAAATCATCGGTTGTAGTTGGCAATTATTCAAGGTTATTGAATCACAGGGCCGGATTAAATTATTTTGAGATTTGCTATGTTACTGGTTGCATATAAAAATCAGTTTTATTTATTATTAATTATTTATATATCTGGTTTCTAAAAATCACATTTCTGCAAAACTGCATTACAACAGGTCACCACCTAAAAACTGACAAGACATATTCTTTTTTTAGAAACATGTACACTTTTTGTAGTTAGAATATTCTCTACTTTTTTTAATTTAAAATAACAATTAGTATATTATTTTTTTTAGTTAAGTCTTAATAATAAAAATTAAATGGTGGTGGCCGTTACTATGTGATAGTTTATCATAAAATAAATAAAACACATTTACTATGTACTATATCATGAATATATTTGAAAAACTGTAACATGTTTCAACCTTTACAAGGCCATTATAGGACAGTAATACAAACAATTATGAGTATAAAAAAAATTACAAAGCATATATCTTATCTTTAAATTGTCGTGTCCAGTTGATTATAGTGTCAATAGTTAAAACAATATTCAAATTTTGGATAGCGTTTTTGGCCTTTTTTGTAAAGTCATACAATATTCAATACAAATAAAAACAAATATAAGTTTTATAAATATTCAAAAGCTAAGCAGCAATAAAAAACTGTTTTCAGACATAAATTTGTTGTTTAGTTTAATATTTGGTACTGAATACATTAGATTTTGATTTTAAAGCAGTAAGAAGTTAAGTTTTTTTAGAGTTAAAATTGACCACATGTTTAGATATTGTTTTGAAGTTTTTGTTTATAGATGCAGATTCTAACCTAGAAACTTTAAGACATTCTGCCACATTTGTCAAAATGGTCTTTGAAAAGTACAAAGTATAAAAGATACTATCATTTGCAAAACTATAAATAGGACTTTTAGTTATTTGAAGTTCAATAATGTAAATTAAAATTAAAGTTGGTAAAAGAATTAAAACCATCTGTTTTAACTATAATTTTTCTATTGTCAACAAAACTATTGATAAGGTTTACAGATTTATGATTATAATCTATACAATGAATGTTTCTTTTCTGTATGATAAAGCAAATATTTTAGTCAGACTGGAAATTAATTTGTTTGCAAATGTTTTAAGAATAATAAGTGGAATTTTATCTATGTAATTTAAGAATATATCTTTTAAGAACTCGTTGCCTAAAATAAATTTGATCTATCGTTTTACTACTAACTAGCATTGTAGGCAACAGTAGGAGGACTTAGAATAGTAGAATTAAATCCAAATTGGTTTGCAAAAATATCTGCTTTTTTTTGGATTAGAAACTAGATTGCTTTGATCATTTCAAATTTGCAATAAATTTATTGTTTAATAGAAACTTTTGTTGGTTTTGGAAAGCTGAAAAATTTGATTAGCTTGGTTTTTGTCAATCCTGTCTTTTTCAGATTGTATTTGACCGTAACAATGTTTGCGAGTACTTTTGTATTAGTTTAATAACAGAAAATAGAACAATTTTTTTTTAGGTTTAGTAGTAATAGGAAGAGAAGTTTTAACAACAAAAGTAATAAGTAAATGATCAAAATTTCTTAAAGCAGCCTTAACAGTAGTTGTTGTAATCTCTCAAATAGTTGAAAGATTGTGTAATTTGATTGAGTAAGATAGTGTAAAGCAGCAAAAATCATAGGTTGTTGTTCGGATAGTATAGTAAAAGATGAGTGAATTAACCAGAAAGATCATCAAAAAAGTTTACAGTTTAAAAAACGCTATATAGTTGTTACAAAAATAGTTTTATCAAAAAGATTTAGTTTAAAAAATATGCTTTTATAGCCAATGCTATGCAATGTTTGTTATTTGTAGATGTAAGCACAAACACCCTGTTAATCAGCAAATAAAAGTTCAAGATGTTAATTAAAATCTACTAGATTAAAGCGATTTAGATTTTTATTGTTTATTTTGGTTTCAATAAAAAAAAAGATGTAAGGTTTTCTGTTTGAGATTCTAATAAACAAAATTTAAATTCTTTTTTATACTACAAATATTAAAAAAAATAATTTTTAAACTATAAACTAAGTCAATGTTTAGTTAATTAAATTGGTTAGTACAACAAGCAAAGCTTTGTTTTGCCAATTTAATCGTATCATTCATGTCTAAAAATAATGCTGAGTTGTCTACAAATAGGGAATGTTCTTTTGATCTCAGCTGCCCATTATTGCTTTAGCCACCCAAAGCTATTGCACTCAACTAATAAAGTAGACTAAGGTACTAACCTGATTGCCGCCCTCTACAGTATTTTCTGCTAATGCTAAGTGTATTGCTAACGTCAGATGTTGGCCAATTTAGCCAATATACCACAAATTCAACTATTGCTCAATCCTATCTTGTCAAGCAAGCTTGCACTATTTCAAACTAGCCAGTATCACTAATAATATTAGCAACATTTGCTTTGTAGGCTAGTATACCGTTTCCCGTGTCACTACCACTAGAAGGTAAGGCAGTTTATCATAAAACCAGGACTAAAAAATTCTACACATTATTTCCAGTCAACTCGTTTAACAAATTCTTTAGATAGATAGATACCTTGACCGCGTCAGATATTGTCATATATTCCGCCTCAGTGCTTCAACAATTTTTTTTAGACCACAAAACTACTTAATTTAAAAGCATATCTTGTATATAATTTTCTGTCAATTAAACTGTTGCTTCAATTGGCGTCTACAAAACCTACTAGTTCATTATTATCATTTGAAAATTTCAAACAGTAGTCTTTAGTCCTTTTTAAGTATTTTAGTAACCGCATAGCACTTTTTCAGTGTTTCTACTCGTATAGTTTTTTAAATTGATTTAAATAGCTCATACTAAACGTGATATCAGGTCTAG
Organism: Tachinus rufipes; assembly: GCA_963932245.1. NCBI lineage: Eukaryota > Metazoa > Arthropoda > Insecta > Coleoptera > Staphylinidae > Tachinus > Tachinus rufipes. The sequence goes on from OZ010750.1 coordinate 16,449,066, forward strand.
TAAGCACAGCTAAATACATCAAAGTTATAATCAAGTTGTAAAAAAACACATCACCATTTACTTTCTGATCACCCGAGTCTCTTAAAAACTATAATACTAACTCTTTTCAATAACTAATCTATATAACCTTTCTGACTTAGGGTTTAAACACCTTTCTCATTGTTGTGATTGACTTCTATGCCTAAACATTTTTTATTTTTTTAAATTTTAAATCTACTACTTAATTCTTTTACCAAAAAACTAGTTTTACATTTGTTGTTGGAAAAGATAAAAAAACCACCAACTTACAATGTTTGAATAGTATATAAATCATCTTTTCTTTTTATAAAAACGCAAGGCTCATATTTTAACCTTAAATAACCTAACATTATTAATTCCAACATTTGGATGATTGCTTAAGATTATACACGGCTCTGTTTAATTGCAAAACCTTATTGTTATTTAAACTCATTTTTTTATAGCTTTCAGGTATTTTCTTAAACAGTTTTTCCTTCAAAAATTAATCAAAAAGGCTGTTTTTACATCTTAATGTCTTATATCTAAGTTTAATTTTACAGACAATGCAAATAATAGTTTTAATGTAGTATTTCTGGCCACTGGAAAAAACATTTCATAGTGGTCAATACCATGTTTCTGAGTAAAATTTTTTGCCACAAAACGCGCACAATATTTAAACTTTTACTATTAATTTTTTTTTAAATCCTACTTGTTGTCTACGATAGTAAAGTTTTGCATTGTTTATGGCTTTCTTCCAAAAATTTTCTTTATGACCTAATAAGGCTTCTGATACACTGGATTGTTTTCTATGTTCGATCCCCTTTTGCATAAATGTGAACAAAATTCTTAAAAATTTTTGGTTTTGGTGGTCTCTTGGATCTTCTAGTTGCTTCTTTATCTTATTCAAAAACATTATCAACATTCTCATCTTTTTCTATAATATTATCTTTATTTCCTATTAGCTTGGTCATTTGCAGATAATTTTTTTTCAGAGTTTTAGCATTTCTTTATTAAACCTGCTGGTGCATTATCTGAAACATGTGTTTTGCATAAACAAAATCTAGAAAATAATGATCTTAAAATGCTAGTTGTAGTTTTTGCTGTAATCAAATTTGTTAGAATTACATCCAATTTTCATATTTGTAATTTTTAAAGTTTTGTTGAAAAATCGAAAACCTTCCAATGACCAAGATAATAATGCCGTCAAAACATAAGTAAAAAAGATTTAATTGCCTAAGCCATAGTAGGACTGAATGTTAATGGCAAAATAGTGCACAAAATTGCAAACTGTAATTCTGAGAGTCAAATGTTAGAAACACAATGTTTGTTATATAAAAAACAGTCAAAAGCATCTTGTCAACTTCTTAAAAAAAAAAACAACAATTGCCACTTGCTGTCTACAATCTGCTGTAAGGCTGCTTTAACTGCAAAATTTGATGCATCGGTAAAAATGACAAGTGAGGCTTCTACTGTTGAGTATGTTAGAAAGGCAGCTTTGGCTAAGCTATTTTTACATTTGTCAAAAGCTATACGTGCTTCTGGATTCTATGAAACCAATGCTTTTTTTTTTAAATTTTCTTGTAGTAGTTTGTTGAGAAGTGCTTGCAGAGTTGCTGCTTTTAGAATATTAAGTCTGTAAAAATTAATAGTTTCCAAAAAACGTCGTAGATATTTTGTAAATTTAGGTAGTGGAAAATTTGTAATGGCTTCAACCTTCTCATGATGTGATTTGATTTCTTGTTGAGTAACTTAGAATCCAAGAAATTTAAGATTCTCTCCAGATACATTTGGCGAGATAAAATTCCATACACTTGACAAAAATAATCTTTGTGCTCTGTTTCTAAACTGGATGCAATTTAAACGTTGTCGATGTAAACGTAGATAAAATTTAAATGTTTGAGGATTTTGTCCATAAATCGTTGACAGGTTTGTGCTGCACTTTAGAATCCAAAGGTCATAAACAAAAACTCAAATAAATCAAAAGGTGTTGTAATTGCCGTTTTTGGAATATCCTCTTTGGTAACCAGGATTTGGTTGTAGGCTCTAGGTCGATGGTTGAAAAAACCTTTTTTTGGAAAATGTGATCAAAATCCTGTAGGTGTAGTACTGAGTACTTTTTAAAGACGGTTCTTGAATTCAACCTTCTATAATCTTTACAAGGTCTCCATTTACCACCTTGTTTAGGTAATACCCATGTGAATCATGTCTTAAATTTCTTTCTTTGTTTCTTTCAATCTGTCAACAGCTAAACGTCGAGGTTTTTCTGTGACAGGTGGGCCAGGGGAGACCAGTATCGCATGTTTTGTTAAATGCTTAGGTTTGGTGAATACTCCTGCTGGGCGTGTTATCTCCGGGTACTGTTGAACAACACGGATTCCTACCCAAGTATCTTGACAAAGCAAAACTTTTGATACAAGAACATAGTCAAAGATGCAAGCAAGCTCAATAAAATTGGTATAGGCAATTTAGACTTGAAAGCTTTTAAGACACGAGCCTGGAATTGAGTTTTATCTGTACCAGAACTGACTTTTAATCTGTTTTCTGTAACAAAAATGTTGAATAAAAGAAACGTACAGTCTGCTGATGCGAAAATGTCATTTTAAGTCCCTTGATAAAAAGAAAAGAATTGCCATGGCCAATCAAAACAAAAAATTGTTTGAAATGGTTTGTCAAATCGATTCTAAAAAATGTCTTTTGTCAATTTTAATTAAAACTTAGCATAAAAAACTTGCACATCAAAAAGTTTGTCAGAAATATCCTATGCCTATGCAAAAATACTGGTTTTGTATAAGGCCCAGTAATTGTTTTTTTAGGGCCGTAATATACACCTTCTAATAAAGCACCTAATAAACTATTAGCTGAATAACTTAACTTTTTTTAAAGTTTTTCCTGAGTTCTTGTATTTTTGTATGATCGTTTTTTTAGGTTTAGGTGTTAAATTGTATGTATGCGGAGTCAGACAGCAAAATCTTATCTGATACGTGTCACTTTTTAATTATTATACTTATTTTGTAGTATAGTGTTAGAACTATAATTTCACTCCGCGTTGCGTTTCTGAATATAAGTGAGTTTTGCTTGCCAGAAAAAAACAAAAAAGATCATTGTTGTCAAGCCTATACATAACCTTACGTTGCTAAGTTGACCTTATAGACCTTCAAACTACTCCAGATAGAATGTGTAAATTAATTTTTGTTTATCAAAACTATTTTACAAAGTTTGATCCGCCGCGCACTTCAAACTAAGCAAACAGAAGAAATTGCATACTATTTTTTAGATATTTTTACCACTTTAAGAGCGCTTAAAATACTCCATTTTGACAACAAAAAATATTATTCAGATAATCAACAGTTTATGTTTCATGTGGCTAAATATAAAGAGTTGTACAAAGCTAACTAAAACATAGTCAATCTCAAAAGTCCGCCAAACGTGCCAATCAAGACGTAGAAAACATGTTGACTATATAGATAGAGAGCAATCAAATAACAAAATGATCTGAAAGATTAAAATTTGTCTAGGCAAAAATAGAACATATCACAAAGGAACTAAATGTTCTTTTTATGAAACAATGTTGGTTGTTTAATGAAAATAGTTTAAAAAAGATTTGCAGAAAATACTGACTTTGCACAATAAAAATGCAGAATTAAAAACCGTTGACAGCAAAAGTGAAGATGAGATTTTTATAAACAATATTGCCAATTGATATTCAATATGCAACAGCCCAAATCTCAAAATGAGCTAATTGTAGTTGCTTACACCAAAAAAGATACAGTTTGTAGTAGCATTTAAAAAGAAAGCTAAACATCGGCCAATAATATTAAAACCCAAAAATTGTCCAAAATGTAAGACTTAATATTGACAGAACTAAAACTGACTTTAAAAACGTTATTGCAGTCGTAGTAGATAAAATAATAATTTTTATCAATTATCTACAAAAGTTGGAGTACTGAGGCAGCTTTACACAAAGAATCAATTTACAACTTGTGCAGAAGACCAAGAAAAACTGAAGACGTTGCTTGTAAAGAAGTAAATGTTCAAAAAGTAGTCAAAAAATTGACTTTGACTAAAAATCAAAGATTTAAAAAGCGCAACTACCTTGAGAAATGCCCCACCAAGATATGTGTTTGCAAATCATCTGCAATACTCTGCAACTCTAAGTGACGTAATAGTTTATTATGTTGCATTAAATAAAATTCATTTATATCAAAACAACAACTAGGTTTATTATTTGTTCTAATAAATAATATGCCACTGTCATATCCTATATTTTATCAATATCAAGTGGCATAACTTTAAAATAACTAATTCTGTTCTAATATTTTGGGGTTTTATCGGTAAAACCGGTATTTACAGCTGTTTGGGGTTTTTAAAGTAAGATATGTACAAATTAACGTTTTTTTTTTTAGCCAACGCCAACAGTTACAAACACTTTATTAGCACACTGTGGATACAAGCTTCTTTTTTTTAATTTAAAAAGTTTTTAGACTTTCAAATTTCATTCTTAACAAATAATGTAAACAAAAAAAATAAAGAAAACAATATGTGTAAACTAAGCATATACATATACATGGTAACTATAAGAAAACTCCTTACTTATCTAAAAACTAATCCAGAAGAAATATTAACGTAATCTACAAAATACAATGTGTGGACTGTTACAAATGTTATACAGAGTGTCTCAAATGAACCCCCCTACATCACATCAATTATCAACCAACGATTGCAAAAACGATGACAAACTAGCAAGTGAATATGACTATGGCCTTTGTTCACCTTATGCCACTCAATTTCCGTTGACGACTAACTTTGCAGGCAGGTTTAAAACAATGCAAGGATTTTGATTTATACAACAATGGCAATGTTAGATGAAAACGTACATGTACTTCTAAATCACAAAATCTTGCCTTGGCCAAACGCTAATCAGTGGCAAAAAGATTTCAAATGTAAACAGATGTCTTCAGGAAGAAAAGCTTACCCAGATCTCCAACAAACATTGATGGTACATTGAACCTTAAAAATCACAAAATCCAATCAATATATATATAAAAATTGTTACATTTGAGCAAACACTCAAAACCATAACTGCTTTTTTCAATAGAAATTTTCTGTACCTAAATCAAATTGCGTAAATTGCGCAAACAGTAATAGTATAAACAAAAGCTGAAATTACCATGGTCTGGTAGTTTAACAAGCTAAGCAATTGAAAAAGATTGTTACAGTTATGGACAAACTTAAAAACAAAACTAAAAGCCAAAAACTTAAAAAGCAAAAAACTATCAAACTGGTTGAAATATGCAGTATATAAATCAAAGAGCACAACTAGTTAAAAAAATCATGGATTTAGAAACCATAACAAGAACTAAAGCAAAAACAAGCAATACTTACTACAGAGACAGAGAATTATTTTAAAAACGTTCAACAAGTTATTGAAGAAGAATGAGAGTATAAATTTTTTTGCAAAGAAAATGCAAAAAAGGCTGATACACAAGGCATCATCTGGACAAGACATGTAGTAAGAATTTTAGCTCTATCAACAGAATTCTTATAATCAAATAATTAAAAAGTATTTATTTGCCAACACTACAATACAAAATGCTTTGTACAAACTTATTCATTAAAAGAACATAGAACATATTGAACAACTTTTTTGACTAACGACTAAGTAAGAACGGCATCCTGATTAACCCATCAAAATGTGTATTATGTTTTGGAAGAAGAAACTCAACCATTGCCAGAGTCAACACAATTTGGAACTACCCACAGCCTAACACAGTTAAACAATTACAGCAGTTCTTAAGTATGATTAATTTTTACCAACGTTTTATACTTAAAGCAGCTTTACATCAAGTTCCACTAAACAATTTATTACAAAGGAATGTTAAAAACAAAACATCTATTAAATGAACAAAAACACGGGCAGCTTTTAACGCCAGTAAAGACAGTCTGGCCCATTCAACATTAATTGCACATTCCAAACTTGATGGATTGCTTGCTATTGTATGTGATGCATCCAATTTCTCTGTAGGTGCAGAGCTACAACAACGCAGCAAAAACACCTAGCAACCTTTCAGAATTTGTTTCAAAAAAATTAATGTTGGCTTAGGTAATTCAAGCATTTAGAGTTCATTAGTCAATTCACAACCGATATCCAACAGATCTCTGAAAAAGACTACGTCGTTGCCAATGATTTGTCTAAAATCAAAAAGATTACTGCAATCATGATTTCAAGGTACTGCATCCCAATCAGCAAACGTAGAACTTAAGAAGTCGGATTTAGTTTACAATTCAAACAAGTACAGATGCCAGCTACAAACACACTTGTATTTTCTCACGTCTCTACTACAACAGCACGGCCTTTCGTAACAGCAGTTTTTTGAAAAACAGTTTTTTACTCTATGCATAAATTTTCCCATCTAAGTATAAATGCATCGGTTAAACTTATCACACAGTGGTACGTTTGGCCGTTTATCAAATCCGAATGTAGGAAGTGGGCACAAAGTTGCTTACCAGTAGAGAATATAAAGACAGTTAGAGTTGCAAATGCATTATACAAAAACTGGATTGCCAAGTTTGGAACAACTCTTCAAATCACTACTAACTAATAGCGCCAATATGAGTCGTCACAGTCTGGTTCAGCGTCTTTACAGAACAACATGTTAAAAAGACCCAAAAGTACTGCAGCGGAACTAGTCCACGGCTAACCATCACGCCTACCTAGAGAATTCTTAGCATTACAACCATTTGAAACGCGAGAAGTAGCGAAGAATTTTGCAAAGGATCTTTGCAAGCAATTACAAAAACTGCGACCAATCCAGGCCTCACGCCATGACGAGAGACGTAGTTTTGTGTTTAAAGACTTTACCATCACTACTCATGCTTTTATCCGCTACGACGCCCTAAAAACCCCGCTGCAAAAATCATATGAAAGCCTTTTTGAAGTCATCAAACCATATACTAAAACCTTTATCACAAACAAGGATGGAAGTATGTAACTCTCTACATATTAGTTATTATAATGATAAAACAATAGCTATTTCTTCCACAGCTAGCCAAAGAACCACATCGAACACCAAATTCAACACCGAACAAGAAGTTTCTCTATCACAATCAAAAGTTACTCGTTCAAGCAAATTAACTTGTTTTAACACTAGCAGGAGAGTAATGTGGCTGTCACTGTCCAGAAGAATAATTGATGAGCCCACATAAGTATGTACAATACTGTAGAAAAAAGAAGAAACGGTCAGAAAACTGAATAGAAAAAAATATAAAACTATAAAGACCACAAAACAAAATGGGAGAACGTGAAAAAACTGAAGAACAGAACCATTAGCATATCAAACGACAAACGAGTAAACAAAGTACCCAAAGAAGAAAAATTAGACCAAAAAATATTTACAATAAACAGTATTTTCCTAAATTAAACTGCCTAGAACCAATAAAAGGTAACCTTAAAACTGGCAAAAATAAAGTAGACAGAGCGAGAGGATTTACAGTGGGAGAGCATTGTAACTATAGCGAGAAAGGTCTTAACAGAAATAACGTGACAACTAACGTTACTGTTGTTATACACTTTGATAAACAAGCACATTGGCAGTAAGGGAATACAATAATAAAACGACTAAACTTTAATTTAAATTTAATAAATGAAGTATTTTATGTAAATTGCCTCTCTACCCAGTGTGAGACACATGTACTACAACCCTTCTCACATGCTTCCGCAGTTCAACGTTTCTCCCAATAGGGGACATTGCGTTACCACTTCTGACTAAACTTTCAATACCAACAACGCAACAAACGTTGGTAACAAATAGCGCCTAACTAGCAGTATTGAAAAATACAGAACAAGTGCTATTATGAAGCCAACACACGGCATCGTTGAAGATAAAAAGAAACGTAGCAAATAAAGAGTACATTTGATAAACAACTAAAGAAGGAATTAGCCAGGTCAAAAATAAATAAAAATAAACACAAGCAGAGTCTGCAAAGTACTTGGCAAAATTTTTTTTTTCTGACAATGACTGTTTTAAAAAATTTGAAAATAGAGACCAAAGCACCAAATTGCAAACAACCAGAAAACACACGCAATGCACTTTGTTGGTAACTAGATAGCTTTTATCATTTTGAAGATGTGGTATTGAAGATTGTGTACTACTTTGCATTAAATTTATTGTTTTATAAAAGTTTTTCAGATTCTATTAGATTGTTACAATGTTTGCAAGCTTTGAGAGGTGATAACGCAATGCTTCCTATTAAAAGAAACGTTGAACTGTTTGTGTGTGAAGGAAAGCAGTAGTACAGTTAAACCTTACACGGACAAGCAACGGCATTTTTGGCGCATTTTATTTGAATCAGATGACCAAAAAAATTTAGTTTATGTACGCAATGCAAAGGTTTTTCCCAATAGGGGGCATAAACTGTTTAATAGTTACCTTGATTTTATGTTAAAAAAAATTGCGTTACCACTTCTCACACGTTACTAAACATAAACTGTTTAATAGTTAATGTAATTTTATGTAAATTGTCTTTTTGACCAATAAGATGCCAAGCACACTAATAATGGGTGCATAACATGAAACACTACCATATGTGTCTCACACTGGGTGGAGAGACAATTTACATAAAATATAATTAACGGGTTTGATAATATATATATATATATATATATATTTGTGTTTGCAAGGACATATTCAAAAGCAGTGTGAAGTAGTAACACAAGCGTAAGCCCTAAAATATCGGACTTTGCACAAAAGAAAAAGATTATGAAAAGCAGCAGAAATCATAGCTTGTTGTCCGGATAGTGTTGTAGAAGATAAGTGACATAACCATTTAGTATTATGTATATTAAAATTTACTAACAAAATTATTTTAGCTTTTTTATGATTACCTTGAAGAAGCTTGTCAAAATTTTAGAAAAGTCATCAAACAAGTTTGGAGTTGCTTTATTTAGAGAACGGTATATGCCAATTAAATTTTGTACGTCGTCAGTATATGCTTGTTGTTTGTGGATATAGGCATAAACAACCTGTTGGTCAGCAAATGAATGTTCAAAATGATAACCAAAATTAACTAAATTAAAGCGGTTTGGATCTTTATTATTTACTTTGGTTTCAGTCAAAAAAGGATTTTTATGTTCATCTTAAACTAATGAATAGAATTTAAGTTCTTTTTTAGACCACAAGTATTAGAGAAATTAACTTTTAAGCCACAAACTAGGTCAGTGTTTGGTTGATTAAATTGGTTAGTGGAAGTGGCAAGGCTTTGTTCCGCTAATTTAATCGTGTTATAAGCAATGTTTGATCTTGTGGACAGTTTGCCCCGTAAATTAGTGCCACTTGCTCCACAATCTACTGTAGACTGGGTTTCGTACACATTAGACGCAGTCCAATCATCTAATGTAGTTTATAGCAGTCGCTTGATGACAGTAGAGCATCCATCTCTTGTTCTGTAAACGTTTTTTTGTTTGATTGTTCATTATAATGTTCTATAAGCTTAGTCCTTTTCATTTTATACTTATTCTGACAAATTGTCGTCAACAAAGCTTTATATCAAAGAATGGAATTGGAGAAAGAAATAATAGCATGGATAGGAAAATATGAAAAGAAACAAGATAATTTGAACCTGGGTCAAGTAGTTTAGATACGCAAAAACAGTGCACTTTAAAAGTTGGACCTATCTACTCGAAATCAGAATGTTAGTCACAAGAAGAGAGGTCCAAACCCCCTGCGTATGTACTTGGTGCAACTGCGGATTGTTTGCATTGGTGTACAGCCGTCGTGGTTGTCCCATGAGTAGGCGTGTAGATCCGCCGTTTTGTGGATATTGAATATGTTGACTAAAAAAGTACCCTAGCTGTAAGAGTTTTTCAAGGTAACCGTCGTAAATCTTCTTAGGTTAGTAAGAAGTCACCTAGAGCAGTCTTGAAAAATTTATTAGTTGGTCTGGTCATCCAGGAGTCAAAGACCCCCGGGAGCATCCAGAGGTTGTTTTGCTATTCAAAAAACTAGCCAAGTGGCCTTCTTTAAAAACACTGGCGCCAAGGGTGCAAGATTGTTTGTGACACTAAGGTCGAGATTGACTCTTCTCCCGGAACTATGTCACAGGATTTACCCTTGTAAACGGCAAAGTTTGCCGTTGCATAATGCACTGGTAATGCGGCTTCGGCATCTCTTTCATAAATTCTCAAATTGTTTTTCAGAGAATTAGAAATTTCCTCTATGGTAATTTATGGGAGTTGCTATACGATTACCCGTATTCTATTCTTCTGTGGTCTGTTTTCAACGTGGTAGTAACGGGTGCATTTGCTAAACAGAGAGAAACTTTTGTTGCAAGTATAAAAGGCTAAGTGCATATCAGTTGCACTTGGTATTGTAAAGTTTGGCAAAGTTTTAGAAGAGTCAGCCAGGTTTGTTGCAGTGCAATAAAGTTGTACCAGGTGTGGTTGTTGTCAGTAAAAGAGAATTATCCAGGTTTATAGGAGTCTACATTGATAAGACAAAAACACCAACGGTCGTAGCGGTTATTAGCCTCATATAGTTCAAATTGAGAATTTATGTTTTAACAGGTTTACGTTTTTTTTTAATTTAATTAGAAAGCGGTTGTGACGGACGATAGACTGCCAGAGTTCCTATACCGATTTAATGTATACACAACCCTGGCCAACCATAAACTCCTTCCAGAACAATTGTTTGGCTGTCGTAGTGTCGCCTAGAAGCCGTAATAATTGGCGATAGTATAAGGTCAATTAGCCATTTTTTGTTTGCCGTAGACGTATGATACAATTTTTACTGCAGGGTGTGTAGAACTGCTAAATCACTACTTTTATAAGAATTATGTTTAGTCATGACAATAATAATCAAGGTTGCACTAACAAAATTGGGCTAGTTTCCATGACAGTTTGCAAATAATTAATATTTGTGTATACTGTTTGTTGTCATCAATTTGATTTACATAATTTTTAAATTACAAAACTTACCTTCACAATATTATGTATCTAATAGGATGGGTTAACAAAAACACAATAGAACAATTCTATCTTTATTTTTTTGCTCTTATTCTTTACATAGAAAACAATTCTGCCGTCTTCTAGGTAAATTGGTAAACACTAAATATTTTTTTTGCCTTTATTATCGAAGTTAAACAATACGCGATGGCATGGTGGCAATTTTTAAAACAAAATGAAACTTCTTACCACTACAGGGTGATTATAAATGTTTGGGATTATGTAACTATCTAATGTACGTTTGCGCGCCGCTCTAGTGAAAATGCGTAAATAAAGTTGCCTATCTTAGGAATCAATAGTAAATTTTTTTCATATATTTACATTGTTTACATGTTTATAATTATCAGTTGTAAACTTTCAAACACAATCCGGAACAGAATAGAACCATTCCCCATTATCAAACCGCCCATTCCTATAGTAGGATTCAATAATAAAAATATTCTCAAAAATATGTTTTGTTTAGGTGTATTTTTAAAAGCAAAATAATCATTCCTCTTTGTTTTATTAATAATTAGAAGCGACAAGATTGTTTTTGAATGTGGTAAAGTGCATAAATTAGTACGTGTCAATAAAAAAATGTTACACTAAATTTACAATGATAATATTGTATGAGGCATACAAAAAATGTGTACAATCTGCAAATTTACCATTTCGCCCCTCCCCTAAATGCAATCCATACAGCATGTGAAAATAGATTGAATAAAGCAATTGAAAAAAGCACCATTAAGTTAAAAGTAGTTGACATGATGTAATTTTAATAATAGCCCATTTCGGTTTTTGTGATTGTTCATCGATTAGGACATTTTTTGTTATTATTGATATTATTTTTGAAACTCTAGTGTCAATTAAATAGATTTAAAAAAATAAATAACAACACTAGAGTTTGAGTATTAGAAGTCACTTAGGAAATATGCATTCCTAACGCAAATAGCAAAACGAATGTTTTTTTGGCCAAACACAAGTGGGCCAGAATTCACACATCCCAAATAATGAAAATGCGGTTTCTAGCATCAATGACATTCTAGGGCACAATTCGATAATTTATAGAATCAACTTAATCTAATGTTAAAAAAAAACTGTTCTAGTGACATCAAGGAGCTCATAGTAATGTTCCTAGATTGAATTGAACTTGCACATGCCAACAGCAGTATATTGTTGGAAAAAAACAAATTGCTGAGTTGAAGAGTCACCTGGGACGTAAATTTTCAACTCAAATTACTCGAGCTGATTTTGGCATATAAGTGGAATTTCACCTAAATCACAATACGCACTGTTCATAAAACTGTTATTATATAATTATTATATTACAAGTCTATACACATGTGCAATATTAATAGCAATATGAGCAGCAAAGCAGTTTATATTAGGAGGCCTTTTCCATCAAACTACTCAACACAAACTTTGCATTCTATGTCGATCGACTTATCACAGTTATATTTGTGGACACAAATAAATGGGGCAGATATTAAGTCCTAGTTTTGATGTATAAGGGAACACAATTTCAAATAGAGCTAAGATAAGGTTTGTTTAAAATTGAATGCTAATCCGCGGCCGGGGAGGGGCGACGCCGTTCTCAGACATCTGCGGAGCGCAAATTAAAGCTGCTTGTTTTTTGTTACAAACTCTTCGCTTTCGACAAGCACGGTTGTTTGTCGTGCTCCTAGATCACCGTCCCCGTCCCCAACTCCATCAAGATTACCGTCTCCAGTGCAGTCACCGTCGTCGCCATCACCGTCTCCATTTTCTCCGTCTTCAGATTGATCTTTAAGGCCGTGTTGTTGCTTATATTTACGCCAAGCGTTTTGTATTAATCGCACGCAATATTCTTCGCGTTGTCTCCACAATGTGGAACTCACTAATTTGTAACCCACTTGGTTGGGTCTTGATGGCAACTCCGGTGTTCCTTCAATAACTTTGCCTTGACGAGCAAAGAAGTCTATCGTAAGGGCACCAAGAATATCCACACAAAACATAAGATCGCCTTTACATATTGGTATGTCCATAGACACTATCTTGTACTTATTAGGCTTGTGTATTTGCAGAGGTGGTTCCAATACATCCAGGAAGTCCGATAATTGATCATAGCGGATGTATTGTGTTCCGTCGGGGTCAAACAGCTGCCAAATTTGGTAGTACATATTGTAGTCATCGTCTATAAGACCTTCTACAGTTTCGCTAGCTTGTGAATAATTTTCTAAGATGAAAACATTATACATGTTGATGACAATTAAGAAGGATATAACTAAGTAACTTAAAAAAAACGCAATTTCTATTGTTAAATTTCCGCAATTTTCCGTTTCACCAATCTCGTTATTTGGTTGTTTACAATCTTATTCGTTTATTATACCATCCAGCACGCTAACCAGCCGACGTGGATATCTATAACAACAAAATTGCATTACAAACATGACAATAATAATAGAGAAATAAATTAATGTATAGCTCAATCAAAGAGTTCAAGCATAGACAATTGTTTTGGTTCTACAAACCTTGTCCGTGTGCTTTGTTTTTTCTATGACAAAACTTGCAAAATGATTGCAAATTGCATAAATGTTAAATGATACCGATTAATGCAAACATTTAGTATTAAATTGCATTAGATGGAGTCACAGTCTTTGTTTCATTATTAAATAATAATAACATTTTATCATCTCAATACCACAAAGTATTTACATTTATTACAATTTAGTATAATCAATAAATAAAACGTAAAAATGTCTGGGGAAGAATAGTAAATACTAGTGCTTACCTATTACCACTATTCTCAATTATTCTTACTCCACCTTACTTTATCTTACTTAATGAATGTAAAATAACAAGTAAGCCCAAGTAAGAATTTTAACTCCCTATTCTCTTAGCGGCCTATCACAAGATAAAAATTACTATTTCTTGTTGCTTATGTTTGTGAATCATTTAAAAATGTTTAAAACTGTTTGTTGTTTGGTTATTGCTCTTTTACATTATATTTGACTGTTATTACAAAATACTTTAAAATACTTTTATAAACAAGTAGGTTATGTTTATATTCATTGTTTAACTCTCAACTAAGTAAGAACAACATCTTAGTGAACTGTTCCTTTTTAACAACCAAATATTTGTGCAAAATCAACCAATTGTCAACATTGACTCAACAACATCGCAGCACCCGGAACCTGAACGCAAACAAGACGCGCACAAGGCCCCAAATCCCAATAATTATAAACAGCGTACAAACTATAAACCACACTCGGTCATAACTTTAATGTAATGGTAAGTAAGTAAGCAAAAATAAAGAGTTGTTGCAGGCAGGTGTACCGTAAAAACGTAGTCTTAATGTTAAGAAAACCCAGCCACGCCAAATGTCGCAAGCCAGTTCTAGCGCCCAACATAAACTCTGTTTCTATCAACACCTGAAACAACATACTACTGAAAAAATCTATCGGCTGTAATAAGCTGAGACCATGTGCTTCAGGACGTTTATTCCAACAAGTCCTCGTAGTGACCCGACTACTGAGAAATATCTACTGGCCAAAATTTACTATTCCCGGACGTATAAACCAAGAGAGTATTTCCGACAGCATCTGGCAAGACAAACAGCTAAACATTTAGAAAACACATCAACGTCTTCCTATTTACAACAACATCTAGAAATTCATCTAAATTTTGTCATCACGTCCAACAATAAAAAAAAATTGAAAGCTTAGCTTCTGAATTATAGAGAAAATGTTGCAGCCAATTTCCGATGCTATACATCAAACTTTTCTCCCTAAACAGACTGTTAGCAGCTACTGCCAGCAATTACAACCGCTACATTGGCGCTATTTACTATAACACACGCCCCCTTTGTAATGCGCTATGCCAACCACAGGCGTGTATACAGCATAAAAATAATTTATTCCTGAGTTTCGAGAAGTATAAATAGATCCTGAATTATCTTGTCTTGTATACAGAAAACTTATCTGCTGTAACACTTAAACCACCTCATATCACACTAAAACTAAAAATATTCGCTTTAATAATTAACAAATAGTTGTTGAGTTATAATCTCTGAAATCAATCAACGTCTAAGAATAGTTTCACTGACTGGGTTTGAACCAGCAAGCCAGCAAAAGATACAAACAGTCATGAACGCAATTCTTATTGCATGTCATTATTAGTCAACAATGTTAATTATTTCACATTTAATTAACAATACTTTATTTTTAAATTGTACATATCCACCATAAAGCAGAGGTGTTATTAAAACAACTTAGCAAGGACCCGTCAATTAGCATCAACACCGAACCGCAGTAGTTATTAATGTTAGAACCTGTTTTGTGTACGGCAGTTGATATTCTTCCTGGTTCAGAAGACGGCCGTGGATTGCGTTTGCGATGTAAATTAACTGTTGTCTTAACAACTTTTACATCTAATTATTGATGTCACAAACATTAATATAACGTTAAAATAAAAATAACTTTCACATAAAAAGCATTTATTGTATTGCAAGTCTGATTACAAGTTTGTTACAAGTGTAGCTAGTACAAGTGTAGAAACGGAACTGCTCGTAAATTGTACAAATACAAA
The DNA here is from genome assembly GCA_963932245.1 of Tachinus rufipes. NCBI lineage: Eukaryota > Metazoa > Arthropoda > Insecta > Coleoptera > Staphylinidae > Tachinus > Tachinus rufipes. The sequence goes on from OZ010750.1 coordinate 16,464,604, forward strand.
AAAGGTAAATTCATGTCTGATAGTGGTGGGACACAACAGATGCTAATTACAAGGGCTAATTCATAATTCCAGAAATTTAAGCCTATTTGAAGAGGATTTAGTAAAAACGCAAACATGCCGCCCGCCTTGAAAAACTGAAGTTTTTTGAAATAAACATGAATGGATTAGAAAATAACAATACAGATAAAAGAATAGTTATGCGAATCAACATGTAACAATATGGGAACTTAAAATATAAAGTATAATACAAATAATAAATATAAAGAAAACATAATAAAATAAAGCTGTTGATACAGTCAATCGCTTCACTGAGCGTCAATTGGGAGGGTACACAAGGTTTTCACAGCCCGTTTCCAAACCCCGGTTGAAGTCTTAACGGTAGCTACGCGAACGATGTCGTCAGGTCCTGGATGAGTTTCAGTTACTCGTCCCAACTTCCATTAAAGAGGAGGATAATTGTCTTCTCGTAATAAAACCAAGTCGTTAACTTGTATATTTCGAGTTGCATTTTGTTTCCATTTAGGCCTTTGCTGGAGTCCAGTTATGTATTCGGCAGACCATCGCTTCCAGAAATGCTGGGTGATTCTTTGAATTAACTGAAATCTGGACAGGCGATTTTCCGGTAAGTTCATCATGTTGGCGTCTGGCAAGGCAGTCATTGGCCTTCCAATTAAAAAATGACCTGGCGTCAGTGGTTCTAGGTCGTTTGGATTGCTAGATAATGGGGATAAAGGACGGGAATTAAGGACAGCTTATATCTGTGTCAAGCAAGTATAAAACTCCTCATAGGTAAGCCTTGCGTTTGCAGCAACTCTTTTTAAATGAGATTTAATTGACTTTACCCCGGCTTCCCAAAGACCTCCAAAATGGGGCGATAAAATGCCACTGAATATCTGATTTACTAGCAGCATCTATTATTGCAGTTTGGTTAATGCTTGCTTTAATAAAGTTTGACAAATCTTTAAGTTCTGAGTTTGCCCCAACAAAATTGGTGCCGTTGTCAGAATAAACATGTAACGGTTTACCTCGTCTTGGAACAAATCTACGCATCGCGGCTATAAAGCATTCAGCTGTTAAATCACATGCTAGTTCAACATGTATGGCCTTTGTTGTAAAACATACAAATAAACATATGTATGCTTTTGATAATTTTGAACCTCTACCCTTTCTATCTTTTATTGAAAACGGTCCGGCGTAATCTACTCCACATATATAAAACGGAAGCGCAGGATTAACTCGAGAAGGTGGTAGTTGGCTCATGATATGTGCGGTCTTTGGAGGGTTTCATCGAAAACATTTCAAGCAATTATAAATAACTCTTATACATATATTTCTGCCAGAAATTGGCCAATATTGACTACGAACTGATGCTAATAAAGCTTCCAAACCGCAATGCAGTTGCTTAATATGTTCATATTGCAAAATTAAGTAAGTTAATTTGTGTTTATTAGGCAAAATAATTTGATGTTTTTTATTAAAAGCAAATGTTGAATTATTCAAACGTCCTCCCACGCGAATTAAACCATCGTCATCTAGTATGAGATTTAGTGAGAGTAACTGACTTTTGCAATAAACAGGTTTGGCGCCTTTTAGATCACAAACTTCTTTTTCAAAATGCTCAAGTTGCGCTCGCTTTATAAGTGCAATAACTGATTTATTAAGTTTATTGACTGTTAAAGGACCCACGCGTCGCAATTCTCGATTACATGATGAATTATGAATAAATCGTAAGATATAGGATGTGACACGTTGCAATGATGTAAAATTAGAAAATTTTATAAATATTGAAAAAGGTAATAATTCAGTAGCGGTTGTGCATATATTTACTTTTCGGCACTCAGGTACATCTGCCATATTAGATAAATTTATAGTCGGCCAATGAGTATAATCTTGATGTAACCATTCTGGGCCTGAAATCCAAAGTTTGGATAAATTTAATTTATCTGCGCTGACTCCACGAGATATTAAATCGGCAGGGTTATCATGTGTTCTTACATGTTTCCAGGTGCTAATGCTAGTTAACTCTTGAATTTCGCTTACACGATTTGCTACAAAATTTTTCCATTTACTGCAAGGAGCATTAATCCAACTTAGAACAATTGTTGAATCGCACCAAAGATATTCTTTGTCAAATGATAATTCCAAAGCAGTACGAACTTTTTGTAACAATCGTACTAATAACAACGCACCGCAAAGCTCAAGTCGTGGTATTGATATTTTTTGCAATGGAGCTACTTTAGATTTGGCGCATAAAAGACGAATATTTGAATTGCCTGCATAATCAAATGATTTAATGTAAATACACGCTCCGTATGCAACGTCAGACGCATCACAAAAACCGTGCAATTCGATTTTAATATAATTATGACATAGCACATGTCGATCAAAGTGAATGGCCTCTAAATCTTTTAAATTTCTAACAAAATCTAACCATTTTGTGTGTAAATCTATAGGAATCGATTCATCCCAATGAAGTTTGTTTTGCCAAAGACTTTGCATTATTAATTTAGCAACAATCACAATTGGTGCAATTAATCCCAAGGGATCATAGATTTTTGCAATTGCTGATAATATAGTTCTTTTTGTAACACGAGCGCCTATAAAATTCTGAGATTTGTATCGAAATTGATCGGCTTTGGGGCTCCATAAAATACCTAAAGTATTTATTTCCGTTGAATTAGTTAGTTTTACAAATTCTTCAACTGAGCAGTTATCTGATAATCCCGTTAAAGCGGTTGGGTCGTTAGAAGCCCATTTACGAAGAGGAAAACCGGCTGAATCTAATATAGAAGAAATTTCGTGGCGAATAATGATTGCTTCTTGAGCAGTGTTGCACCCTGTGAGTAGGTCGTCAACATAAAAATCGTTTTCAATGATAGAACATGCTAGTGGAAATTTGACTTTATTTTCAAGTGCTAACTGCTTTAGACATCTTATAGCCAAAAATGATGCAGATGCGGTTCCATAAGTGACTGTGTTTAATTCAAAACAACCTATTTCCTCGGAAGGTGATGATCGCCAAAGAATACGTTGCAATGGACGATGCTCTTTTGTTATTAGTATTTGACGATACATTTTGGCAATATCTGCCGATAATACAATAAAGTGCCGTCGAAATCTTAATAGAATTGAAAACAAGTCGCGTTGAATTGTAGGTCTAACCTTTTGAACGCAATTCAGAGATAATGCCGTATTTGTTTTGGCTGAGCCATCAAAAACTACTCTAAGTTTAGTTGTGATGCTGGTATCCTTTAAGACTAGGTGGTGAGGTAAATAGTATAATATATTTGGTTGAGGTTTTGATTCATCTATTTTTGTCATATGTGCTAGCTTATGATACTCCTTCATAAACTTTATGTAAGGTTTTCGAATGCTCTGATTATTATTTAATTTTCTTTCTAAGCTAACAAATCTTTTTAATGCAAGAGTCTTTGACTCCCCCAATTGATTTGCATTATCATTTAATGGCAAGCTAACTACAAACCGCCCATTACAATCCCGTTTGGTGGTACTAACAAAATGACTTTTGCATTCCTTTTCCTCAAGTGTAAGAGGAGAAGATACAAAACTTTCCTCAATTTCCCAGAATTTAGCTATTGATTTGTTGATATCTATATTATCTATGCTTAAATTGGACGATATTGACACATTAGATAAGTAAACAACAGGTACTGACCCAGTTAGAACCCAACCCAATTTAGTTTTCTGTAATAAAGGAAGATTTTTTCCTAATTGAACTTGGCCAATACAAATTAGATTCCAAAATATATCAGCCCCTAACAGCATATCTATATCTCCGTTTTTATCAAATGATGGATCGGCTAGTGGCAAGTTTTTTGGAATATTTAAAAATGATTTATTAAAAGACACTGCAGGCAATCTTTCAGTTATTTTGTCTAAAATTAGACATGAAATATTTGACTCAAACTTGCTATTATTTGAATAAATTGAAATATTACATCTTCCTGTGATATTTGATGTACTTTGATTAATACCCGAAATTGATATGTTTACTTTAGAAATAGAAATACCTAACAATTTGCGCATTTTTGAGGTTACAAAGTTTGATTGAGATCCGGAATCAAGTAAAACACGACAATTATGTGATTTGCCACATTTATCGACTACTTTCACAGAAGCTGTAGATAAAATGGTTTGAATTGATGCTGTAGAGGAGTGATTTGCTATCATTGATGTTGAGAGTTCTTGCAAAATGGGTTCCCTTTGAGTTTCAATATGCAATAAAGTATGATGCCGTTTTTTGCATGTTTTGCATGTGTATTTGCTTTTGCATTGTTTATTTGAATGAGCTCGGCCTAAACAATTGGTACACAAATTTAAATTTTTTTATTTTCTTTAATCTCGAGCTTACGTTAAGACCGAGAAATTCGCTACAAGAATGAATTGAATGAGACGTGCTTTCACAAAGTGCACATTTAAATTTGCTAATGGCAATATTAACGCTAGCTTTTTGCAACTGTTTAAAATTGTTTGACTTATTGGAAGTTTCATTATGGAGAGTATCTAACAATTCACAACGTTTTGTAAAAAAATCAGACAAGGTTTTAAATTTAGCAGGCTCGGTTAAATTGACATGACATTCCCATTTGCGGCGAGTTATTACATCTAACTTTGAAGAAATTAAGTATACAAGTATTGTATCCCAACTGTCAACCGGTTCACCAAGTGCAACCAATGCTCTTAGATTAGCTAAAACTGTGTCTAGTAACGTTCTTAATGCCACATGAGATTCCTTATGGATCAAGTTAACTTCAAAAATTGACTTAACATGCTTGTGAATTGCTAGTCGCTTATTATTAAAACAATTATTTAATAATTTGCAGGCAATATCATAATTGACTGCTGATATGTTTAATGATTTTATTACATTAGCTGCTTCGTTTGATAAGCATGACCGCAAATAATAAAATTTTTGTATGTTACTGATTGTATTATTTGAATGTATCAATGATAAAAATGTTTCTGAGAATTGACCCCACATATCATATGAACCATCAAAACTTGGCAAGTTTATAGTTGGTAGTTTTATAGAAAGCGCTAGTTCTACATTTGCTGCGTGATTATCTGAGCCAAGCTTTACTAGATTTGTATTAATGACTGTCATAAATTTCGCCTTAATTGAATGAAACAAGTTTTCAAATTCTTCCCTTAATTTATTATATTTCTCTAAGTTTTCTGAATCAATGATTTCAATTTCATCTAATAACTCGTTGTGTTTATCTAACGTAGGCCCAATTTCACTGAGACGCGACTCAAAATTATTAACAATTTCAATTGTTATGCCCGCTTGAATAGAATTATTATAAAATATTTCAGCTCGTTTTAAAATTGCTGCAAACTTTTCTTGTTTTGATAAAAGAGAAGGTAATGAAGCTTTTGGAGGCATTTTAATATGTTACTTGACACAAAATAAAAGAATATATAGGAAAGAGTGGTGTGATAATGCTTACTGAATGATACTGTGGAGATGTATGGTTGCTGTTGATTTCACGTAACGGCTTCCTCAATGATGGACAATTGGCGTCGCTGGTAGAGTGGTCCGTGAACAACGTATTAGATAACTTTTTCGTGATGGATGTAAATCGCTAACAAGAGAGATGGAGAATTCGCTCAAACTTCTTCTTTGTAAGACGGCAGTGGACAAATATGGCGTCGCTAACAGCTTCTTACAAATGTTGATTTGCAATACAACATAAGGATTTCAACAATACTTGCTGCATCCGGTTCGAAGGACCATGTTTTGTGTACGGCAGTTGATATTCTTCCTGGTTCAGAAGACGGCCGTGGATTGCGTTTGCGATGTAAATTAACTGTTGTCTTAACAACTTTTACATCTAATTATTGATGTCACAAACATTAATATAACGTTAAAATAAAAATAACTTTCACATAAAAAGCATTTATTGTATTGCAAGTCTGATTACAAGTTTGTTACAAGTGTAGCTAGTACAAGTGTAGAAAAGGAACTGCTCGTAAATTGTACAAATACAAAAAAGGTAAATTCATGTCTGATAGTGGTGGGACACAACAGATGCTAATTACAAGGGCTAATTCATAATTCCAGGAATTTAAGCTTCTTTGAAGAGGATTTAGTAAAAACCAAACACATGCACCCACTTAACAGCAGGTACTTACAAATGTTATAAAATTCAATTAACATAAATCTTTGTTTTATGACATGTAAGAAATAATACCATTGTATCGCAAACAGAACCAATAACAAATCACAGCAGTACTTAGTCGGGTAACCAAGGCACACTTGATAAAAACGGTTTCATGGCTGACATTGACAGTCCAAATGTGACGAAAAACCTTCAACCCCATTGCATCTAGAAAATACAAAAAAAAACTAGAAATAAACCGTACTCTCCAGAAGAAGAAGATACCAAAGACAACTTACCAGTAGAACTTGTAACTGCACCCAGCTAGCTCTCAGCATGACACTCGGTGTATACTCAACATTGTCATTACTATTTCCAACGTTTCCAGTGCAGCCTGTTGCCGTCAATCACTCTACTAAGTTGTATCCTACGGAATATAAACTGAAACAAACTACTCTACGCGTTCTGTGCTTTCAGGAAAATTTTTGCACGGTCACTGTTGCTAACTTTATGTTGCATCACGTCGTAAACACAATGGCATATGTTTTTTATTAAAACCTGCACTCTGTATAAGTGTGTATGTTAAACCAATTACAACTTCTGTAAAAATCATAACAAGTACAAATTTGCACTCAACACATTGCATTTAAGATGCAAAAAAGCTTCCAACGCCAAGTAGCTTCAACCCCAAAGGGATACACCGGTAACATCAAATCCCCACCCGTACTGTTGTAACATCTAAACGTAAACTTCTTAACTTGAACCGTGAAGGAAAAAACCAAGATTGAAATTCCGTTTGCCAATTAATTGCTACTTTGACTTCAAAGAAATGTTACCAAAACTAGCAAATGTTCTTGAATCTGCTATTATATGATTAAAACATTGCAATTTTATCTATAGGCAGAAGAAGTATTCTAGTTAGAAAACCCGCAAAGAAATGCATATTTGTCATGTGTAAAGACTTGCGGCACCATTTTTTATGTATTAAGTTCTTGTTATCTTTTTCATATTGGTATTGGTGTAATCATTTTTAAAAAACATAGTCTTTGTAGCCATTGACAATTAGACACACATTTATATGAACTTTATTATTAAAATTTATTAAAAAAAGTTTATACATTCAATTCTTAAAAGTATTTTCTATTTTTTTCCAAACTTTAACTTGAAGTAAATTAAAAATCTATCAAAGTTGAAAAAAAATTACGTTACACGCCAATGAAGTAAAAATACGCATAAATGATGCCAACTAATTTTTTGATCTAAACTGTAAACATACAGGGTTCATTATAAAAGTAATGCGCATTTTATTGTGACGCAACTATCCATCCTAGCCCGGTAAAACTGGTTGAAAAATGTTTTGGGGGATCTGCCTTTCCAATGTAGCCGGTCGCCAACTTGCTCCGACTGTTTTGAGTGGATAGACGTGTCTCCGCGTGAAGTGTGTTTTTTGGCTTTGTAACACGGCGCAATTTTGCGCTATCAAAAACTTTTGGATTTAATTCAAAATGAGCCGAATTTTTTTAATTGTCGTAACCAGAGACATATTCTGAATTGCAGCGCGTGGTACACAAAGAAGCACAAATGAGCAAGTTTTGCATCAAAACGTTGCTCAATATCTTCTTTAACGTTTAAAGAATCGTCCATTTTGAGTTTGTACCGCAAGGAGAACTGTCAACTTAACCTTACATCAAAGACACGGTCAAGCTCCCTGGCCCAAAGCAAAACCTCGGAGGCTCCCCAGCTACTTTACAGTCCCGATTTGGCTCCGGGCAACTTTTTATCCCCGACTGAAGAGACTGTGAAAAACATCCAAAAGCATGTTACAAGATTATTAAAAAACATTTCTGTCAAAGAGATTCAGGGTGCTTTCCAGGTGTAGCAGACACGTCTTGAAAAGTGTATTGATGCAGGGGAAGAGTATTTCAAAGAATTTTAAGCTTTTGTACCAGTACGATCAATAAATCTATTTTTCATAGAAAATGCGCATTGCTTTCATAATAAACTTTGTATATAGCTATTGTTGACTAGAAAGTTAAGCATTTTTTTTTTTATAGTTCCTACTATTAACCTACTAGACAAAATGAATTTATTAGACTTTCATCATGAAAGCTATATTATTTTAATATTGAGTCTATAATAACTTGCGGGCAATATACAATAAAAGTTTGTATTTTTGTTTCAAAATTGTTATTAATGCTCAAACATTTTTTTTTAGTATTTTAATATACTTATATATTAATGTCTCCATAATGTACCGATTCACCCTGTATTTATGTTATTTTCTAGGTAACCCATTATACGCATATTGGCATGCGCAATAGATTAAATCAATAAATCACCATAAATTATTAGTTTTGTCAATTCTTGTCAGGTGTGCGTACATACAAATATTGAATCTTACTAAATGAACAATTTTCTTAATCCGAGAACTAATAGAAGAAAATACTGTTAGTAGATACACTTGTCTGTATTTGTTTACTTATAATGTTACCGGCGCCGGTAGTATTCAAGTGTAAACTATCAAGAATGAACTTACTGCGCGCGTACTTCAACTGCGTATGTATTTTTTAATCGGACGTAATGATATAGCAACTAAGTTCCTTAGTCCCAAATAAACTTAAATTATTATTAATAAATTAGTAGTAATAGCTCCCCCTAGTATAATACGCGTTTATATAATATGCAATTTACAATACGCGCAATACTCAATATTTTGTAATTTGATAAAATATTGCATTTTATTATAGCATCGATTACAATTCAAGTTTTACAATAACACACGTACTAAAAATTTCCATAATAAACATCACTTACCTACAATCTAGTAGCCTCCAACACAATTTCAAATATTTGTTGTCAATTTGAAAACAGCATAACAAACGCACATGAAATGAAAAGTGGTTAGAAAACGCAAAACACGGATCGTCATCTACTTATATATTATAGATTGAAAGATAATAATCCTACCCAAGGTTGGTAAAGTATTATGTATATAGAAGGTTGCTTGGTTTCAGCAAGTAGGCGGAGCGAAGCGCACCGGTGTACGTGTGACGTATGGGGAGACCCACGCGGCAATATTTATACTGTATTTATAAGGAAGATAATAAGAAAAAATTAAAAACGATACACTACTTGGCTAAACAGATAATATAATTTTATTATAATATAATAAAAATACTTAGGTTATTGCACAATTAATAATTTAATATATTTATAAAAGAAAAAATATATTTTTAATAAAATTTTAAATTAAATATACAAAAGTATACAAAATTTATGTAATATATATATATAAATATAAAATTAAGAAAAATCTAATTTTTATTGATTATTTTTGTAGCATTGGTATAAAATTAAATATTTTTCAAAAACATTTAAAAAAATTTAACATACAGGGTCCATTATGAAAGTAATGCGCATTTTCTATGAGAAATAGATTTATTGATCGTACTGGTACAAACGCTAAAAATGATTCAAAATACTCTCTTTACTTTTGGAGACGTGTCTGCTACGCCTGGAAAGCACCCTGAAACTCCTTGACAGGAATGTCTTTTAATAACTTTGTAACATGCTATTAGATATATCCACGGACTTCCAATGCTTTTATTTCAGCTCTCTCTTCAGTCAAAGAAACAAAAAAAACTTAACAAAACCAAGTCGGGACTGTACGGGAGCTGGGGGACCACTGAGGTGTTCTTTTGGGCCAGGAAGTTGGTAACGATGACGGCCGTTTGACTGGGGTATTGTCATGGTGAAGCTTTAGCGTGTCTTTGATGTCAGTACTCACGCGCGCAATCCGGCATTTTAATATTCTGGATTCTGAATTGAAAGTTGGAGGGTAAACCAAAGTCTACTGCACGTAGGCCTCATTAGGTCCGTTGTACCTCTTCCAGTGGTGACCTAACTCCGTTGTCTTTGCATTTAACCACCCTATGTGGCTAATGTATGCAAGTACAACGCTTGAATTATGCTGGCCATGTCAATCCAGCAGCTCCCCAACATGGATTCTCTATCGTATGAGAGAGCCGGGCATGTGCATAACACTTGCTTGATTGTCTCGTCGTCTATTTCACATCCTCTACACGTTGGATTATGTGTTTCTTTAGTTGGCAGTGTCTTGTCCTGTCCAGTTTTTTCTGGACAGTCGCAAGTAGTAATCGGCTGTCTTGGCGTTTGGAGCAGTCATTGCTTTCCTTGTCTGTCTGCAGCCCGGAGTATCATCCCAACGCCGTCTCAGTGCATTAATTTTTAGTAGATTATTTAAGCTTTTAAGTATTTAAGCGGTCCAGGGTTCAAGACCACACGCCGTGAGGGTTGACCCCAGCACGTCCGCCTTAATGTTACCTACTTTGTTGGAGTGTCCTTTTACCCAGAGCAGCTCGATGCTATTTCCACAGGCTGCTAAAGTAAAGGCACAATAACATTCATAAATTAGCTTCGATGTTATTTTAGGCTTGTTTATAGCAATTAGGGCCGCTCTACTATCCGTTAGAATTTGGACATTCTTGCTACATATTTTGCGGTTCACAATTTTCATAACCTCATAGGTTATCCCAACTACTTCTGCTTGGAAGATAGTCGTATGAGCTCCTAGTGGTAATGATATTTTGAGGTCTAGGTCTTGCGAGAAGATTCCCGCTCCAGAATCTTTATTAGTTTTTGAGCCATCCGTGTAGATTCTAATCGAATCATTGACCACGTTCTGCTCCTCTTGTTCATGTGTGCGCACGTTGTAAGGTTTTTGAAACACAAAGAAAGGTGACATGTTATTTGTTTGCGCTCCTAACAGAGGTGTTTTCTTAACAGTCTCTTCCAGAAGAGTACTGTGTTTGTTAGCCCTCCCTGCAGTGTGCCAAAGTTCAGCTGCATTCAGACGCAAAGCTGCCATTGTCGCCATCTTCTCGACGTAAATGACGAAGGTCGGCAGACACAACATTGCCTCTATAGCTGCAGTTGGTGTTGTCTGCATGCCTGATTTAGTTTGCTTGCAGACGTTTTTTGTCTAGCTTTTGGCTACCATATTAGTGCCAAATATGTGATCATAGGTCTTAAGACGGCTGTGTACATCCATAGCACTATCTTTAGAGACAGTCCCCATGTTTTCCCACAGCTCGCCTGCATGTTTTAATCTTTTGAGCACCTTAAAGTAAAAGGTTGAGTTGACATTTTTTCTTTCCGGTACAAACTGAAAATGGACGATTTCTCAGACGTCAATAAAGATAATGAAAACTTGCTCATTTTTGCTTTCTTTGGAAAGAGGGGTGGGGTCTTTTTGGTTTTGGGTCGTACTCGAACATCCAGAACATCTGGTTACTATAGAACAAACGTGTTAAATTTTACTACCAAACTTTGAATTTAGCTTTCAAACTGTTGATTCGGTTTCTATAATTGTAAATCCGGTTTTTAAAAGTGTAGTTGTGGTTTTTAAAAATTAAAATCTGGTTTTTAAATTATCAATCCAGTCTTTAAAACTATAAATCCAACCTTTAAAAGTTTAATTTGGTTTTTAAAGTGTCAATTTTGCAGCTAAATTGTTAATCCGGTTTTTAAAACTATAAATCCGGTTTTTAAACTGTTAAATTTTACTGTCAAACTAATAATCCCGCCTTTAAATTATAAATTATAAAAGTGTAAATCCGGTATTTAAATAGTAAATACGGCGTTTAAAAGTATAAATTTAGTCATTAAAATAATAAAATCCAATCTGCAAAAAGTTAAATTTAACCGCCAAAGTATTATTCAGCTTTTAAATTTGTAAATCCGGTTTTTAAAAGTGTAAATAAAAGTTAAAATTATCATGCTTAGACGTTGTTTTGAAGTCTTTGTTTATAGATGCAGATTCTAACCTAAAAGCTTTAAGATGTTCTGCCATATTTGTTAAAATAATCTTTAAAAAGTATAAAGTATAAAGGGTGCTATCATCTGCAAAACTATGAATAGGACTTTTAGTTATTTGAAGAACTTCTTCAAATATATATATATAATATAATAATGTAAATCAAATACAAAGTTGGTGAAAGAGTCAAAACCATCAATTTTAACTATAATTTTTCTATTGTTAAAAAAACTATTGATTTATGATCATGACTTATACAATAGAATTTGTTGATAAGATTAAAATGCCATAACTTATCAAATGTTTTAGAAAAGTCTTGAGCTACTGCAAGATTTTATAATAATAAGTCAGAAGATCTGTTCTCGAATGTTTTGATCAAAATTCATATTGAGTATTTGAGGTGAAGTTATTTTGTTCTACATACATACATGCTTTTTCTTTTGGATTAGAAACTAGATTGCTTTGATCATTTCAATTTTGCAATAAATTTATTGTTTAATAGAAATTTTTGTTGTTTCTGGAAAGCTGAAAAAATTTATTAGTTTTGTCTTTGTCAATTTTGTCATTTTCAGATTGTATTAGACTGTGACAATGTTTGCGAGCCATTTTATAGTTTTGATAAATCTGATTAGAACGACTGCTGGCGTGTTTATTAAATGCTTTTTGTCTTTTATTAACTGATTTGTTTATTTTTAATTAAATACAAGTACTTTTGTTTTAGTTTTTTTAAAATTTTTTGGAGACATTTTGAATAGTTTGATATTTTCTGCTGCAATTTAACAACAGAAGTAATAAGTGAATAATCAGAATTTTCTAAAGCAGCCTTAACAGTAGTTGTTACAATTTCTCAAATAGTTAAAAAACACAGATTTAATAATTTTGGTTTATTAAAAAGTTCACCACAAAGAAAAAAATTAGGTTGTTAAATACGTTGAGTAAGATTGTGTAAAGCAACAAAAATTATAGCTTGTTGTCCGGATAGTGTTGTAGAAGATGAGTGACTTAACCATTCAGTATTATGTATATTAAAATTTCTTAACAAAATTATTTTAGCTTTTCTATGATTACCTTAAAGAATCTTGTTACAACTTTCAAAAAAGTCATCAAAAAAGTTTGGAAGACGTTATGTAGCTATTACAAAAATAGTCTTATCATAAGATTTAGTTTAAAAAATATGCTTTTATAGCCAATGCTCTGAACATGGTACGTCGTCAGTCTAAAACATGTTTTGTTGTTTGTAGATGTAAGCACAAACACCCTGTTAATCTGCAAATAAATGTTCAAGATAATAATTGAAACCTCCTAGATTAAAGCGATTTAGATTTATATTGTTTATTTTGGTTTCAATAAAAAAAAAGTGGGGTTTTCTGTTCGAGGTGCTGATAAACAGAATTCAAATTCTTTTTTATATAATAAATATTAAAAAAATTAACTTTTAAACTACAAACTAAGTCAATGTTTAGTTAATCAAATTAGTTAGTGGAACAGACAAAGGTATCAATTATGTCCAAAAATAATGCTGAGTTGTCTACAAAAAGGCCTGTTCTTTCGACTTTAACTGCCCACTATTGCTTTAGCCACCCAAGGCTATTGTACATGTATTTTTTGTATCACTCAACTAAGTAAGTAAGTAAATCAAGGTATTAACCTAATTGCCGCTCCCATACAGTATTCTATAACAGTAAGGGTTCAAATGACGTCTGATGTTTGTTAATTTAGCCAATATACCACAAACGCAACCATTGCTCAGTTCTATCATGTTGAGAAATTTTGCACTGTTCCAATCAAAAAGTTCTACACATCATTTACAGCCAACTCGTTTAACAAATTCTTTAGATTTTTTTTTTTTTTTTTTAGGACGTAGTGAGTTGTTTGGCTCTCAACAAGTGGCCTTTAAGAATAACTTACGCATGGTAATACCTTCCGGTTTTCTTCTCTACGCAAATCCTGTTGTTTTAATGTCTCTGTCGAAACTAACCTACTTTTGGTGCTAGTTTTGGTTTTAGTTTCACGCATCATCTGCGGCACGCATGCTGTCCCCGGCCCCTCTCTCCCTATAGCCCCTACCTTTGTCTGTTTTGTTTGTCATTTTGCCTTTTCTTATCTGCACTGGCATCTACCTCTGCATTCTCTTCTTTCTCCCATCTTTGTGTTATTTACTCTAATTATATAATTTGTTCTCAGATGTGCTCTTAGCTTACTAAGGTCTTCGTTCACTTCTTCTTTATCATATCCCCTCTTCTTCATGAATAATTTATGCTGTTCCATCAGTTGTATTCCTTTTGGCAGTCCTAGATTTGTAAGTTTTACCTCCAGTGATATCCTTGTATCTCCATCAGGAATTACTTCTTCATGTCCTCTCGTTGCCAGGTATATTCTGACTATCTGAAAGGTTGCGTTCTCAGTCATCCTCGAGATAGCATATCTACCATTTGGTATTTGCTTTGTTATTTCTGTTATTCTGCTTTCCTTCAATATTTCTTTTCTCCTTCTCCTTATCTCTGCAATTTTGTTTGGTATCGTAGTCTCTGTAAATGTTCTTCTTTTTTCTTTTGTTTCTTGGTATGCACAATTGTCATATCCTTTCTTATTTTTTTCTTTTTGATCTTTTTCTCTGTTTTCTTGTTTCCATTTAGCTTCTCTCATCTCTTTCCTTTCTCTTCTATGGCTTTTAGTTTGTGTGTTTGTTTCCATTGTTTGTTTTTCTATATTCTTCTATTGTCAAACTCTTCAATTTTTTTTTTTAGTACACTTGTTGCAAAGTTTTTTAACGCCCTCCATTTATTTTTATCTTTTAAGCATTTGTTAATGATTGTTCTTTTATCCACTTTGCTTTCTAGTATATATTCTAGTTTTTTTCTATCTTCCTCCCACGCCTCGCATTCTACTAGAGTGTGTTCTGCGTTATCGTGTGTTTCTTCCTGACAAAATGTACACCTTTCTTCTTCATTTATTTTTTTAATTTTTTGCAAGAATTTTCCAAATGCTCCGTGCCCGGTCAGTATTTGTGTTGTATAATAGCACGTCTCGGGTTTCTTCTCTACCCATTCTTTTATGTCTGGGATTAATTCTCTCGTCCATTTCCCCTTTTCTCCTGTATCCCATTTTCTCTGCCATCTTTCCATAGTCTTCTCTCTTGCTCTTATCTTTGCTTTTTTTTTACTCGTTCCTTCTTTTACAAGTTTTTTTATTTCTATTCTTTCCTCCACCATCATATCCGCGGGAGGTGTTACCGCAATTACCTCTACTGCCTCTTGTGACACTGTTCTGTAAGCTCTACAAATCCTTAGCGAGCT
Source organism: Tachinus rufipes (assembly GCA_963932245.1). NCBI lineage: Eukaryota > Metazoa > Arthropoda > Insecta > Coleoptera > Staphylinidae > Tachinus > Tachinus rufipes. The sequence goes on from OZ010750.1 coordinate 16,479,858, forward strand.
TGCTCTTGTGGCTCCTCTTACTTCCTTTCTGTTTTTCTTTGTTTTCATGGCTTCTCTCCATGTTTCTGCGGCGTACAGCAATTTGCTTCTTGCTGCCGTTGCTATTAGCCTTCTGCTTTCTTCTCCTGGACCTCCGTTGTTTGGCATAAGTCTACCAAGCTTTCTCTCAATTTCCTTTGTTCCAATGACCGCTTCCTTAACCTGTTCATTCCATCCCTTTGCTTTGAGTGTCACTCCAAGGTATTTGATTTTTTTTCCTATGGTTATCTCTTGGTCTCCCACCTGTATCTTACCTGTTCCTCTATTATTCTTCTTAGTCGATAGCCATGCCGCCTCAGTTTTTTGTGTTGCTAGTTTTAAGCCCTTACTTCTCATCCATATTTGTATCATATCAATTGCCAGCTCTAATCTTTCTTTTAGTACTTCTATTTCTACGTCTCTACCTACTACTGCTATGTCGTCCGCAAATGCTGTTATTGACACGCCTTCCGGCATCTTCATTCGAAGTAACTCGTTATAGACAAGGTTCCACAGTTTTGGTCCCAGTGCTGAGCCCTGCGGTACCCCTCTAGTAAGTTTGAATCTTCCATTTTTGGTCACTAGATTTCTGTCTTGTAAGCAACTCCATATAATCTTGATTGTTTTTCTGTTCAGTTCTTTCTTCTTTGACGCCTCTATGATTGCTGCCCATGATACGCTATTAAACGCGTTCTGTATGTCCAACGCTATCATTACACAGTGTTGCCTTTTCCTCTGCGTTCCGCTGTTTGCTTCTTTTGCTATTGCTTTCACTTTTTCAATAGCTCCTAAGGTTGTTTTTCCTTTGGTAAATCCGTATTGTTCTTTTTCCCATCCTCCTTTTTCTTCTATTTCTTGTTCTATTCTCCGTACAATAACTTTCTCCATTATTTTAGCCAGTGTGTTGATTAAGCATATTGGTCTGTATGATGTTGCTTTTCCTGCTTCATTTTTTTTCTCAATCAGTACCAGAGTGTCTTCTTTCCAACATCCTGGGAAAGTTCCTTCTTTTAGGCACCTGTTGATTATTTGAGTTATTTCTATCTCGTTTCCGTCTAAAGCTGCTTTAACAATCTCTGTTGTTATTTCGTCCGGACCTGGTGCTTTGTTGTTAGGCAATTCTTTTATGATCTCTTTGATCTCTTCCACTGTTGCCATAACTGTTGCTTCTTCTTCTTTTGTTTCTGGTTCTTCTACTGGTTCTCCCTTGGGAAATAGTTTTTTAATTATGACTTCTTCTTCTTCGTCTTCTTTTAAGCAGATTCCTTTTGTTCTTCCACCCAATTTGTCCATCACTATTTTGTACGGTTTTCCCCAAGGATCCCCATCTATAGATTCTATCATTTCTTTCCAGCATCTTTTTCTGCTGTCCCTAATTGCCTTTTTAAAAAAAAAAATTGTCGTTTTTTAGTTTCTCTTCTATTTCCTCTGTGTTCTCTCCTCTTCTTCTCAGCCTTTTGATTTTCCTCGCTGTTTGTATTGTGTTTTTCCTGCATTCTTTTATTTCCTCACACCACCAGTATGTGGTACCTAGGAATTGCTTCCTCCGCCGCTTTTCTCAGTTTTTCTAAGTACCTCTCGCATCTTTTCTCAATATTTTCGTTTTCTGTCACTTCTTCTGTTTCCATGCCTCTCTTTATCTTTTCTTTGTCCATTCTTCTTACGTTCCATTTACCTTCTCTCGTGTGCTCCTGTTTTCCTTTCTCCTTTGTATTGTATTGTATATGTTTGTGTAGACTCAGTGATTCTTCTTCAGTAACGGTCCATTCATTTATTATTTTTGCCATTTCCCACGTTGCTATGGTGATGTCAATATGTGATTTTGAGCTTCCACTTACAAACGTCGGTTTGTCTCCTTTGTTGCAGATTGTAAGATTTAACCCTGCTATCATCTCCTCTAAGATTTTTTCTCTTAAATCGTTCTTGTAGCCTCCCCATCTCGGTAATTTTGCGTTGAAATCTCCTCCTACAATAATTTTTTTGTTTTTCTGTTTTCTTAAACTTCTTTCTAATTCTTCTATCCACTCTCGATAGTATTCCAGACCGCAGTTTGGGTTGATATAACAGCTGTATACTATCATGTTTTGTACTTCTGCCCACACTATTCCTTCTTTTGGTGTTCCCCATCTTTCCACCTTGTCCCTACACTTCCCCCTAGCTAAAATTGCTGCATCTGTTCCTTTGTCTCTTATCCACTTACCATTTAGTTTGTTTTTATTAGGTTCACTCACTAGCACTAGGTCTATTTCCTCTCTCTCCGCTGTTGCTATTAGTAAATCGTGAGCTTCTCTTCCCCTCCCTATGTTTATTTGTATAAACTTATACATTATGTGATACTATTTTTTTCTCCTGTTCTCTCCAGTTATCTGGGTTGTTGTCCTCCATATTCTTCTTTGTTTTCCTCATTTCTTTTTTCTTTGTAGCTGGACATCTTTTCTCTCCCGTTCTGTGTCCTAATACTTTGCATTCAATGCAGTATTCTTTGTTTCTGCATTCGGCAACCTGATGTCCCTCCTTACCGCATTTTATACATAGCAAAGACCTGTCTTCCCTATTGCATTCTGCCGCTACTTGTCCTTTTTTCCAGCATTTATAACATTTTCTTTCATTTGCTTTAACTTTCTCTACTCTGCATCTTATGAGTCCTATGTTTATTCTTCCTTCTCCTATTATATGTTCTGCTATTTTTTTGTCCATTTTGACTAAAGCGGTTTGTTTTTCTCTATAACCTTTCTTTATGGAAATTATTGTACTTCCTTCTGTGTTCACTTTGTTCACAATTTCTTCCAGTATTTCTTCTCTCTTAATTTCCGGGCTAATATCTTTGATTATCACCAGTTCTGTAGTTTTGTTGCTGGCTTTTCGTACATTGCAGCCTTCCATTCCATTTTTAATTTTTTCTATCTCTTTCTCCGTCTCATTACCCTTTGTAATTAGTAACAACTCCCCTTTTTTTGTTTCTCTTACCTCCTTGAACGTAGATCCTTTTATCTGGGTTTTTGCCTGTCTCAGCAAATCTGCATATGTGACACCTTGTTTGCTCACTACTATAGCACCTGTTTCCGTACCTGTTTTTTTTTCTCTATTTGTCTCCGCTACCTGTCCCTGTGTTGGCACGCACAGTCTTATTTTTGTGTTAGTTCTTCTTCCTGCTATTTCCATAATTTTTTTTGCATCTCTTGCCGTAATTCCCGTTGGTATTGGTATATTTATTTCTTCAATACTTAATGTTTTTGTTTTGATAAGCATTTTTTCGATAGCTATTAGTATCTCCTTATTCCCTGCCGTTTCGATTTTCTGCTTAATGATGTGTACTTTTCCCACATTTTTTCCGCTTAGATTTTTAACTATTTCTATATATGGCGTTTCATCTTTTCCTTCTTCCTCCATTAGTTCAGGGTATTTTATTTTTGCTTGTTGTAAGATACCACCTTCTTTGCCTATTTCATCTTTATTTATTAAAAGTCCTGTATCCATTTCCTTTCCCATTATTGGTTTTTTTTTCCACGTTTACATATTTATAGTCTGTATCTCTCCATTCTTTATTTATAATATTTTTTATATCCTCTTCATTAGCCACTTTTAATATCTCCTCGTCTGAGATGAAATGGTTTTTACGGTTTTCTTCCCTATTTCTCCATTGTCTGTGTCGACATTTCTATACCTATTTTTGTTTTATTTTCATTCTCCTGTTCTTTTTTTTTAATATCAAATTGCTGATATCCTGAAAAATTCTTTAGATAGATAGCTTTCTTAACGTCAGATATTGCCATATATTTTGCCTCAGTGCAGCAACAGTTTTTTTTACTACTTTTCCATCAGATCACAAAACCGTAAAATCATCCTGTATATCATCTGTCAATTAATGTTGCTCTCATTGACATCTACATTACCTACTAGTTCATTACTTTTATTTAAAAATTTCAAACAGTAGTTTTTAGTCTTTTTCAAGTATCTAAGTAATTACATAGCACTTTTTCAGTGTTGCTACTCGTGTAATTTATTAAATTGACTTAAATATCAGGTTTAGTGAGCACAGCTAAATACATCAAAGCTCCAATCAGGTTCTGATAAGACACCATTTATTTTCTGATTCTCCAAGTCACCCAAGTGTCCTGAAAACTATAATATTGAATCTTTTTAACAACTAATCTTTCTCATTGTTGTGATTGACTCCCATACCTAGGCATTCTTTATTTTTTCAAATATATTTGATTTTAATAAATTACTACTTAATTATTTTTTCAAAAAACTAGTTTCACATTTGTTACAGGAAAAAATAAAGAAATCATCAACGTACAATGTAACAATAGTATATAAATCATGCTTTCTTTTTATCAAAACACAAGACTCATATTTTGACCTTAAATAACTTAACATTCAAACATTTGAATGGTTGCTTAAGATTACACTTGGTTCTATTTAATTGGTATACCTTATTGTTATTTTAATTCAAACTTTCACAGCCTACAGATATTTTTATAACAACTTCTTTTTCAAAAAATCAATCGAGAAAGCAGTTTTTACATTTTAATGTCTTCTGACCACTGGAGATGTCAGATTCACATCTCCCAGCTTTTAATAGACAAGACTGGAATTGAGTAACATTGAAAAATCTGTACCAGACCTGACTCAGAAACTTGTTTGAAATAATTTGTCTATAAAATCTTCTGTCGATTTTGATTAAAACTTGGCATGAGAGACTCTCACATCAAAATGTCAAGTATGTTAAAAATGTTCCTGCCTATGCAGTGATATTGGTTTTGCATGACGCCTAGTAATCGTTCTTCTTAGTTTTGTTAAACAGCTTTCTAGTGCTTGCCCTTGCTATGTCAAGTTCCCTATTTCACTAAGAAATTTTGTTGATTATATGTTTTTGGCAGTTTCCTTAAAAGTTGTTTTGTTGGAGTAAACAAACATGTTTGTTATTGTCTTTCAATTCAACTAACTAGTATTTTGTTATTCAAATTCCAATTAGTTTTTTTTGGTTTTTGCATTTCTGTAAGAGCGTTTTTCAATGTTGTATTGGATGTATGCGTAGTCAGACAGCAAAAGCTTATCTGATATGTGTCATTTTTTAATCATTATACTTGCTTTATAGTTTGCTAGTGTTAGAACTATAATTTCACTCCGCGTTGCGTTTCTGAATATGAGTGAGTTTTGCTTGCCAAAAAAAAAACAAAAAAAAGCGTTGTTGTCAAGCTTATACATAACCTTACGTTGCCAAGTTGACCTTATAGACTTTCAAACTACTCCAGATAGAATGTGTAAATTAATTTATGTTTATCAAAACCATTTTCCAGAGTTTGATCCTCCGCGCACTTCAAACTAAGCAAACAAAATAACCAGTTTTAGAACGCCTAAAATACCCTATTTTGACAACAAAAACTATTATTGTAATCAGGTAATCAACAGGTTATGCTCTATGTGGCTAGATATAAAAAAATGTACAAGGCTAATTAAAACATGGCCAGTCTGAAGAGTCCGTCTAACGTACCAATCAAAACGTAGAACACATGTTGACTACATAAATGGAGACCAATCAAATAACAAAATGATTTAAAAAATTGAAATTTGTCTAGGCAAAAATAGAGCATATAAAAAAAAAACTAAATGTTCTTTTTATGAAACAATGTTACTTGTTCAATGAAATTAATTAAAAAAAAATTTGTAGAAAATATTGGCTTTGCACAATAAAAAACGCAGAATTAAAGACCGTTGACAGCAAAAGTTAAGATCAGATTTTTATAAACAATATTGCCAAATGATATTCAGTATGCAACAGCTCAAATCTCAAAATGAACTAATTGTAGTTGTTTCTATAAAGCCAATACCAAAAAAGATACAGTTTGTAGTGGCATTTAAAAAAAAGCTAAACATAAAAATATTGAAACTCAAAAATTGTCCAAAACGTAGAACTTGATATTGACAGAACTAAAACTGACTTTAAAAACGTTATTGCAGCCGTAGTAGATAAAATAATAATGTTTATCAATTATCTATAAAAATTGGAGTACTGTGGCAGCTTTACACAAAAAATCAATTTTCAACTTGTGCAGAAGAACAAGAAATACTGAAGACGTTGGTAGTAAAAAAGCAAGTGTTTAAAAAGTGGTCAAAAAATTGTCTTTAACTAGAACCTTGACTTGCAACTGCCTTAAAAAATGCTCCATCAGGATATGTGCCTGCAAATCATCTAAAATGTCGTAATAGTTTATTATGTTGCATTAAATAAAATTCATTTATGTCAAAACAACAACTAGGTTCATTATTTGTTCAAATAAATAATATGCCACTGTCATATCGTAGCTTTTATCAATATCAAGTGGTAAAACTTAAAAAAAAAAAATCTGTTCTAATATTTTGAGGTTTTACCTAAAACTTAGCATTTACTGCTGCTTGAGCTTTTTTTTTTGTTTTTTCTGTTTTTTTTTTAAGAACGTAGTGAGGTGTTGGCCTTAACAAGTGTCACTTGAGAATAACTAACGCATGGCAATACCTTTCGGTTTTTTTCTCTGCGTAAGTCCAGTTGTTAATTTGTTCTAGTCATTGTCTCTAATGTGGTATTAGTTTGAGGTGAGCTGGTTTTGGCCTCGCAGAAGTCACGCATTCTGCTGCGGCAACACATGCTGTCCCCGGCTCATCTCTCCCTATACCCTATTTTTCTGACCTACTTTCTACACTGGCATTCTCCTTTCTTTTCTCCCATTCTTGTGTTATTCAGCCTAGATATTTGCATTGTCCTTAGGTATCTTCTTAGTTTTTCTATATCTTCATTAACTTCTTCCTTGTTGTATCCTCTTTCTTTCATAAATATTTTGTGCAACTCCATTAAATGCATCCCTTTTGGTAGTACTATATTTGCCAGTTTAACTTTTAGTAGTGAGATTCTTGAATCTTTATTTGGAATTAGTGCTTCGTGTCCCCTAGTTGCCAGATATACTCTGACCATTTCAAAAGTTGCATTTTCTGTCAACCTCAAGATGGCGTATCTTCCGTTTTGAACCATCAAATCTGCGGGTAGTGTCGCCGCAATTACTTCTAGTGCTTCTTGCGACACCGTCCTGTAGGCCCTGCATATCCTTAACAAACTTGCTCTCATAGCTCCTCTTATTTCTTTTCTGTTTTTTTTTGTCTTCAAAGCTTCTCCCCATGTTTCTGCGGCATACAATAGTTTACTTCTAGCCGCAGTTGCTATTAGCCTTCTAGCCCCTTCTCCTGGTCTTCCCTTGTTCGGCATAAGCCTACTAAGCATTCCTTCTATTTTTTTTTTGTTCCTCTTACCGCTTCCTTAATCTGTTCATTCCATCCCTTTGCTTTAAGTGTTACTCCAAGGTATTTATTTTTTTTGTCTATGGTTATTATTTGTTCACCTACCTGTATTTTTCCATTTCCCCTGTTTGTCTTCTTTGTCGATGGCCATGCTGCCTCGGTTTTCTGTGGAACCAGATCTAAACCATTGTTTCTCATCCATCTCTTGATCATCTCTATTGCCAACTCTAACCTCTCATATAGTATTTCTATGTCTATATTCCTACTTACCAGAACTACGTCATTCGCAAATGCCGTTATTGTCACTCCTTCCGGCAGCCGCATTCTGAGTAGCTGATTATAAACTAAGTTCCATAATTTAGGACCTAGTGCAGAACCCTGTGGTACTTCTCTAGTCAACCAAAATTTTCCGTTTTTGGTCAGTAGATTTCTCTCCTGAAGGTAGCTCCATATTATCTTAGTAGTTTTATTTGTTAGTTCTCTTTTTTTTGCTGTTTCTATAATTGCTTCCCATAGTATTCTGTTGAACGCATTTTGTATATCTAACGCTACAATGACACAGTGTTGTCTTTTTCTGTATGGTCCACTGTTAGCTTCTTTTGCTATGACTTTTACCTTTTCAATGGCTCCTAGAGTCGTTCTTCCCTTTGTAAATCCATATTGTTCTTGTTCCCATTCTCCTTTTTCTTCTATTTCCTGTTCAATTCTCCTCACAATAACTTTTTCCATAATTTTCGCTAATGTGTTGATCAGGCATATCGGTCTATACGTCGTTGTTTTACCTGCTTCCTTCTTTTTCTCAATTAGTACTAGGTTTGCATCCTTCCAACAAGTCGGAAAAATTCCTTCTTTCAGACATCTGTTTATTATTTGTGTTATCTCTATCTCATTTCCTTCTAGTGCTCCCTTCACTATCTCCGTTGTTGTTTCGTCTGGACCTGGTGCTTTATTATTAGGTAGTTCCCTTATAATCTGTTTTATATCCTCCACTGTTGCAGGGACTGCTTCTGTTTTGTCCGCTATTCCTGCTGGTTCTTCTACCATTCTTCCAGTGGAAATTTTTTAATAATTACTACTTCATTTTCTTTTTCTTTTAAGCACACTGCTTTTATTCCTCCTAATTTATTCATTACTATTTTGTATGGTTTGCCCCAGGGATCCCTGTCTATGGATTCTAACATTTCTTTCCAGCATCTTTTCTTACTGTCTTTGATTGCTTCCTTTAAAACATTTTTGTCATTTTTCAGTTCTTGTTCAGTTTCATCTGAATTTTCTCCCCTTCTTCTTTGTCTTTTAACTTTTTTTGCTGTTTGTATTGTTTTTTTCCTGCTTTCCTTGACTTTTTTGCACCACCAATATGGTCCACTTCTTCCTCCTTCTTTGTATCTGGGAATTGATTCTTCCGCTACCTTCTTCAATTTTTCCGAGTACCTTTTGCATCTTTCCTTTAAATTCTCGTTTTCAGTCACTTCCTCTGCTTCCATAGCTCTGTTTATTCTTTCTGTGTCCATCTTTCTTATGTTCCATTTTCCATCTCTTTTGTCTTCCTTTTCCTCTTTTCTGTTTGTGCTGTATTGTATGTACTTATGTAAACTCAGTGATTCTTCTTCTGTCACTGTCCAGCCCCTTACTACTCCAGCCGTTTCCCATGTTGCTATGGTAATATCAATGTATGATTTGGAAATTCCTCTTACAAACGTTGGTTTATCTCCTTGATTGCATATTGTAAGGTTTACGGTTGCTATCATTTCCTCAAAAATTAAGCCTCTTCTGTCGCACTTGGTCTCTCCCCATCTTGGCGATTTTGCGTTGAAATCGCTTCCTATCAGAATTTGTTTTCTCTTTTGTTTCCTTAGGCTGTGTTCTAGTTCTTCTATCCACTCCTGATAATATTCCATATTGCAGTTTAGACTGATGTAACAACTGTACACTATCAGACCTCTTATATCGTCCCACACTATTCCTTCCTTTGGTGGGGGCACTTTTCTACTTTATCTCTACACTTACCCCTTGCTAGGATAGCTGCGTCTGAATTCTTATCTTTTATCCACTCCCCACTTAGTTTGTTTTTATTTGGTTCACTCACTATTACTATGTCTATTTTTTTCTCTTACCGCTGTTCCCATCAATAGGTCTTGCGCCTCTCTTCCTCTGCCTGTATTTGTTTGGATGATGCTATACATTTTGGTTTGTGTCCTCATTCTCGTGTTGTCTCCAATTATTTGGATTTTTGTCTTCTACGTTCTTTCTTGGTCTTCTCGTTTCTCTTTTGTATGTGAGCGGGCATAATTTTGATCTGTCTTCCCCTGTACAGTCCGCCGCAATGTGGCCTTTCATCCAGCATTTATAACATTTGCTTTCTTTATTCGTTACACTCCCTGTTCTGCATCTCATAAGTCCTATATTTATGCTTCCTTCTCTTATCAGTTTTTTCGCTGTCTCTTTGTTTGTTCTGATTATAGCTGTTTGTATATCCTTGTACCCTTTCCTTATAGATATAATTGTGATATCTTTGTTGCCTACTCTACCGCCAATTTCTTCAATCAGTTTCCCTTTGTTTGTCTCCGGGCTTATACCTTTGATCAAAACTTGTTCTCCTGTGGGCTCATCTTACATTAAAACCCTCCATTCCGTCTCTTACTTTTTCTATTTTTTTTTCCGTCTCCGATCCTTTTGTTACTAGTAACAGCTTTCCTTTTCTAGTTTCTCTTATCTCTTTAAAGATAATAATAATACTTTATTGACGGTATAATCTTACCATTTACATCTACATCAAATACACATAAACAATGATGTTTTACAATACAAAAATAAAGAATACAAATATACCATTCATAAAAGCGCACATATTAGAGAGAGACACAAAATACATTAATATCAGTTGGTAAATTATTTGCAAATCTACACATTCTACCGAGTAGATTGTTGAAACCATAATTAGTAGAATGAGTAGACTCGCGAAATAAAGAAGAATGTCTGCTATGTCTATTATTAGGTGCTACATGGAATGGAAGAGTACCAAGTAGCTCCGGACAATCAATCTCAGACATAATTAAATTACGCAAGAACGACAAATCAGCTCTTTTGCGGCAAATCTTCAATGGCGGTAGATTGTACAATAAAGCAATGTAGCAGTAATCATAATTTACAGATAATATGCCGGATTTATAAGACAATAAACGACAAAACTTTTTTTGAATTTGTTCAATACTACGGTTATGAATTTCATAAACAGGACTCCAAACTGACGGAGCATACTCTAAATGCGAACGCACCAAAGCACAATATAAAAGTTTAAGTGTACTGGCTGATAAATCCGCGGACATTCTATATACAAATCCTAACATTTTTATGGCACGATTGCACATGATGTTTATATGATCAACAAATGTAAGTTTATGATCAAAAATAACGCCTAAATCTTTTATTTGTGTGACTTTGTTTAACACTTTAGTGTCAATTATATAGTTAAAAGAAATTTTACTTAAAGTTCTATGGAAACTTATTGAAAAACATTTATCAGCATTAAAAAATAATTTATTAATAAAACACCAAGTATTTATAGAATCCAAGTCCAGTTGTGAAAGATGGCAGTCATTGAGAGATGATATTCTTCTATACATTTTTAAATCATCCGCAAATAAAAGAAATGACGATGAATTGATATACTGTGAGATATCATTAATGAAAAGCAAAAATAAAATTGGTCCAAGATGAGATCCTTGAGGAACACCAGATGGAACAAGAATGGGCTGTGACAAAAAGTTATTAATTTTTACACACTGCGTGCAATTTTTCAAAAAGCTGAATAACCAGGAAGTCACATCATGATGAAATCCCAGAGCACTAAGCTTGGCAATCAAAATATTATGACTCACACGATCAAACGCCTTTGAAAAATCGGTGTAGATTGAGTCAACTTGTACTTTAGATTCAAATACATTTAAAATATCATTTTCATAACAGAGTAAATTAGTAAGTGTGGATCGTTCCTTTCATCTGTATTTTTGCCTGTTTTAAAAGGTCAGCGTAAGTTGCACCCTCCTTGCTTACCACAATCGCTCCTGTTTGGGGCCTCCTTTCTCTGTTTGGTGTTGTTTGCAGTTGTAACGGGACACACAATGTCATCTTCATTTGGGTACGCGTTCCAGCTACCTCCATAATTTTCTTTGCTTTCCTTGGTGCAATTCCTGTCGCTATGGGTATATCAATTACTTCTATACCAAGCTGTTTTGCTTTGTTTAATACTTTTTCTAATGCGTCTACAATATTTTTTTCTCCTGTATCAAACTTTTGTTTGATAATGTGTATTTTTCCAATTTTTTTTTTACTTATTTTTTTAGCTAAGATATATACAAATTCACGTACGTTTTAGCCAACGCCAACGGTTACAAACACTTTATTAGCACACTGTAAACAGCCTCTTTTTTTAATTTGAAAAGTTTTTAGACTATCAAATTCCATTCATAACAAATAATATAAATTTAAAAAATTTAAAAAAACAATATGGGTAAACTAAGCATATATTTGTACATATACATAGTAACTGTAGGAAAATTCTTTACTGATCTAAAGACCAATCCAGAAGGGATATTAACGTAGTGTACAAAATACAATGTGTGGACTGTTACATTGTTATATTGGCTAAACAAAACAATATTTAAATAAACGCTTATACAATCACAAAAGAAAAAAAAAAAACTACTCTAGCTCAACATTGTTTCAACAAAAATAATTATTTTACGATACACAGAAACGCCCAATTAGTGGTCTATATCAATACGCATTAATTTAAAAATTAATTTAAATAAACTTTCAAATATGTATGCAAAATTTATGTACATGTAATGTATGCAACCTGAACAACATTCATGATTTTGTAAACAACACATTATTGTCTGAATTGTTCTCAAAGTGTTTGTGTAAGTTATGATCGCAGAATTTTTATCATCGACAATTTATAAAAACTTTTTTAAGGTAAGATTCTAATTTTATAATTTTTTTTCTTTTTAGATGTATGTTTAAAACATGTTGTTGTAATGTACTTGACATTGCTAGTATGTATTAATTTATAATTTCTATCCTATGATTAAATGAGCTTGTTTTTAGTTTTTATGAAGTCAATGACGCTGTCAAAACGCTATTATTAGTTATTTAAATATAAATTTTATAAGCTAATTAATATTATCCTAAATCCAAATTAATTAATTTTAAAATAATATGCAGGGTTATTCGGAATGAAATGGTCATACTTGATAAATCGAAATATGCCAATAAAGTCATATAAACATATGTATGTCCAATTCTGCAATATTCATTTTTCCTCATTTGTTTTTGTAAGAAATCAACGACTTTCTTGGCCGCTGGATCGGCAGAAAATGTCCACAAGATTTGACCTCCAGGTTCTCAGACCTCGCTCCTCTTGATTACTGTTTGTGGGAATGGCTAAGAACTTTATTTATGCCACAAATGTTCAAATAACAGAGACCGCATCGTCAGTTCTGTCTCTATAAATATGAAATGTCAAAAAGCACTCCAAAGAAAAAAAAAAGACACATGTGATTTTAACCTCACGTTGTAGTCTACCAGCAGTTATGTACTGAGTCACTGACTCTTCTGCCCACAGATCACCTTCTGCCTCTTGCCTCAACCGAAATTTGTATATTTTGGCGACTACAGATGGGGTCTGTTCAAAATGGTTTCTTACTAGCTTTACCAAATCCTGGTAGCTGCTTTCATTCGGTTGTTTTGCATGACTTAAGTTTACCATCAGCTCATATGTGTCGTCTTCAACTACCGTCAACAAAATTGGCACACGTTTTTCTTTTTTTATTTTGTTTGTTATAAAGTATTCTTCTATCTTTGATATATATGTAAACCAGTTCTTAACTTCTTTTTCATTCATTTTCACCAACTATATTTTGTCACTACTTATTAATTATGTTTGTTTTTATCTTTGTCGTCACTGTAGTATATCTGGACAATAATAAAACCTAGGTTGGTTTATAACGAAACTTTATTTCTTCTTCTTAAAGACTTGCAAAGTGTTGGATTTACTCTCACGAGCACCTACCTCCTAAACCCCCCGGCATGACCTTTCTGTCTAGCTGATTTTTTATTACGGTGTTGTCAGTCCGGGTCTGTGATGAAGAATAATTAGTGGAGACTTGTAGTACTTGTATTTATCTGAATAGTTTAGCCATCTAGACTAGAAGCTTTGCTGAAGATGCGAGTATCTTCATAAAATTTTAGTCACTCTAACTTTATTCTCTCCGCACAATATATTTTTATATACACAAATACTGGAGACAAAAATAATTATTCTTATTTATATACTGCCACGCTGGTCGGGGCTGCTGACCAGGTGCTTGTCGCCACCCGGCTACTGGGTGTGGGTTGGCTGAATGGTAGAGGATGGTTGGGTTTAGGGCGCCACTGGGTAATACTACCCAGACAAATAATAATTACGAAATTACTGCACAGCACATTTATTAACAACACAAACTATTAAGTCCGCTAGGCGAATTCAAACGGTACTCCACACACGTGGGCCGTTCACAAGTCTTTCTTTTGATGTCCTCTTTGAGACTCCTCAAGACACACTCCCCCTAGTCTTCCTCTTCCGGAACACACTTAAGTCGCACTTGCGCAACACGATACACTACATATACAATAGTACATTTATAAACAATATACATAGACAACACACATTACAATTACAATCACTACGTCACAACTCTCCTCCCTGCTTACGAGAAAAAAAAACCTTTTTTCCAATTTAATACCTATGTACTAAATATAAATCTATTATTTTTACTAAACCTAACCCTATCTTAAAGTAACAACTAAACTATCTTATAATAAATATCTAATCCTAATTTTAACCTAACCTAACCTAATTTAACCTATCTTATAGTAAAGACTAAACTACCTTATAAATAACCTAACCTATTTTAACCTATCTTTTAGTAACAACTAAACCACCTTATAATAAATATCTAATCCTGAGTTTCAATCTAACCAGGGTCTATTTTAAGATCTTTTATGTGATGGGTACCTGATAACTTTTTCCCTTCGGGAGTTTCCAACACGTACGTTGTTGCCGAAATTTTCTTTTTCACTCTGCAAAGCGTGAACTTGGGTGCCAGTTTAGCAGAAAAATAAGCCCCAGCATCAGAAAGGAAATGATTTCTCTTCCAAACCATGTCACCAACCGTAAATTCAAGAGGTCTACGCCTTAAGTTGTAATGTCGGGCGTTTTGTTGAGAGGCTTTTGCCAGATTAGCTCGAACTTTTGCAAAGATTTCCGGTAGCCGATCTAACCTTTTATCAATTTCTTGGCGATCCGCAAAGTTAAACGGCATATTGTTACCTAGAGGTGGGTACTGATTCCCTGAATGAATCAACTCGCGGCCAAATGTTAAAAACGCTGGCGTAAACCCAGTGACTTCATCTACGCTAGTACGTAACGCATATCCAAATTTTGAAAGGTGTTCATCCCATTCCCGGTGATTATCTTTAATGAATGAAGCTATCATTGTTTTTAGCGTACGATTGTATCGTTCAGTCGGGTTTGCTTGTGGATGAAACATGGGTGTATATAAAATTTTAACATGGTGAGACGCACACATGTTTTTAAACTTAGTACTTACATACTGCTTACCGTTATCAGAAATAATACACTGCGGTATACCAAACAACATAAAAACATCATTTTCAATGATTCGCGTAATTCTAGCTGAATCAGCTTTTGGTAGCGCAAACAATAAAACATTTTTTGTAAACAAGTCACAAACAACAAGAATAAATCGATTTCGTTTGTGTGAAAGTGGAAAAGGTCCCATTAAGTCAGTCGAGAGCAATTGAAAAGGACGATCGATTGTATGATGCCCCATTAGACCACACGGCCTATCCTGCTCTACTTTATGGGCAAGACATACTGCACAATGACGGCAGTATCTCACTATGTCCGCATACATGCGAGGCCAAAAGTATAATTCAGATACACGTTTAAAAGTTTTAAAAATCCCGAGATGGCCCGCGGAAGCCACGTCGTGATTTTCAGATAAAACTTTATTTCTTAATGGTTTAGGCACAACCGTTTTCCAAGGGTTTTCAAACCCTAACGAACACTTCGTTTCTCTAACTAATTTAAACAACTTATTGTTCTCCACTTTCCATGTAATAAAATCATTAGGGTTTTCCGTTACCCTTCCTAACATTCTGCGATACCATTCATCACAGTCATTTTCTTCAATATTTAATATAGTTAACTCTATACTCTCTACGCCAATGGCCCGAGATAACGCATCTGGAGCTTGGTGTTTGACGCCTGGTCTATGTACAACCTGAAATGAATATTGCTGAAGAGTCATAAGCCATCGGAACACTCTTGCTGGTGGGTCCTTCAACTCCCATAGCCATTTGAGTGAATGATGGTCGGTTATTACTTTAAATTCAGTTGCTTCAATGTAGCCTCGGAATTTTCGAATGCTAAAGCACTCTAGTTCCATTGCCCCATAGTTCTTTTCCTGCGCCGTTGTTGACCTACTGGCATATGCTATTACCCTATTCCCTTCTTGAAAATTTTGACTTAGAATACATCCCAATCCCGCAGACGAAGCGTCACACTCGATAATAAAAGGTAAGTCAAAATTTGGGACGGCTAGTATTGGCGCTGACACTAATCGCTGTTTTAAATCGTCAAAGGCTATCTGTTGATCTTTTCCCCAACACCAATGGCTTTGTTTCTTTGTCAGTTTTGTCAAAGGAGCCGATATGGTGGAAAAGTTTGGGACAAACCGTCGGTACCAGCCAGACAGTCCAATAAAACGGCGTATCTCACTAGGATTTCTAGGTTTTGGAAAATTTACTACTGCTTTTACCTTTTCGGGATCAACAAGCAATCCATTGCCATTAATCACATAGCCTAAATACCGCAATTCCTGTCTAGCAAAGTGGCACTTCTCTTGGTTTAAAGTGAGACCCGCTTTTGACAACCGCTTAAATACTTTACTTAAGATTTCCAAGTGAAGCTCAAAAGTTTCAGTAATGATGATGATGTCATCGAGGTATTTAAAAACGTACGGGTCAAGTTCGGGACCCAACACTTGATCGATTAATCGCTGGAAGGTACTAGGGCTATTATGTAATCCAAAAGGCATTTTTATGAATTGATACAATCCATGACCCGGAACAGCAAAAGCAGTAATTTCTTTGCTAGATGTAGTAAGATTGATTTGCCAATATGCAGAAGCAATGTCAAGTGAAGATATATATTTTGCCGCTTTTAACCTATCCAATATAGCAGACACTTGTGGTAAAGCATATGAGTCGCGTTTTGTAACCGCGTTAACCTTCCTAAAATCTATACAAAACCTGTACTCTCCCGAATTCTTTTTTACCATAACAATTGGTGAACTCCATGGTGAATAACTTGGTTCAATCACGCCCAACTTTAACATTTTTTCTACTTCCAGGTTTATTATCTTTTGCATAGCTGGCGAAACGGGATAATATCGCTGCTTTATAGGTGCAGCGTTGCCAACATCAATATGATGTTGAACTTGTTGAGTGCAACCTATCCCATTGCCTATTTTGTTAAAATAAAACGAAGTTAATTGGACAATCTGAGATCTTTCTGAAGAAGATAAATTGTTATCGTTGATGGCATCCAACCTAAACTGTTGTGTCGGAAGAGAGTACACGTTTTTTCCTAAATCAGGAATTATCCCAGATTTTAACCAAAAATCTATGCCTAAAACTAACTTACAAACTAAGTTCTCTAACACTAAACAAGATATCAAATAAACTCCCCCCTCAAACCTTAATGGAAGCTCGACTATACCAAGCACTAATGTCTCATTTCCATTAGCAACCTTTACCGATTTTATATCTCTAGAAGTTCTTAAATCTACACCTAATTTATTTAATCTAATATATACATTTTTGGACACACAAGTCTGCGAACAACCACTGTCCAGTAAAGCATCCAACTCCATACCATAAATACTTTAAGGTATGGTCGACAATCACCAACTACCCTGCTCAAAACTTGTGTCAGTTGTTCACGCTTGATAGTCGAGATCGGTTTTTGGATAACGCGAGGACTGCATCGATCTCGAATTACGACCTCGCGACGCCATTTCCCGCTCTTGTACATTTAACACAATTGTTTCTTTGCGTTCCTAGCAATGAATAGGATTAGCATAACTACGTGCTGTCAATAGTTGTCTATATCCTCTAGATGCTGCTAAATCGGGCTCTATTTTTAAATTTTTAAAATCTCGTTGTGATTTGTTTGCTAACCATCGATTTGATTCGAGTATATTGCAGCGTTGACGCAACTCATCAATCGATTTAATTTCATCAAAACCCAATCTTTCAATATAATACGAGTTTAAGTTCCGTTTGATGGTGTTTAGCTTTTCCTGATCTATTACTAACCCCGGTACGCGGTTAAATAATGATAGCATACTTGCAAAATACCCACTTATTGATTCATTTTCTAGTTGAAGCCTCGCATCAATTTCCCTCCGCAACTCATACGCGTAATCTATCGGTTGGTATTCTGCACGTAATTTAAAAACAAATTCCGGCCAACATTGAAAACTACTTTTGTAGGCTCGATACCAGGTTAAAGCCCGATCACATAAAATTTCAGGAATACACCTAAAAAGTTCTTCATCAGTTACCCCATTAATTTCTCTAAGTTCTGTAATCCTTTCTAAGAAAGCACCTACACTAATATCTGAATTATTTCCTGTTTATTTAATATTCCAGTCCGTAACGTGTTTTCGACCAAAAGATCCAACTTTTATTTCTTGTATTTGTTTACAAGACTGACCAATAAAACTACTATTTGGTGTTGCAACATCAGTGTCACCCGTTATACACTTGTCTTCTATTATCCCTTCTAGTTCTTCAAGCCTGGTTGTATAGCTTTCTACTAGTTGAAAAGCTGCTTTATCAATTCCCTTTGGTTTTCTACCTAACCGTCCTGCTAGATGAATCAACTTAGTTTCAATTGATTTAGCCGACCCTGACAATCTATCTCCATCATATGCATCAACTAATTCACCTAAGTACGCTAATTTTTGCTTAATAATTGATAATTCCCTATTCCAATCTAATGCATCTATTTCTAGAGGAGTTAATAACTCATCAGCTAGCAGGGGTGAGAGCTTAGAGCGCAATTGATTGATTGTGAAAAACCTAGTGCATACATAGCCATGCGCTGACAATTCATAAATTATTTCGTCTTTGCTCAAACGTAATATATCCATTTTAATAACTTAATTTTTAATAATATTAATTAAAATTATAATAAAAGAACTTTAATATGAATACGCAAAAATTGATATATTACCTTTGTAAACAATAAAACAAAGAACAAAACTCCTAACCTATTAAGTAATTTAAATTTACAAATATTACAAAAAATATTAATAACTAAATAATTAAATTCAATTTAAATAAACAAATTGATACTAAAGTAAAATGAAAAATTGAAAGAAAACTTTATGCTAAATTTGCAAATATTGCAGAATTATAAAAACTATTTAAATTTATTAAATCTAAAAGAAAATAACACAACCAAAAAATTATATATTTAATAAATCATATTTATATTCTCCAAAATCTTTTATCAATGTTCAATGCTCTTAAACAATTTTTAATCACATTAACCACATGAAATCTTATGTATTTACTCCATCCAATTATATTTTTCAATGTGTATAATGTATAATTTAATAACTACAAATATTGTTTTATTTAAAACAATTTTTTTCTCATGATAAAAAAAAGTTTATTTTATTATATTTTCACACACGACAAAAGAAAGGAATGCGAACAAAAATATACGCCATAAAATTATTAATTTACTGTCTATTTATTTGCGTATATAAATTGCAGTGCTCTAACCTTTTTGGATACTATGCGGCCCTGACGGTGATCCTTGCGGTGCATCGGGCGCTGTCTCGCTGCGGGTAACTTGTTGCCTCGTGGTACTTAGATCATGCGGATTGATTTTACAGGTTTCCTTGATGTAGATGAAACTGCTCCAGCTCCGTGACCATGCAGCAAGTTGTCGGCGTTTTTTTCCTGGTTGCCTTCTATCCGTTGTCCTCGTGTGTGCTTTTTCTTTCCTCTACCACAGATGTAACAGCCCGTGGTCTAAGTATTATATTAGGGACCACGTTGGTGCGCCAATTTGCCACGCTGGTCGGGGCTGCTGACCAGGTGCTTGTCGCCACCCGGCTACTGGGTGTGGGTTGGCTGAATGGTAGAGGATGGTTGGGTTTAGGGCGCCACTGGGTAATACTACCCAGACAAATAATAATTACGAAATTACAGCACAGCACATTTATTAACAACACAAACTATTAAGTCCGCTAGGCGAATTCAAACGGTACTCCACACACGTGGGCCGTTCACAAGTCTTTCTTTTGATGTCCTCTTTGAGACTCCTCAAGACACACTCCCCCTAGTCTTCCTCTTCCGGAACACACTTAAGTCGCACTTGCGCAACACGATACACTACATATACATACAATAGTACATTTATAAACAATATACATAGACAACACACATTACAATTACAATCACTACGTCACAATACATAATGGCTCTTTGTAAATTTTGTAATAAACAAACAAAAGATTTGGAAGCCATTTGATGTTTTGTCTGTGAAGATTATTATGCATGTTTATGTGTTGGTTTTTCCCAATCTGACTCTTGTGTAAACTATAAACGGATATTGCTCTGACTCAGGAAACACTATATCCGTGTTAAAAGGAATTGTCTCAGATTTGAGTCAACAAGTTAAAGAGCTGACAGCTGCTCTATTAAAATTATCAGTCTCAAATAACGTTTCAACCGGAAATCTAAGTTGCAAAGCATACGAAAAGATCATTGTAGAATGTCATGAACGAAAAAAGCGGGCTACAAAGATTATCATATATAATGCTCTAGAAAATAATACATCTGATGGCAATGTTGTATCTTCAGTTTTGCCGATATTAAAATCTATTGTACTTGCACTGCCAACAATTTCTCGAGCTGTCCGTCTTGGAAGACCGTTTACTTAACAACAAGCCACGCCCTATTAAAGTAATTCTCCAGCAGGACAGACGCTATAAAAGTATTAAAAGAAGCAAAGAAGTTGCGTAGTTCTGCTACATATAACAAAATTTTTATTAATTTCGACAAAACTCCCCAACAACAAGAGTACTAAAATTTTTCGTGCTTCTTTAAAGTCTCGCATTGATAACCGCGAAATATTAAAGTATATAAACAGTATTCTTACAATGTTTGTACAAAAAAACTAACATTGTTCCAACAGAATGAATTAATAGCTCACTTTTACTATCAAAACACACAAGGATTAAACACAAAGACACAAACTTTTTTTGATAGCGTATGTTCTTTTAATTTTAATATTATAGCAATAAGTGAAACCTGGTTAAAAGACGGAACGCTCAGTAGGGACTTATTTCCAGAAACTTATTTTGTGCATAGAGTTGATCGTACACAATGTAAAGCTGGTGGTGTTTTAATTGCTGTTGATGATGCTACTACACAATGCATTCTAATTACTAATGTGCACTGTCCAATTGTTGAAATAGATTTCTCCGCAGCTACCGTTCATTTTCATAAATACAAGCTAACTCTTTTTATAATTGTTTGTTATATATCATCCTCTCAACCAACAACTGGACATGAAGCATTTTATGAGTTTATTGCAGAAAACTTTGATATCAGCACTAATACAATTGTTGTAGGCGACTTTAATATTCGTAATCTTTAACAATCACTGTCTGGTCATCATCCTGATTAGTTAAGCAGTAACTTTTTAAATTTCTTAAACTATAACAATCTTTTGCAACATAATAATATTTTAATTACTAATAATAAAACACTTGACCTTGTTTTAACGTCCTATGATATTAAATGTTCACTTTTACGTTGTTATTCCCCATTTGTAATTGAGGATACACACCATCTGGCTCTTGCTTTTAACATCAAAGTTTCTATAACTACTAATTTACCGTTTTATTCACAACAGACATACAAATACTGTTTTAAAAAAGCTAACTTATCCAACTTGTACACTGCTTTTCTTGGCACTGATTGGTCATTAGTGTATGCTGAGACAGATGTTGACGTATGCTGAGATAAAACTTACCAAACAATATCAAAAATATTAGACAGACATGTTCCAAAATTATTTCTACGTAAATCGTCGTCTAGATATCCTCGGTGGTTCAGCATTGATTTATGCAAATTTGTTGTCAACATAAAACCAATTATTATCGGCAAAAGTATTTCAATCTTCAAGCAGAAACAAAACGCCGTATTTCATTGGACAGAAAAATGTTTACTACTGCAGCTGAAGCAATTTGAAAAACTATCTAAATCAATTTTGCTCATACATTAATTCCTTGAAAAACAGTTCAAGAATCTTATCATTTATGATTCATAATGAAATTATGACGTCAGCCTAACAAGAAATTGTAAACTTATTTGCAAATTTTTATAGTAGTGTTTACAAAACTTCAAATGTACCATCAAATTCTAATTCCGTCAATAATACTACTACATTTGGAATTAAATTTATATCATCCGATGAAGTTGTGCAAGTTTCTAAACGTCTAAAGCAAAATACACGTCAGGTCCTGATGGCATTCCTTCTTTCTTAGTCAAAGGCTGCGCTACTGTTTTAGCCAATCCATTGCATTATTTGTTTAATTTAATATTAAAAACTTCAATTTTTCCAACACTATTAAAAATTGCCCGTATCAGTCCAATTCCCAAAAAAAGGGAAACAAAAAAGGCATATCAAACTACCGTCCAATTGCTTTAATTAACAACTTTGCCAAAGTTTTTGATCGGATAATAGCAGAACGGCTTTATTTTGGAGTAAAAAGTGTAACTTCAGATAACCAGCACGGTTTTGTTAAGAAGAGGTCTACTGCGTCAAATTTACTATGTTTTACAGAATTTGTTTCTACATCGCTCGATGTGCGACAGCAACTGGATGACACTGACTTCAGTAAAACTTTTGACACATTAGATCACGGGATTATAATAGATAAACTACGTGTTGTTGGATGCGATAACAATCTTTGTAATCTATTACAGTCATATCTTAATGACCGATTGCAGTATGTTGAGGTTTTAAACTTCAAATCTACTAACTATCCAGCACTTAGTAGTGGTCTGTAAGGGTCCAACTTAAGGCCATTAATTTGTATCAGTTTTATTAATGTTATTTGCAAAACTTTAAAAAATTAATGCTGACAATTTAAAAATATTTTCTATGATTGCATATTCCTTCAATCTAACATTCAAATGTTATCTACGTGGTGTAAAACGAACTGCTTGAATATATCAAAATGCTGTACGATGATATACTCTCGCAAAAAATCAAATATAGTTTTTGATTATACCATTGACAACCAACCTTTATAAAAGATTACAACTTACAAAGATCTTGGTGTGCTGTTTGACAGTCATTTAACATTTAATAGTCACATAGACAATATTGTCAACTCAGCATTAAAATCGCTGGGATTTATTTTTAGGTCAGCAAAACCATTCTCTTATAAAGAATCTTTGCACGTACTCTATTTTGCTTTTGTCAGAAGTAAATTAGAATATTGTGGTACGGTGTGGTCTCCTTACTACGCAACTTATTCTTAAGCTCTGGAAAAAGTTCAAAGACGTTATTTAAAGTATATGTGTTACCGAGAAGATGGCCACTACCCGCCTCGTGGTCGTACAGATTACGATGTTCTATTAAGCAGTTTTGATTTTGACTCTCTTCAAGATTGTTGTAGAAACGCTGGTATATCGCTGGCCACTAAGCTGGTCTGCGGAGTTGTGGATTGTCCGATCCTATTAAGTTTGAACTTCCATGTACCAAGACTAGCAGCTAGAAACCAATCAAGATTTACTTGTTTTAGGTCGCACAGTAACTTAGGACTAAATGCACCGATGAATAGAATAATGAATGCTGTAAACTCCGTAGCGCCCAATCAAGCATTTTAATAATCATTTTGTATAATTATTGTATATTTTTGTATAACTTTTGTTTATTTTTTGTACCTATCTACCTATGTCTGTATATTATCTCCATGTTGGAACTATTAGTTTTGTTAGGATAATAATTTAATAATAATATTATTTATAAAAAATTAAAAAAAAAAAAAACAGTTCTTAAGAGTAGAAGTTGTCATATATTGGCCATGGCATGTTGTTCCAATAGAGTAGTACCAAGTGAAGTTGTTGTCAGTAAAAGAAAATTATCCAGGTTCATGGGAGTCGACATTGATAAGGTGGAAATACCAACGGTCGTAGCGGGTATTGGCCTCAGATAATTCAAATAAGAGTAGCTTGATCCATGTTTCGACAGATTTAACCTTTACGCTCTTTTGGTTTTAATTAGAAATTGGTCGTGACGGGCGATAGACAGATAGAATTCCTGTACCGATCCAATTTGTGTATTTACAACTCTGGCTAACTATAAGCTCCTCCCAGAACAAGTGTCCGGCTGTCGTAGTGTTGCCAGGTGGCCGCAATAGTTGGCGATGGTATGAAGTTAATTAGCCATTCTTTGTTTGTCGTGGACATATAGTACAATATTTACTGCATGGTGTGTAGAACTGCTGCATCGCCACTTTCGTGAGTGCAAGGCTAAGGATTGTGCTTAGTCATGACCATAATAGTCAAGGTTGCACTAACAAAACTGTTGTTGTTGTCATCAATTGAATTTACATAATTTTTAAATTACCTTCACAATATTATGTATGTAATAGGATGGGTTAACAAAAACACAATAGAACAATTCTATCTTTATTTCTTTGCACTTATTTTTTACATAGAAAAAAATTCTGCCGTCTTCTAGGTAAATTGGTAAACATTATATGTTTTTTTGCCTTTATTATCGAAGTTAAACAATACGCGAAGGCATGATGGCAATTTTTAAAACAAAATTATACTTCTTACTACTATAAAGAAAAAAACCTTTTCACATTTTAGTAGGATGTTGTATCATATTTAAGGACATGGAATTCCTAAAACTAGAGGAATTAATGGTGAAAGCTAAAGGATTTTGTATACGTGTCATATCATGATACAACTAAAATATTAACTAATGCTAGGATGTGTGTATGTGTTAACTAAAAGATTATCTAATGCTATTATCTAACTATTTAGAGAAAATGGAGAACTACATTATTACTCAAATTTTATAATAAAAAGGAGAACTAGTTAATATTGAAGATGATTAATGAAATTGAGATGTTTGTCATTGATGAAATAGTTATTATACTAGATGCTTTATTTAATATGTATGAATCATAGCAAATGTTGATAATAGTGATTCTGATGTTTTTTTTAGACTGCAAGATACAATTTTTTTAATAGTGATTAAGCAAATATTTTTTTTGGTGTTCATTAGTGATAAAAATTATTAAAGTTATAACTAAATATAATCTAAAATGTTTTTTTGTGATATTTACGGATAGGTTTTGTGAAAAATATAAATATAAGTTTAGCTAGTTATGAAAGATACTATTGGCAACATTTTGAAGAATGAATTGCTTTATAATCAGAATTAGAAGAATAGTGATAATTTGAGTTAAATAATTAGAGAATTTTATAATTATAGTGATATAGTATTTCAATTATGAATTATAAAAGCATGTAATAAATTTAAAAGTTAAGAGGTTATTGAAGATATTGTAATCACAGTTCTGGTTATAGTGATTTAGAATAGGTTTTTTGTTGTAATGGCTTAGTTTTATTAATGTGACTATTTACAACGAGTTGTCTAGAGATGATTGGTGCATTAGAAACTTTTGATACTACAACCATAGATTGCAATTAGATATTTTTGAAGTGGAAATAAAATTGAAGAAATAGCTAGTGATATTTAGATCAAATTACTGTCCAATGGTATTTTGCAATTTATTGTTAAAAAGTAAGTTGTTACTAATTTAATAGTTACAAAAGTGATGCAGTAGTTACACATTTAATAGTTTCCAAAAATTCATAGATGCCAACCATGCTGTGAAATAGGGATGCATATATTACGGCAAGTTTAACTAGAAGAAATCGCATCCTAAGACGCTTTGCTTTGAGGTATAGTAATTTTATTACTATTAACATAATAAGTACAGAAATTGGTGTTGATGCTGTAGTTTTGTTTAGTGACGTATAATGATTATTAGTCATCAGTGGTAGTCATTACGATATAAATTTTTAGTGAAATAAAATGGAAAACTTATATTCTATGTACATTACTTTACCCTGGTCTTAAGCGGGTCGTACAACGATTTTTATAGAAATTTTTGTGATGATTTTGTGCAAAATGATGATAGGAGTGTTAGTGCAGAGTTATGATAAATGATTTTTCACTGATGATTGTGAGTGATATAATTTGGGGTTCTACTCTGGGGAAGCTAATATGATACAACTGATTGCTGCTGAAGACTGTGTTTAACCATTTGGTTGAAAAAATCCAAATCACTGCTGACTAAAAAAAAGTTGGTTGTTGTTGAGAAGAAACTGAAAAAAAAGTTAAATACCATCAATGTTGTGTTGTTGTTTTTTGGGTGATTGGAGAAAACAGGATAATATCACTGAGTATTTAAATCGAGATCGCTTTAATTTTTCGCAAAGCTTACAAACTAAATCTTAATATTCCAATAGCTATCCTAAAAACAACAATTGCTTAGAAAAACTATATGTATATATGTTGTAATAATATACTTATATTACATGAATGAGTTGTCAAAATGTTACATGACATACACGTATGTACTTTTTTTCCAAACAAAAAAAATACATGTGTGTCGATGCATACATGCACTTGTCATATGAAAAATTAGATGCAAAATATAAAAAAAGCTTATTTTTTTAGTCATGTGCAAGTCGCATGTCCTTTCAGTGTTTTTTAAACTTTTTATTTTTATTTTTATTTTTTTTTATTGTATTTGAATATTTATTTAACACTCTAACCACTTGTTACAAAATTACAATTTATTAATTAAATATGCGTTCTTTTATTTATACAAAAAATCGAACTGAAACTTTTTTGTTATTTTTAAAATAACAATTAATATCCGCAGCATACTGAATCAGTGTAAACTGAGACCGGAAGTCTATTCTAAAACAATAATAAGGTCTCCTATGTTGGCTGATTGAGTATAATGAGATATATATTCATTTTGCAAGTGGTTTTATAAAAATATGACTATTTTATTTTTTGAATAAAAAAAGATTCTTTTGTAGAGTGGCTGATTTATATGTATTTTGCAGCAAAGGCCAACCTTTATTTTGTTGGTATTATAATTCACGGTTACAATTTGGGAATATATTGCCACCCATAAAACTGATCTTAATATTTGTTGGTATTGTTTGGTAATAAGCAGCAGAGCAGTGTGTAACAAATATAGGAATGCGAATGCTTAAAATTAATTAATTTTTCTTTTCAATAACAGCGTTTTGTAACAGTGCTGGTACGAATTGGATTTGCCTGATTGGTATTTCGGTATTACCACTAACAACGGGTTAATTGATTTGTTTTTAGGTGATCTAGAACAATTATCTAGGGTTATTTTTATCCACATTTATTTATTAACTATTTACAAATTATTTTAATTGTAACATTTTTTTTGGAAAGAAGATGGTGTGTTGAGCAATTAAGGTTTCTCATAAATCAATTGTTTGGGAATAACAATGAATTTATCAGAATATCAAAGGCAATTTTATTATTTCGACTAGCACTGTTTTAGCAAACAATTAATTCTTTTGTACATAAAACTTTTTTTTTTTAAATAATATTAACATAATTAAATATTTTTTATACAAACTTAACAAAATGTACATATTTCTTAATAAACTGCGCTTCTAGTTAATGCATGGGATTTTTCCTTATTAAAGTTTCGGACTGGTATGAGTGACATTTTTAGTATTTCATCTCCGAGTACATTTTATATCATTTGATGATCAGAGTTAGAATTAATAATTAATAACGTTTTTCTCATTTTATTCTTTTTAATGGTCCAGCCATGTTAAATATATAGTAACAAGAGGTGTAAAACTGATAAAAACAACTATATTATATATAAAATATGCATTCATCTTCATATCATCAAATTTTAATAAATGTTTCGTTTAGGTGTATTTTTAAAAGCAAAATAATCATTCCTCTTTGTTTTATTAATAATTAGAAGCGACGAGATTGTTTTTGAATGTGGTGAAGTGCATAAATTAGTACGTGTCAATAAAAAAATGTCACACATACTAAAATTACAATGATAATATTGTATGAGGCATACAAAAAATGTGTACAATCTGCAAATTTACCCTTTCGCCCCTCCCCTAAATGCAGTCCATACAGCATGTGAAGATAGCTTGAATATAGCAATTGAAGAAAGCACCATTAAGTTAAAAGTAGTTGACATGATGTGATTTTAATAATAGCCCATTTCGGTTTTTGTGATTGTTCATTGATTAGGGCCCTTTTGTTATTATTGTTAATATTTTTGAAACTCTAGTGTCAATTAAATAGATTTATTTAAAAAAATAAATAACAACACTAGAGTTTGTGTCTGGAAGAGAACAAAGTGTTTTGAACTGTTTGCAAGTATTAGGAGTCACTTGGGAAATATGCACTCCTAACGCGAATAGCAAAATGAATGTTTTTTTTTTTGGCCAAACACAAGTGGGCACTTAATTAGACCAGAATTCACACATCCCAAATAATGGAAATGCGGTTTCTAGCATCAATGACATTCTAGGACACAATTCTATAATTTATAGAATCAATTTAAATTAATGTTCAGAAAGAAACTGTTCTAGTGACATCAACCAGCTCATAGTAATGTTCCTAGATTGAATTGAACTTCCACATGCCAACAGCAGTTAATTGTTGGAAAAAACAAATGGCTGAGTTGAAGAGTCACCTGGGACGTGAATTTTCAACTCATATTACTTGAATCACAGCTGATTTTGGCATGTAAGTGGAATTTCACCTAGATCACAATACGCACTGTTCATAAAACTATTATTATATAATTAATATATTACAAGTCTATACATATGTGCGATATTAATAGCAATATGAGCAGCAAAGCAGTTGATATTAGGATACCTTCTCCATCAAACTACTCAGCACAGACTTTGCATTCCATGTCGATCGACTTATCTCAGTTATATTCGTGGACACAAATAAATGGGGGCAGATATTAAGTCCTAGTTTCGATGTATGCATAAGGGAGCACAATTTCGAATAGAGCTGAGATAAGGGGTCGCCGCTGGTTTGGCCCGGTTAGCTTAAAATTGAATGCTAATCCGCGGCCGGGGAGGGGCGGGGCCGTTCTCAGACATCTGCGGAGCGCGAACTAAGGCTGGGCGTGCGGCTATGTAACACCACTTTATGCCCGTTTTTTGTTACAAACCCGTCGCTTTCGACAAGCACGGCTGTTTGTCGTGCTCCTAGGTCACCGTCCCCGTCCCCATCTCCATCAAGATCACCGTCTCCAGTGCAGTCACCGTCGTCGCCATCACCGTCTCCATCTTCTCCGTCTTCAGATTGATCTTTGAGGCCGCCGTGTTGTCGCTTATGTTTACGCCAAGCGTTCTGTATTAATCGCGCGCAATATTCTTCGCGTTGTCTCCACAATGTGGAACTCACTGGTTCGTAACCCACTTCGTTGGGTCTTGCTTGCACCTCAGTTAACTCCGCTGTTTCTTCAATAGCGTTACCTTTACGAGCAAAGAAGTCTTTCGTAAGGGCATCGAGAATATCCACACAAAACATAAGATCGCCTTTACATATTGGTATGTCCATAGACACTATCTTGTACTTATTAGGCTTGTGTATTTGCAGAGGTGGTTCCAATACATCCAGGAAGTCCGATAATTGATCATAGCGGATGTATTGTGTTCCGTCGGGGTCGAACTGCTGCCAAATTTCGTAGTACATATCGTAGTCATCGTCTGTGAGACCCTCTTGTACATCTTCGGTAGCTTGTGAATAATTTTCTAAGATGACAGCAATATACATGTTGATGACAATTAAGAAGGATATAACTAAGTAACTTAGAAGGAACGCGATTCCTATTGTTGAGTTTCCGCAATTCCCCGTTTCACCAATCTCGTTATTTGGTTGTTTACAATCTTCTTCGTTTATTATACCATCCAGCACGCCATCCCAACCAGCCGACGTGGACATCTATAACAACAAAATTGCATTACAAACATGACAATAATAATAATAAAATAAATAAATTTATTTAAACTCAATTAAACGATTCAAGCGGCCAAGAGTTCAACAATTTTTTTGGTTCTACAAACCTTGCTTTTCTGTGTGCTTTGTATTACTATGGCATTGCATGATATCAAATGACAAATTTGAATAAATAATTGTGTGCTTATAAACACAATTGATGATTTTTATAGTAAATACTGGTGCTGTCCTATTGCCACTATTCTCAATTATTTTTACCTCACCTTACTTTATCTTACTTAATGGATGTAAAATAGTAAGTAAGCCAAAGTAAGAATTTTAACTCCCCCTTCCTCTGGCAGCCTATTGCAGGATAAGAATAAATGTTTGAAATTTGAGTGATTTTAAAATCATTTAAAGATGGTTAAAATTGTTAAAATGGTTTTTGCCCTTTTAAATTATATTTGACTATTATTATAAAATATTTGAAAATACTTTCATAAACAAGTAGGTTACGTTTATTATGATTAACTAACTCTCATGTAAATAAGAAAAACATCTTAGTGAACTGTTCCTTTTTAACAATTAAATATTTGTGCAAAATCAACCAGTCGTCAACATCGACTCAACAACAGCGCAGCATCCAAAACCTGAACGCAAACCAGATGCCCGCAACTCGGCCATAACTTTAGTGCAAACCGGAATGGGTTACGTGGTAGGCTTAGCCACGTAATCCATTTTTTCACGTAATTATGCAGAAGGATTGACTTTTTATTGTTTTAAGTGCAAAACATCAGTAGCTACTCTAAAAGCGCACGACCCTTTTGTGATACCCTCGATGGTAAGTTGCAAAAATGGAGAATTGTTGCAGGCAGGTGTACCGTAAAAAACGTGGTCTTAATGTTAAGAAAACTCCGCCATGCCAAATGTCGACAGCCAGTTCTACCGCCCTAACATAAATGCTGTTTCTATCAACACCTGAGACAACATACTACTGAAAGAATCTACCGGCCGCAATAAGCTGAGACGATCTGCTCCAGGACGTGTTTTCCGACAAGACCTCGTAGTAACACGACGAGTTATCTACTGAACAAGATTTACCATTCCCGGACGTATAAACCAAGAGAGTATTTCCGATAACATCCGGCAAGACAGACAGCTAAACATTTAGAAAACCCAACAACGTCTTCCTATTTACATTATCATCTAGAAATTCAATTAAACTCTGTCATCACGTTCAACAATAAAAAAATCAAATTTTTCCCCCAAACAGACTGTTAGCAGCTACTGCCAGCAATTAGGACCGCTACATGGCGCTACTCACTGTGACATACGCCGCCTTTGTAATGCGCTATGCCAACCAGCATAAAAACAATTTATTCCTGAGTTCCGAGATCCTGAATTATCTCGTCTTGCCGATCAAGACAAACAGATTTTAAAATATAACTGATCAATCAACATGCTTATTGTATAAAGAAAACTTATTTGCTGTAACACTTAAACCACCTTATATTACACTAGAACTAAAAATATTCGCTTTAATAATTAACAAACAATTGTTGAGTCATATCATGTATGAGATCAATCAACGTCTAAGAATGGTTTCACTGACTGGACTTGTGACGGCTAAAACTTTCAAAGAACCAGCAATTATTAATCAATATTGTTAATTATTTCACATTTAATTAACAATATTTTATATTTAATATGTTATTAAAACAACTTAGCAAGGATCCGTCAATTAGCATCAACACCGAACCGCTTCAAGTAGTTATTAATGTTAGAACCAATAACAAACCACAGCAGTACTTGGTCATACATTGACAGTCCAAATGTGACTAAAAAACGCCAACTCCATTGCATCTAGCAAATACAAAAAAAAAATTGGAAATAAACCGTGCTCTCCAGAAGAAGAAGATACCAAAAGCAACCTACCAGTAAAACTTGTAACTGAGCCCCGCTAGCACTCAGCATGACACTCGGTGTACACTCAACATTGTCATTACTATCGCCAACGCTGACAACAACAAAGTCCATCAAGAAAAAAAGCCCTTCACTGGCAAAAAAATTTGGTACAACACCATGCATCGGTTCATAATTAATACCAAAAGAAGAAATTTTCAAGGCCCCTTTAATACAAACTACGCTTCTTCTAAAGAATTATGCCCGTATCTAAACATCAACGTTACCTGGACACTATCTTCAACAGCGATAAAAATTAGAAACTCAACCTTAGAAGTTTAGAGAAATTGTTGCAGCTAGTAGGTGGAGCAACACTAGCCAATCACGGCTGCATCAAATTTTTCTTCACAAACAATCAGACTTCTAATCCGACTGTCTACAATACAGATATCAACGTGGTACAAACTTTCCACAAACTCTATGCAACGGCGGGAGTCACACTAGGAGCAAAATGTAATTTCTAACCGCAACAAAACTTCAATTAAGTAGAAAGGTTGCCACTATAAAAAAACCAAACTTCCAGATGTTACCCGAAAAGAAGAATTGCAGGGTTAGTTGGTAGGCGCTCGTGAAAATGAATCAAACATACTGTAAGTCTTTAGAAAAAATTCCTTCTTAGCCACGAAAGACAGGCGAGTCTTGGAGCAGAAGCTCAGAACATAATCTTAGATCAACATAAGGACACAATTTAGACCTCATCTTGTGACTATTTTAATCATGATCCCGACTGTGCTGCAGCTTCCAGTGCAGCCTGGTGCCGTCAATCACTCCACCACAAAATTCTATCCTCCGGAATATAAACTGAAGCAAACTACTCTACACATCCTATGCCTCTAGGTAAATTTTTGCACGGTCACTGTTGCTAACTTTACGTTGCATCACGTCGTAAGCACAATGGCATACTGTTTTCTATTAAAACATGCACTCTGTATAAGAGTGTATGTTAAACCAATTATAAATGTTGTACAAACCATAAGAAGTACAAATTTGCACTCAATACATTGCATTTAAGATGCAAAGAAGCCTCCAACGCCAAGTAGCTTCAATCCTAAAGGGATACACCGGTACACATCAATTCACCACCTATACTGCTGTAAAAATCTAAACGTAAAGTTCTTAACTAGAACCGTGAAGGAAGAAACCTAGATTGAAATTCCGTTTGCCAATTAATTACGAAAAAATATTACTAAAATTAGCAAATGTTTTTGAATCTGCTACTATATGATTAAAACATCTTTTGCGGTATTATCTATAAGCAGAAGTAGAAGTATTCCAGTTAGAAAACCCGCAAAGAAATGCATATTTGTCATGTGTGAAGTCTTGCAACACCATTATTTATGTATTAAGTGCTTGTTATCTTTTTTTCATTAGTATTGGTGTAACCATTTACAAACAGCATTATTTTTGTAGCCATTAAGAGTTAGACACAAATTTATATAAACTTTTTTTATTAAAATTTATTAAAAAAGTTGATACTATCACTTCCTAATGTATTTTTTATTCTTTCCCGGACACCCTGTACTTTATTATTTTTATCAACTTAAAGCAAATCAAAAATCTATCAAAGTTAGAGAAAAAATTACGTTAAACGCCAATGAAGTAAGAATACGCATAAATGATGCCAACTAATCCTTTGATCTAAACTGCAAACATATATAGCTATTGTTGACTAGAAAGTAAAACATGTTTAATTTTTTTTTATAATTGCTACTATTAACCCACATCGACAAAATGACTATTTATTAGATTTTAATCATCATTTTAATATTGAGTCTATAATAACTTGCGGGCAACATACAATAAAATTTTGTATTTTTGTTTCAAAATTGTTATTAATGCTCAAACATGAACGTTTTTTTAGTATTTTAATATACTAATATATTAATGTTTCCATAATGTACCGATTCACCCTCGTATTTATGTTATTTTCTAGGCAACCCATTATACGCATATTGGCATGCGCAATAGATTAAATCAATAAATCACCAAAAATTATTAGTTTTGTCAATTCTTGTCACTTGTGCGTACGTGCAAATATTGAATCTCATTAAATGAACAATATTCTTAATCCGAGAACTAATAGAAGAGAATACTGTTAGTAGATACACTTGTCTGTATTTGTTTAACTGTTACCGGCGCCGGTAGTAGTCATGTGTAAACTATCAACGAATGAAATTACTGCGCGCGTACTCCAACTGCGTATGTATTTTTTAATCGGACGTAATAATATAGCAACTAAGTTAGTCCCAAATAAACACTAACCGATTGTGAAGCTACATTAAGTTGTACTTTGATGCTTCAATTAGTAAGAAATAAACTCAAACTGAACATTAGTGAGCCTGCTACCTGATGCACTTAATTAGAAAATGCTGCAATAAGGGTAAGCTTGATGTCATAAGTTGAAGAACTACAGTAATCCTAGAACAGTGCCCATGAAATGTAAAAAATGTAAGCGCGAATGAAGGATTCTAAAATGAACAAAGGCATGGCTATTATACCGGCTAATCTGTTCTTGGGTTACTAAGTCCTTTTAGCATGCATTTTGTTATAATTGGTTGCAAAGTAAATAATTTGATATTGTTGCACTGTTTTGCCATAAGTTATAGCATTTTTGGCCGTAAAAGTTACAATTTGATGCTAAATTGTAGCATTTATTTGATTGAAAAGCAGAGCTAAGTTATTTATATTTAAATTATAAATCTAGAACATATATGATACAATGATCAGCAAACTCCAATTATTTTTAAAGCTATAGAAAATCATCTTTTGATGTTAGTTATTTAGAAGATTCAGCTTAGTCACAAGAGCTCAATATACGGCAATAAATTGGTAGTCATGCACGTTGAGAAGTTTAAGATAGTCATTGTCTGATGCTGCAGTCCTCAGTCCATTTAATATAAATTGTTTGCAAAGAAACGATTTATCATTCTTAAGTTATAAGTATACACATCATTGGTTGTAAAGCTAAACTAAGTCATCACCTAATGCTATATTTAGTCAAGACTATTTGCAATGCCCATATACGTCAATTGTAAAGTTAAAAGTTAGTTAGTCAGTACTTAGTCACGCAATATACGATTAATAGACTTTGTTATAATTAGTTATGAAGCTAGAATTTCTTAAGTTAGAATGCTATCACAAACGAATCCATCATACTAGTCACTAAGTTACAGTTGACTTAAAACCCTACATACTGCACTTGATCTATGATGCTTTTGCTTTTCTTTGAGAAGTAACAAGTTATCATTTTGTTTTCACAATTGCTTCTGATGCTATAATAGTTGTAGTATTAGTCACAAAGTAGCATTATTTATAAGATTATGTTGTACAAACAGTAATAAATAATTGCTATTTTAGCTGAAACCATATATGAGGAGGGATCTGAATGTCAAGTATAAAAAGAAAACAATGAGGAAGAGTGATAGGAACAGCACGAAAGTAGTAAGTCTGATTTGAAAAAGGTAGATAACAGGTACTGTAATAAATTGCTATTTTAGCTGAAACTGATTGGTAGAGGAAGATATTTGTGAGGATGATCGCAGATAAAAATAAGAAATAATTAGTGTCACTCCCAGTTATTAAAATTTGTTTTTTTTAACTGATCCACCCATCCACCACACTTTGCGTTTACGTTGTATATTAATTAAATTAACACTAATTTATTTCAGGCATTGCTATCAAATCATTTGACCGTTTCAAGTTGCTCTTGCTCCATTGCGCTCAAGTAAGTCCGGTCTATTTTGTCCTCTCGCATCAGCGCGTCACAGCTACGACCCTCTACCTTTCCCGCCTGCTTATCTATAAATTGAACCTGCACACAATTTCCAATAAAATTATCACAGATTCTCTCTATAGCATAAGACCTAATAGGTCGTAATACCATAACAGTAGTTCACTTAACCAACATAATCCCAAGATATACTCTAATATCAGTCTTTTTATAACTGCTCCATGGTAATGTAATGTGCTTTGCCAGTACCTCGATGATCTCACTGCCAATGTACTTTAAATTACACACTTCTCGGTCTATGTATGAATAACCTTGTCAGCTGAATTACTGAATACACGATTTGTCATTACTAACCCTGAAAAGGGAGTCCATCCTGATGACCAATTAGTAATCGCACTTAACAATCCGGATCCTGAGTTTCAATAATCATAATCTTTACGTTTGGTTAAATATTTTTCTGATTATTGCGGGACAATAAAGCCCACCTCACAAGAACTTCGAAATTTGTTTTGTGCAAAGCAACAATGGCTTTTGTTGTTGAAATAGATGCTGGTATTACCAATGATGGTGATTTTAGTGAAGGAGTTTTGCAAGCTGTACGTGTTTTGAAGGAAGTTAAGAATGAAAACTCGACTGGTATTGTGGCTTGTGATGGACGACATGGAGATGAAAATATTGAAGAAAAGGGAAAATGTTAATGATGTGGATAATTCATCACACACACTACTGGTTGTTAATCATAAATTGGAGTGATTGGATTTATTATTAAGAGGGGATATCTTCTGACTTCTAACGCTTACAAAGAGAAAAAACTTCTAATCTCTTAATAACAAACACTCGGGTAACTGATGGTAATTATGATCTGGAGTGATTTGACCATCCTCCCAAGTGTTAGTCATCAAAAGATTGGGTTCATCGTCCCTCCTTTAACATAGAGACTTCTAACGCTTGCAAAGAGAAGAAACTTTAAATTAATTATTAACAAACTTTTGGGCGGGAGGATGGTCAATCCAGTTCAAACTACTCGACGCTAATCATGATCTGGGGTGACTCATCCACATCAAAAGATCAGATATTTGCCCCCTCTTCTTGGACAAAGAGCCTTCAACGCTTGCAAATACGAGAAACTTCTAATTTCTTGATAACAAATTTTTGGGCGGTTGGGTGGGAACCCCAGTTCAAACTACTCGATGGTGCTCATATTCAGAAGTGACCCACCTATCCGCCCAAGTGTTGGTCATCAAAAGATTGTCCAAGAAGGGAAAGGTAATCTTCTTGGACAAAGAGGTTTTTAGCGCTTCCAAAGAGGAGAAACTTCCAATTCCAACCCAATCTTGACAAAAAACTCTTGGGCGAGAGAGGCAGTTCAAACTACTTCATGGTAATTATAATCTGAAGTGACCCACCCCTCTACCCAAGAAAATGGATTCATCGTCCTCTCCTCTGACATAGAGACTTCTAACGCTTGCAAAGAGTGTGGGTAAAAAACGTAAAAAAATGCAAAAAATACAAGTTAAATATATAAAGAAAAAGCAATAGGTAAAGAAAACGTAACCAGATTACATTTTGATACAAAAGTCAAAGTTATAGTGAAATGTATGGTAGCAATAAGAGTAGTGCCGTTGTGAATTACATGCAAAGGAAGAGGTAATGAATGTGGTGAAGACTAAAGAGAAGAACGGGATAAGGGTAAGTAAATGAAGAACACAGAGAAGCTAACAATGTATAAAAAAGATAGCATATCAATAAAGATAACTGTAAGCCAGACAAATATTTTGGGAGTTTTAAGACAGATTAAGGCGTGGAAGTAAAAATGGGTAGAAGATACTAGATAAATAAAAGTATAAAAAAGTGTTCCATATTGAGCTTTATTTTTGGACATAAATCATACCAAACACTGACTTAAAAGTTAATTTTTCAAATATTTCAACATATACAATCCCATATCCCCCTTTTGACTGAAACCAAGGTAAACAATAAAAATCCAGATTGCTTTAATCTAGTAGATTCTGATTATCATATTGAACATTCATTTGCTGGCCAATAGGGTGTTTATGCCTGCATCCACAAACAACAAGCATATTTTAGACTGACGACGTACGAAATTCAGGGCATTGTTTATAACAGCATTTTTCTTAAACTCAATCTTATCCAAATAAGGCAACTCCAAACTTTTTTGATGACCTTTCTGAAAGTTTTAATAAGCTTCTTCAATGTAATCACAGAAAAGTTACTACTATATAGTTTAGCTGAGTCATCATATCATGACTTGTAAGATATGAGCACGCGCAGGTCTCTCTTACAAATAATAACTAAGTGACCACACCTACAAGGACGATACGATTTCATTGAATTATCACATATTATTTTTATTAACTTGTATAGTAAGGCGAAGAGAACATGTATGATTAGATTAACAGCGCTAACAAAAGTTAAGCAACGGCCGCTCCGTCCAAGACTTGGTTGTTGACCGACCAAATGATGCAGAGAAGAGCGTTCTTCCCAATTTGAGTCCGTTATTTTATATAGGCATCCAAACACACACATATCTTCTCTGTGGCTCGGTGTGCATGACACCTCGACATCTAACGGTATAAAAGGTTGTAGATTGTAGAAGTATAGTTACGTGTGTACTGTTTGGCATAATAATAAAATTAATAATGTTATTCTCGAATCAGTAGAAACCAAAAATCGCGTCTGCCGGACGATCATATCTTTATAGTTATATTGTTATGTGGTTGAGGGTTGGAACAAGATATTGAGACAACTTCTGAAGCAGGCACACATGGCCCAAATGCAGTAAATAGTCAATATTTAATACTTTTGTTAAACAGTTGCTTATTGTTATTGTCCATTTGTTGTATGTTGCACACATATTTTTCAACAGTTACTTACTAAAATCTGTATATGATCAGTTGGTCTGAAACTCTAAATCAGAACCTACTTGGTTTTGTAGACTTGCTACAAATTAGTATAAAATTCTTCAATCTTTCAATTAATTTAATACTGATTTGTATTTTAGTGCATCTGCAATTTTTAGAATGTTGCACAATTTAGGAAGTCTGGGCATGACTTCAATTCAATTCAGTTATAACTAAGTTATGCATTTGAATAATTTTATGAACATTAGTAATAATATGAAAATAAACTTACTTGAAAAAGTAATATCATGGACTGTCCAAATGTCTTGAAATTATACACATCGTCAAGGCCGCTTTTGTCTTTCACGTGCATGAAGAAGGACATCCCGAAGATGGCGAAGATGAACATGACCAAAAACAACAACAGGCAGATGTTGAAGAGGGCAGGCAGCGACATGGCCAACGCAAACAGCAATGTTCGTATTCCTTTTGCACCTTTGACCAAACGCAGTACACGACCCACTTTTGCTACTCTCACCACCCTAAGTAACGTCGGTGATACGAAGTATTTCTCGATAATATCACTAAGTACCAGACCTATAATCATACGTACACATCAAAATTTCATAAAACATTTACGTCAAATATAATAAAAAATGCATGAACCATAATTTAACTAATTACTAATAATAATAAAACTATTTTAATCGTACAGTAACAGAAGCGGTTTAACTAAATCTATTGCGAACAAGACATAATCATAATTGCTTGTGTGTATTCATATCAAAATTACACGTATCTCCGAAACCAACCTCCCATTTTCAATAAGGCAGCAGCGCTTTGCTTAGCTTTATATTGTAAACAAATTAGGAAATATATTTTGAAATCTATAATATGAACAGCATGCAATTTTGTAAAGTGTTATCTAAACTTTAAGCCAGACTAATTATTAGTACCAGTATTCTTAACAAAGTTTGAATAGGAATTTGAGTTATTTGATACTTTTGGTATTATTATATTTAAAAGCAACTACAAAGTTTCCAATAATACTGGTACTAGTTTTTGCAATTTGGCAAAATATTATCTCCCAATAATAGCAATAAGCTTTTAGAGTTTAGAATTCATTGTTTGGCTTATTAGGCTTAGTGATGAGCGAAAGACATTTTACTATTGATTGATTTTGAAATTTTCGCTTATCACAGTTAGGCTTATAAAGACCTTACTGAAAATGGAAGTTTGACTTCCCAAATACGTTGTCAAAGGTTACTGTGTTTCGGTGTTAAATTGTTAAATAGAAATTACGTGAAGTGTGTTTAAAAATTCCACATACCAATGCATAATAATATAAACTACGTGATAATTAGATAATTTGGTTAAAGAAATAAACCGAACACCCAGTACGTCAGGTATTACTGTCAAAAGTAATTGCCTCACAGTGGGTATTTAGATTTATCTCCTTGGTACGGAATTTTTTGTTTCGAATATCACACAGTAGCGGAAAAATCTCTTCAATACATGATTATAATATGCTCAAAGGTTATTGCTGAGGTTAGGTTAAGGTAAACATTTAGTTACAACACATTTAGTATCATATATTACTAACCAAGTATTGATAAAATTACCACCACCAAATCAAAAAGATTCCATGGTTCTGTGAAATAATGGTAACGCAATGCAAATATTTTCATCAGGCACTCGCTACTGAAAATAACTATAAAAATCATATTGAGGTAGTCTAAAACCATTGTAAACGTTTCCTTCTGTTGGTAATGATCCATTGTCATCGTCAACATGTTCAATCCGATAAATATCATAATGAACATGTCAAACTTTTTATTGGTAACTATTTCAAACACTATTCCTTGAGGTTTCCACTACAAAAATAATCAATTGATAAAACTAATTGCTAGCGGCAAACTAACTAATGATACCTTAGGTCTGGGTATTGCTTTCATTGGTTTCTTGGAACCCATCTTTTTCATAGCGTTGTAATATTTCTTCTGATCTTCAGTCATGAACATTTCGAGTGAACCACCCGCTTGCAAAAAAAGAATACTATAAGCAACTACCTATAACTATAATAAAAATGAGTAGATTATCCATGCGTTATTCTGAAATATAATAAAATACTAAATTTATACATGCTGAATACTTATCTTCTTTTTTTGTTCGTTAAAATTATCAATAATTACTCCAATAAACAGGTTGAGAGTAAAAAATGATCCAAAGATAATGAAGAAAACAAAATATAGGTACATGTATATATTTGTTTCTCTTATTGGTTGTTTTAACGCCTGTAATGATAATAATAATAATAGTACCAAGATTTTAGTAAATTGTTTGTATATAATACTTCTCTGGAATCGATAGCGTCGTTCATAATCTGAATCCATCCTTTGAATGTGGCGACTTGGAACAGGCATAGATACGCTTTACCAACGTGATCGAAATTCATCGGTGAATTTTCCCACGTGTAATTTTCAGCGATGCAAGCGTTATAATCGGGTATAATTTCATAGCTTAGTGTTGTTTTATTCGCATCCACACACTTGAAATATTTGCCAGCAAAAAGTTGGACACCCATAATTGCGAAGATTAGCCAAAAAATTAAGCAAACTAATAACACGTTGAAGATAGATGGTATCGCTTGGACAAGTGCATTCACTACGACCTGTAATGCAAACATTAAGTAATTAAATTGATTAGGTTAGGTTGGATTATACGTACCCTCATTCCCTGCATCCGTGACATAGCACGTAACGGTCGTAAAGCTCGAAGAGTTCTCATAGTTTTAAAGGCTTGAATACCTCCGGCACCACACAAAGATGCAATAAAGTTTATTAATGACACCATAACAATAATAAAATCTAACCAGCACCATGCATTAGTAAAATATTTCTGGAATCCCAGAGCTAACCATTTGATTAACATTTCAAAGAAAAATATAACCGTAAATATCCTATCCATGTAATATAAAATATCTTGTAAAATCGGGCGATGTTGAAGATGCACGTCTTCAAGCGCTAACGCTAAGCTACTCGTAAGAATCATTGTAATAACAGCCGTTTCAAAATATTTGTTTTCTATCAGTTGAAATGTTTTGAAACGTAGATTGGACCAGCCTTGCCAGAACGGCGAATCATCGTCACCAGCAAGAAAAGGAAACTTTTTGTAACACGTTTCTGGGAAGCAATCGGCAGAATATTCTTGTACGATCATATCGTCTGTTGCGGCATCTATAATGATCAAGTCTTCATCTAATGGGCCTTGGCAGTCACATTCCTCTTCGGCATCCTCATCAATACCTAATTCCTCTTTGCTGGCATCACGTTTTTCTTCATGCTCATCTTGATCAAGTGTATCTGCACTACCTTTGTGGCTATCATCTTTGAACCTGTGCTTATGACTACCATACGATTTGTTACTAATTTGATCATCATCTAGATGTCCTATGTAGTTATGTTCTAGAAGAGAATTTCCAATCGTTTTCGTTTTGTTTATATTATTTTTGCCACGTTTTATATTCGTGTTAGAATCGCCATGTATTGTAAATTCCATTCCATCACCTATTGTTACTTCTAATCTATCTTTTGGACTCTTCTTATCCCTGAATATAATACCATCAGCTAATATCTCATCTCCGGATAATTCTAAACCACCATCTCTCGCATCTAAAAAATGAAAATATACATACATATACAAACTATTTAAATCATATATACATATATACATGTATATATAATAAATGGATAAATGTAACAGTTGGAATATCTACCCTGATAGTAACCAGTTTTACATGAGCTCTGAATGCTTCGCAAGCTAATTATCATATGTATATGTATATATAAATATCTACTAAGAGTAGTTAGATTACTTAAATATACAAAACAAATTATTCTGTATTATGTAATACTAAAAATATACAATCTAGAAAAAATTTACAAAAGAATCATGCTATACATTACAACAATGATAAACCACCGTTTCTATGAAAAGGAAGCACTAATTTTAGATTAATGATATCAATGAACAACAAACAAAGATTAGAAACTATGGTTTATATAAAGTATTATTTATCATAGCGAATACCATGGAGCTTATATACAATGAAGAAAAAGTATTTTGCAGGAGCCATCTATAAACTGAAGTAAAGGGATAAAAAAGCTTTCGCTAAGTTACAGATGGCACTTACAATTTAACACTAGATTTATTTCATTTGTTTTTATTAATTATTTAATTAATAGTGATTCAATTGTAGTTAGTTTTGTATAATTTGTGGTAATTATGATTATAATTTTTTTAGAAATGTATATTAATGGATGTATTAAATTTAATTAAGACTATCAAACAGTTGGTATTGCAAGTGGCATCTTTTGCAACTCATATGAAGATCAATTACATCTGAGCAGCAAGCAAAACCAGCAAGCTATCAGATTTGATAAAAACCTTTGTTCCAACTGTTGGACGGTCCCTCACCTGACGGCTGGTCGGATATTTGATTGGTAAGCTTGAATCGGACCATCTTCATTATATTCCTTGATGTAGATTTGGTCCAAGCTATAAAACGCCCTATCCTATCAAACGCTTCTGCTATTTTGTTGGTATCATTATCAGCCGTTGGTGCCGACAAATTTGATGATCCAAAATTACTCAAAAGCAAGGCCAAGAAAAGGTTAAGTACCTACAAATAATACATCTTTCTGGCATACTCTTCTAGCTAAACTAGTACGCTATACGTACCACAAGATTACCAATTACGACCGTTGCCAGGAAAAATGGAATACATGACACGTCACCTACTAACATACAATCCCACATCGATTCTATCCATTCTCCACAAAGTACTCTGAATACTATCATAAATGAGTGCATAAAGTCTGTAAAGTTCCATCGTGGAAGATCATGGTCAGGAAATCTGTCCACATTATCTACAAATTAATTATTTAATTTTACCATTCAATAACAACTTTTTAATCATGCTATTAACATTTACTACATAACTACGGTACTTACCTAAGTAGTTCTTTCCAAACAGTTGCATACCCATCACGGCGAATATAAATATAATAATACACAATACGAACGTTAGATTACCTAACGCACCCATCGTTCTGCCCATGATAGATATCAACAAATTCAATGTGGGCCACGATTTTGCCAATTTGAATA
This sequence comes from Tachinus rufipes, assembly GCA_963932245.1. Lineage (NCBI taxonomy): Eukaryota > Metazoa > Arthropoda > Insecta > Coleoptera > Staphylinidae > Tachinus > Tachinus rufipes. The sequence continues at coordinate 16,523,110 of OZ010750.1, forward strand.
CTCTCAACTAAAATTACATCGCATTATCTCCGCTACTCTTATACATTTTAGTGATGAGCGATTATTTTTTAACAAACAAATAAAAAAAATTAAAGTACTTGTACCACAAAGATCCTATTAGGAACCTTCGCTATTCTCTAAATTTATAAAACAACTTAAACGTCATAAAGTATATAATAAGTTTATTGAACAATAATGTTGTTTGCAGTATAAACCTAACAATCGCGTTTACAATTATGATCAGATCAAGTCAAGCTTGGTACCAATTGAGACTAATTTAGTCTTACATTATCAACAATTTTTAAAAGTAGCAATTGTTCTGGATCTGGATCTAGATTTGAGTTTGAGAATAAAACCATTTTCACTGCACTTAGGTCCAATTTGGCCCTTTGTATTTCTTCCAGTGGTAAACCTTAGTCCTCCGTCCCAACACATGGTCAACCTATGTGGTTGATGTATGCTAAGACATCGCTTGTAGAGATTTTCCTTATGCTGGCCATGTCAAGCCAGCAATTCCAACATGGACTCTCTTTCATAAGAGAGCGGGAGGGCAGATACTTAGTACGTGCTCGGTTTCAATTTCACATCTCTGCATATCGGGCTGTCTACAATGCCTATAGTATTTTTCTGGACAGTCTCAAGTAGTAGTAGGCCATTTAGGAAATTTGAGGCAATCATTAATTCCTTTGCCTGTCTACAACTCGGGATGTTATACCACCGTTCTTTAAATGCATATTAGCAATTGTTTGATGTCTTTAACCAAGTCTGTCCATCTTTTTGATTTTATTTAATTGGCTCAGATGCCGGTTTTTCGAGTCCAAGATCGAGGATTTGCGCATATAGAGACCCCGCACAATCAATCGTTTTTGCAAATGTTTTGTGGTTTAATAATAATGTTTCTCTAGGCCCCGTAAAACCGCTAACTGCTTCTGATGGTAAGTGCATATTTGTAAGTTTTTGACATTTTATTTGTCACTTGAAATTTATAATTGACTTACGATATTATTTGTCCTTTTGGAATTTATAGTTGAGTCACAGTATGTACTTAGCCTAAAAATGTGCATTTTATTTATCAATTTAGGATTATAGTTGTGTCACGGTATCCATAATTACTGTTTTGTTATTTACAGTTGTGTCACGGTTTGTAATGTTACAACTGAGTTACATTAAGCATCTAATTTAAAAAAATGCATCTTATCAGTCGATACTCGATTGGTGGTTGTGCCATGCTATCATCAAATGTTTTACCGTAAATATCTAAGTTGGTATTAATGGTTATGTCACGGTATGCCTAGTTTTCTTACAATGTCATCAAATGTATTACGGTAAATATCTAACTTAAAATTAAAAGACAATTAAAATAAGAATTACAAAAACCTAAAAAAATGTATAGAATACGTATTTTTGCGATCGACTGCTGTGTCACGGTTGCACCTAACCTAATTGTTTAGATTTTATCTATCTATATTTTGCGATTGACAGTTGTGATACAGTATATTACGTATATTTATCTTAAAACTTAAAAATGTTAGATTTGACTTGACCGATGTGTCACGGTATGCACCTTATTGTTTAGAATTTATTTAATATTTTGCAATTGACAGTTGTGTTATAGCATATTACACATATTAGTCTTAAAACTTTAAAAAACGTTATATTTAACCTGTCGTTTTGCTATTTATAGTTGTGTCACGGTACATATATGCTCCTAACTCAATTATTTAAATTTGATCTAATGTTTTACAGTATATTACACATATTAATCTTAAAACTTAAAAAATGTTTTATTTGACCTGTCCCATTGCCATTTACAATTACGTTACAGTATAATAGTTGCGTCACGGTACGTAAACACTTAAAAAAATGACAATTCATTTGTCTACAATTGAAATGTGAATTACAATAACCTAAAAAAATGTATAGAATACGTATTTTTGCGATCGACTGCTGTGTCACGGTTGCACCTAACCTAATTGTTTAGATTTTATCTATCTATGTTTTGCGATTGACAGTTGTGTTACAGTATATTACGTATATTTATCTTAAAACTTAAAAATGTTAGATTTTACTTGACCGATGTGTCACGGTATGCATCTTATTGTTTAAAATTTATTTAATATTTCAATTGACAGTTGTGTTATAGCATATTACACATATTAGTTTTAAAACTTAAAAAAAGTTGTATTTAACTTGTCGTTTTGCTATTTATAGTTGTGTCACGGTGTGATATTATGTCACGGTGCATATATGCTCCTAACTCAATTATTTAAATTTTGTCTAATGTTTTACAATATATTACAGATATTAATCTTAAAACTTAAAAAAAAATGTTCTATTTGACTTGTCGCATTGCCATTTACAATTGAGTCACGGTGTAATAGTTGCGTCACGGTAAACACTTAAAAAAATTGACAATTCATCTGTCTACAATTGAAATGTGAATTACAATAACTTAAAAAAGTTGCATATAATATGTATTTTTGCAATCGACTGTTGTGTCACGGTATGCATCTAACCTAATTGCTTAGATTTTATTTATCTATATTTTGCGATTGACTGTTGTGTTTCATTGCATTACGCATATTTGTTTTAAAACTCAAAAAAAGGTTGTATTTGACCTGTTGCTTTGCTAATTACAGTTGAGTCACGGTGTGACAGTTGTGTCACGGTATCGTATACTTAAAACAAATGACAATTTATATGTTTGTCTACAATTGAAATATGAGTTACAGTAACCTAAAAAGTTATACATAATATGTGTTTTTGTAATCGACTATTGTGTCACGGTATGCACATATCCTATTTGTTTAGATTTTATCTAATGTTTTGCAATTGATAGTTGTCACAGTATACGTAACCTAATTTATCGCAATGCGATTGGCCCTAATAGTAATTTTTTGAAAATTTTATCTTTACTTTATGAGTAATAATTGGCAATAATAAAACATTTGCAATTGATAATTTGCGTCACGGCATACACATAACTTAAACATGTTGAATCTTCAGCTATTTGATTTATTGAAAATTTGTGTCACGGCACACACATAACATAAACATGTTGTATCTTCAGCTACTCAATTTAATGACAATTTGTGTCACGGCACATACGTAACTTAAACATATATTTAGCTATGAAAACAATATGCAATCACAAAACTTTTTTACGTCAAGTCTCTTTGACATTTTATAGTGTCATCTCCAAGTTTAGTTTCAATCGCTTAGCATTTGTCATTCTTATATCAGTTTAAAGAGAAAAGAATGCATGATTTGCAATTTAAACACAGAAGCGTTATATTTTTTTTAAAGAATGCACTAGCCCGAAGAATATTCATGAGAGAATGATGGCAGTGGAGAAAATAGCATGTCTTAGTTTCAAGTCAAGTATTGGCGCAAGCAATTCAAATAAAACAAAGTTTGGAAGACCTCTGGAAACAAACACGAACTGACAAAACTATTAGCAAATTTGAAGAAATGTTTTAGTTATTGCTAGAGAAGTAGGAATATCAGAAACTAGTGTTTTTAAAACTCTACGGAAGATTTGGGAATGAAGTATTGGCACGATCGATTCCCAAGCTGCTCAGTGCCGAAGAAAAACTGGCAACTTATATTACTGGTGGATCTACAGTTTTTAGTGGATTCTGAAGCACCGAAGAGAATATTAATTTACTCCGGACCAAAAAAAAAGGATCCTAATCATGACGCTGACAAGGGGGAGAGCGTGTAAACGTTTGAAACGGTTTTTGTTGTGAGATTTAAACTCACAATCTTTGGTGCAGCAGTCGGATGCCTAGACTACTGTGCTACGCTCCCCAAAAACTGTGTAGACACCAAATTTGCGAGGAAAATTTGACTGTTATATCACAAGATGAAAACTTCTTTTATTCTATAGAATTGTAACTGGGGATGAGACATAGGTACACCACTGGGATCTACTCATAAAACAAAAGTCTGGGATTATAAAGCCTCCCCACCAAAAAAAATTTTTTTGCAAAGTGATAGCCACTGGGGTGATAAGGGTATTTTTTTAATTAAGTATATGCTAAAATGGACTACAATAACGGGAAATATCTACAAAGACACAATTGAAAACTTGAAAAACTTCGTCCAAAAAGTAGTCAAAAAATGCGGCTTCAAAGAAATGCAATATCCACCTTACAATCACGACTTCCTTCCCTGTGACTACTCTATTTTTCTTTTCTTCAGCCTGTGTTAGTCTATTGCTAGATATGGGCTTTCTTCATCTTCAAACTGTTCCATAGATTTCAATATTGTGCAACTTGGTACCATCTTTTTCCTGCAATTTTCTTTGTGGTCTTCTTCGGTCGCGAGTGGTACTTCTTGGTCTCTATTCTAGCAGCCTGGGTGTCCATGTTTCATTTCTCTTTTTTGTTACATGACCCACATAGCTCCTCTTAAATTCAGATGTTGGACTATGTACTTGACTTTAGTGTTTCTTCGGATATCCTCGTTTCTTCTTCTTTCTCCTAGATTTTCGCCTAACATACCACGTTCCATCACATGCTAGCAGATTTGTAGTTAGTTAGTCACATAGTTTCTAGGCCATAATTTGTGATGATTGGTAGTATGGTCATATCAAATACCTCCCGTTTAAAATTATTTGGTATGTCGGTGTTCTTGAGTATGTATCCGAGTCTAACGAACGTTGCCCAATTTTGTCTAATCCGTCGTGTAATTCTGTTTAAGTTTAATGAGATGTTCAAAATATACATACTTGACTACTTGTTTTATAATTTGGTCTTGTGTTTGGTATTGACCAGCTACCGAGCTCATAAATTTTGTGTTAGACAAATTCAGCTTTAGGCCCACCCAGTTCGAAACTATATTCATTTGCTCTAGCATTAGGTATTTTGGGTCTGGACTAATTAGTAGAACGATATCACCAGTAAACCTTAAAAGGTTTAGGTATTTTCCGCCTATGTTTATGCCTCAGCATTCCCATGGTAAGTTCTTGAAAATGTTTTCCAGGGCTAAGATAAATAGCTTGGGTGATATTGTATCACCCATGTTGGACTCCTCTATTTATTCTGAATTTATCCGTGGCTGCGTTCATACTTGGAACGTAGTATTTTATTTACCTGTGACTATTTATTATCTCTTTCCAAAACTTAACAACACTTGAAAGAGCGTTGCTTTTTATCAAATAACGAATTATTTCAAAAGAGCAGAGCGTTACTAGAAAAACGTTGGAATAAGTGTATTAGTGTTAATGGTTCTTACGTTGAAAAATGTAGCAACCGTAGCAAAATGGTTTAGTGCGAGGACAGTTGTGCCGGTAGCCCGGGTTCGATTCCCGGCAGCGGCAGTATCTAATTTGTCGAATATGCTTTGATGCGGTCATCTCCATCGCAAGGCAATGGCAAACCAGCGAAGTATTTGTCTAGTAAACCTTTCTAGTGGTATTGTTCAGATTCCACGTTAAAACTGTAGGTCCCGCGTGTTTGTGTAGAACTATTATCGCACATCACAAACATACGAAAGTGGTGCCTACGCTCTATAAGAAGAAGACGTTAAAAAATAAAATTTTGTTTGTCCTGTAACTCCTTATTTTTTTATCTAGATAGATACTGATATATTTGGAGTTCATAAGCGTTGATTTTGGGGAAAGGGAGAATAGAAAGCTTACATCCCTCTTCACTAGAAAGCTTGCAACTCTCTTCAAAACTTTAAGTGGATAAAATGGGCTAAATTTTGATTCATTAATACTTAATGAAAATATGTTTGCAGAATCTAATTCTTCAGTAAAGATATTATAACAAAATTTTTAAATAAAACTGATTCTTTGTAGAAAGTTGTAAAATGTTTTCTTTTTAAATAATACTTTTTGTTTATATCAAAAGTATTCTACTTTATAATAAACTAATTAGAAATTCTGGAATATTTTTTTAAATTCTGATACTTGAATTGAATGTATTAATGATTCTAAATACTTAGTAATTTTGAGTTGTTTAAGGTCTACAGTCAAATTGATTCAATTAAGGTTTTAAAATGTTTAATTATGATTTCGCTCATCACTTAATTTGTGTATAGAATAACTGAAACAGTACTTACCAATCTGAAAGATCTCAATACGGATAGACCTTGTACACCTTCCAATCCCAATTCCAATAAAGATAGAGCTACTATTATAAAATCAAATATATTCCATCCTTCCTGAAAATAATACTTCGGACTCATGGCTATCAGTTTCATCGTCGCTTCAATCATGAATGTTGCTGTGAAGAACTGTAATTAAAACAAATAAATTAAACATGATCCTAATTTTGATATCTAATTGGTCACTTACATAATTACCACTTTTTAACGCTTTTTCTAAATCTTTGTCCATATCGTGGTGATCCAGGGCCATAAACAATGTGTTAACAACTATACAAAGTGTAATGAATAACTCGACGAATGGGTCGAACACGACTAGAGCTACATATTTTTGGAGTTGAAGCCATAACCAACAACAGTCCCAAACACACAAGATATCTATCATTTTTAAAAGCCATTCTAATATTTTCTCTTTCAAAGTTGGCTCATCATCTTCTTCATCATCATTGGCTGAGAAATAATAAACAGAAACTGTACGAAGCATTAGTAAAAGTGAACTTGACACACTCTTTTTTGGGGAAAGAGGTTTGGTGCTTTTTGCATTGTGTACAGGTGTACTTAACCACTGGTTAAGTTTGTGATAATGATCCAAAAACCATTATACTATACAAACTAAAAAGCAAAAAGCTTAAAAATCACATTAATATTTTTAATGATTTAATACTACCAGAAAAAATATTAATGTAAAGTTTAATAGAGAAGGGGTTCACCATCGTAAATTGCACAACCACACTCGTGTCCTATAATTAACATATAACTAACGGGGTAAAGCATCAATTAATCGTGTGTCTAAGCCGATGATTACCATTAAACTATTTATGAATGTCAAGTGCTGATGTTAATATGTTAACTATACTCTTCATTTAAAGATTTAATTGGATGCAATTTGATCCTTGAAGTTTAATCGAACTACTTATACTAATTACAATAATTGCGCACCAAATTCGATTAATATATTTTATAAAAGTAGTTAACTTTGTCGATAGAGTTGAACGTTTTTATATTGCAACTCATTGGTTTAATTCAGGGTATTTTCGTCTTTATGTGTTACTAAATCCTTCCAGATCACCAAGCAGCGGGGTCGTAGTCAAGGCATGGAACGCTTCAAGGGCGTAAAAATATTGATTAGATAACTAAATATGTCATACATATATTTTTAATTCATTTTATCAAGCCAAAATTCGTTGCCAAAACTATATTACTTTGGCATTGTATTTGATAAATATCAGCTATTGACCCCAATTTTATGAATATAAATAATAATACAATATATATTATAATTATTAAGATTCGCGTTTAATGATTTGTTGTTTGAATTGAGCTGATAAGCAGGTGGTTGTTGCAGTAAAACATGTGGCTATATTTTAAAATAGCAATCACATAAAATCTAGGATATGTCCATCAGACAACTACAATACAACATTATTTCATCTGATATATAGCGATCGATAGAACGTTGGTTGCAGTAATTGAGTTGAAAATAAATTTTTATGACATTAAAGTCAATCTAAGCGTTGTTACCTTTTATCACATTCTTTAATTTAATTTATTACGGCGTTAAAAAGTTCAATGCAAAACTGTGTTACAATTATGAACAATATTTCTATAAGCTTTGAAACAATTATACCTCTAAAAACCGTTTTTTCCATTTCACACCTTGCAATTTTGTATAGATAGATAATAAAACGATGGGTTATTAAGAGTCTTCCAATCTACTCAGTAAAACGGTTTAAGTTGTTCATTAAATAACCGTAATTACTAATTTAGAGCTCAATCAGTTGCAGCCTTATGGCCAATGTTGGTCTTTTTATTTTAAACTGTGTGCGTTGAGTAAATTAGTTTAAATGTTTGGCAAATTCTGCTTTTTTTCTGTATCGATTCACTCCTAAATGTGAGCTACTTTTAAAATTAGCAATAATATTTATATGTAAGTAGACTATATTCTAAAATCTTTATAAGATTTTCACTTTACCGATAACAACTTATGGAATGGAAGTTTTACTAAAAAGAGTGTGCTTAAAACAACACACACGAGTCATAGGACACTAAACTTAGGATGTAGTAGGAGGGATGATCAATTATTTGAAAGCCGCTAGTTGAACAACTTCAGCGTTGTGCACAGGTGCGCTGTCGTGCAACAACCTGACTCCTTTTGTTAATTTTCCTCGATGCCTTACCCGAATATTTTCCCTCAACCTATGTATTAAGGTACCATAATAAACGCCATTCTCCGTGGTATTTCTTTCTTTAAAATCAATCATCAAGATGCCCTCACAATCTCAAAAGATTGTGGTCATGATCTTTTTGGTTGACGGAAATACCCTGAGTATCTTGGTGATGATTCACTTTCTTCTTTAGCCTGATTTCGTCCACTCCTGAACATAGGCCTCTTCCATACGCTTCCATGTCGATCTTTGTTGGGCAATCTGTATCCAGTTCCTGCCCGTGTGCCTGTGTATGTTGTCCTTCCATCTCATTTAGGGGTGGCCAACGCTTTTTCTAGATATTCGAGGTCTCCACTGTAATATTGTCTTGGACCATTTCCCATTTTCTCTTGCCATGTGTCACGCTCATTGCCATTTAAGATGTGCCATTCGTTCTATGACATCTGTGATTCTAGTTCTTCGCCTTATTTTACCTGATCTCTGTTGTTTGGTTGGCATTTCCTAATTTGATGCTATACCCCAAGTATATATACTCCTTGACTTTTTCTAGAGTGCGATTCTTGATGGTGACCGATTTGTTACTCGAACTCATGATTTTTGTTTTGTGCATGTTCATTTGCGGACCCACAGTTTGTGAGGCTTTGTCGAGTTCCGCGTAGCATTTCTTCCAGTTCTTGGGTGATTGCTAATAAGAACAATATCATCGGCAAAGCAAAAGTGATTTAGGCGATTGGATGCTTACTCCCTTTCTCTCCCACGAAATTTTTTTGAACACGTCTTCCAGCGCTAAAGTAAATAATTTTGGCGAGATGGTGTCGCCCTGCCGTACTCCTTTTTTGATGGGTACTTTCCTCCTCGTCCAATCTTCTCTCATTTTGACGTGCAGGGTTGCGTGTTTGTAGATGTGTTTAAGCAAGTTTGTGTACCCGGAGTCAATTCGGGCATTGTCCATTGACTGGAGTACTGCTCATGTTTCGATGGAATCAAAGGCATTCTGATAATCCACAAATGCCATGTGGAGGTGTATATTGTTCTCTGTACATTTCTCGATCAGTATACGCAATGTTTTAATGTGGCCGGTCGTGCTGTAGCCTCGCCTGAAATCTGCTTGTTCACCCGTTTGATAAAAGTCTAATTTTTGAGTTAGTCGATTTGTTATTATTTTGGTTAGTAACTTATAAAAGGTGGACAGTAGACTGATTGGTCTGTAGTACTCTAAATTTGTATTGTCTCTTTTTTTAAAAAGGAGAATTACCTCTGCGTTTTGCCATGAGTCAGGAATTTTGCTCTCTTCAAGGCATTTGTTCAAGAGTATTAGGATTGCTTTTTCCAGGGCCTCTCCTCCAGTCTCTCTGCTTTATCAATCTCTTGGAGTTCTTCGGATCCTACATTTAAGACTGTTTGTCTCAACCCTGTCCGCTGATCTTTTTGTTCAAAGTTACATATTCCGGAAAGTCTCTGTCTATTGCTTTCCGTTCCTTGATGATAAAAATTAGCAAGGAATTTTGTGGTTTTGTGTTTGTTGCGATGCACAAACTTTTTTCACCGCTGTTCTGATGCTTGTAGTAATTCTTGTTGTTAACGCGTTTAGTTTTAACCCCTGTAGCTTATCGGTTGGATGTAGGCTCTTGCTGATTTGGCCGTTGTATTTTTCTTCTTTCCCTTTGAGTTCTGACATAATGGGTCGGATTCTTTTCTCCATTTGTCGCTTTCTTTCTAGCCGGACGTTGAGTTGTATTTTAGATCTTACTATTCTATGGTCACTTCCTGTGTCAAACAGGTTTAAGAATGATACGTCCAAACATATGCGTTTGTCATTTCCTAGGACGTAGTCTATTTCATTTTTGTTGACTTTTCCAAGTCGATTTCCTATTTGGGTGTTTTTTGAAAAAAGTGTTTAAGCAGTACATCTTTGTTGAAGAAGGCGGTCAGTATTTGTCCTCTCGGGTTTCTCTCACCCAGACCATGTAACCCTACGTATGGTGGGTCCGTTGCTGTTTTTCCTCCAACTTTAGCGTTAAAGTTCCCCATTATGATGGTAAAATTGGTGTTTTCTGCAATTTTTGCGGCTGTTATGTCTTTTTAGAACTGTTTGTTTTTTTTTGTCTGTTGAGCGAGAGCTTGTATAATTTGCATGTTGAGTCTGTTTTTTAGTTTGATGACTATATAGATGACTCTGACCGATATTGCCCGTGCTTTGGTAACGAGTTGTTTGATGTTTTTGTGTATCAGTAGGGCTACACCGCCAATATGTGAGTTTGTGTCTGTGTTTGGATAGAGGATACAAGACCATAGTTCATCCCTTGTAACGGAGGCTTTCAGAACTTCTTCTTGTCCCCCCTCATAGAGAAAATCGAGTACAATCAACTCGATGCTGTTTTTGAACAGCAGACAAAAGTTTTGGGACTCATTTTGCACTCACTTTATTCATACCCAAATGGTCATGGGGTATTTGGTGAATCGATGTATTTGACAGCCGTGACATTGTTGATAATTTCCTCACTTTTAGTCGGCGATCACTTTAAACCAGTTCTTCAATAAAGGCGATCGACTCTTCTGTGATCAGCTCAACTGGTCGACCAGAACGTGAGTCATCTTCTAAAGGCTCATAGCCCATCTTAAACCTTTTGGCCCATTTTCTCACAGTGAAATAAAAAGGTGTATCTTTAACGTATACGCCATCTAATCTTTGTTTACTTTGATGAGGGGTAAGACCTTCCAATGTCAAGAATTTGATGACCGCTCGGTACTCAATTTTTCAAAAATCTGGCATCGTTGAAACCTAACGATGTCTGTCTGGATATCACTACAAGACAATATTTGACTTTTGGTCTGAAGCTCTTAGAAATGTAGTAGGCCAGGAATTTATGGCAATTACCTCGTACGTATGTGTACTTAGATGTAGTTAAAATTGGTTATTTTTGAAGTTTATATAAATATTTTTGCGTATACGGAAGTAACTAGCTAGTGTAGGAAAGATGGAATACAAAAGAAGTACCAAAAGAGCCATGAGCGTGGAAGGTAAAGTTTTGGTAAAGGCGGATCGTTTCAAACCACCTCTATGGATATTGCCTGTCGTTGTAGTAAACTTTAATATACAAAGTGGAGTCGAATGAATGACGTTGTAAAAACAAATTTTATTAAAGGAATTTCAAAAACAAGAAAGTAATTTTAACATAGTCCCCATTACGTTTGATGCACCTCTTCCACCTTTTTGGAACCGCTTGAAAATTTTGTTTGGTTGTGTGCACCGCCCGAATCATTTGCTTTCCACCAAATATCTCTTTAAGTGGACCAAAAATATAATAATTGCTTGGGACAAGGTCAGTGGAATAAGAAGTAGTAGACAAGCATCAACACGTCGTTGCTATTGCTCAAAAATGTTCTTATGTCGAGTTTTTGTGATATTTTATATCATCTCCAAGTTTGGTTTTAATTGCTTTTACATTTGTCAAAGAGGTTAAAATAAATTTGCAACTTGGACACAGAAGCGACATACAATTTTAATCGAGAAAAGGCAATCGTTCGAAGAATATTCATAAGAGAATGTTGGCACATTTATGATCCAAAAAGTGGAAAACCTCTGGAAGCACGAACTGATAAAATTTTTCAACAAAATTAAAGATTTAGCGTTGATTGAAAAAACTGTGTAGACAACAAATTTGCAAAAAAAAATTTAATGCTTTATATACAAAAAGGGACTACAATAACGGGAAATGTTTTCAAAAACCCAATTATGAACTTGAAAACGACTATTCATAAAAAAATACCTCACAATTATGCTCAGGAAACTCTGCTTCTGCACAATTGCTAGGTGCATGAAGCACAAATTGTTCAAGAAATAGTCAATGAATGCGGCTTTTAGGGACCACCTTACAGTCTCGACTCGATAGGTTTCCTACAGCTCCAAAACTCATGGTCACTCTTCTTAAATTTTGATTTGTTGTTGATTTTTTATCAGAATTTACAATATTTCGGCTACCCGGCGTTAACCCGGCGTCATGTACCTGCTAAAAACTATCGGGTGTCTGCTTATCCACCAAACAGGACACAGGATTTTAAGAGAAGACTTAAGTGAACCCAGCTTTACAATTTTTGGTCACTCATCTTAGATTTTGATTTGTTTTTATTTTTTTATCAAGTCCTTAACTACATATCTGGCATCATGTACCCGCCAAGGATTGTCTATGTATCTACCAAGCAGCACACAAACGTTTAAAAAAGGACTTGATGAACACATAGTTTTAAAACTCATAGTCACTCTTCTTAGATTTTGACCCATTTCTGATTTTTACTCATAACCTTTAGGTTACAGACCCGGCGTCAAAGATTATCTTTGCTCATCCACCAAACAGGACACAAGCCTTTAACAAAGGACTTAGTAAACCCATGATGCTGTTACAGCAACAAAAAGATTCTTTTGAAAGAAACAAGTCTGTCACCAATCCAAAAAAATTACAGGTTAGACAAAAGTAAATAAAATTAAATGTTCTTCTCCTTTTTAGCGGAAGCGCGCCCAAAGAACAAGAAAGCCAAAATTCTAAAAAATAGTTTAGATCTAATGCTTTGTTAAATCAATGAATAATGTTTTCCTTCTTCATCACTATTATATTAATAAAATTAGTTCAACTTATAAGCTCAAAAGTAAAACTGTCAATTTAGAAAAACAAAATTGGCGTTACGTAATCTGGTTTAAACATGCCATAAGTCCTTCTAAATATAATAGATAAAATAAGACGTGTCTAGCATCTCACCTGTCAGAGAAACAATTTACATTAAATCAAATAACAATTACTAATTTTCTGTATAAAAGAGGTAGTAACGCAACCCTATATTACGAAAAAGTTTATGTGATTTGATTTATATAAAACGCGTCGAAAATTTAACTGTATTACAGATTCCTTATACAAAAACAGTTCCACTTTCTCGCAATAGAGGGCGTTACGTTACCACTAGTTGCTTGTCAATTTGTTTGTTGTTGAAATCGATAATTTTACTTGTTGCAGATTATAGAACTATCCATCATTAAATGAAGACTGAAATATCTATGAAATTTATTTCAAAGACCAAATTTACAAAAATCAGAAGAACTAGTTCACCACTATTTTGAAAAATGAAGATGAAGACATAGTTGTTGCCAAAATTTAAATCAGAAAGTAACTTGTTAAATCCTCCAGATTATTTTGGTTGTAGTCCGAATAACCGCATCAATGACATCTGAGTTAAAGTGCTTCGTTTAACGTTTAACGGAGCCAGAATATTTTAATTTCTTGAGATGTGGAAGAGGAATTATTTATGGAAAATATTGAATCAGTTTATCTTCAAGAATAAAAACAGGTATGCCAAACATTTAAACCAATACATAAAAAATTTACTAAAAGATATGTTAGTGAGGATTATTAGGTTAAGGAATAATATACAATACAAAAATGTTATGTTTTAGTTAACAAACTGAGATAGCATTGACCTAATATTAGCTTTAACACACTTTAAAGTATAAAATCAATTTTTTTATCATTTTAGTTTGACATCTGAATAATATATCTGCAGTTTTAGTCAAAAGAAATGACAAAGACAACATCTGAGGTTATAGCCAAAATATAGGATATTGGTCTGATATCCGGCTAAACTAAAATGTCTTAAAACAAAATTTTGAAACTGGGTTAGGATATGACGTTTGCTAAACATTAATATCATTAGAAAGTTTGAATGATAAAACCCAGTCTACTACGTACATCTACAATAAATTCTGCATCTGTTGGTACTAGTATCAGTTTACTAACACATTTTTGACAAACATAAAACTTGCAAAAATGCGACTATCTGATAGTTTTTTAGTCAAAAACATTGAACTGGGTCTATATGAGCCAATCTAACCATGTGAATCTACATTGAAATGTGCATCTTATTTAAGATTGGATTTAAGTTTACTAATTAATGCCAATCAAGCCATCACCAAAACTAAGTTTAAACCTAGTTTAAACTATTTTAATGAAGCAAACATAAATTTGTATTAAATTTTGTTTTAAATAGACCAATGTTATTAATGGATTACACCTTGATACAATAATTAAATAAAAAAATAAAAAAATCAAAGATTCGAACTTAAACCAAGAATAATGATGCGTTTTAATTTTACCGAAAGTTGAAATCAAGATACTTCAACTATTTAATGTAACAATTTGAGTTTTATTTTTTAATATCGCCCACCCACCTGTTAATATAATAGTCTTTTTAGGCACAATCAATTGGAAAAAAAATAAAATACAAAAACTATGATAAATAAAGTGAGTAGGATACAACAAAACAATTGTTAAATTTTGTTGGAAAATTGTTGTAACTAATTTTTAATAACAAAATCTGTTTAGTTATAAACAAATTATAAATATGAAGGCATGCCAAACAAATCAATTGATGTACTTTCGCTGAACAAATGTTTCCATGTTTGGCTGTCAACCTATTGGTTCTAGTTAGGAGTCAATTGAGGTCAATGGATTAAAACTAAGAAGCATTTGATTCTTATCCTTGAAAATTACAAGTGCAATTTATAATTTTCAGCTTTGATGTCTACAAAACATACACGTTTTAGTGCTTATCAATTTTATCACAGTAATAAGCCAATATTAAATTAATTCATTGAAATTTCAAAAATAATTTTTAGCCGAGCTATATGTATATTGAATAAAGAGTTTCTCACCCCATAATTTTATATAAATGATATGAAGAAGCTTGCAACACTATAGAATAATAAGGTTAATTTAAAAAAATTAGAAATCGATTAAAATTACGCAACTTTGTCGCATTATCCGGGCGAGACAGTTTGTCTGGTTAGAATTATATTATAGTTTAGCCGCAATAACTTATTTATGTAGGCTTATAGTCAAATAAAATCTGATTATCTTTTAATTATTAAACAAAATTAATTAAATTTTTTTATTCAAAACTATACACAATAAAAACATTTATTTAAATTTCTTGAATACTACTTACTAAATATCACCTGGTTTATATTGCATGTATTCACAAAAGCACGTGTCACAACTTGTTTTCTCCGACTACAGGTATACGAGACAAGAGACGGCGTTGGAGGGAGGCCCCCTAAAACGGGCTTACCATTTCTTTTATATAATAGAACATAATAGATTTCAATGTTGTTTAGATCGCTCTGTCAATTTAGCCGGTATATTTAATTTATGTAAGTAATTAACAAATATATTTATATTTATATAGTTTTTTTATTGTAATTACTTTAAAATTATTTTTATTTCTACTTCAGTATTCATTTTGGACAACTTTTTATTTTAAAAATAAATATATTTTATACATAAATGGTTCCTGAAATTGACAGCTAATTTAATGTACTTGGCATAATATAAATTGGAGCATTATTAATTTCAGTGTAGATCTCACTGCATTTTATAATACGTTGATTTTTTTCTGTTGTTTAAAATTGGTATGCATTATTGACCTATTTAAGTTTATGTAATTTTGAATTAACACATTAATTAATTTTTGTTTTAATTAGATTTAAAATTAAGTAACCATAGTCTATTCTAAAATATAAATCTAAGATTTGGCCATGATCTGCATTACATATACTTGAATCGCATAGACCACTTGACTTACAATGTTACCTTGTTAACTGTTGAGAAAATAGCATGTATTTATTTTCACGTGTTCTATCTTGAAACGTAATAGAGTTCACGTGCTGTAAATACATAGATAAGTGGATCTTGACAGAAAAAATCTTTAGAATATTACAATGTTATTCCTTACAATATTAAACACGTGCTAGAGTAGAACGTTGAATAATAAAAAGAAAATTACCACAGGCTCCAGTGGCGTAACTAGGACTTTTAAGGCTCAACGCAAAAAATTGAGAAAATATTTTTAATTGATACAGATATCTTCGCCACTGAACGATAGTGATTAGTGTATCTAATTAATTTGATTATTTAATTTTTGAGGCCCCAAAACTTGTTTCCACTCTCTCTCTACGGGGCCGTAGCTACGGCGTTGACAGGCTAATAACTATAAACAAAAATTAACAAAATCTTCTTAAGTAAAGGTACAATACGTTACGTGCAATTGCAAACTAAAATTTTCTATTATTCTATATTGTTCCTTTGCACTGTAAGTGTACACGTTTAATGCAGCCATTTACGGTAGTTTAGCGTTAAATAAGATAGCCACAAACACAATTGCAATCTGGTAACGAAACCACCACCAAATTTGTCTTAAAACCAGTGATAACTTTTTTTAATAACGTATTCTGCGACACTATTGTGCAAAAATACCACCACTAAATTAGATCAAAGTTTTAAACCAGTGATAACTTGTTCTATTCAATTGTATTTTGCGACACTATTGGGCATAGAGACCACCACCAAATTTGACCTAAAAACACAATTTCAATCTCTGGTAAAGAGATTACCACGAAGTTTGATCAAAGTCTTAAACTAGTGATAGCAATCAAATATATATTTTTCTAAACAAAAACAAAAATCAATCATTAAGTATTGTAAAAATACAACCAAAATAAACTTGAAGGTTGGCTTCCTTCACACATTAACACTAAATGACTACGCAGAGATGTAAGTGGAATCTTGCAACTGCAAACTTAAAGAGCAGTATCTCAATAGCAACATCATAAACGCATGCATATTTTTTTACGACAAGCTTAGACGAAGACAGTAGTCTAAAGTAGGTATAAGTTAAGAAACCAACACGAATGGTGCTCTTATGTAATCATTACCTAGTTGATTATATATAAAGAGCAAACCTTATTCATTCTGGTGAATATTTCTAACACACTACTATGTTGTATACAGAGTGCGGCAACGAAACTTGCTGATTTGAAAGGGGTTTTATGTTAAAGTTTGTCACAAAGTAGCGAAAATACGTTTGACAAAGGAGCAACGCGCGTTTGTTGTAGAAACCTACTTTTCTAACACTTAACCTAACCTAACACCTTTAGAAGAACGGGAAAAGTGCAAAGAAAAAGATTAAAGTTACCATGGCTTGTGAGAACTCCACAAAATATCAAGAAAGTCAATTTTGCGATTTCCTCCGCGCGGTGTACGATGTTTAAGTTTCTGATTTTTATGATGACCTCCATATCTACCCATACAAGTTATGGTTATGGTGTATGAACTGACGCAATTTTGTGGCAATATGATTGTAAAGCGTTTTAAAAACTTGCCTCACGACGCGCTTGTGTTTTTTATGACGGGACACATTTGCCCGGGTGGGCGAATAAACAAAACACACGTTACTGGAGTGCTGCCGATTCCCGAGAACTTTATGAGAAGCCTCTAAACATTGTCGAGAGTAGTCCATAGTTCTTACTTTTTTGAAGAAACCGAGCGCGTAGTTCTTTGAATTCTGAGCAATATATTATCATGATTGAAAACTTTTTTTTGCCCAATCTTTAAGAAATTGATGTTGTGGGTGTGTGGTTTTAACAAGTTGGAGCCACGGCACACACATTGCAAATGCGCGTTTTGCGGAAACACTTTCTTGGGAGCTCATTTGATGGGCTCGACCACTAGTTTTTGTAGGGATATCTAAAATCTATTGTTTACACTGATTATCCAAGGTCCTTAGCCCATTTGAAGGAGCTTCAGAAATTGAGCCAGCTATTATTTTTAAAATCGCATTGTTTTTAATTTTTATTTATGTAGAAACACGAGAAAAAAATAACTAATACGATAAGTATAAGGCATGTAGAGCTGACACAAACACTTCTTCCAGACACAGCAACGCACTAACAACTTAGCATACATAGCTTTACACTAATCAACACTTGAATTGGCCCCGACCGACCACTTACAAAAGTATATGAAACAAATTGCGGACAAAACTTTTGCACTGCAAGAAATTGTTAAGGGTGCAGGTTTTTCTCAATTCATTGTAAAGTGCATTGCTAATTTATGTTAAAAAAAAACTAAAACGATAACGATAAGTATAAAACTTTTTGTTTTATATGACATTATTTATTTAACGTAGGCATGTGGAGCTAAAAAAATATTTTTTGTTACAAACACTTCTACCAAGTAGACAACGCACTAACAACTCAACATCTAAAACTTTACCAACATCTGAATTGGCCATGACCGACCGCTTATAAGTATATGGAACACCGCAAGAAATTGTTAAGGGTGCGGAGTTTTCTCAATACATTGTAAAGTGCATTGCTAATGTATGTTGCCAAGGTTTTGATTTTTTTTTAAATTTTGTTGTTTTAAATCTCCATGTATGTAGAAAAACGAAAAAAAAAAAAACTAAAACGATGAGTATAATTTTTTTTGTTTTATATGACGTTGTTTATTCAAATTGGCACGTGGAGCTAAAAAAATAATTTTTGTTACAAACACTTCTACCAGATAAAGCAACGCACTAACAACTCAACATCTAAAATTTTACAGTGAAGTGGCCTTGACCGACCGCTTACAAAATATATGGAACACCTCAAGTAATTGTTAAGGGTGCGGGGTTTTTTCAACACATTGTAAAGTGCACTGTTAATTTATGTTACTATGATCTAAAACGATGAGTATAAAACTTTTTGTTTTATATGACGTTATTTATTCAGCGTAGGCATGTGGAGCTAAAAAATAATGTTTGTTACAAACACTTCTACCAAATAAAGCAACGCAGTAACAACTCAACATCTAAAACTTTACACTAGCCAACACCTGAATTGGCCCGACCGACCGCAATCAATTGTTAAGGGTACGGCATTTTCTTAACACATTGCTAATTTATGTTACCAAGGTTTTGATTTTTTTGAAAATCTTTATTGTCTGGTCACTGATTTAAGAATTTAAAATAACCGATCTCTCCTACACCGCCGATTCTAAGAAAACAATATTTGTCGTCCGTTTTCAACCGAACCTGCGGTAAATTTGCAAATTCTTTAGTGACTCCGATTCTGACTGTAACTTTAACGGTACTAATACATTTTTAGTATCTCTAACTCCTCCACCATAAGAGTTGTCGGTTTCTGGGATTTTACCACTGAATAAAAGAATCTTCTGAACTAAGCACATTTAGAAGCTTCCTCTTAATTGTAACATTTAGAGACAACATTATGTAAGTGGTTTGTGCAGAATGATTAACCATATCGACTCAGATTAAGAGTAAATTCATTAAAACCATCAACAAGAAACAGAGAACTCTTTTGTCTACTACTAACTGAATAAACTTTTTGTTTTATTTCTTTTTTCACACGATTTTTGGCAATGAGTTAACTCTAAAAAATGTCTGATGTAAAAGTTAAGCTATAGTATTCACTTTGATGTTGAATGGATGTATTAAATTTATTTAAGTTTGGCTTAGCCAAAAGAATGCAAACCAATTAATCTGCGCATCCAAATAATTTCTGAGAATATGAGCGTTATCTTTCAATTGGAGTAGTTTTTGGCATAAACGCACAGTAAACACATATATAATTGAAAATTTACACCAAAAGTCAACAGTTGATAAGATGTCAATGACTCTTTTCACTTTTAAAGAGTGGGAAAGGAAAGAACACACCTAACTTGCATAAAGAATGGTATAACAGTAAATGCCCAGGGGAAGGTAGGCATAATACCAGAAGACTGGTTTGAGGCAGAAGTCATTCTGACATTTAAAAAAGGAGACACAACGAACATTGAGAACTACAGACCAATTAGTTTATTATGTCACCTTTACAAGTTTTTACCAAAGTCCAAAAGCTCTATCAACTAGGAATCAGTAAAGATGAGACTAAAAATATAAAACTAGAAAATAATTTTTTTCGAGTCTAAAAAACAAGCATCTGAAACGGTTTTTTATACCTGCGTACTACCAGTGGCTACCTATGGCCTGGAAAATTGCTTTGACCCAAACAAATGTCAACAAATTACGAGTCATTTAGAGAGTAATGGAATCTTTCCACGAGAAACAAAGAAATTCGAAAAAGAACTGGTGTCAAAGATATAACCCAGAAAATTGCAGAACTTAAATGGCAATAGACAGGACAAACAGAAGAATGATGGACATATATTAGAGACCCAGAGAAACCAAAAGAAGCACAGAATCACAAAAAGAAATGAATGGAAACAATTAGGAAAGGCCTATGTCCAGGAGTATTCAGGCTGAAGAAGAAGAAGAAGAAGAAGAAGAAGATGAAGAAAATAAGTATGTAGTAAAAAAACTTTATAATATGTGGTAGAAAAAATCATGGCAGCCTCGCAACTCAACCAGGTTATCTGCATCGAGAATGCAAGTCTAGTAACACCTAAGTTAAAGACTCCTTGCCCATAGCCAATATATTTTTTTTACTGCGTATTTTAAACAATACATTGCAGTCAGTAACCGATTTGTGACGCTCAGTTCAGTACAAAGGCTGAAGAAGCAAGAGAGCAAAGCTTGGATGTAGATGGCTAGAGCAGTTAGGCCCAAATTTAATGCATTGGAGAGCTTAGCAATCGCCGATTATGAAAACAATATTTTCAAGATCTAAACACTCTAGGCTGGAGTTGGAGACTCACTTGTCAAAACTTACTCTGACAAATCTACTCATTACAAAATACAACCAAACTGTTGTAAACTATTTATGTATTTTTTGGCGGTGCCAAAACATCTAAGATACGCCACTGATATTGCACTACGCCTTTTAAAGATTTCCCTTTTGAAGCAAAACACAAATAAATCGGAGTAAATATTTATTTAAACTTTTATTATGATTTATTTTACTTTTAAATGAATTGGAATCCACTCAAAACTGTAGGTCCGGCAGCAATGGAAGTTGCTAGCATTGAGTAGAAAGCTACTTCAGTTGCGTACTATGGCCGAAGAGAAAACGGAAGTGTGTCCACTCACTATTGAAGTATCTCTATCGCCGAAAATGCCGGAAATCGATTAACTTGGATAGCCTTAAAACATCCTAGTTACAGTTAATGCATTTAACAACAACATATTGAGAATTATAAATACACAAGACATTTAATCACACAAAATTATGATTATTTTTTTATATGAAAAAAAATTAAGTATATTCAATTTGTTTTCTGATTATCGGCTCATTTACAATTCCAGATTCAATGTTTCTTCTTGGGGAAAATGATGAATATTGATGGATAACGGTTGAATAAGCAATAATTTTGAGAACAACAGACGCAATTTAATGCTTCATGATTGCAAAATTAGATTATATTTCAATCGATACGATTATAATAGGTCAGTAAAATGTATTTTAAAAGTTAGTAGAAATGCAACGATATTATTGCCGTTTAAATCTCACTTTACTGTATGTAGCGGTATTGAATAGTTCCGTTGACAGCTATAAAATAAAATTGAAATATTTATCATTTAAATTGAAATGTATTCAATAAAACGAAACGAACTGAATTGCTTGCTACTCAACAAAAGATAAGTGTGGTCGTATAAATTTTCTAGTTTCCGCTCGAATTGAGGCATTATGCTTATTCATTTGTAAATTTAACATAAAAAAATGATACAATAAAGTCAGTTTTTAAATTAAATCAATTTTATTTTGTTTAACCTAGTTTTAACCTAGTTTTAACCAAACCGAAAATATATCTTAATTGCAACTTTGTATGTTTCATATAGTTGCTCATAATATGTGCTAGAAGACTTTGTTCTCCACAAATTAATAGCATTTATGGCAGCTTTGCTTGGAAGAACTAGACATAAGAGATATGTATCGACAATGATTAATAGTCCAGGCACATAAAGGCGCAGTGTGAAACAAATTGAAGTAGCATCGCATGAATGATTTCTTATTTTTACCGTCAAGTAAAAGATATTAAACGCAACTGAATATAACATTTGATTTTTATAGAATTATAACAATTGAATACATTATATTTGAAATGTTTTAGTATACAATTTTTGTTTATTTATTATTTAAGTAAAATATTTCAAAAAATACACATGATCAAGATCAAATTTTCTTATTAAATAGAAGTAACTAGATTATTGATACACCATCTACTATTTTATAAATGCCACTTCACCGTAAATAGAGGGTATGATACCCACTACACTCTAACCCATCAGCAGAATGTGAAATTTGGGCATTATTTGGCGCTGTATTCATACAAATGCATATTTTTATTATTTCAATTTTAAATAGAACTTATTAGATCATTTTAAATTTTTTAATTAAATAGATTTCGAAATAATATGCAATTTTAACCAAATTTATTTATCTTGATTAGTTTTTGAAAAAATCAAACCGATTTGTAGCAATGTTTCTTTTTTTTATGAAGAGCGTCTACTGATTAAAATGCCAGTGTGTGAGTTTAATGTGTAATGAGTGTTACTCGAGTATGATTAAGTGCACAGCAAATTCAACTTTGAGTTGGTGTGACAACTTGCGATGGTGTGGTGTAATAAAAATGGTTCAAACTCTTACCTCCGTGTTCCTGCTCACCACTTTGTCGACCTGCTGCTTGCTCTATGATATCATTCAGAACCATAACGTCTGTAACAAAAATAAAATTAATATTGAGCTTAGTATAAAATTGTAGAATTATAATTACCTTTCATATCAACTAATGTTTGTCTTTGACCATTGTCGATAAAGGGATTGTCTAAATGCTTAAACTTTTCTTCACACATGGTACCGGTGGGCCCATCCTGGAATGGATGATGGTTAGTGTTGGCATTGTTCGATTCGGGTTGGTTACTAACATAATCTCCTCTATGTGCTTTATGGCTATATTCTACTATATTATTGGCTGCTGCAGGTCCGTTCCGAAGCGATCGACATCTGAGCTGACTTTCTTTTGTCATCATTTTACCATTACCTCCTAATCCACCTAGTAGATCACCGTGTGAAGTATATGACATTCTTGATGCGTGTGATGTGTATGAAGAATGTCGAGAACCTGAAACCACTATCCTGTATTCTATGGCAATATTAAAGATATTAGGTACCTAGATTTGTGTAGTACATAGGTACTACCATAGCACCATTCTCTTCACTCATGGGAGTAACAGCATTTGAGTCATCGGCATAAGGCAGGTGTTCTTGGGCGTCGAGATACGTTGAAAGAACCAATGGTTTACGGTCACCAGGTGGTACCTGAATGCGACGATTGTTACGTAGTGTAAACTGGTGGCTACCTCGTGAACCACGTCGCAAGTTGAATGGGGATCCAGGCAGACTGAGGCTCGTCTGATAACGGGATATGGTCTAATTTTATGCATGAAATTCCGATTATCTACGATTCATGCAAGCAAATTACTACCAAAAAATCACACACTAAATTACCCTGCCCATGTCACGTGTTAAGTTAAATAATAATTAAAGCTAAATAATAATTGATGTAGAAAAATAGTGTAAATAGAGGCATTGCAATATTAGTAAGTAAATGAAAATTAATACAGCCTGGACACTATAAGTGTCATGATCTGAATATTAATCGTATCATTATGTATTTTTGGAGTTTTAATAAAAAATATCTCATAATCTAATTTAGAAAGGGATTAACAAACGTCAGGACACTTACAGTGCTGACTTTCCGCGTGTTGGTGGGATTTGTAGGAACTCTTCTTTGTTCACTCACGGAATCTAATCCTTCCGATCTGATGCTCATCTTCTCTTTGTTGTTGTCATCGTGACCTTTTTCTTGACCTACAAATAGTTCGTAGCTATGACAGGAGAATTCCGAAGGTGATTTTACAATATCGTTTGCACCTCCGTCCGGCGGTGGATGTGGAGAACTTGCAGCTGCAGCCCGAGCAGCCGCCGCAGCTTCAGCTTTATTTGCTTTTGCTAGCGCCGCCTCCTCAGCTTCCTATACCGCACATATACAATTAAAAGCCCAATTATAAAAAGCATTACAATAATCACATACCCTAATTGCTTCTTCTTCGGCTAGTTCTTCTTCTTCTGCTTTCTTTTGTAATTCATCATATGACATAGCTACAATAGCTAGAATCAAGTTTACTAAATAGAAGGATCCTAGAAAAATGATGACAATGAAAAATAACATATGCCAGGGACCTGCTGATCTTAGAACGAGTTGATATAAATTTTCCCAATAATCTTGTGTCATTAAACGAAAGGCAGATAAAAAGGCCCAACCGAACGTATCGAAACTCGTGTAACCATAATTCGGATTATCACCAAAACCTTGTAAACACATGTAACCCGGTTTACATTGCCTGAAATTTATAAGAATCACAATTTCAAACTAACACAACATATATAATATTTACCCAGCGCCCGATGAATTACCACATAGTGGAATGCCTGTTTCGTCGCTATACCAGTTTGCTAAAATTGCATACCATCAGTCAAACCCATACCAATTAAATTACAAAAAACTTACTTTCATTACTCATGAATCTGTGCCAGTTCTCATGCGTTAAATTGCCCCAAGATCCATCCATCGGAAAATTCTTTATACATTTTTGCGTAAGCACACCCATATAGATTTGTAACCCCATTAGAGCAAAAACGGAAAGGGAGAACATAGTTAATATTATCACATCTCGAAGATTTTTTACAGATTCAATTACAGCACCCACAATAGTTTTTAAACCTTAAATGTAAAATAAGTATGTAGTAACCCGTAAAATCAAATTAAATTATGTACCTGGCACTATGGCAACAGTTTTGAGTGCACGAAGTACCCTAAAGGTTCTCAAGGCAGCGAGGTTTCCGAGGTCTATTCCCATAGTTACATAACTGAAATATTAGTATTATTAGTATATGAAATTTATTTCTTAATTATAGGTATCTACTCTATGATTTATTCTAAAAGCATATATATGCGTATAAATATATACAGGGTGTACCATGAGAAATAGGGCATGTATAATAAACTACGTTGATTTTATTTTTCAAATTCTTTAGATATGTTGCAAAAAAATCCGCAATTCTTCAACAGTACAATCAGGAAGTCAATTAATATATTCCTTAGAGTACTCTGTCAGTAGGTAGAAACTTGGAATAGGCAATGCTGAAAAAAAAGTTGCTAAAAAAAATAATGTCTTCATTAGACGAAGTAATAGTGTCATCTTAGCAAATCCTTTAATTTTCAATACATTTTTGCTTAAATCAATAACTAATGACTCACTTATGAAAAATGGTTTAATGTAAAAGTTTATTACAATAAATCTAAGGGACAGGATTAGTTTTTTAATGTGTAAATCATTTTTATTGTTTATAAAATCATGGCTCTTAAATAGGGGAATAGATTATTTTAAATTAGCTCAACTTACTAATCAGCTTAGATTATTAATTAGTTTAAACAAAAAACAATTGAATTTAGGCAAGACCAATTAAAATCAGATCTAACAAATAACACTGAAAGTAGTCACTTAAACAAAGACACATACACTCGTGTTTCAGGGTATGCACCTATAATCAGTGTGCCTAGCATCTCACTGGTCGAAGAGACTATTTACATAAAATCACAGTAACTATTAAACAGTTTATGTTTAGTAATGCATCGACGGTAGTAACGCAATGCCACCTATTAGGAGATATTTTTTTTTATTATTATTAAAATATAGAAAAGATTTAGCATTTTCTTGCTTATAGTGGTTATGAATACCATAAAGGAGTCTTTTCATATAAAAGTTTTTAAATTCTGTAAAATATAACCACTCATTGGTGTGTGCATTGCTGCAAAGAAGGATGAAGGCTGAGTCTTTTGAGACTGCTGACGTGCTATTCAAGAACGCTCAAATATTTGATATTTTTCCAACGTTTTTGGGGCGTGCGTTTTCTTGCGCACTTTAATCAAATGAATTTTTCGACTAGTCCAAATTTCGACTTACCAATAAACTATACACATTTTTGGTATCGTTGGCAATTATTTTTCATGATAGATAGAGGCGCCAAAAAAGAATTTTTCCTCTACTTCTTAGACGGTGCAGATGTTGCGACTCATAAAAAAATTGTACCGGAAACCAATAAGTAAGAACCGTTTTGTTGCTACATAGTAGACAAATTCTATTAAACCAGATAATGCTAAACAAAGTTTGGCAAAAAATATTTGATATCTGAGACTACATCAAGTTAACATAGTAAAATAAATTTAAGGAATAAGTCGTTAATTATCTTTTTCATGCTATAAAGAAAAAGTGGCTTTCATAGTTAGCTAAATTGCACCGGGATCTAACTTCTTGTCCGCGGCTTCATGCCTGCTGCGTCGTTGTACTCCCGTTGCGGGGACTTACTAACCTTTGCACGATTGTACGGGAACCGCCACATCTACGTCAAACCACCTACTCTAAGATCTAGTGAAATGCACAACTGTAATTTCTAATTGCAGCTAAATTAAGGAAAGACGTAATACTAGGATATCCGTTGTTATTAAAAAACAACGCAAATCTTGACTACTTAAGACGCTGTGTCCACTTTGGATAGAAAAACTGCAGCACCATATACTGGCAACTATCAAAACAGTAGCTATTCTAGTTGCTATAAAAGTTTTGACTCCGTGTTGCAAGCACGTGGCCGCAAGGGGCGTGGCCTAATAGTAAACAAAGCCCCGCCGCGCCAGAATGCGCCAGCTTCGAGGCCACGAACATCGAACTTCACTTCCAACAAACATCGAGGAATACTGCTTTCATGCATCATTTGGCCGCGATGGGCCAGTCACCCGCACCAGGACCACCTGGAAGCTGACCTGACGACCTTTGCAAAAACCCAGCAGCACCATCACCACGATTATCGGCCGCGACGGGCCTGAGGTACTCTATTCCCAAAAATACCGGGAGGAGGCCTTTGTCGCCGAAACCTTGTGATACTCTGGAGGGTTACTCTGTCCGCATTCCAGGACACATTTTTCTGGACCGACAGCCCCAGAGCATCGTTCTACTCTCTGGAGCATTTCCATGGGTAACAAACCTCACAAACCTCACAAACTGCACTAACCCTATATAACTATTATATCTCTAACAGCAAAAAGGCATAACACCGGTTTAGAACCGCCGTCAACGTTCGCCTTCGACGAAACCTAGACGTTGACACCCGGTCTAACGCGAATTAAACATACTTCTAAATACGTAAGGCGATGAGAAACCTTTTTTCTGCGACCAAACCCGCAACTTAACTCCAGGAAAATATGGATAAGTTGTTAAGTTTTGTTTGCTTGAAGATAATGTTTTGGTCTGGCTAGCCAACTTGACTAACGCAAAGGCTATATTTACGCGTTGGTTGTTACTTTTAGAAAAGTTTACGTACTAAGTCAAGCCCATATCCAGAGCCATCAATTTATTACCGGACGCTCTATCTCGATACCCGGGCTTTGAATCTATTTCATCAAAAGTAGAAGAGGTTGAATGCTTGATACCATCAGAGACTATTAATCACTTGACATTGTCTACCATCTGTCAGTTCTGCCAAGGTGGGGAGGCGCTATCATACTATCCAGCCTCAAGTGACTATGCTCGAAGAAAACACCCTAGCGACCATGGTTCATTGGTTTTAAAGGGAATGGACGCAAACAACTGTAATTATCCATAGATACAAAGAGATCAAACAGGGAAGCTTCACAACAAGAAGCTTTTTTACATGCACGCCTCCTATCCTAGGTTGTCATGGGAACGAGTGGCGATTAATTACATTGGCCAATTTGTTACCACTCAAACAAGAAACAAAGTGACACTTACCATTATGGACATGTAAACAATATTTGCCACATGCAAATCCATAGTGCGCTTCCTGTAGAAGCACTTACTCCACCGATACGGCTATTATGCGACAACGGACTACAATTTCTCAGCAAGCATGGTTAAGACCCGTTTGTCGATGAAAATGCCGTTTGTTGATGAATATGCCGTCATACCACGACTACTTACTACCCCTAAACAAACTCGGTGAAAAAGCGACATACGGAATTTAAAAAAAGTATTAGAGTACTAACGGAAGAATAACCGCATCCATAATGGAACGAACTGTTCTAGCTAGCAGTGTTCTACAATAATTAAAGGACAAATGCCACAACGGGACAAAACCTTGGTCAACTACTAATAAGCAGAAACCTGAAACAATCGGGCAAATGGGGCGTATTAGTAAACAAAAACTTAAACTTAAGTCTTGGTTTAAGTTTCCAACAAGCTTGGCAACGAGAAGCCTCTTATAAAGAGCGTTTCAACCACCAAAAATGCACTTCGAAATTACAACTCAGAAGATTTTGTTGGTTAGAAGCCGAGAGAAGAATTTTTCAAAAAATGGAACTAAAGCGGATAATTATAACTTCCGGTACACATTTATAGCTATTGGGTGGAAAACCACTTTCGGTCACTAAGCCTTGACAAAGATCTATTTGAACAACTTCTGACCGGCACCGGAACAAGAGAAAAAAAACATCAAGCTTCATTAACCTTAGAGGATGCTGACTCTATCAAATACGTTAGAGGGAATGGTTGCGGCCACTAGGCGACGTCACTAAAACACGCCTCGCCTCGTTGCAACTTGCCACTCATTAGTAATTAGTCATTAATCATTAGTTATTAGTCATTAGTCATTAGTCATCAGTCATTAGTTTGACTGACGTTTGAATTACGTCAGTCAAATACCAGTTGCAACATTATTTTCAGACAGGTTAACCGTTTACAAAAATGCTGCCGACCATATATTACACACCTAAGACCAAGAAGACTTCCGACTCTTGACTTTTGATACAGTTTGCAAACCTATGCCGACGTTTGCACAGCTTGTTTCCGGCTTCACGCCAGCTGCGGCGTTGCATCCCGATGCGGAAACCCACCAACTTCCGCATGATTGCACTGGAACCGCCGCATCTACGTCAGGAATACTGGCACGACAATGTCATACCCACTAAGGGGTTTGCCCTTCACCCTCCAACAGGTTTTTCCCATCTGGACACTATAATTGTTGTCAACCGGTCTAGCTCCAAATGCGACAGTGGTAGCCGTAATACAAGCCTATTTTGCAATGCACAGTACAAAAAAAATTGTTACTGAATTACCGTGGAAGAATTTGTAGCAATAGTTATTCGAGGCGGAATTTCATTTCCAATAAGCCATAACCGCTCCCCGTAATGTCCCAACAGAACAGACATGCGCCAATGTAGAAACATCCCACTTGAAAGGAGACTTGGTATTAGAATCATACCGATTTAATTTTAAGCCAACAATAAGTCTGGACAAATTTAAACCCGTATTATTGTCATCTGCCACATGCTGTTGGAAACAACATTCATTAAATATTAAAACCCTGATCTTTAACCTTTGAGATTGACATCCAAGAGCGATACAAGGATTCCTGGACTTGTGACGGCTGGGAAACTTTATCATTGAAACTTTGAGCCCTGTTTAGGCTACCCCAAACACGTAGCAAATAATGTTCAAAATTATTTTGATTGGTTAAAAAAAAGTTAGCACTGTAAAACAACAAAACATTGCAAATTTGCATAGGTTAACAATTTGGTATTTGCTATCCATCAAAATTTTATCAAATGTCGATTATTATTCAAACTGTTTGTTTGATTTGAAAATGATTGACCGTATCTTTAGCAAAATTTAGAGTCAGTAAACGTAGTTATTGTTTATATGTCTGGCACAAAGATGTTATAAAATGGCATGTAAACCTAACTTTAACGCTGTTTTTTTTAAGGATGGCCTGCTCGGTTTGAAATCAGCTTAAAACAGTTCAGCAATTGTTCGAAAAGGTAATTAATAATAATATTAATTAAGGTAATTACGTGGTAAAACTTATTTTTGTTTGTCATACTTTACTTTTTATTTAGAAGGTGTGCGAAACTGAAAAATGCATAAAAGTTAAAGAGAATAATTGCCACAGCTTGTGCCGAGTATTTTCAATTGTATAAATCAAGACTTTTTTTACATATTTGTAGCTATAAAAGAGACAATAATAAAGTTCAGTGATTTTTCAATAAAATGACATTTAATTTGAATATAGCTTATTATTTGCGTGTCAACAAATTTGCCGCTTGGATAGAAGATATTATTGATCGTATTTTAAAATAATTTTTCATTGAAAGCTGATATACATTTAAAACTTTTATAGAAGCATTTAACGTATTAGCCCTGTATTCTATTTCAGTAAGTTGCATTATTTGGAAGAAGCTTTTCCAAATAGTGGATTAGTAGAAAGGGAAAACTGAATATCCACTTTAGTCATTCGATTTAATTCCTTTAGATATCACTTACTAAAGACAAGAATTCGATCAATACGCTAAGAGTATTTATATTTTATGAACTAATAGATTGAGCTTATTTTCTTGGTTATTTTTTTATTTGTTTACTAATAATACATTTCTTTTTATTTTTTCATGTTATATCTGCCGTAATGCTAAAATTTAGTAATACAAGCTCCGACATGGTGGGATGTTGGATTATAACAATGCACAATAGAAATAGGAATGCTTTCGTTAGATGCCATTTCAGTTATCATACAGTCGTGCACGTTTGTTCATTGTGTATTTATGTATGACATCTTTATTGAAATTGGTTGTTCGGTAATACTTATGCAATTAGAAACGGAGCCGTATCGAGTTAAAAAAAATAATTTAAAATGGACAATAACAAACCGTCAAGATACCGGAACTGTGAACAGAGTTTAACAAGTTATGGAAACCAGTTCTCATCGTTTAGCTTTTGAAATGGATAAATACTGAAATAAACTTTCAAGACACCGGACTTGATGACAGAGTTTAATAAGTTATGCAGACTAAACTTTATTGCTCAATGGTACGCCATGATCTGCGCCCTGCGTGTTATACAGAAGTTGGAAAACGATGCTGAACTGGATAACTGGAAACGGTTTGTTTCGGTTAGTTTAAAATCGTAATATTGGTTGGTAGACGTTTGACTTCACGGCGTTTATCCCTAGAACCGAGGAAGTGGACGAACCGATTTTCTTGTTCTTCCATTAAACCCGTGAAGATTAGAAGCAAAGAACGCCATCTCTGGAAACTGATGTGGAGTAGTGGTGTTCCGTAAGGGCCCACGACGGCGAGAAATCTTGTCTTACATGAGTACTGTGTTGCAGAGGGCACTCTCCGAGTGCTCAACACGGGATACGATAGTACCTCACGGTCGTATCCCCTGAAACTAGGCGTAGAAGCTGCCCTATCCCAAGTTTTTAAGTACTCCTTACCGCTTAGAATTAGTGAGGTACAGGGTGAAACCTGGATCAGCGACTCATTTCCGTAATTTTTGTCGTTATGAGTACTAAGGCAGAGCAGGAGCCCCACCGGTTCTAGCTGCTGGTGCCTGCTCGCATGGCGTTGGTCTCCTAGGGGCTGTACCGTTACCTTAGTAGATAGGGGGATCGAGTTCTCCATAGATTGTGGAGCATGATTTTTAATTGGGAGGAGTACAACCGCTGGTATGATCCTGTCCCACAGGAATCTCTACAGCCAACCATGGACCCAACCCAAGTGCTATTGCATGTCCGATACCGAATTTGGGCACATTCCTGGCCCATAATGGTTTAAAATGGTCGCTAATACATATCTTTCCGCCTCGATACATCTTGGCTGTTTTGCCGTCTAATTCAGGCAAAGCAATTTCGGGTGCTGTCAATTGATACGTTATTGGAATGTCAAATTCAACATCGAATTTGTATTTAAGCAAATCGTGTATGTACCAACACTTGCCGAACCATTTGGTGCCTTCCTTATTCGATTCTATTCGAAACCAATCGTTATCTGATCCTTTATTATTCTGAACATATTTGATCAATGATTGGTATTCCTCTTTGAGTCTCTGTACCCATAATTCCTTGTCTCTGGGGCCTGCTTTCGTTTGCAGTAAGGCAATGCTGCTTAAGGTTTTCCGTGTACCTTCATCAACCATCTTTACATAAATGTAACAAACACGCCGTCCGTCACTGCTGTGTCAGATGACTGTCAAAAAAAAAAAGTTTAAGTCGATTGTTTATAAACAAAACTTGAGACATTGGTAGGCAAATAATCCAACAAGACAGCTATTGTGCGGATTTGCTGTAACGCACTCTAACTGTCAATTCCGTAAATTAAATTAAATTGAAATTACGTCGTACAGTTCTAAAATTGTCCACCTAAAAGATGGGGGTTGTAGAGCTCAAGGAAGAAGAAGAAGAAGGAAACTTTATTAACCGTATCACACTTTTGCGCTGTGACACTTGCTGACTTCTTTGCTTTTTATCACATTACCGTGGCTACCAGCACCGCTTAAGAGCATTACTGGGCCACTTTTTGGAGATCCAGCTCCTTCTGGGAGCAACATATCAAATAGATCTTGCAATCAATCATCTTGACCAAACCCTATTATTACCACACTGCACCATTCTACCAGCATGGTCACACCGTCGACTCTTATAAAGAAGAAGAACACCCATGGTTTTTCTTCAACCATCTCAAATTGGAAAACCGTAATTTCATTTTTTTTTCTTTTTTTTTGAGTATTTTCAAAAAATTATACGGTAAGAATGTTGGAACTAAAGTTGCACCCACAGAGCGGTGGTGTCATGGAGAGTTTACTGCAGTTACTTAATTCTTTCCGTTAGGCTACGCCAATGATCTTACTATCCTGGTAAGCATAAAGTTTGGAGCAACTGTTTGGAGGAATTATCAATGATCTCAAGCAAAAAGACAATCGTCCTTTTTACAAGACGACAAAACACCGAGAATTTACAAAAGACAAAGGAAATAAGTACCTAGGCTCACGGTTGATACCAAACTAACCTTTTTGGATAATGTAACTATGAACGCTTTCAGGATTTTGTTTGCAACCAAATTGATGGTTGGACAAATAAACATAGGAACTTACACTTGATATGACTAGATGGCTACACACTGTGACAATGCACGGAGCGCTCGTATGGTGTGAGAAAACTACTCTCAAGTGTACGGCAACCAAACTAGGTAAAGCACAAAGTGCATGTTTGTTAATAACTGGAACAATGAGAACAATTTCCACAGAAGCCATAGAAATACTGCTTTTGCTAATACCATAGCACTTAGGTGTGATAATGAAGGCGAGATAAGCTGCGTACCGACTCAGATACACAAGTCACTTGACGTAATAATACCGTCGCAAGATGAGGTTAAAAATTGCAAAGACACCTGAGCCGGAGTATACAAAGTCAGAGGTCTGCAGATATGTATTACGTTATTTTTGGGCAAATATTGCCATTGAATAGTGCGTTAGAAACATGATCGAATCGGAACAATACTTAACAGACCGATAACCATCATGTTTGACAGCCAAGCGGCATTACAGGCAATCCAAACTGGTGATGGACTGCATAATCAGTCTGGAAGCACGCCTGATGTGGATACTAAAAGATCAGGGTATTAAAGGTAACTTTAAGGTGGACCAGCTTGCCAAAAAGAGAACGTTTATTGGACCTTCTAACAAGACCATCACACATTACCTAAACTATGCTAATCAGATGACCACAACAAAACTTGAAATGATTTATAACTAGACATACATACATTTATACCCACTCACGCCGTTCTCTTTTGCAGTAATACTGTACAATAGCCTACTTTGGTTGTTAAACCTTAGTTTGTATAACTATACACTGTGGCCTAATTAAACAAATGCATAGAATTCAGATGGATCCTTTCACAAATATATGGATTGCGAAGAAACTCCGCTACATCTGCTGAGTACTACTTTCAGTTTCTAGATTTTATTGAAGAAACGCTATTACTGGATGTATAACAACCAGGGGTGCACAATAAGATTAAGAGACTGCCATGTATGGACGCCAGACGTACCACTACAAGAGGAAAAATTCATCTAACCTATGAGTTGAAAGGTATTTAGTATTGTTTTAATTCCACTCATCGAATTACATGGCAATTAACATATAAAAATGTAAACTTGTTGACTTTGCAGTAAATAAACTGACTGATTGATTATTGCCTTTGTTTGGCTACAATTTTAAAATTTCTAATACAGGATCATTATAAAAGTTTGGGATTATGTAACCATCTAATGTACGTTTGTGCCGCTCTAGTGAAATAGTTCGGTGTGCGTAAATAAAGTTGCCTATCTTAGGATTCAATAATAAAAATGTTATTTTCATATGTTAACTGTCTAAAAACTCGAACACAATCCGGAATGGAATAGAGCCATTCCCTATTATAAAACCACCCATTCCTAAAATAGGATTCAATAATATAAATTATCTTTATTTGTATATTTTTTTATTTGTATATATCTTTATAACCTTGTTTGACAGCTGAACTGTCAAAACAATGTAAATAATTTGGTGCACAATTTTAAAAAGTCGGCATATTTAAAGTGATTACATAATCCCAGACATTTATAAAGACGCTGTATTATTTATTGCACGCCGCAAGCGAATTTAAATATATTTTGTTTTAAAACTTATTCATTTTTGCCAGTGGTTCAGTCTGATTTGAAACAAAACTATTCTCCTACAATCCAGCACGTGAGTGAACAAAAAAAAACGACAAAATATAGATCCGAATACGTTGCTGTAAACAAATACAAAACTGTTGAATATTATTCAAATTACAAATGATATGGTTTAGTTTGCGCAAACGAATCCGTTCTGTTTTGGATTGATTTGATAGAGTGACTGAAAATTGACAATTTACAATTGCTTTTGCGATCCAATCTGTTTGGATTAAAACCGGAAAATAGTTTTGAATTGATTTGAATTTAACCTGCTCCATGCCGCATCAAAGTACAATTATAACCAAATAATTTACATCAATCGGTTTACTAATTAATTCAAATCGGTTGCAAGCTACACACTAGTTGAGGGTATTTTATTTGAATGGTCCCGTTTTTTTTTTTATAAAAACAAATAGGTTATTTCTTGATGTATCAATCTTTAATTGTGGACACTATTACATTTGAAACCTGAAAAAGATGGAATTAGTCCTTTGGTTTACTAAAATTGTCTGTTTGTAGATGTGTATAAACCTTCCTATATGGAAAAAAATGCTAGTATACCCTTATTCTCATGAGACACCTTGTGTATACATAAATACATATATAAATATATTATTAATTAAACATTTCACATAACATAATGCATATAACCCTACCAATTTTAGAAAATATCTAAAGAAATCTACTAGAAAATCCTATTTATACAAAGAACTATATTTATAATAATAATAATAATAATCTAATACACTAATGTCTTTAAGACTATAAACTAGTTAGTAAAAATGTTTACAGTTTCTAAACGGATATAGTTAAACGACTGTATACTAAACAATGATTGCTACGTTACTTCTTTTCTACTAGTAATAATAAACCATTAAGCACTCACAGACAACTCACTTGATATAAATATATTTCATTTTTAAAATATACTGTTTTAATTTGAAACACTGTTAAAGCTAATTTGATAGCTGTGAAATAAGAGGACTATTAGTTTAATAAGCACTTAGCATCCTCTAATATTCGTAGTATAGTTAATTATAATCCTTAATATATTTTTTGTAAAGCGGCACAAATCACTTTTATATTATTATAAATTTAATTTAGCGTATTTGTATAGATTTTGGTCCGTTGTGTGAGTGAAAGTATATAATAAGGTGAGATTAATTAATAAAAATTGTCTATTCTTCCTATGCTAAGCTACTCACGCTAAAGCTATGACTACGAAGTCGAGCCAGTTCCATGCATCTCTAAGGTAGGTGAATGGTTGAAGAATAAAACCTCTCGCCATCACTTTTACGGCTGACTCGAACGTGTAGATTCCGGTGAAAATTACTCTGAAAATTGAATTGCAACAATTAAAACTTATGATTTCTTGGCACTAATTGATACTTACTCTGTAGATTCTACGGTGGGTGTGGTGGGCATAATCATAAGAATGCAGTTCACAAGGATAGTGGTGATGATAAAGAGGGAAAATAGCGGATGCACTAGAATATAAATTGCTACCCGGCGTATGGGATTGAAAGGATCCAGTATCCACATAGCATCTGTTGCACTAAATCTGAATATGTCTTTGCCTTTGCTGATCACTACGAAAGTCTGAAATAAAATGATTAGTATTGAGTATTTTTTGGATTACAATTGATGGTACCGTTTGGTTATGGTAAAAGGGGTCGATGTCCTCAAGAGGTGTGCTCGCAAGTTCTGGGGGAAAGCTGCCGTGAAGCCGAACAGGCAATGGCAGCCCCTGTTCCAAGGACTGATCTGCTTGGGGGCCTTCATCTTCGTCCTCGTCCTCATACCGAATCTAGACATTAAGTTTAGTTATAAAACTACACCTAACAAAACCAACTAGATGAATCTACTAAGAAAGCCCAGCGCATATAATTCTCCAAAAAAAATTTTGGAAATTATACACAACTAAATTCATATAACGGTGCCTCAATTGGCTTTGGGAAAATGTGAAACATAATAAGCTGATTCCGGGACAACCATTTAATACCATTGTTTACAAATCTTCTCTTAAGAGAAATAAAATATACAAACATCATATGAAGATTATGTTTTTTTTTTTAATAATAAAAGCATATGTATAAGAAGTAAGTAAACAACATTATATTACAGCCATTAGGGTAATGGCTAATATGAATAACATGCAGTTGCAGTGTAAATAGCGTAATGGTTAATTAAATGATGTGTAGCATTTTTGCATTTGCATAATATTAAAGAAAATAATATAAATCAATTATACGCAAGCTCCTAGGGAAATTGTATACACATGAATCTAAATGATGAAAGCTAAACTAATTTCTACAGCTAATCTAGTAACTAGGCTACGTTACTTTTCACATAACAACCCTTGTATTGTAAATATATTGTATGGGTGTCACCCAATGTAAAGAGTAGTGAAGTATGTATGGGCACATTTGCGAAAAGCAACGTAATTTTATTTTAATATTCTTGCATATCTAATACCCAAATTTCTAACGTCAAAATTCTATCAATATTTAAAATATATTGATAGAATAAATTCAGTCGTATTGATCCCAATTTACAATAAAGCAGTAATGCAACTGACGATTTAGAAAATCAGATAATTGTGAATGTTTCGCAATGAAATAAATAAAATAATAAAATAAATGAATTAATAAAAATATTTGAATGATGTAATAATAAAAACATCGTCAGAGACATGCGCTTTCAGCTAAGAAGCAAGTGTTTTTCTGAATATGTTGATTGGGAAAAGCTTACTTCTTTTTTCTTTTTCTTCCGTCCAAAACCGGTCTGCAATAAAGGTTTAGAATTTAACATCGATAAGCACACAAACAGCGTAATGCGAGAGGCATCACAAGATTCTAATACTGAGAATTCAGTTCTTACTACACTTATTAGCTCTGCACGTCATATATAGTATACGTATTACTTATTTAATAATTAAATCTCTTAATACATTACATTACAATAATGATAAAAATTTTAAGTTTGAAAGGAGTGCACAATACTAATAGTACGCATGTTACACATATTTACAAAAGATTTGAAGATATTTCAATTCGTCGCTGCGACGCACACAGAAACACACACACAAGTCATCCATATATTATTATATATAATTGTTGTGTATGTGAGTAGTGTTATTTTCTTTTGAAGAAATTCATTTGAACAAAAGAAAATATCAAACAAGAATCATGCAGTATTTTCAAGCACGGCTTTACATACAAAAAAGTCCTGTGAAATGAAAGTAGTAAAGTAAGTTTTATTTACATATACATTATATAATAATAATAACAATAATAAAAATAAAGAAGAGTAGAGTAGAAAAGTAGTTCTAATTATGATGTTTTGTCGATTTCTTTTTAATTTATGATATTTAAAATGATTAATGTTATATACAATTTATACAAGGTTGATTTTATTCTAATTCAAGAAAGTTTAACTAAAATTACAAGGCAACCATATAACACCTTTTGTATGAAATATCCTAGTACATACGTATAAACGTATATCCATTACACAAACAAGTTTAATCTAATAAAATGTTTTCTCGGTATTGAACTTGAACTTGAGATGCAGCTTTCTCCATTTCCTCGAGAATTTCAATCACATCATATGTATAAATCTAATTACATTTACGCAATACTGTATATTTTCAAGGGATACCCATTTCAATTAAATATTATTTGTATTGATTTAATTTCGTGTCAACTTTATGCTCCTGTAATTACTTCCATTGTGATTTTAATCAAACGTGTATGCATTATTATGTAAACAGAGTACAAGCTTAGTGCAGCACAAATTAATGTAATTGAGGGGACATACTAATTTACAATATATCAAATAACCCAACATCAAATTGTATATTTTTAATCAAGCTCTTTTTGTTGCTATCTATTTAATCCATTCACGTTTAAATTATATAAATAGCATGTTTGAAATGGTACACATATAGGTATATTAAAATCAGAACCTTTGTTCTAAATATTTATTTAGTTATTCCAACTGAACATTAATTAATTTAGTTTAATGACAGCAATTATCAAATTGGAATATACTTCCAGTGTATAAAACGAGTTTCATAAAATACATTTCAATCAAAAATTAACATTATTGATTAGTAGCCTTCACTTGTCAAACATAGTTTCAAACAAGGTTAAATCAACTTATTTAAGTTTATTTATCAACGCCGCTCACTGTTTTCATTATTACTTTTTAATTTGCGTAAATTAATATATTTTAAACTTATGTTTTTTATTAAATTATTTTTGACGTTGCAATTTGGTTGCCAGTTATTATGCTAAAGTTTAGTATTTGGTTCTTTGGTTGACGCAACAAGATGGAGCTACAATCACTTTGCATCATTAATCATTTAATAATTTCATTTTTATTTGACATGCAATTTTATAGTATTATGTCATTAATCCATTAGCGTTTACAGATGATTTTAGAATCTTTTTTTAAATTTAATTTACCAAAAGTTGGTCTATTTCTGCTACGAAGTTAATTACCAATGCTGGAAGTGTTAAGACTTTCACATCTTAAGTTATTGGGTTCTTTAACGCAACATTAAAAATAAAGTTTTTTTTTTATCCGAAAACAATGCATTTTTTTTTACCAGAAAAGGTGAGCTTTTTAATAGGGAAACAAACTCGCCTTGATGTAGTTGTAGAGAACGGTACACTCTTTTATTTGAATTTAATTTTTTGACTGACCCAACAAAAGCTCAACTACTCAACCATCACACCGAGGGTATTAATTAGTTTACGGTATTTTTTTACTTTAACGACACATTTCATACAATCATTGTCAGCTGATATTTTATGCAACCGCATCACTTCACTGCAAAAGAATTGTTTTTCGCTCTCCGTTTGAGCCGGTCCGCTACGGCTTGTCATTTTGCTTCAGGGAGTAATTGCTACGGCCTGCTACCATTCATAAATTGAACCTGTACATAATTATTACATACAGCTTCATTAGTAATTATAGTATCTTTATCTAGAATAGAATCCATCATTATACCAATACATGGTACACCACCAAGTATTTATAAAAACTCTGCTCACAACCACTTAATTACTGTAATTGGAGACACTTTAAGGCCTTAGTGTAAGTAAAAAAAAAATGTTGTACAACTTTAAGGTCTTAAATGCCAGTGCACAGCATGAACTCAACGGTTGTTACGTGCAAACTACGGTGTTAACACACAACTTCAGTGTATAATAATCTGTTACAGTTTAGTACAACCCCAACTCTGGCAGCTTATTTAGCATGTTATAGCTGTCAAGTAACTGATGACTTTGATGACCTCAATGCCAATGTGCTTTGTTTTATACAGCTGTGATGTACCTCTATGACTTCAATGTACTTTATCATACCCACAAGACCCTTTTGGTTTATATGTGAATAGTTAATGAAAGAAACGTTACTCAGATTGAGTTAATATTTCATGTAAATCAAAACGTATATAATAGGCCGGAACAAAAGTGTTTTTTTTTTGTAGTAGAATGTAGTTGGAATAAAAACAAAATTAATAAAAATAAAGTTGTTGTCATTCTCTATAACAAAATAATTAAAAATTTTTTGTTTCAGACACCAACGCCCAAATTTTTATTTGAAACGTTGTTGCCGCACTTATACTACGTAAAATTGAAGGCTAAGATGTCTTGTTAGATTAGTCTAAATAATAA
Source organism: Tachinus rufipes (assembly GCA_963932245.1). Taxonomy (NCBI): domain Eukaryota; kingdom Metazoa; phylum Arthropoda; class Insecta; order Coleoptera; family Staphylinidae; genus Tachinus; species Tachinus rufipes. The sequence goes on from OZ010750.1 coordinate 16,563,437, forward strand.
CAAAAGTTCAGGAATGGTAAAATCGAGAGGTCAGTGTAAGTAAAAAAAAATGTTGTACAACCTCAAGGTCTTAAATGCCAGTGCACAGCATGATCTCAACGGTTGTTACGTGCCGCTCTTATACTACGTAAAATTGAAGGCTAAGATGTTTTGTTAGATTAAACTAAACAATAACAAGTTCAGGAATGGTAAAATTGAGAGGATCGACGTTACATTATTGTTGACGAAGTCCATTTTCAAAGAACTAAGGTTTATTTTTTAAGTACAGGGTAATTATTACAAGTGCTTGGGTAAGCTAAACAAGTAACGCAAACGGAACAAACACAACAAAAATTCAAATTTTGCAATCAACATTTTGTTTGTTTTTATCGACAAATTTTAACGTGTGACAAGAAAGTGGTGTGGTTTGGATTCCACGTTAAACAGTAGGTCCCGCATGTTTGTGTAGAACTATTATCGCACACCACAAGAATAGGAGAGGGGAGCCTACGCTCGTAGCGAGTACGGCACTATAAAAAGAAGAAGTGATGATGATTGCGTAGACTCACAACACTTGTCTGCATTAGTAATAAACAGTTTACTTTAAATATTTATTTTGCTTAATTTTAACTGGTTGAATAAAGGTGTGCCTCTAAAGTATCTGCAAAAATGCAATGCTACAACAATATATAAATAATGAAATATTGTTATTTGCTTTCTGATTAGTTAAAAGCCTTGTGATGTTGAAAGCCATAAGACAGCCGCCAGAGTTCGACAGGACTCGATTTGTAAGTGGTTGAAGAAATTTAGCCGCCTGCGGATTGGATGTCCATGTGGGTCTGCCGTTTTGTGAACAAAATTGTGTGTTTTCTTAAATTTGAAGAAGAAGTTCCTCAAGTGTAAGGGTTCTTTAAGGTTGGGGAGTTTACAGGTTGACCAGGAGTTGGAGGTCACTTGAACTAGCTAGGTCGGATCATTCAGGTGTTGAGGACCCCTAAGCGTAACTAGAGCTATGGTAGACGACGTTAGGCAAAATGGATGGCTAGGCAAGTGGCCGCCTTAAAAAGGTCTGGCGGCGGAGTATTGAAGACCCCCAAGATTGAGGTTGACTCTGGCGATGGTGTAAAGTCAATTAGCCTTTTTTTGTTTGCCGATCACACTTCTATTTTTTGTTCCTGATTGGTACTTGTGATAAAGATTGGCTTTGCCTACAATTAACATAAAACGTTTCCAAATGTTACCTCCACCAAACGGAACATGTCCAAAGAAGAAACGCTCAACATGCTGCTAACAATATATTACGATTCCAAAAAGGAAACTTCCGCTACGTCACTTGACTCCCAAAAACACTACAAACCTACGCCTGCATTGGGAACTAGTTTCTTGTTCCTAGTTTCACGCCAGCTGAGGCATTGCACTCCCGATCTCATGATTTTTCCGGCCCCCGGCAAATAGACTCGGGTGCCAGTCAGATCTTTACCCGATTAACTTTGCTTAGAGCCAAACCAACCGAAATAATGGTGGCAGACCCCACCACCGCATTTAGGACCACTGTCACAGCACAAGTCGCCGTAAAAACTGGGAATAGCCTGTAGGAACTGCAATAGCACCTAAATTGAAGAAAGGTGTAATACATCAGTAATTATTTAGAAAACAATTTAAGTCTTCTTTGGATAAAAAAATGTAATACCATATACTGCCGAGAACCAGAACAGCCCGCTAAGTCGCGATGAAAGTTTTGGTGCCGGTGTGGTTATATACTGACTTACCTAAACTAAATGCAATATTAAACACGTTCAACTTGGTATTTAGCAAAAACACCACCCTAACGACTACGCCGATGTCACTCATAAAATTGAGTTGATTAACCAAAACATCGATACAAGCTTTTATATACAGTTGTAACGTTCATAAAAAGATGATCATATTCCAAGAGGAAGAACTGATGTCGAAAAGAATAAATGAATACAGCACCAGTAAATACTGCTTTCCAGTAGTCTTAATTAAAATAAAGACGGAAGTTAGAGATTTTGCGTGAATTGATAAGGAGAAGCGTGGTAAATCATGGCACACCTCAAAACTAAAATTATTTAAAAAACATATATACGTTTTTCTACTAAGGTGCTTCTCTGGTCCGGAGTAGATTAATAATATCTCCAGTGGTTGGGAATCTACTGAAAATTGTAGGTCTACCCGTAATGTAGGTTGCCAGCATTACAAGCAGAGAAGAGGCGAATGCGGTAACAGAGACGTGTATACGGCTAAAACGACGACGATTATTGCTAGTTAAACTAGGCATCAAAAAACGACCTTAAAAGATTTTGAAGTATTTTTAAGTAGATAATCCTAGTCGAGAAGGAACATCAACATTTCAATTTTGCCGCATTTGATGGTGGAACCTATAAGTTTCGATTGGTGTTTTTTGGGCTAAAAACGCACCGACAATCTTCTAAAAATTCATGTTTCGGATTCTTGCTGTACTGTTGGGAGAGTTTGTCTTTGTGTAGCAAGAGGACACTATAGTTTATTTAAAAACAAATGCTGAGCATTTAAGACCAGTGTTGCAACGTTTGTAGTGGCACGGATTCAAGTGCAAAAATGCGAAACTAATAAGAGAACACCACGCACCTTGAAATAAAAATGAACTCCAAAGCTGGATTGAGACTTTGTACTCTATATCGACACCCGGGCCCCTAAACTACGACAACAGAAGTCGAATAGATTGAGCGCCTTCTACCACTGGAGACTATCAATCACTTGGTGCTGCCAAAAACGCCTACCACACCTGCACCGGGAACTGATTTCTTGTTCCCGGCTTTGTACCAACTGTGGCATTGCACTTTCAATAAGGGGACTCACAAACTTTCTCAACGTTGAGATAGCTCAGTTATAGAGCTTCACCGTAGCATGCTAACAGTCTGGGGTTTGATCCACCGGGGTGATTCGGAAGTCACCGAATAAGCCATTGGTCCTATCAACTCTTTTTAAACAAGTCGTAAGGCTTCTGAAGCGATGTAAAATAGCTGATCAAGAATACTGGCCCTAAAAATTTTTTGTTTTGGTTAACTTTAAACGACACCCAAATTACACCTGAACACTATTCTTGTCGGTCTACCTCCAGGTGCAAAGCTACTAACACAAAAGATGTCGTTTTGTAGAATATCATTATGCGACTCTTAAGCCACAATCATCAACCCTACGATATTATATCGACTATGTCTATGAACATCAAAATCAGAACCTTGACCTTTACACCGACGACTGCCTTGAAATTATGACCCAACCTTGCAGTTTTGTAAGTAACTTTCCAACTTCTAAGAATACCACATACCGACCTTCTGCAACAACCACCGCCATACCTCAGGATTCTTCTACAAGATGTTACAAACTGCTTTTAGGAGCAACTCGGACTCATGGCGTGATATTTATCAACTCCTTAGACGCCCCACACATTAGAGACAACATGGGGCGGGCACATACTTGGCAGCGGTTCCATACCTAACCAGGTTGCATCAACTCGTAATCTATAGACATACTAACTATAACTTTTGTGCGTTCCCGATTTTTGGATAACCGCACCAATTATAAGCTGGATTATACCCTCATTATGATTCAACAATAAAAGGAATACAAACGTTTATAATCGCAATGGGGAACCAAACACAATGAACCAAGTGAGAAACCGTGGTACCCACATATCTACAACCAAGAAGGCCGCTATTTGTAACTACAGTTTGACACGAATAGTTTGGCCGGTATAATAGGCAACTTAATATACACAACAATTATGTTGACTGTGGTTGCACTATTGCCTTTGACCGTTTTAGCATTTTTCATTTGCGGTTAAATTTTACACATTCTATGGGCGACGTTGTTCTGGGATTGAAAAATGCTAAACCACAGCCAATATATTTTTTGTGTATATTAAGTTGCCTATTATACAGGCCAAATTATTCGTGTCTAGCTGTACTAACTCTCCCTATTACTATACAGGACAGGAACTGGTAACTGGTAATAAATACGTCAACACGTACGGTCTCCAGGATTAGCACATACGCAAAAAAATGCAAACGAAATTTAACTATGAGTAAATTAAATAAGTTTGTGTAAAGTAAGCAATTAAATTGTTAAAAATTATATACTTATTCAAACGTTTAATATCTAAATAACAAATCTAATTATGTTTATACAGCGTTGCTGAGAATCGATACCAAATTGTAACAACTATCTCATAGTTAACTAGATTAATCAATTAAATCTAGTCACAAGGTTCAGCAAGGTGAAGCATCTAATATAGTGTTACCTTAACCCTGTAAAGCCCAGATTCACCGGACAACTATAAATTTATTAGTGCATAAATACATCAATTATTAACTCATCGGTTGCCATTAAGCTGTTGTGCATGCAGATTTATAAATCATTGATTATCACGAATTTTTAATTATTTTCAAGTTTGAGGTTGTGTGGTTTTCTAATAACTAAAAGTCTAACTAATTTTATATGCATGCATATAAAATGCATGAATACGAAATTCGAACTTTGAAATAATATTTTTAATTCATAAAGTTGGAAAGCAACAGTTTTCTATATAAAAGCAAACTTTAATTGATTAAATATTTCATATTTCAATTTTTGCAAAATATTAATTCACTATAATCACCTAATCAGTGGTAAAAAAATCTTTAAAAGAATCAATTAAGTTATGTTAAGCTTGTAACTTAATTTTATTACTTTATAATTAATTTAATAAACAAATAAATATAATTTGAATTAATTGCAACATGAAAATTCAAAATATCGTAACTTCAAATTATTGTCGGTTAATGCCTAATAAAACTAGCTAACTTTTATATGAGCAGTATAGTTAGTGTGGCCAATAGATAAAAATATAGCCATAAAATAAGGAAATGAGCTTTAGATAATAAAATGTCTTAGAGGTTGATCAAATGATGGCACAAAAACTAATTATTAAAATTAAATTAAATAATTAATAATTAGTAAATGCATTTTAACTAAGGTATTAATAGAGATTATACTTATCAAAGGTGGAAAACATTAACAAACAGCACTCCTGCAATGCGTAATTTAATGGACGATGACATAGTTTACTACTAAAACACGCAAGAGAGTATATTATGCGACAATTCAAAGTTTTAGGCATTTTCGTAAGGTGAAATTTATCTCAGGGTAAACTCTGTTTACTAAATAGAGCAAGGCAGTTGGAATTATGAGTTAAATATAGAGAAGAATGTAGGCCAGATCAAAAATATGAAATAAAAACATAATCTGTTGTATATTTTTTACAATTCAATAACGTAATCTTTTCATAATATAGAAAATTCTATACAATAAAATATAAGCCTAGATTATAGAAAAAACGTTTTGCCGGTGTTATTCCGTTCCACCTTACTTTTCTCGGAAATGTAAATATAGTATGTTCAGGGTTGCTACGGCTTATTATGTGATTCCTAATTGCCCAGACAAACAAAGAAAATTAATTGGTCATTATTTTGTCAGGATTTAAAGTCTAATATGTTGTTCTGTCAGGAAATATTATTAAATATTTAGAAATTTATACAAAATAGATTGTTACTCATAATATTAGAGATTAATTTGAAATTCCCAGGAATACTCTAATTTACTGATGAAACACTTATGGGATGACTGTCTATTATCAGAATTTCCAACCCTACGCTTGTTTTATTTATAAAATAGCACTGTCATGGTTTTACGTATAGGTCAAGTTTGTGGAACAATGATTAATAATATCATCACTTTAATATATTATATATTTTTTAAAATATTGAATATATCATATTAAAAAAAATGTAATGGTGAATGTTAATACAAAAAGTCAATATTTTATAAACTAAAAGTAGTAATCCGAAGAGCACAATAATAGAAATTCTCTGTTTTTATGATATTAATATTGTATTATATTAACGAAAACTAGCATTTGAAAATGTGTTTAAAATAGTATTCTCATAATATTCACGTGAATTTGTATCCTCGTTTTCAAAAATAATTACTGCAAAATGCAAAATAAATCTTACAGTTATGTGATAAGTATCCTTATATCAAATCCACAATAGTAATACAATTTTAGTGCGTTTCGTGATATAAAGATAACGTCTTTGTATATTGTGCATATTACTTTTTTGCAATAAAATTAAAAAAATAAACTGCATCGTTTAAATCCTATTAAAATGATATAAATCACGTTTTAATCCGATTATATTGATAGAAATAGCCAATTACCATATTTCGAAAATCCATCCTAATTCAATAAAGTTATTGGTGTTGATTTTTATCCATCGACGCATACATTTGCCACGAACTAATTTTTAAAAACCCTTATTATAATGTGAACTTTAGCGAATTTCCTATAATTTCAAAGTCAAACAAGTAGATTAAGAATTTACTATTCCGATAATTGCCGATTCTACAAATAATAAATTTGTATGAATTATTTTGCTGAAATCGAAGTTCATGTCAAGGAGATTGTACATTATTAATGAATTTAGTTTAATAAAATGTTAAACTGAAATTGATTAAGGTTAGATTTTATTGATTAATAACGTTGCTTGTTTTTATAAAGTTATTTATAGTTTGGCTTATATATAAATAATAATAAAAAGTTGGTTGGCAGTACGGCAGCACGGAGCAGAGAGGACATCTGTGATTAACTGAGCGAATGAAAGTTAAGCAACGGCTGGAGAGGCTACAATGTGATGCAGAGCGTAGCGTTCTTTTCAATATGGGGGATCGGGCATCATTGAAACATACCTCGACACTTAATGGTATACGAGGGTTGTAGTTTATGTATAATAGAAAGAGTTGATATATAATTTCATCATTTACTATTCAATTTCAAGATAGAGCGCGGGATCAGCTGCACCAACCAATCAGGCGCACGTGTACCATTGTATGAGGTTAGTGAGTTGGATTAACTATTATACATAATAGAAAGAGTTGATATAAAGTTTCATTATTTCTAAAACTATAGTCTATATGAGGTTAGTAAGATGGATTAACTTTAGATATTAACCTTCTCACTGTAGCTGTCTATGTAAAAAATAACATCCAGTTGTCTCTCCCTCTATTTTAGAATTGAATAGATTATAGAGCTAAATTATTAAGAAAAACAAAATTTAGATAATGCTGCAAATTGTTCCAGTTTAGTACGTTATGATTTTTACTTAGAACTAAATTATTTGTAATTTGATCTCTTTTTAACACTTCTTACAATAATTTATTATTTTCAAGTAAAAACAAACCAATCTTGATAGTGCAGAGGTTGAGATATTAGCTTTGGTACTAGACGTTTAGGATTCAAATTTTGAGTAAAAATGTTTATATTTTATGGTTTTTGGAAGATTCGGGGAGCAGTATTTAATGGATAAAAGTTTTTGCTTGTTTCAGACTTGGGAAACTTTTACAACACTTCAGCAAATCTATGGAAACAATGTTTTGTTAAAGGCTAAGGCATTTAAAAAAAAGTGTTGATTGAAGATAAACTTCTCAGCCGAATCTTCATTTTTAAGAAACGATAAATTTTTGACAGAGTTTAGGATATTGTACGTTCAGATTGTTAAATTGCCCAATTTTGACCAATAAATTGAGGATGAATACTTTTTGGAACTGTATAGAACGTATCATTTCTGGTAACAACTCTTGGGTGTTGAGTACGAAACCAAGCGCCAGAGCATGGAATGGCACACTACAACCTCTCCAAGGTCCAAAAGCAAAAATGAGCAAGTCGAAGGTCAAATGCATGCAGATTTTTTTTTAAAGCTAGGAAATTGTCCACAAAGAGTTTATGACTTAAGACCAAATGGTTAATTAACAAATTTACCAAAAGGTTTTTAATTTTTTGTTTAAACAAAATGCGAGTGAGACCAAACATCACCAAAATGCGTTTTGTCATACAGCAATTTTAATAAACCGACTTTCTGACCAATAAAAACATTCATGTGGCTTCTTAGCTTCCTCATTTCCTTGACTTTGGTGGTCCTTATAATTTTTTATTTTTTCCAAGATCAAAAATTCACTTCAAGTGGCGTCGTTTTGGGATATTTGAAAACATTCAAACAGCAGTAACTGACTAGTTGAAGGCTATTCTAGTATCTGAGCTTCAGCACTGCTATGAGGATTGGAAGAACCATCTCCAGCGCTGTGAGGCTTTCCAATGAAGTTGTTTTGGATTGTAATTATATTTGAATAAAAAATATATTATTACTTAATTGACACACCTCGTAGATGTAGAGCTTTTTGTTTTTAGCTGAAAAGATATGTTTTTAACATTTAGGGTTGGAACGAAATGGTCAAAAAGTGTATATACCAACTGCATGCAGAAGAATTCGTACTTTTGGCATAATGCTTATTTTTGTGTCTGCCTTTTGCTACATGCACAGTAAAGTTTAAATGGTGTAGGCAAAAACAACACTGGATCCACAAATAAAATAACATTACTCTTGGTGGTACTGTATTGTTTGTGGAACTATGAAAATAGACTTTGATGCGGCAAACATCAAAATTAGCTATTGAAAAATATAACGTTCTTACTTAGGAAGTTAAAGAGCAAGAGCATACAGTAGTTGGTCTAGTTTTAGATGTAAGGTGTTAATGAGTGTTTAAGAAGCTGTGAAGATCCCACATTTTGTTGTGGTTGATTTGAACAAAATTGCAAAATTACTTCTAGATAGTAGACTTGGACGATGACGGAGGCAAACATAAAGAAACTGGAAGCTTATGAAATGTGGCTATATAAAAGGATATTGAGGATATCATGGAAAGATCATATTACCAATGACAAAATACGAGGGGCACTGCTAAAGTTTGCGGAATCAAGTACTGCCTGTTTTGCCAGCGTTCTGCGATTGTCATATTTGTAAAACTTGACGTTTTTTACCTATAATTCAGTTGACAATTTGATTTCAAACAGCTCGGTTTTGTTTCAACAAAACTTAACGAGAGTAATAATTGTGTGAAAAATGGAAATTTTGAATCGTGACTTCCGAGTGATGATTTTTAATGATTTTTGATACGGTTTAACACCGCAGCAATATGTGGAAAAACTTAATTTGTTATTTGGGGAAGCACTACCTAAAACTATGGTATACAAATGGTTTGCAAAATTCAAGCGTGGAAGACCAACGTTTGATGACGAAGGTCGTCCGTGCACCTCTGTTGTCGAGAAAAATATTGATGCTGTGCGTGAAATAATTTTGTCAGATCGGCATGTGACCTAGAGATAGAAGCATCCTTAGGCATTGCAGCGAAAGAAATGCATACGATTTTGCACGATCATTTGCATGTCGGGAAGCTTTGCAGTCGTTGGATCCCACACAATTTGAAAGAAGAACAAAAACAGGCACGTGTCAAGTGGTGGTCAAATTTGGTATGTAACATCGTAACAGGTGACGAATCTTGGACATATTCATATGAGCCTGAAACTAAACAGCAATCGACTGTATGGGTGTTTCAAAATGAACCTAAACCCACAAAAGTGGTGCGTTCACGAAGCGTTTTGAAAAGAATGATTGCTTGTTTCTTTATAAAAAACGGGTCATGTTGCAACTGTTGCATTAGAGGATCGAAGGACAGTTAATGCTGACTGGTACTTCAATTTGTTTGCCGGAAGTTATTGCTGAAATCAGAAGAAACAACATAAACCGGCAAATCATTCTTCATCATGACAATGCAAGCTCTCACACAGCACGACAAACTGTAGAGTTTTTGACCAGTAACAACATCCAATTAATGAGTTCTTCCTATTTTGACATATCAAAAATAAAATGCGTGGTGAGCGTTTTTCATCGCCTGAAGCATTTAAATCACTTGTTTTGGAGGTACCTAGAGTGGCAAAATTGTTTTGAAGATTGGTTTCATCGGATGCAAAAGTGTAAAATCTATAAGGAGAATATTTTGAGAAGCAATAAAGCGATTTATATAACGTAATTTGTGTTTTGCTTTAATTTTCTGCAAACTTTGGCAGTGTCTCTCGTACTAACAAGAATAGAGAAAACCAAAGAAATCCTCACCATGATCAAAACTAGGAAACTGCAATACATAGGACACATCTTGCGCAACTGTAGTGGTTACGGGTTCCTACAATGCATTCGACAAGGTAAAGTAGAAGGAAAAAGAAGCATCAACCAAAGAAGGAACTGGTTCTTTATGACAACGACATGTCTTTTCCAGGCAGCTGTAAAGAAAACTGGAATGGATACACTTCAAGAAGAAGAAGTAAGACTGCTAGAACTACTGGTATACCAGCAGTTTCTTAAGTCTGGAACTACCAACATGTATCGTACCATTACCGCATTTACTATATAAATCCGCGCCCACAGAGTGATGTGTTATTGCCTGTAGTGCAACTGTATCTAACTTAATGCAGAATGCAATAAACATTGTAGGAAAGCTCCAATGCAAGAAGTCATAGTCATGAGTGAACTTAAATGAAACGACAATCATTCTTTGAATCTGGAAATGTATGGAGCCACACTGCCAATACCGAAGGAAGTAAAGTACCTAGTACGCTTAACACCGACCTAACCTTTCATACTCATCTGGATGATGCTGGGTCACATCATGCTGCTGTTTTCAATTAAATTGTTCGGACAAACATGGAGATTAACACTCAGATGGCTATACACTGTGGTAATCTGACTCATAAGATTGCTGATAACAACTCCCACAGCAGCTATAAAAACACTGCACGTCTCTACTATGTTGGAGGCAAAATAAGCAGCGTAGCTACCGTTTACAGATAGAGAACACACTGTGAATCTTGGGGCTTACAAACAAATGTGTTACGACTTTATGAAAGGTTTGCATACATTTGATGTCATATTAGCTTCGCGAGTTGAATAGACTAATAAAAAATAAGGCTAAAGATTACAATTGCATGGACGTTGATCACGTTATCTTTTTAAAATGGTTTTTAGTTTAGATTTATGGCTTATCTGCCTTAAAAGACTATTAATGTCTTTTATACAGAGATTGTTGCCATTAAATATGATTAAATTGGGACAACGCTCCAACATACTGATAATTATCAAGTCGGACAGTTAAACGGCACTACAGGCGATACGTCTGAAGACATTAGCCACAAACCTGATCTGAATACTAAAAAGTTAGGGTATAAAAGGTAACCTTAAGGCGGCCACAAAGATGTTTATTGGACCTGAACCTGCTTTTGGGATTCTATACAAAACCGGTAAACAATTAATCTGTAGTAAACTTTATACACAGCAACTTGTGGAAAAACTATCAGGAGATGAAGCACACTAGGCAATTCCTAACACAACCATTAGTTTATTAGATTTTTTTTTAATCTTGTAATTTAGATAAACAGAAAAAAACTGCAAAAGCTTACATTACTTCGAATTAAGACTAATCCTCTATGCCGCAGATCTCTGGATAACAAAGAAGAGGCTTACAACACGCAACGTAGTGCTAACTAAAAAGCTTAAGACAGTTCTTTGGCAAAACTTTTTGGATTTTAAGAAAAAATGGAGGAGTGGCTTAAACAAAAATGCATATGGAATTTTAGACAAACTCTTTATGCCACGGATGTCTGGAGGACTAATAAACTTTGTTACATCTGCTGATGGAGTGCTAGGCTTACAACGTGCAAGTTGGTGCCTTTTTTTGCAAGTACGAGCCAATCCAAGAGGAGTTCATGACAGTTTGTTGGCAAAAAATTTGGGACTTCTTTGAAGAAGGGGAACTATTAAAGGAGTAACAACCGGTCGCGCACAAAAGACCAAGATACCATAATGCAGGGATGCTAGACGTATCACTTTAAGAGAAAAAATTAGGTTACAAAAGCATTATTTATTGCAAAAAATTTAAAAATTAAGAAATTATAGAAAACTAAAATCTGCTAGATGTATTTTTGAAATGGTTAATAAATCAACCATAGATATACATAAAAGCTCAATATTTACACCAAGACTACCTTCAACTAACAGACAAGAATCACTAAAATAGTGATACCATATTTATATTTCATAAATTGGGGTCTTACTCCTTATTATGGAATACTTCTTTACTTAGTTAAAGTAGCAAGCAAAGGCAAATCATGGAAAAAATGCACACTAATCTATTACTGACCTAGAAGACTAAGTAAAATAAACGTAGCAAGAGTGGAGTAAATTACTCCACTCTTACATTAGTTTTAATATGACCATCACAATATTATCCTAACAATTTTAGTATTGATTAGACAACTACTTCTAAAGCGGCCGAGTGAAGAAGTTGTAGAATGAGGCGCAAAACAAACCTAAGATTACATTAAAGCTAATATTAGAATGTCATTTTACCATGATATTAAAACTGTTTTAGTATCATGTCATTTTACTCTCACATGAGCAGCACGTAACATCAAACTGTGCAACATAGTAGGCAACATTAAGGCCGATGGGCTGACGCGCGACTTGAACATTGGACTGCCCCCTTCCCCACAAAAACTTTGTCACTTTATTAAAAGCAAATACGTACCACGCACTAAAAATGCGGTGTTTTAATATCATAGGCTGTATCAAGAAGCAATGAATGCCCAAAACCTTAAAATAGAACCATTATAATAGTTATTTGCCCATGTAAACAGCAACTTTATCTAAGACAAAAATGGAGGTAGATGCACTATACTACAACAATTAGCCAATATTTCCAAATCCAATTCAATCTTTAGAACAAAAAAAACATTTAGTTGTGTCTACAAGGCTGTAAATAACTACAGTAATCACGCCCGTATAGTAAACTGCTATTGTAGAACTGTTCACACAAAACATTCATTTGTGGCCATATCAAACAGATTTGATTTTTTATTTGTGTTTCCCAACGTGTGGATTGAGTTAATTGCACTGGCGGCATTTTATTACATTGTGCGCCTGAAAAGTTTGCAACCCTACTGGCGCAGAGAATCGTCGCACGAATAATATTGTTTGATGCACTGTGAGTAATATATAACGTATGTTTTAAAACAAACAAAATAAGACGTTTATTCCACATTTTGCTGATTAAATTTTGATATATTTAATATAAATATAAAGTAATAGTATTAATTATAAATAATGCTAATCTAATATAAAATATGTTTGTAATAATATTAACAAAAATTTGAAGAACATAATTCGATTTGCACACAGTTTATTAATTAATCCAACTAAATCTAATTTAGTAAGGTCTAAAAATAGCAAAAAAATCTAAAAGTTAATACTATTAAATTAGTAGTAATCACTATAATTAACAAAGCTTTGGGATTTTCTATTGACAATAGATTAAAGTTCGTATCGCATTACTAATTGTAATATCAATATTTGTTATCCCAAAATCAATAAGGATTACATTCTATGCGTACTATGCTGTCCTAATTAAATTTCTGTGACATGATATAAGTTTAGTATCAATTTTAATTGTAATCGTAAAATACAAGTATTGCGGTTTATTATAAGAGTTTGCTGAGAACAAAGAACTACTTATTAATTAATATATAGACTATGAAGTCAAATTATTTTGAAATAATTAATTTTTGATTTTAATTATTATGTGGAGCGATATGACAAAAATATTGAATAATTGGTAAAGCAATTAGTTTGTCTGTTGTGATACATTATCCGCATGACGGATCTACAAGCGTCATTATATGCATGAGAGGACACATTAATCGTATTAACAGGTATATTATTCGACGATGGTAATATGTTAGCACCAAGCGAACGAACATGAATAGCCGAAATTGCTGTGTTCTCTAATAATCAGAAACGTGTTCGAATTTCGTAGAATTATCGCAAACAATATTCGACTTACGCGGCCGATTAGTTTAACTGAAGCAAATAGCACGCTCATTTAATATCAAAAGTTCCTCTATCACATGCATGAGTTAATTTACGCCATTTTCTAATATGTAATAGACAAGACAATTAAATTTCTATAGTATTGTTGATAAACCTTTTATATTTACATTTCATTTTAGCGAGAAGCTGGAGCAAACTTTATGTCTCGTTAGTATCTAAAAATATTTATTTTAAATACCGGTAAATACACAGAAGCCAGAGAAAATCTATTATATACGTTGACACAGTTATCAAACATTAACCAAATTTATATTGAACTAGTGCTACACGCATAACATGTGTAAAAGTCTACATAAATAAAAATTGTGTAAAATATTTAATTTCTTCCAACCTTCCAATGGTCAGTATCAGTTCAAATCTCATTTTCTTTTTCAATATTTTTATCTTACTTCAAATTTTATATTGTAGACACACAACAATGCTCATCTTTATAGGTTATTCCGCGCTCTATCTTTAAGTGGAATAGACTATTATAGTATTTTTTAAGTTGTCATTGTGGTTTCATTTTTTTTTCAGGTACAAGGGCTGATATTTTAGAGCTTATGCTTATGTTACTACCTCACAGCTGCATTTGAATATATACCTGTAAATTAATTACATAATTTATACTACCGAACCCGTTATTGAGAAAATAGAAGAACGAGGTCTAGTATCTGGTCCACCCACGCTCTCATATTAAATATAATTATAGTTACATGGACACTCATGTATTAAACTAACGTCCTGAGTTAATAAATGTCACAATTTCTCAAAAAGCTCTACCGGAGCTGGGGCTCAAACTTGCTACAATTTATGCTCTAAGATTTACATTAGGCGCTTCACTCAACTGAGCCACTCTCCGGTTCATAAAATTGTTTACCTTGAGATGTAAAGTGGTTTAAATTATTTGGTTTTTAAAATTTAATGAATTCATTATAAATTTTTGTTAATCAAGAAAACATTTTGGCACAAATTCTACTACTTTATCAGTTTTATCATTAAAACTACTCATGTTTGGTAATTTTTTATAATTTTTCTTAAGAAAGACACAAAAATCAATGGAATTGTATGAAAAAGCAGCATTAGAAAAATTTTAGAATACAGATATGCACTAGTGATGAGTAGTTTGCAACTGAGTCAATCTATTCAAATCTCATTTTCATGTTGCAAACTGATAAATCTATTTGGTTATGATGACATTTGGATCAGGTTAAAGTTATTTTTCCGTTTTAATCCAAAACAGAATCGCAAGATCTATTCAATAGATGCCATTTAAGTAGTTCAATTGAATTTTTTTGGTCACTCTCTGAAATTGATGCAATACAGAAGCGGTTTTGTAATTTTAATCATATCTAACAGTTGTGAATTTTCTTACGGTTAACCGTAAGCAGATTTTTGATTTGTCCGTTCTTTTCAAGTAAGACTGAAATGAAAAGAAACCAATAATGAATAAAAAATTATATTGAATTGATTTGATTGCTTTTGCGTATTATGTTCATTCACGTGCTAGATTGTAGGGGATGTATAGCGACAAACTATTTTGTTTCAAATTAGACTGCACCGTGTTTTTTTAACGTAGTTTATACATATTTGTTGTGACAAACGGATCAATTTGAGAAATAAAACTGAACAAATCTTTTAAGTGAACCAGTTTGAATGATTCATGGTTTACAACATGAGAACTAAGCTGTACTTTCTGTAGTTGTGTTATGCACAGGCTGGCTCTCTATGCTTGCGGTAACTAGGGCGGGGTGGACCACAAAGTCCTTGTACACCACGTTGCTTTGATTGGCCGTCTTGAGAACGAGATTTACGACTACCGGTAGCGCTTTTGAAATTTTGTCGATCAAATTGTCTTGATGGTCTTTCTTGGCAACGAAGTTCATTATTATCGTGTTCTTTATTGTCACTGCCGCCGCCACGGTATGCCCTACAGTAATATCCGCCATAGCCTCCGAGCTTCCTGTAGCAAAAAGTTGGCACAATTTTATAGCCATCACCGCCAAAACTAGACCCTACTTTACAAAAACGTGCTGGCCCATGCCTGCCGTATCAAAAACAGGTTGGACCACTAGATGCGTCTTTACCACTTGTTTTTCTTGGCCGTCTTGAAAACGACTACGTTTATCGCCTTGGAAATTTTGGCGAAAGAATTGTCTTTGGTCTTCTTCGGACGCAGGTGTTTTTATGTGTTTCATGACTAGGTTGGCCACCGTCACCGCCGTTGTCCATGGTATGGTCTATGGTAATATCCACTATAGCCTACGAATATCCTGAGCCTGCAGCGGGGAGTTGGCACAATTTTTTAGCCGTCATCGCCAGAATCATGTTCAACAGCCGCGTGGGTAGAACCATTGGCGGAAACATTTTTTTCTGTCTGCAGCCCCAATGGTTTTTTTGTTGGTTCTCTATTTGAATCTCATTGTCTTTTTCCACAACTACACTGAATTTTACCACTTTTCTATTTCCCACTAAGCGCTTTTTTATGATTGTTCTTTACAATTGCTGTGTAAGTTTCTGCATTTTATCAAAGAAACAAAAGTTGAACTCTGCATCCTTAGAGCAAATACAATATATTTTGAGCAAAAATGACATATAAATATATATAGTAAGAAATGCGGTCGGGAATACCATGATGAAGAAAACTTAACAATAAATAGCGGATCTATCTGTAATTTTTTGTTTAGAATGGCTGCAACCAAAACTAAAAACAGAAAAGAATACTATTTGGCCATTTGACAACCAAGCAACTGCGTTCTATCACTGAAACTGATAGCCAAACATATGATTACCTATACTTGCTTTTTAAGCCAAAATAACTAGTTTTTGATATAACGATTGACACAAAATAGTCAAATCTGGTTGATAAGAATATTCCACAAGGCTATCAAATAGTACCAATTGAGTCTTAATTGCTCTCAAAACTAACATCAATCAAATACCCGTAATCAATTATAATGATTGAAATGTACATTGGTAATCTAACCATGTAACATGGCGCAAGCTATGCAAGAAAGTAGATAGCGATGTCTGGGGTAGAAAATTGTTACCAAGAAACGACGACTAAGGTGGCTAATACACTAATGGTGATAGACTAAAGAAAAAAGAAAACCGAAAAACTATTTTCTAACCTCAAATCTAAAATATTTAATGAGTGATAAACCCAAAACAGATAGCCACAAACATACTAGAGAAAACAACGGCGGCGTGTAGTAAAATAAAACCCGGCAAAACAGCGGACCACCCATCCAGCCAAGTGTTTGTCATTAAAGAATTGGATATCATCATCTCTTCCTGCTACATAGTAACTACTGACGTTTGCAAAGACAAAAAATATCTATTCTTTTCTTAACAAACACTTGGGAAAGCGATCAAGGCACCCCAGTTTATGGTGTCGGGCAAGTACAGTAATTCCAATACAGCGTCATTGACATAGTGCATATGTGGCAATGCTTGCATTTCAAATTGCAACAAAAAGCAAAATGATTGTGCTATGAAGCTTTTGTCAATCCTGAGGAGTGACACATCTCGGCGCTATTTAAAAAAAATTCTTGATGAAGTAAAGATCTTTAAAAGACGTTCTGTTAGTTCTACGAGCCGAGACACCGCTTTTTTGCCAGTAAGTGCATTGGTTCTATCTTGGCTACCACTTGTATAGCCCGTGTCAAGATCGTACGGTAGACGCTGGTAACTCTAATTGCTGCCTTTGTCTTGCGCTCTATTAAGCAGTTTTCTATATTTGGTTTTGTTCTGGGCGAACTCGTACCATCAAGAACGCTATACAACATGATGGAGTTTATCACTGCACATAGAATCCTTCTGCGCCCTGCCCTTATATCTTCCAAGTTAGGCATCAATCCACTGAAGGTTTCTACAATGTGCGCTCCCATAATCAGGTTTCTATCAAGGACTTATGCTGTTTTGACTCGTTACTACGTTCTCCCACTTTCTGGCTTTTTTTTTCATAGCCCATTCTGTATCTTCTTTAATTGTATCTTTGTCTGGCCCGCTGACTACTATTGCTAAGTTATTTGCATAGTCTATTACTGTAACGCTTTTGCG
This sequence comes from Tachinus rufipes, assembly GCA_963932245.1. Lineage (NCBI taxonomy): Eukaryota > Metazoa > Arthropoda > Insecta > Coleoptera > Staphylinidae > Tachinus > Tachinus rufipes. The sequence continues at coordinate 16,581,322 of OZ010750.1, forward strand.
TATTTTTAGCTTTAAACCTCGTTGTAGCATATGTTTTGGCCACTTGGTGCACCAAGAACTATGTAGATATCTTGCCGATTGTAGAGATGGTTCTTTGATTTGCTCTCTTCACAGTGAAAAGTCGAAAAACTAACTTTGATTGAGAAATTGATCAAACCCGGAAAGACAAAAACTTTTAGACCCTTATGCATGCTAAACGTTATTTAATGGAATAGTAGACGACTCCTACGAAAAATTGAAGAAGGTTTGAATTTCAAAAGGTATGGTTGACGGTAGACGCTATGAAGCTCGCACACCATAAGGCCGAGGTGGATGTGGTGGTTGGGACAATACCCTAAAACAAGTTGTGGCAAAAATAGGGAACATTGAAGTGGTAAACCAAAACAAAACCAAGTACCAAGGAAAACTTATGCCAAACTTGGGAGAAACTCAATTTAAGCGTAGCTGGAGACGAGCCTTTCATCAAATAGAACAAGAGTGGAACGAAGAGGTGGACAGTGGAAAGTAAACAAAGATGCTAATACTAAAGCTGGAACCTTTCAAACGAAGATGACAATTAAGGAGATGGACACTGTACAAAAAAAGGGAACAAACATGCTAAAGAGCTATGTTCTTTGTTTGAAAACAAAAAAAAAACTTTTTTTTGAAAATTGATAAATTGGTAATCATTCGAGATCATCAAAACAAAAGAAGCAGACAAAAAAGTGCCAGTAGCAAGCAACGGTCAATGAAGAGCAAGACTGACAAGATTGACCACGGAAAAGTAATGCCGAAATCCAATAAAATAAAATAAAAGAGTCGGTAAGGGTCTTGAACACTAATAATTTGAAACTTTTTTAAACCTACCCAACGCATTAAATAATTTAATTAAAATAATGCATTTTATTGTAAATTAAAATCAAATAATAAAATTAACACAAAGAGTTTATAATAAACTTATTATTTCAAAAAATAATTCGCATTGTTTTGTTCCATATATTTAAACAAAGGATTAATTTATTATATAAACAAATATTTGTTTGCATTATAATTATAAACTTTATATTATAAAATTAAATTAATTAATACAGTATTTCATTTTAATGAGAACATTGTTTGTAAAAATCTACTGCGAGCAGCATGACGCAAGCATAATAGTTGGAGCAAAAAGTCATCATAAATTATGTAGTACATCTGTTTCCACTTTTGGTAAAGCGGAAATAAATTAATTTGAAACAAAAGCAAATCCAACTGCATCTTGTTTAGAACAAAAACAATCTCTGTAAAATAACAGACATTGAAATTTGCTTAAATAACAGTAATGTTAGCTTAATAGAGAACTGCAGTATCTTGCGTTTGTTGAATATTGTAATATAACTGGCCTTGAATGTTCGCGAAGGGCAACTAAATCAAACATATGAAATCGAATTTTATTTTGTGTAGGTATGAAAAGATTGAACGACATAGAAAAGTACATTTCATTTCATACATATATTACAGAAATAGCTTTAATCCCAGAGAAATTACATAGTAAACTTGAACTTGATATGGGTATTTTCCTTAAATGCATTTTATTGAAATGCGCTGAAAAGGCGCAGTTTATATTTTCATCTTTTCAAATAACATTTTGTCAATAGAATATGATTCCGAGTTATATATCAGCATATAAAATTCTTTTGTTAAATACACAATATATTTATTCTTTGATTCCCTAATTAATAATCCTACGATATTAGCTTCTTTTATATTAAAACTCAAACATTTCAAGAATGCGAATACAAGAAATTCCAAAAGAAATTAAATAAACTTTTCTATATAAAAACATAAGACATTCTGACATTGACCTTTTCACTAATTGCTTTTAGGATTTCTCTACGTGGAACGATTTTTCATCTTGTTTAATGTATATCTACAAAGATATTGATTACTTGGTTAGTGTTGGCGTTTCATATATAAAAGACATATTTGCTATGTGATAAATATTATTTTTAATCCTGTTTTTCATACATATACATTGCGTTACTTAGATTCTTTTAGAAGTCAAGGTTTTAATATTAAAACATAAATTGTGTGAGTATAAGTTGATTCCTAAAGTTGATTCCTGGAGGCTGCATAGATGAGCATTCCGCTGAGATTAAAATGAACAAAGGTAGCTTTCTTTGTGAAAATACCTATAGCTAATACTGTAATGTGCATTTGTTTAGCAAGCAAGCCTTGAAGGTAGAAAATCTGCAGTATTTAATATAAAAACTTGTGCTTTGATGTTTATTACAAGAGAATTATTATTAAGCTGAAATCATCAATAGTTTTACCACATTAATTTATTCGCAGATTTAAGTAATTGCTCAAGAAAAATTAACAAAATTAAGCTTTATTAAATTTTTTTTTGAATTTCAAAAAATTAAAAAAAAAAATTGTTTCTCTAAACGTGAGATACTAGGCACTGGTAAAGGGTGCATACTTTGAAACACTAGTATATTGGTCTTATACTGGATGGAGAGGCAATTTACATAAAATCATTTATTAAATTTAAATAATGGAAAATATTTTAGTCACACTACGATGCAATTGAAGTAGTCTGTAATTTAAGGTTATGTGTACCTGTGTGTAATTATCAACTGTTTTATCAATAATTTAAATTATTTATCACTCAAATTACTGTAATATTTTGAAAAAATAATGGTGATGTAATGGTCTTATTATTCTTTTTTTAATTTTAGGCACCTAATGTCAATTGTCATAGATGGCGGGTTCTACAGCTACCAATAGTAACGTAAGTAGCGCATTCTAGTGGCAAAGAGCAGAATTAGTTTATAAATTATATAAAGCAACATATATGATGTAAAGTCAAATCTTGAGTGAAAATATTTATAGTTTGGGGCTCGGAAATACATTATTAAAATGATAGTTCAATTTTGATAATAAACTAAATCTTAATGGAGAAGATGCATTCATTTTATTACACCACTGCTGGTGCATTAGCTTTTCTATGCACGTAATGCTGGCAACTAACATTACGAGTGGACCTACAGTTTTAAGTGGATTTCGAACCACTGAAAAGATTATTTATCTACTCCAGACTTGAGAAGAATTTTAGTCATAAAACCTTACACTGCCAAGATAGATTAGGAGGAAGTGTTTGTTTGTTTGAACCCACAATCTTTAGTGCAGCAGTCGGATGTTTAAACTACCGCGCCACGCTCTCCGTCATAACTAATTAGGGCCAAATTACTACTAATTATACGGGAAAAATGTTATCACACATTAGTAGTTTGTATACAATGCCATATTTGAAACAAGGTTTTGTGGGTTTAAACCCCCATTTTATCTAAAAAATTACCTAAATTTCTACAAAACTGCAAAAAAAGAAGAGAAATCGAAACAAAACGCTAGTTTCCAAAGCCGCATCTTTTCAAATTGATGACAAAAAATTACAACAAATAGACCAATTTTGAGACTTCTTTTAAATTTTATGGCAAAAAGTTATAAAAATTGCAAGGAACACGGTGCCCGCTCTTTTCCTCTTTTGAACGAGTCCAAGTTCTAGTGAATTTAAATTGTTTTTTTGCAAAACAAAAAGTCAAACATTGTTTTTGGTTTTGGACAAACCACATGAGGGTTTATGCGTACGGATATTCAAAAATTAAATAAACAATTATTTAAAGATCAAACTTGAATCTTTTATTTGCTCATAAAAATTTTTGGATTGCCGGCCAGTCTTATATAGTAGACAAAGAGCGAGAGAATTTGTAAACTTCATCTCAATTTTTCTTAAAAAAATAGAGGAGTAGAGCAAACAGGTAATTTTTTAGTATGTTCAGAGAACTCACAAAACAGCAAAAAGGGGGTGAAAGAAACGTTTAAATTTGACAGAATTTGGGCGAGGCAAATAGACAAAATTGTAGCTAAAAACTCTAACTATTTTAGAAACTATTAAACATTTTAAAATCTGGTGGAAGAAATTGCACAGGGCACTTTAACTTTAGATTGCGGACAGGTAATTTAAACTGTAGTGCCCTAACCGCTTGCCATTTTGGTTTCCATTTGACTCGGTCCGGTTCATCTCTTTTTCTTGCATCAGTGCGCTACTGCTACGACTCGACATCGTTTTTTTGCGTGTTTTTTATCAATTGCGCATAATTCAATTAGTAATTATAGATTTTTTTCTGTCATAGAATTGATAGATTGTTATGCGAAAATCTTCATCATAACACCAATACATGAGAAACCACAATAAATAATAAATATTGTAGATTTATACTTTATTATACGTATCCCTCAAGGCTTTCATGGTCTATGTGTGAACCATTTTATTATACACACTCTTAAAATTTCAGGCTGAGAGTGGTTTGTTTGTTTCAAAGATGATGATACCAGTTTAGACGACAAGTCAGGGGAAGTGGTCGATCTTTAGTTTTCGATGACTAGGCCCTTCTGGCGGCTGTGGAAAAAGACGAAAGTTGCACCACCAGGACAAAGAACTTCAACACCGATCAGTCTACAATTATTTGTTATCTCAGAAAACTTGGCTAAGTGTGGAAATTATTTTTAACGAGTTTTGAGAAAACCACAAGGCCACCTATGCCCAAATTTTTAACGATTTAATTCAGAGAAATGAACTAAACTCAAAAAACGGATAATTATGAATCAACCTAATACTTTGATTTACACACTCCTTAAACTTTTTTGGCATATGTGTTGGGAAGCTTTAAAGTACCCACCCTACTTTTTGCCGGCGTTGCCTTGCGGGTTGAGGTAGACCGCCGACACAGATGTGGTTGTACTCCGTGTATATAATTTAATTTTTGTAGAAGAGTTTTTCAAATGTGACGGACTTCATTGTGCCCCAAGTTGTGGTGCAAAGTTTGTAGTGGGTGTGCAACTTCTCGAGGGATTCTCAGATGTAAGTGCATTATCTAAAGAGTGCACCGGAGGACAGTTGTTGGTTTGTCTGTCGTGGCGTCGCGAACTCAGATTTGCTCTGGTTTAGTCATATGGACCACGTCGGAGATGCGACTATTGACTAAACTCCTCTAATAAGTATGCCTGGAAGTGTAACTAAGAGATTTATAAACTCTCTCAATGGGTATACCTGAAAGTTTAAACTCAGGAATTTATAACCTCCCGTTTGGAGAACTCAATAGAGTGGGTTTTAAAAGACGGAGTGTCAGATTCGCTCCAGTTAAGTCATGTGGAACACGTCGGAGATGCCACTATTGACTATTAAACTTGAGCAATTACAACTTTCCGTTTGGAGAATTCTATGAAGAGTTATTTAGAAGATTCAAATGTCAGTATGCACTAAAGTTAGATAAGACAATTGAACAAAAGTCAAACAAGGCCACCACCCAAGTGTTTGTTAGCAAAGAATTGTATATTGTTTGCCCCAGCAAATACCAGTAGTTACTAAATTAGAAGAATAGATGGCGATATAGAATTTTTTTTGGCAAAAGGGGTAAGCTCTAGAGTTATTAATTAAAAGCAAGTAGTGTGAACTTGAAGCTACCGTAGCTCAATGCTCTAGTGCAAGTACTGTTGAGCAGGCAAGCTGGGTTCGATTCCCAACAGCGGCAATAACAATTTGGTCAAATATATTTTAATGCGGTCGTCTTTGCAAAGCAATGGCAAACCTGCAATGTATATACCTAGTAAACCCCTCTAGTAGTGTAGCTTATGTTCTATTTTAAACTGTAGGTCCCGCATGTTTGTGTAGAACTTTTATTGCACACCACAAATATACGAGAGGGGCGTAGCGAGTACTGCACTATAAGAAAAAGTGTAAACTAAAAAGTTCCTTTGTTTATCAAAGAATTGGATACATTTTGTTCTTACAGACGTGAATAGTTAGTATATTAGAGGAAGAGATAAACATATCTAGAGCTATGATGACAAAAACTTTGGCGTGTGGGTGGGGCACTATAGTTTTGGATTAGAGGCAAATAAATTGAACTAAAAAGCTTCACTCACCCGCGCAAGTATTTGTTATCAAAGAATTGGGTATAGTCCTTACAAATATCAGTAGTTACTATATTAGAGGAAGAAATGGTGATATCCAAAAATCTTGATGGCAAACACTTCGTTGGATAATCAGGGCTTTTCAATTCAAACTACTTGCTCCTAAACAAAAGCTGTAGTGCCTCACTCAATCGCCAAGGTTTTTGTCATTAAGAAATTAGAGGGTTGTTTCTCCCATCCGCCCAAGTGTTTGTTTGTTATTAAAAGATTGAATATTTTTTGTTCCATTAAACGTTACCAGTTACTATGTTAAACGAAAAGATATCGGTATCCAAACCTTCAATGACAAACCAGTTGGCAGGTGGTTGGAACACTACAGTTTATGATTGCTGCTAAGTAGTTTAAACTGCAGAGTAATTAAGTATTGAATAATTTATAAAAAAACCTTTTTGTTTTGAATCAGTTATAGTATTTGCACAACTATGAGACAATCGTGGATCAAAACCAAAAATATATTTTTATAATAGTTAGTAAAAAACAATGTCAATTATTTTATTAATTTCGTATGCAAGTCAGATTGTTGCATAAATTTTTTTTTCTGTTACTGTATTTACTATAAAAAGTATAACTTTAAAACAAAAATTCTTAAATTTTAAGTTCAAATAATTGTTATATACGCTTTTAGGTATTAAACAAAACGGCCGCTGTAACTTAACCTCACTTTATGAACGCAAATCTAATATCCAGTATGTTTATGTTTAAAACATTATTATTTAGTAATTTTTTTGCCTGCCCGCTTTGAAAAACAGTTTTCCGCCTGTATTTTAGAGCGAAAAGTGATGCTTTTCCTCTCTAGGGACGTAGGGGGTTACGCTTTTAAAACACAGATGGCGCTAGTGAAAAATAATATTTTTATTGAATATAATTCTTAATTTTAATTATATTAAATTATTAATTAAAATTAAAACTAAAATTAATTTATAATAATAATTTAGTAATGATATTTTTTAATATTTGCTTTATTTGATAATATTATATATAAAAGACAAAACTATTGCCATATTGTAGAGTGATTTTATTACGTCATAACAATATTTGACAATTTAAACATCAAACTTAAAAAAAAACATTGATACTTAAAGTTTGAAACAATTTTTTTTTAAATAATAGTATTGAAGTTGTATTATGTTATTGTTATCTCGCTTACTCTGCCCTTGATACTTAATATACTATTAAATGTGGTAATGTATAAGTTATTGACATTATTAGAAGAACTCATCCTTAAACATAAAACCAATTGTGTTGCTAATTTATGATATACCGATATCACTTTTTAAATTAGAAAAACATGCATTAAATATAATTATTTATAAAAACTATTTTAGAAAAACATTAATTTATATTTAATTTTTTTATAGTTTTATAAACCTTATAAACTGGAAACATTTAAAACATTTTTAAACAAAATATTTCCACAAATCGCATTTTTATTTATTCTACATAATTGTGACTTTGAGTTAAACTAAAAATATATATTTGAATTGAAATAGGATTACTATTTATAACCTACTTTAATATTCTTTGTACCAACCCTTTTTATTACGTTTAAAAAAAATCCAGTCAATATAATTTGTCTCAAGCTCCAAATCAGACAGTTTGCATGGATTACTTAACTAATTACGTAACTATAAATAGAAAATCAATAGTGATGACAATGGCGCTTACTAAACTTTAAAACACTGAATGAGATTGTTTGAAGAGTATTAAAGTTTTAAGTTTTAGAACTTATATTTCAGCATCAAAATGGTTTATGCTTACAAGACATATTTTAGATAATATTTCATAAAATTTAATCAACTTGCCTATTAACTAGTTGTGTTACTATAAATACAAAATGGGTCATGGTAAATTAAGTGTTCTTATCTTAAATTAGAAGCAAAATTTCAATTTTTAGATGCAATCGCTGGAAAATAACTGTTTTCGTGTTTTAACACAATTATTATGGAAGATGAATTATTCCATAATTCAACAAATTCCTTCTTTATAGAATGTGATTGTTTGAATTGCTATAATTTTGTTTTTTAGTTATTAATGTTATAAGTTGCCTATTAAAGCGGTCAATTTATGTAAGAAAAAACAAATACCTAAATATTTCTGTGATCGTTTTTAAACAAACTGAAATGTTTAAAACAAATTGTCGAGAGCACAATTGAAAAAATTCTAAAAGAAACTTTGAAATATGCACCAAGTTACGCTCAGTTATAATGAAATGTTTTTTTTTTATAACTAATACAACGACGCTAAACTTCCCAATCACCACACCGTGCTTTAACGTCGTATACTAATTAACTTAAATTGTTAGACCGCTTTTCTTTACTGCGCAAAAGTTACTGACTCTTCTTTCTTTATCCTGCGCTCCAAGTTGCTCTTGCCCCACTGCGTTTTTATTGTGCTGGTTTAGCCCATTTTGTTTTCTTGCATTAGCGCGCTATTTTGACGGTTTGTTATTGTTACCGAGTACTTTTCTATAAATTTAACTTGCACATAATTATATATTCTTTCAATTAACAAATATATAATTTATTTCTAGCATAAGACTAACTGGTCGTGATGCTCGAATTCTTGCATAGTATACTATAACTACTAATCACATTTGTCAAGGTATATTCTATTACCATTGTGTTTAGAATAGCTCCTTATTAGTATAATGTATACAATCTTAAGGCTTAACAGGTCAGTGTAAACTTGACAATCTTTTGCAGTTATTGAGCAACTCCAACGACTGTTACGTATAACACTTTAATGCCAAAAACGTTGTTAACATACAACCCCTAGGCCTCATGCCAGTGTAAGAATAACAATCTTTTACAGCCTAGTACAACCCCAACTCTAGCATGCTACAACTGTTAAGTACTTCAAGTATTTCAATGACCCCAATGCCAATGTACTTTGTTTTATACACCTCAAAGACTTTTGGTTTATATGTGAATAACCTTAGACAGATTTAAAGTACCTTAATGACCTCATTGTCAATGTACTTTCTCACACCCCAAAGACCCACTTGATCTATGTTTAAATAAACTAGATTCTCAGACACTACCTGTACGTAAATGACATCATGTACTGTACAATAATTATTATAAACAGTGCTAATCACTGTTAAGAATATCAAAAACTATTTTTTAATATTATAACGAAAGCAACAACAACAATCTTTAATTAAGCAATATTATCAATGAGGCGACCGTAGCACAATGGTCTAGTGCGAGGACTGTTGAACATGTAGCCTGGGTTCGATTTTCAGCAGCGGCAATGCCTATTTTGTCGAATATATTTTGATGCGGGCGTCTCCTTTGCAAAACAATGGCAAACCAACAAAATATTTGCCTAGTAAACCACTTTAGTGGTGTGGATTGGATTCCACGTTAAATTGTAGGTTTGCGTGTTTGTCTAAAACTATTATTGCATACCACAAATATGCCTATGCTTGTAGCGAGCACAACATTATAAGAAGATCAATGATTTTAAAACTCTTTAAGTGCTATTCCGATGTACGCCGCGACAGAAACAAATTATACAAAAAAAGTAAAGATGCGGTATTGTATTATTGTGTTACGTTTTGCAAAATATAAATAATTACAAAATTTTAATAAAATTTTAATTTTAATAAAATTTTAATTTTAATAAAATACTTTTCAACATTATGATAAGAATGAGACAACAAAAATTTTTAATTACGCAATATCAATGGTTTAAAAATCAAAATGTGCTATTCCGATGCACGCGACTATGACAGATGCAAAATATACAAAAAAAGCGGCCGCTTTTTATTGTGCTACGTTTTAGAAAATATACATGATTATGACATTTCAATAAATAATTAGTCTTTTTTTATTCCAAAAAAATGAACAATTTATCAACATTATGATAAAAATACAACAAAACATTTTTAACTACGCAACATCCTCAATGGTTTTAAAACTCTTGAGCTGCTATTCCAATGCACGGACCGCAACAGAGGTAAAGTATACAAGAAAAGTAAAGACGCAACCGCTTTTATTGTACTATGTTCTGCAAAATATACATTATTACATTCTAATAAAATGCTTATTATCTCCTCTATACCAATGAACAACTTTCTTAACATTATTATAAGAAAAAAAATCATTTTTTTTGTTTTGTTTTAATTTAAAAAGTTTTAGAAATGTTTTTTAAAAATGTTTTGCAACATTCTCCATAGTTTGGGAGTTATAGTTGGTCAATTTCGACTAGGGCGTTTTACTTTCTGCGAATGTTTTGATGATCAACAGTTATTTGGTACACGTGCGCACTGATGCTTCTTTTATAATTAATGATCAAAATGTAACAATTTACGAACCTAGCATTTCATATTAATTGTATGTCTTATTAATCACATTTTGTTACGTACATAACTTTTAAATGCGTTTTCCCAAAAGTCGTGTTTTTCTAATTAGTAGCTAAGATTTTGGAAAATGTATTTGATAAATCGGAATAATTTTGTTTTGTAAATATTTCAATAGTTTTGTTTTGTTTTAATTTTACAACCAAAAACATTTTTTTTGCACTCGTTTTAAGAAAACTATGGAAAGCCAACGTAATAACTATTTTGTTTAAACTACTTAGAAAAGCTAAATAGATACTACCGCTTGACCTAGACTTTTTGACAAAAGTGCACAAAGTCACCTGCAGATCACCGAGGTATAATAAATGAATCTCAAAAATTTATGTTTGTAAGTTTAAAATAATTTTATAACTCTTTAATTTCTGTTTTAAATTTATTTTTTGTTTGCATATGTACCAACGGTTTTAAAATTTATGAGATTCTATTCTGATTTACATGGTTGCAACAAAAGTAAATACAAAATATAATTATTACGACATTCTAATAAAATACGATTTTCCTTATACAGAAAACATGTTACACGTTACTCTATAATCTCTATATCATACGCAAACCTATTGTTGTTATGTGCTAATGTTGTGCTATTCCGATGCACAAGACCGCAACTAATGGTTTCAAAACTTTTAAGGTGCTATTCCAATGCATGCGACCGCGACTGAACGATAAAGACGTGATCGCGTTTTATCGTGCTACAAAATATAATTACTACAACGTTTTAATAAAATATTTAGTTTCTTCTGTATACAAAAAAAAATTATGAAAAGAATTCGGCAACAAAATCTTTAATTACTAAACATCATACCCAAACCTATTTTTTTTATACTAATGGATTTAAAACTGTTAAGGTGCTATTCCTATGTGCGCGTTTTATCGTTGTGTGATGTGACCAAATAATATCATTTTAAATTAATTAAAAATTTGTTAAATAAGTCAAATTATTGAATTAAATTAATTAATTACTGTACCAATTTGCTTTAATGGCAATTAGTTAATTAACTTTAATAATATGACTAACATTAATAACATTAAAATAATAATAATTAACCAATGCTCAGATTAATTTTGGTAGTTATTTTATTTTAAATTCAAAAATCGTTTGTAGTTAAATTCAATAATATTACACAAAACTCAAACTAATTAATTAATATGTTTACATTGTTATGCCAATTTATTAAACACAAAACCGTAGTTGGAAATAATTAATTAATGATTATTTAAATTAACAAGATTTTTATTAATAATATTATTGTAATAGTTAATTAAAACTCAAATTAATTAATAGTATTTATACCACTCTTCCAATTTGAAGAAAATATTGTTTTAATTAAATAATGAAACAATTTACTGAATACATTACTAGTTTTGGCTCTACTAGAGCCTTCTACAGATGTAATAAGTTATATCTACTATTACATCTGTAGAAGGCTCTAGTAGAGCCAAAACTAGTAATGTATTTACAAGAATAAATTTGTGATAAAAATGATAATAAACTGTTTTGTTATTTTATAAACATGAATTATCACGTAGTAGAGGTCACAACAATCAATTATATACGGTTTTTAGATTTGGAGCACATGGTAGAGCATCTATACTTTGTTCCAACTTAACTAATTAATAAACTCTGGGCTGGAAAAAACAATATTGTAATTTCTTAATTTATTTTAAAACCATATGCGCGCCTGTTATTATGCTTATAAAATAGCTTAAAGCAATAAGTCAATTTGCAACAGTTTACCGCATCCTTAATTTTCTTATACTATTTATTTCTTTCGAGGTTGTCTATACAAGCAGATGCGGTTGAGCAGAAAGGTCGCGGTCGTGTGCATCGGAATAGCACCTCTTATTATTTAAATTAAATTGAGGTATTTATTATGTTTACACCAACTACTTCAGTGTATATCACATATAATACAGATATAAAAACGACATTATTTTACTATATTTATTACTCTCAGCTAATTTGAAATATAGTATAATAAAATGATAAATAATACAAATTTACGTTTTAAAATAAAACTGGGTGACAAGGTCTTTAACCGAAAAATTGTGCTTTAATTGGACTAATTCAAAACATTCGGAATTAAAAAGTAATGCAAATTAATCTAGTTGATGTGCTTTGTGCATTCAGTTCCTATTCATTAACAATATTCCAGATTGTAAGGGAAAATGAATGAAACATTCCTTTGTAGTAAGATAATTGGACAAATAATAATGAACAATGAATTTAAAACAATGCATTTTCCTACGCATGCACAGCAGGAATGTAGTAGCATCGTTTGTAAATTGATTTTTTGTCTGTTTTTGTTTTATTTTAACGATTTTCAGATATTTAATGAAATATTTAGCTTTTACAATTTCAGTTGAATTTTTACAATTTAAATAATTAAAAAGCTTTAGATTAGTTACAACGAGTTTGATTAAATTTAGTGTTCAATACTTTAATTTATTGTTTGATTGTGAAGTGTTTTTACCACTATTATTTTTTTTTAAAACAATGTTCCCATTTCCGTGATGAGATTTCAGTCTAGACATCATCGCTCTATTAAAATAATAAAAACAATTTAATGTAATAAGCTTTGCAATCCTGTAGCACTGGTAACAACTGTCTGGTATAACTATAGCTTTCAGTTTTGCCAACTTAATTAACATTTAATTAAAATTGAGTACATTACTAATTGTAAATACATTTAATTTGTTTTACGTGCTTATGCGTTGCTTCAAGTTCAGAGAATGACACTAAATAATCAATAATAAATGCATCTCGTTGCAACATACGTTTAATTTTAATAAGTGGTAAATGTAGCTAATAAGTAATAGTGATAGAGTGCTAGACTAAATAAAAACTTAATTTTTATCCATGCGGTAATTTGGAAGTCACATAATAATGCTTTGGGGACAACAAATGTAAGATGTAAAATAGTTGTAAAACACATTAAAAAAAACTAAGTATAGCTATAAATATAGTGTTTTTACGACATGGGCTTAAATTACCTTAGCGGATTATTTCATTATCAACCGCCTCGAGCGGTAATTATGTTTGTATTTTATACCTGGAAGCTATTTAACTCAAGGTAGTATTTAAGGATAAAAATATATTGAATACCAAGGTGTTAAATAGCTTCCAGGTATATAATACAAACATAATTGCCTCCTACAAGACGGTTGGTAATAAAATAATTTTTATATATTTTTTATGTCAACAAAATTAATAAAATGCAATGAATAAAATTTTATGGTTGCTAAAATATATTGCAAAAATGTAGTAGTAAAATACTTCATTGAACAACACTAACAATACTGTTCAATCCGTCTACTGAACCGCTGGCATTTGTTTGATAACAACAAACTGTAAACCAAACTTGCATCAACATGTCTCGCTTGACTTCAGTTCCCAGTCGGTCGTATCTACAGATTGCTCTCCAAGAGCAACTACGGTAAGTAAGCGCAAATTACTTGGCTTTAGAAGTTTTCAAGTTGGCCAGAGATAACAAAAAGACCCGTATCATTCCACGTCATCTACAGCTTCCCATTCAAACGACGTAAAATTGAATAACTTTTTTTTAATTTACGACTTTACAGCGCAGTTTACTGTTAAATATCCAGGCTATACTCCTATTTAAGAAGACTGAGAAAAACCCATAAGTTGCCACCCATCGCTGCCGTGGCACTTAATCTTATGAGGAAAAAGAAGTTAAATAAAAGGAAAAATTGCGTTGAACCTCAGTTTTTGGTCGTTCTACAAGCTGTTTTGCAATGGCAACTACAGCAGCAGGTACTGTCAGACAGTAGCCCTCTTAAAAAAAACTGAGAAAAAGCTTTTAGTTGTCACCCACTGCTACCGCGGTACTTAATTTTAATAAGTATGTACTATTACTTATCCACTTCTAAAATGTCAGGCAAAGGAAAGGAAGGTAAAATTAGGGGGAAAAGGCAAAGTACCGTTTCAACCTTGTTTAACTCTAGTTCCCAATTGTTTGTACCCACAGGCTATTCCGCAAGGGCAACTACGGCAAGCGCATCAGTGCAGGAGCTTTTGAGTTGACCAGTAACGCAGCCAAAAACAACAATAAAACTGGTATTAATCCACGTCAACTTTAGCTTGCCATCCGTAACGACAAAAAATTGATCAAACTTCTCTCCAGAGTTACAATCACTCAAGACGGAGTACTGCCAAACATCTAGGCCGTACTTCTCCCCAAGAAAACTAAGAAGAAGTGTTAAGCCGTCACTTATTGCTACCGTGTACTTAATTTTATAATGATTATAAACTGCTACTTGTTCACTTGGTTGGTCCAGTTCCAGTTGCGCCGGACTCCAGAAACTGATTGTTTGTACCTACAGGCTAATCTACTAGGCGACCGCATCTCTTAAAGTTTTGGTTTATTTGAAGCCATGCAAAAGTTGGCAGCAAAAGTCTTCGAATTGGCCAGAGATAACAAGACGACGTACGACAGTTAATGAGCTATTTACAGTTTTAGTAACGGTGCCAATCTTATCGCAATTGGTCAAAGAAGGGGCTGAATGGAGTTTAAATTGATTGGCAATCTAGAAAAAACGGCCCATAAAAACACGACTTTAATACCGTAGAGAACATTCCGGCGGATCTTGCGACAAAATTAGGACTGACGGTTAAAAATATTATGACAATTTATGAGCTGTTTAAGACAATTTAAACGACACTTGTTTGCTGTTTGAGACCGATTGAGGTAGTCTCAGATCACTTTATGACAGTTGAACAATTAACGTAATTTTAGAAACTACAAATTTCATTTTGTTTTGACGGTTTTTGGCAGGGTTGTTACATTTCTTGACATGATAAACAGGTTTTAAAATATTTGTGGCTGTTTGCAAGCGTTTTTGGCAGTCTTAAACACATTATGAGTGATATGCGATTTCAGTGATAGTGTTAGAAGCATTTATGACATTTTGTTACATTTTCTACTTTTCTTTCGAAAAGTCTTTCGGGGTTTTTGCGTCAAAGGATTATTGCCAGATTTAGTTGGCCGTAATTGTCCTCAAAAGTCACTGACTAACAACGAAATGATCCATATCATCCTTCGTCATTTTCTGCTAGCCATCCGTAACAACAAAGAATTGAACAAATTTATCTTCGGAGTAACGACCGCACAGCGTAATGTACGGCTAAACATCCAGACCCTACTCCTTAAAAAAAAAACTGAAAAAAATCATTAAGTAATCTTCCACAGCCACCGCGGCACTTAATGCAATAATGAAACTGGATTGCTACTTGTTTACTTGTAAAATATCAGGCAGAGGAAAAAAGGCACAGTTTAAAGTCGGCAATCGCGTCGGTGCAAAAACCCCGGATTATTTGACCGCCGTTATGAAGTATTTAGCTGCGGAAATTCTTGAGCTTGTCATTTGTATCGACAAAGGATTGAACAAACTTCTTATTTGAATTCGGGATTGTACAGAACGGTATACTGCCAAACATGCAAACCGTACTTTTTTTCAAGAATACCGAGAAGAAACCTTAAGTTATCACTTATCTCGACTATGGAACTTAATCCTATAATAAGATTGGACTGCTACATGCTTAAACGCTACGTCTGGAGACGTAAAAACGTGTTTAAAAAAAAACAAAATTAGTTTTGGTTTGTTTGAAATTTATACCAGTGCACAATGTCATCTATCAGCTACAAAGTTTTTTTTTTTAATTACAAACAAAATTGCATGATCACTCATTACTGCTATAATAAACAGAAATACGCATGTAGTTGGATAAAAGATTTACCATTTCACAAACATGAAGAAAAGGCGGAAAAAGATTTTGGACTCTGGATGGACAAACGCCTCATTAAGCACTTTGCACCTCTTTCAGTGGTGACTGCACAACGGAGTGAGTCTTAGCAGTCAACAACAACCTTATGTGGCTGGTATATGGAAAACGTTTAAAGAGATTCTAATTCTTATGTGTTTGAGTTAAGAGAACTGATAGTCTGGGAAGTGTAAAACCAATTACTATACTTTCAAATTGCATTGGCCAGCGGGAGGAATCAAAGTTTGTCAAACAAATTGCTATAGACTTAAATGTTAACCTATAAATTACGTTACGGTAGTTTTAAGTCAGCGCTTTTAAGTTAAGTTAATTTTAATCTATTTTGGCATAAGCCAAAAACATAATATAATCCATGTCTACTATAGTTTGAGTTCTATCAGATCTAAACTATTTTACGTTTTTGACTAAACAACAGTTTGGAGATTTTTAGCTGACCTAAACTAATCCATGTAAATTTGAAGTTTAGCCAAAACTTTAACTTAACCAACGCTGCAAATTTGAAATCTTTTTATGAAACTGACTAATCTAGTCCATAGCTTAATGCAATATTTAAAATTTTTGGAGTACAGTATTAACTTAACCTATAAGCCATTCTCTTAGTTGCCGTCTAAAATTCAGAAACATAATCTATAATTTAACGCAGTTTGGATACCTCTAAAGCTTCTTTTTTGTGGAAATTAAACTTCACCAACATAATGCAATTTGAATTCCTTCCAAAGAACTAACCTGATCTAACTCCGTCGTTGGTATACGGCGATATACAATTGTTTGCTTAGTCTACAGCAGTTAGAAACTCCTTAGTAGACCTAACCTAATTCTTGCCCATACTTTACAACGATGTCTCCTTAATTTAACTAGCATAATGCGGTTTAAAGTCCTTTCAAAAAAATTACCTGGTTTAAAACTCAAAAGGAATAAAGATAGATGCTCGGGGCGTACCTCAACCACCTACGGTTTTCCGATGATATTGTTGCGACCCAGAAAAACTAACAGAGATGCTGTAGTAGCTAAACCAAACGTTTAAAAAAATGAAATCAACGAATGCGTAGACTATTACTTTTACCTGGTGCACATAATCAAGATAAGAAAAGAAAATCAAACAGCAATAATCAACAGACGCATAAGTCCTCATTTGGTAAACCGTGACATTCTGGGAAACAACAGCATACCCATAAATCTAAAAAGAAAAGTTTACTATACTAACGGTGGCTAAATACTCCCCAGAAACCACGAGAAGGTTGGAAAACAATCCCGTCGTTAGTATATGTCAATATAAAACTATTTGCTTAGTCTACAGGAATTTAAAAACTTTTTAGTATACCTAACTAACTAATCTATAGTTTCATCCCAAAATTTATTAACTTTTATCTACTTAACCTATTCTAAAATTGTCCTCAGCTAGCTGAAGTGCACATTAATGGAATGAAACCTAAACTGGAAGACCTAAACTGATCCAATATTTTAGTCTACGGAAGTTGAAGACTGTCTATGGTAATTGGCAGAAATGTTACCTAATCGCAGAAGTCTTTCATGGAAACCTTCCCAATTTAATCATATTTTTAATCTACGGCAATTTGAAACTTAGTGTACGCTTTCAGCAGTGGTGGAGCTACCTGTAAGCAACGGTTTGCAATGCAGAAGGGTCTACAAGCACAGCCCTCTTCTCACGTTTATTTTCTAAGAAAACTTTCTACTCAATAAGTTGCGGTGAGGTCCAAAAATCTTAACTACGCCACTGGTCCTCAGCTTGCAGCAAATGAGTTTTTTTTTGGATTGTTGCTGCCCACCCACCCGCTTGAGTGTTTTTATCCAATTTTTTGTTAACAAACACTTAGGGGGGTGGGTGGCAACTAAGTTTACATTTAGTGGGCGCGTGGTTTGGATTGGTGTTGCCCATCCACAGGCCCAATTTTTTGTGATACAATTTATTAATCACAAACACTTGGGTAGGTGGGCGGGTACTAAGTTTACATTAAGTGAGCGCGTGGTTTGGAATAGTAAACCCCGCCCACCCGCCCGAGTATATGTGATCCAATCTCTTGTTCACAAGTGGTTGGGGGGGGGGGGGGCGGCGGAACTAAGTTTACAATTAGTGGGCGCGTGGTTTAGATTGGTGTTGCCCACCCACCCGCTTGATAAAGTTTCTTTTTAGAAGTTTTGCTAATCTAATCAATAAAAATCTGAAGAAAAAGTTAGTGCCTAACATCAAAATAATAAGAGTCTATGAAAAGATAAATTTAAAAATTGACACAAAAAAGTGTGTCGCAACTTATAGTTTATACGGATAATTAGAAAATCCAGTAAATATATCACACAAAGCATCTAAATTTAAATGTTGTTTTTTAAACATTTTGTCATTTACAAACAAATTGGGTTAGTAATTAATTGATTTTTATTTTTACATTTATTGCTTTTCACGTTATAACTGCGTAGTTTTTAATATTTTTTTATTGCATATCCTTGATTGTATATATCCATCGAATTAATAATTTGAAATGCACCTTGTAAACTTATTGATTGGCAATTGTAATGTATACACAGGCTAACCTTTTGATACTATTTTTATATGAATTGTATGAATGTCCAGAATATAATTATCGTCGCAGGTAAATTAAATACCCAATTTAGTAATTACGTGATTATTTATTAACTTGCCTTAGCAAATAGATCGATTATATAAAAATTATTGATATAACCGGATGGAAAATTGTCGACGAAATGTAAATACTGTTGCGGTTCAAGTGAAGGTCACGGTAGTCAGCGGTCATCGTATTTTAGCATAGAATTAATTAAAAATCTTTGTATATAGAGTTAATTAATTGATATTGTCTGATGAATAATGACGTGTGGTTTTCATTTAGAAAGCAGTTGGGAAATGTTTGAGGTTTACCGATAGTTCACTTTGATAGGGGGTTGCATGTGATGGGAATAATAAAATGCCTGTGGCTGCTTCGAGAGTCATGTAGGAAGGGTTTGACTTGAACAAATTCTACAGTATAACATTGAAAAATATAAAGATAAATTTCAATGCCAAGTAAAATCAATACTTATATGTTACATTTTTATATGGTAGTATCAGGTCTTTCATTTTTTAACTTTCTTACACAAAGGATATGTTCCTTTTACTATAACAACAAAGCAGTACCAATGATGCACTTTTGAATGCATCTCACGTGAAACTATATCTGTACAATTTGCTATCTATTCACAAATCGAGCAAATATAAAATTTATTCTTGGTTATAATTTTGAGACAAATAAACTGCATTATTATGTACACAGAATTTTTTCAAGGTAAAGTACAAGTAAATGAGCTTATTTATACTGATGTTTACATAGGAAAATATGTCATTATAATATAAATTCTCTTTTTAATTCAATAAAACATCATATATTTAAAACTTGCAAGCTTAAATTCTATATTGTCATGTATATGTCGACCCTGAAAATATGTATATTCGATTTGTTAGGAAGGTCAAAACATACGCTTCATTTGTTCATATAAAATCAGCATGTATTGTGCTTTCGGGAATGTGACCTTCTTATTTAATGCTGGCTAGTGTAATTGTAAAAAAATTCACAGTAATATGGTTTATTAAATGCAATTTGTTTGACGGAGAATATGAAATTCATACATTAATTTCATTTATAAATTTAATGAACTATATTAATTAGGATTTAAAATAAATATCAACTATATTTGCATACATTTGAAAGGAATGAATATGAATATAATATTAAATATGTTTGTACATATTCAGACAGTTCTAATAAGAGTACATGTATTTTAATTATTTGATCAAAGATGAAATGCATTCAAATTAAAGATACAGAATCTCTTTGATGTCAATGCGAGCCGTATCCCCAAAGCTATCTATTATTTATTGTATAGAAACGTCAGTAATACTGAATGAAAGTATATACTGGATTTTTTTTTCTATAATTGATCAAATGTTTTATTTTTTACAGATACTTTTATGGCGAATGACTCTTTCGGATTTAGGTGGTACATATATTCTAAATGCTTGCGTCAGGTTTTTTTTTGTACACGAGCCGATATTTTACTCACAGCTGTTTTTAAATATCTACCTGTAAGCAATTACATAACATATACTACCGAACCCTTTAATAGAGAGAATGGAGGCGCTGATAGAATTTTCTAGATTTAGCAAAACATCCAGAAATAAAAGTTCTAATAAAATACCGATTTTCTGATTTTTTTTGTAATTTATTCTAAAAGTTAGTAACTAGTTTAATTTAACCACGTGATTCTCTATTAAATTGCGTATCTTTAGGCACAAAACACTTTGTAAAGGCATCGAATTTTCTAGATTCAGCGACACACTCAAAATGAAAAGTGTAAACTATTAAACAATTTATGTTTACTAATGTTTCGAAGGTGTTAACGCAATGCCTCCTATTAGGAGAAAGGTTTAACTGTTTCAAATAAAACGCATTAAACATAAATTGTTTAATAGTAACTGTAAAAATTATGTAATGTTTTTTCGACCAGTGAGATGCTAGGCACACTGATGATGGGTGCATACCCTGAAACACCAGTTTATGTGTCTCTTACTGGATGAAAGGGCAATTTACATAAAATACATAATTTATTAATTTTAAATGATAAATTGTTTGTGGTCATCTGATTCAAATAAAACGCGCCAAAAATTCTGTTGCCTGTCCGTGTAGAATTTAACTGTATTGCAGTCTTTTTTTACACACAAACAGTTCAACGTTTCTCCTAATAGGGGCATTGGGTTAACACCTTTGATTTTCTAATATACCTCCAAAAGAATGCCTAAACATTATAAGGGGATATACTGGACAAATCCGCTATCTATAAATTTTACGCAATTTATTTTGTATACTGTATAAACGTACAGATTATGCACAGCACTAAGCTTCAATACAAATTTTGCGGCAATTTAATGAGATTAACAGTGTTGTACATTGCGGTGTCCTTACACAATCGTAATCTTTCTATCAAAAAGGTTTCAGACTGCTCTCTGGGCACCCGCTGTAACCTTGCCCGGGTTTCAAGATGTAACCCGTCTACATCTTTCTCTACTCTAATGTTTTTGTTTTTCAAAGTCACGCAAAACGCTCGTATAAGATTGTGAAAATGGACGACATATTTCTCTGTCACTCAAAAGTGATTCTACCTCCGGCAAAAAAAAAGAAATTTTTGTGGCCTCCCGCAATTTTGAATCCGTCACAGTAAAAATGTAAGTTTTATAAGCTGTAGTAACGCAACGCCCTCTTTTACTAGTAAGTTAAATTGTGTGCGTGTAGGCTTCGGCTAGGCACACTGATAAAGGGTGCATACTCTGAAACACTAATCTGTGTCTTATGTATTTAAAAGCGCAGATATATTTATTTATATTTGTCGTTTACTATCAGGCAATGCCGTAATTATACAAAACACGCTGACGAAATTTGTTTTACAATTGTTTAGTCTCTAGATCATTAAGTTTGAATAAATTAATAATTTACTTCAAATAAATGATTTGTTTTTAATGTTCTAAGCACTGTACTAGTAAATTAATCTAGACGGCTGTATGCGGATACGCATACTATCTTGCTAATAAAATGCTGTATCTGAGCGTGTAATGGACTTAAATTATTTCCGAGTACAAACCAGTTTTTAGACTAAACCTAAACTTAAGTCACGGAAATTAAATTGCGCAAATTGGAATCCGTGGTTAACAAAAATAACGTTTTTTTTTGTATTCCCGCCTAACTTAAAGCAAACAAATAAACCGTTTTTAGATTTTTTAAATTAAGAAATGATTTATTGGTAAAATAACTTTTTAATCTACAATTGGTTTAAAAATTTGCATACAGGGGTGGTTTTCAAGTGAATCAGCATGACAGATTTAAAAACAAAAAACGTTCCGACTTTCCCGTAAAGTTTGTTACAAAGCCGTTCTAAAACTATTTTTATATAAGTTAAATGCAAATGTTCAAGCGCAAAAGTTTTTGCTACATTCCTGTCAAATCCCAACAAACAATATTGTAGTGCTTCTATTATTTTATGCAAAACAAATTTAATGTGCTATAATATAAATTTTTTGTGACTTCAACTAACTCACGCAGTTTTTTTTACGGGATGACATTAAAAAGTTATAAGAAAAACGAAATGCTAGAGAATAATAGATGCTTTCCTTTCACTGTTTTGTACAATTCTGTGCTTGACGCTCCATGTACCTTTCACAGAGAGCCCCCCCAACTTGTTCCGAGCTTCCTTCCCCTCTCCCTTCATGCACACCAACTACGACGGTACATCAAAACGGTTCTGTGCGTCAAGCCCCGGGAGCGTGTTGCTCTTGAAAGGAAAGCAGTAAATACTTCTTTTGACGGAGCCTTTGGGTCAACGCTTTGAGTACTTAGCTTAAAACAAACTGGCATATCCATTTAGGACTCTCTTACGTTTTTTTTACTAATTGGCACTTGATTAAAAATCCCATTTGTAGAAAAGTTTCATCTTAGCAGTCAGATGTGTTCCCAGTCTTTTCCGGTTTGTACGGTGCTGAACTCGTACGACTGCACGTTGCAAAACCAGAAAAGAGCAAATATTTCCAAAATGGCGTAATTGTTTGGTAAATCGGATAAATTGCAATGTTCCGAGGAAGTAATTTTATTTTATTAAAAAACGGGCTACCGTTGCTTGTAAGCCAAAACTAAATCTAAAATTGACATATTTCAAACGTTCTTCTACGTTTTTCTTTTAGTAATTTGCGTTTTTGGTGTAAATTTGATTTTGGTTTTAAATCTTTATCCAAGTTTACTAAAAATTGATGCATCAGACTGCTACTGGTTTTTAAGTAAACATTTCAAAACTTTTGCCGCGGATTTTGGAAATACTTACATTTTTACAGCTTTTTCGAGGCGATGTAAAATACGTTTTACGATTTATTTGACGGGGGTTGATGGGATTAACGGATAACTTACTTATATTTTAGATCTCAAACCTTGCATTCTTAGCGTGCTAAACTAGGGCTCTACAACTGACCTATAATTTATATTTTAATGAACATGGCACAAAATTTCTTTGCAAACTGCAAGTCAATGTTTTTTGAACAAAGGGGGATCTTATTGGTCAGACGTGTCTTCAAATCGCGATTTGATCCAGAATTTATTTAGTTATACTTTAGGGATTAAATTCCCAACTACCACAACTAAGCTAGCGTTCTATATATTGAGTTACGTCTCATCTTCTGATAGTCATGGCAAAAAAACGGAAAAGTTTTTTTTGCAAACTTTAAGTCGGTTCTTCTTTATTGCACGTTTTACAGCTATTTTACATTGCCCCAGAAATCTTGCGACTTGTTTAAAAGGGGTTGATAGAACCAACGGCTTATTAGGAGATTTCCGAATCACCCCGTTTGCCTTTGCCACATTTTGAGTTTCTCATCTTTTCCGGTACGGACGACGTAGAACTCGGGTGACCGCTGCACCTACAAA
This sequence comes from Tachinus rufipes, assembly GCA_963932245.1. Taxonomy (NCBI): domain Eukaryota; kingdom Metazoa; phylum Arthropoda; class Insecta; order Coleoptera; family Staphylinidae; genus Tachinus; species Tachinus rufipes. The sequence continues at coordinate 16,604,945 of OZ010750.1, forward strand.
AGGAATGCTGAACCGAAAAAGTGCAAATATCTTGTAAACGTAGCGTTTGTTTGACATAAAAAGCGCTTCTGTCTCATTGGTCAGAGATGTTGTCAAATCGCAATTTTGATTGAGAATTTGCGAATCCGGAAAAGCGCAACAGTTTTGACGTTTTTTTGATAAGCTTGACAATTTTATCTCCTTCACAAATTGTAAGTTGATGCAATCTGTGGCAATTTTTTTTATTTCTGGGTTCTTTTGAATCAACAAGGCCAGTATTCATTGGCGCGGCAATAAAATGACCAATTCCGTCTTTTTTGGTCCGGACGACGCGGAACCTAAGTGAGAAGTTTGTTTTTTTCTCAAACTGCAACTAGATGCAACCCTGGTTTGCAGCTAGCACATTTTTGCGTTTCAGGTTTTTTTAAAACAAAGTAGGCCAATAATATCTTTGTCAAATTTATGTTTTTCCGATTTTTTTTAACCAACAATACCAGTATTGGGCTTTTGCGGTAACAAAACTACACCTTTTAGAGAAAAAGTGTTTGCGCTTCAGCAATGTGTTGTCAAAGCAATTTTGCGTTTCTGGTCTACTTTTGTCCGGACGGCGATAGACCTAGAAAACAATCCAAAAAATCTTTTTTATTGAGTGTTTTCATGGCTATTTCACATTGCCCTTTAAGTTTAACGGAAGCTGATAAGCCTAACGGTCTATTAGATTATTAAGTCATGTTTTCAAAATCAAACTACAGACAACCAGTGTGCTGAGCTAGAGTTTAAAAACTGAACTAAGCAAAAAAAGCAATGAAATTTGTCTCTTTCATCAATGCTACCCCAACATTTGTGATTTCGACTTTTTTTGTACAAATGAGGCCGATTGCGACCACAAAGTTATGTACTTGCTCTGGGCACCATGATTGCGCGGTTTGATAAACAATTTTTCCCGTCTTTTCCAGTCCGGACGGCGTAAAACCCGGGCGACCGGGGTATTTGACATTGCCTCATAAGTCTTACGACTTGTTTGAAGAGGGTTGATAGTTTTTATTTATTTATATTTTGGGTTTCAAACCCTGAACTACCAGCGCGCCAAGCTAACGTTCTATCACAAAGTTATGTCTCATCTTTTATGATCATGGCAAAAAAACGGAAAACTTTGCTTTAAACATTTTTGGGTTTCCGGTTTTTTTGAAAAAAAAGATATTTATTGGCCGGCAACAAAATGACGTATCTGCTCTAGGCATCATGAAACCCAATTGCGCGGTTAGATAAACAATTTCCGGAGAAAAACGTTTGTGTCTCATCGCCTGACTGATGAGACGGAAACGTTTTCTTCTTTGTCAAATTGATCCAGAATTTGCGTTCCCGTTTTTTTCGGTCCGGTTGCGGTAGGGAATTCCCGCAAATCCAAAGTGGTAACGAAACCAGAAAATTTAACTCAAAAACGGAGCTTTTTTTGTAAATTTTTTTTTGCAATTCCAGCTTTTTTTAAACCACTAAGCCAGTATTCCAAAAAAAAGCGCTCTTAGCGGCCAATGGAATGTGTGAAATGTCAGCGCGAGAAAAGAAAAGGCTAAAACGGGCAAAGACATGAGTAACAGAGCAAACAATATTTTTGTGTATATTAAGTTGCCTATTACACTAGCTACGCTGTACTAGGATTACTGTAGTTACAGCGGTCATGGTTGCAGTAGTATTGCTATTGTTCTTAATGATTGTTTTGAAGGAATAGCAGAAGTTATAATAGATACCCAGGAAGGCATGTTTGAGCATTGCTAGTAATAACAAATTTTTTTTTTTGTAAATTAACAAAAAATAATTCGAAATTGGATTTTAAAGGCTACAGACATTATTTGTTCTTTTAAATATTCAATTAAAAGCCTTGTTGATGTATATTATGTTTTTTTTTTTAATTTAACGGATGGAGGCTTTACAATAAAACTAATTAACAATTTTTTAATAACTTAACAAACTCAAAACAGAATAAACGATGCATTACCCGGGATTCGAACCCAGGACCTCTACTAGTCTCTCAACTAGTTCGATAATATTATGATCTTGAAATGCACTATTTTATTCAGGTTTGACTTCCTGGTTTAAGTGTTTAGTGCATAGAACAAGTCAAAAGCTACAGCATCAGCAGTAAACAAATCCAGAAACCTGTGTTGGAAAAATGATAAGAATGCCAATAAAAAAAAATTAAAACTTTTAAATATAAATTGATTGTATTATTACAATTAGAAATCTTATAAGAACAATATTTTTAATATATTCACAGTGCTGATTCTAAGGGTGCGGACCATACTCGTATTCATAGATGAATCAGTCTACATTTGCGAACGAGCATAAGACAACATGGGCACTCGATTCTGGCTCACGCTGTCTCATACTCGCTCGCTTGATGTAGTCGTAGCATTGAAACAGCCAGCAAAAAACATGTTTTCCTGAAAATTACATGAATTAATGTTATTAAAATTAAGCATCCTTACTCAACTGAGACTCATACATTTCATCTTTTCACGATGCAATACTAATAATGTGAACGCCCCTCTCGTCTGTAGTGAGTGATAATTCTACACAATCATACATACTTTGTATCCTATTGAAATAGAAAATTATGAGCACATACTCTCACACAACTATTCTAATAAAAATAATTTTTACTTACATGAAATTTTATTGATTGTAAAATATACATTAAACTAGTACACAACTGAATGAATCAGTCACAATAAATTTATAAAATAACCAAACGCATGTTGTAATTCTCTAATGTTGTAATTCTTGTTATATTATTTATTAATTAAGTCTTCACTTGAGCCTTGCGGCCCAAGCTCAGAGCTACCGCTCTTTTCAATACTTAAAATATAACTAACTGAAAACTATTCCTCTTGCATATTTATATTGGTAGATAGGGATGAAGATGAAACCGACCCTTGACCATAAACAGATGGTTTATAATCTTAATGGGTTTTTACAGTCATAAAATATGGTTGAGACACAACACGCAGTGAATGCATTCAACTGAAATTGCTAACAATAACTGCAGTTATATATTGAAGTCTTGTAGTCCAAGGTCCGAATGATATCAAGCAATCATGTAATTTACGGTCACTACACTATATTATTAAAATTGTTTTGAATGAATTGCACAATATTAAATTTTATATATAGAATAACAATTACATTAAGTTTTTATTTTAAATATCGTATTATTCCAAATAAATTTTAAAAATGACTTTATTTGCAAATATTATTAGTTTAATATATCAATTATGTGTGATTTCTACTACGTAATAGTTCATGTTTATGACATAATAAAACAATTTACTATGTTTTTTACATTTCGTCTCAACTAGAGCCTTCTACAGATGAAATAAGTTTATTAGTTTATATTCTGGCTAGCACACCCTGTCAGCATTATACGTAAATCCGGGTAGTTAAATATCCCATTAGTGTCGTAAATTGTTGAGTATTTCACAGAAATTGAGATTAAAAGTTGAATGAATATTTCATAGGGATTATTAATACTCAGAATAATGTGATCTCACTTCTTCTGGGATTTATACAAATTTATAATTAGATATTATAATAAGTATTGTAACATTTAGTCGCAACATCTATTTTTAATCAATATTTATCCTATTATGAAATGAAACTCATTAATGTGTTTATTACCAGTCAACTTTTGTTTTCATGTGATAGTAAAATGATAATAAACATGATAATTCATTTAATTATAAGAAATGAATTAACAGCGTAGTTACAATCTCTATTATCTATGTTGCTAATTAAATTGTGTAAATGAAGTAATTTCCAAAAATTGAGCAGTAGCACGACATCGTGGTCTATTATTTTCAGCAAATAATTTAAATATTATAAATTTACAAACAAAAACAAATTTATTTTTTTAAATAATTTGTAAGCTATCTAAAAGGTCAATATAACATTGCATGCATTTTTTTGGTGAAACGAATTGAGTCATAAAATATGAATTTATTACAAAAAAATACAGCTAAAAAATTAAAGCAATTGCAAAATGCAGTAAGAGTAATTTTTATGTACCTGAAAACTATTTAACTCATTCAACGATAAAAATATTGTATATTTATAAAATATTTTCACCCTTGAATACCAAGATGTTAAATAGCTTCCAGGCATATAATACAAACATAATTGAATGGTATAAATACTTGTTTGTATTTATTTGTATCACCGCCTGATGATGACCGTGTAAAGATTGAAACATGTTACGGTTTTCTAAATATATTTGTGATGTAGTACATAGCAAATGTGTTCTATTTATTTTACAAACCTAATTGCCTCCCCCGAGGGCAATTCCACGATAGTTCGGACAATCGTCCCCACATCGATATCTCCAATTTTGCTCAAATTTTGTACATTTTTTTGGGAAAATATAACAATTCCTAAAATTTTATATCTCTAGGTGCAATACAGTGTAAATGGCGGCCAATATTTTGTCTCCTTTCAGTTTTTGTGCTGTAAATAAGCAAAAATAGTCAAAAATCATATTCAAAAAGGTGCATTTTATAAGAAATTTTTTGTTTTTTTGAAATTTCTCGCGGAAAATGAGAAAATTACCATTTTATTAAAAATTCGATATCCTTGATTCCGCTACACCTGGAGACTTGAAACTTGAATATGATACTTTTGAAACAGTACTTTTGATCGCAGTTAACTCAACACACTACGTGTGTACACCTCCTGGATGAAATCACCAAATCAGACGCTGATATAAACGCATTCAAAAGCACTTGTCAGAAACTTTGACAAAATTGATTACTGCAATACAATGTGCTACTACTGGAAGAAGATGACTAATTCTATCTATAAATAACCACAGTTCACTGACGTACAAACACAACAATAACCACCAATAAAAGATGAATAATGAGCCAAAACAAGCAAGGACAAAACTGATCCACAAAAGTTTCTTCTCAAGCTACATGTAACCGACCAAACCTTGCCTTAGAAATAAGAACATTGTGTTATGGCCGCTAAGTGACGCTGTCAACTATAACACGTTTTTATGCAAAAAACGTCAGCCAACCGCAACAAAAAAAAATTCAAAAAATTCTAGTCAGTTATTTTTAAGACAGAAAACAGCCAACATCTTCATAAAGATACCACTGACATTCATCTAGTCAATTACTGGATTTTTGTTTCAAAAAAATTGTAAGCGCCGTGAAAGTGTGGGTATGGTGGGAGACTATGGTTTTCCACCTAGTGCGTTGTTAGTTGGGGTTAAAAATGTTTAAATTTTGTCTACTGCTAAGTTATGTTGTGGGTATAAACCAGTGTTTAGCTGGTGTTGATGTACGACTCGATAGTGCAATTCCATAAAGTTAGGAAACGTACAACAGTTATTAGGCACGGAGCACCGCAGCCAGGTCTGTACACGCCCTACGATGTTTTTAACATGTGTGATTGATCAGAGTTTGAAAAATGACGCAAAGCGGATGGTGCAGTTTGATAAGTTTGTAGCTGCTCCTGGAAACAGATAGATAACTTATAGGGCGTGTGCCGGTGTTCTGTCGTAGAATAGTCCAGATAATCACCGTAACAGTGGTCATTTAGTCATGTTGTTTTCCTATAAGTAGAAAAGTAACATACATTGGAAAGTTGAAGACCATAGCTTGGGTGCAAAATGAATGGGCATCATTCCCGGGGACGTCGTAGATGTAGTGATAAAAATTTGGTGGTTGGTGTCTATAGACTGAAGTAAAATTGCAGTGTTGATAATTGTGACTGAATGTCGCATTTTTTTAGAGGGTTTAGATTTTCTGACTTTGAACATTTAGGGGAGTTATTGGCCAAGTAATAACAAACTTAGATAATTTTTCAATATTTTTGAAAATGCAGGAACTATTGACCAAATAATATCAAATTTAATTAGTTTTCAATCTAAATTTGTTAGTTTATTAGGTCCTAACGATCAAAATAACGCTACTACATGGGTATCCATGAACTAAAGTCAAACCGCAGTGTTGATAATTGTGGTTGGTAAGAGAGCGGGTCAATTTGTCCGTGATTTTTTGAATTTCCCGCCTCTTAACTGAAAAGCCAACACTGCTTCTATCAAGAGGCATCTGTTAGCTGACTCCTGTCAAAATTTTAATAAGCTGCGTCATTTAGTTTGTGTTTGACAGCCATTGATAGCAGACTACCTCGTGATTTAAAAATAAAATGGAAAGAAATGAATTTTGAATTGAAGAGTTTTTGCGCCGTTTCGTAACCGTGAACAAAACGTAGATCCACACAACACACCAAAGATCAAACAGCAGTCAAAACAGTGGGTTTGTCGGGGTTAAACAGTGCCAAAGAAAGTCAAGGTAAGTTTATCAACTAATTAAGTCATGGAGACCGTTTTTTGGGTTGAACGCGGTATAATCCACATTAAATATCTTCAAAAAAATAAAACAATCATTGGCTAATATTATGCCAAATTATTGGGTCGATTTAATGAGAATTTGAAAAAAATCCACCGCATTTGGCCAAGAAATAAGTTCTTTTCTACCAGGACAATGCAAGGGTGGAGTTTCCATGGCAAAAATTTATTAATTAAAAAAAAATTATTCTCCGGATTTAGCCCTGAGTGATTTCTTGTTTCCAAACGGAAAATGGCTCGGCGGAAAGAGATTTGACTCCAACGATGAAATCATCTCACAAACAAAAACCCTATTTGATGATCTCGACAAATCTTATTTTTTAGAAGGGAAAAACGTTGGACAAAATGTATAGAGCTTAAAAGAGACTACGTTAAAAAATAAAATGATTTTTTATCCAAAAACCTGTGTTTCATTTAAAAAGTCACGGACTTATTGACTTGCTCTTGTATCATCGCTTAATGAACGCAAATTTTAGACCAACAATTGTCTCAATATTGACGCTTGAGAAAGCTATTCACCGAATGCAAATCCACACGTGTTTAATAGCATTGCCACCCAAATCATTTTTCAAAACGGCTACTTAATTGGACTTTATTTTTACTCAACGCCAATCCATTACTTAATTTCAGGTTGCAGCGGAGGGTCCCTGAACCAAGAGTCAGCTAACGACAGTAGACTAAACAAGGGCTATCTTGGTGTCAACCAAAAATAGCCCATGGAAAAAGTTTTTATGGTCATTAAAAAAGTGAAACAGAAGTTTATTGTTTTTGTTTGTGTTTTTTTAGAAAGTTTAAGAGTTTTTAACATCAGATCTTCACGATCACAGCATCTCTGTTTCAGACTCTACCATCAGCAGCTTATAGATACGTTGCAGCAATACATCGTTGCAAACATTCCCAATAAGTCCTAACAGCAAACCTAGCAACATTGCACTCCCCACCACGGGCACAAACAGCACACACATAAGTTTATGATACTCAACTTCAGTTCAACCTAATCTAAACGTTTCAACAACAACCCCCAGCCAAGTCTCATACCATCATATTCATTTATTTAACGTAAGTCTATTTTTGCTACCAAGGAGTCAGAAGTTAAGACTACCACATCTGGGAATTTTTCCGCAATCAATCACAACACATTTTTTTTAACTAGAAAAACTGACTACAAATAAAGAACTCAAACCCGAAATTCTTGATGTAGCAGTCTAGTATGCCAACAACAACACCACCTGGGCGGTTATACAATATGAACATTATGAAAAAAAGAAAAAAAGCTGAATGACAACAGCTATGGAATAAATTACTATTATCAGTGACACTTACCGGTAGCATTATCAACACACTTTAAACCAGTAACAATAGTGGTTTGGATAAGTGATGGGAAAAATAGGTCATTAGTAGTCAAGTAGTATTGTCATCATAAACGACTGGGTCTCTCGATGACAATTACATTTTGAAAACTTAGAGCTGCATAATCTCTCCTCTTCTTATTGAAGATGGTAATTTGGTATTTTTTATCTACACCACCACTGCTTATTAGAAGCAACAAAATGTTTAGTCCTAACTACCGATTAGTATAAAAAAAAATTATTTAGTTAGAGCATAATGAGCAAAGCTTATTTGCCGCAAGATTTTATTAACTATCAAACTTTTTTCACAAATCAGTTAAATTTTAACCCCAAGTAGTGATTGGAACATTCACACATATACTCTAAAACTTTGTTTGTTTTTCACATTATACCAACATCAACGACTCATCTTACATCAGTTTTTGACCATAACCACTACAGCCTGGCAATTTTATTAACTTTTCCACATCAGGAGCTACACCAAATCAAACAACTTTAACCTTTAGGTTTGCTAACCTTATCAAGAAACTTTTTGTACAATTGTTATTGAGTACCTAAAGCACCTTCACGTTGAACAATACAAACTACAAACACTACTGAAAACAAAGTAAAATTGTAAAAGCAAAAACAAATGTAGAGACAACTTTTTCGACAAAACTCTAAAATTTTGACTTCTTCTTCAGAACTGTGAATGCCGCCTTCTCAGCCTTTTTAAAAGGCAAGTCGGCAACATTTTCCAGCGTTTGCCAGTTAAGTCTGAAACTTTGAACAAAACATATCCTCTAGAAGCAGTTTTTACTTTAAAAATTGTAAGTATAGAACTATGAAACGAAGAAAGTTTCAGCGCTAAATCTGACAACAATAAAAAAAGAAAAATACTAAATCAACAAACCAAGAAACTGCAACTACTCTAGAACATCAAATATAATTTCCTAATTACTTCTTAGACTATTCGACATAGCTAAACAGCATCTTGATTCAAATCTAAACGACAAACAATTAATGTTGGGAACAGACTCCAGGTTTTGTTCCATGGGCAGCGGATTTTTTGAGATTCCTTATACCTGTAGATTTTCTAAGGAGGACTAAAATCTATAGACCGGTTCTAAGCGACCATTTGGTTTGGAAACCGACTTTAAGCTTTGACTTCTCTAGTTAAAGCTTTTTTGAGTTTCATTGTATACGTAGATCTTCTTAAGAGAACAAAAACCCACAAATCGGTTCCAGGCCTACCACTACAGCCTGTATTTGTGTGAAACTTATTGCACCTAGGGACATTTCCGTAACAACTTTCAATCAGGCAACTCTAGGCACCGTTTTTATGTATTGACATCCTACAGATTTGTTACAAGAGCATTGTTGCTAATACCTCAATATTACTAATAGAAATTCAACTAATCGTGTAATGGCTTTAAGGAGTTACCCAACAATTTGAAAAGAGTCAATTCTTAAACTACTTTTAAAAACAGGCAAATATCCGAACTAATCTCAACAACAAACTGTCTTACAAAAGTTTTAGAGCTGCTTAACAACCGCTTGGGCTAGATTCTAGAATTCTTTGAACTCTTGGTAAAACATCAAGCCCAACTCGAGAATGACGTTTGCAATAATTTTCTAGAAGGAAAAACCCTTTTTTTTCATCTAAGTGAGGCAAACGTCATGGTTTGGAAATGCGGAATTCTGGAAAAACTGCAAGCATCCGCAATGTCTTTTAAGAGAGAAGATTTTTTTAATCTTAAAAATGCATACAACATGACTAGGAGATACAGAATTTTGGAAAACTTTTAGATCAAAAACACCTAGTTGCAGAGTTTTTAGATCTAAAGAAAACATACAACATCACCTGGAGATACAAAATTCTAAAAAAACTGCAAACGTTCGTAATGATTTTCTAGAAAGCACACACTTAAGAATTTTTGAAAAACTGCACTTTTAGGAACTGAGTGACTGTTTACCTTTTTTATACATGCAAGAACGCCGTTTTAGAGTCCAGCCATGTTATTTCTAGATAACAATATCTCCCATAAATCTAACTTTATTTTGCTATTTACATCATCCATCAGTCTCCAGTCAGCCAGAAAATGTTTATACGTTAACGACCTGGCAATCTACATGGTGGGAAATACCATTCCCGCTATAACACGTCAACTGCCGTATCCTCAAACTTAATTGTGATCCTGTTCTAATTCTACGAGAAACAAGAATTAACTGCGTAAAAGTCGTCTTCTTTCTGGGATTAATTTTTGATTGGTCACTAAGTTTTTTAAAAGAACTGGGTGATCTAATTACATGTTGCAAAAAATGATTTAACGTAATAAAGTGAAGCTCGGATAGAGGTGCTGTTGCAGTTGCAACGTTTTAACAATTTAATGTACACAAAAAATATGTTGGCCGTGGTTAAACTCATGCCTTTGCCCGTTTTAGCATTTTTCAATCTCAGACTAACGTCGCCAATAAAATGTGTAAAATGTAAGCGCAAATGAAAAATGCTAAAACGGTCAAAGGCATGAGTTTAACCACGGCCAACATATTTTTTGTGTACATTAAATTGTTAAAACGTTGCAACTGCAACAGCACTTTTATCCGAGCTTCACTTTATTACCTTAAATCAATTTTTGAAACATGTAATTAGATCACCCAATTCTTTTAAAAAACTTATTACACCGACCACACTATTCGTGTCTAGCTGTATTCTGCACGTAAATCTAGACTGAGACATTACAGGCCGGTTACTCAAGATTACTTTTAAAAATTCAATAAATTGTGGAGCATCTTTATGTAAAAATAAAACTTCAGTTGCTATCATAGAGTTCAAAGATGAGCCAATATTATCTGCTCAAATTTATGATGCATTTCAATTACAAGCAATGAATTGAAATACCAGTAATTAATGGAAATTGTTATAAATTAAAGCTGTAATTTGAACTTTTATTAGATTTACAAAATCTCACTCTTGCTAAATCATTAAATTTACTACTACATTCTGAAAAAATAATCAAAGCATTTATTTTATGCGAATTGATTATAATGACACATGAATGATTGGCGTGGGTTTCTGAATAATCAATTGTAAATTGGCAATCACAAAAAAATCAGAAATGATCCAATCACAAATGTAGTACAATATATATTTTCGGGTAGAGCCAGGATACTAATTTATATTTTGATTAGCAAGCGGATTATTTGATTAACTTTGATTTAAAATTTCACATTTCATGTTAACAAATTTATGAATGAAGCGGTTTTATATTGTGGCGGTTATATATAGACACTTTTTATAGAAAAATAGCACGTTTATACAAAATAAATTTATTAAACAAATAGAGTTTATAACATAAGTTATTGTCCATCAGATAATAATCCTCAGACGACAGTTTTACAATATGTTCTAGGACGTTGAATCAATTTGTAATCTTTACTTTCATTTTACGACTTATATTAATGTTTTATTTAATTATTGTTCTACATTTATTAGTTTTAAAAATGTATTTTTGTTGCAGGTTGAAAGGATACATGTGGCGTAAAATGTTTTAGCTTTAACAGGAAGTTAACCTTACTAGATACACTCGGATCAGCTTACAGTAAGTAGCAAATCAATAAAGAAAATGCAAATATACACATCCTGAAAACAACGTTAAGCAGAAAGTCAACAGGATCAAATACAGGATAGAGAAACCTATAAAAACAAAATTGTATTATGAATTAATTTTGTATTTTAATGTAACTTTACGTGATTCATTCATGTTAATAAAAATAATTAAACATTTTACTATGGTTTTTATTAAAAATTTATTCTTACAACTCATATTACTAGTTTCGGCTGCTTAAATTGTTACATCTGTAGAAGGTTCTAATCGAGTCGAAACTAGTTTTGTTTTCAAAATAAATTAGTTAATTTGGTATTATGATCAATAAGGTCGATGAAGTATAAATCATTGTGTTTTTTAAATAAGTATAGAATGCCAGTATTGTTTTATCGCATAGCTTATTTAACTTATTCGACATATATTTATGTTAAAAATACTGACATTTCCGCTGTAATATATCCCGTCTTTAGTAAAGCATTGAAAATGCGTCAAGGAAAATTTCCGCTTACATTTCCTATCCAACACCGAGATTGTGCCACGTGTACAATATCCTCATTGTTTGCTCTTGTTTCTCGCGGCGATTTACTTTTAACAGTTCATTAAATTTCTGCCAGCATTTCTTAGAATCAAAGGATATTGCGTATAAAGCCCTCCCGGCATTATCCAACAGTTCTGATCGAATGTTGTCAACATCTTTCAGAATGAAGTTTTAAAAGGGTGAATATAACATTGAGAAAATAGTGTGGGCGATAATACGACGCATTTCTGCCGTTCCTGCAACAGATTGTTTGTTTTCTGTGCAATTCGAATCGACCTTGAATCCAATTTCAAGCTGTCAACAACAGATGAGATTAATCCGGTTCAGTTTATTTTTAATTTCTTATGATGCTTGGTGTAATGTAAAATATTACAGTTCGATGAATCATTAAATTTCATATTAATTGCTTGTAATGCAATTGCGTTTTTATCAACAGCTTGTATTCAATAATTGATAAAAATACTAATATTTAATTGTACTAATAAATTTCTACTAATATAATTTCTAGAAATTCAACCAAATACTTTTTTTATATGATACATCAAATAACATTAAAAAATTGCAACAACCTAACTTTAGTTTAGTTTAGTTTAGTAAGTGCTCCACACTTTTTCCCATAAAAGTAAATTTTATCTAAAATAAATAAAACACATTTACTATAATACATAGATATATTTAATAAACCATAACATGTTTCAACCTTTACTAGACCATCATCGGACGGTGATATAAACAAGTATGAGTAAAAGAAAAATTACAAAGTATATATACGACAGTACAACATAAAATGTACAGCACCTTTGTTTGCACTCTACTTTAGTGTCGTTGTAAGGCAAAACTTAAAGACTTGTTTGATGCCTTACACATAAATTACCACAAGACTCTTGAACATATCCAGACAAAAACCCAATTTACCAAAATCACCGAAATACTGTTTTTTGGTGACTTACTAGTATGCAAATCATGATTACCATCGAGAAATTAAAACTGAAATTCCCACCTACCCACCAAAGAATTTGTTAACAAGTAATTGGAAGTTTTTCTTCTTTGTCAGCGTTAGAAGTCTCTTTGTCTAAAGTATTTTTGTCCAAGAAGGAGGAGGTAATATTCAATTTTATAACCACCAACATTTAGGCGGGTTTTTAGGTCACTTAAGATCATGATTACCGTCGAGTAGTTTGAACTAGAGTGCCCACTCACCCGCACGACTGTTTGTTATCAAAGATTTGTAAGTTTTTCCTTTTTGCCAAAGTTATAAGTTTTTTTGATCAAAAAGGAGAACGTGTTATTCATTCTTTTGATGACCAACACTTCAGGGAGTGTTTAGGTCACTCCAGATCATGATAACCAGCGAGTAGTTTGTACTGGAATGATTACCTGCCCAAGCGTTTGTTAACAAAAAAATTGAAGTTTTCTCATATTGCAAGCATTAAAGACTCTTTGTCCAAGAAAGAGAAGACATCAAATCTTTTAATGACTATCACTTAGGCGGATAGTTTGGTAACTCTAGATCATGATTTCAGCAAGTAGTTTGTATAACTACCAGCCCAAGTGTTTGTTATTATTTATTGAAAGTTTCTTCTATTTACAAGCCTTAGAAGTCTCATTATCCAAGAAGGAAGAGTTATCCTTTAATAATCTAATATTTTGATAACCAACACTTGTGCGGGTGGGTAGGTCACTCCAGATCATGATTGCTATTGAGTTGTTTAAAATTGGAGTGCCCCCCTACCCGAGTGTTTGTTATTAAAGAATTGAAAGTTTTTTTGTCTAAGAAGCAGGAAGTAAAAACCAATTTTTTGATAACCAACACTTAGGCAAAAGACTTTGCCACTTCAGATCATGATTATCATTAAAATGTTTGAACTGGAGTACTCTCCCACCTATTTGTTATCAAAAAATTAAAAGTTTCTCTGCAAGTGTTAGGAATTGCCCTTTTTTGCATATGTCCTTTAGTAGGACTAACTATGGTCGGCACAGCTCACTGTCTCGTATTGCACGACACGCTAACTATGTATCAAATGACGTCGACTTTGTTGGTATTTCATACGAGAAGTTCATTGCTAACTTAAAGAGATTATCGTAACACCTTAGCCAATGTGTAGGAATGTATGTATGTATTTATTCGTTTGTTTGTCATACTTGTAATCACTGTTTGTAAACAATTTTTATGTAACTTAACATGTAAATGCAGATGCGTTAATAAATTATTATTATTATTCAGTCAAATTAAAGAGAAGGTGATATTCAATATCTTGACCAACAACTAGGCGAGTGGGTGTTTCAGTTCAGATTATGATTACTATCAAATAGTTTGAACTGAAGTGCCCATCTACCTACTCAAATGTTGTTTATCAAAGAATTGGAAGTTTTTTCTTTTTGCAAGTGTTAGAAATCCTTTAGTCAAACGATGAGGAGTTAATATATACTCTCTTAATGACACTTGCGCGAGTGGGTGGGTTTCTTTAAATGATGACTCTTATTGAGACCCAAAAGTTTGTTAACATAAAACTGAAAGTTTCTCCTTTTTGGAAGCGTCAGAAGTCTCTTTGACCAAAAAAGTAAAAGTTTTAACCTATTTTTGCTACTGATAACAAAATTGATTAAAAAAGAGACTGTGCTAAAAATATTTAACGCGCATGATGTATCTACCTAAACTAAAAATTGTAATACCGTCACTACTATACGGTGATGAAACCTGGTGAGCTTATAGACAGCACATCGATCAATTTCACTTCCGTTATCTAAGATCAATTATTAACATAAAATGACATGAGTACATCAGGAACTCCGGCATCCTCCGCTGATACAAGATACATGAAGGAGACAAAAAAGAATATACAAAAATGCAATATAGCACATAACACATGGAAAAGAAGCGCAAAAGAAAACCTGGACATTAAACGTGATTTATCAAAAACGGATCCAAATTTACGTATTTAATAAAAAAAAACAATCTTGCAAGTATTTTTGCAACACAAACTCAAAAAGAAGCATTAACAAAAGGTTAAACGCACAAAGGCTCATCATATAGTACATAGAACGTTTGCCTTCTAAAGATTATTTATTGTTACAATCAATTATTTAAATTGATTTTTTTAAATAATTGATGCAACAAATACTCAACCGCTCAACCACCACACCATGCGTTTATATCATATAATAAATAATTAAAATATGTTTTTATTTTAACGAATTATACAGCAGTCTTTTTTTTCTAAGGATTATAAATTGCAGTTTTATGCGACTGCATCAATACACCGCGCGTGCCACTTTGTCCGGTTTAGTTGCAAAAAAACAAAATGTTTTATCGCATCAACGCGCTTTTGCTACGGCCTGTAATCGTTCTTGCGTGCTTTTCAATCAACTAAAGCTGTATTAAGACGTGCATGTACCAAACATTGCCGTTAGGTTACAATGCTTCAAATCATAATTTGAATATCTATAATAATAAATGCATCATTCAATTAACACAATTCACCATTGTGTGCTCCATATCAACCTTAAAACCTGCGCAAGCAAGATATTTTTTTGCAATTATGTACAACCCCCAAAATCTTAAATGCCACTGCACAGAATGCCCTTAACGGTTGTTGCGTTAGTATTCAATTACAAAGCTTTAATTGTTAGTAAGTGATTAACAATATTTTACAGCCTAGTACAATTCCGAGCATGCTACACTTGTCAAATGCTTTAACGGTTCTAATGTTAATGCTCTAACAACTGTGAATTACAGTCCTATATCATCCTTAGCGTTTTTGTTAAAGTTATAGTTGTAACCATTGTCATTATTTTATAAGCTGGTGTTCGGTGTTTTAAACACTTTTTTGTTCATTCCAAAGAATAGATGATAAAAATTCATTTAATTGCATCAGAAATAAACTTTTTATCTATTTAAGGAAAGTGATATAAGAAGAGAATAGCCAAGTTAATAGTACGCTTAAGATGCAATTAAAATTCCAATGAAAAATTTATCTGGAAATCTTATTAAATATTTTACAAAACCGTTTATAAAATAACATCTGAGAAAATAAAAGTCAATACAGTTTATCTAAACATTAACGTAAAGTTGGAGAAATACCTAAGGGAACGCATAGGGGAGTATAAAATATTAAGAGAAATGATTGTGCACAAGAGTCCAGTTCTTATTGAATCTATAAAATTTTTGTTTATCGAATACTTACGATTGTATCAACAAAACAATAATAATATTTATGTACGGTGCACAAACATGGACGTTAAAAAACAAATGCTTTACATTACTCTGCAAGACGCAAGTTCGCAGTACGGCAGACGGGCATGTATAATTAACAGTGCTAACAAAAGTTAAGCAACGGCCGGAACGGTCACGAGATGGATCGGTTACCAACAAAAAGTGATGCATTCTTTCCATATGAATCCGTTACTTCAAAAAGCATCCAATATACACGTCTTCTCTGTGGTTTGATGTTCCAGGCACATTGATTGCCTACCCCGAAAAGGAGCAGCGTGACTAAGTATGTATGTATGTACCCTCCGAGACAAAAAAACGTGATTCAGCAGTGGCATCCCTATATTGGAACAAAAGGCAAAAGAAGACCTAAAATAAAATAATTTAAAAAAATATGTGAGTTTAGCATGGATAAGAGTAGCACAAAATTGAGACATGTGGAAAAGTATAAGGAAGGCCTATGTTCAAAAATGGAATCAAGATAACTAAAAAAGATATCAACTATGCTGCGGCCGCTACTACTAAAAAGTTGACAATGACAACAAAGACAGCCCGGACTGTAAAATTCAAGATGTCAAGTTACACTCATGCCACTATTATAGTAGACCTTTACGTAACTGTAAAGTAACAAGCATTAGAATTACAACTTAAATAACTAAAAAAACATTAAAAAAAACTTGACATACAACAGACAAAACAAAGATGACAAGCTAAGCAAAACCATAGATACCTATTCAATGGTAAAGAATATCCCCAACTAACTCAAACCAGTTTAGAAGCTGCTAGATAACCTTTTAAAAAATTTCAAAAACTGAACTTGGAAAATAAAACCAGTTCAAGGTAAATGTCATAAAATTCAAAAACAATGTAAAAGTAATAAAAATGAACTTTTAAACGGTTTCAACAACATTCCTAACAGTTGTACTGTTTAGATCATCAATCACCAGCTGCCGTTTAGTTTTTCTGGACACAACACGTTTATATTATATATATAATTAAAATCAAATTAATTAAAATATCATAAAAAACTCATTTATTAATGGTATATATTAGAGTAAGTTTTGTATGAAGTAGTAAATTAAATTGCTGTTATCCTTATTTAACCCTATACATACATAAAGTAATGGTATAGTTTTCATTTACAAACTTATAAGCCATAATAAGCCATATAAGAAATTTTATTTGTAATTAAATAACGCTGTACGAGGATATGATATCTCCAACATCAAGCTATGTTAGACATAGACAATTATTTGAACCTAAGCTACTTTAACGTATACAACATTCCCGCCCTGTTTTTCTTATCTCCCAAAATACTGCTGTTAGAATTTATCTCAACGACCAGTAATAAATAATAATAATTCTAAACACATCACATAGCAATAAAAAATAATGATAAAAATTTATTATGCAGACTGTAATGTCTTGGAAATAGCGATAAAGTTTATTTGTGCGTCGAATAACCCATTTAAGAATTAGTCAATAAAATGTCTGGAAAAGTTGCTATGCATCTTTTTGATATAGGATGAATTTAGAGTATCACTTTACATGCAGAATGCGTTTGGAAAACATAAGCCGGTTTAGAAAATCAATTTCTTTTTTTACAAAAATATGAATGCAAAATAAATGGACTTCCTGCAGTGATGCTCTATATACAACTGGCGCCTGACGTCTGCTATAACTCCTCCACGTTTTATTAACCCCTTTTAGGGTGACATTAACGTTTGCACTAATCAAAAATAAGTTAATTAATTTATTAATGTGTTTACTATTCATAAAATTATAATAATAACTAATACATACTTTGTGTAATATAAACATTTGATCATCACAACCATATTTAAGTGATAGTTTGTGTGGTTTTAATCGTTGTGACATATTAAGTAATTCCTAAATATCACATTCGGAATAAAAAGATATATTATATTTATTATTTTAGTAATCCTATGTATACCACGTATTTAATAAACATGTTATTAACTCAACAGAATCAAGGGAAAGATTATTTACGATCATGTTATTTGTCATTAAAAGCAATTAAAACTTGTTTTTTGTTAATTTGATTTTAACTTTTAGTTAAGTTAACATACTCATTTATATGTTTAGATTTGTGATGCAATCTAGAGAAAGTAACAGCAATTTAATATAAGCTGACCTAGATTTGCTTTTATTATTCATACTTTTTTTATATTAGTTTTGGTTTATTTAGAGCTTCGTATAAGTTATCAAATAAACAAATATTGTTATTATTATTATCTATTTCTGTAATTTGTAATTCAGTTTTTAGCATTTTTGGCATTTTTTTTTTTGTTTATTTACAAATAAATCAAATAATTTATTCAAACTCAAACTAACAATCAAAGATAGCAAATATTGATAATTGTTTGAGGCTTTATGCATAACATCCATTGAGAGCATGCTGTGCACTAGCATTTGAGGAACAAACACTGGCTGATGAGAATTTGATGTTGTATGGAGCACAATAGCAAAAGCATTTTAAAATTGCGTTAATTAGATAATTGTGACTAAAATGTTTATAAATACTTTGGTATTATGATATAACATGTATTGGTGTTTTGATAAGGGTTGAGAATTCACGACCTATTGCTTTTATGTTAGAGATGAACTCTTTATTGGTTAATTATGTTGTAAGATGCAAAACCTAGCGTGAAGCATCAGACGCGCACTGCAGCCAAAAAACAATATTTTCCTAGGGATCGCTGTTCAATGTCAAAATACAAAAAACCACCAGTAGGTCATTCAAAAAAATGACATACTTTCACCAGACTCGTCAATGCATATTAAAATAAATGTATAGCGTAAACACTAATTCGGATTGCAGTAACTTTTATCATCGGTGATTCGTTTTTATTGAAATGACAAAATGTAAGTGGAATGACTCAAAGCTCTTTTTAGGTTTCACTAAAATGACGTAATTTTTGTGAGAAAATTTACCGATAACAAAAATAATAACGTAGCAGTTGATTGCAGTTAAAAAAATGGCAAAAAAGGTATTGGCCGTTAAAGTGAATATATAGTGTAAATAATTTAGATACGACGTGAATGCTTAGTGTGGAGGTTGAGTAAATGAGAATTTATTGTATCAGTTGATCAAAAAAATAAATTTAAACAACGTAGTATTTTAAAACAAAATTTAAAAACTGCCGCACACAAATAAAGTAACTTACAATATTATTCCACGTAAAAGTAATACCCACTACTTTATACCAAAATCAAATCCCGCATTCAACATGTTAATATAATTTTTACTGCCCGTTTAATAATCATCACATAAAATAACAAGATAGAGAAATTGATATTTATAAACTAAATTACTAGGTTTATCTGGCCAGTTCAAACCGAGAGTAGCAAACCAAGTTAGAGTGCATCGGTTTAAGAAAGGCACTTTCCTCAACGCACTAAACTATTGCGTTTGCAATTGATGGCGGTTAAAAAAATTGCGATAAACAAAACTGGGCTTTAAAATAAATATATAGTGTAATTAATGCTTGGTGTAGATGTCAGGTGGATAAGCATTTATTGTGCCAGTTGTTTACAAAATTAATTTAAATAACGTTTAAAGCAAAACCTACTATTTGATACCAAAATCAATTTCCATAGTCAAAGAGTTACAAGGGAGTGAGCACTTTACCCATTGCAATAAAATGATGCAATTGAATAAAATTTTAATTGATGGCGGTTAAAAAAAAACGCCAAACGCGTTGACCGTTAAAATCAATATATAAGGTAATTAATTTAGATACAACGTAAATGCTCGGTGTGGTGGTTGGATAGATGAACATTTATTGTCAGTTATTTACAAAAATAAATTAATAAATAATGCAATATTTTAAAACAAAACTTAAAAACTGCTGCACATAAATAATTTAGTTTAAAAAGTAGAAATTATACCAAAATCAATTTTTATGGCTAATTAAAAATTATTAATTAAAGTTGGAGAGATAAAAGAACTAGCGTAAAAAAATAAATTACTAGATTTATCGGTCAATTCAAACAAAAGCTGGCAAAAAGAAGTAAAAAAATTTGCACTTTACCAAACGCAGTAAAATAATGCAATTGCAGTTAAAACAATGACAATACACGGCATTGGTCTTTATAGTGTAATTTATTTAGATATAACTTTAATAAATGGTGTGGAGGTTGAGTGGATGAGCACTTAATAGGTTGAACAACGTACTTTTTTAAAGCAAAACCGAAAACTGCCGCATGTAATCTAAAAAATAATTACGCGTAGAATATATACCCACTACTTGATACCAAGCTCAAGTTCCGTAGTCATTAATGATCGCTCAAACAAATACATTGTTGCGTAAGTTTTATTTTAAAAATTTTGTTTTTGCTTTAAAAATGATTAAACTTTGTACAAAAAAAAATGTGTAACAAAACCTATTTGTCTCATAACAAATTATTTTAAAAACATAACTGAGCAACTAGTTTGTTGCATAAAATTTTTTTTTTATTATAAATTACTTTATTGTAGAAATGTAATCGAAATAATATTTACTATAACTATGAAATGCAATTGTATTTTTTTAAGAAATTGGATTTTTGTAATTGCTGTGTAAACTTCATGCAATAAATAAAGTATATTGTAGTTTATATTTTTGCCATGAATTGATTTTCTTGATTTTTGATTCTTGATTCTTGATTTTTGGTTCTTGATTCTTGATTCTTGATTCTTGATTTTTGATTCTTGATTTTTGAATATGTAATACAAAAATTATGATAAATTTCAGAACAAATTTAATGAAATTTTTGAATAATTCTTAACAAGTTTCTTGCTACAAATTGGATTTTTGTAAGTAATTTTGAATCATTTGTTGTTGGATTAAATTTTTATTTTTATTTATATATTTATTTAGTAGACAACGGAAGTCATTACAAAATAAGTATATATATACAACTTGAAAAAAAAAAAAATTGAACATAAGACTACTAATACTAAAAATAAGAATAAAACTAAAACAGTTACAAAATACTAAAAAGGTTACGTATAGGTGACAAGTGCAAGTCGCATGGTGAATCCTTGAAAAAAACTACTTTTACTTTGTTAGCATGTCGTAAAATACATGTACGTTTATACGGTATATGAAATAAATAGTCATTACGTAAAATTCAATCTGGAACATGAATACCATTTGAGCTGAGTAAAACAGGACAATTAATAATCCCACAAAGCACTTTAAAAACTATTTATTTTATTTCTTTATATTTACTACAAGAAAACGGCGAAGTTCAGCCTAAGGCTGGTCTTCCACTTAACCTTTTTACATAATTACAAAAATTTGGCGTCTAAATTAATCTTAACTGTATGCGTTTACTGGGCTGCTATGCGTAATGATTCATTATAGTTCTTTTTGTATTTTTCTTGATACTAGGATTCTGCATGTTCTAAAATACTATTAAATTTATTAACAAACTGATTGGTTGTCAAACTGACAAAAACCAAACAAATCTGTTCAATTGTTCTTTTACTAATGGCGGTGTATGGATACTACACAGTTAAGCAATACTCGAGATAAAGCTTTAGCCACGACAATATTGATGTGTAGTGTAAATAATAGTCTTACAGTATCAAAAGTTTTTGAAAAGTCAGTGTAACCTGAAGACTTGAAATCTGTCCTCGAGCGCATCTGCTATATAAGAATTATATAACAAAAGGTTGGAAGCTGTTGGTTTGTCAGTTTGAAAACCGTGTTGATTGAGAGCAATTGCAGATTGGCAGTCAATTGATAGATAACTAACTTTTCATAAACTTTTACAACAACTGATAAAATAGATATAGATCTTTAGTTTGTTACATCACTTTTAGCGCTAGACTTGTAGATTGGAGCGATAAAAGTTTGTTTCCACCAAGTAAAAAAAGTACCCATGACCAGAAATAAGTTAAAGAAAAGCCATGAAGACCGGCAGAGAGCAAACGCACATTTGTTGAGAAAAGAAGACAGTTGGGCTTTAATACTAATGCTTTATTAAGAACATCAAATATTTTTAAAACAATATAATAAATAAATAGATGGTGGAGAATATTAAAATTTTGTGAGTAAAATTTTCTTAAACGATTGTTGTTACATATAAGTCATTAAGAAAACGTAGCACTGAAATAAATTGCAATTAAACATTTTTAAAGCAAAAGAGCCGCAGGTTGCTGAACCCTGTCTTCAGATTAAAAAAATGACCAAAAGTTGCAAGCAAAATATAAAATTCAAACAATTTTTTTTCAAAAAAGCGTTTTGCGGTTTTATAAAAAAATAATATAATCAGCGACTAATCAAGCTAATAAGCTAATCACCAACGCCAGAGGTTAAGACTACTACATTTGGAAATTATACGGCAAATTCAGGAATTCTAACTTAAACTATTGGGTTCTTTAATGTGCGCCCAAAATCAAAGCAGTACACGGAATTTACTAAAGTTTTTTTTCTTATCCGAAAAAAAGCATACTCATCACAACACATATTTTCTTAACCAAAAAAACTGACCCTCCAAATAGAAGACTTGAACTCAAGACCCCTGTAGCCAAAATTTGGAGTCAAACCCGTTAAAAACAAATTAGAAAAATCAAAAACGGCCTTAACCTAATCAAAAAATGAATGTAGAATGTAGTATGGCACTCTGTTACAGTGGATACAATTTTATTTATTTGACAGATCTTAACGCACTATTGATTACTGCGTTTCTTGTAATATTGACGTTACACAAGAGTCATTCTTGGACTTCTACTGATTATTTTTTAATTAATTTAGATAAAGAAATTGAGATATTATTTTTAGGTACCATTTGTATTGTAATATTTTTCTTTAGTCTCTCTTAGTTTTACTGTTTTTGCTCTTGTTTTCTTTTTTATGCATTAAGATTTTACATTTGTGTCTCTATCTCATTCTTTCCTCATCTCTCATTACTCTTTTTTCTGCTTTTAATCTTAACTTTTCTGTTTTGACTTCTTCCAGTACAATATATGCTGGAGTTTCTCTATTTAAACCCAGCACCAACCTCCAACATTTTGCTTGTATTGCTTCTAATTTTTCTTGTATTTTCCATCCCTATAATTCTGACTCATGCAATATCATACTCATAACTAAACTATCAAACATAAGCAAATTTATTATATTAAACTTTCTTTCACTTATTCCCCATACTTTATTTGCTTTCTGAGCCATTTTTTGAATGTGCTCGCTTTTGCTGTTGTTCGTACAAAATACATATCCTAAATATTTAAAAGATTTTATCTCAGCAATAGCTTGATCATTCCATTTTTGATTTTTCTTAACTTTTTTTTTTAATACATCAGTTTTTCTTCTTTATCTGCTATGCAAGTCGCAGACAAAGAGCAATGAGCAGCTTGGTCTTTTGTCATTTCTTTATTCAAAATCTTTTACTCTTCACTAATTTTTTCGTTAACCCACACCCTGCTAGCTATCTCCTCATACACTTCTTTCATTCTTTTTACCAGATACTAGCTAATTCCTTTCTCTCTTATACACTTCCACAGTTTCTCTCTATCTACACTATCAAATGCCGCCTGTAGGTCCATGAATAACGCATATACTTTTCCCCCTTTTGCTGCTATTTCTATGATTTTTTCTGAAACCGGCTTGCCCGTCTAAAGGTTGAAGCATATCAGCTGTGAATTTTTCAAGCCCAATTCTAAAGAATTATGTGACTCTAAAAGTTTAATTTATTTTTTATAACGTTTTAGTACGCCTACATGTACTGCTCAAAGGTGTAGTTTCCAAACACAACCATTATTAAAAAAAATTAAACCGATTAAAAAAATGCTTGTTTCTTAACATATAAGTGCAACATTGTTGGCAGCTACACGAAATTGCTTTTAATATGACAAGTCATAAGAGAAAACGTTTTAACTTTAACGTTACTTTAGTTTTTAAAATGTTTTGTGAAATTGTTAATTAGTTCAAATGGCATGTGACTGTTCGTGTTTTACACAATGACTAATTATTTCATATTTCGTATAAACGTACAGATTATGCCTCTACACAAATTTTGCGGCAAGCTAATGAGATTAATTTGAATTTTTATTATATTAATCAACACAAATATTTTTACAATTATTGACAATATGTTTTATAAAGAGAATACAAAAGAACAAATTTTGTCTCAGTACGTATTAGTGGCATTAACGCTCCACTTACTTTTGTTATTGTTCTTTGCGCAGATCCTCCTAAAAGCTACGCCCAGCCATGTAATGCGCCAATTGACAATCTCACTTATGCATAATTATTGTCAATGAAGCATTATATCATTATAATATATTTATATAGATATTTCTGTGTATCCAGTTTTGAAATGAAACAATTTATATAAAAAAAAAAAAATTTAGATTAGCAAGTGATTTAGATTAAGAGGTCATCATATTATATTTTTTTATTGTTTGCCTTAAATATCACGCTATTTTATAATAGTAATCTAAAATGTTGTATACATATATATAGTATAATATAACGCGGCACTAGCTAAATAATCAATAACTACAACCAGGCGGTAAAGAAATGCCTAGAAATAATGATTCAAATAAAAGATATGTATGTAAACCACAGAAACACTGACCGCAATGGTATTGTAATTAATTTAATTAGTGCCAATTAGTAAATTGGTTTGTATGAAAGCCAGATTACTAACAATAAATGTGTATGTTGAATCCGATATGTTGATACTGCAAATGTCGCAATTAGTAAATGACTAATTCATGTATGTACCTGAAATTAGACGTGACCTCACAATTTACTAATTACGACCTTGACTATTCAAACAGAAGCTCCACGTGCATCATAATCCATGACTTTTAATTAAAAAAATGTGCCCTTCATGCGAGAAAATTAATTTACGTACATTGATTAAATGTATTTTATTGATTCAAAATACATTAAGGTTTTTATTACAATATTTTCAGGACTGAATACATTATTGTCTCCAAGATATGCAGAGAATTTATCAAATTGAAGAATTATCATCATGCGATGGAATATTAAAAATGATTTATATTTATTCTTAGAATTTGATATTTGAAAAATATTTTTTTAAACAAAATATCAATAATAAACCGATTAAGTGAAATATTTGTTTGAAATATATTCAACCGAAATGAAAAGGCCGCAGTACTGAGGGAGCAGCGTGGTGCTACAAACCCAAGTAATCGATAGCACGAAAGTGGAACACTCAAATCAAACAGGGTGAATGCTGTGCCGTTCATTCAGACCCAGCTGAAATAAAAAATTAGGCCATCCACTTTAAAATATGATTGCGCATTAAAATGTTAAATTATAGTAAAAATGCGTTTATTAAAAGTGGCAACGCGGCTGCTCGTAACATAATTCATATAAAAAAAGCGTCCGTGAGCACTTAAAGAAATTGGATGTCTATAAAAACATAAACAGAATGTAGAGCCGCAATATGAAAGACCACATCCATCTTTCTTGAAATGGAGTTGATACCAGTTGATAGAATTTAAGAATTTACTTTTCCCGATCAAAGAAAAATTTCATTATCTCCTGCATTGGAAATAATAAAAATGACTGACAAGTACTTCATAATTGGTTAGAACAGCGTTGAGTTGCGAGGTCAGCAACTCACTGACAGCTAATTTCTAAAAGCATGTTTCAAGCAAAAAATTCATATATCTGCAGCATGAATGTGGACATTTTGCTGATTGCAGTAATACACTCTCTCCTAATGATAAGTGGTGGGGGTCATCTGAAAACTTTTTTCTATTTCTAGTTTTGTAGAGATGGATTATTTGGGTTGTGGCGGCGCACTGAATATTTCAGTTAGTTTTTATGTAGACTCCAGAGGCTTTCCCCAGTCGAGTTATTGATTATTTGGGTAGTAGCGTGCTCTTCCGTGTGTGTAGCTTGTAATTTAGACTTTCCATTGAACATATATTATTTAGAATTATAAAGGTGGATTTTATTTGCGGCCTACTTATATGAGCATATCATTGTAGTTTTAAATGCATAATTGTATAATATCTTCTAGGAAATGTCAATAAACCTAAATGACACTATTTTTATTCAAATTTGTTTTAACTACTACTACTATTAGAATTTACTTAAACATATTTCTACTTAGCATTTGATCAAAATATTTAGAATATAATTAGTAATAATTTGATGATGACTGGTAATAACTTCTTGTCTAAGGAATTTTAAAGTAAAAAATTGATAAAGAGTTTTATAAATAAGTAAATAGACACAAGAGATAGAAGCGAATTGATGCAAAAATATTTTAAAAGTGTATGGAGCGAAAAATTAATCTTGAAATATTCACGAGCTTCAACAATAAGTCTAAATATTTTATTTTTCTATAAAAAAAACATGCATTATTGCCATTTTTTGTTGTAGAAAATGCATATAAACATAAAGTGGAATGAAATTAAAAAGAATATTTTAATTGGATGTTTCGAAACTTTTCATAAATATAATATCTCGTATATTTGTTTGTGAGTTTCTACTCGGACAAATTGAATAGTTATGTATATACAAAAGCTTTTGTATACAACTATTCGCATTGTCGTCCGAATAGAAATATTTATTTAAATAAAAATACATATATTTACAGTAGAGCTGAACACTATTATTATATTACGCTCTAATAATTTATATCGTCCATTATTTGCTTCGATATATTTTTCCAAATCAAATTTTAATAACCAATTGAATCGAATACTATTGAATTCTATTCGTATATAATATAATAAGTTGCTGAAAACATCAATAGCTAATAAGCAATTTTAAAATCCAGATAAGCAAAATAATTTGTTGTGCTTGTTATTATTGATTGTAATACAATCCACACAAACCTATAATATTCAAAAACGTCAATCTTACAATGATAGATTAATTAGTTTTTACTGCAAACCGTAAAACCGATAAAAAATCAGGTTTAAAAATATTTTCGAATGGTAATATCTGGCCTGAGTAAATTAAGTAAAACAATTTACGTTACTGCAGCCATTTTGTTTATTACCTAAAAATATGTTATTTTAGATAATATTATTTTCTGTTTTTAAATATTAAAACACGCATTTTGTAGTTGAAGGACTTGAAATAATAAATAATAAAAATTATCGATTTGAGATGCTAGGCACACTGGTGATGGATGCATACCTTGAAACACGAGTATATGTGTCTCTTACTGCGCAAAAAAGCTTTTTTATATTCATTCTCGTTTCAACTTTACCTTTAAATATGTGAAATATATGAAATAAATTTGTTTACTACTACTACATCATTTATTAGTTTTAAATAATAAAGAACCTCCCCGGTTAACATAGATAAAATGCTCCCAAATTACCTCAAAAATTACTTTCCTAGCATAAAAAATTTATGCTTGGTAGAATTTAAAAATTTTGATACCATCCCCTTTTCCATAGGGGGCAAAAAATAGCATTTTCTCTTTTTTTATTTTTTTTCACCGAAACTATTAAATCAAAAATTCTAAAAAAAATTATGGAACTAGGGTTTTGGGTGGTCTTCAAACACAATTTTTTCAGCCCTTCAAACTCTGTATACAAAAAAAATCCAGAAGGGTTGAAATTTATTTTTGGTTATCTAAACCTTCGATTGCATAGAATTTTATTTTTTAACTTTATAAGTAATTGAAAAATCTTCAACCATGATTTTTTTGAAATTTTTGCGAGTGGTGCGCTACTATTAAAAATCGATTTTTTCACTTTTTTGCCTTTTATACTGCTTTTGTGACTTTGTAAAGCATTTATAGCTTTCAAAATACCGAAACTTGGATTCTACGGAAAGTTTTACATCGAGTAGGTATCTGCTCAAAACACGATTGATCGTATTTTTTACCAGACAAAAAACCTATGAAGTATTTTTTTTCAAACTTTTAAAAAATGTTAGATTTGTATTCCTGACATCAA
The DNA here is from genome assembly GCA_963932245.1 of Tachinus rufipes. Classification (NCBI taxonomy): domain Eukaryota; kingdom Metazoa; phylum Arthropoda; class Insecta; order Coleoptera; family Staphylinidae; genus Tachinus; species Tachinus rufipes. The sequence goes on from OZ010750.1 coordinate 16,632,928, forward strand.
AATAGTCAGTAAACTAATTTTCTTCAAAATCGGTAAAGGTCAAAAAACCATCCCTATCAAACTTTTTTCACAATTTTATGACTTTTTGCACTAAAAAATCAAACTCAAAAACGGTTAGAAATATAGACAATAGACAAACATCTTTATCATCTTCAGAAGGATGAAATTTTATCAAATAAATTTTTTTTTTTTTAAATTTCAGCCTTTTTTTTAGAAAAAACATGAAATTTACAATATTGTTTGTTATTTTTAAATGGTTCAACTTTTTCAATTTTTATTTTTTTATTGGATATGGTTTATCAAAAGCTTTTCAACGATGTATAATAAAGCAGTTTTGCGGGTGTACTAACCAGAAAAAAATTCTATCATTTGGTTTTGGGTGGTCCAGAAGGGTTGAACTTGATTTTTGGTTATCTAAACCTAAGATTGCATCAAATTCTATTTTTTTATTTAATGAACAATTCATAAATCTACATTTATGATTTTTTTTAAATTTTTACAAGTGGTGCGCCACTATTTAAAATCATTTTTTTTAACTTTTTTGCCATTTTTTACAATCCAGAAAAGTTGAAATTAATTTTAGGTTATCTAAATCTCCGATTGCATAAAATTTAACTTTTTTATTTAATGAGCAATTAATAAATCTACATTTATGAGTTTTTTGAGATTTTTTTTGTGGTGCGCCACTATTAAAAAACGATGTTTCTACTTTTTTGTCTTTTTTTACTGTTTTGGGTGAACCAGAAAGGTTGAAATTGATATTAGGTTATCTAAACCTTTGATTGCATAGAATAGGCTGCTTTATTATACATCATTAGAAAGTTTTTGATAAACCCTATCCAATAAAAAAATAAAAATTGAAAAAGTTGAACCATTTAAAAATGACAGTCAATAATGTGAAGTTCATGTTTTTTTTTTCTAAAAAGAAAGGTTGAATTTAAAAAGAAAATATTAAACCGATTAATTTAATTGATTTTATCTTTATGAAGATGATAGAGTTTGTCCAGTGACTCTATTACTAACCGTTTTTGAGTTTTGGTTTTTAATGCAAAAAGTCTTAAAATTGTGAAAAAAGTTTGATAGAGGTGGTTTTTTTACCTTTACCGATTTTGATCAAAATAAGTTTACTGACTAATTTTGATGTCAAGAATACGAATCTGACATTAAAAGCTTGAATCGAAATTCTAAATTCCTACTAAACATGTTTTTCTGATGCTAGGAAAGTAATTTTTGAGGTTTTTTGGATATTTGTGATGGGGAGCATTTCACCTATGTTAACCATACGGGTCAGTACTAACCTGCGACCAGAGGTCTTTGAAGACACATACACTCAACGCAACACAACTTGCAGATACTCGGGTCAACAATGTAACTTATGCCTTTAAACATCTGGTATACCAGTATTTTGAAAAATTATTTTTTGTTAGTTTTGTTAATAATACACTGCTCAAAATAATTAGAAAAACGCATATTTAGGTCATAATAATTTTTTTTTAATTTTTAACGAGATGCAAATATAATGACGCTTAATTTAAAGATTTACATTTTGTCTGAATAAATTTGCAAAAACAAAACCAATTTTACATATCACTTTTAAGATAACTATAACAATTCAAAGAAACTACAAGAAACAAAGTGGAACAAGTAATAAACATTTTATTTTGAAAACGTAGTGAGCTTTAAAATAGTTCATCATAATTTGTTAAGTTTGACACTACTATATCAAAATAAGGCAACTAAATGAGCTAAAAGTCATTTGTGTTGTTGTTTCTATCAAGAATGGCACTAGTATTCAACATAGCATAGGACAAATTCTAAGAGGAAAACAAACTTAATTCAGAATCGGTTTTTAGTTGTACCCTCCTTACGTTTTTGCACATCCAAAGATCTTCAAATCAGGCTCAGAACAACTCTGAACGTAGAAATATTCGACTAGACAGAAAAGTTGCCAACTTGATACTAAGGAAACCTGTGCAAAAACCTGTTTTAACTCCGTACCATATAAAGTATCGTTTACATATTGCTCGTAAATATGTCGCATGGCAACTTTGACAGTGGACCAGAGCTCTTCACAGATGAGTCACAATTTGGTTTAACATACCAAAAGTCAAAAAATTTGGTGTTGGATCTGTGATGGTTTGGGGCGGAATTAATCTTGATGAAAGAACAAAGCTTGTGCCAGTTCCAGGAAGATTAAACGCTAAACAGTACATCAATCGTTTCTTGGAAGATTATGTTATACCAATTGTTTATGGCCTAAATTTGTGTTTATTCTATCAACGCAACGCCCCATACTTTGGCCATCACCATAAACTACTTTTAGCATCACGGAATTTAAACCATAAATTGGCTTCCCGTAAGTCCAGAACAAAACTTCATTAAACATCTTTGGGATTTTTTAGATAGGCGCCCAGATCCACCTCAGATTTTTCAACAGCTAACAAATGCCCTAATTGAAGAATAGAAGAATATACCATAAGAACACACCCGTCGGCTTGTACAAAGCATGCCTCAAAGATGTCAAGCAGTAATTTGTGCTAATAGAAGACACACACGTTAATAATGAAACAAATCTTTAACAATTTTACGCTATACAGGCAGAATACTTGCCTGTTTCACTTTGTTTTTGCAAATTTATTTGGACAAAATGTAATTCTTTAAATTAAGTGTTATTAGATTTGCATATTGTTAAAAACAAAACAAAATATTATTTTGAGAATTGTAGTTAATTTGGTGTATACATTGTTATTTACGTACATGTAGTGTATGTAAATTTGTTAAGGTTATTCACGCATAGTCAAGTGTGACAAAGTACACTGACAGTTAAGTCATTCACTCATAGGCCGAGGAGTTTTGGAAGTGTGTAAAACAAAGTACATTAGTATTGGGGTCATTAAAGTACTCAACAGTTGAAATATTCTACGTACGCTGCCAAAGTTGGGGCTGTACTAAGCTGTAAAACATTGTTATTTATAAACTAGCATTTTAAACTTTGTGGTTGTGTATTAACACTTTATCTGGCAGTAAGGTATTATACGTAACAGACGTTAAGAGCATGCTGTGTGCACTGGCATCTTAATCGCACAATAACTGCAAAAAATTGTCAAGCTTACACTAGTCGGTAGAGCCTAGAGGTTGTAAACAGAGCATATTACACTAGTAAAAAAATTTGTAAACACACTAATATTAGAATATATGAGGAGTCTAATTGCAAAATCGGACAATCGCCGTTTTACTATTTTGAGTAAAGCGAAAAAAAAACATTTCATTTCAAAATAATATTAAATGTAATAATGATTTTTTTTTTAACATATATAGAATTAATATTTGACAATTCTATACTATATGTTAAAAAAATTATTATTACATGCAATGTTTTTTTTCACTTTACTCAAAATAATAAAATGGCGTACAAGTTTTGCAACTAGTCAAACAAAGAGCAGAGAGCAAGTGCAAATTATAACGAGGCTTTTTCCGCCGTGAAGTGTTGCTGTCGGATGATTTCGTTGTAAACGACAGTTTGGCTACAAGCTGTTTTCAAGTAAATTAGCGATTGATTAATTATTATACTGCGTGAATGTACGGTGTGGTGGATGAGTGGTTAAGCGCTCGTTGCTTCAGTTATATAAGAAAACTTAATTAACTGGGCGTACATTTAGTAAAATGTAATACAATCCTTTGCAGTTATCTAATAGAAGTCTTGCAATTTTTTTTCCTAACTATTGTTGTTGTTCAAAGTGGCAACTTTTTTTACAGGACTTCTAATTTGCATCAACTTGTCATTTGTTAAAAGGGTTTTATATTTAATTGCGTTTTTTTTTAAACCACCAACCAATTCCGGATTTAATTGTTTGTTGCTTAAAATATTTTTAACATTTAAGACAATTTAATGCAATACTGAAGCAAATATAATTATAATTTTAAAAATAGAAAACTGCATACATTTGAATATACAATTTTTTACTAAATTTTGTTCCGTGCATATCAACTTCTAAAGTATCTATTGCATATATCTAAATATTGTCCACTAATAATAATTGTTTTTAAAATAAAAAAAAAAAGTAAGTAAGTATTAATTAATGCAATTGCAATTTTAGGCTTCACCAACCAGTGTATGCTTAACAATCTTTTGCAGTTGTTGTGTAAAAAAATATTTATCCAAATTTTATCCATTATATCAATTGCTACATAGCTTTTTTGTCATTCGATGCAATTTATTGTCGAATAAATTTAATTGAATTTATTTTAAGGGAATAATGATCTTTGTAAGTTGGCTAAATTTAACTTTTAATGTATATTATTTTATGGTAACCTTCGCATGGTTTTATTATTTTTAATTTGTTCTATATGCTAACCCGTTATTCCTTTCAAGCTAACTTTGTCGGCAATTTATTCAACAACATTGTTTTGTAATTGTAGGAGAGTGGTAAAGTTGGGTGAAACGTTTAACTCGCATAATTTGTTGCAGGTTTGAGCTCTAGCTTTGGCAAAGCAATTATTAATTTAGGACATTAGATTAATACATAATTGATGTCCATGTAACCATAATTATATTTAATATGAGAGTATATACATAGCCAACTGTAACTAAAAAAATAGATTATTTGAGGCTTTGGGTGTTGTGTTAACAACGTTTTTGGCATTGCACGCAAAAAGCCGTTGAGCGCATGCTGTGCACTGGCATTTTGAAGTTTTTTGCAAAAAATTGTTAAGCTTACACTGTTTAATACCTATTTACGTTTTTTTTAGTTTTGAAAACGTTTATCATAATTGGAAGATATTTAGATATATGCAACCAATACTTTAGAAGTTGATATGCACGGAATTTATTTCAATAAATTCAATTTTGTTTATTTTTAATAATTATATACTCCGGTATTATATATTGTCCTAAATGTTAAAACTATCATAAGCAACAAAATTTCTAAATTTTTAATTTAAGTAAAAAAATATCCACTATATTGGTTTTGCATCTATTTTTTCTTATCATTCAATAAAAATGATTGTTAAATAAATAATCTATTTATTTAGTTTTAACTAGTCTATAGTATATTATTTTTTATTTTTTTTTTCCAATGATTTAATGTTAAAGTAATGGAATAGAATTGTTGTTATTTTTAATAAATTTTATATGCTGACCTATTATTCTTTTCAAGCTAACCTTGTCGGCATCATTTCAACAATTCATAGTTTTGGGTATTTACGTAACATCCATTGAGAGCATGCTGTGCACTGGTGTTTGAGACTTTAGGGCTGCACAACAACTGCAAAAGATTGTTAAGCTTACACTGGCTGATAAAACCTTGATGTTGTATGCAAAACTCATTGCAATAGTAATGAGCAGATGTATAAACACTGATAAAAGTATTGCGTTAATTAAGAGATTGTGAGCAGAGTAGTTATAAATACGTTGGTGTCATGGTATGATATGGTTGTGATAAGAGATTCTAGCATAACAACGTAAGGGTTCTATATTAAATGAAAATGTAATTACCAATTCAGCGGTATTTAATAATCATGTGCAAATTTAATTTAAAAAAGTTGATGAGGCGCGAGGACGGGAGAAAACGTTACCCTTCCACAATATAATGATGCAATTGCATAAAATAACGGTATTAGCCCTTACATTAAAAATAAACTTTAATGAACTAATATACTACAAAACGCTTGGTGTAGTAGTTGGGTAGTTTTTGTAATTTATGTAAAAAAATATCTATTTATAATCTATTTATTATTTTAATTGCGCATTCATTATTTTTTTGTCATTTGATAATAAATTTTGTCGAATAAATATAATTTATTTAGTTGAAGTTTATTTTAGTGGAACAATTAACTTCTTAATTTAGCTTAAACTAAGTTGATGTATATTATACTAAGATGTATATTATTTTATTGTAATTATTTATTTTTAATTAGTAAGAGAAAATGGTAAGTAAGGTAAGTTAAAACCACGTGAGGAAACAAGAAAATATTTCTCTTCCGCAGTGTAATGATAAAGTTGCATAAAATATCAGTTCATGACGGTTACAACAAATTGGTGGTAAGCGTTATTGGCCACTATATTAAAATTATATTTTAATTAATTAATATACTACATAATTGCTCGGCGTGGTGATTGTGTAGTTAATTTTAATTTATGTAAAAAAATACTTATCCATGTTCCGTTTATTATATCAACTGCTATATTGCATAAAATGTTTTTTTTATGAAAATTTAAATACATTTAGTTAAAGTTTAGTTTAGTTTTAACTTTTTAATTTAATGTATATTATTTTATGATGATTACTTCATTGTTTCATGCTTAATTGATTTATAGAATTTTTTAATTTTAATTAGTGTCAAATGTTGACCCGTTATTTTTTTTGAAGCTCTCTTTGTTAGCATCATTTCATGATGTTTATACATTAAAATATTTTGAATGTGTGATCTACAAAAGCTTTGCAATTTATTTTACAACATAGCCAACGGTAGCAATCAGATAAAAGACTAAAGAACATTGACATTGAGGTTTTGGTCACTTGAAGCTTTGAGGTTATGTGTAACACCGTTTTGGCAATGTACGTAACTGCAGTTGAGAGCATGCTGTGTAATAGATATAAAAATATCCATTTAGAATCTATCTATCTATTATATCAATTGCTGTATTGCGTATATTTTTTGTTGTTATTCAATGAAAACTATTATTAAATAAATAATCCATATAGTTGAAGTTTGTTTTAACAAAATAATTAACTTTTTAATTGGCTTTAACTAATTTAAAGTAATTTTTTTTATTAGAACCTTTCATTGCTTCGATTTTTAAATAATTTATAGAATTCTTTATTTTTAATTAGTTTTTGATCTTTTTTTCAAGCTAATTGACATGTTGCCAAATTAATCCACAACACAGCTGTACGTAACTGCCAATAAGAGCATGTTGTGCACTGGCATTTAAAGCTTTGGGGCTGCACAACAACTGCAAAAGATGTTGTATGCAGAATACATTGCAATAGTAATAAGCAGTAATATAAACACTGACAAGAGTATTGCGTTAATTAAGTGATTGTGAGCAGAATAGTTATAAATACGTTGGTGTTATGATATGAAATACTAACTTATTAGTTCTATGATAGAACAAAATATAATTATTAATTGAGCTCTATTTAATAACTATATGCAGGTTATATTAATAAAAAACGCCAAAAACAATGGCGGAATGTAGTCGTAGTACGCTGATGCAAAAAAAATTAGATGTACTGGGTCTACTTTATTGGAAAACAGTGAGGTAAGTTGAAGAGGAGCAATGATAAAAAACGTTGCAGTTATTTTATGCAACTGCATCATTACACATCGGAAAAGAACTTAACTTAACTTGCCTCACTGCTCTACGATTGAGTTGGTACGGTACATCTAATTTTTTTGCATCATTGCGTTACTTCTGCAACTCGGCATTGCTCTAGCATGCTATCAATAAACTCAGCACAGAGTAATAAAATACAGCAAAATTAGTAATTATATTTTCTTCAGAATCTCCATAATAAACAAGCATATTATAACATAGCACCAAAGTATTTATAACAACTTTGCTTACAATTAATTAACTCAATACTGTTGTCAGTGTTTTTATATCTGTTTATCACTATTGTAATGTGTTTTGCGCACAACTTCAAAGGTTCACAAGTCAGTATAAGTTCAACAATCTTTGCATTTGTTGTGCAATCCCAAAACTTCAAATGCCAGTGCACAGCATGCTCTCAAGGGCTGTTACGTAGAATGCCAAAAAACAGCGGCAGCACACTACCAGAAAACGGAAAACCAATTTTTTGTTCTATTTTAGGAGTAGTTTGTTGTATTTGTTCTAACTTATAATCTATTCAAATATAAAGTAAAGCCCTGGAAACAAACAACGCATAATCTTACTACGTTCGCTGTAGCAGTCCACATAATATATTGCTTATATTTTTGCTTTTTGGTTCTATCTTGAATTTGAATATGCTATAAAGCCTTTGATCTGATAAACCATAACATATTATTAAATAAATTATACATATATGGTAAATTTAGCATTCTCTGAAACTGAATTTTAGATTGTTTGGACTATGCAAGTAGGCTGGATCCAATCGCCGATCTAACCATATTCACTAGTAATTTTGTAAATATACAAAAACCAGATTTTATGCTTTAGGCATATTTTTTCCGATTTATAATTTATTCAATTCTAAGGTAAAGCGTAGGAAAACATAGATTACTTGGCGTACAATGCACGCATCCTAAACAGTACTATGTTTAGCGTTATAAACTATTATATATTACTAAATAAATTATTCAATTATCGTATATTTAGACTGTTTAGACTAAATTAATTATCTGATCATTTTTACTACCCTAAATTGATTATATCTTGAAAATATACAGAAAACGCAAAACAAACTTTTATATTTAGGTATAGCTTTTATATATAAATTAATTTTCTCTTTAAATATGACCTGGATATTAAAAACTGAATACTAGTATTCTTTTATAACCTACATTCCTTGAAATGAATATGTATTATTATTTTGATATATGTTTTCTTTTAATCATGTATAAATTAAGAAGTCACGTGATTTATTTACATATGAAAAATATTAGGTAAAATTATACTATCTTTGACCAACTCTATTTAGCTTGTGATACAAATGAATAGATAGTAGATACTAACTGATATAATTACATTTGTAAAATATGAGACAAAGAGCAGCTTTCAATTTATTTTTATTGTATAATGACACGACATCGTATTTTTATAATAGCAAAGCGACCTTATTACTTCAACGTATAATAAGCCAATTTAATTATTCACTTAGTTTCATTTTATTTGACATATATGGTTAACAATCGATATAACTTGTTGTGGTTTTGGAAAAGAAATGTAGGCCACGCAAAAGTAAATCGACAAAACAATCATTTGTATTTTTTTGTGGACAATTGTTTCCTTTTGTAGATGTGTTCTATCTCTTTTATTTGTGGTATTTGTTGGTGTGGTTCAATACATACCTCTCCTTCAGCTCTTTTCTTTTCGAGCTCCTTCTGTTTGGCATATTCGTCGGCGATTCGCGTTTCGATAGTCGCAAGCGACTCGCGCGTAAATGGACGGAATAGACTACGCTCCTCCTCGGACAGTGAATCAGAGGCGTCGGACATGTCTCCTCGCGCCTAGGCCCCCACGATACCCTGAAACAAATTTAAATTATTAGTACAACAGTAAATTATTTTAATTCGGTTAATGTACCCATTTTAGACCAATGCAAAAAAATGCAATGAAAGTTTTAATCATTGACAAATATGATAAGATAAATGAAATATTCTGTGATCTACAATAAGGTTGTCGTCAATAGAATAAAGCGCAGCTACTTTCATCAATCAAAACACATTTGTTTCTTATACAGACCGTCTCAATGTAAGCGGTCTTATGGGAAAACAATCGGCAATCTCCGCCGTACGACATGCAAACGCAATAAAGGAGGGAGATCCGAACATAACGTAAATAACATAAATATTATGTCTTCAATCAGTATTCATACGCTCGCACGCAGAATGCGCACGTGTTAATTTTTTTGCCGGCGGCGGAGATTGCCGATTGTTTTCCCATAAGACCGCTTACATTGAGACGGTCTGTAGAGCAACGTCCACATTGCAGATACGGCACAAAAAAAGTTGCTCGCCGCGCTTTGCACTAGTGAGCGACAAGCTATACACCTTACCTCACACCAATTAAAAACTTTCAAAAAATGTTTGCATAACAGAAAATGGCAAAAATGGGATTGTTGAAACACTGATTTCTTTAATTTGGCGTGAATGTTACTGTAAATAACTAGACGGCCAAAGGCATCTATAAAGAATAAATATTGTTGTTATTATTATTAATCTATAACCTCTTAATACCGAGCTACAGAGAAAACATGTGTATGTTTGGATGCCTATATGAGGTAATGGACCCATATTGGGAAGAACGCTACGCTCGGCATCACTTTGGGCCCATCCAAGTTGTGACCAGAGCGGCTTAACTTTTGTTAGCGCTGGTATTCGTACATGCCCTCTCTGCCGTACTGCCGACATATTGTTACTCACCTAAAAAAACTTTATTCTCAAAACTTTATTTGCAAAGATAAGTTGAAGCATGAATATAATAAATACAAGATAATTAACCTTTTAAGTCATCATTATTGATTTTCATTAATCTTTTATTCTTTGTCTCTGTAATTATACTCAATACAAAGAAATTATAAAAAGCAATCATTTTATAATTACTACTACTTTTTGATGAAATAATAATTAGCTTTCGGCATAAAATAAATTTGGCTTTTTAGTCGTTCTAAAAAAATGTTTGGTGTAATATTTTTAATATAATTGGATTGAAATCAAATGCCAAAAAACTTTAAAAATTAACTTTTCTAACAAAAAGTATCTGAACTAAATAGATGAGTTTTTTACAACTTTTTATTTATTTTAACATAACAATAACGCATTTTGTTTTGTTTCTCTATTTAGTTTTAAATGCTGCAAATTAAGTTTTTACTTTATGTGAATAATAAGGCATCATTGAGATGTAAAGCGCTTTTCTGCAAACACTTTTAAGGTGCTCCATTCCAATTCCAAAAAATTGAGTTTGAGCGTACGGCGATTTAGTATGCAAACACAACGCAGTCTTTTGCTTCAACCCTAGGTCCAATCGTAGTATTGTACTTTTGCTTATTGCTTAGCATTTCGACTGTGAAATACTAGAGCTTTGATCCTAGCTAGTTATTCTCATTCATTGTTCCAAACCTTATATTTATTTATTTCTAGGATCAAAACTTCAGTCTTCTTTAGTCGCTCGGAGCGCTGAACAATAAGCAAAAGTACAATGCTATGATTGGAGCAAGAATTTTTGTTGTGTCTGCAGCTGAAATATTGGAATAGTGAACAAAAACATCAAAAGCAAAATAATCTTTACAGGTCCTTTCCAAAACCAAAAATAATTTAGTGCCGAAATGCAATCTTTTTTGCAAACTTTCCGTGGGACTGCTAAAGAAAATCGGCTAAAAATTTTTGCAAAATAGTCCATGTTTTGAAAGAACAAAAAATGTAGGTACATACCAAACCAAAGATCAAAAATCATTCCTAATACAGTTAGCAGATTTTTTGCTTTTAGTAAACTGAAGAATACCAAAAATAGATAACTTGCAATTACCGGATTCTCAAATTACCATGAAGATACTTCTACAAAACAATGGCCACTGGGACTTAAAGTTTCACCAGCGGATCTTGATTAAAAATCAATCTGGATCATATTCAAACAAGACTATTACTGCAACTTATTAGGAAAACAATTACAGGTAGTTCAAGGTGTGAGAGAAATGTTCAATGTAGTCGCATTTATAAAAATTGGGAAGCCGCCTCTAAAATCAAAAGCTCAAATCTAAAATCGGCTTGCATTGTAACCGCATTGTAGTGCATTTTTATGCTCAAATAAATTTTTAAAAGCTAAAAGTTTGCATAATTGCAATGTTCGCTCTGAAACTCGATTATTTTTCAAAAATGCCATTAGTAATATTAAACGCGGTTTTCAAAACAAATTTTTTTGTGCGTCTTGCAGCATTTTATGATCAAAACTGAAATTATAACGGTTATTGTTCAAAAATTTCAACTTTTTTGTTTTAGAATTTTGCACCAGACATCGGATATACCAAAAATACAATTGCCACGCTTAATTTTTATGGCAAAAAAATTGACCATAATTTTACTAGACACGCGGTAAGCAAAAGAAACGAAAGATAGCAAACACCGCGCCGCAAACCGCAAGATAATGCTTCCGATAACCAGGACTACTTTAGGTCTATTTTCCACTTGGTTTTAAATGCTACAAATTGAGCTTGCAAGAAAACTTAAAAAAATGCAATTCCGTGCGTCCATCCTAGCTTAAGTGCAAAGATATTGAACAATTGCAAGATGAATCAACAATTTAGCAATTATTGTGATGATACATGTATTCTTATTTTTGGAAATGTCAGATAATCCTTTTGCAACAGAAAATAAATATATTACTAGTAGTATTATTAGTAGTAAGATATAATCACGCCCAAGTCTTGCCTTGTCTTTCTCATACATAATACCTTATCTGCGTGACCATACTGTAAGCACGTAAATTAAAAGGCGTGGCCTTAAAGAGACTTTTGTCGAGTTTTTGTTGTATTCTGTAGAGTAGAGTAACTACTGTCTCATCTCTAGAATGCAAATTTGTTGGATGGGCAGATACCCGCGCAACAGTTTTTACTGTTTGCAGCTATTTCTAGAAGAAAACCAAGCCCGAAGCTCTGCAAAACTTTACATAAATAACCGATATCTGAGGCATCAACACCAGTCCAAGAATCATTCTAACCATCGCTTTAGACAAGCCTAAATGTCCTGTCACCACAAAAAGCTCTTGACACTTAGAGAAGCTTCTCCAAACAATCGAACAAATTTTAGGCAAACTTTTTATTCATTTTATTCTACACTATCAAAATCAGGATAAAAAAATATAATAATTAGCAGTGGCCCACGAAACATTACAAAACTTAGGTAAGGTAAGATTTGTTGGAGGATGTTGGTCAAGAATTTGACCTCAAACGAAAAACTCTTAAGAAATACCTTATCTGGGCATTTTTCAAACTTAAGAAAGAAGAAAAATTCAAATTGACAAAATTTTAAAACCTATTTTATAGGGTTAGGTTTGAAGAGAACGACTGGCAATCTGTAACAAGTACCTCCCACGCCAAGTATCTGACCAACATTGCATCCGTTTGGACACCGATTTAAATGTGGGAAATTTTAATGAGAAAAAAAGCCAATATCTGCATGCTATACCAAGCTCCCAGTAGCTACTTAAATATAACTAATTGTCCCGACATTGGATTTGCAGATGCTTGATCTGATCACGTTTGATTGACTCAAAAGAGTACCCGGGAACTGAACTTATTGAACGTAGCAAAAGTCAATTATTATCACTGGCTAATTTAGTTTTTTTATTACTAGACTTGGAACCTTATAAAGCAAGATTCCTGAGGGAGACTGTAGCCTATTTATAGAGAAAACCACGTTTCCCAAACCATAAAGATACACTACTTCTCTGTGCAGGATTGCATCAAAATACGCAAACTAATTCCACCGCAAGCTTTGATGCCTTAACAACAACTTTGCTTTCACCAACACCAGGCAAACATACTGCTGAGAGAAAACCAACCACATGTACTCTAAAAAAATAGTGTTTTAATTTTCTGGAGTATTTCTAACAAACTTCTCAAAAACCTTGCACTAATCAACCATTGAAAGACTTTTATTGATTTATTAGCTGCGATTGCTTATTTTCGGACGTATAACCCGGGTAGATATTTTTACCACGTTGTACCCTAAAAAGTAACCATTGTCCTAGCTTTAGAACGCAGTTTCCTGAAGGGACAATAACTTTCCTCGACCGTTTTGACTCCTTGTAAAAATTCTCAGGGCAAAACCAAGCCCAACATTATATCGGGTTAATTGGACACGGAGTTGAACGTGGAGAATTTTATTGAGGAAAAATGATAAAATTTGCCAGTTATACCAAACTCACAAAAGCTACTTAGATTAACACTAACGCCCTTGTCCCGACATTGGATCTGCAGGTGTTCGATCTGATCACGTATGATCGACTTAGAAGAGCACCCGGGAACTGAACTCATTGAACCTAGCAGAAATCAATATCATCACCACTGGCCAATTTAGTTTTTTCACTACTAGACGTGGACTTGAATCCCTATGAAGCAAAACTCCTGAGGTAGACTGTAGTCTACCTACGTCTGGAGAGAACCACGTTTCCCGAACCATAAGGATGCACCACTTTTCCGTAATACACTTAATGGTAAAGCAGGATTGCATCAAAACACGCTAACTAATTTCACTGTCAGCTTTGAGGCCACAACAACAACTTTGCTTTCATCAACACCAGGCAAACATACTGCTAAGAGAAAACCAGCCACGATAGACCAAGACCACCTGTACTCTTAGGAATTAGTGTCTTAATTCTCTGGAGTGTTTCTAACAATCTTCTTAAAGACCTTGCATTAATCAACCACTGAAAGACATTTATTGGCCGCGATTGCCTAATTTCGGACGTATAACCCGGGTGGAAATTTTCACCTTGTAGTATCCTAAAAGGTAACCATTGTCCCAGCTTCAAAAGGCAATTTCCTAAAGGGACAACCACCCTCCTCAACCGTTTTGACTCTTTGCAAAAATTCCAAGGGCAAAACCAAGCCCAACATTGCATCCGGTTAATTAGACACGGTTTTGAACGTGGAATGAGGAAAAAAGCCAAATTCTGCCAGCAATACCAAGCTCACTGAGCTACTTAAATATAACCAGTAACGCCTTTGCCCCAACACCGGATCTGCCGGTGCTTAATCTGATCACATTTAATCGACTTAGGAGAACACCTAGGAACTGAACTCATTAAACTTAGCAGGTCAACCATCACCACTGGCCAATTTAGTTTCTTTACTACTGGGCGTGGACTTAAAACGTTATAAAGTAAAACTCCTGAGATAGACTGTAGCCTATCCATGTCTAGAGAAAACTACGTTTCCCAAACTATAAGGGTACACTAATGTTCCGTGATACATTTGCATCAAAATACGCTAACTAATTCCACTGTCAGCTTTGAGGCCATAACAACAACTTTGCTTTCACTAACACCAGTCAAACATATTATTAAGAAAAAACCAGCCACAATGGACTAAGACCACCTGTTTTGGGACACTGATTTGCTGGAGTATTTCTAACAATCTTCTCAAAGATTTTAGCAATCATACTTTTATAGATAATTGCATAATTTTTTTTAAACTAAGGTCATCTTCTTTTTTAGTAATTGACTTAAACCCGATTTTGACTTTGGGGTGCAAATTTTTGTGCAAAGTTGTCGTAAGTAATGTTAAGCGTGGCTTTCAGGCAAAGAATAAGGCCTCAAAAAAGTGTGCCGTGATGCCATTTGAAGTCAAAAATGAAGTACCAGCGGATTGACTAAAAATTAAAGAACACAAATTGTAAATTTGTGCAAGGCATTACAAAAAGCTTCATGACGCAAAAGTTCCAAAAAAGTTCCAAGCGACCAAAAGAATGATGACACGGCTCTCACTGTAGGTAGAAACCGGGCAAATAAAAATCCACAAACGGCACTCTAGTTTATTTTCATTATTTTTTTGCGTTTCCAAATTACTTAAAAAAATAACTGATGACAGTTTTGCTACCGCTACTGCGTTCACGGAGTCTATCAACACGTTCCAAAAACGCCTGGAAAGAACATATTAAGGTTTGTTGATATTTTAAAATGGTTGCTTGTCTAAAACAAAATTACTTGAAGTCTAAAGTTCCAGTTTTCAAAATATTTTATAATTTTGAAGGCTTTTAGATAAGCTATTTTAAAACCTTTTCTCAAAACAGTCTGGTTATTATTAACTTTTGTTTGTTAAAGTTCGAGTGTCCTATGACAGCAAAATAAACTAAT
Source organism: Tachinus rufipes (assembly GCA_963932245.1). NCBI lineage: Eukaryota > Metazoa > Arthropoda > Insecta > Coleoptera > Staphylinidae > Tachinus > Tachinus rufipes. The sequence continues at coordinate 16,648,445 of OZ010750.1, forward strand.
CCATCACTGAGTATTAAAGCCTGTAATTTGTTTGGTAATTTTGAACTATTAAGTCTAGATTTTGACTACATTTTCCAGATGAAAAAAAAAAAAAAACAAAAATGAATCAAAACCACCGCTTCAATAGTGGTTCAGTGATTTTGAAACTTTTAATTTCATCTAAGATTCAATATATTTTTGAAAATAAATGCGAAGAACTTTTAAGAACAAACTAAAACTTGAACTTATTGTACCAAACAGAAACAAGTCCAATTAATGAAATACATTCTAAAATATTTTAAAAAACGTGTTATGTGTTAATTAAAATAGATGAAAAGACAAATATTTATTTTTGTTTATAGCTAAAACCGAGTGACAAACATGAACAAATCCACAAATATTTTCAGCAAGTTGATTATCGAAACCACAAAATCCAATGTGAAAGCTTAAACCCTCCTGGCCAACCTGTTTGCCCGTGTAGATAATTTAATTAAATTATTATTCCGAGAAGGAATCAATATGATGAATTCCAGTATTTTGCGCAAATAATTTGCATAGCAATAGAAGGAAAATGCACGTACATGCAAACTAGTGTTTGATGGATTTGATGTGGTGCTAATGTATCAGGTAGAGGAGGAAAGTTTCAATGTTGACATGTGAAATTTCGTGTTTGCCTTTGTATCCAGATACATACGGAATACACACGACGCAAAATACGTTCTATCATAGAAATTGTCACGGTTTGTAACAACTGATAAATTAATTAAACTTTCATGTTAGTTTTTTTAGTAAAACAATATTTTATCCTTGTTATGATTTTTTTTTAAATTAAAATTTATTCTAATTACAAATTAAAAAAAAAATTCTCTATCCACGGTAAATGGTAAAAACCTAAAAAAGCATGTTTTCTTTAACTGCAATTCTATTATTATTATATTATATTAAAAAAAAAATCTAATTTTTAATTAGACCTAATTGGCCAGCAAAATAACATTATTTATTCAACAGTTTATATTTTCTGCAGTTTTAAAATAGATTATTAATGCCGAGCAAATTATTATTATAAATAATTAAACAAATGACCTGCTTTCAACAAAATATATTTTAATTAAATAACCAAATGTGCGTTAAATTTGTAGATTAATGAGGAGATTTAGTTATTTAATTAAATCTACATGGAAACAAATCACATTCATTTGTTTAATTATTTACTATTAATTTCTGATTGAAGTCATGAGAAGACGCCTAGACTAAGCTAAAACTAAAATAATTACAAATTCACAAAACTTCTAATAGTACTTAGTTGTCAACCAAAAGGTAATTTTTCTTTATTATTTTAATCATAAAATTGTTTAATTTAATATAAAAATTTGTCCAAAAAAGTCATTTAAATTAGTGTATCTAAGAAATTTTTATGGTTTCATGCAATATTTTGTCTATTTCATGTAACAAATTTAATGAATTTTTGTTTTCTGTTCCTTACTGTGCAACTGTTTATGCTACAGAAAAGTATGCTATTTTACACAGTTCATTACGCACGCATATTGTGTGCGAAAAGTAAACATTACGCACGGGGCCACCAAAAGGTGACAGATTACTTGTCAAATGTCAATTTATAATATTATTATGATTTTTCATTTATTTATTGTAGTCGTAAAAAAAGTATAATGTACAGCTTGCATGTAATGTCCATTTTGCACGTATGAATTGCAAAACTTGCCAAAAGCTTGGGTAACAATGTTTATAGTTGTGGGAAATGAGTATCATTACGGGTTTGTTGTACAATATACTATTTTCTACTCCTTGCGCAACTAGTATTGCTACGGAAACGTATGCTATTTCAAACGTTTTATTATAAAAAATAAATATTATATATATTAACATTTATAAATATTTTTTTGTACACGTTATAAATATTTTAGTAGTAAAAAATATAGAGTAGAAATTCTACGGAAAATTTGTAAATTGTTTTCTTATTTATTGTAGCCGTAGATAAAGTATAGTATAAAACTTGCACGTAATGTCCATTATACACTTGCCAAAAAAAACGTTATAAATATTTTAATTATCAAAAAAAATAGAGCACAATTTGCACAAAAACTCCATAAATTTGTTATTTTTTTTATTGTAGTCGTAGAAAACTTGCACGTTTTGTCAATTTTGCCAAAGGCTTGTGCAACTATGTTTATACTCGTGGAAAATGGGTATCAATACGTGCTAGTTGTACAATATGCTATTTTCCAAATTATCCTAGAATTACCGTTCAGTAAAAAATGAAATATTTTTTTCCCATATTTTGCATTTTAACATGGAACATATTATCGGCATAAAAAAAGCAAATATGTTCTTTTGTAAAACCAGTAGAAGGCAAAATCTAAACTACAATATAATTGATAGAATATATCTATGCAGATAGACTGATAAAGGTATACAGAGACATTATCTAGCTGAAGGGCGTTTTGGAAGCAGCAATATTTGTGAAGATCGCACAAGATTGATTTAAACAACAAAGTCCATTGCTATAGATTGGACAAGAGTTCTTGATCGCGTGTCGGTGGGAATAAGTTACAAAAAAATATAGAGTAGAAATTCTACGGAAAATTTGTAAATTGTTTTCTTATTTATTGTAGCCGTAGATAAAGTATAGTATAAAACTTGCACGTAATGTCCATTATACACTTGCCAAAAAAAACGTTATAAATATTTTAATTATCAAAAAAATAGAGCACAATTTGCACAAAAACTCCATAAAATTTGTTATTTTGTTTATTGTGAAAATATGGGAAATGGGTATCAATACGTGCTAGTTGTACAATATACTATTTTGAATAGTTTCTTTAAATTATATGAGAATTTTATTAAAAAAATTGTGTGTTGTGCAATAAAAGCATTTAATAAACGGTTTTAATTAATCCATGAGACAAAAATGTTTTTTTTAATATTTGTAAAAATTATATACGATTTATTTTTCTTCTATATAATGCAATAAATTTAATGGAAATGTATTTTTAATATTTTAATGTGCAAAAAATTTTTATTAGATGTATTTGTTATAAAATGAATACAGCGCCAAATAATGCCAAACGTTGAAACCAACAAACTTATGTGAAACAACCAGTTTAAATTTTTTTGATATTTTTTTATTGAACTTAAAATGTATGTTTGCACAACTTTTGATCAAATTTACGTATAAAATGTTATGAATTATTTTTAACAATTTTTTTTTGTCATAAATAGGTTTATTGCAAATAGGTTTCTAAAAAAACTCAGTTTTTAATGAAATGCACCCAGTGAACATTGTCTTATATGTAAAATAATGCTTTATGTTTAAGAATGAATCGATTAAAATCTCAGTGACAAAAACCAAGTTGTTAATATTTTAAGCAATTGTTGTGAGAAAAATTGACTGTTTTTTATAGATGTCAGTACGCTAGACACAAAAACAAGTCTTATACGATGCTACATATTCTCAATCCTGTTATACGGTGTACAGTCATAGACTTTCACCAAAGCAACAAGCAAAAAGCAAATAAACATTTGAGATGTGGGTCTATCGAAGGATGTTGGGGTATTGTAGACAAAACACGCAAAAACAAGTAAAGAAAAAGAAGTTATAACCATCATCAAAACACCCAAACTCAAATACCTTGAGCACATCATGAGGAATAAAAGTAGATACCAACTATTACAAAACATACTACAAGGAAAAGTGCAAGAGAAAAAAAGCGCAGAAAGACGCATATCTTGGCTCATAAATCTTCGCGCCTGGTTCTTAATGACCACAACACAACTATTCAAAGCTGCAGCCAACAAAGTGATAAAAAGTTGTTCAGTGTTTTTCAACCAAAATAAATACCTTACAATGCCTTCAGGGCAATTCCACGATAGTTTGGACAATCGGCCCCACATCGATGTTTCTGATTTTGCTCAAATTTTGTACACATGTTTGGGTTACCAAAATATGACGATTCCTAAAACTTTAGATTTCTAAGTGCAATATAATGTAAATTCAATCATTCATTTTAATTTTTTAGGAATATTTTATTTTTTTTCAGTTTTTAAGTTGTAAAAAGCAAAAAATAGTCAAAATCATAATCAAAAGATGGAAAAATTACCATTTTATCGAAAATTCGATATCTTTTATTTTTGGGATCAAAAGTACTATGTTTCAAGAGTATCATATTCAATATTTCAAGTCTCAAAAATATCAAATTTTTGATAAACTGGTAATTTTCCCATTTTCCGCGGGAAATTTTGGAAAACCAAGGGCGGGTTCGTGTTCTACAAAAAAAATCAAAAACTGAAAAAAGACAAAATATTCTTAAGAAATTAAAATTGCAGCCATTTACACTGTATTGCGTCCAGAAATCTAAAATTTTAGGAATTGTCATATTTTGGTACTCCAAACAAAATTTGAGCAAAATCGGAGAATTGATGTGGAGTTGATTGTCTTGAAATTACCCTCCAGTAAAAAATCAAACATTTTTTTCCCATATTTTGCATTTTAACAGAGGACAAATTATCGGCATGAAAAAAGCAAGTATGTCTTTTTGTAAAACCAGTAGAAGGCAAAATCTAAACCACAATATAATTGATAGAATATATCCATGCAAATAGACTGATCAAAATATGCAGAGACATCATCTAGCTGAAGGGCGTTTTGGAAGCAGCAATATTTGTAAAGATCGCACAAGATTGATTTAAACAACAAGGTCCATTGCTATAGATTGGACAAGAGTTCTTGATCGCGTGTCAGTGGGAATAAGTTACAAATTTTTTTATTTTTTGAGTCTTCATTCACACTGAGCAAATCAAAGGTTTCCAATAACATCAACTCAGAAAGCTGTTAGGCTTGCATTGTGTCAAAAGCAGCGAAGCTGAAGTCACCAATAGAATGAAATTGTATTTTACTTGTGAGATGGTCGTAGAAGGATTTGTCGGTATCATAAAGTTAAAAAACGCGACACAGCATTGGTGAAAATCATCGATTGCATTCATTCCCAACCCACCTAGTCAGCATGGGGTTTCATAACTAAGATCTTTCTCTGGTCTAGAGTAGATTAATAATTTCTCCAGTGGTCTGGAATCTATTTAAAACTGTAAGTCCACCTGTAATAGAAGTTTAGCATTGGGGACAGAAAAAAAGATAATGCGCCTGCAGTGGCGTAAAAAAGAGCTGATAATGATACCAAATGGCATTTTTGAACAGGATAATGCAAGGCCACACATTACTAAAAAGTACTTAAAGCAAATACAGCTCCAAATATTGCCTTAACCTGCAGGATCACTAGTAGATTTATCACCAATCAAACACTTCTAGACCCAATGGGTCGGCCATTTAAAATATTGCCCAAAGCTCAAGACAATTTAGACAACCTGCAATTTTACCTTCAGGTAAAGAAAATACCCCAAGAGGACATCGATCATCTTACATTAAGCATGCCAAAAAAATTAAAGTTGCATTGATGCACATAGAAATGTCTCATTATTAACTTTTTTGTGTTTATTGTGTTTTTTTAGTGAGACTTTGATCGACTATAGCAGTATTTTACCAAGTTTTCAAATTTTAATTTATTCTAACAAAATTTTGGAAAAAATTTTAATATAATTTTTATGCGACAAAGGGTTTTTTAAATTAATTGTTAAAATAGTAAATAATTTTGATAAACTTTACGCAACAAATAAGTGTTATAAACTATTTTTCATGCAACAAGTAAGTTTCTTGGAAAATATTTAGTCTTAGGTAGGGTTAGTTTTTGATAGTTTTATGTATTCATCTAGTTTTGATACATTTTTTATGCAGCAAAAAAGTTTCTTAGCATTCTTTGTTTGATCTTAAACAATAATTCAAAAAAATTAATTATTTGTGCATTTTTGGTTTGAGTGCAATTTTGAACTATTTTTGATGAATTTTATGCTTCCGATGAGCTTGTTTGCTTTACATATTATTTTTAGCATTCTTTGTTTGATCTTAAGCAGTAATTCAAAAAAATTAATTATTTGTGCATTTTTGGTTTGAGTGCAATTTTGAACTATTTTTGATGAATTTTATGCTTCCGATGAGCTTGTTTGCTTTACATATTATTTTTAGCATTCTTTGTTTGATCTTAAGCAGTAATTCAAAAAAATTAATTATTTGTGCATTTTTGGTTTGAGTGCAATTTTGAACTATTTTTGATGAATTTTATGCTTCCGATGAGCTTGTTTGCTTTACATATTATTTTTGCAAACAAATTTGAGTTGTCTACTATATCGAGCAATAAATTTAATGCAAACGTATCTTTTTATGTTCAAAAATAGTTTTTTTTTATAAATATATAAATACAGCGCCAAATGTTGCTAAAAGTTTACTTTGTAGTAATAAATACTGGATAAAGTTACATACTGTGATGAAATATACTTTTGTCTATTTCATGCAGTAAAATACAGCTTAATAATAATTTTTTGTGTTTGTGAAATAAATGCATTTTTGGGGATATAAATACAGCGCCAAATGTTGTCAAACGTTATCTTTATTGTTTATTATATATGTTCTGTTTTTAATTTTATAATATTATCTAAAATGATCACCGATAATATAAGCAAATCTCAATACATTAGTTTTATATAAACTATATGTGTAACCGTGCTATGAAAATGTTAGAATTTGTTTACAGAATGTCTACGGATCTATCTCTAAGCTCATTCAAACTACTTTATTGCGCTTTGGTACGCTCTCATTTAGAGTATGCTCTGTCAGTTTGGTACCCATTCTACAGCATTTATTCATACGCAATATAGAACGTATTCAAATCAATTTATTTTGTTTATTGTCCTACAATTTAGGCATTTTCTCTGAAAACTACGATTTGAACTACATTGCATTGCAATATAATCTTTAATCGCTGGAACTTAGGCGCAAAAAGCAGACTATTCATTTTTATAGCTACTAGTAACTCTTTCATTTCAAGTCTTCAACAATGACCGCCAAACTAAACAGTCTCCAATATTTAGAGAATTCATACATTCTACTAATTATGGATTTAATAATCCAATTGGTAGAATGTGTAGAATTGCAAGTAATTTTTCTAACAATATTGAGTTATTTTATGTTTCAAAATGTAGTTTTAAGAGTCAATTAAAAATGTTGATAAATATTTTTTTTTCTGTTTTTATTATTCAATATTCGTTTGTATATTGTTGTGTAATTGTAATATTGCTTGTAATTAATCATTATTTATGTACTTAATGATGTAAATGTAAATGGCTCTTTTTATATACCGTAAATAAAGTATTATTATTATTATTGTGCAAAATATTAAACTGCTGAAAAGTGCAAAATTTTATTCATAAAAAGTCAAAAATAACAAAATCCGGTCATAAAATATTTTCCGATCAAAAATGGTTGAAAAGTGTAAAATTTTATTTTTAAAATGTTAAAAATAACGAAAAAATTGTTCTTCATACATCAAAATATTGCAAAAAACACCAAAATCCGACCAAAAACTGTTGAAAAGTGTAAAAAATTTATAAATCTTCAAAAAAATAAAATCCGGCTACAAAATATCAAAATATGGTTAGAAATAGCAAAAATTTGGCCATAAACTGTTGAAAAGTACAAAATTCTATTCTTGAGAAGTCAAAAATTGTCATAAAATTAAAAAATGTAAAAAAAAAACTATGAAATCCGAAAAGTAGCAAAATATTATCGGAAAGTTTCAAAATCCGGTCATAAATTGCCAAAAAGTGCAAAAACTCTATTTACAGAATGTCAAAAGGGCAAAATCCAACTATAGAGTATAGAAATATTGTCAGAAAGTACTAAAAATTACCATAAATTGTTCAAAACTGCAGCATTTTATTGCAAAACTTGGCCATAAAATATTTTCAAAAAATCAAAATCCGGCCAAAAACGGTTAACAGGTGCAATACTTTGTTAATAAAATGTCAAAACTTGAGCATTATCTGGTGAAAATGCAAAATTCTATTCATAAAAAGTCAAAAATAGTCATAAAACTAAAAAATTAAAGATTGGAAAAAATCATGAAATCCCAAAAGTAGAGCAAAATCAAGTTATGAAATCACAAAATATGATTAAAAAGTTTCAAAATCCGGTCATAAATGGCCAAAAAGTGTAAAAATTCAATTTACAGAATGTCAAAAGGGCAAAATTTGACCACAAATATGGTCAGAAAGTACTAAAATTTACCATAAACTGTTAAAAACTGCAGCATTTTATTGCAAAATTTTGTCAAGAAATATTATTAAAAATAATCAAAATCTAGCCAAAAACGGTTAATAGATAAAAAATTTTGTTCATAAAACTTCAAAAATAGCAAAATTTGGCCTTAACATTTTAAACAACTGTCAGATAGCACCAAAATCAAAATCCGGCCATTATATTATAATTGAAAAAAACCAATATCTCAAAATTGCCAGAAAAAAATAAAATTAACTGTTGAAAAGTGCAAATCTATTTATAAAAAGTCAATCCGATCATAAAACATTAAAATATTTTCAAATAAAATAAAAATCAGGCCAAAAATTTTTAAATAGCTCAACATTTTATTCATAACTAAAAAGTGCAAACTGCTATTCATTAAATATCAAAAATAATAAAATCTGGCCATAAATAATTTTTTTTTTAATAAAATGTAAAAAACTACTTTAAACTGTTGAAAAGTGCAAAATTCTTTTCATAAAAAGTCAAAAAAGCAAAACTTGTTAATAAAATATTAAAACCAAAATTTGATCAATAGACTAGTTTGTTAAAATTGAAAAATTCTATTCATGAGAAATCAAAAATGGTTATAAAATTAAAAAAATTAAAATTGTAAAAAAAATCATAAAATAAAATATTATCAAAAAGATTCAAAATTCGACCATAGAGTATAAAAATATTGTCTTAAAGTACTAAAATTCACCATAAACTGTTAAAAACTAAAGCATTTTATTGCAAAATTTGGTCAAAATATTAAAAAAAAAAAAATCAAAATCTGGCCAAAAATGGTTAAAATGTGCTACAAAATGTATAAAATGTCATACATAGCAAAATCCAGTCTTGAAATTGTTAGAAAACACCAAAATTAAAATTCTGCCACAAAATTATTGTAGAAAAATACCAAAATCCGGCCTCAAAACATAAAAAGCAATAGAAAACACCAAAATCGGGCCATAAACTGTTGAAAAGTGCAAAATTGGTCAAAAATAGCAAAATCTGTTCATAAAGTAAAAAAATATTGTCAGAAAAAACCAAAGTTAACTGTTTGAACGTCAAAATTAACAAACTCCAACCTTGAATAATCAAAATGTTGTTGAAAAGCATTAAAATACGGCAAAAACTGTAACAAAACATTCGGCTATAAAATATCAAAATATTGTTAGAAAGACTAAATATCAGGTCATAAACTGTCAAAAAAAATAAATTTCTAATCATTGAATGTCAAAAATAGCATAATCTAGCCATAAAGCATAAAAATAATTGAACATTCTATTTAAAAAAAGTAAAAATGGCAAAATTCTGTGATAAAGTATTAAAATACTAAATAAACAAACAAACAAACGATTGAAAAGTGTAAAATTCTGTTCATAAAAGTTGAAAATAGCAAAATCCGAACATAAACTGTTTTCATAAAAAATAACAAAATTCTATGAAAATAAAGAACTAAAACCTGGAATAAACTACTGAATGGTGCAGTTTTTGTTTACCCTAAGTCCCTAAGACCAGGCGAGAAAGTTAATTAAGTACAAATTGCCATGTAAAGTACAGCTATAGATAGTGTATTTACGGCATGGGCTTAAATGCTCTCAGCGGTTGATTTCATTACCAACAGCCTCGGGGAAGGCAATTATGTTTGTATTATATACCTGGAAGCTACTTAACACCTTGGTTTTCAAGGATGAAAATATTATATAAATATACGATATTTTCACCTTTGCCCGTGGTTTTCAATAAATAGCTTCCAGGTATATAATACAAAATTAATTGCTCCCTCCCCCCTACAAAGCGGTTGGTATTAGAATGATTTAAGCCTATGCCGCAAAGACACAATGTGCCAAACATTATGTACTTTTTGTGAGCATTATTTTGTCTATTTCTTGTAGTAAATTTTATTGCAAAACTTGGTCATAAAATATTTTCAAAAAGAATCAAAATCCGGCTAAAAACGGTTAAAAGTTGCAAAACTTTGTTCATAAAATGTTAAAACTTAAGCATTATCTGATAAAAATGCAAAATTCTATTGATAAAAAGTCAAAAATGGTCATAAAACTAAAAAATTGAAAATTGTAAAAAAAATATATGATATCCCAAGAGTAGCAAAATCCGTATATGAAATATTAAAATCTAGTCATAAATTGCCAAAAAGTGCAAAAATACTATTTACAAATGTCAAAAAAACAAAATACGACCATAAAATATAGAAATATGGTTAGAAAGTATTTCTCTATAATTCTCTATAAACTGTTAAAGTTTAAAAAAAAATCAAAATCCGGCCAAAAACGGTTAAAAAGTGCAAAATTTTGTTTTAAATTGTCAAAAATAGCAAAATCTGGCCATAAAATTATTGTTGAAAAGAAACAAAAGCGGGCCTCAAAACATGAAAACCAATAGAAAGCACCAAAATCCGGCCATAAACTGTTGAAACGTGAAAATTTGTCAAAAATACTAAAATCCGTCCATAAAGTATTAAAATATTGTCAAAAAACGCCAAAATTAACTGTTGAAAAGTGCAAAATTATTCATAAAAAGTCAAAAACGGTCATAAAACAATAAAATATTTTTAAATAAAATAAAAATCTGGCCAAAAACTGTTGAAAAGCTAAAATTTTTATTCATAAAAATAGCAAATTTCAACTTGAATAAACAGAATATTGTCAAAAAGCATTAAAATTTAACCATAACTGTAAAAATTTATGAAATCTGAAAAAAAACTGTAAAATATCAAAAACATTCAAAATCCGCTCATAAACTGCCAAAAGAATAAAATTGTATTTATAGAATGTCAAAATAGCAAAATCAATCATAAAGCATAAAAATATTTACAAAAAGTATCAAAATTCACTGTAAGCTGTTGATAATTAAACAGCCTTTTCTGAAAAGTAAAAATGGCAAAATTCTGTAATAAATTATTAAATAAATAATTAAATTAAAAAATATTAAAATTCTATGAAAAGAAAAACTCAAATCTGGAATAAACTATTAAATAATGCAATTTTTTTTTTCTTTTTTTCCACATTGCAGACCCTTGCTTACAGGTAGCTAGGCCACCTTAAGTCCATAAGACCAGTCGAGAAAGATAATTAAATACAAATTGCCATGTATAGCCCTAGATAATGTCTTTACGACATAGGGTTTAAATGATCTCAGCGGTTTATTTCATTACCAACAGCCTCGGAGGCAGCAATTATGTTTGCATTATACACCTGGAAGCTATTTAACACCTCGGTATTCAAAGGTAAAAATATTATTTATATAATTATACAAAAATTTTATAATTGAATACTATCACGGGATGAATAGCTTCCAGAAATATAATACAAGAATAATTGCAATTCCCCCCCCTTCCGTTTTTAAGCGGTTTAAATTAATTTATGATTTAAAAAGGTGTTTTAATATTTTTAATTTCATGCAATATTTTGTTTATTTTATACGATACGTTTGATAAAAAACTAATTTTTTAATGGTTTTCTTAAGTTGTTTGTTTAGACAACAAACGTAAGCACTAAAGTGTTATTTTCTTATATAAAATAAGTAGCTTAACTTAAGGTTTGGGTTTTGCATAACTTTTGACATTTTTTAGTTTAAATGGAATATTGCAAAGCAAATTTTGATCCACGCACAAAGCACAAAATAGGATTTGAAACAATTTTTTGTCATATACATATATGGATTTTGCAAATGTTTTAAAAACTGTTTTGAGCTATTTCAATTTTCCAAAATAGTTTGATTTTGATTAATTTTAACCAAAAAAATTTTGGAGTTTAAAAAAAGCGGCACATGGGTTTTTAAATAATTTTTTGCTATAAGTAGTTTTCTGCACTTTTTTAATAAATTTTAAGCAATAAATTAATGTTATAAACTATTTTTACCAAATGTTTTATGCGGCAAATAAGATTGTTGGGCAATTTTAGTTAGATTTATTATGTATTGAGCTATTTTTAATACATTTTTATGCACCAAATAAGTTTTTTGACGTTTTTTGTTAGATCTTAATAAATTTTTCAAAGAAAATTATATTATTTGTACACTTTTGATTTTATGCTTCACATAGCATTTTGTGCTTTAAACAATTTTTAACAAATTTGTGTTGTGTACTAATAAATTTGATGTAATTTTCTATGATATTTGGATTTTTTTTTTTTTTAAATGTATTTATTGTGATATGAATACAGCGCCAAATAATGCCAAACGTTTACATTAACAAACATTTGCACCAAAAAAGTATTTTCTTATGTAAAAAGACTTAATTTACATAAATTTTGGGTTTTTGTGCATTGTTTGGTATTTTTTTCATCTTAAATGAGATTTGTTGTGATATAAATACAGCGCCAAATGATGCCAAACGTTTAGATATATGCCCCCCGTACAAAGTCGCATATTGTATTGATATACAACTTGCCACGTATTACTGGTTAAAATATTATTTCATGCAGTGAATTTGATGAAAATAAATACATTTCCTAAGCGGTCTAAATTAATTTATTATATAAACAACTTTTTTAATCAATATTTTGTCTATTTTATGTAATAAATTTGATGAAAAAATATTTTTTAATGATTATATAACCTTATATGTATTTTACAAACAATTTTTGCGTTGTGCAATAAAAGCATTTTAATGAACGGTTTTAATTAATTCATAAAAAGCAAGTTTTTTAATATTTGTACAGATTTAATGCAAAAATATTTGTTAGGCTTCTTTTACCTTGAAATTTTATCGGAATTTATATTTGTTATAATTTAATGCAACAAACTGAATTCTCTTTACATTTATTTTATGCAATTAATATTTGTTGGACTTCATGCAATTAATTTCAAAATTACACATTTTTGACTGAAAAAAAAATGAAGCACTACAAAACTTCAGTTCCGTTTTTTCTTTGATCTCATGTTGGAATTGACCTTTCAAAAGGTTTCATATATGTAATTTCTATGAAATAAAATTAATTTCAAGGGTAATAATATTTTGATGAATATTTGTTTTTAAATTAGTTCCATCCGTGTAATTTTAGATTTATTAATTTTCATAACATTTCATATACGTGCTTTATTACAGCTTCTCAGTTGATATACTAACTAATGAGCAAAAGTTGTAGTATTAATTGCATATGCCCGTGAAATACAATATTAACAAACATAAACTTGAACTTGAACTTTAAATTGGATATATAATACTCGATAAAGTGCATTTAATTACAAAACCTCTTAATATTAATTAATTAATCCAGATTTTTACAATATTACAATTAAATGTTACTACAATTACTGTAAGAAAAATCTTTGAAAGCACTTTTATAATTAAAACAGATATGAATCTGACTATAAATAAAATCATTTTTGTTGTTTAGTTTGACCATAGAAATGATTTATATTACAATAATAAGTTAAGTTTAGTCTCAAAATTAATTTTGTTTTAGTTATACGTAATACCACACAAATCGATGCAAAAACTACTTTTTATACATAAGAAAGTGTAGGCGTGAAAGAATAGAATAAAAAAGAATAGGTCAAACATGATTGGAAGATAAAATAGATAACAACATCCCCAAAATTACACATTTCGGACTTATTTAATTAAATTATTTGATTACTGCAAATCAATATTATATACTCAACAAAGCACATGCGTAGATTTAGATAGAAGATTGAAAATACGTAATGAACTGCTGGAAAAATGCAATTTCCTAAATCAAGCAAACACTCTGCTTTCATATAATTGATGGTTGTAACTTCTACTACATGATAATTTATGTTTATGAAATAATACATTACTGTAGAAGTAATAAGTTATTATATTTAAGTTGGCAAAAAATATATGCTTGCAATCAATTTTATATATAAATATATATATATATATATTTAATAACCTCTTAACACCGTTAGGTGTCGGACACTCCGAGCCCCAGAGAAGATATGTATGGATGCCTAAATGAGGTAACGGACCCATATTGGGAAGAACGCTGCGCTCGGCATCACTTTGGGTTTACCCATCCAAGTTGTGACCAGAGCGGCCGTTGCTTAACTTTCGTTAGCGCTGGTATTTGTACATGCCCTATCTGCCGTACTGCCGAAAGCAATAAAATTTACTGAGTAATACCAGCTGACTAGCAACTAATCATTTAGGACCATATTTTCAGCATCAAAATATTAAGACGTCAGCCCGCAGACTAATAGAAAAATGTTTAAGAAAAATGAAAGGACAATAGTTCGGTTGCCTTTGGCAAGGCCTATGTCCTATAAACATTGAATCTGCGTCACGACCAGCACTAGACTCTTTTGAGAATACAGTGTTGATCAGATAACAGTTTAGTGAAAAACTTGTGTGCTAGTGGGTGAATAGAGATGCGTAATTTCAACAATTTTAGATTTTTTCTATGTAAAATTCTTAAACGGTATGGAGCGCCAATCCGTTTCTAAAATTAAAGATGCGTCGTTTTGGTATAATTGTTAAAGCAATACTATTTCTATAAGACGCAAGTTTGTCTCAGAATAAATTAAACCACCAACAAACACAAGCACTAGAAAAGTATGTGTTTATAGTTACAGTATTTGATTTGAGTTAATTTTTTATGCAGCAATTATTTTTATTATGCAATCATTTTGTCTTAAAATCAGAGTTGTTTGTGGTTTTGATCTTTTTTTTTTTAATAAATTAACTTTTTGTTATGCGCAATTCTGATTTGTTTTTAATTAATTTTTATGCGATTTTAGGCAATTTTTGCATAAAATAATTTTTATTGCAATTTTTGATTATTAGTGTTTTATGCGCCAAATAAGTTTTTTGTTTATTTTTGTTTTAGTTAAGTTTTTTTAAACATTTTAGTTAATTAAAGTTGTCTTTAGTGAGTTTTTCGTGTGCATTTATTTGCTTTAAATTGGTTTTGTGCATTTTTTTTATCAATTTTTTGAAATAAATTAAATTAATATTCTAAACTGTAATTATGCAACAAATGCGTTTTGAATCAATTTTTGTCCTAAATAATTTTCAGCGCAATTTTTGATACATTTTACTCAATAAATTGATATTTTTATTTAATTTTTTCAAGCGACACAATTTGAGCAATTTTTTTGTCTACAATTTTTGACTGCAAATAAGTTATATGCACAATTTTTATGAGATTTCTAAAATAAATAAATTTTTGATTAATTTGTATATTGTGTACTGAGCTATTTTAAATGAATTTTTTGAATGAAGTTTCTTGTGCTTTGCTTGCTTTTTATTATGCGCCTCATGGGTATTTTGAGGCAATTTTTGCTTTAAATAAATAATATAAATAGTTTATTTGCAAATTTTTTATCAGTTTGTGTTTTGTGCTATTTTTAATATTTTTTTAGTGCAGCAAATGCTTTTAATTAAGATTTTTTTAGCTACTTTTTCATGCAACAAATGCATTTTTTAATATTTTTTTATGCAGTTAACTGGGTTTGATTATTTTTCATAGATTTTATAAAATATTTGTAGTTTTTTGTATAAACATTTTTTTTGTGTGCAATTTTTGATAAATTTTGTACAACAATTTTGTGTAATTAATTTTCTTACTCAAATTTTAATAAAAAATCATTATGCGACAAGCATTTTGTTTTGAGCTGTTTTTAATAGTTTTTTATTCAGCATACAATTTTGAATGTAATTTATTGCCTTAACATCTATTTAATACACAACTTTAAATAATAGTAGTAATAGTATATTAAGTATCAAGGGCCTGCCTTGATACATCTTTATTACTAGGTTTGGGACAGTCAGGATTGTGCTCAGTTGAACTTTCGCGATCCAACTGTACACAAACCAAGACTCTGACTAAAAGTCGGGCGTTCCAACCTGACCCCAAATTGTCCGCAACCAAGTTGCGAAACGTCAGAAACAGTCAGCGATGTATTAAAAATCGGGAACCGCCCCAGTCATGCGCAAAGAGTAAAAATAATGCCGCTATTGAAATTAATGAAATTGAAATACCTGCTGCCGCATCTACCGCATTTTATTTAATTAGTAGAATTTAAATTTAATGATAATAACCGCAATTTATTTGTCTGAAACTTAATTATAGTTTTAGTGAAAAATAAAGAAATAATAGTTTTTTTAAAGATGATTAACTGTTTAATTATTTATTTATTTGTAAAAACCTATTAAAAAAATAATGTGGTGCATAACATTGTGTGATATGTTAAACAATTTTAGTTTATACAATTTGTTTACATCACATAACCTCACTTTTTAAAACTGTTTGGATTTAGTCAAAAACTTGGTTGTGGCGCGTTCCAACAGACGAGCAATTTGTATTCAGTCGGGGACTAATACAAAGTCAGCGCTTGCGCAAAAATAATCCAACTAGTTTGCAAACTGCCGAGTGATATCGGTTGGAACAAACCTATTATTATTTAAAAAAAAAATTGTTTAAAACTTTAAGTGTCAATGTTTTTTTTTTTTAATTAATGTTAAATTGTCAAATATTGTTATGACGTAACCAAGAAGTTTTGTAGTACAATCACTCTACACTAGCTTCAATAGTTCTGTTTTTTGTAAAGGGTTTTCCAATAAAAAGTTTCATAGCAGGCTATTTAGGCAACTGTCAATTTTGAAGCTTTTATCTTTGATATTTGACAAGTAAAAACTACGCCATTATTCTTTGCTTCAACAACGCATTAAAATTATTAAAATTCACTACAAATATGGTGAACATTTTTCAGTCACAGTTTGCAAAACTAAAGCACTTTTTGGTCGTCATAAAGCACCTTCTCGGCCGGCAATAGTAAACTTGGGAAAAAAATTTGAGCTGTTGGGACAAGTTTGTAATGTGAAGATTCGAAACCGTGTGCATCGCTCAAGAACACATGAGAATATTGCTGATGTAGCGTGTAGTGTTGAAGAAAACCCAGGTTTGTCGATTCCTCGTCGATCTTTGGAATTAGACATTTCACAAACGACATTACACCGTATTTTGCATAAAGACTTAAGTCTTAAAGTTTTTAAAATTTAGTTAACACAAGAACTCAAGCTGGTTGATCACCATAAAAGTCGCTGATTGGGTCCTTCAAATGCATCAAAATGATCCAGAATTTCATCGAAAAATCATCTTTAGTGAAGAGGCCCATTTTCATCTCGGAGGCTACGTTAATAAGCAGAATTGTTGCATTTGGGGCTCAGAAAATCCAAGAATGATTGTTGAAAAGTCTTTGCATCCTTAACGTGTCACTATTTGGCGCGGTTTTTGGGCTGGCGGTGTGATTGGACCCTACTTTTTCAAAAATGAGGCTGGTGCAACTGTTACGGTGAATGGATGGCGCTACCGAGCTATGATTAATGATTTTTTATGGCCGGAATTGGAAGATATTGTTGTGGACGACGTTTATTTTCAGCAAGACGACGCTACGTGCTACACAAGCAACGAAACAATCGCAATTTTGCAAGAAAAGTTTCCTGACCGTGTTATTTCTCGAAGAGGTGATTACAATTAGCCACCAAGACCTTTAAACTTTGGGGCCACGTAAAACATAAGGTCTATGCCAATGCTCCACAATTGATTCAAATGTGCGAATTGGTCATGGAAAATTTCATGAAAAAAATGTGGTACTGCAACCGTAACCGTGGCGGCCATTTGACTGATATCGTTTTTAAATGTTAATGGCATACCTTCCTCTTTACAATGAAATAAACTTTTACTGATTTCTCTTAAAAATTACCCGTTTTTTTTAAATAACAAAATGAAACCTCGTATTAGAAAACCCTATACATAATATTATCAAATCAAGCAAATATTAAAAAATATCATTACTAAATAACTAATAAATTAATTTAATTTTAATTTTTAATAATAATACTTACTGTTAATTTAGTATAATTAAAATTAAAAATTATATTCAATAAAAATATTATTTTTTTAACTAACGCCATCTGTGATTTAAAAGCGAAACCCTCAGCGGGAGACAAAGGATTCTACGTCACTTTCTAAAATACGGGCAAAAAAACTGCTTTTCAAAGCGGGCAGGCAAAAAACAAATTTATTTCATATATACACACACAAAGTTTTATAAAGAAAATAAACATATTTAAAAGTAAAGTAGAAATGAGTATAAATATGAAAAAGGCTATGAACCAAAGTCTTTCTGCTCAGTAATTTGCAATATTTTCTTAAATTTATTTTTATTTGATAAACTTGTGTTTTGAGCTATTTAGAAAAAAAAAAATCTGCGGCATGTAAGCTTTTGCATTATTTTTTTTTAAGTTTGATTTTTTTTTTCAAACAAATTCAATTCTTAGTACTTTAAAAAGTTTTGTATACATTTGTGATTATTAAAAGTTGCTCACTTTTAATAATTTTTTCTTTAAATAAATTGTTTTTTTTTTAAGTTTTGTGACTTAAAATGGTTTAACGTACAATTTTTTTTTTTTTTTTTAATTAATTAATTTAAATGGTAAGTGTTATGTGTAATTTTTTTTTCAAATTTTTGCATTTTTTTTTTCTGTGCAATTACTTTGAGTTTTCTATTTAATTTGTAAAAAAAAAACATTTTTGTGCAAATTTTATGAATGAGATTTTTAAACAATTTTTACATGTTTTTTGGTTTAATCAATTTTGATCAATTTTAGGCAATAAATTGTAGTTTTGAATAAATTCAATTTTTTTTTTGCAACAATTTTGTTTTAATTAGGTTTTTGCACCATTTTTGATAAATTTAGTGTTTTGAGCTAATTTTAATGTTTTTTCAAAAGCATACAATTTTGAATGTATTTTTTACCTTAAAATCTATTTTAAACACAGTTTTTGATAAATTTATACAAATAAGTTTTTAATCAATTTTTTTCTCTTGCTATTCAAGAGACGAAATTTTATTTTTTTAAATAATAATTTTTTTTTTTAAATTGTGTTTTGAGCTATTTTTAACCAAATTTTCATACAACAATTAAGTTTTTAAAAAGTCTTAAATAGTTTTTTACACATATACAAGAGGCAGAAAATAGAACTTTGAGTACATTTTTTAATTTTAAACAAAAAAACTAAATAACTTTTTTTCCGAGTTAATAAAAAAATACACATTATTTAGAAAACTTTTTAATTAACAAAAAAAAACAAAACAACATTACTTTAACAAGTGTGCGTTGATGCAAGCTTTTGATATTTGTCAAAATCGTTTTCTTTAGTTGGGTTAGTAAAATTTGATAAAAATACTGTTTAACAACGGAAAATACTCAGATATCATTTTTGTTTACGGATTCTGTAATAGTAATGCCTTAGCTGCATGTCGC
The DNA here is from genome assembly GCA_963932245.1 of Tachinus rufipes. Lineage (NCBI taxonomy): Eukaryota > Metazoa > Arthropoda > Insecta > Coleoptera > Staphylinidae > Tachinus > Tachinus rufipes. Next base: position 16,667,866 of record OZ010750.1, read on the forward strand.
GATTATCAATTAAAATTTCCCGACAGAAGGCAACATTCTCGTCGCGTATTTTCGGACGCATTTCGGAAACTCCGTGTATTGAAAATCGCCGTAGTGGACAAATAGTTGACGCAGTTTTTGATGAACCTGGGGTCAGCGTTAAGCAACTTTCCGTCCGTTTACAACCATCTAAAAACTTTGTCTGGAAAACAAAAAGTACAACACTTACAACCACGCAACGCAGCACAACGACTTGGCTTCTTGAAGACATCAACAAGATCCTAACTTTTTTTGTTCAATATTGTGGAGCGATGAATCTATGTTCACAAAAGATAGCATTAACAATATACAGGGTCTTTATAAATGTCTGGGATTATGTGCACTAAACTATTTACTCTGTTTTGACAGTTCAATTTCAACTGTATTTGAATTCACTATTTCACTAGAGCGGCACAAACGAATATTGAATGGTTACATAATCCCAAACTTTTATAATGAGCATATCTGGTCATTAGGAAGTCCGTACGCAGTTAATGTACAAGCTTACCAACAAAGATTTTCAGTTAACACATGATGTGGAGTTTTTAATAGGAAACTTCTGCCAATTCAAATCTTACCACCTTGTTTGAAAGCTGGTTTAAACACAAAACTTTTCGAAAATTAGATAGAAATTTGCTGGATAACAATGTCACTCTTGTTTTACGTAACAGGATGTGGTACCAGCACGATGAAGCTCTTTGGGCAATATGTAGTTCGGTGGCTCAACGATAATTTTAATCCAGTAAACTAGCCTACAATATCTCCTGATTTAAATCTATTGCATTGTTCATTCAAAACAAATCATTTTTTTAGTGTGTTGTGCTTGCATCATGATAGTCATTTCAAGAACTAATTAAAATAATATTATTTTGTTTGTTGTTACTATTGTTACAAATGTTTTTTTAGTTAAAAAAGTTTTATAAATAATGTGTATTTTTCGAGCAAGATTGACAAAAAAGTAATTAAATTTTTTTGTTTGAAATTATAAAATGTACCTCAAGTTTTTTGTCTCCAGTTAGAAAACACCCTGTATAATATCCTACAACCTCTTTATACTGTTAGGTGTTGAGGTGTCCCGCACACCGCGCCACAGAGAAGACATGTGTATGTTTGGATGCTTATATAAATTAACGGCTCTATATTGGAAAGAACGCTACGCTCTGCATCATTTTGTTGGTCACCCATCCAAGCCTTGACCGCTCCGGACGTATCTTAACTTTTGATTGCACTGTTAATCATACATGTTCTTTTTACTGTCAACTTTTTACACATTATTTGAGTAAGTTTAGCCTTAGAATTGATTGTTTTGGGTCTTAAAGTTAATTTAGTATACGATTCTGATTATTTCTTTGTTAATAATTTCATTTAAGTGATAATTAGGTGCATTTTATACTATATGTAAACATATTTCTATTTTTTTAAATAAATAGTTTTGTTTTGTGCAATTTTTGATAGGCCACTTTTGCAAAAAAAAATTTGAACTATTTTTTGGGACTAATCAGTTTTTGATCTGATTTTTGCTAACTTGTTTTGACTTGCAAAATTTGTGTTTAGAGCAAATAAGTTTTTTACAAATGTGGAACCTTTTTTGCTATAAATGAGTTTTTTTTATAGTCTTAAAACGCAATTGTTGCATAAAAAATTGTTAAAAACAGTTCAGAATTGTGTTTAAGTAATTTATATTATTTTAAAAAATTGATCAATATAGTGCAAACCAAATTTAAGATTAATAAATTGAGGGAGAAACTTATATAACTAGTAGGTAGAAAAGTAGAAATGGAAGTACTAAAAGGAAAACTAGAGCTGACAATAGATATGATCCAGTTAAGTATAAAAAATAAAAGTTTAAAATTAGCAACACAAAAAACAGAAGTGGCATGGCTATCTACTAAAAAGACTAATAGAAGAACAGGTAAGATACAGGAAGGAGACCAAATGATAACCATTGGGAAAAAATCAAATACCTTGGAGTGATACTTGAAGCAAAGGGATGGAATGAACAGGTTAAAGAAACGGTCATTAGAACAAAAAAAAGGAGAGAAAACTTGGTAGACTTATTCCAAACAATGGAGGTCTAGAAGGAGAAGCCAGAAGGCTAATAGCAACAGCAACAAGAAGCGAATTGTTATACGCCGCAAAAACATAGGAAGAAGCCATGAGAACAAAAAAAAAAAAAGAACAAAATAAAAAAAAGCTACAAGAGCCAGCTTGTTAAGGATTAGCAGGGCTTACAGAACAGTGTTACAGGAGGCACTAAAAGTGATTGCAGCAACACCTTCCGCGGTTATTATGGTGGAAGAAAGGATAGAAATAAAGAAACTAATGAAAGAAGAAACCAGTAAAAAAAAGTAAAGTTAAGACAAAGATAGAAAAATGTCAGACAGTGGAATAGAGGAGAAGAAGGTGAATGGACAAAAAAATATTCACGCAGATAAAAGAGTGAGTAAAAAACAAATCCGAGACGGGTGGAGCATTTGGAAAGTTTTTGCAAAGAATTAAAAAAAATCAGAGATAAAAGATGTATATTCTGTCAAAAAGAAACACACGATAATGCAGAACCCACTAGTAAAATGCGAAGCGTAAGAGGAAGATAGAAAAAAACTAGAAAATATATTAGAAAGCAAACTGAATAAAACAACAACCATTAAGACATGCCTATAAAATGAAAATAAATTAAATACGCGAAGAAAGTTTGCAACAAGAGTACTAAGAAAAAAATGAGGAGGAAACAAACACACAAAATAAAAGCAATAAAAAAAAAGAGACAAACGAAATAAGCAAAATGAAAACAAAAAAAGAAAAAAAGATCAAAAAGAAAGAAATAAGCAAAAACAAAACAATTATGCATATCAAGAAATAGAATTAAACAGAAGAACATTTACAGAAATTATGATACCAATCAAAATTGCAGAAATAAAGAAAAAAAAGAAAAAACAATGTTGAAAGAATGCAGAATAACGAGACAAATACCAAATGGTAGGTACGCTATTTCAAAGTTGACGGATAACGGAACTTTTGAGATGGTCAGAATAAACCTAGCAACAAGAGAACACAAAGAAGTAATCCCAGATAGAAATTCAAAAATATCACTGGAAGTAAATCTAACAAATTTAGGAGTGCCAAAAGGATTACAGTTAATGGAAGTGCATAAACTATTCATGAAGGAGAGAGAATACGATAAAAAAGAAGTAAACAGAAACCTAAGAAAACTAAAAACGCATCTGAGGACAAACCAAGTAATTAGAATAAATAACACACTGATTGCTGGATGTCAGTGCAAATAAAAAAGATACAAAAAAGCAGACAAAGATAGCAGCTATAGGAAGAGAGGGGCCGAGAACAGCATGCGTGCCGCAGATTCTGTGTGAAAATCCGGAAAATAATAACCAACCCACCTCAAACTACTGCCAAATCTAGACTAGTTTGACAAGGACATTATAACAAAAAGTATTGCCATGCGTAAGTCATTCTTAAAGGCTACTTGTTGAGGCCAAAAATAAAAATAAATTTTGTGTACTATAACATTTATTTAGAAAACAATTGGGAACAGTTATTGCCAAATGTTTTTTTTTTACTAGTGTTATGAGCAACACTAAGTTATTTTCAATAATTTTTAATGTGATTATTTGAAAAGTTTTGACTAAATTATAACTAATTTTTTAGTTAAATACCCAATACCCAATAAATTAGTTTCTTGGTCAATTTTAATAAAAAAATGTTGTAGTAAACTGGTTACTTACGCACAGTTTTGATCAATTGATTTAATGTGTAATTTGTTATTGATTTTATACCATAAACATGATTTCTGAGCGGTATTTGTGATTCTGTTGCATAAACAGGTTTTGCTGTACAACAACAAATTTAATAATTTTTTTACAACAATTGTGTTTGTTGAGTGAATTTAAATAAACTTTGTATAATAATTGAGTTTCCACCAAAGAGTTCTATAACTAGAGATTCCAAGCCAGCGTTTTGCCGTACAATTCGGTATCTCTGTTCTTGTCGCACAACCCTCTTTCTCTCTCTACTAATGATCAAGCGGCTATACGTTGTAGTTGATAGAGAAACGTCATGGTGCAACAAAGACGGAGATACCGAATTATACGGCAAAACGCTGGCTTGGAATCTCTAGTTATAGAACTCTTTGGTTTCTACGCACTTTGTAATAGAAAACTATTTTTGAGTGCAATTTTATGCAGTTCTGAGCGATTTTCACGTATTTCTTGCTACAATTAATTTTAGAGTTATTAATTAATTTTTACTGATTGAATATAATTTCTAATACGTGCTTAGTATTAAAACTGAAGTTTACATAAAGTTATTTATCTTACGTGATATTAAATCTAGTAGACACTGCACAATTTTCTAATGAAGCTACGATAATCAAATTAACATTTTCAATAGATGTTTGTGCATAAATCAGAATACAAAGTAAACTTCTTTGCAGCTTTACTTTACGTCTTTATGTTTGCCAATCTACGCCGCAACTCGTTTTTTTTTAATCTATATTTAACTTGTGTTTTGGTAATACTATAGCCTGCTACACACTTAAACTATCAAATGAATAATGCATGCATTACAATTTCAAATAGTGTATACTATAATATTTATTTAGTGCATTCATCAAGCATCGATTATAGAGTATAGTCTTATTTAATCAACATATAATGTTAAAGCCAGCATTAATGCTAGCTTATAGTGTGAAAACATACAAACATGCAATAAAATGGTTTATTTTCAGTAGAGCTGATACATTATTCAATTTATAACACCGATTTAAAATTTAAATCTGGTACAGAGTTGTAAATTTAAAATAAAAAAAAAAACACATTGTTCAGTCAAAAAATAAATTATGAATACACGAGTTCTACTTTGTTTACTAGGGGTTAACGGCCGCTATCGTACATAGGTAACAAAATATATATAATAATGTGAACATCTTTTAAATTGGAAATTAAAATATATTGAATTTATTCTGAAATATATCTGCACAAAGCGATTGTGAATGAATGCATCATACATACGTACACGTTTGTTGATTGGCAGATTTACTATAAATATGTAACCCACAAAGCATGTTATATATGTCAGTTAAAAGAAATATATATTATTTTCAGAAATGTTTCAATTTAAAGCTTTCAAGTTGAACTTATAAAAACTAATATTTGAAGAGCACAGTAATTATTAATTAATAAACATCAATTATAAATTTATTAAAGTACACCTTATATAATTTAAAGTAACTTGTGAATTAAAAAAAAAAATCTGCTAAGAGCAAATATAAATTATATTTCAACCCTCGCAGCATGCCAATTAAATTATAATTAACACTTATGGATTAATAAAAGATTTTCTAATAAAAACTGGCGAAGCCATAAAAACCTTATTGTTGGCCAATAATTTTTCAATTTTCTATCAAAAAGTTTACTCAATTATGAAATTAAATTAAAACTGAAACTATTAAGGTTGGAGTATTTAAGTTTCCTTCTACCCGTAACAGGTGGAAAGTGTGCTCCAAATTCCATGCCAACTGTGGTATACAATAATGTTTCGTAAAAACTAAATTTATTTTAATTTAAAGAATTATTCTTAGCAGTTTTTTAAATATACAACAACATTAACATGCAACATTAAAATAAATATTAAAATGATTTGATTACTTACTTACTTACATTAATATTTTCTAACCATTTATGTATACAAACTTAATATTAAACATTACACACGATATGTCAGTTAAGATATTTTATGTTTAATTTTATTCTGGACGTAAGATAATAAATAAATAAAAATATTTTTGCACCAATTTGATTTTTTATAAATATTTAAAACAAATTCTTTATTTAATTGATAGTACATCACTAATCACTAAATCTTGTATTGTTTAGCGCATTTGATCATTTAATTGTGTTGCATTCTTATACAAATTGTAGACGAAAATTAAAAACTACCTGTCCGCGCCTTTGATTTTGTATCGCTGATAACGCTACGCGTGTAGAGGGTAGACTGAGCGACAACACTATAAAGTTTGCAACGTTACGATTTTTCCGCATAATGTCGCTGCACTCTCCTATCCTACGCATGGGCAAACGAAGCAGCATCCGACGAGGACTCACAATAAGGAGCAGGAGAATTTGATAATTATGCAGGGTGTAAAAACAAGACTGGTGGCGGTTTATTAATTTATTGCTTCTCAACTTTATAACACGCAAACCCTAAAAAAAATAGTTTTATCTCACATCGCCACGACGCGCGCATGCGATGCACCAGAGTGAAAGATTTCCAAGGGCGGTAAATTTTAGTATTATTATATTACTCCTTTTGATTTTTTAAGGTTGGCTACATTGCACCCGGGCGGAAAATAAACTGTGGGCGGCCCTACTCACTCACAGCGGGCTACACATATCCCCCCTCTCTAAACGCAACATTTGTAGTCTGTATGCGCTTCTTTATTTTCAATTAATTAACGCCAAACGCCATAATTTTAATACATTTACTGTTATGTATTAGAGATTCTAATTAATATACATTTTATTCGGAATATTTTCCAGGCTACGTTTTCTTGAAGGAATGGGTTTTGATAGAAACGTTGTTGCAGCTGTTAAAGTTCCAGTTAAAACTTACAATAAAGTCATCAAAATATTAACTGCTAAAATTTTATAATTAGAATCTACGTCTTGAGGTTTAATCAAGTTACAGTTTTTTTGACATTGAATACAAAACTTTGTAACAGGAGTTTTAAAATATGAATGCCTTTTATTGAGTTTTACTTACATAAGTAAAAATAGTTTTTTATCTATTTTTTTAAATGCTACGAAATGTAACGTGAACAAATAATTCAAGCAAAATATTGATACTTATTAACTTTTATTTTTTTTTGCAGGTTTAAGAAATAATTATTTAATTACAGTAACGATTTTATTGACAAATAATAATGATTATTTTTGCTAAATTGATAAACATAATTATTGTTTACTTTTAACTGAAAAAAGGGAACAATACGGTTACAGTACGTAGACAGGTTTTTATTTTTAAAGAATGCAGATAAAATAAATAAAAAATGAAGTTTGTATTATAGATTTAAAAAACCTTTTACTGAACTAATTTTATTTTAATTTTTTAATCAAAAATTTTGCGAGACTGTGAGAAAAAGAATGTTGGCTATCCATAACGCTTTCAGTTATTACAATCATATTATCATTTAAAAATTTCTGTCATCTACATAAAGTTTACTTATAGTAATTAAAAACTCGACTATAAATATCTACAATAAGTCAGTAATACAAAAAAATAACAAAGTAAGGCGTTGCCGGCGCGTTAGTGTCTATCCGAACTTGGTCTCGTGCTTTGGCCTCCCAATGTTATTTGACGATCAGCTTAGAACTAAAACGAAATGTTTTATTAAAATAAACATTGAGATCATAAAACATGGTAAATAAAGTTACGCCATCTTCTGTTACAGAGATTTAGCCGGGCCTGATTCCGCACAGGCCTAATGACGGGGCTACACAAGCGAGTGAGATGGGCAGTACACGCTGCATGGCCAAAAGCCGCGAGGCTCAACACGGTAACTCAAACCGCGCGTGTTTTTGGATTATACAGTCGCGGGTTAAATATGTAAGGTTATTTGGCAAAAAACAGGATTATTTAAAGTAAAAATAAAACACAAACTAAGTTTATTATTGTAAAACTAAATTAATAAAATTATATTTTTTAGTTCAATTTGAATGTAATATTGCTTTAAATTGTCCACAATTGGCAACATGGAATTTTATGCAGCTCGGGTTTACGCAGCCGGTTTTATGTGGCCGCATATTTTTACATTGTATGCAAGTTTTTGAACAATTTGTGCTTTAGTGTAGACCCGTCATAAGGCGTCAACTTGTCAACTAAGAAAACATAATTATTGTAATGCATCAGATGCATTTGGACTAAAAAGTACATACCAAGGGAGAGCGTTAAACCCCATAGCCTAATATTTTTAAAGTCGGGGTAGATTTACCAAAGCTCAATAAACTGCGTAAATGACAAACCGTTCAGAAAAAATACATAAGATGCAGTGGGCACTCTGGACAGTGACTTATCAACCGTAAAGTAAATCTATATGCGTTACTACTTTTTACATAGTCGACTAGTTTTATGCCATTTGCTATTAGTTTTGCAAAAAACGTGTGCAAAAACTAATAACGAGCAAGCATCCTGCCTAAAACCAACATATTACAAAATTTTAACGCTGTCCATTAGTACCCTGAAAGAAAAACTGGAATTTTGTCCAAATTGCTTTTCACTTTAAACAAAAAAAACCAGAAACGGAAAACACAAGAAAGAAGTCATTTCTAATACAAATTTATCATTATCACTTGTACAAAAGCTTGTTTTTATAGTTTTTGGCACACCCTGCCAATAGCAACATTCAGTACAGCCACTGCCAATAGCTTTAAGCTCCTTCACGTCGTATCACATAAAAACATAATCTTTAAAGAATCAGCATTTTTGGTAAAAGTAACTTTTATTTGTTATAAAAAATAGTTTTAGACACTCACCAGGCTCTTTTACAGATCCGACCGTCTCCGTCACTTTTTTTTAGAGACTCGCCGGTAACAAATAGCGACCAAGCAGAAACAACTAAAAGCATGGTGTATTTGAGTTTACACAAATTATAATATAATATAAACCTTGGAGACGTCACTGCTACGCAATCAAACTACATTTTCTTGAATTGTACTTTCAAGATTTTGAGAAGTACGACCTACCACCACAGCAACATTCAACTGATTAAATTGATTACCTAATAGCTATTACTACAACTCCTACAAACACGCCAATGTTGTCTAACTACTTAGGAAACTTCTCAACCAATGACAAAGACTATCTTTCCGGCAACGAAACATACTTTTATTACGTACTTTACTTTACGTCAAAGAAGTATACCATTTTTTGTGCCAAGAACCTTGTCGGCAATAGCTTAACGCAAACCAAGGCAAACTTGCAGTGTGTAAACAACCAACGGCATAACTTAACCCAGTTCCAATTATAGAACGTCCACGTTTATATAAAAATCGCATGAAAAACTAGCACCTAGAGATACAGAAAAATTGATAAAGGTCAGTGTGGAACATACACCACAACCCTCATTGTCGTTTAAACTGAAACTCCCTGGGAAGTTCTACTCAAAAAAATCCAACAAAATTTCAGCTTGAATCCACGAGTGTAACCAAGTATAACTAAATTTAGTCAAACGACGAATGTTGCTTCACAGTTAAAATCAAACCACTAAACAAAATAAAAAAAGAAGCTAACCATATTGTGGCTATCTATAATGAGCCGGATATCCTGAAAACCAAATCTACACTGTCCTTATCCATTTTGCTCCTACAGAAATATATTTACGCAGAAGAAGATACCTGCCAAACTTAAAAACAGTTAACTAAGTCCGGCAAAAACACCGTCATTTCAAACTTTTTATGAAAAAAACCTCTAACAATAAACTAGCTAAAGTTAATGTCACGCCTCAAACAAACCTTGAAGACATTGCCCGATAAAACATCGACCGCATTGCAGTGTTCGTGTACGTGTACGTCAAGCGTAGACATTTTGCGTTCTGTATTTTAAAAAAAAGTGTAGTACCAATGGAAGAACAAACTGTAAAATTTCCACCTAAGCCTAGAAATTCCATACAAGCTTGTGTCGCAAGTAATTTGATCAATTAGAACACAAGTAACAATAGTAACTGTGGTTTTATGTAAACTTTAACTAGTGGCATGCTAAGCACACTGACTAACGACGCATACCCTAAAATACTAGTGTATGTGTCTTAGACTGGGTTAAAAAGCAATTTACATAAAATATATCAATTATTAAATTTAAATAAGAAACTTTGTAGAATTTTTTAAGCCCAGTAGGGGAAAGAATAGAGAGATGCGAGCACAACGGTTGTTTTGTTTCAGTAAATTTGAGGTAAAAACGGTGATAGAACGGCAATTACTAAGTTGGAACTCTTGACACTGGTTTTGCTAGTTGTAGGTTTATTGACACGAAGAAATTAAGCCTAACATCGCAAGATAAGAAAACGGCCGCGTAATGCGGCGTAAATATCTACTATTTAATAGAACTACGTGCTTCTAAAAATAAACGGAAAAAGAATTTATAATAATTAGTTAAAAAACGGCAAAGAAATCCACAAGTAATTTACGGGTAGTTGATTTCTGCCTAGTACTCTGAGTGTCAAAGCAAATAAGAGTAAAAAAGGCAAAATTATATTTACACGGCGGCTTACCTATAGAACGTAGGTTCTCTATCTTTTCTTACTGCATTTTAAACAAGAATCGTTTAGAAGCAAAACTGTTGATCAAATTAATATGAAGTGATGGATTCCAAAAGCGCTCAAAACGGCTCAAAACGGCGATAAGTTGCCGTTTTGAGCCGTCAATACTGAAAAAACTTAGACCACGCAAAACCGTACAAGAGAAAGTGTTAGATCCATGGCTTGACTTCTTCAAACTAAAGCAGTGTAACGTGTAGTGCGTATAGAATGGCGGATAAGCCACTCAACTTACACGTTATTGTAGTTGGTAGTAATGGAAACAATCTGGTGGGGCAGGTTTTCGGAAATCCTCCGGAAACGCTGCAGCCACTTAAGTATAAATTTGTCGTTCTCGAAAAAGGGGTTTTTTATGTATTGCAAGTGTGCGGATTGAATCTGTTCGGCATGATCGGTCTTTGTTTATAGTATAACTTGTAATATACAATATACATGTACTATGCCGACACGGATAGTGTAATAAAGCTGATAGTGCACGACCTGGCGCCTTTATTATTATATAACAAACCCTACCCTTCCTTCTGTAAGACCCAGGCCCCGCCGACAGCTAACCGGAGCCGCTATCTCAGGTGGTGTATCTTTGCAGCCGGTAGGGTGTTACAACAGATTCTATCAATCATTTGGTTTCATAAATTTTTAAATTAAAATACATGGGGAACAGTAGCATAATCACTCTAGGCAAACTTCTAAACCATAACGTAAATCAACATAAGTTAAATGAGGAAGAACACAAACATTACTATAAGTAAATCGTTGTAAAATTTAGTAAATAGTAGAACTACGGAGGTCAAATTAATATAGTAGCCTATCTTTAAAATGGAGGAAATACCTTGCATGTATAACCAAGGCGTCCCACTAAACAAATAGATGGTTTATTAATTGTTTATTAATAAGGGTGGCATAGAATTTCATGATACAACCCGTTAACTTTGTGCCGTTGGGATAGTGAGTCTTAGTGGCTTTGCTTTGACTAAATAGTTAGATTATCAAGGTGTCTACCGTACATAACTACTAACATTGTTGTAACTGGTTCAAAGCTCAATTAAGACAGTTTTGTTTCCGTAAACTATTGTTAGAACCAGTGTGGATGGATGAAAAAATAATTACTCCGTTTATCAATAACAGTGGCATAAAATTTTCATACATTTTACTGATTTTATGGAGTGCAATCGGTTTTAATTGTAGGCTTGTAAAGCTCAAGAAAGATTTGATATCCAATGTATCTATCTAGTAATTCCGCCGAAGCCGGTTCCAAGCCCGGTTGATAAAAAAAAGAAAGCGTGAACAAGGTATTTGTTTTGTGCCAAAGATAAACTAATGGAAGAACAATTAGTGTTTTAAATTAACGTTGGTATAGATTTCCATACAACATTCCGCTAATTTGAAAAAATGCGGTTGAGACGGTTGGTTTCTTTGGCAATGGCTTCGCTGGCTGGTAAGCTCGTAGAGCATTAGTATTTAGGGAACGGCTACAATAGTGGCGTCGCGTAATGCGGCGTGGATAATATGTTTCTATCTACTACCCAATAAAAGCACGGGACTGTAAAAACCCGAGGAAATAAAAATAAAGACAATCATAATAACCAGTTTCTAAAACAGTGAAACCTTGATTGTAACCTCATATCAACTCTTCAAAAAAACGATCACCAGAATCCAGACCGGTTAATTAAGACAAAAAAGCGTGCTGCTTCAAAACTTTAGACGCATCACGAATCCCATAACGGACACTTTTCATAAGCAATTTTTTTTTTATCTTATGTATTTTAAATAACATGCCATATCTGTTACATACATCCGTTTAACAAAAAATAAACTCAAATGGGCAACATAGAAAAAAAAAATCTGTCTTATGCGGTTGTAGTATGCATCTATTTTGGCAACATGCACCAAATTTGAAATACAAGAGAAACTGACGGACCAAGGCCTCAAAGGATTTTTTGTAACACGGTCCCAAGTTTTTGACAAATTACGCTGGTTTGTAACAAATTCCAGACATTTATAGGTTGTAAAAATTAGCAAAGAAAAAATTCAAAAACAATTTAAATCTGGTTGGAAATCAAAACTGTGTGGGTGAGCTTTTTAATATTGATGCAGCTAGTTTTTTAGTTTGAACCATAGGAAAGTAGAAACTATAAACCTTCCGTAAGTAAACTTTTTTTAACATGATATATACATATATATCCTTTGCTTCGTGCACTAATAAGTTTTTATAGCAGCAAAACAAGCGCAAAAGAATTCAAAGATTATGTTTTTTGTTTCCGGGCTTTTCACGGAGATATTAACATTGTAAAAAAAAATTAGTACATTTTTATGACGTAGATCAAAACTTTGTAAAATTTTTATTACTACTAATTAAAAATAAATAATTGAGTGAGCTTTTTTGGTCATTAAAAACTTGGAAATGTGTAAACAAAGTAATTGTGGTTATTGAGGTACTTTTTTTCTTTTCTGATACAAAGGCCAATATTTTAGTGCTTACGTTTGTGTTACCAACTCACAGCTGCCTTTAAATACGTACTGCAAGCAAACACAAATATATATATTATCAAACCCGTTAACTGAAAGAATAAAAACGCTGAAGATACTGACAAGGCTTAGTATCTGGTCTTCCCACACTTTTATAATAAATGTGATTATGATTGTTACAATTTTTTTATATATTTTACTAGAGAGCATGCAGTGTGCACTGGCGTTTGTGGCTTTAAGACTGCACATTATCTGCAAAATATATTCAAGCTTACACTGGTTATTTCGGCTTTGAGGTTGTATGCAGGGAACATTACACTAGTAAAGAGCAGTTATAAACACACTGGTATTAAAATACACTTTAAAATTGTGTTAATTAGGTGTTTGGTATTGTGGTTTATTATGTATTGATGTTATGGTAAAGATCACGACGTATTGGTTCTATGCTCAAGAAAAAAAATGTATATTTGCTTATTGTGCTGGTTTAATTTATAGAATAGCATTTGAAAACGATGATGTGCCGTATATCACTAATGCAAGAAGACAAATTTGAACCGGATTGACTCAAACGGAAAGCAGTAGTTAAAATGCAAGTTGAAGCGGCACACAAAAAGGAAGTGGATGTGGTTGAATGAATTAGCAACAAACGACAGTTTGACAATAAACGGCAATGGCTATCTTAAAGTAATTTAAAGATTGATTAATTAACGTACAATATGAACGCACGGTGTGGTGGTTGAGTGTATAAGCGTTTGTTGCATCAGTCAAATAAAAAAAACAAATTTAAATAACCGGGCAAAACAATTGCTTAAAATCTAAAATTGTACATTAGTTTTATAATAAATTTTACAAAAAATGCAAATAAAATTTAATAATTCCAAGAAAATGCATTTAAAACATAATTATTAAAAAATGTGTCAATAAAATTTGACGAATATTAATAAAACGCACAAAAAATGCCGTTGCTTGTCTGTATAGGATTTAACTGTACCACAGCTCTTTTTTACACACAAACAGTTCAACGTTTCTCCTAATAAGGACCATTGCGTTACCACCTCTTACGCATTACTAAACATAAACTGTCAAACACAATGCGGGATCTACAAAAAAACCTGGATTAATAACAACGTAACAGTAAATATTAAAAAACAAATAGTAAACGTTTTAATATTTTCAGTTTTACTGTATGGAGCAAAAGCTTGGACACTTAAAGCACAAGACAAAAAAAAATGATGCTTGTAAAAGAAAATGCTCCAAATCCCCTAAACGGCTAAACAAACAAACTTGTCCAATCAAAACAAGATAAAAAAACCGTAAAGGTTGTATATTTTTGTATTCTTTGGACATATGTCAAGGAGAAAACATGACAACTTCAAACAACTCATTATCTAGAAAAAGATGGCAAGGCCAAGAAGACGTTTGTATTATCAGATCAAATAAAAAAACCAACAAATTGTACAATAAACCAGAAATGCTAAACATAGAGGTTGCAAGATAATTTATAGAACTACGGCTCACAACAGTAAAATATGATCACGGCTTCTCTGCCAAGAAAATTTTAAAGTAGAAGATAAAACATATATTTAAAACGTTGCTTAAGAAGCTCATTTATGCATTAACAATAAAAAAATTATTTTAAGCATTATTTTTAAATGCTGCACAACATATTTGAAAAGTTGCGTGAAAGCGTATTTATGTAATAACAATAAAAAATTTGATATAACCAATAGTTTATAACGTAATTTAAAACTGAACGTATGACACTCGGCAGTACAGCAGAGAACATGAATGATTAACAGCGCTAACAAGAGTTAAGCAACGGCCGAAACGATCACAAGTTGAGTTGGTGTCCGCAACAAAGTTATGCGGAGCGTAGCGTTCTTTCTAAATGAATCCATTACCTCATATAGGCATCCAAACATACACATGTCTTTTCTGTGGCTTGGTGAGCACCTTAATTGACCACCTCAAAAGAGAACGGCGTATGACATTGTGGTTTGTATTTGATATCTATTTTTAGCAGCTTATATCTGCATAGAATTGATTAGATGATGAAATAAAGACTTACTAAGACTAATACTTATACAATATTTATAAAGAATAGCTTTGATAGAATTTAATATAGAATACATAAAAATCTTTATAAACCACCTAATTATATGAAATTTATTAAAAAATATTCAAATGCTTTTGTTGCATGAAATGAAGCTTATAATGAATCGGAAACGCATACAATAAACTGTAGATAGCAAACTAAGGGTGCGTTTATGCTGCACATCGCCGGCGCTGCTCGCCAAGATTGGCGCCGGGATGTTGTGGCGATGATGAAACAAATCTATATAATCTTTTGGGAGCATTTATGCTGCACCTCGCACATCGCCGCGCTGCTCGCCACATTCCTCGCCACTGCGATGTGAACAAAATAGTTTGTTTTTTATAATCGGACCATCGCCGTACATCTTCAAACTAGCGCTCTGATTGGTCCGTTTAGTGCCAGTTTTGTGAGACGTTAACATAATGTAATTTATATTATCGAACATATTTAATTAGTATAATTAATTAGTATGTTACTTCAAACCGTGTTGCGGTTATATGCAATTTAAAAGAATGAAGTTTTATTTGCATGTATTGTGTTAATTTATTAAAACTTTGTTGCGTTTACAATAATTTTATAAAGAATTTAATTGAAATAAATCCGCATTAAGCAGTTAATTGTTAAAGAAATGTTTGTATTTTTACTGAAGTGGAATAGTAATTAATTATTTTTATTTAATATTTTGACTTATAATAATAATTTCATTATAGTAATATTTTATTAAAACAAATACCAATCGATTATCACAATTTTAGATTAAATAAAACTTTGACTTGCAATTTAAATTAATTACTTAATGTAAAATCACTAGTCACTTTAAATTATGTTGCTTTTCTATTCAATTTATTTAAAAAAATGTTTTCTTGCGAATTGTGTAATAATTTGTTTGTTTGTTTTCAAATCATACCGTTACAAACGTTAGAAATTTACAAACAATTACGATTTGTTTGTTAAAGATTTTTTTTTTAAACTGTTCTGCACACACGTACTACATGGTGGTGCAACTGGAGCATTTACAAGCGTGTTCTATTAATTATTTGGTTTGTTTTTTGTCGACGGAAGGTCTAAAGGCGCCAGAAATTTACAATTTTTTTTTATAGTTAAGTTATTTGTTTTATACTACTTAATTTAATTAATAATTTTAACTCAATAATATGACTTATATTAATAATTTTATTACAGTTATATTCGATTAATAAAATAAAACTCGACAGTAATTAAATAACGGCGAGGTGCGAGCAGCGCGGCGATGTGCATTTATGCTGCTGAATGGCGATGTGCGAGCAGCGGGCAGCGCCAATCTTGGCGAGCAGCGCCGGCGATGTGCAGCATAAACGCACCCTAACTTATAGCATGAGATATATGATATATATGATAACAATCGAATATTGAAAGCATTCACACACAAAACGTCATGCAACAAATTTTAATAATTTCTACTATAACAGATAGAACATGCAAAAACACATCAATCAAAAAATGTTTTGATTTGTTATTATATACACGAACAAAAATATTTAAGAGTTACTAACTTAATCTATTTCTAATCGTAGAAACGAGTTCAATAATCAAAAAACATTTTTTTCTTTTTGTTAAATAAACTAAACTAAAACTTACATTACATAATCTAATCTAAATGATATGAAAATGTTTAGGATGCTATAACTGGCAACCAAGCACTGTTGTACTAAATATTACGCATTTGTTATATAAAGAGGGTTGAGTATTATATAGCCATGTTAATACACGCTTTACACGTTGTTTTGAAATACTAGAAACGTTTTCTTATAAAATGGGGTCCCTTTTTTACTACCGCAATGCGGGCTTTGGCTTCCCATGTGACCACTATCTCAATTTATTCTTTACATTTTCTAATAAATATATTTTGGAATTCTAATGCAAAACAATATTAAACTAATCTTTTATTAAAGCAGTTTTAATATTTTATATTTTTAAATAAATATAAGAATCAAGATAAATATGCAGATAATTAGTTAGCTTCTAGTATTGTAACACGTAAGAAGTACTCGCGGCCGTAATTATTGTCAGCCAACAGTTTTCATTAGATCCCTAACTTCCGGTTTATTATGCATCACTTCTGCATCGTATACTCGCCAAACGGGCGCCTCCTATCCGCAGCCAAATAGCAAGCGCTCGATAAACTCTTCACTTTGTATAATGTACTTGAAGAAAAAGAAGAAGAAGAATTGTGCACGCTTGAGTTAAGTATTAGATTTAATGATAAGACTTGTGGAGATTCATATACGACCTTTAAGTATTGTAACATTTTTAAATTCTATTGATAAATGCAGAATAAAGTTTTTTTAGTACAGTGTAGAAATGAATAAACGTTAATAAAAAAATTCCTATAAAACGTTCGTATATAATAATGTGTTAAATTGAGTTAAGTATAATAATTTCCACAAAAAAATTAAGGAAATATACAATCTTAAAATAAACACCCATTAACTGAGAATAAACCAAACTAACAATCTGGTCTGTATGGTTATTAGGTGGAATAATGAGCTGATCAAATTGTTGATATGATGGAAATGTGCGTGCGTTTGTGGTCATCTGAATTGAATTCACAATTGAAATTATAAGCGCTATGAGCTTCAAATTGGTTTTGATTTAGTCGCATGATAAAACAAATATGTCAATATAAATATTTTATATTATTGTAAAATTGCATGATGCCCCGCCTCATCATTTTTTATTATCAAAATATGTCAGTAAATTTTATCATCAACTACAGTCGATCAATAGCGAGTTATAAAAATGAAACAAGTACAGTCAAATTAAAATGTTTACCAATGTAACCAATGTTTTATATTATTTAATTTCATTCAATTAGATTACTTTTTTTTTAAATTATTTAATGCTGATCGATCGTGTAGTCGGTGAATGAAAACACTGAATGAAACAGTAATTAATGGACCTATTTTTGCAACTAAATCCAAATCAATTATTCTGTCACGAGTAATTAATAAACAGCGAGCGGATGTGATTATATATTATTCCATTGAAACAGTAGTTTTTTAATCAAAATCGATATTAGGGTTTAATCCATTCATGAACGTATTAATATTATTTTGCATTCTCTTTTATGTTCTCTTCGCATAGCTAATTCATATTTAATATGGCTTACGATATTGTTTTCCTCTCCAGTTTTATACCTTCCAATTTTATCACATGAAGGGGTCGCCCTGGACAACGAAAGGCGGGTGCTCTCGCCGATTCCGTGCAAACGGATCGATATTGCGTGGGATAATGAAATTTACTTACTATTTAGATGGAGACAAATAATTATGCATATCGGACATTACAGCGGAAATCAATTTGCAGTATTTATTTGCACTTTCACGTTAATGAATATAGGAATAATTAAGTAATTGAATAAACATGAGTATTAAATTTATGCGCATAAGGTTTTATATCGCTATATAAACCTTTCAGTAGTCACATTAAATCTAATTTACTTGAAACTAGCACTAAAATTTGCTGAATTTTTATTATTTACAATATTTGCATTTTTGAGGCAATTGTAATTTACTGACTGTGCAGAGTCCGGAAATATGTTTCTAATTGCTGCTGGCATTCGAGCACCGCAACAACCGTTATTAAGCGCTGGGATGCAAAATTCAATACTGATCGGTTTTACGGGATGATGAATTCAATAAAATGCAATTGATATTGGTGAAGACATTATAATACCTCACGATTGAAAAATACGTTTTCTTTGCGCATGAATTAAATTTGAAAGATATTATACGAGCAATTAATTTTTTTAAGATTGTGTTGTAAACTTAACTTTTAGTCTGACTAAAGCACAAATAAGTGTAAATGAAACTAAAAAAATGAATCCGGTTTTGTCATAATTACAAGTGACAAGTCAACGAGAATTTTGTCTGGTCGCAAAAACTCAAAAATTGGTTTCTGCGCGGCAATGCGCATATCTATACCAAATCCTACAGTAAAACATGAATACTGTGGCCGGTGGTAGGCGTTTCCACGCATTTTGAGAAAAAGAAACTTATAGCCAAAATAAAAGATGCATAATGCGAGGAAGAAAAGTACACATTGCATGTACATAAATAGTTATTGTCACCGCGGTTTATGCTAGACTGACTGACGCGTTTTAAAATTGATTTTGCATGTGAGTGTACCTACGTTATTATTGGTTTTGCTTAACGCTCTCATTCCACTTTTGTCTCAGGAGTGACCGGCCACAGTATTCGAGTTTTACTGTAATTGTCAAAATGTCAATTTTTTTTGTAGGTGATTTGATTAAGACAAAACTTGGACCTTACAAGTAAATCAGAAATACAAATCAAAATCAAAACAGCAAAAAAAAATTATTCTGCAAGATTTGTTGCAAAAAGTTGACCAATTTAATTTTTTTTAAAGTTAAAGCTAAAAATTCCAAAACTGGTTTTTGTACATAGATTATCGGCAATATTCTGGCCAAAACCTAACTGTTAATATTATCAAACTCTTTTGACGTTTAAACAATCAATTTTATTCGAAATTGGAAACAAAAATTTAAATCCAAAACCGACTAATCCTAAACGCCCTTTTCAAGCTGTGTTTTAAGAGCAATTTTTGATTTTTTGCTTCAACTTTTTGTGTTCTCCCAGATTTTTTTGACAAATTTTGCGTTTTTGAACTAAATTTAATTTTGGAAATAGAGTGCAAGTTGTTTGCGAAATTTCCGAAATATTGGTACAAGATGATTTTTTCTGTAAAAATTTACAAAAAAAAATAGTAGTCAGATCAAACCAAAACTCTTATACTACAAATCTAAATCCGGCTTCAAAACGGTAAAAAAAACTTTTTTACATTTTTGTTGAAGGCAATAACTCAAAATCGATTTTGTACGTCAGTACGCAAGGGTATTAGCTAAACATTAACCAAAACTTACTTATATTCTTTACCGTAAACAATTTTTTTGTAAAAACCGTTATTTAAGTAACTTTAGCCACAAAAAATTTTAGAGTGAACTTTATTTTGACATAAAAATGACGCTTTTTCAAAAAACGCAATTTTATTAAAAACTAGAGCGCCGTTAGGAACGTTGCTGCTTGAAATCAAAACTTTAATCTAAAATCGGCATGTCTGTTTAAAGCCGTTGGAGAAAAATTAAATATTTTTGCGTTTTATATCTAAATTCAATTTTGGCTTCAAGGCGTAAAATGTTTGAAAATCTTTCAACTCCTCCATACTTTTTTTTTGACAAGAAATTATCAATAAAACGGAGTGCGTAATCTAAAATTGGCATTTTTCAAGCTGTGCCTTGAATACAAATTTGTGGTTTTTGCTTGAATTTTTTGAGTTTTCTTATTTTTTTTTTAACAAATTTGACTTTTTGAGTAAAACTTAATTTTGGATTTAAAGTGCAATTGTTTGCAAAGTTTTCAAAATATTGGTACAAAGTATGTTTTTTGTAAAACGATTTTTGGCTAAAAAATGCATTTTTTTGGTACTACAAATCTAAATCGACGTCAAAAGAACCAAAAAACTGTTATAACATTTATAACCTATGAAAATTTTGTTCCAAAAATTTGCTTATTTCACATTTTTGTTAAAAACAAAAATTGAAAATTGGTTTTGACGTCAATGCGCAAACAGGGTTTTGTAAAGGATTTGGTACGGCAGATCACCTGCAAACAATCCACAACTTAATCAAAAAATGCACGGAGTACAACATTCCTCTTCATCTTGCTTTCATCGATTATCACAAAGCATTGGACTCGGTAGAAAAATGGGCGTTCTTAACAGCCATGGACAAGGCAAGGATAGACACGAGATATACGAACCTCATAAAATACATATACCAAAACGCAACACTCCAAGTTCTATTTGATGAGGATTCAAAGACCGATCAAATCCCAAACAGAGGCATTCTTCAAGGAGATACGATCTCTCCAAACTTTTTACATTGGCCATGGAAAATATATTCAAAAAACTATCCTGGGAAGCCAGAGGTATAAATATAGACGGAATATACTTACACCATCTACGCTTTGCGGACGACATTGTCTTGATAAGCAGCGATCCCAATGAACTGAAACATATGATGACCCAACTACAGGAAGCTTCTAAGCATGTAAGACTAAAAATGAACTTAAATAAGACTCATAATTTTGAGTAACGAAGAATTACAAATAACTATCGACAACCATGTCTTCAAAACGGTAAAAAAATACGTTTATCTTGGTCATTCTGTCAAACTTGGTAAAGATAATCAGACTGCTGAGATCACCATGAGAATACAAATGAGTTGGGCTGCATACATTAAGTTGGGGCATATCCTAAAAGATGTGAATATACCTATTAATCTCAAGAGGAAGGTATATGATGCCTGTGTTTTGCCAGTAGCTACTTATAGTTTGGAAACTGCAACCCTAACACAGAAAAGTGCAGAACCCCTTAGAACAACGCAGAAGGCAATGGAAAGATCCATGCTCGGAATAAGCTTGCAAGATAAAATACGCAATACAGAAATAAGAAGACAGACGAAGGTAAAAACCATCATCGAGCGGGTAGCTGAGCTAAAATGGCGATGGGTAGGACATGTTGCAAAGCAAGATCCCAACAAATGAACAATCCGCATTGTTAAATGGCGGCCACGATAATCAAAACGGAGCGTAGGAAAACTTCAAAAGAGATGGTTTGATGATATAAAACAACTTACGGGCAGAAACTGGCATCAAATCGCCCAAGACAGAATCGCATGGAAAAATATGGAAGAGGCCTATACTCAGGAGTGGATGAGCAAAGGCTGAGAAGAAAAAGAAGAAAAAGAAATTTTGTTCCAAAAATCTGCTTATTCCACATTTTTGTTAAAAACAAAAATTCAAAATTGGTTTTGTACGTTAATGCGCAAGAATATTGATTACATATTGACCAAAACCAGACTATCTATATCTAACAATTTTTTTGTAAAAATTGTTATTTTTGTGACTTTGGAGATATAGTAAAAAATCACCTTTTATCAGAGCAAACTATTCCGACATTAAGGAGACAAAAACGCTTTCTTGAAAAACGTAATAAAAACTAAATTGCCGCTGGGAACGTCGCTGCTTGACACACAAACTTTAAAATAAATTTAATAAATGATTTATTTGATGTAAATTCAAATGATAAATTTGTTTTGCTTATCTGATTTAAACAAAACGCGCCAAAAACCCCGTAAAGATTTACCTTTACTACAGTTCAACGTTTTTCCTAATAGGAGGTACTGCATTACCACCTCTGTTAAATTTAAATCTAAAATATGCTTAAATGTATATTTTTTGACAATTTTACGTTTTTTAACTAAATTCAATTTTGTTTCTAAAATATCGGCACAAAGTGACTTTTCCTGAAAACTTAAAAACTCACAAAAATGAAAATAGAGATTCGATCAAGACAAAACTTGAGACTTATAGATAAACCTCATGTCACTAAGAACTACCGCAATAAAACTTTTGTAAAACATCAAAGAGGCAAAAGCCGGAAGAAACAAAAAATTAAATCCAAAGATGGCATTTTTAAACGTTGTTTTAAAGCGTGTGTGGAAAAGTTAAGTTTTTTATTTTTGTTGAAACCCATCAAGTTACCTCAAATTCTTTGACAAATTCGCGTTTTTAAGCTAAATTTGATTTTTGTTTTAAAGCGTAAATTGTTTGCAAACTTTCTAAAATATTGATACAAAGTGATTTTTTTGGTTAATTTTTTTTGGTTTTTTACCTAAAATTAAAAAAAAAAAAAAAAAAAAAAAATAACAAAGCAAAATTTGGGTTGTACAAAAATATTAGTACTACGAATACAAATCTGGCCAAAAGTTTGTATGCAAAACTTGACCAAGTAAAGAATTTTTTCAAATTAAAAGTAAAAATTCAAAAATTAGTTTTGATACGTCGATGCGCATCAATATCAAACCCATACTTACATTTATTTTTTACCACAAAATAATTTTTTTTGTAAAAATTTTTAGATTGATGCCTTTGACCAAGAGATAGCAAACATTTTTTTATCAAAATACCGAAACTACTCAGAAACAAAAAGACTAGAGCGTATGATTTAATTAAAAATTGAAATATCAATATTTGCGTTTTTTAATGGTTTCTTGCATTTTTAGTAAAATTTATTCATTTTGCATATTATTTCTATTAAAAGTTGTAGAGCGGAAAGTTTCCAATCGATATAAGTCATTTTAATTTTCCTAAAAAATGTTGCAATATGTGACCTTTTGCTAATTTTTTAGATTTTCAACCATAACTATGCATTTTCTGGAAAAAAATATAAGAGACAAAAGTTTTAGAGCAAAAAATTTCCGATGAATATAGGTCAATTTTTCCAATCATTATCGTGATTTTATTTTCCGTGTCTTAAAATTTAAATGACCTATATGGATTGGAAATTTGCCTTTCTACAACTTATAATATAAGTAAGTTTTGCCCAAAACGCATAGTTTTTGCTAAAAATGCAAAAAACCATTAAAAAACGCAAAAATTTATATAAATATGTCTATTACTCCAAAACCACCTTTTCTTATGCGTGCGCTAGGTGAAAATAGTTTTGAAAAAGTCCAAATACACCTAAGTGTATAAGTCGCTAAGCAGTGGGTAAAATTTCTCTAAAACGTTGATTTTTTGTCTAATTTGAAGGGACTAATACAAAAATTGCATTTGTTCTACAATTAGTTTGAAATTCACAAAAAAGTAGTCGAATCAAGACAAAACTTAGGTCTGTCAAGTAAATCAGTACTACAGAACTAAATACTGTGTTGGAATGGCAAAAAAATGTAAAAATTGTTTGAAAAAATTTACTAATTTTGTATTTTTGTGATTTTGACCAAAAAGAGAGCAAAAATCACATTTCATCAGATACTGCAAAGTATTTCAACATTAACGTTACAAAACGTTCTCTAAAAAATACGTGGTTTTATTAAAAATTTGGCCGCCGCTTGAAACAAAAACAAAAATCTAAATTCAAAACCAACATGTTTTAAATGTTTTTTTGAACCGTGTCTTGATAGAAGATTTATAATTTTGTTAATCCATTGGGTTTTCCCAGAATTTTTGACTAACTTGCGTTTTTGAGATAAGTTAGATTTTGGCTTAAATTTTATGGAACATCTAAAAAAAACGTTTTGGCATACTTTTTTCTATCTTTGACACATTTTACATTTGTAAAGTTATCAAAAGAAATTTCAAGATGCAAATAATTTTAAAACCCGTTTGATCTATTACGTCTACTTCGGGACAAAAACCAGACAAACAAATTGACGGTTCAGGAACGACGACCTACATAGAGAATAATTTGCTATAATTTGTGCTTCACTCATGACTGAGTTATGACAAACCTTATTTCTACAATAATGATGTCAGTTGTTGGTATCACATACCGATAGGTGTGCACATGTTTGGTTGTTTTAAATAAGCAAAGTGAGAATAACTTAATATGGTTAAGACCAGATTTATCACCTATAAATATAGAAACATTTAACTAAAAACATAAAACCAACTACCAAAACCAAAAATCTACATCTACACTGTAATTAGACACGCAAGAAGATGCAGACACAACATCTGAAGAAAATACAACTTTGAATGTCTGTGTAGAACTACAAGAAGAAGAGCTGCTATCTCTCTAAACTTAGTGGTAGATAGGTTAGAAAAAATCTATAGAATAAAAATCTGTACAAAAAAAAAATAAAGAAGACACATTAATGCTGTACTGAAAAAAGTTTTGTAATATAAAATTAGCTATGAGTTTAGAAAAGACATTAAGAATTTACAATGCCAAAAAGTAAATGACAAGAGACATACAAACATTAGAAAGTAACAACGACAAAAACTGAAGTATAAGAGCAGTATAAAACTTTAAAAAAAACGATAAGAGATAAAATTAATTATGTTTGAGATTTCAAAATTAGCATTTTTTTTTACAGTTATTTTGCATGGCCCAGAAGTCTGGTTTAAAAGTTTTGAAAAAACCGACAGCTTATAAAGTAACTTCCAAATCACCGCAATAGAAAAAGTTGTTATTTGTCATATTTTGGGCATTAAACCCCTGACTGTTAACGTGCTAATGAGCAATCGCACTTTTATTTTTATTTTTGTCATTTTACCTAACCAAAAATTTGAATAATTAAAAAAGAAAGAATAAACGGTTAGTTACTACTCAACGTCACAAGCATGCAAGAAGTTAGAAAAGCAGAAAACACATTTATCAACTACAATGCATTAGTGTAAAGTAATGTTACAAGGCAAGTTTGCTCAAACGCATAAATTATTGGGGGTTTAGTCAGTTGAAATCTGACATTGCTGATTAAATTGTTTTTTTCTTACATCAAATGGCTGGTACAACGCATGCTATTATTGAATCATTTTTTAAGCACAAAATCAAAAATTGGTTGCAACAAAGAAACAGTGTTTTTAACTTTTTTAACCAAAACATCGTAGGTTAGTAAATTTTTAAGAACTGCTGTATGTTTTGGTTAAAAAGTTTTAGATTGTATTACCAAATAGTTTACAGCATCCTATTTTGGCAAACATACTTGTTTAAATGAGTAAAAACAATAGATTTGAATTGTAGAATGCTAACTATCAATGCATTTATTAAGATAAAATTTAATTACACATAATACATTGCAAAATATCAATAAATAAAATAACACAATGCAAAATTACTTTTTGTATTAAAAAAAAAAAACAATCAAAAGGCTATGCGCTCATAGCAGCGCTTCTGGCGTGGTGCATTAGAATAAAATATAATGAAATGAGATCATGTTTACAGCAATGACGTAGCACAGTAATTATGGTAGGCTACTTACTGCAATGTTTGCTAAACCGATTTGTGATCACACAGTTGCCTCTTTTATGGACGTTTAGCTTAACACTGGATGCAAAAAGATGCAAGGTTGCTAATCAATCTACAGCTATTAACATGCTATGATACAAAAAGCTACATAAACTGTTATGATCAAATGGTGTTGTGATAGTATTTAGTAGAAAGTAAATGTCATTGTATTGTCTTGTGTTAAAAAATTAAAAGTACTTTAAATAGTTTCATACAAACTTTTTTATCCAAATACTACTTGCGCAAAAACGAAAAAACCAAGCTAACTTTAGTAAAACGCCAACAAATTTAATCTATACACAATACTTTAACGTATAAGCCCAGTAGTCTAAACATCCGACTGCTGTACCAAAGATCGTGGGTCCAAATCTCAGAAAAAATCTATTTCAAACGCTTATACGTTCTTCCACTTCCCAACCAGCCTTGTCATCGTGGAGTTTCATAATTAAGATCTTTTTCAGGTTTGAAGTAGATTAATAATCTTTTCAGTGGTTCGGAATCTACTTAAAACTGTAGGTGTACCTGTGATGTAAATTTCCCGTATTACGGACAGAAAAGAGGCTAATGCGCTTGCAGTGGCGTGAAAAGGGGCTGATGATAATGAAAAGCACATCTAAACCTTGCAAGCAAAACTACCAAGAAACATTAAAATTGGTAGAAGATAAGCAGCAATTTTTGGAACATACCACCAAAAAAGTATAAAAAATTGGCAATATAAGAAGAGCAATAAAAATTTATTTCAACAAATAAACCACACTGATTGCAAACTTTCAACCGTAGTGGTAATGGTGCTCTTTAACTAATTCTTAGCACAAAGAAACAGCATTTTTGACAAAATTGTCAACTATCATTAGCAACAGTTACCCAAACATGCAAAAAGCAGACCACTTGATTATCGATTCCTATACCAACATGCAAAACGTTGGGTAAAATTTTCATAATTTTTGTTTTGTATGGAAATGCCAAAAGCAAACGTCCAAGTCAGACGCAGTCAACACAAATGACTATTTCAATAAAACCAACAAAGTTACTTAAAGCATTTTTCATTGGAAAAGAGAAATCTTAAACAGCAAAGCAGCAAGACGCAATAGACTAGAAATGACTACCAAAGTATTGGCAATGAGGAGACACTGTCATTTCAAACAACTTTAAAAAAACTCAGCCGAAAAAGTCATTATTTAAACTACCGCTAAAACTGGAGAGAAACACCGTCTGCAGAAGTAGATACGTTATCACGACTAATTATGGAAGATCAATGAGAGGTGATTTAGATACAACCACAAAAAAGTATAATACAGCATTTTTTTGTTCTCGTTGCGGTTGTTTCAAAATTGGCCAAGATAAATTTCTTACAAATTCAGATAAAGACTAAACTTTTGCTCCATTTGATCGCCATGCAGTGTTTGTATGAATTCATCAAACTTTCAACACACAAAGACACTTAATTTATTTAAAAACAGTCTCTATGTCAGCTGGAATTTTAGATTTTCCTCGACAATTATTCAAACTAACAACAAAACCCTAACAGAAAAAGTAATGGTTTCAATCAACGCCAAAACCAAAAAGAAACATTGCTTGCAAACATCAATTACTTATAGGTAAATGATGTTCTATTGCAAAAAGTAGGAACGTCATCACAAATGAACAATGAGTGGTTGTTAAGGTCCGACAACAAAAACATATAATAAAACAGTTTTATGTTGCTGTTGTGGTTGTTTCAGAGATGGCCAAAATAACCTTTTAAAAATTTAATACAAAATTAGGACTTGCACTGTTCACATGCATGTAGTCTATATGAATTGAAAGAGTTTTCAACACACAAGGACAAAAGTAAGATTTGCATCTGTTTAAACGCACAGAAACACTTTATTTGGTTTACTTGTTAGGCAGTTTTGTGTGCCATTTTTAATTTTCAGACTTTTTAGGTTGCATTAAAGTTGATATTTTTAGAAAGACTCTAAAAAACAAAGATTTAAGTATATCTATTGTTTGATTATCTCAACCTATACTAACTTTTCTTTCAGCTTACAAAACATTAAAACCACAATTATTGAATACCCTCAAAATTAAACCACATCAACTCAATGCGTAGAGTATCTAAGAGACAAGAAATTTTTGTCATTACAATTTCAGCTACACTTAGGAGACCAGAAACAAACAAAAAAAATTAAAAATGCACAAAATACATTTTTAAATCAGTTCAAAAAAACAGCAAATGAAATAAAGAAATAAATACAGAATCAAACAAAGCAAACAAACATATTTTATGGGAATTTTACGGATAAATGGTTTAGCCCACAGCGTACTTTAAATACCTCAAAATTCATTTCTAGAAGAACTACAAAAATTAAGAACTTGACTATTGTAGAATACTTTCAAAGGAAGTTGCCGATTTGATAGACTGAGCAATAGTATAAAGTGTATCAATGGCTAAAACTAGACTTTAGCAGCAAAGCAAAGCAAAGTCACTACTGTCAGATCTTAAGGAATGTCGTCTTATAAAACTGTAATTTACAGCCAATCAAACTTTGCAAATGACTTTTTGGTCATTGGGCTTCTAAATTGTCATTTCAGCCTTATTTTAAGGCCGATAGTTTTGATAAACACAGGCAAAAAAAGTAAGTAGAAAATGATCTACATGAAACTCAAACTATGGCAAACCAACGCCTTGGTCATATAGAAAACTAAAAGTTTCTGCTTTTACAACTATTATTGCACATGAACAACCAGAAGCAAACATAAATAAGGAAACAATGTTTAATCATTTCTTGCCAGCATGTTTGCCGCTACTAACACACTGTATCCCCAAAAAAATTGAAAATGCTCGTGTCTTTCAAAAAAAATTCTACGGATGGACGCTCTAACTTACATACATTAGTTCTTAGAAGTCATCCAGTGCAAAGTTATCTAAAAACGTATAATAGTGTTTGAAGTTGTACAAAAACCTCAAGAAAAAACTGATACAGATGTACGGCAATTAGCTTCTAATAAACAAGTTTTTTGCTAAAACTTTTCAAGGATTTAAATTAGTACAAAAAGTACACTACAGCAAAGCCCAACTGGTAAGCACTCAGTTAACAAAATTTGAATAAAATTCCTACAGTCCTTATAAATTCTAAGATTTTAGACAAGGATCAAACACCGCCAAACCAAGGCAGTTCTAAATCTTTTGACTGTTTTTGCTACCACGTTTGCCAAGTTGTCTTCGCCAAGCACCACCAGGAGCACACAAACATCATCACTTGAACATGACTTGCTACCGGCAACTGAACAACGCAACCCAAGACAAAAAGTTGCTCACTAAGATTTACAACTTGTCACCAGTTTCAATATCTACTCCAATTTATCAATTACATTAACATTACATTACATTAACTAGAACTGGTTAGAATACCATTTAATATAATTGGTAGAGTGTAACAATCAAGCTATGGAAAACAAGAACACGAAGCTCAACCAACTCTAACTGTTAACCTTAAAGTTGTTGTGTTTTTACTTCAGCTGGCAGTACAAACCAACAACAAACGGCCTTGTTAAACTTAGTGAGTACTAAAGCAGTAATACTTTAGCAATTTATTTAGATTCTGAGTAAACTGCCGGCGACTAAACACCGCAACGCGGGACAAAAACTAGCAATTTTTTTGCCTCAGATCTACAACATTTTGGACAGTTTACTAATAATTTTATCACTTTTTATAGTTTACTAAAAAATAAATTAAGAAAATTTTTTGTTAGTAGTATCTAATCTAATTAGTGCAAATTACCAAACAAGCTATATGAAACAACAAAAAGGCGTAACTCCAAAAGTCAAGGTTGCTAGTTTTTTTTCTTTATTTTGAACTGTTAGATCAGACCAACAGCGTACTGCAGCAACTAAAACATGTAAGTACTACGTGGTGATAATACTTGCTAAGAAGAAACTTTGATTCTGCGTGAACTACTGGTGACTTAACACTGCAACCCAGGACAAAAACTGGCTTAAGACCTTTTGCAACATAAATATTAGTAAATAGACTATCTAATCTAATTGGTAAAGATAGACTTCAATAGTCAGAGTAGTTATGTCAAAATCACTGGGGTAGAACCTCCAGCCAGTAGATCAAACCAACATAAACCCTTATTATCAATTGTTACTGCAAAAATTCTGAATAAAAATCGGATCCAGATATTGCTCTACCGTCAAGTAGAATTTATTGCACAATATTTTCAGCAAATTCCATTCACACAACTTTCAAGTGGTCAACTCTACGCACCGCTTCCGAGTATCAACCCTATTTGAGCATGAAACCGGATCCAAACATTTTTGAAAAACTGTATAAGCAAATTTACAAAGATTACATGTGTATAGATAGAACACAAAATGAATATTTTGTTTTAAATCTAACAATCCATTACTTAGTTACTAAAATTCATTCAAATGCAAGCGATGCAATGCAGGAGTATTTTTGTAAATGAAGAATGCGTGGTGTTAAAATGTAGAAATGAAGTAAGAACTGTTAGACCTCACATCAATAAATATTTTTATTTTTAATTTGTGAGTTATTGTAAAAACTAAGTAAGGGGTAGTAAAAATGAAGATTTATAAATGAGATTTTAATTTGAATTTTAAACTAAAGTTTGTATGAAAACAAAAAGGCAATGATTTTTATGATTATCCTTATAAACCAAAAATTACACATTGGTTATCAATGGCTAATAATAAAAAGATTACTATACAAAACCTGTTTGTTTCATAAATTTAATTTGCTTTAGCATACAATTTTTAAATCTCATTCAGATAGGATAAACACATATTAATATTAAAAGTAAAATGAGAATATAAAACCGCCTCATTTATAAATTTGTGTACATATAAAATTTGAAAAGTTTATAATGAAGCTACATACAAAATAAATCTAAATCAGATTTAATAAAATAATCTGCAAGCCAATCAAAATATAATTAGTATCTATAATATAGAGCTCGGGTATATGCAATGCACTAAATTTATGATTTGTTTATTGCGAAAATCATCAAGTATATGCTCGTATTATGATTGGTAATTTTCAGTAAGCTATGCTGAAATTACCAACCATATTGAAAATGACTATTATACATTTTTCTTAATTTTAATTCAGTTTGCAGTAAAAACTAATTGTTAATTTAAGAATTGACTACAATATTTACAGATCGAAACAAATTTAAAACTAATAATTGAAAAAAATAACTAACAATTATTAACTTTAATTAGCAGCAATTTGAAACAACTAATAGCTGCATAGTTTAGTTTTTATAATTTTAATGGATGTGAATTAACCAGGTCAATATATCGTGTGAATAAAGCATATGTGGTTGTGGAATAAATAAGAATAGTTGATATATCGATGAATTAAGTAAATTCCTAAGTCATTATTTAAGAATAGGCAAGGAAACATATAATAAAATCAAACTGCAGCAATTAAAGTACTTTAATAAAATAAACAAACAATAGCGACTGCGCCAGTTTTATGTTCTGTTTAACATTTTGTGGTATAGAAGATAAAGTTAAAATAATTGCCGTTAAAATTTATTATAACTCAACAAAAAATAATGAATTTTGTAACAAAAGTAAGTAAAATGCATGGATTTAAATTAAATATAAACAAAACCAAATATTTAGAACTTAAAAACGTCATTAATTAAAACTGAAGAAATCTTTAGCAGATTTGAGTACTACTAAAAGCAAACAATGATAAACAAGTTTATATTGGCTAAGCGTTTTCAAAAGAAGCGCTGCGGTGAGGTTGGAGACATTAGGCAAAAAAGTTTAGAGTTGAAGAACCATTCTACTAGGCTTTTACCGTATTTTGTTAAGTAGTTCTTACAATGAACAAAAACTGTACTTGTCTCTGCTACGCAACACATACATATACAGTATTTATTCTTAATCGTATAAGCAGCCGCAATAGTAGGCTGCATTAGCGTTTATTGTAAGAAATCAACTAGCAGAACCTCTTTCTCTAGTCCAAAAATACTGTAGACTATATTATCCTTGCAAACAAGCACTTTTATGATCCTGAACTCATCTCCAAATGTGCACTCTTGGCCCTGATAGCACTCCACTACTTCAGAGATATGGTAGTTTAACATCTGAAAAAGTGCTTAGCACCTTATATCTCAGCTATATTTAACTAAGTAGACCACAAATAAAGTAAAGTAAAGTAAGTAAGTAAAGTACACCACTACCAAAAAACGATTCCAGCAACAGGAAAATCTTCTTCTGAAAAATTCTACTTACTACACAACCTAATCAAACCCGGATAACCCAACTTTGACGGCTTCAACAAGCATCATAACCGCAAACTAGATACAGGGACAAACGTTACCCAAGATAAGTCAACGTCTATGAGTATGAGCACGGCAAACAAGTCATAGTGCGTGAACAACTGCTACTTGGTAAAAAATCTCTCCTACTAAGTAAAAGCCTATCTGGACAACATCCGGCTTGCACCAATAACCGCACTTTTCAACAACACTCAAATAAATATTGCTTCTGTTAAGGAAGTTAGAAAAAAATGATGTTACACTGCAGTATCTCTATTAGTCATCAGATTTGGACAATCAGAAAAAAGGAAAAAACTTTTGTTTGTTTTTTGTTGGCCTCACTTACTAATAAAAAAGCACAGTTTGCAAAATTTACCAGTGAAAAAATACAACACAAATAGAAGTTTCTGAACAATACTGACTGCTATCAACAATTAATGGATGCAAACAATAAAGTAGATACACACTTTAGTGGAATTAAATCTACCGCCCCTAGTGTTGCTTTTCTGGACAGCCAATTGGTTGAAACTTGTTCTAAACTAAACGTTAAACACCTGAGCGGTCCTTGAACCAAAAAAGACTTGACCAGCTATTTACAACTGACACGAATGCTTTCCCAGTGTCATCACACACTTTGACACTTGAGATCACTGAATAACCAATGGTCACAGGCTTCTCTGCAATTCTCAGCAAACAGCATCACACAACGCTTTATAACACACAACAGAGAAATAATGAGTCAAAAACATCATCTCCAAAGTGTTGCTTCATTCATTATCGTGTTTTTTTAGACCATCTTTTATCTCAATTATTTGACATTATCAATTTGAATAAAATTAGGGACGGCCAGTAATTTTTAGAGTTAGCGTACTCATGTTAGTATTGATGAAGCGTATCTTTAATACTTTGTACACATTTCTAGAAGAACGGATAAAATTTAGAATTTGAGTGTTGTAGAAAAAGTTGGCGACCGTAGCACAATGGTCTAGTGCGAGGACTGTTGAGCAGGCAGCCCGGGTTTGATTCTTGGCAGCGGCTTAATCTAATTTGTTAAATATATTTTGATGCGGTCGTCTCCTTTGCAAGGCAATAGCAAACCAGCAAAGTATTTGCCTAGTAAACCCCTCTAGTGGTGTGGTTCAGATTTTACGTTAAATTGTAGGTCCCGCATGTTTGTGTAGAACTATTATTGCACACCACAAAAATACGAAAAAGGAACCTGCGCATGTAGCAAGCACACGGCACTATAAAATGAAAAAGAATCAGTTGAAAGCAAGAGACCGATAGGTAGGTTAGCAAGTTTATGAACAAATCAGCTTGCTCAATATAAAAAAAAACATGCCAAACTAGCCTTTGTCAACTTACTATAGAATGTTTAATAGTCACCAAACCCTCTTGTAAGTCAGATTGAGAGCACTGTTCGGTGTGATAATGTCCAACTAAGAAAAATTCCTTTGTCGTGGCCTATGTAGTTTTTCGTTTTTTGCCGTTCATAATAAGCTTTAAAAAGTAATACTTTTTGCTCTGTATAATATTTAAAGAAGTAAAAACTTTAATGTTGGTGACATTTGTGACATATTGTGTATCTTGCAAAATATCTACATTTTAAAAGCCTTTCGTCTTTAATATTGATTGATATCCGTTAAAATAATTACAATACCTGTTTTGAATGTTTAGAAAAATTTAATTTAATTGAAGACATATCTCAATTGCATTTAATTAGAATGATATTGTTAGTTCAGCGCAAAATTAAAATGCAACAGAACCATTATAAACTTATAATTCACCCTAACATAGTTATAATTTTTTTTGTAAAACCTGATAGTCTATAGAACCAATATTTTGCTATCAAAGTAAATATGTAAATTAATAATATTCAGTAAATTTTTTTATTGTATACTTGAAGTAACAGAGGATTTAAAATGTTGAAAGTAAAATAATTTAAAATTATATACAACATTTTCAATTTTATTAAGTTTAAACCCAATTTTTGCAGTATTTTTTTGTAAAATTTAGCTCAGTTTGGTATTCATCTATCAGTTTGCGTTTATTGCATAAAACTCACTATTTATTTCTTATACCGCATAAACGTACAGATTATGCGCAGCATTCTGTTTTACACGTGTTTTGCGGCATGCTAACAAAATAGATTTTTTAATACCCTAGACCGTTTATGTTTAACT
Source organism: Tachinus rufipes (assembly GCA_963932245.1). NCBI lineage: Eukaryota > Metazoa > Arthropoda > Insecta > Coleoptera > Staphylinidae > Tachinus > Tachinus rufipes. The sequence goes on from OZ010750.1 coordinate 16,702,079, forward strand.
ATTTTATTATTGTTATGTCTTATAATATGATAAGAATAGAAAATACGTTTGTGTTGAGTTTACAACAGTGCGATTTATTCTGAATATAAAAGGAACAAAATACAATATATAGTCAACTAAAACGATAACCTTCAATACGAATAAGGACGATCACGGATAATATATAAAAACCGAGCACATATAAAATATATTTAAAACTAACATTATTTCTATTACATATATAAAATAAACATAAATCATATTTAATTCTTAATATATAACATAACCTCCCCTTTTCAGAGATTGGAGTTGTCGAACCTCTCAGGTGTTTTAAGTAGACTTCTACGTCTTAAATTAACTGGACTGCATATAGGTTCTGGAACAACTTCAATATCTGAATTGGTCGTTACTACATTTTCTTCGACCTGTGGGTTATTGTTAACTAAATCAATATGGTGTGGGGGCTGAGTACTGGAGGTGGTATTTGCATTATTAATAATTTCATTAATGTGCCTCTTCCAGACTAAACCCTCACTTGTTTCAACTTTATAATGTTTATGGCCAAGTTTTTGTATTATTTTCGCATCACACCATTTCCTTTTACCGCGAAAATCACGAACTTTCACTAAGTCATTCGTTACTAAGTTTAAGTCTCTGTTTCCCCCTGCGCTTACAATTTGTTTATTTTGTTTTTGCTTTACTACCTCATTTGTGTTATTTCTTAATAAATCCAATTTACATCTTAACTGCCGCCCTAACAACAATTTTGCAGGTGACTCATTTGTCACAGTGTGTGGAGTATTTCGATATTGAAATAAGAATCTACTCAAAACAGAATTTATTTCAACATCTGTTTTTACATTGGATTTAATTAAAACATGTTTAATCTGTTTTACACAAATTTCGGCAGCTCCATTACTGGAAGGATGATATGGAGCAGTTGTCGTATGTTTAATCCCATAGTGTTTACAAAAATTTTGGAAAATTTCACTCGTGAACTGAGTTCCGTTATCAGAAACAATTTCTCTTGGCAATCCAAATCTTGCAAAAATTTCAACTAATTTACCTACAGTTGCTATGGAATCAGTACTATTCATTTTAAAACATTCTAACCATTTAGAAGTAGAATCTACTACTACTAAATAACTTTTATTGTTTAACGGCCCTAAATAATCAATATGGATTCTAGTCCAAACAGTTTGATGCCAAACCCATGGATTTATTTGTGACTTTGGCGGTGATTCTTTGAAATCATTGCATGGTTTGCAATTCTTGCATAAAGTTTCTATGTCTTTATTTAAGTTAGGCCACCAAATATATCCACGAGCAAATAATTTTGATTTTACCATCCCCATGTGATTTTCATGAATTTCTGATAATATAGAGTTTTGAAATTTAGGCGGAATAATCAAACGATATCCCCACATTAGAATACCTTGTTCTACGCTTAATTCGTTTTTACGAATAAAATAAGGTTTAAGCTCTTCTTTAGGACATTTGTTAGGCCAACCTGTTAAGGTATAATGAATAACTTTACTCAAAATCAAGTCTCTGTTAGATTCCTTTTTGATATCATTATGAACTATTGGTAATTTTTGATCATCAATTAAATTAATATAACTTATTTCTTTTTCTTGAAAATTGGCCCTACAAACATCAACACTGTGATTACCTATCGGCAATCGAGATAAGCAATCAGCAGAATTATTTTGAGATTTAACATATTGAATGTCAAAACTAAAAGATGATAAGAAATGTGCCCAACGTTGCAATCGACTCGTTGCCATAATTGGTATGCCTCGTTTAGGGCCAAAAATTGCCACCAAAGGCTTGTGGTCTGTTGCCAACGTGAATTTTTGTCCAAAAAGGTATTGATAAAATTTTGAAACTCCAAACACTATTGACAATGCCTCCTTATCTAGTTGAGAATAGTTTATTTCTGCCTTACTCAAAACTCGTGATGCGTATGCAATAGGTTTTTCAACCCCACTATCACCTATGTGAGCTAGCACTGCCCCTATTCCCACAGATGAAGCATCTACTGTCAACTTAAGTGGAATTTTTGAATCAAAATGAGTTAAAATTTGATTAGACATTAACAATTCTTTACTTGATGTAAATGCTTTTTCACAATCAGTATTCCATTGGAATTGAACGTCTTTTTTCAATAGCTTATATAACGGATGCAATAAAGTGGCTCCGTTTTTCATAAATTTATAATAAAAGTTTACCATACCTAAGAACGATTTTAGTTCTGTTACATTTTTTGGTTGAGGACATTTTTGTATGGATTCTACTCTTTCATTAGTTGTATGTAACCCTTCTTTGTCAATTACATGACCTAAGTAATTAATTGCCGGTTGCATAAATTGACATTTATTTAGTTTTAATTTTAATCCACTTTCTGACAATCTTCTAAAAACTAATTCCAACCTATCTAAATGATCGCTATCAGTCTTCCCTGTAATTATAATGTCATCCAAATAACAAGCCACCCCCGGTATATCAGCTAGTAATTGTTCCATCATCTTTTGAAAATAAGCCGGACCATTAGTAATGCCGTATGGAAGCCTGGTGTATCTAAATAGACCCATGTGAGTAGAAATCGTTACATAATCACGCGATTCCTTTGATAATAATACTTGCTGATAAGCTTCGGATAAGTCAATCTTAGAAAAATTTATCCCTCCTGTCAATTTATTAAATAAATATTCAATTCTCGGTAATGGGAATCTTAAAATTTCTAAATTTGGATTAACTGTCAGTTTGTAATCTCCACATATTCTAATTGAACCGTTTGGCTTTAATATTGGCACTATTGGAGTACCCCAATTAGAATATGTTACTGCCTCTAAAACTTTTAATTTAACCAAACGATCTATTTCATTTTCCACTTTTTGCTTTAATGAAAATGCAATAGGTCGCGCTTTAAAAAACTTTGGTTCAAAATGTTCTTTCATTTTTAAAGTGATTCTATCTTTGTTAAATGTTCCAAGGCCAATTTCAAAAATTCCTTTATATTTTTTACATAATTTTTCTACATTTGAATTTTCATTTGAAAATGTAAAATTGTTTTCAACCATTGGACTGTTCATTCCAATTTCAAATAATTTTAATGCTTGCCTTCCAATTAATGGTGGGCAGCCATTTTTAATGACGTACATTTCTAATGTATACTTCTTACTATTATAAATTACATTTAATATTAATTTACCAATTGGCTGAAAACTAATTCCTACATAGTCTTTAAATACCAAATCATTGTCTAAGAGTGGAAATTTCCCAAAATGTTTGCGATAAACACGATCAGATATGACCGCATGTGCGGCACCGGTATCAATTTGAAAATTCATCGGTATATTTTCAACCGTTAATTTAATATAAAATGGCTCTATAGTATTTAAATCATATATTGTAAAAATATCAGTTTTGTGTAAGTTATCATGATTAACCTCTTGATGCGACAAAAACTTATGCGATTTGCTTTGTTTATTTTTACAAATATTTGACAAATGACCTTGTTGGCCGCAGTTGTTACAATTATAATTTTTATATTTACATTCAAATGTCGAATGATTCGCTCTACCACATACTTTGCACTTACATTTTACTTCAGTGGACGTCTTATGCGATATTGCGCGCTGATTGTTCGTATTATAATTTTTTTTATATCTTGAAAACTGATGAATTTCCGATTTAACTTGAATGCGCCGCTCTTTTCCTGCCGCCTCTCTATTTTGTGCCAATTGAACCACGGTTTCCAGCGTTGAAGCAGGTGTCGAAGTAGGATCGACTTCCAGAAGGCGATCCAATATGGGACCGCTTCCCATTCCCACGACGAACATGTCCCGCATGATGGTGCTGATTTCGTTACCAAATCCACATCCCGCTGACAAACTTTTAACTCGCGCGGCCCAGCTCACCACGGATTCATCTTCGTTTCTGTGTGCTGTGTAAAATTTAATTCTTGCCGCAAAAAAAGACTGCACAGGACTGCAATATTTTAGCAATTTCTCCAATAAGTCTTCATACTTTAATTCTTCGATTTTTTCCGGTACACATAAATTGCGTAACAATATATATGTGTCTTCGTGTAAAATATTTAATAAAATGGCACGTTTTTTTGTATCATTTTTTTCAAAATTGTTTGCCACAATAAATTGTTGAAGTTTTACCTTGAAAACTGTAATATCATTATTTTCGTGATGATATTCTTTTAATATTCCAATTACACCAGTATTTGCACTTTCACTGTCCGGCATTTTTACGTGGATAACTTTAACTACCTCGTCGCCAATTGTTATGTCTTATAATATGATAAGAATAGAAAATACGTTTGTGTTGAGTTTACAACAGTGCGATTTATTCTGAATATAAAAGGAACAAAATACAATATATAAACGATAACCTTCAATACGAATAAGGACGATCACGGATAATATATAAAAACCGAGCACATATAAAATATATTTAAAACTAACATTATTTCTATTACATATATAAAATAAACATAAATCATATTTAATTCTTAATATATAACAATTATTTTATTTATATTTAAATTTAACATAACGTAAAAAGACATTGTAGCAAATATAGAAAGAAACATAAAGCAATATTTAATAGCTTAACGGTTTCAAAGTGTGCGCTTGAGATTTTTTTTGCAAATATCAGAATTTTCTATTAATTTAGCAAAATCTTATACGAAAGCAGAACTAGATGTAGTTTCTAAAACAGTGAAACGCCAACAAGTACTAACTACTGTTAAGGACAACTTTGATTGTTCAAAACTAATTAAATGTTTACAGTTTTTTAGCAAGTTCTAATTTGTTGTTTAACTGTTTGCGGGGTAGTGACTTTGAGATAGCTCAGTTATAGAGCGCTAGCGTAGCACGCTAACAGTCCGGGCTTCGATCCTCGAGTATGACTAAAATAATAACTTTGCTCTTTATCCACCGGGGTGATTCGGAAGTCACCTAATAAGCCGTTGGTCCTATCAACCACCTTCATACAAGTCGTAAGACTTCTGGGGCAATGTAAAATAGCTGTAAAACGTGAAATAAAAAAGAATTTTATAACTTAGAGATAGTGGAAACTCAGGTGGCAAATAAAGGAGTTGCACATTTCAGCAATGAGACTACCAATTTTTCTACTTTTTTCTTCAGTAAACTGTTGACCTTCTTTGGTCAAGTTTTGAAATTTTGGTCTAATCTAGACCTCATTTTAGTATTTAGTGTTATGAACTACAATTTTACTAAAATATGGCCAGTAAGCATAAAACAAACAAAAAATGTCGGAAAATAATAATAAGATATTCTAGGTAGGTAACACTAATAGTGCAAAATCTCACCCCAGCCTCAAACCAGTTGGCAAATAAAGAAAATGCACACGCGTACCAACGCCATTTTATGGTAGCCTAATTTTGGCATTGAGACTACCACCACTCTTTCAACTTCTGTTTTCTGATAACTGTTGATTTTTTTTGGTAAATTTTTTTGTTTAACCTAAACCCCATTTTTAGTGTAGGCAGCTAAGAAGCCACATAAACTATCATTCTATTTCTTTATTAAAAATTTGCTAATAGACACAAAGTTAAAAAGCAAATTGTCGGAAAATAATAACAAAATACTCCAGGTAAGTAGCACTAACAGTGCAGAATCTTATTTTGACTACAAACCAAGCAGCTCTCAGCATTTTGGGGTGAGCAATTATTTAAGTTTTGGAGGCAAGCAGAAGAAAACTGAAGAAACCGAAAGCAGCTCAGGGAGCACTAACAACTAGGCAAACCTCAATGGCAATGCCAAAAAATTCTTTAAACCCAGAAGTAGACAAGCCGAGGATGTATCAGCAACACTACCTTCATTAGTTGCAGGCACAACAGAGCAATACGCCAGTAGACTTAAAAATAACATTTTTACAAGAATTGCATCAGCAATAATACCAAAAAAGTACTTCAAATGTATTCTAAACTTCAAAGAAGCAAAGGCTATCAAATCATCTTTGTCAAAACTGACAAAATGACTAATGGGCATGCATCACTTTGTTTTTTGGATAGAACTCATACAAGAAAACTCTTAAAAACAATCCAACCAAAAAGTAGTTTCTTCTTGAAAACAATAAACTTCAGAACATTAGTCTGAAAGAGCTGCCAGATCTTTTTGGACCATAAAATGGTTTTCAGTGTTACTTGTGCGTAGATATTCGGACTGTATGACTTTGATTTTTTTTTTTTAGAATTGCACTTTTAATACTAAATTAAAAAATGTTTTATGCATTTAAGCAATTATTCCAATGGGGGCGCACCATGGAATATGTAAATGAGGGCACGCGCTCCGCTGCCCCCATATACTTGGCGCCCATGACTGGAGCCACTATTAAACAGGTTAAAGGTGCAGAACAGTTTAAGTATGGCAAATGGTAAACTTAAAACCAGACCTCAAAGGCGTCAAGCACGTCCTACTTATGAATAAAGATGCCTAAGAAAAAAGTGAAATACTAAAAAAAAAATTGCATCTGGATTTTACCAGAGTAACACGAGTCCTGTCCCATCTTAAAAAAAATGGTAACAAATAGAAAAAAACGTGTCCCGTCAAAAAAGCAAAAGTAGAGCAAAGTTTGTCAAACGACAAGAGAAAATTAGAGTTGTGCAGATCAATGTCATCACTGCATGGCAGCTTTTCCAAAAATTATAAACATGACATTAACACCGCCCTGATTCAAAAATCTTCTATAAGCCAAAGTTTCATGCAATCCCATGAATGTAAATACATTAAACCTAATGCTTTTAAAAGATTTTTTATCATGTTACAGAAAGAGAATGCTGCTCTTAGTAAATATTTATGTAAAATTTTTAGATGTAGCCTAGCACTTTCATATGTATCAAACAGCTGGTAAGCAGTTAAGTGGTATTCATAGCAATATCGGGGCAACCCATGTATGTTCTGACTAAATCTTACATTTTTTGTCATAGACGGTTTATTGCAGTTACTAAACAACATGGGCGTGTTTGCTTTAGGCCGATGATCTTGCCATACCTGGTAAACAAAAAGTTTAAAGTAACTGTGTACATTTAATGCAAAATGCACTAAACATTGTAAAAAGATGAAACAAGAAAACGTGATAATTAAATAATACCAAAAAAAGGAAAGTAAATGGGATTTACGCTTGATACCAAATTAATTTTACAAATTCATCTAGATAATGTGACTACAAAAGCCATCCGAGTACTGTTTGCAACCAAACTGATGGTCAAACAAAAATTGAAATTAACGCTTGCTATAATTAGATAATTATGCACTGTGGTGATCAAACCCATCATCACATAGAAATCTTAGAAAAATTACAATGACATTAGAACCAGAATTCACAAAGGCTGGGAGACGTTGAACGTTATTGGTAAGCAAATATGCCTGATGTGGATACCAAAAGATTTGGGTATAAGGTAACCTTAAAGCAAATCAACTTACCAAAAAAGGAACCACAAAAACCTTTATTGGACTTGAACTTGCTTTCGGAATTTTACACGACACCAGTAAACAAATAATCCGTAGTAAATTTGACACAAAACACATAATTTTTGGAAAAAAACATAAGGCTATTCCTAATAAAATGAGTTTACAATTTACTGTAGTAATGCAGATAAGTAAAACAACACTGCAAAGTAAAAGGAATTATAACTGAACAGCGTAGCCTTAACAAACACCTGCATAAAATATCAATTTTGACAAATTTTTTATGACAAAAAAGTCTGGATAACAAAATTTTTTTTGCTGAACAAGTGCGAAGTCAACAACACGCAACGTAGTGCCTTCTTTGGCAAGCACAAATTAACCAAAGAAGAGATGAAGACTGTCTTTTAGCAATAGTTTTTAAACTTCATTAAAAAAAAAACGGAACTATTAAAGGAGTAACAACCAGAGGTGCACAATAGGATCAAGAATCTGCAGTGCAAAGACGTCAAAACTATTAAAAAAAAAAAAAGTAGTAACGCTGTTAAACTAATCACAAGCTACCAAAGAACCAAACGTTTTGAAAACTGACAAAGGTTGGTCTTCCATATGCACCATTGTTTTCAAAATTACAAATTACAATAAACATAAGTATTTTAATTTAGTCAATTTGTTTAGACTCACATCAAGTCAGATCAGTGAAGCTCAAAATAAAACACATACAATACACAATATTGTTTCAAGGTTTAAAAAAAAATCAATCATATTTTTACATTTTAGCCAAATTTGTTAAGTTCCAAACTGGTTTGAAGTTTTATAATTAGAATGTACAATTTATATTTTTACGGCAATTATATAAACGTGATAATTAATATTAAATTAAAAAAGCCTCAAGCACAAATTTTTCTCATTTGCAGATTTAATTAAATTAGAATTAAATATAATTTTCAATTAATTTTAAGTAATTTTAATTTTGAGAAACATGTTTCTCTAAGGAATATTGATGATAAATAATATCATTATAATAATTTATTACGTGCTAATACGTAGTTTATAAATAAAAGTAGTACAACGTAATAAAAAATGACACAATTAATAAAATGTAATAAACATATATAGACATGAACATACTGGGTAAATATCAAATTGCGATCTTATAAGATAAATATGTAGGTTTGTAGGTTTTAAAAAGCGTTCATAGTAATATGTTTTGTATATTTGTAAGTATTATATAGTAGTATATACTGAAATAAAGTAGTGAAAGGTATCAATAAATATTTATAAAATTGAATCTGTTTGTTCTTTTCCATGTTGATGTCAAGATAGTTTGGAATCTAGGTTCATATCTTAAGAGTTTTGTATTACCATATATTAAAATACATATATGCCGACCATTTGTAAACACTATAAAATATATTCATTGATTCATATTTAAAGTGAATATATTATCATCAAACGTGTTTATTATATTGAGATATTTTACCAAACCTTCTTAAAATAACGTTCAAATATATAAACTGTTGTAATTTTGATATATCATTAATTAATTAGTAGAATCACATGCGTTGAAACAGTCGACCACAAGCCTTACTCGTGATCAAGTGCTTAGCCAACATCAACTAGAGTACGAAAAAGAAATACTGTTGCAGTTGTATAAGTTTTTGGTTTTGTCTAGAAGCGATACGGCTACGCCATGTATTGATTTGCCAGAAAATTCCAGTTGAAAGCCTTAGAAGCAGTCTACAAGGTAAGTATTAGATACGCCACGGAAGCATTACAAATAAATCTTGCAGCAAGTTTCTGCTGCAAATCAAAAGTCGTAATCAATGAGTGCTCAAAGAAACTTCAGCAACAAATTATTATTTACCGGAAACGTAAATACAGGTTAGGCCGGTGTGCGTCCGTGCGCATAAGCTAAGAGTTTGAATGCCGAGTTGCCGTAATGGGTGCTCAAATCGTAAGTGCGTTAAACAAAAAACAAACAAAAAACATTGTTTTTTGCCTTTTTACCTCTACCAAAACCATCTGTTTTGGCCCTAAAATACGATTTAAAGTCCAAAGGACCAAAAAGATTTTTTTAGTATTTGATTAGCAGTAAATCACAGTTTCACATGACATACCCAAATAAAGTGTAACTTGTGCCAAAATGATTTAGCAAGCTGTTAAATCCTAATTTTATAAAAAAACAATTTATTTTTGAAATTGCTGATAACTAGTTAATCAAAAAAATTATACCAAAGTCTAGAAAACTTGAGTTTGACTAAAATGTTGCAATTTTCTGTAAATGACATAGTTTGGTGTAGCTTCTAAGAGCTGTACCATTATAGAGTTATGTAAATATGTAACATTATTGCTAAAAAAGCTTTTAACGTAACATCTAAAAGCCCAAGTTCTAAGGTTTCTCTTGATCTCAGTGTTGAGGCAAAGTTTGAGACAAAAGATGTAACAAAATCTATCCAGTTAACTTGTTGCAAGCGTAGATCGCTAATATCTGTACATGCTAAAGAAGACCGTAGATGTAGTTTATGGGATTTTAGCAGTTTTATAGAAACCCACCAAAAAACAGAAATTAAAGAAAAGATCATTCTAGCACGTGATTGGTTCTAAATTGCGTTGAACAAAAATATGAATACTAGTTACCACTTCCCTGTATGACAGTAAATCTTGCTTTTGTGTAATGTTGCGTTTGATGACTAGTGCTGGTGACTACCAAATAATAGTAAAATAAATCAAATTTGATGCAAATAGTTGGAACTGACTGGTACAAAACGAGGTTATATAAATAACATAGTTTAGAATGGTATGTCATCATAAGCGAAAAACTCTGGAAGTTTGATGCAAATAGTTGGAACTGACCTGCAAGTGTTAACAAAAACCTTGCCAATTGTATTAAAAAGCAATTTTAGTAATAACCAAGTAAACGGAAAATAAGAAATACTTTTGTCCTTGACGGCACAACCAGTTTTTGGATTTCCTACAAAAACTTTTGTGTGTACCGCAGAATTAATTCCGTTACATAAAACTTTTGTTATACAGTAAGACGTCATTTTACTATTCTTTCTTTTTATATTCAATAGTCTTGTTGAGTATAAAGTCTATGTAATTAGCCAACTTGCTGACTTAATTTGTACAAACTTCTGTATTTCGATTGACCAAGTTTGAATAAAGAACTATTTTTGTCTGGCAACGAGCTGACCAAAAAAATTGCTCAACAAGCTATAGACTCAGATCTTACAAACAACATTTTTACCTTAAAGTATAAGCCATTTTAAAAGATACTACAACAATATGTAGAAAAATGGTCATGAAATGGACAGCACAAAGCTATTCTTATTAAGCCTTCACACAACCCAAAACTATAGTACGCATAAAACATACTAACTTGACTTTCTTCTATTTTCTGACTTAAGACAAAAAGCTCAAATGCCAAGCATGTCACAACCAATTTCCTTTTTTAGCTTAATTAATTTTAAACTCTTTGACAATGTGACTAACACAGAAGTGGCAAATTTTTAAAAGACGTTAAGCTGAAAATTGTATAACCAACTAGTCCGTCTTCATTTACAACTTTAGTGATATTTGTAATATTAGGTTAAGTTTACTTTTAGTTTAAAATTAATAAATGATGTATTTTATGTAAATTGCTTTTTTACTCAGTAAGAGACACATACACTCGTGTTTCAAGGCATGCACCCATCATCAGTATACCTAGCATTTTACTGGTCAAAGAGACAATTTACATAAAATCACAGAAACAGTTTATGTTTATTAATTGTCTCTTTGACCAGTGTCTTTTACTGGGTAAAAAAGCACAAAATACATCATTTATCAATTTTAAATAATAAATTTGTTTTGGTCATCTGACTCAAATAAAACGCGCCAAAAAGGCCGTTGCTTGTCCGTATAAGATTTAACTGTACTACAGACACTACAGTTCTCATACTCAAACAATTCAACGTTTTTCCTAATAGGGGCATTGAGTTACCACCTTTAACGTTTTACTTTTAGTGTCTATAGTTACAGCTTTTTACAATTTTAGTGTCATTAATGATATTAGGTCAGGGTTATGGTAGTGGCAACTAAGTCATTAACGTTGTTATCTGTGGTAGGCTATGACACTGAAGTTTTTACAATTTTAATGTCATTTGTAATATTAGTTTTTTTTAAATCATCGTTGAAATGTTGTGTTGTATTCCCAAGACTGAGTTTATTATTACTTTATTTGCAGCTATTTACCTTAGTAATAGATATTGATGTCATAAAACTTGATTTATTAATAAATAAGATCATATACTCCAATGTTAGCAGTCAGTCGGCATAACATAATAAAAAGCTTTATTAAAAGCAAGGTAGATCCATTTTTATTTAAAGATCTAAGATTTAATTTATTGCATTCCTCGTATTGTATTCCGTAACTTTTTACAGAATTTGCATTAATATAATTTTCTCAAACCTTATAAAGTAAAATAAATATTGCTTTGTAGTTATTTAACTTGATTAAGTGAGTCTGGAAATACGCCAGTTTTAATGTGAGCATTCATTGAGTTAATGGCTTGACAATTACATTTACGACACTTTTAATGAGGAGACTAGTTGTGCTTATTATTGTTATAGATAATATGACATCCGCACTGCAACATAACTGTATGAGCTTCAAATTAATTATTAGATGTAATGCGGATAAGTGCGTGTCCTTATTGTAATAAATTTATGAAACTGTTATTGTTATATGCTGCGTTTTTAAGCTGTGCTTATTTCACACAGAACCAATAAAAAAAACATTATAATATTTATTAAATTGTTATATTGTTATTGTTTTTGTGTTAGACAAAAAGTCCTTTCAAATATGCAGAGTAATGAAAAATAGTGTATTAAGTATCAAGGGCAGGAAAACATTGTTTGCAGCACGCCGATGATTGACCGCACAAGCAAAACAAAGGCGGCAAATTTCTTGCCCGTAGTGCTTACAATTATTTTTAACTTACCGGCTAAATAAAAATAAAAAACTTTAAAGCAAGTTAAATATAAAACCATTTTTTTTAATTCTTAAGTTAGACAAAATTAAAAAATACAAATTTTTTGGTAAATTATATTTTTCAGCAAGTTGCAAAAGATTTTAAAGTCCTGCAAATAATTTTCCCGCACTAGGACTGCAATGCATTACTTTCCTGCAATTTAATAAAAAAAAGTAATTCTAAAAAGCAAAAAGAAAGTTTTAGAAAAGATTGAACTTTTCTATGGACTCCTTTCTATTTGATATATAATAGACCTCCACGTTGTTAGGGATCTCAAGCCGATTACGGTGGAGAAGGTAAGCTTGGCATTCCTTCAAAATATGCTGCACCGTTAAAGGATCGTGACATTGTTTGTCGCCGGTCAAAAAATACTAAGAGGCCAAGTTGGTATGACCTATGCGCAAGCGACATAGAGCAACCTTCTCTTTCCTGTTAAGATCTACCGACGACTTCCATGCCGTCGCGGAGAGCTTGATTTTTTTTAATTTGTTCCCCTTTGAAATGACGTATCCTTTGAGGTTATCAGGTTTTACGGAAATGTTGTCCGTAAGATTAGCGTTAACAGGCGGCTTTATCGGCCAGCTCGTTGTCTTCAATACTCACTTGACCCGGTGTCTAGATAAAGATAACTTTCTCTTTCCAAACCCAACCAGGCAAAATACCAAAGCTTGTACAAGCTGGACCAGCGGATCGACCGAGTACATAGACTGCATACTCAGGATGGCACTCAACGAGTCAGAACAAAGGAGAAACGGGCTGTGAGATGACGTCTCACAGTTTAGTTGGGCATTATGCAATACATATAATTCTGCGGTGTATACGGAAGCTTAATTAGGTAGACCATAAATGGGTCGTACTGTCTAAAGCAAAGGTTCTTTCCGATCCGTTTTCGAACCTTCCGTAATACAACCGCAAAGAGTCTGAGTGTTTGGCAACTATTTCAAGAAACTTGTTTCTCAAGACGTCGGGGCAAGTTTTTTGTTTGCTCAAGAAAGTCAGAAACAAACTCTAACCTCCAGCATCAATTAGCGTGGAAACTTGCTAGAGCCGACTACAGATACCATAGATGATTTACTTTAAAACTGTCTTCTAGCTCCTGCGCTCAGACGCACACAGGCCTAGTGATTGTAGGCCTGAGTCTGTATTTACGTTGCTGCGTTTTGTTAGCGGTAAATATAAGTAGGTTGCTTGCTTGCATTACTGCGGCGTACGTAAGTACAAAACGACTACACCCGGGTACACCCGACTCGCATCAAAGACTCTTTCAAAATGCTTCTAAGGCTTTCATCCGGGATTTTTTAGCAAATGAGAATACCGCGCAACCATAGTTGACCCTGGACAAAATCAGAGCTTTGTACAGCCACAACAATACCTTTCTCCGAGCACATCAGTGGATGTCGGCCAAGCGCTTAATCACGTTTATGGTTTTTTTGCACTTTGTGACCAATTTATCAATATGTTTCCGAAAGAAAAGAGTCCTATCAAACACAAAATTTTTATGTTGTTTAGTGTTAAGACTATGGTACCAAGATGTTTTTGAAAACTTTTTTGAAATACGCGTTAAAGAGCATAGGAGAATACAACCTTGATGGACGCTTCTTTTTAATTTTCAGTTCTTTTGTTTCTTCTTCGTTAAGTTTTAATATTGTTTTTTGCTTATTAGATTCCCAAACTGTTCAGTCTTAAATAAAAACTGTGCAAACAACAAATTTTGGAAAAAATTTTGACTGTTTTGTCTTAAAATAAAAATCCTTCTACAAAACAAAAATTCATAAAGGCACAAAACTAGCTTTGATAGTTTTATAAGACTGTGGGGATTTTCTTGATTGAGTATATACCAAAAAAGAATACAAATATTTACAAAATTGCAATGGAAGCACCCCTCCTTGTCAAAACGCCAAAAAAGCGCGACAGTTAGTAATGCTAACAGTGTTTAATGATATCTGTGGAATTGTGCATTACAAATACGCACCGGAAGGACAATAGTGACAAAAAAATACTATCAAAAAATCCTCCACCAACTCTGTGATGTAGTTTGGCGCAAAAAACAGATTTCTGGACAGCAAAGAAGTAGCAGTTGCATTACGACAATGCTCGGTCTCATTTATCGCACCTGATACTGACTTTCTTAGCAAAACATAGAATTCCAGTTGTTCGCCAACTTCTCTACTCTCCAGACATGGCTCCTTGCAATTTGAAGTTAAACATCATTCCAAAAAAAAACTTCCAGGAGTGTTAATAGCAGGGAATGGAACGGTAGGCCAAGTGTATGGAGGCACAAGGGACTTACTTTAATGAGATTAATTAGTTTTTTCTAGCCAAAGAATAAATACTTTTTAGACAGACCTAGTATATCATTAAAAAAAATTTCTTTTACAATATATCAGTTTTGCATCATGCTGAATATATGTATGCAAAAACTAAATCCATAAAATTGACGATATTGACAGTTTTTTTAATTACTTGATCATATTTTTGGTATTTATAGAATGAAATATGTTTGAATTATTTAGTTTGTCAATAAAATTAATCAACCGAAGGCCATATAATAATAAATATACGAAAATAATCAATAATATGTTATGATGTATGTTTACTTTTATGGTGGATGCGCCGGGCTAGCAATAAAGATCACAATAAAAATATATTTGTGTGACTAACAGATTGGAAATAAATTAGATATAGCTATAGGTTATCTTAAATATTAGATTTGTATTACACATTATTTACTAAACAATTTTGTAAATCAAAATACTCATGATATTCTAATTAATATTATTGCCATGACCCCATTTATTACGGATAACTTAAAAAAATTGTAATTAATTAATTTTATAAAACTTGTTATTGTATTTTTATTGACAAAACATGGTATTCTTAATATTATTGTCACAAGCAAACCTATCACTCTCAATTTTAATCTTTATTGTTTTAACGTTATTTTCAATCAAACTTATACTTTATAACTTGTCAACAAAATTAATGATGAGGTAATAATTTTCCATTCAAGTTGATGAAAATGTAAGTTTAATAACGCCTAATAACAGGAAACTATTACAATTATGAAAACTTGATAAACAATGTTTTTAATCATTTTATAATAATTGTTGAAATATATTAAACTAAAACAAAGAAAAAAAAAATCCATTAAAAAATAAGAACAAAAAAATATTATAAACGCTGTTAATAAGTAGTGAAAAAATTCAAACAAAACCTGCCAAAAATGTGATTGTCTGTCCGTGAAAGATTTAACTGTACTACAGCTTTTCTTCACACACAAACAGTTTAACAATTCTCCTAATAACGGGCATTGCGTTACCACCTTTGACACATTACTAAACATAAACTGTTTATGTTACTGTAATTTTATGTAAATTGTCTTTTGGATCAGTGAGATGCTAGGCACACTGATGATGGGTGTATACTTTGAAACACGAGTGTATGTGTCTTTTACTAGATGAAAAGGAAATTTAAATAAAATACATTTATTAATTTTTTATAATATATTAAAAAAAAAAAAAAAAAAAATTCCAATCTCACCGTTAAAATAGAGTTCAAGTCACCTAAACCCTTAACGACTCTAAAGTTGTAAGATAAGC
Source organism: Tachinus rufipes (assembly GCA_963932245.1). Taxonomy (NCBI): domain Eukaryota; kingdom Metazoa; phylum Arthropoda; class Insecta; order Coleoptera; family Staphylinidae; genus Tachinus; species Tachinus rufipes. Next base: position 16,718,120 of record OZ010750.1, read on the forward strand.
AAGCGATTACGCAGCTTGGGTTTTTAGTGTTTTAAGAAGTAGTGTGTAGAAAACTACACCCAAAGAGTTAGCTCAACCAAACAAATCTGCACAACTTCTTGGTAAAGCCACTAACTTACAAGTCTTAAAAAACAAAAAGACTATTGTTTCTTTTTTTCAAAAACAAAACTTGGATGGATAATTTTAAGAGATAACATTAGCCAACAAAGATAAGTTCAGTGCAATGCAGGTCTTAGACAGTTACAAAATACCATAAAAAGGTTTTAAAAATATAAAAAGTGGAGAAATTCAATTCAAATTCAAATTTCCAGCAAACTCACCAACGTAACGACAAAGAACAATATGTCATAAAATTGCAACTGGGAGAAGAGCCAAACCCGTCCACACTAGATCTTTCCAATCATTAGCCATCAGACGTTTCCACTCGATAGAACAAAAGTTAGTTAACAATAATAAACTAAGCCAACAATATCATCTGTTTATGAAAGAGAAAAACTGGGACACATGAAGGTACAGAGCATAGATAGTCGGTTTTATTTACCACATTATGCAGTCATAACGAATAGCTCAACAACAATTTTATGTGTAGTCTTCAATGTTTCTGACCACACCACTACTAAGTTGTCTTTTAAGCATACTTTAAGGATTAGACTAGTATTACAGCAATCTTTAGTCAAGATTCTTGTCAAATTCGGAACACATAATAATGTGTTAGTTGGTGACATTTGAAAAAAAGGATTTGAGTTAAGAAAATGGGCAAGCAATGACAAAACGTTATTAACATCACTGCCTCTAAAGGAAAATCAAGTATTAAAACTAGATAAAGACAACAAAACCAACTATTTTATTGACTATTGTAAAATTATTTGATCTGTTAGAATTAGTAGGAGCAGTGGTAGTAACAGCAAAAATTTTAATGCAAAAACTATGGACATTGAAATTAAGATAGGATAAAGTTACTGTTGCTGTACAAAATATCTAAATAACTTCATAAATTTGAAGAAGCTACAAGTGCCTTGCTTAGTAGTTATAGGTAAATTGCAAACTCGTGTAGCTGCTTATGAAAGAGCTTATGCAACATGTATATACACTGTTACTACAGACACAGATACAAGTTAAGTCAAAACTAATTAATTTTTAGCAAATCACAAGTAGCTCTAATAAAACTTCTAAAAAGAACCACCAAAAAACCTTATGGATGCCAATAAACAACATTTACTATTGGACGTAGCAAATAGAGTCCAAGAAATGATTTAGCTTCAAGAGGCACATTGGTCAAAATTATTATAGACTCAATATGGTTTACTAGCTTAGAATGATGGGCTCAACCATAATCACAATGGCCTGTGTTTGTAATACAAAAGACCATATCACTTGAAAAGAAGAGTAAACCAATTCTAGGATTTGCTATAGAGATCAAAAACCAATTTGGCAAAGAACTTGCCAGTAGATACTCCTTGTTAAGTCGGCTTGCACGTGTTATTAATTAGATTCATCAATCATTTATATGGCAAGAAACTAAGGAAATATTAAATAAAGAACTTATTGCTGCCAAACAAACCATTTTTAAAGTAATTCAGGAAAAGACCTTTCCAAAAAAAGAGCAAAAGAAGCCCGTCCTATTGCGTCCGTTTTTAACTTTGAGAGTAGGTTTGGAAAATGCAGAACTAAATAAAAATCTCAAACACACGGCACTAGTTCCAAAAAAACATTCATTTACCAACTTAATAATCCCCGGAGAACATCTCAAAAAATGCTATGGAAAAATGCAGACGTTTGATCGTACAACTACAGTTGCAAAAATGCAAAATCTGCTTTCAAAATAGCTCTATAGCCTCCAAATCATTAAAGAGCAAGAGTTACTCCAAACAGGCCTTTTTCACAAACAAACGTCTATTTATAGCAAAATTATTAGTAACGCTACTAAATACTTTACTGAAAAGTGAATATATCGGCTTTGGTCTTTTTTAAATAACTTTGTAGGTAACTACAACAATTATAAAAAAAATAGCTTACAACAAATTAAAAACTTTAAAATGGTAAAAAAACGATTTAAACAACTTTAACGGGTTTTGGACTTGATGAATTAATCTCTAAAAACAGATTTTGCTAGCTACTGAACTAATTGGCTAAAGTAGAGCAGTTTAATGGCTCAAAAATACTAAAAGCAATTTTATAATTCTGCAAGTTTTTACATAATTTTGTAAAGATTATAGTAGTTTGCAAAAACTGGTCGATTTTAGACAAACATTCATTCTAGAGTTTTGGTGTTTGATATTTTTTATAAAATAAAAAAAAGTAGCATTGGGAAACTACTTTGCTACAGTAGTTTCCAATGCTATATAAAGTTTAGTTTAAGGTTAAATAAAAGTTTTATTTAATGTAACATTTTTTAGAAAAAAAGATATTTTAAAACCAGGTTAACATTATTTCAAAAAAGTATTATCTAATTTTATTTCTTAAAAGATAAATTTGGAATCATTAAATACATTTATAAAAGAAAAGGAAAACCAAGTCTACGGGTTGACACACTATCAAAACCAAGATGGAAAACCTGCAACAAAACTAAAACAATTTGCCTAGCAAGATGTAAGTAACGATGTTACGAGCTTCACCAATAACAAAATTAAGCGACGTTTGCTTACGGTTTAAGCTAAACAAAAATTCTGTTTTTTGGTAGAACAAAAAAATTGCTGGACTGCAAAAATCCTGATTATTGGCAAAAAGTGACCAAAGCACCTGGACAAAGACCGGATTAAGAAACTAAAACAGCCAAAAAAAAAACTTAAATGGCTATTAAGGCAACAAAAAAACTTGGAGCCCCCTCAAGATCCCGGCTGAGAAAAAAAACAAGACAGTACAAGATTTGTTCCGGAGGTAGATTAGGTGTGCTTTGAACTGTAGAAAAAATCAAAATAGAAAGGACTTAAACTAAAGCGGCAAGCCCAGACCAGATTCCTTTAAAGATGGTTAAAGCTAGTGTAAAGAAGATCACAAAAAACAAAAAACTGGTGTTGCTGACAGGCAGGCAAGCACTTTTTTTCAATATCTGGAAAACCGCTAAACTACATTTAACTGAAAAACCAAAAAAGGATAACTGACACCTGGCTTATAGACCAATATGTCTGATCAACACGTTGGGAGAAACTTCTAGAACAAATTCTAAATACCAGGCTCCTAAAAAAAATAGAAAAAAAATAGAGACCTAAACAATATGGTTTTTTCAGATTTACGGTAAACACCATAAAGCGAGTAAAAAATCCGCAAAAGAGAAAACAAAAAACAAACAATATTCAACGCTAATCACGGTTGATGTAAAAAATGCCTTTAACTTCATTCCCTGGAAAAGAGTTATACAAGCACTCGAGGAAAAAGGCATCTTTTCCTATCTCATTAACTTAGTATTGAAAGATCAAACCATAACAGTCGGGAATTGTGTTATGCCAATAACGTGCGGTGTTCCACAGGAATCAATTCTAGGCCAGCTTCTGTGAAACACTTACTATGACGGTGTACTGAAGCTTAATATTGTGGTCATTTCATACGCTAATGACCTGGCGGTTGTAACCATTAGTAAGTGCAAGAAAGGTATGAGATGCTAGCAAAATGGGCTATCAAAAAGATCAGAAAATGGTTGAACAAGAAAGGCCTAACGCTAGAAAATAATAAAACAAAAGCTATAATCCTAATAGGCGGATATAAGTCATAACTTAAATATGTGGGAACACAAAACGGAGGCCATAGCAGTAGGGGTAATAAACGCACTAAGTAGTCAACATAGGAGGCTCAAGACCCGATAAAAAAAACGTTGTTCTTAGTAGTCAACTCAATTATATAGGGTACCAATGTGGTACGATCGAGTAGCCAACAAGCGTTGATGGAAAGGCCACAAAAGAAAGCGGAATATAGGGTAGCTACCGTTTTAACACGAGCTATACAGATGATGGTAGAAACCATTCTAAAGAAATAATCTATGCCCCAAGAGCAAACAAATAAAAAAAAAACCAAGGTCAGCAGGAATCCCTTGCTACCTAAGACAAGAAATAAAAGAACTCAAATGCCACTACAACCGCATAGAACGGGACTTTCATCAAAGAGGTCATACCATGGTTTACCAAAAAACATGAAAGGTAAGGTATTTTTTAACGCAATTCCTGACAGGACACAGGAACTTTGGAAACTACGTAAAGCGTAACATCAGGACTTATGACAAGCAAAAAACCTTTGAACACATAATCCTGAAATGTAATGTAAGGTGTCAACAAGACATAATGTTAAACTTGTGAAACTCAATTTTTATCGTCATACAAGAGAATGTGAGTAGAAAAAAAGAAGAAAATGGTGGTAATACTTCATTCAGCTTAAACTAGGAACGGGTAAAGCAATGCCAAAAGGTAGATCCCACCCTTCTTAGCAACACATAAAAGGTGGTTTAAGCCGGTAGTGTCTTAACTGAAGATTTCCTCTATTCTAAAAATATCATTACATACAAATAGCCATACAAATCATACATTAGTATTACTTTAAATTATCAATTTAAAAAAAATTGTTTTTTGTCTTTTTTAGAAAAAAAATAAATTGGATTATAATTCACTTCAGTCACACATGATGTATTTTATGTAAATTGCCTCTCCACCCAGTGTGAGACAGTGAGACACATATACTCGTGTTTCAAGGTATGCATTTATCATCAGTGTGCCTAGCATCTCACTGGTCGAAGAGACAATTTACATAAAATCACAATAACTATTATACAATGTGCTAAAATTAAATGTGATCTAGTTCTAAAAGATTTTTAAAATGTGTTTTTTAGAAATATATAAAATACGTTTTATAAATCAATATTTAATTTTAGTTTTGAATAAAAATATATTTTACTATAATTGGAATTTTTTATAGTAATATTGTCATTGGTATTATAAAAATCCACAATGTTAAAAATAAAATGCTTAATAGCTAAACAGCTAAATTAATTTGATACTATTTTATGCTATAATGTAAAACTCATTTAATATTAGTTTTAAATGGTTAGAGACACTAAAAAATATTAAAATTTAAATGTATCTATATTAGATAAAATTTTAACTTGTTACAATTTGCGGTATTACATCGAAAATTTGATTACAAATGTTCATGTCAAATTTTATGCAGTGGTAGCATCAAATGTGACAGACAAATGACGTAAGCAATTAAATTGATTAGACAGAATTCAAGCTTAATTGTAGAATATTGAATAATACTATGTACTAATAGTGATGGGCATAATCGGTTTAAAAATTAAATTTTTGTCGATTGAAATGGATTTTTTAATTCCATGTATCAGGTTTGTAAACAATATTATTACAAAATGATTTCCCCAAGAGTTATTACATAAACTTAATTTAAAATTAAATATTTGCATATTTCTTAACAAATTTACTAAAAACTTTAAAAAACTTTAAGAAATGTAAATTAACACTTAATCAAAATACTCAATTCAGTATTAAAAAAAATTTAAACTGTCAATTAAACGTTCTGAAATATAAAATAAACATTTTTTTTTAATATGCTTAATTTTTTTTCAAAATATATATTGGAAAATATGTTTTAAAGCAAAATGTGTGCAAAAATAAGTCTTATGTATGATTTTTTTTAGAAAATTTAGAGATATACTAATACCTAATTTGCAAAACGAAGTGAAAAATAAATAACCCAAAAAAATCAAATTTTGGAAAATATTATTAAAAATTTGCAATTTTCAGTTTTCACTGTAAATCAAACTTTTTCAATAACATTAACTGATTTTAAAAAGGTTTCTTAAAATAATCTATCAAAAATAGCCAAATTTTGAACAAAAAATTAACTTTTTAAAGGATCTTTGAATTTAAATTTGTGGAAAATTAATCCTACATGATATTATGTATAAACAAGCGTGTAAATTGCATCAAAAACTCAACAAAACATGTCAGATTTTGTTTCCAATTAACTCAAAAACATTTTTAAATCACATTTTAATAACTCTATCAAATGAATATGTTTATTTTATATTTAAATATGTACAAACAAATATTATATTTCAGGTTTCAATTCAAATATAATTTCAATAATCCAGTATTAATCACTCGGTTATGCCAATCATTATATAATATAATTACTTTAATAAACAATTAACCAATTATAATAAGCTATACAAATATTATATTTATAATACTATCAAAATACATTTTTGCTTGCTATCTTTATTTAAGGAGTGCCGGAAACAAGTAATCAAATATATTCTGCTAATAAAATTAATTTAATTAATATTGATTTTATAAGAATATTTCCACTACTAACAAATTGATTATTAAATTAAAATATAAATGTTGAAGTTTATAACAAATGTATGTAAAAAAATGCGCATAATGGTGCAGCAGCTGATTAATGCTTAGCAAGTTTATGGTTGTAGGGTGGCACCCTGCCATACTACTTTCAAGTAGACACATGTTCCCGGAATTTGGTGCATGATATATGACAAGCCCTTTCCTTTAAGGATCGGTTATTCATAATCAGCTTTACACAACCTTGCAAATAGGGTAAAACTTTGCTGACTGGGGCAAGATGATTGCGACACAAGGATTATAAAAAAACTCATTCTATTTGTGGACTCCTTTTTGATGCATCAATGTTCTAAATGAGAAAATCACCTAATACAAATCCCAGTAAAGGGATGTCGCATATAATGTGTCTAAATATAGATCCAAGCTTCATTGAGCACAAAACTGTGACAAACATAAATTATAATTGAGCACGAGATTTGTATTAAATTCATAATTTAATTAGTTCACTCGTGATATTAATAGCGTATTTATTTATAAAACACAATTTCCTATCAATATTATGAACCCGTCATAAACATTCACTGCATTAAAAAAAGGAGTAGATCGATATAACCCAGTAAATTCATGTAATATATGAATCAATAGTTAAGTGTTAAATAATATACACGTCAATTAAATGCAATTGAATTTGTTGCAGTTGTATATATTTAGGGTGTAGTCAAACTTAATTCATTATTATTAAACATAAACAAAAATTTTGATGCATTGCAATTACAGTTTTGCTGCATTGAAATAAAATTAAAGAAATATGTATAACCTGCCCTTGTTATAAATATCAGGTTTACACACATATTTGTTTGAAATAAGTGTAGAGCTGACCTATATAAAAGAGTTAACCTGATTTCAAAATGTCATTTTAAATTAAAGGTCGTTTTAATTAATATAATTTTAATTGATTGATATGTTTTGATAATGCATGAGTGATGGAAAGTTGTTGATGGATTTAGTGTGTTTATGTTTGATTAATGAATGTGGCAGTTATGAATTAAACCCACCTGCACTTGCACCGAGGGGTTGATCATATGACTCTCGCATTGATGTATGGATGTTATATCACACAATGCACTATAAGGAAGCACTTGAACTAAGGATAACACAAGATACGGTGCGGGTTAGATGGTAAAAGTGATATAAAATCGGAACTAGAGGTATGATTGTGAACGGGCCTTACACTCAGCCCTATGCGACAGAACAAATCGATAACATGGAATGACCCACAAAAGCAAACACACGAGCACCATGCAAAATAGGTTGTGTTTTTAAAGAATATTTAATAATAATTAAAGTCACTTTACTTACATCAACTTTCTTTGTTATGAATATATGTCCTTGAAAAATCATGTGGGATATTAGTCTTCATTTATTGCTAGTTGTCGTGCACAACATTGCAGAATACTAGGGCAGCTTTTGGTGGAAACAGCGCACATGTCGGGATATACTCGCGTACACGATCGCGGTCTGGAGGCATGTCCCGAATCACACGCGGGCCCGCGCCCCCAGCTGAACACCGACCTCTTGTACGATCGCCATTTTCCTTAGACTGCAACGTCCATCTTGTCGCAGAGAACGCCGGGAATAGGTAGGTGGGGTGTAGCCGCGCCGCCGCCGCGCTTTGGCCGCGTCGTCGCCGGTCTGCAGGTTTGCATCAATTATGCAGACACATAAAATTTACCCCTTACAAAAACTTATTTTCTAACCTTAACCGGATCAACTACAACTGTTTCTATTCCTCGCCAACATTTACTCACTTCAATATCCTTGCAGTTTGAATTCAATCCCAAACTAACCTTTCTTTTTGGCGCGGAATAGAAACTTTATATTCAAAATGAAATTGACGTGCGCATTTTACTTTACTCTCAAATGCGCTTGCGTTTTTCCTCTCCTCAATCGCTTTCTTCTGAGACGCGGCGGCGCTAGTGACGTCACTTCGTTAGTAATGTTGCGGAAAGCGTAACCATAGCAACCACAACACTATATTGCTACTGCAACCCTAGCCTGTCAAATGAAAATCAATAAGAAAACATGCAATCCTCACGAATACCAACATTAACATCAATTACGCTATTGAACTACTAACAAACAATAAAATCATCGCAGCAACACATAATAAATGAACAACAATATTAACAATATTTTAATTTAAATCCGCGCCTAGATCTATTGATTTTTATTTCGTCTTATCACGATTTGTCGCTAGATGTCCACATCTACTTTCTCCTCAAATAAACTTCCTAACTGCGGAACAATTCAAATCACATAACCGTAATCAACAAACAATCTTCAAACAATCTAATCTAACCCAAGCTAATTGCAAAAGAAAAACTTTTTGTCAAGTGTTATTAAGAAAAACAAGGTTGACATGTGATATGCTGAAACCCATTAATGTCCCACACGACACCAAAATGTAACGCTATTGCAGTGTCCTTGTAACTTAAAAAAATACTACTAGCGCTTTTTTATCTGCAACCAACACGTGCCATAATTTACATAATTATATTTCTTATGTATTGGTTGATATAAGTAGATGCGCCTTTTAATTAACAATTTAATTAAATTAAACTAAATTCTAATTATATAAAAAGTTGTAAAATAAGATAAAGTCTGCATAAAATTTCCCTGTTAGTCAAGCGTTCATTGACACAGGTCGAAATGTAATTGTTCCTCCCACTGCAATAGCATCCCGGCGCCACCACCATAATTCCCCTGCCGCAGTGTGACTGAACTTTCCGCAACAATAGCGACCACAGGGGAATGCATAATTCAATACGGGCGAAACAAGAAAGGGAAAGTTACACGCAAAACAAGCAATAGGAATTAAGACCAGACAGAGATAAATGAAATTATGTAAAAATCTTTTTTAAAATCAATGCTGGCTTTACAGGTATCACCACTACTAGCGCCATCTAAAAAACAATAGCCAAATCAACCAATTAATAAAATTAATAGAAAACTACGCATTGGCGATTACTATAATTATTAGTAGATTTCAATTTAATTAACTAATCTAATTAACTATATTTATAATTAAGCATATGAAATGGATTCAAATTTAAATAAATCTACTTTGATTAATTGATTTTCTTTGTTCATTAAAACGTTTATAAATTACCCTTGGGACACTGCGGAAAAATTAATTAATTAATTTCCTTTATCCCAGGAGTTTCTAAACAAAAACTAACGTAATTACTTCATATTACTCAAAAGTAATTAACATTGTTGAATATATATGCAATAATCAAGGGACACGTTACAGTTTAATGCCACGTGGATCATATAAATGCGCAAGCCACATGTGGTTAATTCTAATGCATAATTATTATCCTAAAAATATCGATATTAATGAAGTAGTTAAATAGGGTGGTGCTATGTCATTAGAATAAGTTAAATAATTTATATCGCTAGCATAAGTAGAGCTACATTAAAATATCCATTTTACACATATCGGATAATATTAAATAATAATTAGTACACCTGTTTGTTTTTCACGATTACATAATCTTTCAACGGGTTCTCATGGGAATGTGTTGAAATGTTACCGTTGAAATTGCTATCAGGAGAGGCAGTTTTATTTTTGAATAATGTGTGCTTTAGTTCGTTAGTTTGGTTTTGTTAACGTGTCCGTGTGGATCGATTAGTAAGGTTTACTGCTGTTTACTGTTGTGTATAAATGATAATAGTTGGGTTAATAAAAATTCCCATATGTTTTTTAACTAGATCTTGCGTGAGTTTATAAAAATATGAAATAAAATTTAAACATACAATGATATACTTTTACTTTCTTTAATAGCAATTAAATAAGTAAAACAATGTAATAAACACGTTTAAAAAATTTGAAAATCTAAACAAAACAAATAAAATAAAATAACAAATATCAGAGAAAATTGAAATAACTACTACGAGTTTAATTAAATTTAATGAATAGTATAATTGAAACCCGTCTGCAAATTAAAGCAACTTCTTACATTTCTCCCAACAAATATGATAATGATAGGAAAATGAAGTGACATGATAGTTAATTAGTTGTAGTTAGAACTGTAAAATTTGCATATTATGCACTGCGTTGCTAACATTTATTTTGTTTGTTTCCTGAGCAATTAAAAACTAATTTTTTAGCACATTTTTTATTATATTATTATACAAACAACCCCGCGTTTTTTTTTTCTGTGTGGATTAAGCATAATGGAGTCACTGAAACTAAGGTTTTGTAATAGATTCGGTTTGGCTTTGTTCTGTGAAGCAGATTATATTAACTTTGTTTTCCTCAGCGGAAATTTCTAGTTGGTTAAGTTTATTACTTACACTTCCTAAATTCAAATGAATAATTTTATTTTATTCATATGTTTAGTTGGTTTTCAAATTGCGCGTTAGGGAATTCGTACATCTTGTTGACTCAGATTATGTTTCTGTTGCTGAATATTAAGTTTAACTATACTCAGAATGAAGATTTGTTGCAGTTAATCTTTTATTTTTATATTTAAATTTTATTATATCGTTGCATATTATTTTTATACTGTAGGTTTAAGTGATTTTTTTTTTAACGATTAAGGCAATTTTGTGTCATAAAACTACATTTGACGTACTTTACATTATTATCTGTTGTTAAATCTGTATATATATTAACTCAAACACAAATTTAATTATATGTTTTGTTATTTTCTAATAGAATCCAATAGTAATCACATTAGCATAGTTTAAATTTAGAATTATATTTATATATTTATAGTGTAAAACAATTTTTTTGTTTAACAATTTTGTTACGTCTTAATTACTTAAGCATTTCTGTGATCAGCTTTTAAAACAATATATAAGAATTTGCCCCAGTTATTTTTTAGTTTAAAAAAATCTCAGCTATACTACAATAATTTATCTGCAAAAAACATGTTTTTATACAATTTTTCAAGTATGGTTAAATATTTTATTGCCATTATATCTAACTTTTTACTTAAGCTTGATTCACAATTTTTGGTAAAATATTTATGAATTATTTTTTTTGTATACAAAATAAATAAATATATAAATTATAGAGTTTAAACCTGCAAATCTTAAGGTGACGCTTTGCGTGCCGAGTAGTTTCTAAGGGACGCAGCGGCAAGGAACGAGGTAGCGAGTGGGTCGTCCCAATAAGTCTACCCCACTACCACAAATAAGCTCTATTCTTTACTAGTAAAGTAAGACCGTCGCACAGACGCACACGCATGTTTATTGAAACCAAGAGCGGAGAGTACATATTAGCCAGGACAGAATTCTATCTTCGAAATTAAATATAAAAATTAAATATTTCATACAAATATAAATTAACTATCCAAAATTTTAAACTTGATAACGCAATGCTGTAATAGTTAATAAAAATATAATGTTGTCAATCACATGATCTACATTATAGTAAAACAAATATAGCTTTATAATAATTGGTTGAATAATAACTAATTTAAATAGATTTAATAAAACCAATATATTGCCAGAGAAATAAAAAACATTGCGATTGAATACTAAAAAAGCAAACGTAATGAAAATTTAATAGATTAAATTAAAAAAAAAAAAAAACGGATGTGCGTAATTAGTAAAATAAACTTTGTGGTAGTAATATTTTGAGTAAATATTTCAAAATAAATGAAGTTAACTGTTTTACATAAATTAGATACTTTGAATGTTTCATTATATATTAATAATGTTATTATAAATTTGTTTACACTGTTTTATAAAGTAATTCTTAAAGTTCACGTTGGGATCTCAAAGGTGTCACATCGCAAACATCAAAGCTAGTTCATTCAAAAACCGATGATACATATCTTCATTAAGATTTTTCACAGCTCTTGTAATGTGTCGTTTTAGCTTATCTAAATAATTAAGAAACAGAGGGACGCAAACCAGGCCTTTGTAGCTTTAAACTTGGACGTGTTATTGGCTGTGGAGTTTGTTAGTAAACAGCACAAACACTGTTACTTCTGACACAGGAGGTTTTCCCAGACTTTTTCCTTTACATAAACACACTGTTCTTTCAAGTTTAACAATTGTAGATTGTCTGTCTAGTAAGTGAAGTTTTCCAAAACGTGTTCAAAAATATTGTTGAACAATAGTTACGGATTTTGTTTTTGCAAATTTAAGCACACAATATGATTTCTTTGTAGAATTTGCAGCCATTACTACTTACTGTACTATCAAAATTTTTACAGTTCCTAAGTTATTAGCTCAAAATGCATGCCGATATCACAAATAACTTTTGTTTTATACAATACTAAAAAGATTTATTCCTTTTGTAGTAATCATGTATAGCTGAATTGTATGGTAAAAAGAATAAATATTTTGATAATTATTTTAAAGTGAATGTAAAAGTCAACCTAATAAAAAATATGCCATAAGGAATTAATTATACATAACTTTATGTATGCATTGTGATTTAATGCTGACATATAATAGATTGTGTTCAAAATTGTTTTTATTTGTAACTTTTCCAACGGATCTTAATTATGCGGCTTTTATTGGAATCATAAACAAACATTCACAATTGTGTGTTTCATTAGATAATATGCTATCAATGCCAAATTGTAATGCATGGCAAGAAAGAGTTGCTGAGTCAATTGTACTGGCCGTATTAAAAATGGATCTACTTATCCAAGTGTTGTGATTGTTTTTGAATCAAAAGCTCATGTAAGTCAAGAGCTCATAGTTCTTCTTCTAGATGTGTTGCTATTGTTAGGGCAGAAACTAAAAAAAATGTTATTTCTTAAAGTCCAAATTAAGTTTAGTAAACATGCGCAATTAAGTAAAATTAAAAACATCACAAATGTTACAATAATAAAACAGCATCATCTTTTAGCATAGAACCAAATATATAATATATTAATAAATTGAGAGACCGTGTAAAAAACAAAGGGCGGACCTTTAATATTAAGAAAAAAACTATTACAAGTTAATAAAATTTCTAGCTATCACAAAAAATAGAGAATACTAAAAATAACAAAAATTACAGCTACTTAAGACAGACATTAAAAATAGTTGCAGTCACATTTTTGGAGAACATGCCAAATCTAATAACTTGCAATACTTTTGCAAAGAGAATTACAAGATGATAGTATGTCTATATAAAATGAATTGAATTATGTGACTATTTAATGCTACTAAGTATATAGCTAATAATGCAAATAGGTTGATATGCAATGTAGATAACAATGCTGTTAAACATTATTGCAAAATTTATAGTAATAGTAATAGTTTATTGGTGTTATTGCTAATAATAGCTTACACAGGTCAATACATAACATTAATATACATAATTAAAAATAAAGTAAAAATAAAATAATTACAATAGTAGTATTCATGACAGTATACTATATGTTATTAAAATACCAGTAAAATATACAACTTATAAACAATAAAAATATTTTATAGTTAAATTTAAAAACCAAAATAGCTTGCAAATCAATTAAAATATAATAAAAATTCATCCCAACTATAGAATGCATTTGTTGTTAGCAATTTTTTAATTGTGATTAGAAATGGTTTTATTGGAAGTTCAGTTATGTTTGTAGGGAGAGAATTGTAAAATTTTGCACAAAAATAGTTTGTAGAATTTCTACTCTTTTCTAATCGTACAAATTTAGAGCAAAGTTTGTCTTGATTTCTAGTATTGTAATTGTGGACTGATTTATGAGTTTCAAATAAATGTAAATTTTTCTTTATATATCTTAAACACTCAAAAATATATAAAGATGGTAGCGTCAAAAGTTGAAATTTGACAAATTGTTGTTTACAATCATCTCTAAATCCTAGTCCATAAATTGCTCTTATTGCTCGTCTTTGTATTGAGAAAAGACCATGGCGTGCGGGGGAATGGCCCCATATTAGAATGCCATATACAAGTCTACTTTGGAAGATGGCTAGGTAAGTCTGCCTCAAGAGACCAAAGTTTATGGAGTCCTTTAGACTTCTTAAGACAAACACATCACTAGCCAACTTCTTTATAGTAGCTTCTTCGTGAGCATGCCATCTCAAAGCGCTATCAATATGTAAGCCTAAATATTTTGTGCAGATTACAGTATTATTACTAGATCTTAAATTAAAAGTCATATTTACAGTTTTAGTGTCATTTAAGTTAAGCTGGTTACTTAAAAACCACTTAGAGACAAAAGACAGTGAGGTTGTATGTTGTTCAGCAGTTTCATCAACTGTGTTTGCTTTATTAGTAATTGTAGTATCATCAGCATATAAGATGACATTTGCTTCTGTTATCATGTCTGGAAGATCATTAATGTAGATCAGGAACAGCAGAGGTCCAAGTATAGACCCTTGCGGAACACCATTATCTACGCTAAGAAAGCCCGATTTTTTATCATCAAACTTTACCTGTTGCGTCCGGTTTAACAGATACGACATAATAATTCTGCAACTTTTTGGTGATACATTGTACATATACAGTTTTCTAAGTAAAATGCTATGATTAACACAGTCAAAAGCCTTGCTTAGGTCTAAAAAACTAGTAGTGACTTTTTCTCCTTTCTCCAATGAGTTTGTAATTTCTTGCAGCAAATTTAGTAATGCATCCGTAGTTGAGCAATATTTTCTAAAACCGTATTGATTTTTATTAAACAAATTTTCTTCTTCAAAAAAGTTAAATAGTTGCTCAGCTAATAATTTTTCAAATATTTTTGAAAATGCCGGCAATAAGCTGATCGGTCTGTAGTTATCTGGTGAATTTTTATTTCCTTTTTTAAAAACAGGAATTACAGTAGCTGCTTTAAATAGTTCAGGAAAACTATCAGAATCAATACATAGGTTGAATAGCTTAGTAAGTGGTTTCATTATAACATTTTTAACAGTTTTTATAAGTTCTGTCGATACTCCATAAATATCGGAACTTTTACTATTTTTTATTTTATCAATAGCAGCTCTAACCTCATTAAAAGTTACATGTCTAAAATTAAAATAATTTAAGACATTACAAGAATTACACATTAAAATCAAAGGGTCAGTATTTGACACAGGTAACGATTGTACAAGCTTGGTGGCAATACTAACAAAAAAAAATATTAAAATCGTTTACAGATATATCACAGTTTTTATCACATAGATTTGACTTTCGCTTAGAGTTTATAATTGTCCAGGCAGCTTTGTGCGGATTTTGACTAGATTGGATATATTTAACGTGTGCAGAAATTTTTGCTGCAGTAATAGCATTTCTGTATTTTTTTCGATATAAATTACGTTCAGTTTTTAGTTGAGCATCATTCGATTTTAAGCATATTTCATTAATTAATACTAAATTATGTCGCATATATTTTAAATGATCAGAAAACCATTTAATTTTATTTGATGCTCCTAGAGATTTAAAGATTTTAGTCGGAAATGCTAAATTTTTGCAATTTACAAAAATATCGTGAAACCTTTTTATTTTATAATTAGTGCCAGTTTGTACGTCTTGAATAAATGACCAATCTATGTCAGATATATAATTATAAAACAAAAATTTACCTTGAATAGTAATGGGTCTTACTATATTGTTTTTTTGTTTTGTATTTGTAATTGATTTATACTCGTAGCATACTTCAACACAAAGATGATCAGAAAACCCAGTGTCAACTGTATTTAAGTCTACGTTTTCACTAATTATATTAGTAAATGCATTGTCCAGACAATTATCTTTTCTGGTTGAGAGATCAAAGTTAGAATGCAATCCATATCCTAACATAAAAGTATAGAATGTCTCCTTATTGCGATCTTCTCCATTAAATTTAATATTAAAATCTCCTAGAACTATAATTGTTTTATTAAAATTAATTCTTCTAAAAGCTGCAGCTAACACATTTAAAAATACCTTAAAGTTACCTGAGGGGGACCGGTATACTGTGATTAAAATACAACTACTGTCATGAATAGCTACTGCAGCAATCTCACAATCTTTCTCTACAGATAGATCACTGATTTCAACAGTACAACAATTCAAATTAGATTGACATAAGATCATTACTCC